>OZ008348.1:470496-1935924 GCA_963931975.1 Cataclysta lemnata | reverse complement strand
GGTATATCGCAGAAAGAGGAAATCCAGCCAGGCTAGCATGACCACCTAAACACGATATGATAAAGCCATTTATCACTTTGAACTGTCATAAATCTATATAATATCGTGTTTCGGTGGTCATGCTAGCCGGGCAGAAGAACAGACTTTATTAGATCGACATTGGGTGGGAAAATGAAGCTTATAAGCAAGTAAAGGACATCCTCCATTTTGGCCCAAAATCAAAAGTACCGGCCAATAAAAAAAAGTGCTGTATTCTGACAGAACACGGCCTTAGCATTTGTTAATATGACACCAAAGCTGTAGCACCATTATTAGTAGTGCTATATAGGCAGGAAAGTTGAGATGGGGGATAAAGGGCAGCTACCATATCCCTTGCTCCCTCGCTAAAATGGTCTTAGGAGACCTTTCCCAACTTTTTGAGTGATGACAATCGATATTCACAGATTAAATGTACAGTCAGCGAGAAAAATCGTCAAATTGAGAAAAAAAATTTTGATGCTGTGTTCTGTCAGAATACAGCCCTTTTTTTAATGGTAAAAATGTATGAAACGTGGAGGCAGCCAGATATGTTTTAACACCCGCGTTTCGCTAGCTTGTTTCAGGTGCCATGCAATAGAGGGCGAGCCTACTGCCATTCACCGGGAACTCTAATTGCAGTAATTTTCGTAGATGAATTCTATTAAAAAAGGACCAGGGGGCCTACTGCCCAACTCGATTGCTAAAGCAAAAGCTATAGTTTAAGACGTCGTGCTGTCATTTCGCACCAAATGTACCTAAACTATTAGCGATAGCTTTGAACGAATGATCACCGAATGATTTTGTATGAATTTGGCACAAAATCCGTACTGCCTAAAAATACAGGATGGCTGCTATAGCCGTGAGCAGTGCATTGCTATATAGCTATCATCAGCTATCGAGTTAGGCGGTAGGCCCCCTAGTCAAGTAGAGTCGATGAGCACACATGAAGAGATTCATGATATTGTATGAAGTTAAAGAAGTATGTAAAGATCGCAGCAAGTATAAAGAAGTCATATAATAACCGCCTCGTGTCTGACCCTGTGGGAGAAAGACGTCACGTATGTATGTATTAAAAATTAAGTTCATTTTTTATATTTTTGGGGTATTCTACATAGACCTTAACTTTGCCTGGCTCTACAACACACCTGACTCTACAGATTCTTTAAACGACCAACTTCAAATTAGCTCGTACATTTTTCCAGCCAATATTAATATTTAATTAATACCTACTCGAGTATTAATTGAAATGGTAACAAAAACATTTAACCTTTGTAGGTACATAATATGTTTTCGTTATTTCTTTCCATTTGCACAAGTGAATCAATAGTTTGTTTACAGTAGAGCATAATCCGTACTATCGACCTTTTTTTAGAATCTTATACGAAGACATCTCTGTGATGACCTATATGAATGGAAGAGGAAACATAATGCAGTGAGCCCAGATAAACTGGGAACAGGCCAGGAAGGAGAAGAGGGCCATAACCCATCACGCTGGTCAAGGAATATTAAATTATTTATTATATTTAATATTATGTAACATAATATAGAAATGTATGTATTGGTGCGTGTAATATTTTGGAAGACCGTATGATACTGTCTACATGCCGTGTGGTGACGGCGTCACAAGAGCAGAACACAATTGTCACCACCCCCATCTCTACCGCGGGTGTCGTAAAAGGCGACTAAGTGTAATCGATAAGTAATGCGTTTCCCTTATACCACCTAGCGCAATATGCGATTTACGTGCCATAAATAATAATTTCATGTAAAATAATAATTGTACTTACTTAATGATCATAATTATTACATTTTTGTTAACGTCCGCTTTAATTTGTCATACACAATGCGTGGGTAATTAAGCAGAAGGCACTATTTGCCGAAATTCTTCTAACCTTTACACTTCACGTTGTAAGCCAACGGGTACCCTCGCAATGTAGAAATAAATTTCAAACATTCCAAAGCAGATATTTTTACAAATACCGTGCGTTCGGTTAAGCTTGGGTTTGCTTTATAAACTGTTCGATTTTAATTTTAACATTATATAAATGTTAGAAAAATAAGTACAAAGATTTTGGGGTTAGAAAAAGAATTTCGAAAAATTATGATCTTGAGGCGGGAATCGAACCCGCGTCCGCTGCTATCCGGGCAGGTGCCTGACCGCTCGGCCACCCAAGACACTAATTAACTTGCCGAAATTCTTCTAACCTTTACACTTCACGTTGTAAGCCAACGGGTACCCTCGCAATGTAGAAATAAATTTCAAACATTCCAAAGCAGATATTTTTACAAATACCGTGCGTTCGGTTAAGCTTGGGTTTGCTTTATAAACTGTTCGATTTTAATTTTAACATTATATAAATGTATGTTAGAAAAATAAGTACAAAGATTTTGGGGTTAGAAAAAGAATTTCGAAAAATTATGATCTTGAGGCGGGAATCGAACCCGCGTCCGCTGCTATCCGGGCAGGTGCCTGACCGCTCGGCCACCCAAGACACTAATTAACTTGCCGAAATTCTTCTAACCTTTACACTTCACGTTGTAAGCCAACGGGTACCCTCGCAATGTAGAAATAAATTTCAAACATTCCAAAGCAGATATTTTTACAAATACCGTGCGTTCGGTTAAGCTTGGGTTTGCTTTATAAACTGTTCGATTTTAATTTTAACATTATATAAATGTTAGAAAAATAAGTACAAAGATTTTGGGGTTAGAAAAAGAATTTCGAAAAATTATGATCTTGAGGCGGGAATCGAACCCGCGTCCGCTGCTATCCGGGCAGGTGCCTGACCGCTCGGCCACCCAAGACACTAATTAACTTGCCGAAATTCTTCTAACCTTTACACTTCACGTTGTAAGCCAACGGGTACCCTCGCAATGTAGAAATAAATTTCAAACATTCCAAAGCAGATATTTTTACAAATACCGTGCGTTCGGTTAAGCTTGGGTTTGCTTTATAAACTGTTCGATTTTAATTTTAACATTATATAAATGTTAGAAAAATAAGTACAAAGATTTTGGGGTCTTGGGTGGCCGAGCGGTCAGGCACCTGCCCGGATAGCAGCGGACGCGGGTTCGATTCCCGCCTCAAGATCATAATTTTTCGAAATTCTTTTTCTAACCCCAAAATCTTTGTACTTATTTTTCTAACATTTATATAATGTTAAAATTAAAATCGAACAGAAGGCACTATTATTTAAACTAAGTAACTTAATGTAATACCTACACTTAATTTGCAAATAAATATATTTATTAAGTGAAATTTTATATTTAATTCACCTCTACATACCCCTCAAGGGACAAATAGGCGTCGTATAATGTATATTTATGTATGTACACATGCAGGGCCATCAATGGACGACCATTTAGTTGAAACGGCTTCATTTATGGCTCGAGAAAATTGCTTTTACTCGTTTTACTAACTGCCAAAGCAGTAGGCACGCCCTGGTCGTTAGTGAAACTACATAGTAATCGAATTGATCAATTATTGGCCATAAATCTCGTTTCATAGCGGAAGGTGTTCACTCAATTGCATATCGCACTTTTAAAACTTCAACATTGTCTTTCGAAAACCTATTATACGTGGTATGATTAAGTCTCAATGTCGTCTATATCGGTACCATTTCTTACTGCTGGGTTACGCCTTTACACTTCTTTAGCTTCGTCTGTAATCTATTGTTGTTCCCTCCCGGGTAATTTGATTGAAATGGAAGGCTGATAGACCATATATTTTCCCGCAGTGTTACATACCCAAAGGTTACATACGTACATACATACATACTTAATCACGTCTATATATCCCCGAAGATGAAAGCAGGGAAACTTAGAATAGAAACGTAGATTCTATTGCCATTTATCCGGCACGAAAGTCGTATTACATTGTTGGGTGGTGTAAAAGGAACGCTGCTGATACAGATTTGTGGCTGCTGCCCCTGTTTAACCAATCCACTATCCCATCTATAATTCAGAGTTGTCCATTGATAACTTTGGTAAGAAGCCCGTACAATGTGCATAACGACACAAAGCAGAATGCTGTATGAGAACTGGTTCTAAGCAGTTGTCGCTAATTTCTCCGTGACACAGTTAACGTGGGCACATTCTGATAAATAGAAATAAGACAAATCAAGACACGTGCAAGAAAGACTAAGCATCTGCAGCCTTTTCTAAAGATTTAAGAATAAGAAGAAGAAAGAACAGTCTTCTATGCTGGACTGGGACAAAACAAATAACGTAGAATAGGCCAGCCCCGACTCATCCCATTGGTGTCGTAAAAGTTGACTAAGGGAGATTGCCCAGTGAAGACCAATAAGCACCTTGGTGCACCTGAATGGTGGAGGGCAAGCCACCAACAACAGCATACCCAAAAAGGGTTGGTGTCAGACTGGCGGCCGGCTGTAAAACCTAGGCCAAAACCCTGAGCAGTATGGATTGGAATGTTGTCATTCCAATCACTCTCTCCGTTCATCGGTCTCTCAACTAGGTCCGTTCCGTCTCTTTTCTATATAAATAAATAAATAAATATTTTTACACTCACACCTATCAGCTAGCCCAAAGTAAGTAGCCTAAACACTTGTGTTATGGATACTAGATGACGGACATATTTTTAATATAATTATGTATATAAATGTTGACAATATACTACATAAACATATACACAACCATGACTCCGAAACAAACATTTGTGGTCATCACAAAGTTTGTCCCTACCAGGATTTGTCCGAACCCGGGACCTCTTGGCCAATACCCAGCAATCTGAGCATTCGACCAAGGCGGCCGTCATATTCATTGTATATATTCATTCATCACTAGCACCTTAACGGTGTGATGGATGATATGAATCAAAAGGGAGTGGATGGCTTGATGACGTCTGACCGATATCAATGGAAGAGGAAACATACTGCGCCGACCCCAGATACACTAGGAACAGGGCAGGGAGAAGAAGGTGACGGAAATAGAATACAATTGTCATCAATAAACACGTATACAGATGCATATGCCATTTGAAGGGTACCAAGTTTTTAATAAGTCTGTTAGAATTTAATCTCTTTATCTCGCTTTGGTAGTAAGTAAATAAAAAATCTGGAAGTAAGTAATTCAAAAAATCCTGCAATCTATAAAATAAAATACGTTGGTGCATTTCTACAAGGAACAATAATAATTAATAAACGGGTTTGCTTTGTTTTTAATTGTTCCTAATAGAATACTGATTGTCCGTGTGGTGACTTTGAAGCAAACATAAACTAGAAATAATATAACCATGGTAAGATTTTCTCTAAGATCCTCCAATGGTCTAAGCACTTTAGAATCTTAGAACACAATTAAAGGCTGTACATACGTTCCCCAGACTGGTTCACCGGAGTCTGAGTACTTTAGTGTATTCCATTCTTATGTGCAGGTTATAAATGTTCAGCTTTATAACAATATTTATGATCTTGCTTGAATGATTTTTCCAGAGAAAGACAAAATAAAGTTTCTTAAATGCATCATCCTTGAATGTCCCCACTGCTGGGGTACAGAACTTCTCTTTGGATGGAAGAGTAGGGATATTGGAACATAACCCACCACGCTCTAGTGCGAATTGGTGAGTATATATTAAGGACTACAGATACCGTCGGTTGAAACGGCTTAAGTGTCTAAGGAGGAGTTCGAATTCTCCTTTACAATGACAAATATCCATCCAATGTTGTCCTTAGGAAACATTGCATACAATACCCGTAATAGCAAAATCGTCTTTGCCCTCTCGTATTACAATTTACAATTTAGTATTATGCGTTACAAATCACAATCCAATATTTATCACGCGTGCTTACTGCATACTTGCACGCAAAAAGGTATTTTACCTGGCGACTTCTAATGCACTACCTTGGAGATACTGATCGCGACATGTCCACTGCCCGGAAGCCCTTAAGTCGCCGTTTTAAGGTCCATATTTGAACATGAAACGGAAATCTTTATGTGCACACGATTGTACTCGACCTGCGGGCTGGTGAGGTCATTCAACCCGTCGCACCTTACAAGCAGTTTTGCAAGTCGCCAGGTTCTTATACTAGACTAGTCTTCTAATGCACTATCTATACTTATAGGTATGTGCAAATGATCTTGCAAAGGATATAATAGTCGAGATCAGTTCGAGTGAGACGGAAAACGGGTTGTTACTTCGAGAATCAGGTTCTATTGACTAAGGAGACTCATCATCATCATCAAAGAGCTAGTCTTAGATGTCCCCAGTGCTGGGGCACGGGCCTTCCGTATGGGTGGAAGAATATAGGGAGATTGGGCCATAACCCTTGCAGATGCAGCAGGGTCCAACAGCTTAACGAGCCTTGCGAAGCACGGAAGAACTCGAGATAATAAATGCTCCCCAATTTTATTTCGCCGCTATCGAAATGCAGCAATCCTAATGGACTTAGATCCAATTTTAGAAGCAATTATTAGTCAATTTGGAGGAAGGACACAATGATAATACAGCCTCTAAATTTCTTAGTCACCCAGGGCGATAGCAGATTACAACATTTCATTTCCCATGCTCTTTCAAGATGTGAAGAATGAAAACATATCTTATGTCTTAAAACTTATGATTATACACGAGAGTAAGTCCGCATGAGGCATTCTTTTCTTATGTCTCTATCCCGTTATCAATCAATCAAATAAAGCAGTAATACGGCAAGCCAATAAACTGTCGCATCAGAACGCAGATAAAAGCCTTATTTATCTTTCGTGTTGTTGTAGTGTCTTATAGCCAATCAATCACTTTATATTGAACGAACATCTGTTTTATCAATACGAGACCAATGAAGTACACTCAAACCTCAGGTTACTTTGTAAAAATAAATAAATATTTTTACACTCACCCCTATCATCTAGCCCAAAGTAAGTAGCCTAAGCACTTGTTTTATGGATACTAGATGCCGGAAAGTATTTTTATCATCATCATCACCAACCCTTTAATGTCCCCACTACTGGGGCACGGGCCATCCCTATGGATGGAAGAATATACCTAGGGAGATTGGGCCATTATCCACCACGCTGGCCCAGTGCGGTTTGGTGGATATTAACGACTGCAGATGCAGCCGGGACCAACGGCTTAACGTGCTGGGAACTCGAGATAATAAATTTTTGGTCACCCATCCAATGACCAGCCTTAGCGAACATTGTTTAGTTTACGCAATCGCAGGCCAAGCGCGCTATGCCACTATGCGCTAGTGAGCTCTTCATTACGTGTTCACTCCCCTAAAACTTTCCAAAATGAGAAAAAATTTAATTAATTCAGTTTAGTTAAATTAAAATAATATATCGAGGAAGTGTTTATGTCAAAAATAAAGATATTTCGAATCTTTTATCGTAAGCAATATTTCGTAAAAACCCTACGAACCTAGTTTTATAATATTATATTTCAAACATATCCAACAAATATTAAAATTGTATCATGTTTACGTGATCAAAAATTTTATCGCTTTTTGTACTAAAATTTACACCATCCTCTTAAGGGAAAAAACCCGCGTCCTTTCGGAAGCAGTCCTGCAGAGAATAAAAAGGTATAAAAAAAGTACTCAACATATATTGTCCTCCTCTTGTACCTTGGTATTTCCATTCTTCCATTATAATAAATCGCGAGTCACGAAGGGGTTTTGATCTAAACGACATATTTTATTGCAAATACGAATTGTGTTTTGTCATTTATTTTGTTACTGGTTGTTTCCTGCGGTTTCGCCTGTTATTGCAAGAGTGATGCGAGTATCAAAATGGTTAATATTTTGATTTTTTATTTAAACATTTTAAAAAATAATTTAGACAAAAATATTACAAAAAAAAATGTGTTTAAAAAAAGTTCAAAAATTTTCGCATTGAGACTAATTTTTTTAACGTTTTCTAACCACAATTTCCTTTATAATAATTTTCTTTATCTAAGCGGTTCTCAACAAATTGCTTTATTCATGCTCTTCTGAAGACGTTAATTTACGATATTTAACTTATTTTTCTCGATTATTTTCACGAAAATGATTGAATTTTTAGTTGAATCCACGGAACGCTAAGAGTTTTCGTCTCTCTGAGAGCAATTCTACAATGAGCAATTAATAAACGAATCGTGCAATGAATATCTTATCTTTTGAATTTCTCTAGTACACTGTACAAATTATGTCCACCACGAATGGGACATTTTGGGAATGGGACACTACGTGACAATAATATTCTGCGGCAAATGCGTACCTAAATATACCTAGATATACTATAAATACTATGTCCCCCACCACGACTGTGACATTTCGCGGATTTTTTATTTTGCGACAAACCACTTTTACTACGACAGGTAAACAGAAAGTATTTGAACCTCCTGTCTTGAGCAGTCAAAACAGATTCATTCAGCGATACCGTATTTGTACAACAATGACCTACCTTGACTTCGTTCGGTTCGTCGGCGTCTATATATAGGCACTACTTGACGTTACCAATACCTACAGAGTGCGTTGAAACAAAAAGTAAAAAACGTTAAACCCATCACACACGTAGCTATAATTTATAGCTGCCTAGCTATTACCATATATTTTCTATACAAATGTTTGGGTGACTGCATACGCTAGCTATGTTATATATTTCTATGACGTCACAATTGTAGCTACATGTGAGACGGGCTTTTAGTAGTAAGTCCGGACAATTTTATTTATCTAAAATAGGTCATAATAATGTTATCCTGGTACGGGAAATAATGTGTTCTCCGCCAGGACTTATATTTCGAAATAAAAATGTTCTGCCCTATTTTTCTTTAACATAATATTTTTTTCTAATATCTATTATAGTAAATGCTCAAATATAAAACAAATAAGGCGTTTATTTGTACGGGACCACTGATATCATTAAATTTAATTTCATAATCTATGCAGCAAAGTCCAAGAGACGACATTAAACTTATCACAATTGTAACTGGAACTATTACGCTAAAAGTTTACTTAGTAATCTTAAGCAATGCTGGCAAATGCCAGCTGTCAGTTGGATGCCCAAAATACTGGTATTTATCTCTGTAAAACAAAAGAAGCATTACATAGTAAATCTCCATGGATACAGATAAAAAGAATTATGTAAACAACACTTAACATAGTAATGTGATAAAGAATTGTGATAAGAACGTTGAATGAATGTATTTAACCAGAAAGGAACTAAGAATAGGAGAGTATTAATTTTTTATACCAAATCTTGCTCAGTTAACTGATCATACGAATGATTGAAAAGTAATAAATATATTCTGATAAATATTGAACATCACTTAATGTTAGAAATATTATTAAAAAAAACTAAAAAAAATCAAAAAACGAACTTAGGTTTTCCTCTTAATCATTATTTTTATTTATACATGACCTATATAAATTTTACAAAAAAATTAGAAAGTCAATTTCATCTTTATTTTGTGAATTTTCAGGCCTATTTTTCTTACCTACATCTCTTACTTACCTACTATATCCCCGAAGAGGTGAACTAGCACCCACGTTTCGCCAATTATGTTAGGTCCCATGTAATAGGTGGCGAGCCCATTGCCATTTATCGGGCACAAAAATCGCAGTACATTGCTAGGTGGTATAAGAGGAACGCTGCTGCCCATTCCTCATCACTGATTTATCCTTAGTCGCCTTGTACGACACCCACGGGAGAGATTTGGGGTGGTGACAATTGTATTCTACTCTGCCGTCACCACGCGGCGTTTTTTGACATTTTTCTTACCTTGAGTTAATAAAATCGCAAAACTATTCTTTTTGTCTCCATTCTGATTAACCCCGCCCAAAATCTGAACGCCTCTCACGCACAATGCCATCTAGTTAAATAGGAGTGACGGGTCGATTTGACAGATAGCATTCATCATATCACACAGTAGGCTTACTCATAGCAAATAGAAAGCTTCTTTCTTTATCTCTAATTCACCACTAGATATTATCAGCCTGATAAAGTCACATTGTTTTATGGTCGCCGATTTAGTTCCATCTGTTTTACTATAAGATCGTTACGTTATATAATTCTAAGCACTCTTACATTAAAACCGCAGTAAATTAAACAGATACATACATAAATCACGCCCATTAATCCCCGAAGAGTGGGCCCCGAAGACGGAGGGCAAGCATATTGAAATTCGAACGAATATAATATATATATTTTTTTACAGTCACACCTATCATCTATCCCAAAGTAAGTAGCCTAAGCACTTGTGTTATGGATACTAGATGACGGACATATTTTTAATATAATTATGTATATAAATGTTTAAAATATACTACATAAACATACACACAACCATGGGAACAAATATTTGTGCTTATCACAAAATTTGCCCCTACCAGGATTCGAACTAGGGACCTCTTGGCCAATATCCAGCAATCTGAGCATTCGACCAAGCCGGCCTAATATAAAACGAAATGTTTGACAGCTTCTCTTACATTTGTCATCATACGCCCAAATGTTGTTTTTGCTGTAATAGTCAGTTTCATACATTTGTATTCTATTCGTTCGAACAGATTCGCCAGTTGTCTACTCTGAGGCTGGAGTTCTCCAACACTATTTGCCGCACTCAGAGACGTCAATTAACTTTAATGAGTATTTAATGTCACAATTTTTTTTATTTAAATCAGACCATAGACTAGGCAAGAATAGCGACTGGTTTTGAATTGCCATTTTTTGACGTTAAGTACTCATTAACGTTATTTGACGTCTCTGAGTGCGGCAGTATGCTACTAACACACAGGCGATTAAAAGGTAACCGACAGTTTTTGACATTTTATTGTATGAAAGAACTGCCAAAAACCGGCGATTATTTTTTTAATCAGTTGTTTAACGTTTTCATGAACTTGGTCCTAAGGCGAGAGCTAAGACAGAACAGCGATAACCGGGCAGTTACCAATGCTGTGAACAATATTTTAAGCCAAAAGAAAATCTCTTTTAAAACAATGACTGATAACGGTGGCGCCGCACCGCCGGGTTCGATAAAAGTTCACAGAAGCTATAAAGAGGATATTCGGCGGAACATTATCTGCACGATGTTTAAGTATTACTTAATAAATTGCTTAACTAATTATCGGCATTTGATAACAGGTGGCAGAGTTCGTGACACTTTTGAACGAAATATTTCTCACACTCATACGTATCATTTATTTTTATGCTAGACAAGAAAGCTCTTGAAATTCATCTCACCTGGGGGGTTACCGCCTAACTCGATTGCTAAAGCAAAAGCTATAGAAAACAATAATACCTACTATTAACATTATTATTATGGCGACAGATTTTTGATAAGGTGGTGGTAGCTGGCGATGTGGACTTATGAAAGTCCTACTACCAAACAAGCAGAGTACAAATTATTAATATTACCCTGGGAATCGAACCCGGTACTTCGACGGGCGAGCCACTGAACCACGGAGACGGTTTGCCGATCATCTAGCCTAAAGTAAGCAGCTTAAGCTTGTGTTATAGAAACTACATACATACATTCATAAATCACGCCTATATCCCCGAAGGGGTAGGCAGAGGTGAGCTAGCACCCACGTTTCGCCAATTATGTTAGGTCCCATGTAATAGGTGGCGAGCCTATTGCCATATATCGGGCACAAAAGTGTCCCAGTACATTGCTAGGTGGTATAAGAGGAACGCTGCTGCCCATTCCTCATCACTGATTTATCCTTAGTCGCCTCGTACGACACCCACGGGAGAGATTTGGGGTGGTGACAATTGTATTCTACTCTGCCGTCACCACACGGAACTAGATGGCGGACAAATTATACATACCTATTTATCGAGGTATCTTTTAAAAAACAGGCTGCTTATACTAAGCCAATCAGGACGTTAATTAACTTGCTTAAAATTTCTTTAACCTTTCAACTTGCCGTTATAAATAAGCCAGCCGTCACCCTCGCAATGTAGAAATATATTGCTAACTATTTATCATTTGATGAGGATTTCCACATTTTCTTAATTTAAGAAAACAATTTACATAGAAAAGATAAAAAAAACTACCATAGAACCAGCCGCCGCCGTCAGAATTATTTTTCGAAATTGTTCTGACATTTTTTTAGTATTTTTTCTAACATTATGTTTAAGGCCAAGTAAAAAACAAATAATAGAATAGAGATCTCAAAAGCCTTTCTTCTCTTTAAGTGGAATATGGTGGATTATAATAATTCATGGAAACCGCATCCTTGTGCTACCTATATCTGGCAATTTGAATTGCGATCAACAGTCAACACAGTTGGTTAATGGGTATATTATGGGTGTTGATTCAACTATGTCTCGGAGTCTCATCCCTGGCAACGTACACGAAGTAAAACTTTCGTCGGCTAAAGTAGTACTAGGAATAGTTGTCGGTAGATATAATGTTTGCACCTTCCAGGATTAGAACCCGGGACCTCTTGGCCAATACCCAGCAATCTGAGCATTCGACCAAGGCGGCCGTCTACATGATAGGATACTCAATAGGCCGCAATAGTAAAAAACATATATATATTCCTGACATAGAGAATATTGCGGTTGGAAAAAATTTGAAACTTATAGTCTTGATTCGGTAATCGAACCCGCGTCCACTGCAATCCGGGCAGGTGCCTAACCCGCTCGGCCAACCAAGATGTCTTGGTTGGCCGAGCGTTTAGGGCACCTGCACTAAGGCACTGTACTATTTTTATAACATTTAGGGCCTGTTTCACAATCGACGGGTAAGTTCTGGATAGCTTACTTGGCAGATCATTTGACAGTTGTAATATATATTTTTAAATAAATATATTTTTTTTACACTCACATCTATCATCTAGCCCAAAGTAAGTAGCCTAAGCACTTGTTTTATGGATTCTAGACATATTTTTAATATAATTATGTATATAAATGTTGAAAATATACTACATAAACATATACACAACCATGACTCGGAAACAAACATTTGTGGTCACCACAAAGTTTGCCCCTACCAGGATTCGAACCCGTCCCGGGTTCTTGGCTAATACCCAGCAATCTGAGCATTCGACCATGGCGGCCGTCAAATATGAAATTTAACTGCGAAGTAAGCTATTCAGAACTTACCCGTCGATTGTAATACAGGCCCTAAATGTTTTTTTGGAATTACTATTTTGTTGTCAAATTGAAATCAAAATATTAATTCCTGACACACTAAATTAAAGGTCTCGTTATTATGCTTTCACATCCCTTTAGGATTTCATGACTTTTCATCGGAAGACGGGCGCCCCTAAGTGGCGGCCCAGACTCGTCCCAATTTAAATTTGACCCAGATACCAAATTCGACTTAAGTAGACGTGGATTTTCTAAGTAATTAAACATGTAGGTGTACCTATTCGTTCGTTCCTTAAGTGGATTCAGTGCGTGTAATTTTCAAGAAAACGGAAAAGTATGGCTTCCTTCGTTCGTATTGAAGGTGGTAAGTAACTAATTGCGTAACTAGCTGGACTAAGGGATAGAGTACAATTTGTAATGTATATTTTTGGCAACTTCTCTTACTGGTTATTTTTGAATGTAATTTGAACAATAATAAATGTTATAAATTATTTTTTATTTTATTTTTACAGTTTAGAAAATAAAAATGATGATGTTGTGCAGGGCTGATGCCTGCCAGGTCACGGTGATTGCACTTTGGGTGCTATAAATCATCATTCTAAAAATTTCCCACCAAACAGCACTGGGCCAGCATGATGCGTTAAGGTAAGGTCTATTGACTCTACATTCTTCTGTTCATTTGGTATTATAAAAATACTTGGTGACAGTGTGGCTACGGTCATTATTATCAATCGTGACGTAAAAAGCAATAATTACTTTGCCATCAATGTGTTAAAGTGTTAACACACGATTTAAAATTGCAACCTTTTTCCGCAATGATTCAATGACGAACGAGATGCCCACAGCGTACCTAAGTACCGGTAGCCATGTGATGACGTAATTCAGTATAAAAATAACTTCGAAATCTAATTTTGCATATGGGGCAGACGGAATACCGACAATACAGAACGTTGTAAGTTGGAAGAGACTCTTATGGGCAAGTATATCACTAGATGTGCGAAAAATATGCTACGGGAATGACTAATATTTGGGATTTCATATTTTGGACATTTCATATTTAATAAGGATGTTAAAATTTGTCCGTCGTCTAGAGTCCATGCTTGTACAAGTGCTTATTCTACTTACTTTGAGCAAAATTTTAGATGAGAGTATAGAAAATATCTATTTATTTATTTAAAAATAAGGAACATTATGATTGCTATTTTTTAACTTTGTATAAATGTTAGTTTTATCTTTGTAAAAAAATAAAGTTATGCGCCTGTCGCAATGGCTGAGCATGGGATTGGAGAAAAATGTTATCTCAATTTCTAAGTTGTAAGAAGATTAAACAAGGCGATGTCTTTACTAAAGCACAATAGAATAACTAAAAAGTATTTAATTATGTAGTATGTAAATTATGTTCATTGGCGAGAACCGTGTTGATTTAAGGCGCCATAAAAGTCATAAAATATACAGGAATATCTATAATCATAATAATTTTAAACAAGTCCTAGAATTAATAAGAACACAGAGGTAGGGAGAGGCAACCCAAAGCGTGTATACAGACTAAAACTAACAGATCAGTATTGTTTTAAATAGATATTTTGCAGTACTTTGCAAAATTTCTTACTAGTTTAATTGGTGAAAATTGTAGTGGGTTTTGTATGACCCATTCTCCCTATATTCCACAATCCATTGTGAAGGCTTGGGCTCCAACAATGGGGATACTAAAGGGCTGGAGATGATACATGAAAAAGAATATGTTAAAAATTGTGTGACAAAATTTTCTTTTTCTAAGTATCAAAGCTAGGTACGTAGTGTTCCCTGTTTTTAAATGACGTCACTAAGCGATGACTCATTAATTTCCAGCCCGTTTCAATATTCTACCTACAGACTAACATAAAACTATCACAGTTACTATCACTATCACTACCTTTGTTATTTTTAGTGTTACTTTCGAAGGGCACGTCAAACCTACTTTTACCAGAAATCAGTCAAAAATAGTTTTAACTGGCCTAGAGATTTGACTGCAAGTAATATGTAGATTTATAAATAAATTTGAAAACCTTGTGAAATCAAAACCGGGCTGACGCATATGTACGCGTGACTCATAAGACTGTAAATAATAACATGTATTGAAAAGATGAATTCGCGTCTGAAATAAACGGAAAACAAACATTTGCGATTTCCATATTATGGTTATGTTTGAGCATGAATCTAATCTCACAATTCTAAACTGAGAGATAGGCCACATTTATTTATTTATTCTATAAAAGCGTCTTTGAAAGTTAAATTCATAGTTAATAGTTATATTCATCTTTTAAGGATAACAAAAAACTTAGTGATTCATGTTTATGTTCCGTTTCCGCAAAAATATAAAAAGGCAACAAGTAAACATGCTAATTGCTAACCAAAATTATGTCACTAATGAATAATAATGACGATATTTCTGCGCGTGCGCCGATAAAATGCGACGGGAGAGCCAGTTTAGATCGAACGAATAGTGGACTGGATTTGGTGCTGTTTCAAAATAACGTTTAAAATAACAAGCATTTTATTATTTTTAATAATCATATTGTTATAAAGCTTATATTTACTATATTAGTAATTATTACAACTAAACAACAATAAGAATTACTAAACAACAATAGATTATTTATCTATAAAATATGTATTTTACTTTGGTTTATTTTTATGGTAATTCTTATTTTTGTTTTGTTGGACAATTTTTTTATGGTTGACTGGGAGAGAATGCTTTTAGCATTAAGTCCGTTATTTGTATCATTTTTTTTTATTGAGCAATAAAATATGTATATAAATAAAAATTTTGATAACAGGGCCTAATTTGCCATTAAAAATTTTATTTAAATGCTCTACAAGCAATTAGTAGCATTGCTCTTTGAATGCAATCCAAAGAAATAAAGACGTATTTTAAGTATAAAAAATTAAAAGGTAATTTTTATCTAAGTCATTTTTGTCAAAGACACAAACAATGAAGGTTTAGTTTAGAACGGTCCACGCTCAATTCAGGTTAACAATTTTAGATGCGATAATGTTTTATTTCCATTTTTGTATTTGTAATATATGTTAAAATTTATTCTTTATCTTATTGCCGTGTGGTGACTGTAGAGAAGAATACAATTGTCACCATCTTCAATGTCGCGGATGTCGTACATGGCGACTAATGGTCACAGTCATAATCTATAAAACATCATCTGATCACCCCTATCATCCTATTTGGGGTCGCGCAGTGTGTTTTATTTCTCAACACTCTTCTGTAACTCATATCTAACATAATCCATCCTTCTTTTCGGTGGTCTTCTTCTACTTCGGCATCCATTTTTTTTTCTCCCCTATTTTTTCTTGGACACACGGGTTTTCGGTATCTAGCGTCTTGACGATTCATAAGTGTAATATGAATAAATGAATTTTGACTTTGACATTGACATTAATATTCATGTCAATAACATTTAACCGTTGCCTTTGGGGATAAAAAGACGTGATTTATGTGTATGTATGTAATCTAAGTATCTTATCAAGCAATCAAACCCTTAACCTGATGTTATCAGGTTTTTTATAAACAAACCAAACCTACTTTATTAATGTTGATAATTTAATCTTAGCGATGTTTATTACATTATTAAGCAAGATGAAATTCAAGATAGGGTCATGATAAGAATATAAATCTCCACTAAGAGTCATGGAGTACACAGACATTGCAAAAGATTTGTTTGCTTACAATATTAACTTGAAAGGTAGGTGATAAATTTGCTAACACTATAGATAACATAACAACTACATATACTGTGAAACTACTCCGGTAGATTTTAAGCCTTAAGAAGTGCAATATTAATTGGAAAAGTTTGTAAGATATTGGTGCTCTACAAAATATATAGACAAATTCGAGGCTTAAGCTTCAGCTACATCAATAATCTACAAAATACTAGGTGATCCTCTAAACATTGTTTTGCCCTTATCACACAAGAGTAGCAAAAAAAATGCTCTTTCTGTCCCGCTTTGAACTTTAAAAATGTGTTGCTGAGCCGGGAAGACAAAGGACATGGGCTACCGCACACTAATTCCGCTGAGATTTTTTTTTCTGTACTTCAAAATCTGTATTCCTACATCTGCAAATTGTATTGTTGACTCGACAATTAAGTGCACAGCACACGTATTGTACTACTTGTAGCTTCACGTGATTCAAATCCTTTTATAGCCATTTCAAAAATAACTCAGTCACGGAAATCCCGCGTCGAATGCAATAACAAACGCCAGACGGTTTTTGTTTGAATAATATCAATATCAAGACCTCAGACTCGCTATATCGAAACCTCGCGCAGTCACTAGAGGTCAAAGACTTGCCTTACCTACTTAGCTATAAACAAACAAACAATAAACCGAAAAAAAACACTTCGTACAAAGTCCGCGGCGCAGAGAAAATACACCACAGAGTACAAAACTAAACAGATTACAAAACAAATTAAGAGAAAAAAGAGAGCATGCACAACCATGGCAACGGACTGAGCCGGCGCCGATTCACAATCGCCCATTCATGGATTCCGTTCCCATAAATCTATTTTTACCAAACACAAGTTGACAAGAGAAGTTTTTGGCGCGATTGGTTTTACCAGACACACACACACCGGGCGGTACTTACCACGTCTCGCGTAGCACAACACGGCACAGGTTAACAGTCACAAACAGCTGATTAACTGGTCCAAAAATTCACTAGCGTTCCGTTAGCGACACGTGCGGTGCGGATGGCCGGCGTCGCTCTAATGTCCATGTCCCTGAGCGAACAGCGATCGGCGATCGCTCGGTCAGGCCGAGGCGAGGCGTGCCGCTACCGCTACCCGCCTCGCGATGAACCACCGCATTTTTGGTTCACGCTTTTTTCCATTTGCTTCTATTCTATCTAGTTTTTCGGAAAGTCCAACATGTTCGCGCGCCACAGACCGACTGTCGATCTCGCCCAGCCGTATCTGTCTGGCGTGATAACATTGTTGACAAAGCTGGCGCTGATAACGGAAGTGCTCTTCTTGAATTGACAACAGCGAATCCCAGATAGCAGTGGAATATTACGCGCGTACAATTGCCGCGGTGTTTGCTCGACATTTTTCGTGGCGGCTAGTAATTGCTTTTGTTGCGAAACTACTCTTTTATACGGTTGCACAAGGTTGGGTGCTAATTGTCCTATTTCCAATTTAGACCCTTTCTTATTAGGGGTCATCCATAAAGTACGTCACACTAATTTCGTGATATTTTGACTCCTCACAGATGGCCACATGCAGATGGTCACATTTGTGCATTTTTAACACTACATACATGATACATGCATACATATATCATGCCTATTCATTCCCGAAGGGGCAGGCGGAGACGAAGTGCTTTAACACCCACGTCTCGTTAATTATGTTAGGTCCATATATCCAACACTAGTGGTCACCCGCGGCTTCGCTCGCGTTAATGTCGGTTGTTATATAGACCTTAGCCATAGCCTTCCCCAATAAAATGGACTATCCAACACAAAAATATTTTTTCAATTTGAACCAGTAGTTTCTGAGATTAGCGCGTTTAACCAAAAAACAATCAAACAAACGGACCCTTCAGCTTAATAATATTATAGTATAGATACTGCGCCGATCCCAGAAAGACTGGGACACCAGTCTATCTGGGATCGGCACAGTATGTTTCTTCTTCCATTCATATCAGTCAGACGTCATCAAGCCATCCACTCCCGTTTGATTCATATCATCCATCACGACGTAAAGATGCTAGTGATGAATGAACGTATAGAAAAGAGCCAGAAAGGACCATGTCGAGAGACCGATGAACGAAGAGAGTGATTGTGATGACAACATTCCAATCCATACTGCTCAACATAAGCCATAACGGCTTATATTTTATAGCCGGCGGCCTGCCTGTCACCAACCCTCTTTGGGTATGCTGTTTTTGGTTGTTTTCCCTCCACTATTTGCATACCCCAAGGTGCAATAAGCACCCAGGTCTACACCGGGCAATCTCTCTTAGTCGACTTTTACGACACCCATGGGGTGAGTAGGGGCTGGCCCATTCTACGTTATTTGTTCGCTCCCAGGCCAGCTTAGAAGACTGCTCTACCGTCACCGCACGGCATTATTAAAAAAATGTGACCGTGAATTAGGCTGATAACGATCGAGATAACATGCTAACTAGGTGACTATATGAAATGGAAAGTAAATTAAGTATACTCCGTTTAGAAAGTATTACTTCGACGGCTCACACCAAAACCATTAGGTATTCATTACTGTGTCTACAAACAATTTAAGCCGAGTTCTGCTCCAGATATCTATCGTCCTATTTTATCTCAATGACCTACACATAATTACGAAACGTAGGTACCGACTTACCTATAATGATTAGTCATTATTGCCACCACTGTCTCCGCGGAAGTATTTACTTGCTTTTACATGGAGTCGATTAATAAATAAGTAAATAATTAACACTAATTGTATTTGAATCAGCGTTTTATTTAGCCGTGTGGTGATGGTAGAGCAGAATACAAATTGTCACCACCCCTATCTCTCCCGTGGGTCGTTCGTACAAGGCGACTACGGGTAAAGGGTTGCGACTTGAATCGCCACTTGGATCTTGCCCCTTTCGATTAAAATATTTACATAATTGTCGAAACGTGGGTCTTAATTCGCCTCTACCTACCCCTTCGGAGATTTATAGGCGTGATTTATGTATATAAATGTAATATTTTAAAAATCGTTGCCTGTTTTATTTTGTATCGAATATTTGAAATAAAACAACTTTTACGGATAAGACTCGCGTATAATCTGGTGTTTGGCATATTAATTATTTAACCCGTAGTTAGTTAGTTACGGTAATTAATTATTACTTTATTGTGAGGACACCTGTCATCTTTAGTCCCCCCGTGACCACGGCCACTGTAAAGTGATCGAAACGTCGGGTTAAATAATTAATATGCCAAACACCAAATTATACGCGAGTCTTATCGGTAAAAGTTGTTTTATTTCAAATGTGTAGTGCTCGTGCAAATATAAGAAAACATTATTGTATCGAATAGTTAAATATTTTTTTTAAGTAGTAGTGTAGCCCACATAGCCTTCTCTTCCTCTAGGTACTCCATCTACCTAGTCAAAAGGATAATATATAAATTTTTTCGGAAGCTACTTTTATTGAGATAGCTGTTTTTGTATTATGAATGTAGGATATCTAATATAATAGGATATCTAATATATTAAAACATTTTATGACATCTTTCATTAACTCATAACTTCATGTAAAGGGAGGAACAAACTTGCTGAGTTTCTTGCCCGTTCTTCTCAGAACAAGGCCTCCTGGTAGTTTACGAACGGATGGTGTAGCTTATAACGTTAAATATTGGAAACTGTTTTTCTTTTCGTTTCCAGTGTTTAACGTTATTTCTTTGACGATTCACGAGTGTATGTAATCATACCTTATATGAATAAACCATATTTTCATTTTCATTTTCATTTTCAGTATTGTCCCAATAAAAATGCATACCACCGGACCAAAAAGATTCTCACTCTCACCTGTTGAACCGTGTCATTTCTCTCGCCGCTGATGAGCTATTATTATATAACACACAGTTTGCATTACAAGAATGCGCCAGTGTTGTGACGAAATCATTCGCGAATGCTCTTACTAATCAAAATGTAAACAATACCGATTCAGTTACTGGAAGCATGAGTTCGTCGTCGCAATCACCACGTGCGCAGAATAACTCGACTTTCGACACCGTCTCTGAGTTCTGGGAAGGCGGTCGGGACCTCACAGCGCGCCTTTGACACCAAGAACCAACCAAATAGAAGATATTACAAAGAAAATAAACATACATACATACATAAATCACGCCTATATCCCCGAAGGAAAATTATGTTAGGTCCCATGTAATAGGTGGCGAGCGTATTGCCAATTATCAGGCACAAAGTCGCAGTACCTTGCTACGTGGTATAAGAGAAACGCTGCTGCCCATTCCTCTTCACTGATTTATCCTAAGTTGCCTTGTACGACACCCACGGGAGAGATTTGGGGTGATGACAATTGTATTCTACTCTGCCGTCACCACACGGCGTAAACTTAATACGCAATAAATTTAATAAGTCATGCCCCTCTCCCACAGTCACTTCTTTCCACTTGCTACTCATCCTTACATGTTACTAGCTGATCCGGTAATCGTTGTTTTGCCTTTATCACCTAGCCAAGCGGTATTCAAAATTGCCTACGACCTATCAAATACACACAAAAAAAATTATAATAATTGGTCAAACCGTTTCGGAGGAGTTTTTTAACAAACACTGTGACACGAGATTTTTATATTAGGTTAAATTATCTTTAAATAAATAAATAAAGAAATATTTTTACACTCACCCCTATCATCTAGCCCAAAGTAAGTAGCTTAAGCACTTGTTTTATGGATACTAGATGACGGACATATTTTTAATATCATAATAACTATGTATATAAATGTTGAAAATATACTACATAAACATATACACAACCATGACTCGGAAACAAATATTTGTGTTCATCACAAAATTTGCCTCTACTAGGATTCCAACCCGGGACCTCTTGGCCAATACCTAGCGATCTGAGCATTCGACCAAGCCGGCTGTCAATCTTTACATACTGATCTTTCGTTTTATCCAATCGCATCAATGTACTAATGCATGCCCGTCGGTTTTGGGTACTCTTGACCTGGCGCTTATTTAATAGTCTTTCAATTTGAATATGAAAGATTCGCTTAGGCCGTTGATTCTCAAAGTGGTGTAGGTGGACCCCCAGGGGTTCACAGGACGCTCGACGGGGGTCCACGTAGGCGTGATGAAAAAATGGGGGTTCACGATTCTTAATCTTGGGACTCAATCGCCAATCTTCACATTTTTGTCGAGTTTAGGGAATATGGTAGAAATGTAGAGCTGCCATTGGGGTCCACCGGAAACGGCAACATTTTCAACGGGGTCTATGTGAAAAAAAATTTAGATCCTCTGTCCTAGGCCTTACCCATCCCAATTATTTGTCCTGATGCGAAAAAATTTCAAGAGAAGTTAGTAATATTTTTTCTAAATTTTTCATTCATTCATCACTAGGTCTTTAATGTCCCCACTGCTGGGGACATTAAAGACCTAGTGCATCCAATGACCAGCCTTAGCGATATTGCTTAATTTATTATTATTATGCGCAGGCCAAGCGCGCTGTGCCACTGCGCTGCGAGCTCCTCATTTTTTCTAAAATTTTAACTAAATTAAAATCAAATCAAATAGAGGAGGTTGCAAATTTTACCTTTACATCACATCTGATTCTGCCGTCATTTATCTAGAAAGGTCTATCTGCCTCAGTCAGATACCTCAATTGATTTTAATGAGTACTTAATGTCAAACATTTTCATTCACCTTGTGACGTCTCTGAGTGCACCAGTAACACACATTTCTTACCGTGATGTCTGACAATCACTGTCTCCGTTCATTGCCTCACATTATTACCCATAAAAAAAAATTGTAGAAGATGAATAAGTGAAGATTTTGATAAGAAGAATAATATAAGAGGAATATTTTGTTAAGTTTGGCTTAAAAGGCCTTGAAGCCAGAGCCGTTAAAATTTATAATAAAAAAAAATCAGTTTCCTTTACATTCATTCATAACACAATATGTGATGGATGATTTCAGTTGGTATAATGAAACATTTATTTAGTAATAAATAATTTAATAACTGTATCCATTAAATTACAATTTGATTGAATAATGGTATTATACTAATATAACATAGTGTGCTTAATATGCATATAAACATTATGCTACTTAAAGCATGTGCGTAAAGTTTAAATAATAAACAATTATTGAATAAAGTGGCATGCTACATAAAAAATATTTTGGATAACTAGATAAAATTTCAACTAATTTGACTAAAAATACAATAGGTAGGAAGGTCGTTTTCTATTAATTGTTCTATTTTACAATTAATTAAATTAAGACTATTTTCAACAGCGACCCTAAGATTGTGGAATGACCTACCTATTTTGGGTGTGTGTACCCTTTAAGAAGCAGGTAGGTATTATTGAATAGCTATGACTAGACGTTTAACTTTAAAAATAAGGATACAAATTATAAAACATAATTAAATTTATATCTGTGTCGATGGAGCTCATTGAGCTCATAGCATCATGGAGCTCATAGGAAATAGCGTTCTTTGAGCAACATCTAGCGATACTGAGACTTACCCCTTTTGATGACAACTAAGTCAAGGTACCTATGTCATTTCCCCCTTTGTCTAACCTTCGGGGTTATACAGGGGGTCAGTTACATGTTTATTGTATTTAAATACATAAAAAATTCGCAGTATTATTACAAACATAATGTCGTTGATGTCTTTTCACCAATTTTTTTTTTCAATAAATTAAGGCTCCTCGCACACTATACGACCATAGCTCCGATCAATGGCCACAGTGATTATCCCACGCTACACGGTACGCCGAGTTGAGATCCGCGCCTTTAGAGGCACACTCAGGCCTGCCACTTCAAGGTCCGATCCGTAGAGTCCTGCGAGGCTCTCCGCGGCAGTGATTCTCCCCCTGGCAGATGCCTGCAGTGGAGAAATCCTCTCAAAGAGTGCCGGACTGCAAGACTTAAGGCCTTCACCTTCCCCAAAAAATGCGGTAGATGCTGTAAAGACCTCTCGGCCAAGAAGTTTGTTCCTTCAAAAAAAGCGACTATGTAACATATTAGACTAGTAAGATTCACAGCCAGCAGCCATATGGACTAACGACGAAAAATTTGGTCGCTGCGGCCAACGGCCAGAGTCGTCGACATAAGTGCGCGAAGTGCCTTAATTTGCAAATGGTGGCATTATATACTTTGGCAATATTCTAAGTTTGCTAATATCAGCTACATTGTATAGTTTCGTACATCTACTTAAGATTATAAATTTAACACGATGTAAAAATGAATCTATTAAAATAGAGATTAATTAAGTTATAGATAGAATTTGAATAATTAATTTTATCAATTATTTTCTAAAGCATAACATTTTCTATGCTAAATATTTTCAACGAATATGCCAATTTCAATAAGTAGGTATAATCCATTAAGTAAGGATCTTATATATCAAATTTTTTAAACGATTATTAATTTAAGTAAGTTAGTATAACAACCTAGTGTTCATATAGTTAGGTACTATTATTGCATAGATAGGTTGAAGTGGTTACATCTTTATGACATTTAATCTCCCTGTAAGTGAAAATAAGTAAGGCTTTTTTACAAAGATTCTTTTAACGAATCGGGCCAATTTCAATGATCACTTCCGTTCCAATTTTTGTGGACTGCATTCGTCAGTATTATCAAATTAGGTATATGTCATGCGTCCAATATTTTATGGCATTTACAATTGAGCAGAACTCTGCAAGACAGATTTTATTTTAGCACCGACTTAAGTAGGATGTGTGTGTTTAGGATGTGTGCAACATAGACTAAAATCTTTTTTTTACAATAATATATGTACTTGAACAATATTGTTAAACAAAAAATAGATCAGATATTTTAAAAAAAATACACCGTAATCTTCCATATTTTGCTGTAATTTTATTTAGAAATATTAAGTTACTAATGGTGTGTGGTACTCTATTGGACTCAATTTGTCGACGCACTTTCAGAATTACGAAGGAACCACTGAGTCAAGATATAATAGATATAAAGACCAGACTAGACAAATTCCTTGTTACAAGTTAAGACTTAAGCGTTCCATTACAAGTAAAGTTCAGTTAACAGTCTAACCTCACCCATAGCCTCCTAACATCCATCACCACCTTGACATTCCCCGCGTCTAAGCCATAAACACGAAGGAAGACATGTAGAAACGCTTTTCTTAGAATAAAATGTTATCAATCTAGAAACCTTTCTAACGTATGCTTTTATAGAAACGAATCAGACACCCAAATAATGAAGTAATAGCAAAATTATTTGAAGAACTAATAATCCTCAAAAAGCAAGACATAAACTCCTAAAGAAGACAAATTCTGATCATTATAATAATCAAAAAGTACAGCTTACATTGGAATATATCGTGGCAACAATTGCCTTTGTATCAGAGCTGCAGGCCATGATGATACTTTCCTCGCAGGTTCAAAACAAATGGCTAAACATATGGTAGTTACATCATAATTTTCATAATGGCTTCCTTTGGAGTTGAAGGCTCATTTTTGTGATGTAGATATGAAAACTCTATCCCAACCTTCAAATCGATTAGAACTTTTAGAGTTGATACAATTATTCCTTTAAAAAATGCTAGCACTACACTAGTGCTTTTTAAAGAAGATGAAGAAGAGTGTATATAAAAATAATAGCGTTGAAGGATTTTTGTGATTGCTATTGATTAGATAATAATATTACTCTTAACTCTATCCCAAACTTCAAATCGATTAGAACGTTAAGCATTTTAAAAAAAGCTAGTATTATAGTAGTGGTGTATAAAGAAGACGAAGAAGAGTTTATATGAGAATAAAAGCGTTAAAGGCTCACTTTTGTGACTGCGAATGATTCGATGTTAAAACTCTATCCCCAACTTCAAATCGATTACCACTTTTAGCGTTGATACAATTAATTTCTTATCAAAAAAGCTAGCGCTACACAAGTGATGTATAAAGAAGGTGAAGAAGAGTGTATAGGAGAATAATTAATAAATAATTTTACAGTGAATTCAAGCTACGCTCGCAATGCTGCACTTCTCGTTCATAATGTCTCTTTTTTGCTGGTAATTCTTGACGGGCTGGATGAATGCGATGAGCACGCCCGACACCACAATCCATCCCCCTGCCAGGTAGAACGCCAGTTCCCACGACGATGTCAGATCGAATATCAGGCCTGGAATTATAGAAATGCTTTTAAAATCACATATTTATTAACACACAAGCGCAACCCATGCTAGTCTAACTAAACCCGTCTTCCTCTTAAATTTGTTATACCCAATGTGTGGGTGATTAAGCAGAAAGAACTATTTAAGGCGAGTAGCTATCTGCCGCACTCAGAGACGTCAATTAACTTTAATGAGTATTTAATGTAAAAAAATTTTGACCCGAAAATTTTAAATAATTTTTGACTCGGCAAGTTTTGAATTGTCATTTTTTGACGTTAAGTACTCATTAACGTTATTTGACGTCTCTGAGTGCGGCAGTAAGACCTTATAATTGTAGAATTAATATATTCTTATGTTCTGAACAATTTGAACATAAGAATATGAAGATTTTGGGGTTGGAAAAAGAATTTCAAAAAATTATGATCGGAGGCGGATAATTTTTCGAAATTCTTTTTCTAACCCCAAAATCTTTGTACTTATTTTTTTAATATTTATATAATGTTAAAATTAAAATCGAATAGTATAAGAATATGAATAAACAGTATTTTTAGCTATATCCAGAGAAGATAGTCAAAATACGAAAGATATTTGTTGGATGTCTATTTTTAAACTGTGATAGAACAAATCATATTTTCATTCACATTAAAATTTGAAAAATTAAAATTAGAAAAACACAAACAGCAGTAGTTTGCTAAATACAATTTCTTAGATTGAACATTGAAACCGTGAAAGAAATTATTATTGGTAACTAAAACTTATACTTAAAAAAAATTGGCTACAAAAATTCACTCGACATTATATCTACGTGTCGACAGAAAATAGCTAACTTTTTAACGAAATTACCAACAGTTCTAACTGTAACTGTATGTTGGTGTAATAAATAGGTATTTAAAAAATACAGCATCCGTATTATTTTGGCGCATAAATGCTTGCGTTAAGACATCCAATTTAAATAATACTAACCGTAAACTGTTTGAGTAAGAAACGAATATTTGTCCAAATAAAATTTGGCTCGTGAACCGATCGCCAACATAAATCCACGAGGAATATTCTGTAACAATCTATCGCGCTTTTTTTGGCTTTTGACGAAGTAAAATTATAAATAAGCCAATTGTATCAATGTCAACTCGGTTATTTGTTTTGACCTTGACCAAACATTGTATGGCTGAAAAGTCAATGGGTTAAAGGATACCGCCGGCAAGCCGCTACTGGATCAAATAATTAATGGTTAACCGAAACCAACAGAATTTAGACAGTCATTTTATACTGTGCATTATCTGCTCTGACTTAAGCAATTAAGAATAGGGATGAGTAGATAAAGAATTGTGGAACTCGCTAGCCCAGTAGCATAGAGCGCTCGGCCTGCGATTGTGTAAACTAAGCAATCAAATGTTCACTAAGGTCAGTCATTGGATAAGTGACCAAAATTTATTATCCTGAGTTCCTCCGTGCTTCGTATGTTAAGCCGTTGGTCCTGTCTGCATCTGCAGTCGTTAATACCTACCAACCCGCACTGGGCCATAGGGTGGGTTATAGTCTATTCTTCCTATATTCTTCCATCCATAGGGTGGTGCTGTGCCCCAGCAGTGGAGAGATAAAGAACATTCAAACCTATTCTTCAAAATACTTTCATGGCGATTAAATATGCCAACTGTCTTTTTCTAGTCCCTTGATTTTTAATAGCAGTAAAGTTGGATTGTCTTTAGTGAGACGAGGTCTTTAATGACCGAAATTCATTGTCAACATACGGAGCGTTGATTGGCATGTGAATAAACTGATATCTGATACCTTCATGGTCACGGTCAGCGCTCCTGTAAGGATTCTCCAAGGACGTCATTATTTGGAAACTGAACGGTCAGGATCACAGTAAAAAGTTGTCGAAAATTCGTTACAATTTTAACGTGGTGCTGTGTTAATAAATGAGACAGGGATAATGCTTTGAAATGCCTAAAGTTAGACAAGCGCTTAACAAAACACTATGTGGTAACAACGTGCATGCTTTTTTAAATAGTATTTGCATGATTAGATTCTTCAGGCTTTATTGCTGGTACTTGCTACACTTGCATAAAGGGAGAAACAGTCAGTATCTATCATCCATAGCCTATCTTGCGTCTTTAAAATGTGATTCATCATTTACTCACCAGACAGAGGAGGACCAATCAAATGCCCGATGCCTTGAGCAAGCAACACCAGTCCATAAGCTGACGTGAAGTCATCTAGTGACACAAGCGTCACTAGCAAACTTGGTGTAAACGTAAAGGAGGCTGCAAATAGCAACCCAAATGCTGAAGAAACAGCGGCGAGAATCCAGTAATTGGTAGCAGCGAGGGGTAACGCCGCAACAGACGCTCCACAAAGCACCAAACAGACGGCGTAGAGGTTGCCAATGGACACCGTTGGAAAGTCCCCGATCCAGCCAAGACCAACCTGCAAAGGAGATGAAATTTCCGTTAATTGCTGACGATGAATGATGCAATCAATGGCTTTATTCTATATGTTTATCGATCGATGAAACTCATGAGCAGCTATCGAGCTCATCAGTGGCTTAACGTGCTCGGCTTGCGATAGCAAAAAAAATGTTCAACGCCCAAATTGAATGGGTGATTAAAAATGTATTGTCTCGAGTTCCTCTGTGCTTCGGAAGGGATGTTGAGCCTTTGGTCCCGGGTGCATCTGCAGTCGTTACAACCAACCAATCCGCACTGGGTCAGCGTGGTGGGTTATGGCCCTATATATTCTTCGATTCATAAAAAAGTTTAGTTTCTTTGTTCATAAAAAGTTCACCAAAATATTAATTACCAGAACCAACATTTTGATCACAAAATTAGAATTTCCAGCGTTATTTGGCACAGAAACGAATCCCGTCGCTAAACATTTGGAAACGGGATCTTATCTATTTGTGGATTATGCCTTCGTTATTTGTCTCATTAGTCATAGTATCACACGGTTAGTGCGGCCCTGAAAATCTACACGAAGGCAAGCTTAGCAATGATTGAAGAATTCGAACCATTTTAAAACCTATGAATATTTCGTTAAAATAAATTGTCATAAATTTTGCTACACTTGAGAAGAATGAACGATACTGGGTCTGGTTATTTTTGTGTTTATCTAAATCGTATTACTGTAATTAGTATACGCTTTGAGGTGTAAGAGAGAACAAAGCACCTCTACTTGACTATTGCCAAAGAATAATATAAGGGTTTAAGTATCAAATTACCGTTTTGTGTGGAGAATTTAGCGAAAATTAATTTTGCCATATAAATATTAGGTTGGGGAAAAAGTCTTTTCGCATTATAGTATGTATAAACTTGTAATAAAATCTCTTTGGCTATACTATTTGTATCTGGCTGGTTTTGGTATCATTGAAAGTTTAAATTTTAAAGAACATAATTCCAAATTCAAATTAGGAAAATGTGTGATTTTCATTTGTTATTCGTACCGCCAAGATGAGTGAATCTAATGAAGAAATTCGATACGTTTTAAAATTTTACTACAAAAAAGGTAAAAATGCAACAGAAGCCGCGAAAAAAATTTGCGATGTTTATGGACCTAGTGCAGTATCTGTGAGAGTAGCACAAATTTGGTTTAAGCGTTTTCAATCCGGAAATTTTGATGTCAAAGATGCACGTCGCTCTGGTCGCCCTATTACAGAGAAAATGGATGCATTTTTTAAAAAGTGGAGCAAGATCGGCATATCAGTAGTTACGACGTAGCTGAAGAACTGGGAATTGACCACAAAACAGTTTTGGCGCATTTGAAAAAAACTGGGTACACAAAAAAGCTCGACATTTGGGTACCTCACGAGCTCACTGAAAGAAACCTAATGAACCGTGTACTCATTTGTGATTCTTTATTACGACGTAATGAAACCGAACCATTTTTGAAGAAGCTGATAACTGGTGATGAAAAGTGGATCACGTACGACAAGAACGCAACAAGGTGATGTTGTGTGTGTGGTGGGATTGGAAGGGCATTATTCATTATGAGCTGTTACCACCAGGCAACCCATCGATTCTGAACTCTACTGCGAACAACTGATGAGATTAAAGCAAGAAGTTGAGAGAAAGCGGCCGGAATTAATCAACAGAAGGGGTGTGGTTTTTCATCATGATAACGCTAGACCTCACACATCTTTAGCCACTCAGCAAAAATTAAGAGAGTTTGGCTGGGAGGTGTTAATGCATCCGCCGTATAGTCCTGACCTTGCACCTTCAGATTTCCACCTGTTTCGGTCTCTTCAGAGTTCTTTAGGCAGTGTCAGGTTAACATCACGAGAGGACTGCCAAAACCACTTGTCGCGGTATTTTGACCAGAAGTCCCAAAATTTCTATAGCAATTTCTATAGCAATCATGTCCCTACCTACAAGGTGGCAAAAAGTTATCGAACAAAATGGTACCTACATACTTTAGTTAAATGTAAATAAACTATATTAAAAAATGTTTTGAATTTTCTTAAAAAATGCGAAGAAACTTTTTCCCCAACCTATTATATTTGCGATTTTTTAAGGAACCACAAATCTAAATTGTATGTAATTTTGTGGGTATATTTAGACAACATTAAGCTATAGGATACCTTGAGATTTTTTTTTATAAGGGTGACGGACTAGTGTCCGTGGATCTAAGTGGTACTTAGGACGAGCTGTTTTTGAAGATTTATTGGTAGTGAAAGAAATAAAAACAAGATAAAATTTTATACATAAATATAGGTCCTTGAAATTAATAAAAAAGAATAATGGACATAATTACTGTTTTGAAGGAATTATACACTACTACTAAATAATGAGGGAACATCGGCAATTTTGTACTTTAACCTCTATTATTATACAAATATCCTATTACGTTCTAATTCATTTTGATGGCGATATGAATTAGGAGGCGATCCTATTGCCATTTCCCCTAGCATGTTATCGCAATTTTGCAAGCTGCTTGTTATAATTGTTACTTTCCGCTCGTTTTCATAATTATAATTCTTAATTATTTAATTATAATGGATACATAAATCATTAAACAAATATTTTTCGTCTATGTTGTGGAAATTTTTACCATTCCAATGGTGTTAGTGATTCCAATCAGACTGAGCATAAAGGCACCGTCATCCTCGTTGAACCCTTCTTGTATCATATGCTCAGCCAGGTAAAAATACGGTACGATGAACCAAATGAACAGTATAATGGTGCCAAGGCACATTAAGTTGAAAGTCATCTTTTTGAATAGCTCGACGTTGAACATGTCAGCGAGGCAGTCGAGGCAATCGTCGTACCAATTCTGGAATCAGAATAAGAAACTCATTAGAATCCAAATTAAATTACAATTCATATAGCTTGCTGAACAAGTCCTATTGCTGGAAGATATCCATAAAATATTGAAAGTTATCTATTGATCAAACCCTTAGGCTGGAGTTCACCAATACTTAAGCAGGTGTTTATTATGTAACCGCTAGATTTTGACATTTTCCTGTATGGAAGAAGTGTCAAAAACTGCTGGTTATCTTTCAACCGCTTGATTTGCGTGTTTGGTGAACTCGGGCCTTAGTTCGTTAGTCGTCTGGCATGACTGAGAACCTGGCATATTCTAGGTTATTGTTTCGCTCCCATGCCAGCTAGCATTTAATATATGGACGATTTTTTAAATTTTCTATACTCACCTCTTCCTTTTCATTTATGGTGATCATGGAATTTTTAAATATGTCTGGACACGAGGAAGCCTTCAGTCGGTACCGCTTTATATTTAGCATCGCATTGCGGTGGCTGATGGAATTGAGTGGCATTTTCAAATCTTTTAAATAATGGTGATTTATTGAGAGCTGTTTCTTCAACCAATCACGTTTATTCTCTTTGCTGTCTTGTTTTACTAATTCTTTATCTTCTCTAGACTCAGATTTAGATTTCCTGAAGACGAAATTTTGTTTGTTTTTCTTTATTTCATATTCTCCGGGTAGTTTATCATTATCTTCGTCATATTTTTCAGAACGTGTTCGATGGATTAACGTCTTAGGGTACGATACTATAGGTGGGTCACCGTCTTCTTTCACGTCGACTGTACATTTTTTAGGCCTGCTGATCCCAGTGCCAAATTTCGGATACTTTATTTCGGCCCCTGTGTCTTTAGCAGTCGATTTAATAAGTGAGTCTAGCATTGTAAAAGATACCTGAAAATAGTGTTTTTATATAAAACGGTTAAAAAGAGTAGTAAAATTAAATTTTAAAGAAGTAATGTAATACATTGCACTTACTTGATCGCTATATGTTAAGTAAGATGGTAAGTTAACTAACGATTGTGATCTTTTCTTCGAATTCAATTTCTTCTTGATTATCGCCAGATGTCTGCGAATTGTAGCCGCTTCTTGATCGATAACCTTATTCGGTGAAACCCCTCTCTTAATTAAACCGTCCATTACTTTTCCTCTTGTAGGCAGATCGAAATCTAATACGTAAGGGTTGGAAATAGAATTGAAACTAGAATTTTTAGATTTTTCATCATCCTTCGTAAGGGCAGTACCAGTTTTAGTGTTTTGCTTTTTCTGTTCTAATATCCACCATTCTGGATCGCGCATGATACATCCACAAACACACAAATTCAATAGGGTACCAGACAATAATAAAATTGTTCCTCTCCAGCCATATTCTTCTATTAAATATTGTGTCAAAGGTGCATATACAAAGGTACCAACACCTGTACCGCAAGCTCCAAGCCCAACAGCTAAATTTCGCTTTTTCTCAAACCAGTAAGCAATGGATACAACAGCTGTGACATACACCAATCCCAAGCCAAGGCCAGCAATAACTCCGAAAGTAATCATCATCATTTCTAATGTGGTAGAGACTGATGCCAAAACAAATCCGAGAGTTGAAATTAATCCACCTAATATTGTCATGCTGCGACATCCATATCTGTCTACTAAAGCACTCATAACAGGCCCAGAAAGAAGGGGCACCGCAATGAAAAGACTGCCAATCCAAGCAGTAGTCGATTTGCTAGCTTGAAACTCCTCTAGAAATTCTATATAGAGCAAACCGAATGAGAAGCTTATACCATCTGCTATCATAGATATAATGAATGAAGACAAAACAACAATCCAACCCCAACCCCCGTCTGGGATTTGAACTTTATTTTTTATTTCGTCGTCATAATTTTCATCGTCATATTTCTCAGTTAAATTGATCTCAGTTTCATTGTTCAGAAATAATTTTATGTTCTCTTCTTTTTCATCATTAACATTACTTTGTGATCTGGTGTGGCTTTTGGAGGTCTTTGAAAGTCTGTCTTTCGTGCTAAACTCGGTTTCTGGACTGGAAAATGATGCAGTTCCAACACTAGTGGTGTCTTCGTCTTCATCTCCCTTAACAATGCCAGAAGTGGAATCTGATAGGAGAGAGGCCCTTACTGGGCCGTCGGCTTCGTTAACTCTAGGTGTTCTGCTTCGGATAACTAAACAAGGTGGCTCCCACTCATTTTCCATTATGTCTATAGAATATAATACCGTATAATACTGACGATTTCAGATGTCTATTTTGGATCTATCTTAATCTTGGGTCTCTGGCGGAGTAACGGCTGGCCTGCCGGGCCACGCTGTTGAGCTTTAGGGTGTTTGGCTTGTTTTGACGCAGAACCATCAATGTAGAGGTCAGTAGGTTAACCTGAATGCCTCCCATGCACTCGTTCTTGAATCTAGTGTCGCAATACTTGCGACACTATTTAATTGCTCAATTGTAGAGGTATATATGCGTGCACCTGGTGAATTATTGCGAGAAGTATCTGAAACAACACATTTATTTGATTGTATTTGAGATAAATTCAACATTTTTGTAATTTAATAAAAAAATACGCCTTCCTCCCGAAGTGATCTCTGCCTACCCTTCTACATGGGTAGGCAGAGATCACTTCCTTCCACTTGCTACGACCCTTACATACTTCTTTCGATTCATCCAATCACATCAATCTCTTCATTCATGCCCATCGGTTTCGGGTACTCCTGGCCCTTTTTTAATAGACTTTCGTTTTCTGTTACCAATCTAATCTTGTCTCGTCTTGTCTTGAAGACAACTTCCAGACGATCCCTTGCGAAATTGGAAGTGGTATAACATGAATAATAAAAAGTAGTGTAACTTTACGACCAATGAAATTTGTCATCTAAATAGTACTTAGATAGAACTATGCAAACACAGAAATGGGTAATTGTTATAGACGTCAAAATAGTAGCAAAATTATATCTTGTTCCGAGAAATGAACCCGCATTCTTTGTAATATTTTATTCCTTGTGTAGACCTATATTTCATGTTTCTAACATTTATATTAGTGGTACAATGTCTGTGTTAATTAAAAACATTGGCCCCTATACTACACCTACCATAATTCGACCCCGGGATTACATTAATGGCATCGGCCAGAAATCTGATCATTCGGCCTTAGAAAATCTGTCACATGTATTTGATTTGTATTACTTATATACATACATAAATCACGCCTATATCCCCGAAGGGGTAGGCAGAGGTGAACTAGCACCCACGTATCGCCAATTATGTTAGATCCCATGTGGTGGCGAGCCTATTGCCATTTCACACAAATGTCGGGCACAAATGTCGCAGTACTATTGCTAGGTGGTATAAAAGGAACGCTGCTGCCCATTCCCCATCACTGATTTATCCTTAGTCGCCTTGTACGACACCCACGGGAGAGATTTGGGGTGGTGACAATTGTATTCTACTCTGCCGTCACCACGCGGCGTTATATATATGTAATATAGCCATTATTCCAGAGACATAGGCTTCAATATGAAGTTGTCAGTATAGCTATATTCCCAGACCCGTATCCATCAATATTTAATGAGTCTGTCAGAAGAAATCAGCTCGGGGATCCCAATTTGCGATGAATGTCTAGAGAAATATTGCTGGCGTCGCATCGGGCTCGCGTAAGTAGGTACCTACTTCTGTTTCAGACAGCTTAATTTCAGAAATCATATTTTGGTAAAAGCACTTAATATTTCCCTAATTGTGTATGTGCTGTAGGTACCAGTAATTTTAAACTTAATTATTTTATTTTTCCATCTGACAACATTGCTCAAGGCATTTTTTTTTGGTAAAACGTCTTTATCGGATTTATCTTGCGTAAATTTAGGTGTTTGCTAATTTATTAGTTAAAAAAGATAAACAGAACGCATAAATTCTAAAATTTGTGGCAACATTTTAGTACCTAAGTGAAAGTCTCATTTGTTTCAAAAACTTGACTTCCAGATTTTTCTAAAACCAGACCGAAATTTATAAATACAAACAAAAAATATGAGAATTGTTAAAAAAAAGATGCTTAGCTGTATCTAAACCATAGGGGTCCCGAATGGTGGGGGTCAAACCACCAACACAGCATACCCAAAGAGGGCTGGTGTCAGGCAGGCGGTAGGCCGTAAAACCTAAGCCAAAACCTTGAGCAGTAATGGATTGGAATGTTGTCATTCCAATCACTCACTCCGTTCTTCGGTCTCTCAAGATGGTCCATTCCATCTCTTTTCTTTACATTCATTAATTACTAGCACCTTACCGGTGCGATGGATGATATGAATTAAAAGGGAGTGGATGGCTTGATGACGTCTCGCCGATATTAATGGAAGAGGGAACTTACTGCACCAACCCCAGATAAACTGCGAACAGGGTAGGAAGAAGGAGATGCTTAGCTGTATTGAAGTCCAAGTTTTGAAGTTGAACTATGCGTAATAGAATCCTTAATTAGGTACCTATTATTTTTATTGGTGGTTATAAAACCGTTTCTGTGCTACTAACAAAAGTATAATATTCGCTATCAAGGTCACACGAAGCATTGGCCATGACCTCTTAAATGTTGGCCATAATTCTCTTCCCCTAATTCGTGATGGATCATTGTATTAACTTACGAACATTGAGCACGACTTTGAAAACCTCCCCTTCTTTACTTATTGTAAATTAATTTATATTTCTCAAAAACGGAAAGGAATATTCTATATCTTACTCAAACTTTTTTTTTGCACTGACACTGACTATTTATTATCTAGCCGAGAGTAAGTAGCATTAGTACTTGTGTTATGAATAAAATAGATAACGGACAAATTTTAAATAATAATAATAATTTTAAAAATCAATATTTTTAATATACCTACGGCATAAGGCATTTAACAATGCGTGAACGTATAATTATATGTAATTATGTGTGACTTGCCCGATAGTTGGCAATAGGTTCGCCACCTATTAAATGGAACCTAACATAATAATTGGCGAAACGTGGGTATTAATTCACATCTACCTACCGAGAAAAAGGCGTGATTTATGTATGTATGTATATACTTCCTATATTATTGTCTCTCTTATTCATAGTACCAAAATCAGTTTCTAAATACTGTTTAAACTAAATCACTGACCAATCACAGCGTAAACACAGTTTGACAAAACGAGACCGATCAGTGTGTGTTTTAGTTAAAACAGTATTTAGGAATTAGGTTTAATTGTAGTTTAAATCTAAACTTAGCAAAGCTTCTAATGTGCCGTTTAAAGACTGTTGCTATTGACAACTTTAAGGAGTTGTTTGCGGTATTTTTTTATATAGTTATTCTAAGGGCCTGTTTCACAATCGATAAGTCCTAAGTAGCTTACTTGGCACATCATTTGACAAGTGTAATATGAAATATATGTCAAATGATCTGCCAAGTAAGCTACTTAGAACTTACTTGTCGATTGTGAAACAGGCCCCAAGTTATGTTAATTAGATGTATGTAAGGATCGTAGCAAGTGGAAACAATTTTATTGTGATCTCTGCCTACCACTGTGGGAGAAAGGCGTGACATAATAATGTATGGTATGTATATAATTAAAATACAAGTTTCTAAACTTAATTCAAACACTGCCCAAAATAAGTAGGGTGAAGTCAATCCATTTCGCTTTACTACACTCAATGTGTACAGAGTTAGAAATTGAGTGATGGAAGAAATTCTTCGAAAATGGGTCTTCGTGTCGGTTAAATTCTGAACTGTGACCTATACCTACTTAGCCATTTATGTCAGTTAAATTAATATAATAGATGACGCTTTTTTTAAGCAATGGTTTCGTTAGATTGTTTTTTGGGTTTCGTATCCAAAGGGTAAAACGGGGCCCTAATTACTAACACTCATATCTATAGTAAAGTCAAAGAAATTACTAGGGTAATGGCCTGTTTCACATTCGACAAGTAAGTTCTATGTAGCTTACTTTGCAGTTCAATTGACATATTGTATTTCATATTACGACTGTGAAATTATCTGCGAAGTAAGCTATAAGTATACATAAATTGTCATTTTATACAATATTCTCACTTTAGACAGTTCTTACTTCATTCAAATTCTTGTTTTATGTTTAAAACCGTCTAAACCAGGCTGTATCTTACGAATCGTGATAGTTAGACAGTTGAAATTTTCGCTGCCATACAACAAACGTGCTTGTTTTTTAGTACGGAACCCTGCGTGCGCGAGTCCGGCTCGCACTAGGCCGGTAAATAGTTTTACCATTTTTCTACATTGATTTTTCTTTGAATATAATATCGAACATTTACAATATTGTTGTAAGAAATTTTTTTATTGATTTTTTTAGGGCGTCATTTAGGCAGGCGTCAGGCGTTTGTCTTATTTGTCTTACTGCCGCACTCAGAGACGTCAAATAACGCTAATCAGTACTCAATGTCAAAAAATGACAGTTCGAAACTATTCACCAGGTCTATGGTCCAAATTTAAATTATTTTTTTTGACATTAAGTACTCATTAAAGTTAATTGACGTCTCAGAGTGTCGTCAATTAACGAGAATGAGTACTGAATGTCAAAAAATGTCAATTCAAAACTAGTCTCTATTCTTGTCAGGTTTTTGGTCTAAATTTAAATAAAAAATTTTTGACATTAAGTGCTCATTAAAGTTATTTGACGTCTCTTTATTGTACTAATGTGTTTGGTCAATTGGTGCGATTGGTGCCTGTTCTATTTAAAGTTGTCTCTACGCGTATTTTAGTGGTCATTATAAGAGGCCTAATAATTTAAGTAGACCTAACAACCTAACAAAGTACTTAATTGTATACAAAATACATTGCTTCGTGCCATTCAATTATCACCTGTCAACTGCCAAAATCACGCACCGAAATTTCAGGGGCACGACCAAAACACCATTACGGTAAATAATTTATGTTTACCGCAATAATGCTCTCGCTTTAAAAAAAAAATCATAATTTTTTAAAGAATATAAAATAATTTTACTGTGTTTGTTATAATTCAATTACAGCAGGTTTTAACATGGTTGATTAAAAAAAGATTTAAAGGGAAAGTAGGTTCAATTCAAAAAGGTTTTATCATGTTTCAGGTTATGCTATAAATACTTACCTTGTTTACTTGAAATTAACCTTTCAGCGCTTCCGGGGTGTTGATGCGACCACACACAACGCTAGCTTAGCACTGTCTGCCTGCGGTTGGCGCCAACGGACGATCGATACAGGGTGCCCGTCTACTACCGCCCACCTTAATAGACCTCCAACCCTCCCCTGAGCTCGAGGAAAAGGGGGGACAAAAGACCCTTCTCGAAAAGGTCGCCAGACCATCTTACCCTGGACACGTCTAGGCTACGTTTCATGACGTCACCCGTAGGTACAAGTATTTTTCAAGTAATATACGCATTATGGGATGCAAGTAATGGTGGTTATTTATGGCCGCGCAAATATGTCACTCAGTTGACGTCATATGTTACCCTGCCTGTTGACACGTATGACCTACTACTATGTTGTGTTCTGTAAAATGAATACTATTGAATAATATACTGGCTAAAACTACACTTTCGCGTATTAAATTGTTTCCATACACCCAATGGAACAAAATAATGGGAACTTCAATTACCATAGTCATGACTCTTCATGGCAGGAGTCAACAAGGCTAACGGGTATAACTACTCGTAATTATCGGTTTCCATGGTCTTTATAACGAGACTGCCCACTTTGGACACTATGCCCACCTTGGGCCCCTTTAACTCGATAGTTTTGAATGAATCAATCAATGTTCTTTGTGACAATGGTAATGTTAAAGCTATGAATGACGGGTAGCTTACTACCTAGCAATTATAGCAATTATACTGTGATTTATTTACGTGCCCGATAGATGTCCGATAGGCTGGCCACCTATACAATATGTAGGTAGGTAACATAAATAACGTACACCCTGAATACTACCTATAATAACAAAGTCATATAACATAGTCTAGTCAAAGTATAAATCTCATGCTCTGAAAGTGCTTATTTGTGCAGGATATAGGCTGCAAAAAATCGAATTTCGTGCTCTAGAGCATTAACGTATCTATTCATAAATGTGTCTATATTCAGGCAAAGAAAATGAGCCATGCAGCCAAACACAATAAGAAATTCAGAGATAGAATTTGTTATTTTATTATTTACTTAAATTTATTTGCCTAATGTGTTTTTAAGACCTATAAGATATTAAATTTTTTATTCAAGTAGGTACGGTAGGTTATTAAATAAATTTAAGAAAATTATTATTTCGAAAATAATTTAATACTTGGCTGTATAGGTCTGCAGCCCAAGCCTAATATCAACGGGAAAAACAATTTCCTTCAGTATTCAAAACAAGACTAATTTTAGTTTGAATTTTATGAAATGTTATGATAAACTATTTTTTTATTTCCTCGCAATCGAAGTGAAAAGCAGAGTTTCTAACTCGTCCACAAAACCATTTTTATCCTCGACATTACTATCAGCCCTCGCCTTCGACTCGGGCTGCTAAAAGTCTCAGACAAAAATGATTCGTTTTGTGCACTTGATGGAAAATCTACTATTTCATCCGCCCATCTCGGAAAAAGCGTTTTTGCTCTTCGATATCTGAGTGCAAAAGCCGTTTTTATCCTCTAGAGGTTAAAGTAAATTTGAATTTAGAACATCGTGTGCAAGTGCAGTTTGTGAATACAAAACAATTTTTTTTAATTTGTTTTTAATTCTCCCTGTTTTTTTTAGGGAAGGCATAGGGTCTAGCCCGTACAGCCATGTCTTTAGTATATTTATTTCATATTAATATGAATAAATGAGTGAGTGAAATGAATGTATGAAATATATGGGTGTCACATTTTATCCCATCTAGGGAGTGCTTGGCGCAAATTGAATGCTACCAGAGTTCATGATGGCGACTGATGAGGTGGTGAAAATCACTTTAAAATTCTAAACATCAAACACATCACAAAACTTATTTTCAATGATTCTGCATAACACCATCCCGGATGCTTGTGCATCAAAACAACACCACTTTCACTGCACAGTCTGCACAAAATCCACTTTGAAAAACATAATTAAACCTATTGGACCTCTATGGTGTCGAATTTATTAAGCAACCTTTTTAATTTGTTAAAAAATCTGATTCGGAACCTTCTTGGTGTACTATTTTTATTAATTTGCTTTGCACGTGCGCGTCTGGGTGGATATTGTGTGTGTGCGTTTGGTAGGATGGGTGTGGAAGTGTCAGGGTGTAAATAGAATCGACTGAAACTTTTAATAATGTGATTGTATGATTGGGGATGAAAAGTTACGTGTTGCACTCGAGTGCAAAAATTTTTCACCTTGTGCTCTTTTGATTCCCTCGCTAACGCTCAGGATTCTAATTTCGAATCACTCGCTACGTTTGTAATTCAATTTTAGAATCCTTCGCTGGCTCGGTCATCAAAATTGAGCACGCGGTTAAAAAGCAACTTTGCACTCACGTATAACAAATAACTATTATAATAAATATTTTGAGCATATTGCCCATGAGTTCCCATGGGACGCCGTCATTGTACACCGTTGGCTTTGTAGTCACCTTGACATATATAATATGAAAAGAAAGTAATACTTAATGCCAAGATGTAATAAAATACAAGAAGGTACCTAGTTTATTTCCAAACCCTAATGTCGTATCGAGCAAAACATGGGCGAAAAAGAAATTCTTTTTTTGTTACTTGTGTTCCTAGGGATAATAAATCAATTCCGATAAAAATTCCAATGATAAAAACAAATAAATATAAATTCTGAGGAATCGTTAATTGCTTTGTGTTAGGACAACCTGTTTATTCTTCCTTCCTGTTTATGCTAACCAACGCCATCTATAGGTATGCTTCAGAGATGGTGTTAGTTTCTTCAACTCACACAATCACAAACACCTTTATTATGATGATAAATGAAATTAAGCCGAAAATGAAGACACCCATATTTTTTATTTCTTTTCAATTCCGTCGTTTTCATACAAAAAATATATGTATAATATACATACATACATACATAAATCACGCCTATATCCCCGAAGGGGTAGGCAGAGGTGAACTAGCACCCACGTTTCACCAATTATGTTAGGTCCCATGTAATAGGTGGTGAGCCTATTGCCATTTATCGGGCACAAAAGTCGCATTACTATTGCTACGTGATATAAGAGGAACTCTGCTGCCCATTCCTCATAGCTGATTTATCCTTAGTCGCCTTGTACGACACCAACGGGAGAGATTTGGGGTGGTGACAATTGTATTCTACTCTGCCGTCACCACATGGCTACAAAAAATCATGATTGAAATACCGGTTATTCTAAACAGACGTAAGCGCCAAATGACGTCACCGTAGTGGACTAATGGCGAATTAGTCCACTACGGCGGCCCTTGACGCGAAAAATAAAAAGATCACTTGTCAAAATTGACGAACTGGCGATTCCGCTGTCGAAAATAAAAACATTTAAGCAAAAATATTTGATATCAATTTCAAAGTAAAATACGTTTTAAATAAAAGTTTATGAAGGATTTCAATTTATTGATACTCTAATAATGGATTTGTTGTTTTTTTTTAGTTTTAAAATTCTCCCTATATTTTAGGGAAGGCAAAGGGTCTAGCCCATACAGCCAAGTCTTTAGTGTATATTTTATCTGTAGTCGTATGAAATAATGAGTGGGTGAAATGTATGAATGAAATGAATTTTACGTTAAAATATGGGTGCCACATATTTTAACGCATCTAGGGAGTGCTTGGCGCGAATTGAATGGTAACAGAGTTAATGATGGTGCTTGATGAAATGGATAAAACCACTTTTTATAGTGATCTTCACCACAACATCAAACACATCATGAGTAATTGCACATCAACACGGATGCTTGTGCATCAAAATAACACCACTTTCACTGCACAAAATCCACTCTGAAACAATTTTTGAATTAGTGAAAATAAATCTGACTGACACCACGAAACGCGCCAAACACTCTTGTTTTTTTTTGTTAAATCCCTATATTTTAGGGAAGGCAAAGGGTCTAGCCCATACAGCCAAGTCTTTAGTGTATATTTTATCCGTAGTGTTATGAAATAATGAGTGGGTGAAATGTATGAATGAAATGAATTTTACGTTAAAATATTGGTGTCACACATTTTAACGCATCTAGGGAGTGCTTGGAGCAAATTTAATGTTAACAGAGTTCATGATGATGCCTGATGAAGTGGACAAAATCACTTTTCAAGTGGTTTTCACCACAACATCAAACACATCACAAGACTTGTTTTCAATAATTCTGTATAATTGCACATCAACGCGGATGCTTGTGTATCAAAATAACACCACTTTCACTGCACAAACTTCACTCTGAACCAATTTTAGAACTATCGAAAAAAATCTGACTGACACCACGAAACGCGCCAAACACTCTCCATTGGATTTGTTTTATTTTATGACTGACGTCTGTTAACTTGTCTATGATAACTTTTTGTCCTTCCATATAGGAAGGCAAACGTTTTAATTCATACATCCTCGACTGTGACGTCATCGCATGTTTTTTTACATTTTATTTTTTTTCTCTATAGTTAAGTAATAAAAAATTTTTCGAAGTCAAGATCGGAAAATAAAGAAACGGTATTTTTATTTTAGGGGGTTGTCATTTTGGAAATGTTGTCAATTGTCATCACCCCAAATCTCTCCCGTGGGTGTCGTACAAGGTGACTAAGAATAAATCAGTGATGAGGAATGGGCAGCAGCGTTCCTCTTATACCACCTAGCAATGTACTGCGACTTTTGTGCCCGATAATGGCAATAGGCTCGCCACCTATTACATGGGACCTAACATAATTGGCGAAGCGTGGGTGCTAGTTCACCTCTGCCTACCCCTTCGGGGATATAGGCGTGAATTATGTATGTACGTAAAGTCATAAACTTTGTAGCAAAATCAGATGTTGGTACAGAAAATCCTGGATTTTCTCAATAAATCTTCTCCATGGTAAATCGTAAGATATTGGTCTCCAAGCCTCAGTCGTCGTTTGTCGTAATTCATCGCAAAATTCTGCTTTTCACTTAAATTAATTAATAAATGATATATGGCAATGGCGATGCCGATAAATGGCAATAGGCTCGCCACCTATTACATGGGACTTCGCATAATTGGCGAAACGTGGGTGCTAGTTTACCTCTGCCTACCCCTTCGAGGATATAGGCGTGAATTTTGAATAATGTATAATTAATTCAACTAGATGGCATTGTTTTTAATTATTATAAAAATCTCGTGTCATAGAAGCTGTTGTCGAATGTCCATGGATATCGAACTCCTCCGAAACAGCTAAAACGATTTTTTTGTGTAGTATACAAGTTTGATAGGTCTAAAAATGGGTCGTGGGCTATTTTTATACCCCCTAGGTCAAGTTGTTTCACTACTCTACTACAAAGTTGTTGCAACCAATTTTGCACTTTAAAAATAAATCGGATTTTCCAGGAAGAAACTATACTAACACTTTTATTTTAGTCAACTATTTTATTACAGTTAATTGTATTTTATTACAAACATTTTTAATTATTTAATTTCAAATTTCTACTGTTTCTGAACGCAGGCTTGTCATAGTTGCCTGTAGGAAAAATTTGCATATTTTAGTATATTTTTTTAATATGCATAGTTTTAAGGAATCCCCAGACTCTTAAAATGATAATGAAGAGTTAATTTAGTTTTTAGTTCAAATGTTAAGTGCCATTTTCATGTTTATTTTAAATGCAAAATACTGTATTATGTACAATGTAAATTATCATTTAAAGTACTAAACAATTACTAAAACCATAGTAATATTAAAAACTAGCTAATTATGCATGTACCAATCGTAAATTATTTTCTAATAAATTTATTTAAAGATTTTACAAAATACATAACACATAACCTTAAAATTTTTGACATTTGACATTGGCAACATTGGCACGTTCTTTTTTTCCGAAAGTTGTTGGGGACACGTGCGTAATATACGCCGAAATCTCTAAAATAATCCAAAATGACTGAAGGAACCGCGACTATTCGCACTCGCAAATTCATGACCAACAGGTAAATATTAAGATAAATGGAATCACCGCTTAAATATGTAGAAATTCGTTCTTAATCCATAGCTTCATCCAACTGACAGGTTATGTCTGACAACGTTTTTGTTCTAGGTTGTTGGCTCGCAAGCAAATGGTTTGCGATGTCCTCCATCCCGGCAAACCTACTGTCAGCAAAACCGAGATCCGGGAAAAGCTGGCCAAGATGTACAAGGTGACACCTGACGTAGTCTTCGTGTTTGGCTTCAAAACGAACTTTGGTGGCGGCAAATCCACTGGGTTTGCTCTCATATATGACACCCTTGATTTGGCCAAGAAATTCGAGCCCAAACACAGGTTAGCTCGCCACGGTCTGTACGAAAAGAAGCGACCAACACGCAAGCAGCGCAAGGAACGCAAGAACAGGATGAAGAAGGTGCGTGGTACCAAGAAATCTAAAGTAGGTGCGGCTGCCAAGAAGTGAGGTGATGTTTAGGACAGTAAGTTAATAAATTTCCAAAAAAATCCTCAATTTGTTTTTGTTTTTGCCTAAGTCAACAAGTTCTTATTTGGATAAATAGTCATTTTTTATTTGGTTTATGCAGTGATTTACCTGACTAGATGTAAGCACAGCTTGCAAATAGAAAAGAAAGCAATATAGAATGACTATATACCTTGAATTAGATTAATATACTACATACTGCATTATTATATTACACCTTAGCATTATTAAATTACATCAAATATAATATTTTACATGATTCAAAAAGTGAATTTTATGAAGAGAAATCTATGAAAAGTATTTGTTCGCATTACCAGTGTTTTATTTAAGCATGGAGAGAAAGTAATGTAATAATTTTATGAAGTAAGTCTTGATAAATTTCCAAATAAAATTAATGAATTTCAATCTTAGGCTGGTAGCCCATTTATATTACATTTTAGGGTTCTATTAACAGCCACCTTAGTTGAATGCTTAGATTGATGGGTATTGGTCAAGAGGTCCCGGTTTCGAATCCTGGTAGGGGCAAACTTTGTGATGGTCACAAATGTTTGTTCCTGAGTCATGGTTGTGTATATGTTTATGTAGTATATTTTCAACATTTATATACATAATTATATTAAAAATATGTCCGTCATCTAGTATCCATAACACAAGTGCTTAGGCTACTTACTTTGGGCTAGATGATAGGTGTGAGTGTAAAAATATTTATTTATTATTATAATAAACACATGGTGTAATATTCACTGTTACATGAAGATGATTTTTGTAGCAACAATATTTGTCATAGTTGGTTTACTGTCATTTTGCTTTCATTATTAATTTATTTGATGCAACAAGTGTCTAGAAGTACTGGGGTATTCACCTTTTACGAGAAGCCATAAATAAAAAAGAAGAAGGTAGTAAATACTTGCTTGTGAGAACTGTTTCTTTAATTCTGTTTTTATACTTGTTTGATAAATACAGACTTACATAAATCGCACCTAATTATTCCAGTAGGGTCAGGCAAATTAAGGTGAACTCATACCCTTACTTATAATGTATATTCTTAGATGGTACACAAGTAACGATGCTACCCTTTACTCATTGCTGTCTCCACCCTTAGTCGCCTTTTACATCACCTGCAGGAGAGATGGGGGGTGACAGTTAGCAATTCTTTTTTGCTTTTTATTATTTAGTTGCAGAATTTTCACTGGTCAAGCAAGTGACTTTTTATTATACAAGGCACCATGTAATAGGGGGTGAGCCTATAGCTATACACTAGATTTGCATCATTACCAAAATTTCACTGGGAATGCTGCCGTCCATCGTACAACTCCTGTGGGACAGGCAGGTTACAATAAAATTATTTTGTGCAGTCAAGGCATGAATTTTATTGAATAAATAAATATTTTTCAGTTTGCATTCTTAGGTATAATAATAAGCTATAAACATCATTATAACCCATTTACATGGGCGTAAGGCAAAATGTGAACAATTTTGATGTGTCTTTTAATATTTAAAAAAAAATGTGTAACACCAATATTTCAAAGCAGCTAACAGTTTTATTTGTCTAAAATTGATGATATATTTTACAATACAAGTTTCTTGTTTTTAAGAGCATTTCGTAGATGAGACATATCAAGATTGTTTAGATTTTGTGAAGCCAGAAAGCCAGAAGCCAGACACAAGCCCAAGTGAATGGGGTATGGACGTGCTTATTTAGTACTAATATTATTGATCAATTTGTATGTTCATAAATACAATAATGTATATTTGGAAATCTTAACTGTCACTCAATACATGATGTGGATTGTACAGATACGAATAACTATAAAATAAAAAGGCTCGGCTTGTACCTAAATATTAAACTTTATTTACACCTGATTTCAAATAAGACTTGTTCATAAACCAAAATTGTCACCAAACAGTGCGTAAATTTTTGGGCAGTGTTTCATTGCTAATTGGGAATACGGGCATTCCTTTGGGACCTCGTAATCCCTAGTGAAAGCGTTCCAGAGGTGGTGCACATAGGTTTCGTTCACATGTGGCAGCGTAGCATTGGCAGTGAAGTATAACGTGTTGTTTGGGTAATAGACTGGGTAGAACATAGCCGGCTCATACACGACGAAGCCTGCAACAAATTAAATAATACCTTACCATTGGATTCTGCTAATGACAATGTAACCATCTCAACACAATTGGGTGTAACAATGGTATTACTCTACCAGTATTATACCAGGAGACTTTTTGATCACTGAAAAAATATTTGGAATTTGTTCAGTCCATCAAAGTGAACAAATTTCACTATAGGAGCAACTCCAAATTCACGAAAAAAATATCAGCTGTTTCATACATTTGGTTCAAGTAAGTATTATCAGGTGGATAATTTTGTATGAAACAGCTGATATTTTTTTGTGAATTTGGAGTTGCTCCCATGGTGAAATTTGTTCAGTTTGATGGTCTGAACGAATTCCAAAAATGTTTGCAGTGACCAAAAAGTCTGGTATTTAACGACTTGTAAATACATTATTAGGTATCCCCGAATGTCTAGGCAGAGGTGTATTAACGCACCCCATGTTTCGGCAATTATGCCAGGTCCCATCCCATGTAATAGGTGGCGAGCCTATTGCCATTTAACGGGCACGCAAATCGCAGTATATTGATAGGTGATTTATGAGGAAAGCTGCTGTACATGACTCATCGCTGGTAACCCATAGTCGTTTTGTATGTACGAAACCCGTAGAAGAGATTGGCGGTGGTGAAAATGCCATAAGAAGTCATAAATTTCCTATCATGCGAGTATACCAGACAATACCAGTAGAGTCGCAATCAGCTAAAAATCGCGCCTTCTGATAATTATGCCATGTGGTATCAACAAGTCGTAGTTATTGCTGTCAAAATATGCTTAGGCGCAATACCTACTACAAATAATGTTAATCTACAGGTTTTAACAATATGTCCTTTTATTTGCATTAAGATAAATTTACATTAGCATTATTATTATTTAAAATTAAATATTAAAAATCATACCGCGTAACTTTTTATCTAGTAGGTATACCAAAAGTTATACTAACTAGTGCTGTGTGGTGACGGCAGAGTACCAGAGTCACCACCCCAAATCTCTCCCGTGGGTGTCGTACAAGGCGACTAAGGATAAATCAGTGATGAGGAATGGGCAGCATCATTCCTCTTATACCTACCTGATAAATGCCAATAGGCTCGCCACCCATTACATGGGACCTAGCCTAATTGGCGAAGCGTGGGTGCTAGTTCACCTCTGCCTACCCCTTCGGGCATATTGGCGTGAATTATGTATGTATGTATACTAACTAACTAAATTATGATTGCTTACATTAACTTACCTTACCATAATATAATAACTTACCTTTGCAACCTTCATTCCATTTTTTCTCTTTTTTACACATTTTCTTCAGCACTCTGGTAACTACGCCCGGACCATTGTTTCCCCATTTATTTGCTTTATAATTGGTACTGAGATCACTGAAAAAAAAATTTAAATCAGTACCTTTAAGTATAATCTCTTATTTTTTTAAGCTTACGTGGTCACTGTCATCTTTAAATTGTGAATGAACGGGATTTATGGCACGTACCTGGATTTTGTTATGATTCCGATATTTCGGCACAGTTACATGCGCCATGGTCACGGATGACTGACCAAATCCAGGTACGTGGTATAAATCCCATTTATTCACAATTTAAAGAATCTCTTATTTCCTGTAAATAGACAGAACCTAGAAATACATACTTAAAGCATAAGCATACGCCTATATCCCCAGAGAGAGCTCTCTCTGGGGATGTAGGTAGGTAGGCAGTGGTAAATTATCACACTTTTCGCCAATTTATAAAAAAAATTAACACTTAAGAACTGTTTTATAAATTATTGCCTACATTTTGAATAACTCGTCAAATATATGGGCCAGACTCCATACATTTTGGAACATCTTTGTAATTCAGGTTCACTGACGTGCTTGACGCCAAGCTGGACCCGAGATGGACGCCAAGATGGACTATCTCGGAACCCCATAACGCTAACACCCGTATTTATAAACATTAGTGCAAAATATAGTCTTTGAGTACAACAAACTAAAGTGCAAGCCAGATAAGTCTGCGCACGATGGGTGGCGCTGCTCGCTAATGACACTCCTACACAAACAAAATAGTAGACGAAGTTTTAGTTCCAATTTTGACCACGCGCAGACTTATCTGGTGCTCATTTTATAAGGTGTGTTAACGCACAGGGTCCCTAAAACCTTTTCATAGACAATAGATACTTGAGTGACAAAACCCATTGAGAAATGTCTTACTTCGCACAGTGTTGCTTCTTTACTAATACAAGTAGGTATTGTTTGTGAATACGGTAACCCCTGAATACAGAAACGCTACTCAAAGTTTGAGTCCTGCTTAACTTTTAAGTATTGTCAAAATTGACCGTGTTCCATACAAATTCTGACCGGTATTGTCCACTTAACTTTATAAGCAGTGCTCAAAATTTGACTGACGTTTCTGTATGCGGGGGTAAGACAAATAGCTAGTTCTAGGCAAGAGGCCAAACTCACTTAACAGCAGCCAAGGCCACCTGTCTTCCCAAGGCGTCCCTGGAGAAGGACAAGGCGCCCGCGTCCACGGCCCAGTCGCTCTCCCTCGCCGCCCAATTGTCGACCAGCCCGTCCAAAGCCCTCACTACGAGCGTGTCTGTGTCCAGATATATGCCGCCGTACTTGAACAGGGTCAAGTACCTCATCACGTCCGAGCTGTGCTCCACGCGCCACGAGCTCTTGCTGTAAGGCTTGGTGGAGACCAGCCTCTCCATGGGGGTTCCCTTCGCGTAGTCCACAATGTGCACCCGGCGTAATCTCACGTTGTCATACTTGAGCAGCGTCGCCAAACAGCTTGTTTTGAGATTTGTCTCATTGACGGGACTGTTGAACATGACGTGCACGTCCCAGCTCGGATGGTGCACTGCTGCCGACTCCACAGCGCAAGCCTGTCGCGACGTCAAGGCTCCCCTGCACGACGTTTCAATGAAGAATATCGACTTTGCCGGAGGCGTGAAGCTTCCATCCGCCGCTTCCAGAGCGTCGTCTGCCTTAGAGTAATGGCACGATATGTCTTCGGACAGATTCCACTTTATTATGTGGACACCCTCGCTTCTATAGGAACGGTTGATCTTACTCGATTGGTATGTAAGCAGGAATACCATTCCTAGGGAGAAGATCCCTGCGAGGAGTTTGCAACTGTTCTTGTATATTCCATTGACAAATAACATGTTGCTGTCATTCGTAAAATTATGCCCAACCTGAAATTTCAATTAACAGTTCAATTAGACGTGGTGATTATCAGCAAAGAGTATATAATACACTACGTTTATCAGATTATCAGATTATCAGATATTATACTAGATATAGGTTATCTAATAAAAGAAGACTAAAAATGTCCAAGGAAAAAGTTTATTTTATGAGCTCTTCAATAGGTACTGAAAATAGTTGGCGAAACTTGGGTGTTAAAACACCCCTGCCTACGATTTCGGGGAATTATAGGTGTGATTTATGTATGTATGTATAAGATACCGTGCCCTAAGCCATGTGGTGACGGCAGCGTAGAATACAATTGTCACCTCGCCAATTCTCTCCCGTGGGTGTCGTACAAGGCGACTAAGGATAAATCAGTAATGAGGAATGGACAGCAGCGTTCCTCTTATACCACATAGCAATGTACTGCGACTTTTGTGCCCGATAAATGGCAATAGGCTCGCCACCTATTTATTACATGGGACTTAACATAGTTGGCGAAACGTTGGTGCTAGTTCACCTCTGCCTACCCCTTCGGGGATATAGGCGTGATTTATGTATGTATTTATAAGTTACCACCTACGGAAAAAAACGAATAACTTACCACATAATCCAGGTAGCTAAGTAACGTAATCACATAATATGGCCTTTATGATTATTACTGTGATAGAATCACTGTAAATGAAACAATACAGTTGGGAGAGTAGAGTACCGAGCTCTGAAATGTGTGGGCTTTTAATATCAGTTCATTGCATTATAGGGACCACGAGGGTATAATAAATTTAAGGATTTTATTATAAGTTTATTTGGACATTAGTTTCGTTCGACTGCGTGAAAACCAGAGTGGAATTCAGAGAGTAATTAAAAACAGTGAGCATTGAAAATATATTACCTACATCCATTGAATTATTATTACTAGCGTTTACCTTATAACTCAATGCCTACATCCGTCATGTCTGTAATCCGTATGTCCACGAAGGGATGGGCCGTGATATTATCCACACTTTCATATGTTGTGAGGTTCCAATATTAATTGGATTAATAGAAAAGGAAATTTTCTGTACATTCATTCATCACTATCACCTTTACGGTGTGATGGATGATTATGAATCAAAAATGAGTGGATGGCTTGATGACGTCTGGCCGATATGAATGGAACAGGAAACATACTACGTAGACCCCAGCTAGACTGGGAACAGGGCAGGGAGATGAAGAAAAATAGGGAAGGAAATTATTGTTACAAAAAAAAGAAAAAAGAATAATGATTAGATATTTCTTATTTGTGAATGTACAACGGCAAGTGATTAGAAGAATCATAGGTAAGTGAAATCTATTGGTTATATTATAATTAATATCCTATACGAATCGGTATTTGCCGTCACCACGTGGCAAATATAATTAAATTGAAAGACAGATTAGATTAGGTTGCACCTATCCTGCCGTCGCCTCTTTGCTGGAGTGGTGCGTTCGGTGGCTCTTTATGGGGCGCCCATTTGGGCAGACAAATTAAACACCCACAATATGGCCCTTCTGCGACGTCCGCAGAGGGTCATGGCAACCTGGATCGCCAGAGCGTATCGTACGGTTTCTTTTGAGGCGGCATGCGCTCTGGCGGGCTCATTGCCGTGGGACCTGGAGGCGGAAGTGCAAGCGGAGATTTATCTAAAGTCCCTGGAGATCAAACGGCAGGGACTTCAGCCGCTCCCAGAAGAGACTGAGGTTTGGAGGAGAAGAGCGAGAAGAAGGGCTCTCAGAGCATGGTCTAGCAGGTTACAACACCCATCGGCTGGCAAACACACGGTGGAAGCCATTCAACCTATGCTTCAGAACTGGGTTGAGAGACGCTGGGGCGTGCTTTCGTTTCGCCTAGTGCAGGTCCTCTCCGGGCATGGTTGCTTCGGGAGGTACCTGTGCAATGTGGCGAGAAGGGAGCCAACCCCAGCGTGTCACCAATGCGGGGCGGCCAATGACACGGCGTCACACACCGTGATGGAATGCCCGGCATGGGCCGAAGAGAGAAGGGAGCTGGCGGTAGTTGTGGGCAACGACCTGTCACTACCGGCATTAGTCCGCGCCATGGTCGATAGTGATGAGGCATGGCAGGCTATGGATGCGTTCGCCAACACGGTTATAGAGAGGAAGGAGGCCGAGGAGAGGTCGCGAGAGGACGACCCCTCGGCGGATCCATTAAGAAGGAGAAGGACTGGGCGCCGGCGTAGACAGTTTGCCGCCGCGATCGCCCCATGAACCTATGAATTCTGGCCCCTGAACAGTAGTAACCTTTTATCCTACTGCTTAGGATATTTTTTTGGTCGCCGAGATGATAGTTGGGTGCCACACAGGTGCTCCCGTGTGACATCCAGAGTAGGCAGCGCAGTTTTATACACTGCAAAGGATGATGGACCCGTATTCGGGTGAGCGCGCAAGGCAGGCACTGGGATTTTAAGGCCCCCCTGTAACCCTTCCCCTGTTATGCGAGAAGCAGGAGCACCTAGGAAATTTTTAGTGGGTAGTGGGTACACACCCCCACGGCTCATGTCCCGGAGCCGTGGGATGTGCGTAAATTTGCATTTTTGACCTGGAAAAAAAAAAAAAAAAAAATGTTGCACCTATCCTAAATTTAAGTTGTCCAATTTGGAACTTAAAGAACAAACTGAGAGGCGTATATTTGACACAAAAGGAGACTCTGGTCACTAGTTATATAAAACTGTATTTAATAGTACATTTTTTTTTAATGCTAATTCTATAAATCTTGAAAATACTTCGCGTAGCACGGTCACCCTATTACTGGCCGAATACGGTCCGGAACATCCTGCAAAGTTATCATGTACGCGATACAAGTACCTAATTTTTACACAAATACCTAAACACACACAAAGCTGTGTCTGTTTAGGCCATTGATTCCCAAAGTGGTCCAGGTGAACCCCTAGGGTTCGACGGGGATCCACGTTAGCGTTACAAAACATGGGGGATCACGATTCGTATACTGTTAATGCGTGGGTGGGATCCATTCGCAACGTAAAATTCGCATCTTGACGGCCGCTTTGGTCGAATGCTCAGATTACTGGGTATTGGCCAAGAGGTCCCGGATTCGAATCCTGGTAGGGGCAAACTTTGTGATGACCACAAATGTTTGTTTCCGAGTCATGGTTGTGTATTATTTATGTAATCTTCAAATTTGTCGAGTTTTGGTAATATGGTAGAAATGTAGCTGCCATTGGGGTCCACCGGAATCAGCAAAATTTGCAAAGGGGTCTAATGAGAAAACACTTTAGGAACCTCTGGTTTAGGTGTTTTTAGGCTTGTTAAATCTGTCGCCACACCTACTTAATAATAATGTTAACAGCATTATTGCGTTACGTCACGACAGTGTGTGATAAGACAGCCAGCCCCTCTGTGGTTGAGGGTTCCAGATGAAGCTCCATTCCATTTTCAGCCCTTATCGTCACTTACCATCAAGTGAGATGAAGGGCAAGGGGTATGTTAATAATACTTTATTAATATTACGTAAAAATCTACGAGCTCGCACGACGAATCGCAAGAACTTGCGAATTGATTCACATCGCGCATTCCTCCAATTTCACACACTGCTTCGTTTCTTTTTCCGGTATCGTCCTTTGCCGCACCAAATCGCATCGCAGAAATTCACGTTGCAGACGTTTTCTTCGTTGTAAAATACAACGTAAATTGCTGCGAAGCGATTTGGTGTGGCTAGGCGGCGATACAAAGTACAACGAAATTGAAGGAATTCACCGCAAGTTTTACGATGCGGCGTGGAAGCTCGTAGATTTTTACAATGCGCCGTAGATTTATACCTACAAGCCTTTAGTTCGGTCTTACATAATACACATACGTACATAAATCACGCCTATATTCCCGAAGGGGTAGGCAGAGGTGAACTAGCACCCACGTTTCTCCAATCATGTTAGGTCCCATGTAATAGGTGGCGAGCCTATTGCCATTTATCGGGCACAAAAGTCGCAGTACATTGCTAGCCTAGGTGGTATAAGAGGAACGCTGCTGCCCATTCCTAATCATATTCAGATTTATCCTAAGTCGCCTTGTACGACACCCACGAGAAAGATTTGGGGTGGTGACAATTTACATAATAGGTACCTACCTACTATTATTTTTATAGTAGGTACCTACTCTACTATTTAATATTTAGGTTTTGTAATTAATATCCATTTAGTATATTCCATCCAGGTAGTAATATATTATTGCAGGCATGTTTTGTAGTAGGTAGGTACCTATAGAATAGTATTACATTCTACTATAGTAGTACCTACCTAAATGTTAGAAAAGTTAGAAAAAGTTCCCAGATAGACTGGGCACAGGGCAGGGAGAAGAAGGTTAGTTAAAGTTCGAAAATGTAAAGGTAAGAATAATTGCGGCATGTTAATGACGTATTAGTTGGCCGAGCGTTATGGGCATCTGCCCGAAATGCAGAGGGCGCGGGTTCGGTTCCCTGATCAAGACTGTAATTTTTCGAACATTGTCTAACCAGAAACAAATTTTGTGATAGTAGGTATATGTAGTATTCAAAAAATAATATTAAAACTACAAATAAAACTAAACAATGTAACATGGTATAATTTTATTTATATTATTTGGTAAACTTACAATTAAATTACGTTCAAGAGCGTTACCGTATTTGGGTAAAATTATTAAATTAAATAAATTAAATCTTTCCGTCTTCTGGGACTTACAATGTGTATAACTGGGGAAGGACGGGCGATGAATTGTAGTCTGTCTTGCCCACTGTCCACACAGTGGGCAAGACAATACAATGAAAAAAAAAAAAAAATATATATATATATAAATAAATCACAATATGTCACAAAGGTGACATATTGTGATTATACATATATTTCCCCTATATTTTTCTAACAGCGTATTCTAATCAGGCTTTTTCATATCGGTCAGACGTCTTCAAGCCACACACTAACTATCAATCCATATCATCCACCACACCGGAAAGGTGCTAGTGATGTATGAATGAATAGAAAAGTGATGCAAAGGACCATGTCGAGAGACTGATTGACATTGGGATGGCAACATTCCAATCCATATATACTGCTCAATAGGTATTTACTTAGGTTTTACAGCCGGCCGTCGGCCTGACATCAACCCTCTTTGGGTATAACACACAAGGTGCAATCACATTTATTAATATGTATATGTCGTGGCCAAATCGTAGTATTGATCACTTCATGATGTGGCCGACCATTTCATTAAATGGCCAGCCACAACTGACCATATCATGATAATGCCAGCACAAAAATAAATCGAAATTAGCGCGTCTTACGGTGGTTAATGTAACTATTTTACGATATGATTATTAATGTTAGGCCATATCACGAAATAGCCGTGCGTTTAGCTGTTCATATTGTTAAACGTTGTTTATTCATTGATCTGGCCACACCATTATCATGATTATGGTCAGTTTTAGCTGACCATTTCATGAAATGGTCGGACACATCATGAAGTGATCAATTCTACGATTTGGCCACGACATATTATACACGGGGTAAGAGCGCTTACGCACTACATCCGATCCAAATCCGAGATTTTCACGGTCCGTTGTAGCCGTAGAAATATTTCTATGGTAACTACCGCACTACATCCGATCCCTGTCCGAGTTTACTAGACCAATTTCTTTCTTTCAATAACTTTTTCTTGGATTCGGATCGGGGTGTAGTACGTAAGCGCTGTAACTGAAACTTCCATTTTTTTTTCCAATGAAATTTCGACCTTATACCTTAGTAACACATACCTACCAGTGTAAGTCCCAATCAAACAATGATCGTAGAGTACCATGGTGCGATTTGAAGCGAACGCATCAGACTGCTAGTGTAACGTAATAATCACGAGAAATGTTTCAATAATATAACTTGTCAACACTATTACTAAAACTTAAAAATAGTAAATACATTTGGCTTGTTAAATACAAAAGAGATACTAACTAAAAATTACACAATTATATTATTCGGCAAACCAGTAGGCCTATTCGATAATCACTGAACTATTTCCTGAACCATTACTACTTTATTATAACGCTATTGTGACACTTATCCTGTGAAAACAGCAATGGATAAGTAAATAGTTTGGTGATCATCACGTTCAACTGTCAAAAAAAGTTAGCGAATAGGCCTACAGGGCGTTAGTGTTATTTTTTTTTATCTATATTTATTTAGGGACTTTTGCTTTCTGCTATGTCAGCTTGCTGAAATTGCTCTAACCATTCAACTTCACCTTTTAAGCGCCAACGGCTACCCTCGCAATGTAGAAATAAATTTCTAACATCCAAAGCGGATATTTTTTACAAATACCGTGCATTCGGTTAAGCTTGGGTTTAATGTTTATTTGATTTTCATAAGGACATTACATACCTTCACAGTGTAATAAAAATTGTCACAAAGAACTTTCTTTGCTTCTTTATTGTATTAAATCAGCGATTTTTTAGTAATTTTATGTTTTTCATAGTTAGCAGAAAAACTGTGCTTAAAAGCAATACCATCGAAACATTACATAAACTACGTTACGTATAAAGGTCCGTTTATATCTACCGACATTTAGCGTGCCAGACAAAATAATATTCTGCTTTATTATACAGTGCTTATTGGCGTATTTATATTTATCGTAACGTGGCCGCGCATACAACCGTCAGACAGGCCCGGCCAGAATTCGCGGAAATAATATTTTGTCTGCGCGGTTCATGTCGATGTCGGTATGTCTGTGGCTACCTGCCGGGCAGTGTGAATACAGACGGACGTCAGTGGACGACAACGGCGTCTGCCAATGTCTAACACGACACGTGTATGGCACTCTCATTGCCTGTAGATGTAAATAAACGGTGTCTGTGGGTGTCTGCCACGCTCAATGTCGGTAGATATAAACGGACCTTTAGATTGACGTAAGCACAATTTGCTCAAAGGCTGTTTGATACCTTCATGCAAGCCTTTCGCCTAAGTGTCGAGTTTAGTGAAGGGCGTAGGAGAGAATCACCGCACCGCACCGCACCGCATCGCATCGCTTCGCACCACGTTCCATACTTCGGAAGAGCATCTAGTAATAATAGTTTTCTAAACAAACTACAGTGTGATAGTAGGTAATCAAATTACACAATATAAAATTATATTTGTACGTTATCATAAAATAAAACAATAATTAATTACACATCACTATGAATTGCTTTATAATACAACTAATAGGTAAATTCAATTAATTTATATAACTAACATAAACAAATCGATGCACCAGAATTTTTATTATCCGCTATTTTCTCTAATTAATACATTTCGCTATTCACATTACTGCCAACAACCGTCGACCCCCAAAGGAGGTAAAGGCAAGTACGGTCAGCCTCGCAAGTAAATTAAAACCTTTGTACCTTTTCGTAGCTATGGCAGTGCTTTTGCTGCAATATTTGCCACAAATATTAACTCTGAGGCCGGCCGTATCATGCCACGCAATTTTGAACTATAGCACCTGCTTATAATAAAGGTTGAAATTTAATGAAATTGTATGACGGGCCTCGCAAGTAGACACATTGGTACTCTGTCATACCGACGACGACGGTGGTCGTGCATTGATTCCTGTATCATAATAATAATGATAACAATCAATGTGATAAGGTACTCGATGCTAATTTACTTCTGAGGCTGACCGTACATATGAAGAAATAAGATTTACACTCGTATCTATAGTCAAGTCAAAGTAATTACTTGAGTAAAAGATGTTACTTAAATTGTCATTTTTAAACATTAAACAAGAACATACTGCGCCGACCCCAAATAGGATGGGATAAGGGCAGGGCGATGATGAAACATTAATCAAGAATTTGAATGAAACAGGTAAGAACTGTCTAAAGTAAGTACTTATATACATAATTACTACTTAAGTAAGAACTGTCCAACTGCCGCACTCAGAGACGTCAATTATCGTTAATGAATACTTAATGTCAAAGAATTTCATTTAAATCTAAACCACAGACCCGACAAGAGTAGCGACTAGTTTTGAATAGTCATTTTTTGACATTAAGTACTCATTAACGTTATTTGACGTCTCTGAGTGCGGCAGTTACTAAAGTAAGAATATTGTATAACAATGACAATTTAAGTAACGACTTTTACTCAAGTAATTACTTTGAGTTTGAGTACCTAAGTGTCCGTTCCAGCGGAGAGGAAGGAAAGTGAAATCAGGTTGACACAACACCACATTTTTCAACAATACCAAATTCAAAATCGATTTGGCACTTTATATCGAATACATTAAGGTTGAAAACAATTAAAGACAATGTTATTTAGTATGGCGTGCTGAGAATGGTAGTCTGGGCAGTCTTTGCGCATTCCAATCTTGTTAGCTGTGTTTTTATTGCGTATAACTTATTTACATAGTTAAAGCATATTAGCATTCTGTGCGCCTTATCGAGCGTACTAAATTACATAACAGACAGAATGTAAAATTATTGGCCTGTGTGAGAGTGAGATATAGCGCAATAAGCAGTAGATTCACTACTAGATATAAAATTGGGAAGGCAGTATAGTTCCTCCCTTTAGGCGGGAAGTTCACTACACGGGCATGCCTGCAGACATGGCCGCCGGACCTGGCTTCTATTATGTCTGTGTGATGTTTGCCTAGTGTAGGACCGTCACAGTCAGTCTGGCCTATACAAACGTCTCCGCGGGCATGCCCGTGTAGTGAATTCCCCGCTTTTATATTTTTACCTAAATAGTATAATTAATGTGTTCAGGGATGTCGAAAATTCAAGCATCATTGATTCTTGTCACAAGAGATTATTTTGCATTGAAAGGACACAGCTATCATAATAATTACTTCATAGCTTTATCGGTTCAATATTGTACATTGTATAAAAAGCTAAAGAGAAATACTTCCTCTTTCATTGCACTACAAGACCATATTTTAATATTCAACAAAGCGCCAGCCCCGCAAAACTTCTACAATCAATTTTCAACCTTAGCGTTTCTGATCTAAAGCGTAAAATGGTTTGCGAAAACAAGACATTTAGTGAATTTTATTATTACCACACGGATTCTCATACTGCATTGCACTTTCAAATGTGAAAATCTTCAACAACAAATTCTTCGCTGCCCGCTATTTCGCTGCATTCTTCACAACTCCCCCGAAACTACCGTATCACACAGATACATGACAGATTCATCCAAATCTCATAGATGCACGGCAGATTCATCCAATTCGTTTGTAGTTGTTGGAGCTAGCTACTCACAGCAGTTATTGCTCGGGTTCAGACTGTCTTGGCGGCGAGTGAGCTCGCGCTGGCTCATCTGCAGTCTCCACTGGCTCTTGCTTCTTAGTTTGGACGTACCTGAGGGAGATATAGATGGAGATAGAGATTTAGTGGGGTGGGTGGTATGCCCTGTACCTTAAGTAAGACAGTGTGGATGATGTCCACTATACTTGTAGAAGTTGTTGGAGGTCTGCCCGGTACCTATAAACGACGTGGGTGGTGTGTGCAGTATCTTAAGACACCAAGGGCGATGTCCACTTTACCTGCGGTCCGCGGTCAAGTGGACATCGCCCATGGTGTCCGTGGTCCGCGCAGTACCTTAGACAGCGTGGATGATGTTAAAAGTCCTCGTAAACGCCACGGGCGGCACACCGTGCACCTGTAGACGCCGTCCGTGGTCCGCGCCGAGCACTGAGACGACGTGGGTGATGTCTAAAATCCTCGCAGATGGCGCCAGCAATGTGCCCTTAACCTGTAGACGCCGTCTGTGGTCTGCGCCGTGCACTGAGACGGCGTGGGTGATGTCGAAAGACCTCGCAGACGGCGCGGGCAATGTCCCCTCTACCTGTAGACGCGGTCCGAAGTCTTCACCGTGCCTTAAGACGGCGTGGGTGATGTCGAAAGACCTCGCAAACGGCGCGGGCAATGTCCCCTCTACCCGTAGACGCCGTCCGTGGTGTTCACCGTGCCTTAAGACGGCGTGGGTGATGTCCGGCTTTACCTGTAGACGTCGTCGGTGGTCTGCAGGGTGCCGTGCGCCAGGTGCAGCCGGCGGCCGGCGGGCGGCGGCGCGGCGCTGGGCGCCCACCAGTCCACCACGCGGCCCACCACCGGCACCCGCCGCAGCAGCCCCTCCTGCCACAGCCGCTCCGCCGACTCGCGCTCCAGGTCCGCCTGCGCCGCCTCGATGCCTGTGCCACCACACGCTCACTTACTGCCGCACTCAGACACGTCAAATAACGTTAATGTGTACTTAACGTCAAACAATGACAACTCAAAACTAGTCTCTATTCTTGCCTATAAAATGTCGTTTATGTATACAGACTTTTAGGTACTCAAAATCGGCGCAGTATGTTTCCTCTTCCATTCATATCGGTTCAGACGTCATCAAGCCATCCACTCCCTTTTGATTCATATCATCCATCACACCGTCAAGGTGCTAGTCATGAATGAATGTACAGAAAAGAGACGGAACGAACCATGTCGAGAGACCCGATTAACGGAGAGAGTGATTGGAATGACATCCAATCCATACTGCTCAAGGTTTTGGCTTAGGTTTTACAGCCGGCCGCCTGCCTGACACCAACCCCTTTTTGGGGACTCAAAATCATGTTTAATATGATACCTTTCTTGAGCACCTCGCTCATGTTCGTCAGGGCTCTGGAGCTCTCCTCCACGTCCTTGCCAGCAGTCACCACCAGTTCCAGGAGCTCGTCCACGTCAGTGTCCGCTGTCACCATGCCGAACCTGAAAATTGGGTAAGTGTACATTATATACTAAGGGCGAAAGATGATCTTCTATGCTGGCCTGGGAGCGCACAAATAACGTAGAATAGGCCAGCCACGACTCATCCCATGGGTGTCGTAAAAGTCGACTAAGGGAGATTGCACGGTGTAGACCAATAAGCACCTTGGGGCACCCGACTGGTGGGGGGCAAACCACCAACAACAGAATACCCAAAGAGGATTGGTGTCAGGCAGGCGGCCGGCTGTTAAATCTAAGCCAAAACCTTGAGCAGTATGAATTAGAATGTTGGCATACCAATCACTCTCTCCGTTCATCGGCCTCTCGACATGGTCCGTTCCGTCTCTTTTTCTATACATTAATTCATTACTAGCACCTTTACGGTGTGATGGATGATATGAATCAAAAGGGAGTTACCGCTTTGAGTGAGTTTCCTCTTCTTCTGAAGAGGAAACATACTGCACTGACCCCAGATAGACTACGAACATGGCAGGGAGAGGAATATACCAAGGGCGAAAGAATAACTAAATCTATTAATGTCACACCTGACCATAAAGTGGACTTTTCCGCCCGCTACGCGTACGACTAAATCCCACTTCCTGGCCAGGGGGTGACATAAAACTATGATCTTACCTTGGGTGATAAAAAAGAAGCCTCCGATCGCATTTTGAACGCAAATGTGCAAGCTGTGCAAATGCAAGCTGACATTCTGAGACATTGTATGTTTCATCGCCTTTGGTATATAATCTACTATTGTCGGGTCTTATATAAAAATATGCTACATCTTTATGCTTAGTCGAGAAAATTTGGAGAGCTTCTTGGCTTACCGATGCATGCATTGTATTTCCATGTTTTAATGTGTTTATCCTCGATGGGATAAGCAAAGTTGAGCCCACATTTCGCTAGCCCATGTAATAAGGGTGATCTTTTTGCCCATTTCTGGTTATATGAGCCTCCTTTTGGCGATAATAGCGATAAAGATAACAGCATTGTACATTGTTTTTGTTATTGTTTTCTTTATGTATTGAACATTTATCGGTGTACAATAAAGAATATTGTGTGTATCCTATCTCACAATATTCCATCTACCTATCTCACAATATTCTATCTATCTATGACACAATATTCTATCTTATCTATCTCACCTGACACAAGCCAGTCCGTCCTCGCCCTCGCCACAAGAGAAGGCTCCGTCGGTCACCCTCAAATTTTCCACCAGCTGCCGATTGAGCGAGTTCAATTCGTCGACGGACGCCTCGTCCCACCCCAGTGGAACGTACCGGACGCCACCCAAGCCTGTCGAATACGAAACATACAACATGCAAGAATTATGGATGACACCAACAAAGAAGCACTGAATCAATGACTACTTATAATAATAATTTAGGATAGGGAGATACCATAAAAATTACTGGTTGTCAAATTATACTTGTGATTGATATATAAAATTTAGCAATCCGCCATATTGAGGGCCTGTTTCGCAATCGACAAGTAAGTTCGAAGTAGTTTATTTTGCAGTTCAATTGACATTATTTTATATTACAACTGTCGAATGATCGGCGAAGTAATCTACTTAGAACTTACTTGTCGATTGTGAAACAGGCCCTAAATAAAATGACGTGTGAGATCACAATTTTTTTGATATTTTACCAATCAAAATCACTCTTTAATATAGAAAGTGACATATTTTACGCTATAGTGACGTCACACAGACTGTTGACATTGCTGTTTTGGTGGATATTGTTATTTTCGCTTGTCACTCTCCTAAACAGCTGCCTCAGGGCCACGGTGGCATGTAGCACGTGCAGCTGCCCCTTCAGCTTGTCCACTCTCTGTCCCCCGAGGAGAGCATCTCCTCATCCCTTGCTAAAGACACTCACCGGCCCAGCCAGGCACGTGGACAAGCCGCAACGCGTCGTTCCGCTGCACCCTCTCCTGGAACAGCTCCCTCAGGGCCACGGTGGCATGTAGCACGTGCAGCTGCCCCTTCAGCTTGTCCACTCTCTGTCCCCCGAGGAGAGCATCTCCTCATCCCTTGCTAAAGACACTCACCGGCCCAGCCAGGCACGTGGACAAGCCGCAACGCGTCGTTCCGCTGCACCCTCTCCTGGAACAGCTCCCTCAGGGCCACGGTGGCATGTAGCACGTGCAGCTGCCCCTCCAGCTCGGCCGCCCAAGCGTCCACCTTGTCGTCCTCCAGCAGGGACCCTTCGAGGGGGCAGTACCGGAGGACCACACCGTACGACTCGGTCTCGCACACCTCTATGCTTATCTGCGAAAGTAGAACATTACTATGTATGTATTTTGATTTTAATTTGAACATTATATAAATGTTAATGAAATAAAAATTGGTAACAAAAAATATTGTGTGGTTAGAAAAAGGTCGAAAAATTACATTCTTGATGCGGGTATCGAACCCGCGACCTCTGCGTCTTGGTTGGCCGAGTGGTTTGGGCACCTGCCCGGAATGCGGAGGACACGGGTTCGGTTCCCGCTTCAAGACTGTAATTTTTCGACCTTTTTCTGACCACAAATTTCTTTGTAGAAATAGTAGATTATATACCAAGGTCGGTAAAACAAAGAATGTTTCAGATCTCAAGTATTTGTCGCCCGAGCTGAAGGCGAAAGCGTTTAATATGCTATCTGAGGATTTCTTTTTTACCTCCCGAAGCAAGTCTAGTAGTTGTACAACAAGGGCCTAAGTACTAGTAACTAAGCTTTATTGGACGTTGTTGTCTGTTAGGCCTTAGAATCTTTAACTCAAAGAAAATTTTACTTTATGCTCTAGAGCATAACAACCCATTTTATGCAGCCTGTAGGCGACACAAAGGCGAACGTTTCGAGCATAAGAAGAATCGCACCGTAATCGCCCTCGCCTGATTGCGATCTGGGGCATGCTTTGTTTTACCGCCCTTGGTGTACTGTTTTGATTTTTATTTTAATTTAGCGGCCGGCCGCCTTGGTCGAATGCTCAGATTGCTGGGCATTGGCCAAGAGGTCCCGGGTTCGAATCCTGATAGGGGCAAACTTTGTGATGACCACAAATGCATGTTTCCGAGTCATGGTTGTGTATATGTTTATGTAGTATATTTTCAACATTTATATACATAAATATATTAAAAATATATCCGTCATCTAGTATCCATAACACAAGTGCCATAACACAAGGGCTACTTACTTTGGGCTAGGTGATAGGTGTGAGTGTAATAAAAAATATATTATATATATATATATATAAATACTAGCTGACCCGGCAACCGTTCTTTAGCCCTATATCTGTTCGTCCAAAATCTAAAACTCACCATGTCGGCTTCCCTCTGCAAAACTTGCCCAAGCCACGAGTTGAGTTTGTCATAATACGGTGGCGGCCTCTCCACGTCGGGCGGGGCGAATTGAAACGTGACACAGGCCGCCGCTTGGCTCACTGCTTCCTGGAGAGAAAAAACATACATACATACATACATGCACAAAACACGCCTATATCCCCCAAGGGGTAGGCAGAGGTGAATTAATAGCACCCACGTTCCAATTACGTCGCCAATTATGTTAGGTCCCATGTAATAGGTGGCGAGCCTATTGCCATTTATCGGGCACAAAGGTCGCAGTACTTTTCTAGGTGGTATAAGAGGAACGCTGGCTGCCCATTCCTCATCACTGTTTCATCCTTAGTCGCCTTGTACGACACCCACGGGAGAGATTTGGGGTGGTGACAATTGTATTCTACTCTGCCGTCACCACACAGCTAAAAAAACTCTCTTTTATATCAAAGACAGAAGCAATGTATTAGGTCTTTACCCATGAAATTGCCGTTTTGTATTAGATATTATTCAAAGTAATCAATCAGCCATGCAACCAATGCATCTTTGCCAATGCAGTGGCAGTTTATTGATGCCTGTATATCTGTAAAGGCCTCTCGGACAACAGATTAGGTACTTTAAAAAAAATGATGCCTTCTTGTAAAAATCTCAATCTCTCAAACTCTTTAAAGGCGTTTTGTACAGCACAGTACAGACAGTAACTGCCTCTAGGGAATTGAATTTTTCTTTCACGCTAAAAGTTGTCCAAATTTTGGAAAAAGTAATAGACAGTAACAGAAAATAATATAAATAAATAAATATTTTTACACTCACACCTATCATCTAGCCCAAAGTAAGTAGCCTAAGCACTTGTGTTATGGATACTAGATGACGGACATATTTTTAATATAATTATGTATATAAATGTTGAAAATATACTACATAAACATATACACAACCATGACTCGGAAACGAACATTTGTGGTCATCGCAAAGTTTGCCCTTACCAGGATTCGAACCCGGGACCTCTTGGCCAATACCCAGCAATCTGAGCATTCGACCAAGGCGGCCGTCAAAAGTAAAGACCTTTATTAACACTCTTGGCCAATATTTTTCCACTCAACACAATAATGCTACTGACACAATACAAGTAACAGAATAAAATAAAAAAAGTTTCTTTACTTACAACAATATCTACATTCGGTGGTTCGTCGCCGCCGGGTCGGTCGCTCTGTAATAATTAAAGCAGTTTTTATCGAACTTCGTTATCTTTGTCGGTATGTTACTTTGTCTAGACCCCCTGTAATGCTACGATTTGTTGGAGCAACGCAGGCATTTGTTGGAGGTTGTCAACCAACTAAAATGTTTCTTTACTTTCAAGTAGGCATACAAGCTTTTTAGTTGGTCACCGAACGAAGTTTCGTTTCGATAAAGAATTATAGTAGGAAACGCGCGAAATATCGGCCGTAGTGTAACGTGGTACAATATCAGATCCTCTTTTCATCTCAAATTTACTGGCCTTAATAAAAATATTACCTAAAAATAGCTTCGCGTCAAAATTCAAAATTTAAATAGAAATACTTTGGCATTAGATTCGGCAACTCGCTTATTTTCAATTTACTGCTGACTGTCGGAGGAGACGGATGTCACCGAATTCCATCAAAAAATAAGAATATATTCTCCCTAGGCACTTTTGTAAATAATTGTAAGCGTTTTCAGTGTTTGTGTTATATATCAGTTTTAAAGTGTTTGTGTTCTGTTTTTATACCTTTATGGTTACTTTTTCAGAGTGCCTTATTTTTGGAATTACGATATCAATATCATATAGTGACGGAATCTTGGTGTTATTTCATGAACCCTCGATAGGGCCACACCGCCATACCGTTAAAATAGTTTCCATTTTCGTTGAATTACAGTAGGCCCCCAGATAGTGACCAACTCTTACCAATATCCTGAGCTGCGCCTTGGAGACCACAGTGTGGGCGGCGCGGGCCGACCTGAAGGCCGCGTTGAGCCTCATCTGCAGCCTCCGGGCTCCGGCGGCCCGTATGCAGGTCCAGAGCGGCAGCGCGGGCAGCCGGCCTCCGCCCCCGGTCAGCCCCGCGAGGGCCGCTAGGGCGCCCTCTCTGCTGCCTGCCTGCGTCGTTCAATTCATACATACTATGCAATAGGCATGATGACACTAACCAAGAATCACTGAAATAATGATTCATAACACATAAGCGGGAGTCTGAAAGTGGCGCCAGTAATAGAGAAGAAAAAATAGAAGGCGTTTAACTTGGTATGGACATTTTATGAGACGTGATGCCATGAATGTAAGAATGTTATGGACATGAATGTGGATGGATGTCGAGTAGAGGAAGATGGATGGATTGTGTGATATGAAGGTGATGGATGTGAATGAGGAGATGACGAGCGACAGAAGAGAATGGAAAAAGAGGACATACTGCGCCGACCCCAAACATGATGGGATAAGGGCAGGGCGGCGAATTTTTTCGATAAAACTTTGACATTTTATTTGTCAATAAAAATGACTGTATATATGTGTATATGTCAATAAAAAAAACTGACATATTTTACGCTATATTATGTCGTCACACAGAGTTAAAGCATTTTTAGTATATACTGCGGCATTCAGAGACGTCAATTAATTTTAATGAGTACTTAAAGTAAAAAAAAAATCATTTAAATCTAGACCATAAACCCGGCAAGAATAGAGTCTAGTTTTGAATTGTCATTTTTGACATTTAGTAGGTACTCATTGACGTTAATTCTGAGTCTCTGAGTGTGGCAGTTAGGCAGTTCGACATGCATACATAGATTCATAGACCCTTCAGAATATGTATTGCGTTATAATACTATTAATCCAATTTTCAACTTACAGCATTAACTCCTTTGGCTTGGTCGTTGACGGAAATTGTTTCAGGAATTTTGTAAAATGTCTGGTTGTCTGTCAAGGAATTATTTCGCACAAATTGTCAATAGTATAAAGATTTTGGTGGTTAGAAAAAGTTCGAAAATGCAGTCCATTATTTTCTTAAATAGCAAATAATAGGGGTTAAAGTATGGAATTGCCGATGTTCCCTCATTATTTAGTAGTAGTGTATAATTCCTTTAAAACAATAGTTGTCTATTATTCTCTTTTTATTTTAAACTTCATTTCAAGGGCTTATATTTATGTTAATCTTCAAATACAGCTCGTCCTAAGTACCACTTAGATCCACGGACACGGACACCAGTCCTTTGCCGTTACAAATAAAATTATCTAGGTATCCTATAGCTCAATGTTGTCTAAATATACCCACAAAGTTATATAAAATTTTGCTTTGTAGTTCCTTAAAATATCGCAAATATGTTTGTATGGAAAAAATAATTTTCGCTAAATTCTCCATACCAAACGACAGTTTGATACATAAACCCCTAATAATAGTGGAGGAGACGTGGAAGATCAACCTTCACAGATCTGACAACTCGATGACAATATTTTTTATCAAATATAATTTATAAACAAATAATAATATGTCAATGATAACTTGCCTATCGAAAACTGTTCATAGCTATTTTTAAGTTAATCAATTTTCTTTCTTCACCTTCACTCTTGTCACAACCGAATGATTTTTAACTCAATTGATAGTTTTTAACACACATGCATAGGAAGGCTCGCCTACTTATTTCTGTGCATTGCTACATGGCAATTACCTATATCGACTTATCTGTTCACATCTATTTGCCAGGTTCTTACACTATAAATTCTCAAGTATCAAGTATAATATTAAAAGGATACAACTGTCGGCAAACCGGGAACACCAAACCACGGACCCGGGGTCAAAGTCAATGAATCCGCAACATGGTAACTCTGTAACAAAAAGTCATGTTTCATTTGAGAATTCTCAAGTAAAACATTACTTAAAATCACGCCTATATCCCCGAAGGGGCAGGCATAGGTGAATTAAACACTCACTTTTCGGCAATTAAGTTAGGTCATAATATCGGCCACATAAATCGCAGTGTATTTATAGGTGGTATGAGAGGAACGCTGCTGCCCATTCCTCATCACTGATTTGTCCTTAGTCGCCTTGTACGACATCCACAATCAATTCTATTTTACTCTGCCATCACCATACTTATTTAAACGATGTTTAAATACATAAAAAAGTTTTTATAACATAATATTATAGTTTAATCTTAAAAATAAATAAGGAAAACAAAAAAATGTTTTTGCGGGTAGTTAGAGAAAAAAAAGTTAACTCGCCTGTTCTCTACCAGTCGCCGCGGGTAGCGCTAAAGAATGCCCTCTCACATGCAAGTGCATGTTTCTCTTGCTGCATATCTCCCCTAGTTCTCGGAGAGGCGTACCCGACCCCAAAGGGGGAGAGCCTACCTCCCCCAGCACAAGCAAGGGAATCTTGTTGGCTGCTATGTCCTCATCGCATAAACGTTCTAAAGCTTGGATGTCCATACTTTTACCTGTAAAATAAATTATATTTGTTGAATGGCGTTAAATTTGAAGCTTTGTTTGGGTAGACTGACCTCTATTATACTAACAAGTACTTTCTTGTGCCTTTGTGCCCCTCGAGCGACAAGGGTACCTACTAAAATTGACGTTTGTTGCTTGTATAATGCATTACAAATGTAATAGTATTGAATTATCTAATATCTAATATTAGTACCGTGGTCGTACACTTGTATAATAGAGGCCAGTGGGTATTAAACTTTATATCTGCTTTACCTATAAAATAAATTATATCTGGACAAAAGCGTCTACTTTTAAGCTTTGTGTGGGTAGTAGGTATACATGATATCTGGATCATTGATAACGAGTACACATCATAATCATGTTGAAAGGAGTTTTAGTGTATTTTGAGTACATACATACATAAATGACGCCCATATCCCCGAAGGGGTAGGCAGAGGCGAACCTGCACCCACGTTTCAGCAATTATGTCAGGTCCCGTGTAATGGGTGGCGAGCCTATTGCGATTTATCGGGCAAAAAAGGCGCAGTAAATTGCTGGATGGTATAAGAGAAACGGTGCTACCCATTTCTCATCACTGTTTTATCCGTAGCCGCCTTCTGCGACACCTGCGGGCGAGATTTGGGGTGGTGACAATTGTATTCTACTCTGCCGTCACCACACGGCGTTAGGTATACTTACCAGAGGCACTAACGGGTACAGGCCTAACACAAGCCAGAGGCAAGCCCAGCTGCCTGCACAAATGTTGGACAATGCCCAGCGGACTGGCAACACAGCTGTACACACATGGCAAGCGATTTGTTAACGCCAGGGCTGAAAATGAAATAAACAATAATTATTTCCATTCACACCTATATAATCAAAAGTCAGATACAGTCTTTTGTCATCTGTCACAGGAGAGACACATAGTTTAGACTTGGGAGAAATTAAAAACTGTTGTCAATAAAGACTTAACATAATACAAACAGCAACTTTTTGTAAATGAAAATATTTTTATAAAAAATTATAGTGTATATCAGTCAATTACCCATATCAATAACAATTTGGAACTATTAAAATCCAGTCACATTCATCAATTTTGTTTAAATAGATATTTATAATAAATATCTATTACAGCAAATAACAAGTTACAGCTACATGAAGGTTTCAAAATTGCTTATTTACTTTATTTTTAAAATTGCTTTATTCTTCCGTTTATAATCGCATGCAACTAAATGTGGCCAAGTGCTCTGTCATTTCTTTCACCAATAATAAAACACGCAAACTCTTTTACACATATACAATAAATGAACAAATCCTGGTGCGGAATTCTGTAGTAAAAGATCTAGGTGTCTTGTTCGATGAAGGTTTGACTTTCCGGCCTCACTACGAACACATTGTGAACCGTTGCAATCAGGTGTTGGGTTTTGTATTGAGGTCTTCTAATGAGTTCAAGAATCCTAAAAGCGTCCTACACCTATTCAACGCTATGGTGAGAAGTATTCTAGAATATTGTTGTCCTGTCTGGTCTCCTCACTATGTTGTCCACTCTGATAATATTGAGCGCTTGCAGAAGAACTGCTTAAAAATATTATAGTATCGTTGTGGATTCGGACGCCTAAATAAATTTAATGTTAACACTTTAGATTCTCGCCGCAATAGATATGACCTTCTCCTGTTACATAAAATCGTGCATTCCAAAATTGACTGTCCAAGTTTATTGTCACAAATCTTTTTAAATATTAATTACAGATGCCGTCACCCTAAACCCTTTAGATTAGACGTTTTAAAGAACAATACGTCTTTTTACAATCCCTTGGTCAGAATGCGTCGCCTTTATAATGAAATATCAGCAAAGAACCCCGAAGTTGACATTTTCAACAGCAATTTCTGCTCGTTTCGGAGAAGCATTGATAAAGCCCTGTGGTGTGGTCTTCCTAACTTTTGTATTACGTAGGAATTTTAAATATCATTTATATAAAACGTAATTTCAGTTATATTATTATTTTATTCTATTACTGAACATTACATTTTTATTTTAATGTAATGTATCTACAATTGTTTAATAATCACAATTTTTATGATATTAGTATTCTATAATTATTTTCAATGTCTATGCATGTTATGTACACTATTAAGGGTTAGGGTCCAGTTCCACGTACAATTATATTTATCTATTTGTTTTTTATGACTGTAACCTGTTTGTGTACTTAAAATAAATAAATAAAATAAAATAAAAAATTACATAAAATGATTTAAAAAAATATTGAAATCTTAATAGAATGAAATCCAAGAATTATGACCCATCAATGTCAATGAGTACCATAACACAAGTGTTTGTGCTACTTTAGGCTACAATATTTACTACTAACAGATTCTTTAAAATCATACACACCTCCATCTTCTAAGTATCTTGGATATCGGTGATGTAAAAGCATTCTTGTAACCCGTACAAGCCCTTCAAGGTGTTCTTGATGATAGTAAGCATTATAATTCGACAATCTGTAATAATAATAAAAAAAACATTAAAATAGTAATTTTCGTGATGTAAGGAGCAAAATCATATATCTTTATATTATTACAATGGCACATAAAGAAAATAAACAAATGGGAAGTTCCTAGTATGTGAGATAAGCTACTTCCCCCCAACAGAGCTGATAATATTTTATCTAAAACCGCATAGCAAAACACCAATTAGTTTTTCTGTGCCAAATCAGTAATAATAAAAACAAGGACTATCATGCCATTTTCCGTATGAAGGGTATAGTGTAGTTAGTTACACATACATTTCTCCAGCTTACATTATAACTACATAAACATACCATACTTTATTTATCTAGCTCATTCTAATTTTGTTGCACCATCTAACATTGTTTTTACTATTTAATATTTTCACTGGTCAACTGATAGAGAGTGCTGTATAAGGTTAAGTTCGCCATTTCTATTATTTGGCTACCCATTTTTAGGTAAATTAAACCTCTTTGTTTGTGTTAGTATATAATACATAATATAAACATAATACAAACACAATTACTTTAAACTTTTATAATTACACTTTAATAGAATAGTTGTGAAGTTAAAAGCATCAAACCTAGATACTAGATGTTTCAGTTGATGATGTTGCTTATTTGAATGTGTCAATATTTATGAAACTGCTTAAGAAAGAGACAATGGCATTCATAACTGACAACACATCACACTACAGGCAGAGTTGGTTAAGAGTTGTAAACAATTTTACACCACATACCATGAATTACGAGTGTTACCTTAGCATTTTTAACATACCGGATCAATAACAATAGGGTCTCCTCTTATCCACAAGCCCTAACATAGCTAGACACACAAATGTAAATGACTTTACAGCCCAAAATACCCCTTTAAGGATAATTTATGTATATATTAGTATAATTATTTCCTTTTGATTTATTAGGCTTGCCAACATTTGTGTACAATAATACTTACTAATATTATACTATATTTTAACATAAAAAAACTAATTAGCACAAACTCTTAAAGGCAAATAGAACATGCACTAATAACAATATTAAAACAACTGCGAAAAGGTACATAAAAAGTTTAATACTATATTAAGTGATAAATAACTACTATGAAATGGTGATTAGAGTGAATATCATTATGGCAGCTCTTAAAAAGGTAGCATGAAATAAAATAGTAATAAAAACAGTAACTCAATAATTTTCAAATGGGTCACTAACATAAAAAGCAATCTATCACTAATCTTATCCATTTCATAACCGCCCAAGGTGAATTGATAACTAAGAGTCATAAATAAACTATAGCCACTACCTACGTTAATATGATTTTGTATTTTAACTAGAAATAGTTGAAAGTGGTCACCTAAACATGTGAATCATCCAGCGTGAGGTTTCACTAGCTATATGGGCACCGAGTCTGCCTGCATGAGACCTTTCCAGTCTGCCAAATAGAGCTGAAATACTATGCGACAATATGGTCGCCCGTGTTACAGCGTCTGTAGGCAGCAAGGGCGGCTCCATGCTTTCACAATTGTGATCAGTTTTTAATACCAGCTCCTCCAACATCTTCAATATTTCATCCATCGCCATCTCATCCGGTTCGAAGAAACCGGCGCTGATTTTACGGTTTTCTCGCTTCTTCTCTTCATCGCTAGGTTCCTGAGCGTTGACGCCAGCTTCCAAGCGACCAACTACTTCTGAAACTTGGAATTCCAGTCCGCCGAATGGACGCCGGGCCTAAAAACACGTAAAAATGAAAATCGACTTGCGACAAAAATAAGAAGATTGTAAACTAAAGATTTACCGGCTCTTTTGGGGCCTCACTGTTGGGGGCCAATTTGTTAGATTCTGCATCTGAAGTCGGTGCATCTCCCATGCTGCGTGGCGACTTTATTGCAATTTTATTTGCAGGACATAAAAATTTGTAAACGTCACTCTATTGTTTTGACATTGCTTTTGACGTGCGTGGGTGCAGGCACACGAAGCTAATTGTCAAAATTAAAAAATATATGTAATTATCGTTTTTGGATACAAGTCTTTTAAGAACTTTCTTCGATACATTTTAATTTACTCTTAATTTTGAATGAATGATAAAATGAATGTATGAAATGAATATTTCGGGAGCCTTATGGGGATCACTACTCCAGCCGACCATTCTTTGAATAAAAATGCCGCAAAGAATTCTAGGATCGCATTATAATAATATGCTATACAGTCATTAGGGTCGATTCTGACAATGGTTCTCTAAACCTAAGATTAATTTGACAACAGTGTTTCTCTTTCATTCTCAATATAGAATGAAGAGAAGAGACTGATATTAAATTTAGTTTTAAGTTTAGAGGATCATGTCAGAATTGACCCTAATATCATATCAATCTACAATGAAGAAATCAATAAAATTATATAAATACTAAAGATATGCTGTATGAACTTTCACAACTTGATTAAGAAAAATGAGGTGTTTGGCGCCCTTTCAATAGCGTCAGTCAAAGTTTTGTTTCAATAATTTATTAATTGTTTTAAGAGTGGATTTGTGCTGTGAAAGTGACACCCATGTTTGAATGTGAAATTCAAGAAAAGTAAAACCAACGACATTGATATAGATAGAGCAAAATCCCTTTACCTTCCCTAAAAAAAAGGGAAAATATTAAAAACAAACAAAAACCAAACAAAAAGCTATTTTGACATTGACGTTTTTGACACGACTCTTTGCATAACTCCTCTGTCAACAACAAGTCAAAGTGTCAATCAAGTGCAAATCTAGCAAATAACATTTTGAAAAATGTCCTTAGCGAAAATATTTTCAGTGTCTTCACGAGGTACATAATTTAATGTATAGTTAAAACTGTGCGCTTAACAGTATTGTTAATTCTATCTGTAAAGTGTTGTTACGCAACATATAACCATCTTATAACCTATAATGCGTATTTATTTATCTACTAATGTTTTTAAATAAATGAACATTATTTCTAGTGACTAGCTGCATTTATACTTCGTCAATGTAGATAGATGTATTTATGATTTTACACTTCGTAAATACAGCTTTTTTCTTTCGTTGTATTAATTCTGAGTATTTACAAAAAATATTTATGGGTTAAGTTTACCCAGTGAAAAGTTTGTAATCAATAATTTCTTTCTTTCTTTGAATTTAGTCCGTGCAACTAGCGTCCTTGTACGCCATGCTAGCTCAGGAAATGAAGGAAAAACAGAGAAGGTTTATCCACCATCTGTGCCTGGCTTTAAATATGTGAATGCTGAGGACCCCATTATGACTTTCAAGGAAATGACGGACAGGGCTGCACAGACAATGTTTTGGACAGAACTTGCAAGAGGGTTTGCTGTTACTTTAGCTCACATATTTAAGGTGCATCATAAAATCTAACTTTAATTATATAACTATACTAGTTTATTGGACTATTGAATCAGTATTCCAGTGCTTCTAGAAATTTGAAATCTGTGGTGTTTGTTGTAACGACTTGTTGGCCCTTTTGACTTCTAAAAGTTTACCTTTAGGGTTGCCAGGTGTCCAACAATATTACAGTTGTGTCTGGTGGTTTATATGTATAGAAGTGGGGCCTGTTCGCTCGACATATTTTATAATATCGCATTCTATTTATCATTAGAACGCAAAGTATTTTGCAAATTGTATAGGTACATAATGTTCTTAAGCTTTTATTTTCAAAGTAAAAAAAGTTTCAAATTAGTGAGAAAAAGCTGTAATTTGTAACATAGAATGTCCAACTAAATAGTTATTAGCCTTTGTTGCTTTCCTATGGAGCATGGCAATCCTATTTATATTTATCTATAAATAAATAGCTCAAAACATGTCAGAACTCCATGGAAAGAAGTATGTTGGGGATAAGCCTGTCTAATAAAATAAGACTTGAAAACATAAAAAAGAAAACAAGATTAAAAGACGTAATAATAACAATAAGAAAATTAAAGTGGAAGTGGTCAGGTCACACAGTCAGAGGATTAGAAAAATGGTCAAAATTAGTCATGAATTGGTTCACAAGTCACAAGAAAAGAAAACGAGGTAGACCTTTTCGACGGTGGGTTGACGACATCAAAACAGTAGCAGGTAGAACATGGACAAGAGAAGCAAATGATAGAGAGAAATGGCGACAGTTGGAGGAGGCCTTTGACAACCAATGACATACAGACAGGAAATTAATACTTTAATTAAAATACTGTATATGAATAATGTCATGTAAAAATTGTTTGTTATGTCTGAATAAAGGCTTTTATTATTTATTATTATAAATAAATATGAAATAGATGATATTAAACTTTGATTAGATATTAACTCAATACATTTATTTTTCTAGGAACCAGCTACCATCAATTACCCATTTGAAAAGGGGCCTTTATCACCAAGGTTTAGAGGGGAACATGCACTTCGTCGCTATCCATCAGGTGAAGAGAGATGCATTGCTTGTAAGCTCTGTGAAGCTATTTGCCCAGCTCAGGTGATTGTAGCACTTTCATAATTTTCTTGTCAGATCTTATTTCAGTTGAAGTTAGTTGTATTATTTAAAGTGCTAACCTGAATATAGAAAATTGCATTACTTTATATTTATATAATAATATTCTTGAATTTCTTCTATGATTAGCTTATATAGAATTTTGTGTCAAATATTGATAGTGACAATTAATTGTCACCACACAGTGACAACATAAATAATATTGTTTGTAAGTCTTACCCGTAATTATAAGACAGCAATTTGAATTCTCTGTTATAATTATTACCTACTTAAAAAACAGGTTATGTATAATTTTATTATTCCAGGCTATCACAATTGAAGCTGAAGAACGCAAAGACGGCTCTCGAAGGACCACACGTTACGACATTGATATGACCAAGTGCATCTACTGTGGATTCTGTCAGGTAAAATTAATAAAATTCAGTCCTGTTTAACCCATTAAACTATTTCCTGATTAAAAGGGTAAACAGTAATACTAAAATTCTTAACCATGCAGGAAGCCTGCCCAGTCGACGCCATAGTCGAAGGTCCCAATTTCGAGTTCTCAACAGAAACACACGAAGAGTTACTATACAACAAAGAGAAATTACTTTCTAATGGTGATAAATGGGAGAGTGAAATAGCAGCTAACATCAAGGCTGATCACCTTTACCGTTGATGGAATATATTACTAGTGTAAATAAGATTTTGCGACCCATTCTGTACATTGTTTTACAAAATAATAGGTTAAGATCAAGTTTCATGTTCTATTGTAGATGTTATATTTACAAAATAGGTCTCAAAACTTTAGGACTAATAAATTATTGTTTTGTGATAAAATATATTATGATCAACAACTCCAATCATGTGTAATTTTCAACAATCCTTTACTTTAGATTGAGAAAAAAAAAACGGTTGTAGTAATTGAAGTTGAACCTAAATAAATAGTGCTCAAATTAGCAAGTGCAATGTTAGTTAAAATAAAAAGTTCTTACATCTGAATTAACAATATTTTATTTAATGATACATTTAACACCAGTGAGCGCCTAAAATAACATAATAATGATTAGTCTATATTCAATTTCATATAACATTTATTTAAATAATTGAATTAGTTTATTGAATTGTTAATACATGAACCTTAATAGTCAGAATAATATATTTACGTCATATTGGTTAAAAAATATATAATAATAGAGCTAGCTTTTATCTTATGAACAATTCATTATCATAGTATGTACATTAAAATTACTATTCACTTACAATAAAAATATAATTTGTCACACCTGACCATAAAGTGGACTTTTTCGCTCGGATTTTTCGTATGCGTAATACGAAAAATCCCATTTCCCTGGCTAGGGGTGTGATCATGATCTTACCTCGGGCGATAAAAAGAGAAGCCTCGGATCGCATTTTATACGTCAAATATAAATATGTCGAATACTTGCGATCTGAGACATTCGTTGTTTTATCGCCCTTGGTATACTATTATAATCTACTATTTATCACTTTCAGTTATTAAAAGATTTTTAAAGATTTAAATGTTTTTGGATAGGTTCTTTCAACGTTAAATAGACATAAACATTATTTTAGATTAGATTCATTTAGTTTCACAGCCTCTACTTACTATGTTAAATATAAGTAGTCTGTTAAAATTGGTATATACATGTCTACAAGTAGTGATGATTCAATTGGTGTGATTTCCACCTAAAATCTTATAACTGTATCTCTCTAAATCTTCTTTTACATGATCTAGACCTCTATTGGCATCAATAGTCAAGACTTCACATCCAACATCTGATGAGTTCAACCAATTCTCATAAGCTTTGTGGACCTGAAAGCATTAAACAATCATTTAGATTATTTGTTTAAGATAGAAAATTGGTGGTGACAGCAGAGTAGAATACAATTGTCACCACCCCAAATCTCTCCCGTGGGTGTCGTACAAGGCGACTAAGGATAAACCAGTGATGAGGAATGGGCAGCAGCGTTCCTGTTATACCTACCACTTAGCAAAGTACTGCGACTTTTGTGCCCGATAAATGGCAATAGGCTCGCCACCTATTACATGGAACCTAGCATAATTGGCGCAGCGTGGGTGCTAGTTCACCTCTGCCTACCCCTTCGGGGATATAGGCGTGAATTATGTATGTATGTATGTATTTCTTTCATATTGAAATGAATTTATGTTAAATTATAATACGGATTTTTTTTTAAAGTTATGGAAATTGGATGAGTGATGCAAAATAATAAGACTTACTTGTTCCAAATATTCTAAAGGTACCTCTGATTCTTCAGTTCTACCTCGCTTCATCATTCTGTCCCATACAACTTGAGGTGTAGTTTTCAAATATACTGCAATAAATTATTAATAGAATAAAATTACAAATACTGTCTCAAACTTCATTATCGCGGCCTCCAGACTTTTTAATAACAAAGACAGGCATGACTGATATAAGAAAGAAACAAGACCAGACAAACAACCTGCATTTCACATTGTTTAAAGATTGCGGGAAGACACAGACCAATTGGTTTGAAGGTCTTTGGGGGTGCGGTATGCCCAACAGTCCCGTCGGGCTGACTGACTGCCTTACTGTGAGAAATTACAGAGAAAAAGAAAAATTTCAAAATAATCAGTGCAATCAGAGACTTGAAACTTGTTTATGTCCCAGTGTGAACATTATATAAATAAATATATAATATATAATGTTCAAATTACAAGCAGCAGTAACTAGTTTTGTTCAATTATTAATTTACTGCACAGTCATGGAAACTCACCAATAAGATCTAAGCTGATATCCAAGTTTTTCTCCACATATGAATACCATGAGTTTAGTACTTCATACTCAGCATCTTGTAGAAAGCCATGTTGTTTTGCATTCTCTACAAAGCAATATCTGCTGTTTTGTACTGACCTGGTAATAAAATAAATATATCCATTAGTGAACTTAGGTACCCTTTTCTAAAATTATTTTTCTATTCGTATTTGATAGCTTATCAAAACAAACGAGAATAGTTGTAGAAATAAAAAAGGCTATTATACAAAGTATTTCAGTAAGGTGGTTGCAGCACTTTGTCAATATGAAACATATTAAAATTAGCTGGCATAAGTACATATGCAACGAATTTAGGTGACTTAGATTTAGAGTAAAATAGATTTGTGAATCTATTTTACTGATCATAACAATCAGGAAAATAGATTCACAAATAACCCAGATCCATATCTATCTAGAAGGTCCAAGAAGTTCTGTGCACTCTTGTTTTCATGTTTTTCTCTATCACGGTATAGACTAATACCAGCATGGTGCTTCCATGGATTTCTGAATGTGTAAGTGTATCTTTCACATACCTCTCGAACATTTTAACAGTGATGTCCGGGTTGCAGGGAGAGCTTGTCTGTATTTTAAGCCGTGTGAGGTGTACATAATGCTGAAATGGGAATGTCCACTTTTGCAAGTCATGATACACCAAGCTGAGAAGATTGTGACCACACACATCTCGCCACTCATTCAGCGGTTCCTGATAATGTACATAAAAATATTTCATTTAAACACTTGCTTAGATTTATAAAGACAAGAGGCGTTGCGAATGGAGTTTGATCCATTGATTCAGGGTACTCACACAATGTTTTTCGACATTTTTATATTTCTCGAAATATTTTATGCAAGTCGACTTTCCTGAACCAATATTGCCTTCAATGGAAACTCTGAAGGGCCTCTTTGATACAATACGGGCCGCGTTGCTTATTGATTTCACATTAGACATAGTTGGATGGAACTAGGGATTTAGTGAATTTATAATTAACAATATTCCAAGCTGATTATAATGAAAAAGAGAAAAGCCGCGAAAATTGATACCAATCTGTCATACTGTCATTGTCATATTTGAAATATACTTTTATTTTATTTTTATATTTTGAGAAGGCATCAAGATCTAATCCATACAGCCATATCTTTACTATTTAAACACATCTTCAGTTTGTTGATATATTATCCTCGAAGTAATTGAAATGTTCGTAATATTTTATGTTATCTGTATGTTTTCTCTTGTCAAGCGTGCTAGGTATGCAACTGCGCTAGCGAGCATAGTATTGTATTCTCTTACGTATGTGGCGACTGCCACAAAGGTCCTATGCAGCCTTTTTCGCAGGGATTGTTTATGCCTGGATTTTGACACTCTTGTGAAGTCTGCTCTGGTCAAAATTCTGGCCGATAGAAAAACAACGCTTGAGATTTTTAATTGTGGATAGTTATTGTAAACAATATTCCTGTATATACTGTAAATATATCTGTAAATAGTAGAATCACCTTTTAATTCTACACTGGTGACCCTGTGAAAATTTTTTCAAGAAGAAAATCCGTAAGCCATACGTCAACTTATTACTATTACTAAATGACGGAAAATAATCATCAGGAAAATACTATAAGTAACGATGTATTCGCAACATCCAACGAGCTTTGCCGAATCTCCGTGCGACCGCCACCATTTTGGCCTGATGAACCAGCCGTATGGTTCGCACAACTCGAGGGCAACTTTCATTTGTCTGGGATAAAAGACGACGCAACCAAATTTTATTACGTAACTTCAACGCTGGACCACCGATATGCGAATGAAATAAAAGACATCATCACCAATCCACCGCTCACCGACAAATACGAAAGATTGAAAAGCACTCTCATCAAACGTTTGTCGGCTTCGCGAGAAAAGGAGGTAATACAGCTGCTGCAGCACGAGGAACTAGGAGACCGTTGTCGCGATCTTCGCGATTACTCTTATAAAGATGGCAACCCTGACGTGACATTTTCCGGACATAGACGACAGCGCGCTGTCAATAATGCCGGTGAGTCCACCATGTTTTGTATCTATATTCATTGCAGTCGAGTGGCATTCAAAACTTATTCGGTGGGAAAAAGAGGAAACTTTGTGTGGCCTGCATATAGCACAGTTCTTCAAGTTCTACACTGAAAGCTAAGTATTCTATGTATCTAAGCATTATCTAAGTATTTCCGTATACACATAGGTTCGTTTCTATGTGACTATTACAAGCATGACTAAATTCTTCTAACTTCTAATCTGTGTATACTTACTGAATGTTCTCGGTTTACTTTACAATAAGAATGTCCACTCATCTATAACATATCGCTGAAGCATGACCTAGAGAGGCTAGGTATCCATAGACCGATGTGTAAACAGGTAACTAAGTACTTAACTACATGTCCAAGGTCTATGCCGGCCGAGGGTGCCGAAGATGACCTTAGTATGTAAGGGTCTATGCCGGCCGAGGGTGCCGAAGATGACCTAGTATGTGAGGGTCTATGCCGGCCGAGGGTGCCGAAGATGACCTAGTATGTGAGGGTCTATGCCGGCCGAGGGTGCCGAAGATGACCTAGTATGTGAGGGTCTATGCCGGCTGAGGGTGCCGAAGATGACCCTAGTATGAAAGGGTCTATGCCGGCCAAGTGTGCCGAAGATGACCTTAACATGTCAAGGTATATGCCGGCAGAGGGAGCCGAAGATGACCTTAGTATGTAAGGGTCTATGCCGGCCAAGTGTGCCGAAGATGACCTTAGTAAGTAAAGGTATATGCCTGCCAAGTGCGCAGAAGATGACCTTACTATGCAAAGCTGTGTGTCTGCTAAGAGAGCAGAAATTGGCCTTGGTTAGATAGGTTACTAAGAGTGGAATGCCGACAGTGTTTAGTCAAAGATACTCTTGTTCCAATAGACCACATGTAAACTAATGCTTGTAGTGATCAATTATAGTAATACTACATTGTCAGTATGTAATGAGAGAAGAGTATGTCAGAAAGGGAATGCATCTGTGTTCTGTTTACTTAACTAACTCTGTTTTACCTACAGCAAGGTTCATCCTGATGTCATACAACATCAGAAGTATGATTCTTGGACAGAAGTATGATTCTTGGACAGAAGTATGATTCTTGGACAGTGGCACCACATACAGTGGTGTCATATTTCTCTTTACATCTACAGATGGCGAAGCAGATAATATTATTACCCATATCAAGGGAGGAATGATGCGAGGTGCAATTTAAACTAATATTAGCGAAGCAGTCACCCACAAGTACTGTGAGTTACATTAGAATATTTTTAATTTTATTAGCGTTACAGTTTGTCGCCTATTAGCACACCTATTACTATTTTCCTGGGCATGAGAAACGGCGACAAAGTGGAGGTGCTGGGACATGATCTGATCTAGGAGACCAGATCCAGAATTTAAATAAGAAGGATGCACCCACAGTGATTTGTAAGGTTCGGTGGCGAAAACAATGTCAACAAGAAAGAAGGCCTATGTCTATGACCTGTTAAGACAAAACGAAATAAAGAATAATTTTGTCTATCCAGTTATTTGTGTACGGAAGATTTAGCAACGAATTGTTTCTTGTAATCGAATCGAAAGAAGTGGTGTTTTGTCGTAAAGTTTTGATACTATGACTACAGAAGTTAATCTGAGTTTTTCTAAGGTATCTTTTCAGTATTTGACATATTTTGAAATTCAATTGGAGTTTTACAATTAATGTTTTCGGAATATTGTATTATTTGAAGAATTGTGTGGGTTTCCATGATCGCAAAAGTTTTAAATTTCCGAAATCGAAACCGGAAGTTGAGTGCCGCCATGATTATTTGCGGCGGCCAGTGTTCGACGGATATGATCAGGTTTGAGGCTCGTCATTGAGACGTTTTACTAACAAAAGGGAAATAATTATCCATAATTATTTACGCAATAAAAAAAAAATATTTTTAACCAAGATTTCGTTTTAAAGGTTTACATTAACATTATTATTCGATCAACGACTAATGTTTGAGTAAGCTAGGGAGACACCTTCAAATCGTTTGAATCAATTTCGTGAATTTGATTTAATCGATTTAGTGTAATCGATTATGTTTTTGCATAGTCCGATATGAAACTACACTTTACACGTTAACTTACATATGAGTGGTTTGGTGTTTCTTTAATTGACCAATGACTCAACTATTTGTAACTAAAATGTATCCCTACTAAAACACCGATTATTGTACTTATAGTCTTATACGCGTTTATAACTGTAACAGTCAGTATTATATCGAATAACATATTATGTGATTAATTTGGTGTTTCATGTCTTTAACAAACCAGCTGCTGCTTTAGTATCTAGAACCGCACCTTTGTTTCAGTGTAATTGTATGTTCGGCGGGCAGTACGCGTCCGCGTTAAAAGTCAAGTTGCAACATTGGTTGGTCCGAAATCTAATTGCGATGGGTCTCTTAACCATTAATATTGTAAATTAGTATCCAAAACTAGCTTTATGAAATAATTTACTCATTAATCGATATGTAATATTTGAACAAATCGCTCTGTTCAATTTACTAAATTGATCTATGGTCCCAACCCTACAATTTTTTCTTGTAATGGAGTCAAAAGTTTTAAAAGTTTGTTACTATCAGTTTTATGTTCGAAACTCAAGATTTGTTAACAATAATTGAGTGTAAGGCAGTAAAATTGTTATTAAAGTGTTGCAAAATTGACAGGTGAGTGTTACTTTGTACGAACGAACTGCCGATGAGAAATTTATGAGTATAGGTGTACCGGTCCGCGACAATGCTCTGTATTGAATTTTAAATAAAATAATTATTACAAACCATGTTCACATATGAACAATGTTGACTTAGTAACATTTTAATTACATGTGGATTTATTCCATCTACACTTATAATCACAAAGGTAATTATGTATATAAGAGTGAGGTAGGAGGTGAACCCCTGAGACTACAAACGATTTCAAACGTTTCATAATAAGCATCTAGAGGGACACTTAAACTTGGTCATCTGCAATAAATGTAAAGTAATAATCTGCCTATTTATTAAGTTCTGACACAGTTGTTGAGTGAATTATAGTTTTATACATTTTCTTGGCAAATAGACAGGAATCATGATTTTATTTGTAATTATCTAAATTTGTGACTACCTGATCCTACTGAATAATTATATCTAGTAAAAATTGTTAAATAAACATTGATAATACAATTGAATGGTAAATGAGATTAATTTCATTATGATATGTTCATGAAAATCTGAATCTGAATCATCATTTTTACTTATAATTATAATTGGCATAAGGTAATTAGTGTTCATCTTTACTACTGTTTTCAGAAAGTCAAAATGGAAGAAACGCTATTAAATCGTCTTAAACAAATGATAAATAATATCACACTGTTAAAGGATTCCGCCGGTAAATTTAACTCTGTGTTGACACTAGACAGTGATCAACTAAAAGAAGCAAAATTAGTCAGTACAAAATTGGAAACATTTCTTAATAGATTTAATATTGAATTGAATAACTACTTTAAGCTCAGTAATGATCCATCAGCTGATGAGATCTCCATCACCTCAATTTGAGGATGGAAGGTACTCCGTTCGCTGGCCATGGAAGGAGTTCCCTCCAGATTTACCGTCGAACTATGGCGTAGCACTTGGACGTTTGACGAATCTGGTAAAACGTTTGGACAGGGAGTGTCTACAATCCTATGAAGAAACACTAAAATATCAATTGGACAATGGAATAATTGAGATAGTGCCCGAATCAGATCAGAATCCTGGTAGACCTGTACACTATCTACCTCATCATGGTGTTAAGTGTCCAGAGAAGGCTATGAGGATTGTATACGACGCATCTGCTAAAATTAAAGATTGTAAATGTTTAAACGACTGTTTGTATCGTGGACCGTCTCTTGTAGAAGATTTGACAAGTCTCCTCATTAGATTCAGGAGTCATCAAATTGGATTAACTGCAGACGTTGAAAAGGCGTTTCTACAAATTGCAATCCAGAAAGAGGACAAAGATGTGACTCGCTTTCTATGGATTAAAGACATAACTAAACCGGTTACGAGAGAAAATTTGCTACATATGAGGTTCTGTAGGGTTCCCTTTGGGATAATTTCCAGCCCTTTCCTGTTGAACGCAAAAATAAAATACCATTTATCCAAAAACAATAATGAACAAATGAGAAACCTGGCGAATGACATTTATGTAGACAATCTTGTAACAGGCACAGATACAGTGGAAGAGGCCTTGAAGTTATATAAAAATTCTAGAGTGGTATTCCAAGAAATTTCTATGAACCTAAGAAGTTGGGTCTCCAATTCCAAAGATTTAATGAAACATATCTCAAGCTCCGAGGAGAAGACGTCGGTCACAATACTAGGTTTGAACTGGAATCTAGAACAAGATACTATAGAATTACGGTATAAAAATAACAAAGAGGCGAAAACGAAACGAGAAGTATTAAGGAACATAGCTCAGGTTTATGATCCTTGTGGGTTGGCTGCACCTTCATTACTGCCAGCTAAATTATTTCTGCAAGACCTGTGGAAGGAAAAGAACATCAAGTGGGATACAAAATTATCATTAGAACTCACATCTAAATGGGAAGAAATAAAGGTTAGTTTAGATGATATACAAAACATATCCTTACCAAGAACCTTGGTGAAATCTTTAATACATGAAGAAAACCAGTTACATTGTTTCACAGACGCTTCCACAAAAGCTTATGCAGCAGTAGTTTATATACTCAATGGTAAAGGCAAAGGATTCATCATGGGAAAATCAAGATTAGTACCTGTTAAGGACAAAGATGACTTAAAGATACCGCGTCTATACCTGTTAGGAGCGATGATAGGAAATCGCCTTCTAAAGTATATTGAAAAATCTTTGAACTTAACAAATACTCGCCAATTCTTATGGACAGATAGCCAGATAGTCATAGACTGGCTTAATTCTGAAAAACTCTTGCCACCGTTTGTTGCGAGAAGAGTAACTGAAATTAAAAGAAATAAACAATTAATTATACGCTACGTCCCTACTGAATTGAATCCTGCGGATATAGGTACTCGGACAGCCAAAACTAAATTAGAAAAGTCATACTGGCTCCAAGGGCCAGATTTCCTTTTAGATAATACTACAACGTGGCCCACAAACCGTTTAAAGGAACTTTCTCTCTTGACTCGGGAGGGTCTGTCTAACACAGAAATTATAAGAAATAGCTCTGAAAGCGTTCATAAAGAATCTGTCGAAGAAGAACCTCAAGAGAAGCTAAATTTCAAATCACAAGACCGCTCTAAAATTCAAGAGGTAAAGATATTACAAAAAGAACATTATCCTGATGAGATAATTGGTAAAGATACGCATCTTAGTCGTAATCTAGGCTTGTTCTTAGATGTGGATGGTCTTTTAAGATGCAGAGGCAGGTTCACAAACGCAAACTGGACTTATGACAAGAGATATCCGGTTCTATTACCCAAAAATTGCGAATATACAAACAAACTGATCAAAGAAGTACATGAAAAACATTATCATGTCGGTGCCAATCACACATTGAGCGTTATCCGGGAATCTTATTGGATTCCACAAGGTAAAAGTCAGGTTCTGAAAGTTATAAGACGGTGCCCTAAGTGCATAAAACATGGAGGTGGACCATACCAACTACCTACCACTCCAGCTCTTCCTTCAGAGAGAACAAATTACAGCTCACCGTTTACATACACAGGGCTGGATTATCTGGGCCCAGTTCAAGTTGATACTGAAAATGGTATACAAAAAAGATGGATATGTCTCTACACATGCTTAGCAGTTAGAGCCATACATTTAGAAGTGGTAAAAGATATGACAGCTCAAGAAGCACTTCTTGCCTTGAGAAGAATGATTGCCACTAGAGGGTTTCCATCAGTTATCACTTCAGACAATGCTCAACAATTTAAACTAACATCAGAAGTTTTAGCCAAACCTTTCTGCATACAAAATCATATACAGTGGAAATTCATACCACAGCTCGCTCCATGGCACGGAGGCTTCTATGAGCGTTTGGTTGGATTAATAAAGCATTGTATGAAAAGAACATTACAGAAGAATCTACTTAATGATAGTCAATTACTTACAATCATAAAAGAAATAGAGGCTGTTTTAAATACAAGACCACTTACCTGTGTTGATGAAGATGTAGACCACGTTCTAAAACCGTCTGATTTCTTATCATTGAGTAGATGTATTACTCCAGACGCTGCATCAACAGACTTAACGATAGAAGGATCTATAATAAAAATTGATTTAATACGGAGTTGGAAAAGAGGTCTCACGATCCTAGAAGACTTCAAATCCATGTTTATTAATCGTTATCTTCCTAGTCTGCGTGAACGATATAAGCACTCTCCGAAAGAACCGAGAGTAAGATCGAAGCTGATACCCAAAATTGGTCAGACAGTTCAAATTAAGGGTGAAAGTTCAAATCGCCAAAACTGGAAAGTGGGAAGGATAACAGAGCTCCCAAAGGGGAAAGATGGAATCTGTAGGATAGCGAAAGTTAAAGCCGGTAATACAGATTATATCAGGTCTTTAGCTCATCTATACCCGTTGGAAGTTGATGAGGAAGAAAATGAGTTGTTTTCTGAAGTCACCGATCCTTATGTCACTGACAATACACCTATCACTGACAATACATCTATCACTGACTCTGAGCGGGAGGTTATAAGTGATAATACAACTGAGACAGGGGCAAATGTGTATGATAACATACACAAGCCGATAACACCTATAAATGACTATAGAATGGAAACTGATAAAGACTACCAGAGTACGAGCGATACTAGACGAACATCGGATGGTCAAAGAGTACATGAATTGAACCACAATAGTGAACCCGATGAAGTCTCACACATAACTGATGAACAGTCAAAACCAAGGAGGGAGGCGGCCACCAAAGCCCTGGAGAAAATCAGGCAGTGGACGCAGAGCCTCATTACCTTATTCTAATTTCCGCCGTCGGGAGTGTCGCGATCTTCGCGATTACTCTTATAAAGATGGCAACCCTGACGTGACATTTTCCGGACATAGACGACAGCGCGCTGTCAATAATGCCGGTGAGTCCACCATGTTTTGTATCTATATTCATTGCAGTCGAGTGGCATTCAAAACTTATTCGGTGGGAAAAAGAGGAAACTTTGTGTGGCCTGCATATAGCACAGTTCTTCAAGTTCTACACTGAAAGCTAAGTATTCTATGTATCTAAGCATTATCTAAGTATTTCCGTATACACATAGGTTCGTTTCTATGTGACTATTACAAGCATGACTAAATTCTTCTAACTTCTAATCTGTGTATACTTACTGAATGTTCTCGGTTTACTTTACAATAAGAATGTCCACTCATCTATAACATATCGCTGAAGCATGACCTAGAGAGGCTAGGTATCCATAGACCGATGTGTAAACAGGTAACTAAGTACTTAACTACATGTCCAAGGTCTATGCCGGCCGAGGGTGCCGAAGATGACCTTAGTATGTAAGGGTCTATGCCGGCCGAGGGTGCCGAAGATGACCTAGTATGTGAGGGTCTATGCCGGCCGAGGGTGCCGAAGATGACCTAGTATGTGAGGGTCTATGCCGGCCGAGGGTGCCGAAGATGACCTAGTATGTGAGGGTCTATGCCGGCTGAGGGTGCCGAAGATGACCCTAGTATGAAAGGGTCTATGCCGGCCAAGTGTGCCGAAGATGACCTTAACATGTCAAGGTATATGCCGGCAGAGGGAGCCGAAGATGACCTTAGTATGTAAGGGTCTATGCCGGCCAAGTGTGCCGAAGATGACCTTAGTAAGTAAAGGTATATGCCTGCCAAGTGCGCAGAAGATGACCTTACTATGCAAAGCTGTGTGTCTGCTAAGAGAGCAGAAATTGGCCTTGGTTAGATAGGTTACTAAGAGTGGAATGCCGACAGTGTTTAGTCAAAGATACTCTTGTTCCAATAGACCACATGTAAACTAATGCTTGTAGTGATCAATTATAGTAATACTACATTGTCAGTATGTAATGAGAGAAGAGTATGTCAGAAAGGGAATGCATCTGTGTTCTGTTTACTTAACTAACTCTGTTTTACCTACAGCAAGGTTCATCCTGATGTCATACAACATCAGAAGTATGATTCTTGGACAGAAGTATGATTCTTGGACAGAAGTATGATTCTTGGACAGTGGCACCACATACAGTGGTGTCATATTTCTCTTTACATCTACAGATGGCGAAGCAGATAATATTATTACCCATATCAAGGGAGGAATGATGCGAGGTGCAATTTAAACTAATATTAGCGAAGCAGTCACCCACAAGTACTGTGAGTTACATTAGAATATTTTTAATTTTATTAGCGTTACAGTTTGTCGCCTATTAGCACACCTATTACTATTTTCCTGGGCATGAGAAACGGCGACAACCGTCGACCATCGCAGTTTTTAAGACATCTGCAACGTTTAGCTGGCCCGAACGTACCCAGCGAGTTTTTGCAGACAATCTGGTCTAGCCATCTTCCTACCAACATTCAGACGGTCATAGCATCGCAGCAACAGTCAACGTCGGAAGCTTTGGCAGAACTAGCAGATAGAGTTCACGACATCATGCCTCAAGCACCGCATGTGGCCGTCTTGTCCGGTCACGCTCAAGAATCAGCACTAAGCGTCATGGCAGCCCAAATCACTGAACTAACCAAGCAAGTCAGCGCACTCACCGCTCAAGTTCAAGATCGATCTCGCCCCCGCCGCAAGAATGAGCCACAAGATCGCAGCCGCTCCAGTTCGAAGAGATCAGAGTCAAACTATAGGAGATTCCCTAACTGTTGGTACCATCATAAATTTGGAAGCCAAACGAGAAGATGCATTGCTCCCTGCGACTTCAAATCGGAAAACGCACACGGCAGTCACTAATGGCGGCTGGTGATTGCCCCTGTACACCCGGTCGCCTCTTTGTAACCGATCGCAAATCGAAGATGGAGTTCCTAGTCGACACCGGCAGCGACTTATGTGTCTTCCCTCGTTCTACACTTCAACAGAAACGTCAAAAGGCTACTTACCAGCTTTATGCAGCGAACGGTTCGGCCATCAACACATACGGCTACACTAACCTGCAACTCGATTTTGGACTTCGGCGCGATTTCATCTGGCAGTTTGTCGTCGCGGACGTTACAAAGGCAATTATTGGCGTTGACTTTCTATCCTCTTATGGTCTAGTTGTCGACTGCCGAAATAAGCGCTTGCTAGACATCACAACGACACTTTCAACTGCAGCTATATCAACCGGATCATCAGACACTATTTCTTCAGTAAAGACACTGTCTGGTGTATCAAAATACGAGAACATACTTCGAGACTTCCCGGAAATCACCCGACCACCTGGAGTACATCGTGAAATAAGGCATTCAACAGTTCACCACATCAAGACTACAGATGGCCCCCCCTGCACTGTGCACCACGACGTTTAGCACCAGAAAAGCTGAAGATTGCTAAAGCAGAGTTCGAGGCTATGATGAAGAATGGTACCGCAAGGCCATCAAAGAGCCCATGGTCATCGCCACTCCACCTTGTCCCTAAGAAGGATAACAGCTGGCGACCGTGTGGGGATTACCGAATGCTAAACGCACGTACCGTACCCGATCGCTATCCCATCAGACACATACACGACTTCGCGCATAGCTTGGCTGGGTGCTCAATCTTCTCCACCTTAGACCTTTTGAAAGCTTATAACCAAATTCCCGTTAATCAAGGCGATATACAAAAAACCGCCATCACTACACCATTCGGACTATATGAATTTCCGTATATGTCATTTGGCCTCAGAAATGCAGCACAAACCTTTCAGCGATTTGTTGACGAAGTGACTAGAGGGCTGGATTTCGTTTATACGTACCTCGATGACTTCCTTATCTTCTCGGAGGACGAGCGCACGCACGAAACACACCTCCGCCAAGTATTTGCCAAGCTGAAAGAGTACGGGGTTGTCATAAACCCAGCAAAATGTATTTTTGGAGTCACACAACTAAAATTTTTAGGCTACCAAATTTCTGCAGAAGGCACGAAACCTCTAGACACCAAGGTTGAAGCCATACAATCATTCCCTACCCCGAAAAACGTCAAGGAACTTCGACGTTTCCTAGGGATGATTAACTTCTATAGGCGGTTCATACCCCAAGCAGCTAAGATTCAAGCTCCGCTACACAAATTACTTAATGGCTCAGCAAAAGGAAACCATCCTATCGACCTTGACGACGAAGCCATGGCAGCCTTCAACAACTGTAAAAGCAGCCTTTGTAGTGCAGCATTTCTAGCACACCCGGATTGCGATGCGAACCTCGCCGTTGTTACAGACGCTTCTGACTCAGCCCTAGGAGCAGTATTACAACAGAAAAAGGGAACCCAATGGCAGCCACTGGCATTCTTCTCCCAAAAGCTAAGCCCAACTCAGCAGAAATACTCTCCATATGACCGCGAGTTGCTGGCAATATACAAGGCGATACAGTACTTTAGACATATGTTGGAAGCTCGCGTGTTTACCATCTTCACGGACCACAAACCACTCTGTTTCGCTTTCACCACGAGAAGAGACAACTGTTCACCACGCCAATTCAGACACCTCGATTTCATTTCTCAATTCTCGACGGATATAAGGCACATATCTGGCAAGGACAACATTGTCGCCGATACCCTGTCGCGAATCGAAGAACTGCAAAGGCCAGTAGATTTGTTTCTCCTCGCAAAACTTCAAGAGGAAGATTTGGAGCTAAAAGAAGTATTGAGGGACACTACAAAATACTCGCTACGTCTAAAGAAAGTCAAGATTCCAGGCACTCAAATAGAGTTATTTTGTGACGTCCATCCGGCAGTTCCGAGACCTTACGTGACACCAGACCTACGGACACAAGTCTTTCAATGCTTACACTCGCTTAGTCACCCAGGAGTTCGAGCCACAACCAAAATGATTAGCGAACGATTTGTATGGCCAGGCATGAAGAAGGACTGTCGCATCTGGACACGAGCCTGCACACAATGCCAACGCTCAAAGATCACCAGGCACGTACATGCACCCTTGGAAAAGTACAATATACCTAGAGCGAGGTTCAGCCAAATTCATGTAGACATCGTCGGCCCACTTCCCATGTCTGATGGGTTCCGCTACTGCCTCACAGCCATTGATAGATTTACGCGCTGGCCTGAGGTCGTGCCGATGCGAGATATTACGGCAGAAACTGTGGCTAAAGCTATTTTATCCGGCTGGATTTCACGATTCGGATGCCCAACCGACATTGTCACTGATAGAGGCCGACAATTTGAATCCACGTTATTCAAGTCTTTATCGGAGATAGCTGGTTTCAAGCACAAAAGAACGACTGCCTACCATCCAGCGTGTAATGGAATGATTGAGAGGTTCCACCGGCAGTTGAAGGCAGCCATTATCTGTCACTCCGGCAACTGGACAGAGTCACTCCCACTAGTCCTTCTAGGGATCAGAAGCGCATACAAAGCTGATATACAGTCCTCATGCGCCGAGGTGGTTTACGGAGAGACGCTCAGATTGCCTGGTGAATTTTTCCACGCCTCCGCTGACGCAACTACCGATTTGAGCGATTTCACCGCACGGTTAAGACGCATAGTAAGAGACATTAAGCCGTTACCCGCCTCACGACACGGCGACAAGAAGACATTCGTGTTTAAAGACCTCTCGTCGGCATCGCATGTTTTCCTCAGAGACGATACAGTACGAGGCGCACTGCAACCTGCATATTCTGGACCGCATTCGGTACTTAACAGGGACGCAAACAATAAGGTCTACAAAATCATCGTAAACGGGAAACCCTGCACAGTCTCGGTTGATCGTCTAAAGCCGGCATATTTACTGGGAGAACCCGGCCACGGTGGTATTGACCATCAGAATGCCCCTGAGTCTGTGGACACCGATAGAGTCCGGGAAAACAATGCAACCAGGCAGACTAAGTTTGGACGCAGAGTTCGCTTTCCTGCGCGTTACTTGTAAGCTGTTCGCGAGTTGCTATTCGGAGGGGGAGTGATGTGGCGACTGCCACAAAGGTCCTATGCAGCCTTTTTCGCAGGGATTGTTTATGCCTGGATTTTGACACTCTTGTGAAGTCTGCTCTGGTCAAAATTCTGGCCGATAGAAAAACAACGCTTGAGATTTTTAATTGTGGATAGTTATTGTAAACAATATTCCTGTATATACTGTAAATATATCTGTAAATAGTAGAATCACCTTTTAATTCTACACGTAGTTCTTACGTAGTATTATATTCTCTTACGTAGTCAGTCTGTCGCAACTCATACAAAAAAAACGTTCTATGAAACAGAAGTGAATTTTAATGGCGACTATATCTGTCTCCCTCTATTCCACAACCTTTCTCGTTCTTTGGAGGAATGACATTCATCTGTCAGCACAACGGTCGTTTACTACGTCGTATAGTCTAAATAAAAAACAATTAAATTATATTGAAGTTTGTGTTGATTGGCAGTTAAAAGTAGTTGCAAATTCTTTAAAGATTTTAGTTAGCCTTGATAATTTATTTCTAACATCTACTTGTTTGGTTCAGAACTTAAAAGTTAAAAAACTGTCTCGGTAGAAAAAAAATTATTGTTTTTAATAAAGCGCAGGTCGATCCGTTCGTCGATATCGATAAAATTTTGAATAGCATGTGGCACATCTCTATTTTTCTCTTTAGGTTGGCAAAACTCTTTGTTTAACAGTTTTTAGGTTGGCTACGATGAGATACTTGCATTTTGACATTTGGTCGGATTAATTTTGCTCTATGGAGTCCCGTCTCTTCTTACGTAGTATTGTATTCTCTTTGCTAGTAAGCTCTTTTTTATGTAAGACAGGGAAGCTCTTGCCCTTCATCTCACCTGATGATAAGTGACGATAAGGGCTGAAGACGGAATCGAACTTCACCTGGAACCCTCAACCACAGAAGGGCTGGCTATCTTATCACACATTGTCGGAACACAATAATGCCGTTAACATAATTAATAAGGCGATAGATTTTGATAAGATGGTGGCAGCTAGCCAGGCGGACTTCAGAGAAGTCCTACCATCCAAACTGAACACAAATTTGTACCCCCCTGGGAATCGAACCCGGGACCTCTGGATCCTTATTCCGGTGGGCTAACCACGAGACCACACGGCGGTGAACGAATTGTGTCAATTGAAATAAGATTCTTTTGGCCGAACGCGCCGTCGAATATGTAGGTAGTAGGTAGCTAGGTAGTCGGCGGGCGGGTCAAATTGACAGCTTCATTTAATATTGAAACGCGATTCCGATTCGGGTGCCAACCGGTAATTGAGATTCCCGTACGATTGACAGCTCGCAATCATCTCTGCACGCTGCGTGTAACGAATACTTTCATTACCTACCTAGTAGGAATGTAAATGAAATTTTAATTCGTCTAGGGTAGGTTAACAATAATGCCCGATTACAATTTGTGAAGGGAGATTTTTCGCCAAATGTTCGGTTGTAATAGGGGGCCAGCCTATTGCCATTCAGCAGGCTTGTAAATCGCAGTATATTAACAAGTGATATTATAAGAGGAACGTCGCTGCCAATTACTCATTGCTGTCTCTACTCTTGCCTTGTACACCCGTGTGAGAAATTGGGGGTGGTGACAATAATAATTATATTCTACTCTGCATGTCACCCAATGGCATATATATCTTCTCCTTCTTCTTCCTGTCCCAGTTTACCTGGGGTCCGTGCAATATGTTTCCTCTTCCAATAATCTCGGTCAAACGTCATTAAAAAATTGAAAACTGGGTGTTTAAACTCTCCTCTGCCTACCCCTTCGGGGATATAGACAAGTGTGAATATTATGTATGTACTATACTTATATTATTATTATCATAATGCCATGTGGTAACGGCAGAGCAGAAAACAATTGTCACCACCCCCATCTCCCCCGTGGGTGTCGTACAAGGCGGCTAAGAGTGAAAACAGCGATGAGTAGGTAAAGGGCAGCAGCATTTCTCTTATAGCAACTAGCAATATATTGCGATTTATGTGCCCAGTAGATAGCAATAGGCTCGCCACCTATTACATGGGACCTAACTTAATTGGCGAAAAGTGGGTGTTTGATTCTCCTCTGCCTATACTATAGGCGTGAATTATGTACCTATGTATTATACTTAGTATGGTCTTAATTATTCGACAAATAGGAAAATGCGACATTTAATGAGCTGTCTGCTGCACCGCCCGCTCTAGGCCCCAGACTGCCACTCAACGATTTTCCCGAAGCTCATTAAATAATGGAATAATGAGAGCATTGTGTCCACGCCTCGCTGCCACACCGGAGTACGGAGTATTGTCTCTGTATTCATAGCGCGAAACAATTATACGGGGATCCGTGGTTTGTTTTATGGACCTCCCATAAGAAGTAACTAGTACATTAACGGTAGATTGCAGTATTTTACAGGAATAACTCGTATTTTTCCTTCCATGCTGGCCTGGGAGAGAAATAACGTAGAATGTGCCAGCCCCAACTCGCTCGAATGGTGGAGGGCAAACCATCAACCTAACATAACCAAAGACAGTTGGTGTCAGGCAGGCGGCCGGCTGTAAAACCTAAGCCAAAACTTGAGCACTATGGATTGACGATAAGAATCAAAAAGGAGTGTATGGCTTGGTGACGTCTGGCTGATATTAATGGAAGAGGAAACATACTGCGCCGACCCCAGATAAACATCTTTCGAGGACCTTTCCACCCCAACGGTTGTCAGTCCTCCTCGATGTGCCCAGCCCACTGCCACTTTAGGCCCGCAGTTCTTTGGGCTATGTTGGTGATATCTCTCCTGCAGATCTCATCATTTCAGTTATTATGATCACGCGGGGAAATACCGGTTAACTTTGAGCTTTCTTATGAGGAGCATTGTAGGAGCATAAGTAATTAAATATTATTAGAACCAAGCAAAGGTCACCACAGAGTGGTCACGTCAGAATGGTACATGTCTTCGAGGCCGACCTAGTAAGACATGGAGAGACGATCTGGACGCATACTGCAAGACATGGAGGGAATTGGCTCGAGATCGCTCGAGGTGGAGGGCTGTGGGGAGCGGTGCCTTTGCCCAGCAGTGGGATCTTGTAGGCTAACAAAGGAAAAAAGAACCAAGCAGACGATTGATATATTTTCACTATCACAGACGATGACAATGAAACGGGGTTTATGATCTGAAATGATAAAAAATCATTTTCATTATTATTTGTTGCGCCGCTGGGACATTTTTGGGTTGAACCTTTGTAAGGCTTTCGCTGGGTATCGGTCCGGAGTGTTTATATACTTATTTGGGAAACAATATCATATTTTGGCGAAGGATCCGCAAATTGTATTCTGGGCCGTGGAAGTGACGGGTTGATTGAAACTTGGAACTCAAGGCTTAACCCGAGTTCCAACATTAAATGCAAAGTACATAATAATTGAATTAGCTCTTATCCACAGCTACATTCCGCGCTTTTTAAACTCTGAAACTCAATAAAAATGTTTCTTCCTTTTCTTTCTAAATTATTATATACTATAATTTATGTGCTACATAACTTTTTTATTCGATTTTTATTCGAACAATATACTATAAATGTTGTGACGGCAGAGTAGAATACAATTGTCACCACCCCAAATCTCTCCTGTGGGTGTCGTACAAGGCGACTAAGGATAAATCAGTGATGAGGAATGGGCAGCAGCATTCCTCTTATACCACCTAGCAATAGTACTGCGACATTTGTGCCCGATAAATGGCAATAAGCTCGCCACCTATATTACATGGGACTTAACATAATTGGCGAAACGTGGGTGCCAGTTCACCTCTGCCTACCCCTTCGGGGATATAGGCGTGATTTATGTATGTATGTATGTATAAATGTTAGAAAAAATATTACAAAAAATATAATCGGAAATAAAGTTAGGACAAATAGTTAGTCGAAAGTTTTTCCGACTTTATTTTCTTAGATATATAAATCACACCTATATTAATATTATGCAAGTACCATGTAATAGGTGGCGAGACTGGCGAGACTATTGTCATCTATCGGGCACATAAATCGCAGTACATTACTAGGTGGTACAAGAGGAATGCTGCTGCCCATTACTCATTGCTGCCTAGTCGCCTTGTAGACACACGAGAGAGATGGGGGTGGTGACAATTGTATTCTGCTCTGCCGTCACCACACGGCGAATTAAAGCAGCTGCAAAAAAAATACTCCTCCACCTAAAAACGTTCGCGCTTGCCGCTGTTTTCGCTCGCGCCGAATAAGAACTCTCACGATGCCTACAGCGCAGTTTTCAGTCGAATAGCTGTTGACATTTCGCATTGTGCAACGGAGACAATGGGCTGGTGAGAATGAATCTTGTGTTTCGTCGCTATTGTTGCTACGGTGCCGGTTTGGGGGCGTTGTACCTAATTTGTTGAGACCTATCATTACAAACTGAGGCATTCTGCGCAGTCCCCCATCCTTCCTTGGACTGGACACACAGGTTTTCGATGTCTAACGTCTTGAGGATTCACGATAGTGTATTGTAATGATACCTGTGGCCGTACCATGAAGTATTAGTGCGACCCAAACGCAGGTGACAAAACGGGACGCCGCTCTACTCGGCTTATAGCGTTGTCTCACTTTAACAATGGGAATTGAGTCGCGTTTAGAGTTGGTGGTAAGGCCCCTGCCTGGCTAGCATGACCACTCAAACACGATATGATATAGCCATTTATCGCTTTGAACTGTAAATTATATCATATCGTGTTTCTGTGCTCATGCTAGCCGGGCAGATAAACGAATTTTGACTTTGACTCTATTTGCGGAATCAATTACGGAGCATGGGGCAAATTTTCCAAGGTTTCTATCGAAAAAATTATTAAAAGTTGAAAAATTATAGTCTTAATGCGGCAGTCGAAAGTTCTTTTCTTCCCTTTCCCTTTTTCCTCCCTTTTATTTTTTATAGGTATGTCAGTCTATGCTCAGTCTGAGAATATGAAAGGTAAATAAAGTTCGGAAAGTTTTAAAGGGGTAGGCAGGGGTGCTTTAAAACCCTCACTTCTGCAAGCTATGTTGGATCCCATCTTCCCCTCCTGTTAACTGCACTATTGCTGTACCACCCCGGCTAGCATGACCGCATTAACTCGACATAGGGAAGGCCCGTGCCCCAGCAGTGGGGACATTAAAGGGCTGATGATGATGATGAGACAATAGACTATAGATAGAGAAGACATTGAAGGTAACCTACTTTTCAGCTTAATAGGTTTTGAAACTACTCATAGACAAAGATGCTTATGCTGTAATTGAATGTCGATAATTATGATCAATCTTTATCCGATTCTGTGATAGAAGCCGGTAAGCATAAAGTTGAGGTATCGTTCGCGGAAATCCAGTTACGGCTTCCATTAGCGTTTCATTTAATAATTGAGTTGTGATGAAAGCCGATGACACTTCCTCCATATCATTTTGTGAATAATTATTTAAGACCGTCGTATGTCAACAATTTCGTATCCGATTAATTAATCACATTTGCGCCTTAATAAATGTGTGTATTTTGTGTTGATTCAACGCTGGTGGAATTGAATGGCGATAGGTTACGTGTGACCTAAGAATGCCACTCAAGTTAAAAGGAAATATTTACAAGTTTGCTATAAGACCTGCCGTCATGTATAGATAGTAATGTTGTGAAAAAAATGTTGAGAAAATTGCATGTGGCACAAATGAAAATGTTGAGATGGATGTTCGGAGTGACATAAATAGATAAAATAAGGAAGAGGGATTGGGAAAGTGGCGCCAGTGACAGAAAAGTTGCATGGAAGTCGTTGAGCTTTGTGTCAGACATGTTATCAGACGGGATGCCATGAATGTAACTAAAAAAGTTATGGGCATGAATGTTGATGGATGTCGGAGTATAGGAAGACCAATGAAAAAATTGTTGTTAAGTATGATATGAAGGTGATGGATGTGTATGACGAGTGACAGAAAAGAGTCAAGAACCACCTCAAATAGGATAGGATGAGGGCAGGGTGATATTGATTCATCCGCACAGCCTCGGTCTAGCTCCAAACTAAAGGTTTAAGAAGACTTACGCTACGGTCAACATCTTAAGCATGAATTTAGAGATAAAAGATGAATTTATTATGTTCAATTCAAGGGCATTCCTTGAAATATTAAACTTTACGCGATGTGTTTTAATAGGATGAATAGCTACACTTACATTTATAAAACGGTGCCATCAGAAAGATAATTTTGAATTTCAAAATGGAACACTATTATATTTTTTCAATCTCTCTAGGATCATTTTACTTAAAGAATGTGGGAGTTTACTTTATTCGATAGAGTCCTTAAAGTTCCATTTCGATGTTCAAATATCATTTAAACGTATTTATAGCGAATGTGGGCGGGGCACAAGGTTCGCTAAGGTTGCTCATTGGATAGGTGGCCAAAAAAATATGGCAACTATATTTTTTGTCGCCAGAATTTATATTTGTAGTATTGCCAAATTGACGTTTTTCAATACCTATAAATTCTGACGGGTGCTGTCCACTTAACCCCCGAATACAGAAACGCTACTCAAATTTTGAGTCCTACTTAACATTAAAGTATTGTCAAAATTGACGTTTTTCAATACCTACAAATTCTGACAGGTGTTGTCCACTTAACCAACGAATACAGAAACGCTACACAATGTTTGAGTCCTACTTAACATTTAAGTATTGTCAAAATTGATGTTTTTCCATACAAATTCTGACAGGTATTGTCCACTGAACTTTATAAGCAATGCTCAAAATTTTAGTAGCGTTTCTGTATTAACGGGTAAGTAAAGTAGCTCTCTTTTGGTTGGGACGATGATGACGACAAACCTAAATGATTTTAAACTTTATGTCTGGTGACATAATAATTGATTTATTGGCGATCTATTTTTATATACTTATTAGGACAAACATATTATTAACATACATACAAAAACATTTATTTAGTACTAGACCCTATATCTCGATGATTTTATGTGATTTATTGTGGAATTGATTTTATATTGTTTGGTAACTACAATCTGGCGACAGATCTATTATTTTGGGGACAAACCCTATTATTTAGGCAACACGAAACTATTTAAATTGGTGACAGCTTAAATCATACCCATTTAAAATTTGTTTTAAGTCCTTCATGCCGAAAACGCGAATTCGCGTCCAAATACTCCTAATCAAGGTGCCGTGGACGTGACGTCCCGTCGAGATTAAGTTGCCGCATTTGACGCGAAGGCATCCCATTTCTGTTCATAGTATTGACTAAGACAGTGAATTGGTAAATACGAACCAATCTGCACCGAGCCAGCGGGGTGGATTATGGCCGATTCCTTATGTTCTTCCATTCATAGAGAAAGTCCGTGATGATGATGGATGATGAATGTAAAAGAAAACAAACTGCGCCGACTCTAGACAAACTGGGAACATGGCAGGAAGATGTACCTACTCTATTTAAGTTCAAAACATTTCCGTCCACGGCACCGCCATCATTAATGGCGATATTAATTTCACTTTGTCAGTTTCGTTTACATTCTCAATTTCATTTCGGTATTTAATTACTTTTTTGAGGGATATTTTCTTAAAACACAAAAAAGGTCGTCCATAATTTTTAGTTAATTATACGCCGTTGTCTTTGTTGTAGGTACAGAGGGCGTCATGCGAGACTGTTCACTTCTTCTTCGAAACAAGGGCTTCTTTGATATGCTGGTGTTCGGTTCTTAGTATCTTTTGCACTGAAATAAGGACTCTTTCATTATTCTTGTGTGCGGTGCTCTGCTTGCCTTGGCGTCGATAGTACCGACTGGCTTCTAGTATAATTATTTCCGCAGTGACTGTGGAAGCAGTAAACACGGTAAAAATATTTACTTGTCACATCAAAGAAATGTTCGAATAGAAATCAAATAACAGGTAAACAAGTACTTGTTAGATACTCTTGAATTATTGAGGGCATAGCTCTGGGCTCATTACATTTCATCTGTGAATGTATTAAATTTTTATTTGTGTATGACTATATGCTAGCTGACCCGTGTGGTGACGGCAAAGTAGAATACAATTAGTCACTGCCCTTGCCTCTCTCGTTCAGTCACACATGGCTACTAAGAGCTATAATAATACAAGGAATGGGCAGCAGTTGTCTTGGTAATTCGTTAATTACTACGATTAAAACTCCAGTCATGTGGCAATAGGATCGCTCCATATACATGGGACCTGAAATAAGCTGGCGAAACCCCTACGGCGTGATTTATGGTACCAGTTAACCCGGCGAATTTTGTAAGGTGGTACGGTATACTTTTTGATACATAACTTTATGAATTATAGTCTATAAATTCTATTCTGATGCATCTTCTTCTCTCTGCCATGTTCCCAGTCTATCTGGGGTAGGCGCAGTATGTTTCCTCTTCCATTCATACCGGTCAGACGTCATCCAGCCATCTACTTCCTTTTGATTCATATAATCCATCACACCGTAAAGGCGCTAGTGATGAATGAATGTGTAAAAAAGAGACGGAACGGACCATGTCGAGAGACCGGTGAACAGAGATACTGATTGGAATGACAACATTCCAATACATACTGCTCAAGGTTTGGTTTAGGTTTTACAGCCGGCCGCCTGCCTGACATGAACCCTCTTTGGGTATGCTGTTGTTGGTGGTTTGCCCTCCACCATTGAGGTACCCCAAGGTGCTTATTGGCTACACCGGGCAATCTCCCTTAGTCGACTTTTACGACACCCATGGAATGAGTCCGGGCTGGCCTTTTCTACGTTATTTACTCGCTCCCAGGCCAGCATAGAAGAATTCTGATGCATAAGCCATATTATTGTAAAGTTTCTCTGCATAGGATGCCTATGGCCAGGACGCTCACTGTCCTTGTGACGTATTATTATATTTGCGTAAAACCATTTCCAGAAATAACAACCTCATCTTTCAAGTAGTAGAACTAATTAAACTGTTATTAAATGTATAAGTTTTCTTAACATTAACGCGGTCTCGTAATTTTACTTCTCTTCGTGCCACTTATATTCTTTCGAAGCGTTTTTATGATAATTAATTGCTATGTGGCAAAATTAGATAATATTGGCCATTAAAATTGGGAGCACCAAGTTGATTGGTCGCTTGGATACTTGATTCCATCTTCGGCTCTTATCGTATATCGGGATGAAGGGCAGCAACATCGCTGTCTAGTATTAAAAAAACGTCTACTTTAATTGAGTTACTCTTAGCGCTTGATAGCTTTAAACAATAACTACTTTCCTCGTAACTTAGTAATGAAAGGGACGGAGAATCATGGGAAACATTATACCTCCTACAAATGTTATTTGCCTCATCTCAACACCCATTGTGTTTCACCGTTAAAAGCAGCCTCCTTTGAACTCCAATGTCAGGATTTTACTTTTGTCATAATATCATAATAAATTATATCCAGCTCGAAATATTTCCACGTGGATTTGTCCAAAGCCGTCACGATCCTAAATAGATACACGTGGAAATCCCGTGGGCGTTTTGATAGCAATTTAATAGTATAAAATTTTAATAGGAGCCTTGAGTTATGAAGAAAATAAATAAAATAAAATGACCTTATGACATTATGCCAGACGCGAAGGTGATTTTAATCATTGTAAAACGAAGCCGTGTGGTGACGGCAGAGCAGAATTGTCACCGCCCCCATCTCTCCCGTGGTTGCCCTACAAGGCGGCTAAGGTTTAAGACAGCAATGTGTAAATATACCTACCTAATAAGCTCGACTTATAGGACCTGAAGAGATGGTTAAGACAGCCATGAATACCTAATACGCAGCAGCGTTCGTTTTAGGCTACTTAGCCCGATAGATGGCAATAGGATCGCCACCTATTATATGGGACCTAAACTAATTAGCGAAAAGTGAGTGTAAAATCACATCTGCCTACTCCTTCGAACATATACATAGGCGTGATTTATGTATTGTGAATGCAAGTCAACTGTTTTCGCAATACAATTTCTCACAGCACAAATTGTTGTGTGTAGATAAAACTTTCGAGTTTCGTTATTCGCGCGTGCTGGAAGCCAATGTTCAGTTCCCGTGCAGTCAGGTCGTTTATCTTCGGTACCTACGTGGTAAAATTTATTCTACACTGTAGATAAACGGTGTGGAGTAGGTATATACAGTTGATAATTTGCGCATAATTTGCCGCGTGGTGACGGCAGAATAGAATACAATTGTCACCACCCCAAGTCTCTCCCGTGGGTGTCGTACAAGGCGACTAAGGATAAATCAATGATGAGGAATGGGCAGCAGCGTTCCTCTTATTCCACCTACCAATAGCACCAGTAGCAATAGTACCGCGACTTTTGTGCCCGATAAATGGCAATAGGTTCGCCCCCTATTACATGGGACCTAACATAATTGGCGAAACGTGGGTGCTAGTTCACCTGCCCTTCGGGGATATAGGTGTGATTTATGTATGTATGTAATTTGCGCTGTCTTCTCCCTGCCCTGCTCCCAGTCTATCTGGGGTCGGCGCAGTATGTTTCCTCTTCCATTCATATCGGTCAGACGTCATCAAGCCATCCACTCCCTTTTGAATCTATCATCCGTCACACCGGAAAGGTGCTAGTGATGAATGAATAAACAAAAAAGAGTTTGAAAGTGCCCTAGCCGAGAGACTGGTGAACGGAGAGAGTGATTAGAATGACAACATTCCAATCCATACTGCTTAAGGGTTTGGCTTACGTTTGACAGCTGGCCGTCTGCCTGACACCAACCCTATTTGTGCATAGAGTAGCCTCAGTAGACATATCTACATACATAAATCTCTATTGCCATCTTTCTACTCGTAAATCGAAGTCATATTGCTAGGTGCTATAAGAACAGTGCAGCCCATTACTCATCTTAACCCTTAGTCTAGTTAGAGATATTGGGAATGGTGACAATATTGTATTCTGCTGTGCCGTTATCAATTTATTATTATTTTACATACATACATAAACCACGCCCATATCCCCGATGGGGTAGGCAGAGGCGAACTAGCACCCACGTTTCGCCAACTATGTCAAGTCCCATGTAATAGGTGACGAGCCTTTTGCCATTTATCGGGCACAAAAGTCGCAGTACATTGCTAGTTGGTATAAGAGGAACGCTGCTGCCCATTCCTCATCACTGATTTATCCTTTGTCACCTTGTACGAACTCACGGGAGATGTATGTATGTATGTACAATTGTATTCTACTCTGCCGTCACCACACGGCATATTATCCTGCACTCAAAAACCCTCCAGTGAAAGATCTCTTAAGCCATTGTTGATGAATAAGAACCGGCTTCCCGAAGACATGAATTACGAAGTAATTAGGTATATTATACACGTAACAGCATAGCTAACACCACGAGAACCCGAGCCTTATAAGTCAACTTCACAACATCAAAGATAGAACTATGTAACAGACTATCCGGGTAAAGTGATTAGCAACTAAACAAACTTTGTAATCTCCCGAGAATTAAAGGATCAGTCTTGATATTTAGTTTGCGGGTACTGGAAAGAGTACGGTGGGCCGTCTCGGTGCGTGTCCCTCCAGCCCCCGTAGCACGGGGCGTGGACACATCTCCTTCGGGGGGAAGAAAATCTTTTTCTCTCGCTCTAACTCCCACTAAATCCCGAGACAAAACACTGTCAAGTGGTGGAGAGAGACTTGTCCACGTCCCCGTGCCAGGCCCGCAGTTCGTGTTTCGATTAGTTTAAGTAGCACAGCTGCCCCCGTAGCACGGGACGTAGACTCATCTCTTTCGGGGGACAGAAAATCGTTTCCTCTCGCTCTAAATCCCACTAAATCCGGAGACAAAAAAAATAATGAAAACGCATATTTTCAAAAGAATACAAAAATTACAGATCATTGATAGCGCCCAAACTAGGTTGTCCTGTCTTATGGGGGCTAGTGGTGGAGGGTGACTTGTCCGCGTCCCCGTGCTAGGCCCGCTGGTACGGACAAGTGGCCACTCTATTCGATCTGTTATATCTGGGAATTGCTAGCATTAATGCTGACAATACTCTCACACACACACACACACACACACACTAACACACAATTAAGTAGTTAATAAGTTTTACTCTTATTATTATAAAGTCAAAGTCAAAGTCAAAATTCATTTATTCATATCTGGTATGATTACAATACACTTATGAATCGTCAAGACGCTAGATACCGAAAACCCGTGTGTCCAAGAAAAAAAAAATAGTAGAAAAAAAAACAGTGGAGTGCGCAGCATGCCTCAGTCTGTAATGATAGGTCTCCCAAACCCGCCCACGCCCCGGTCCGCAACGAAGCGCCGACCCTGCCGCGTTCAATACCAAGATGGTACTAAACGCATCAGGGCCCAACGCTCCGCTAGCAGAACGGCACGCAAGTAGGCTGTAGAGAAACCCACCATTGTCAACGAGTTATGACATTGCAGGTACATTGTAAATTATGCACCAAATACAATCCCACAACTCGCCAATCACATAAACCGAAACATGCCGCGCACTACCAATCAACCCCCCATCCCCCACCCTACCTATACGGACACACAAGTTTTCAATATCTAGCGAAAAATCTACGCCATCCGTTCGTAAGCTACCGGGAGGCCCTGTTCTGAGAAGAACGGGCAAGAAACTCAGTCGGGTATTTTCCTCCCTTAGTTACATATATAATATATAATCTAAATTTAATGAAAGATGTCAATAGCTTTAACGTCAAGTAATAATAATTAGAGTCACAATTTCTGAAGCTATCAACATCCTTCATTACAGACAGAACAGCATATTAATCATCGATTATATAAAAATAAAAGTTATTTATTCCAAACATCCTTGTCATCTAGATAATCCTGAATTTTATAGTATCCTTTTGCCATTAGTACTTTTTTTACATAAGGCTTAAATTTGTGTTGAGGCAGTTCAGTCAAAGATCCTGGTATCTTATTATAGAAGAGTATACATTTCCCCATAAAAGAATTAGCAACCTTGTGCAATCTGAATCTAGTAAAGGCAAGTTTATTTTTATTTCTAGTGTTGTGTTTATAAATATCACTAATTTTAGCAAATGTATTTAAGTATTTATAAACATATATAATGCAATCGTATATGTATTGTGAAGCAAGAGTGAGGATATTAATATCTTTAAACAGACTTTTAAGTGAATCGCGAGGCTTTAATAGGTAAATAGCACGTATAGCTCTTTTTTGTAAAATAAATATATCCTGAATATCTGCAGCTGTACCCCAAAGAAGTAAGCTATACGACATTACACTATGAAAGTAACTAAAATAAACAAGCCGGGCTGTTTCAACATCAGTTAATAGCCTTATTTTTTTTACCGCATATGCTGCTGAACTTAGTCTCTCGGATAAAGTTGAAATATGAGGATTCCATTGCAATTTGGAGTCCAACTTTATTCCTAAGAATACTGTAGAATTGACACATTCTATCGTTTCATTATTAATTGTAATCGGACTACTAACTTGCCTAACATTTGGTAATGAAAATTTAATACATTTGGTCTTCTTAGAATTGAGTAACAAGTTGTTATTTGTAAACCAATCAAGAACTTTGGAAATAGCTATATTGATGTCATCATAATTATCTTTACCTCTGTCTACTTTGAAAATTAATGAGGTGTCATCTGCGAATAGTACCGTATCACATAGAGATTCTGTGTAGAAGGGAAGGTCATTTATATATATTATGAATAGTAATGGTCCCAGTATTGATCCTTGAGGAACACCCATTTGCATTGGTGAACCCGAAGATTCGGCTTTATTAATTACTACTTTTTGAATCCTATCACTCAGGTATGACTTTATCAGTTTCAATGAGGCAGCAGATACACCGTAATGCTTTAATTTTGCTAATAACGTTTGATGTGAAACACAATCAAATGCCTTAGAAAGATCACAAAAGATACCCAAAGCATCCTGCCGATTTTCCCAAGCATCAAATATGTGCTTAATGAGGGTTATTCCAGCGTCAGTGGTGGATTTTCCCCTCGTGAACCCAAACTGTTTAGCATGTAACAGTTTGTTAGCAGTGAAGTGAGAAAGCAACTGGTTCAACATAATTTTTTCAAAGATTTTACTAAGGGACGGTAATATAGAAATGGGACGAAAATTATTGGGTTCACATTTGTCTCCAGATTTAAACAAAGGTATTAGTTTACTATGCTTCATTAAGTTTGGAAAACAGCCGTTATCTATACATTTATTAAAGATTGATGTCAGCTGAGGAGCGATGACATTAATGATGGGATTCAAAATGCTAACTGATAGACCCCACAAATCTTCAGTTTTCTTCATATTTAATGTCTTGTACGTTTTGATAATAGTGTCCATATTAATTTTGTGAAAATCAAAAGGTATATTACATTCGACTGTACTTAATTGTAGTAGAGACAGAGCTCTTTTTGTGCAAGAGTTGAGCTTGCTGGTTACTCGAGCAGGGATGTCGGTGAAAAAAGTTTCAAAGGCATCTGCAACCTCACCATCGGACTCCATAACCTTATTATCCATTTTAATTTTAAACGATCTTTCGCTGTTCCTAAGTTTTCCGGTTTCTGAATTGATAATTCTCCAAGTTGTTTTTATTTTATTATCAGAATTTTTTATTTTATTGCCAATTGAGATCGATTTGGCAGTGTTGCAGACTTTTTTGAATATTTTGGAATAGTTCCTGACGTAGTCTATGAAGGTGGAATCAACAGACGTGTATTTTTGGCTATATAAGTCATAAAGTTTCCTTCTACTTATATAAATTCCTGGGGTAGCCCAGTCACTGAATTTCTTTTTAGGGTGTATTGTTTTGAATTTTTGTTTAAAAATCTTATGAAATTCGTCTTTAATAGGATTAAACATATTATTGTACATTACATCAGGACAGTCATTGTTGTCATTTATAAGGTAATTAAGTCTATTTGTAACATTATTTCCAAATAACTGCAACTGCTTTTGTGTTATTGGCCGAAATATTATCTTTATTGGTTTATGAACATTTTGATATTCAACAGTAATTTTTTGGCCAGTATGATCTGAATTAATACAATTTATAATTGATTTATCTAATATATTACAATTACAAAACGCGTTATCTAAGCAAGTGCCTGATGTTGGAGTAATTCTTGTTGGTTCATAAAATGTATAGAAAAGGTTATAGGATCCGAATAAGTTGATAAATCTGTCTGAGTGAGAACAGGTGACTAATATATCTACATTAAAGTCACCAAGGACGGCTAGTTTTTTGTTTTTATTACAAAGTTTATTTAGTATACCTTCCATTGAAGTCTCAAAAAGTTCATAGTTTCCCGTAGGGGGCCTGTATATACAAACAACAATTAGCTCCTCAAGTTCTACACAAGATACTTCAATTATTTGTTCAATAGAATATTGTACAATATCTTTTCGTTCTTTGTATTTCAGTCCTTCTTGCAATGCTATTAAAGAACCGCCTCTAATAGCCGTTTTCCGGCTAAAGGCGCTACCGATGTTGTAATTTTCATAATTCGAAAGTATTTCAGTACTTTTTAACCAATGTTCAGTTAAACATAAGACGTGAGCCTGTATACTATTTAGGTATAACAATAATTCCAGATCCTTACCCGAAAAGCCTTGGATGTTTTGGTGGACTATTTTCAATGCACTAGACTTAGGCAATTCGCTAGAGACTTTCTCTATTGTCTTACGTACTAATTTAAATTACTTGGAATATATTCCACTGTACAATTTTGTACGTCAGAACATGTTTGCTCAATAAAAGCATTGTCAGAACACGATCGCTCAATAGAAGCATTGTCGGAAGATGATCGCTCAATAGAAGCGTTGTCATAACGTGATTGCTCAATAAAAGCATTGTCATAATGTGATCGCTCAATAAAAGCATTGTCAATATATTTTCTATTACTAATGATATATTGATTAGCCAAATTATTGGCTAACGTTTTTATAATTTAGCATAGCGACATGGCTATTTGTTTTTTGTAAAAATTGGATAGAAACATTCTACCTCCCGTTATACGAAAATTATGGGTCATTTTGTTCGTATCTATGACATGTATTTTATTACAGTACTGTGTCATGGTATGCAGACTTAAATTCAAAATGTATCTTTTATGATTTTCCTCTGATGACAGGCTATTACTGTACGGCAAAGTGTACAAAATTATTTGTTTCACATTTAACAAAGATAATTTTGAAATGTAGCCTTTAAAAGTATTTTTATTTTCTCGGCTCCTATTTCCTATAAATATAATAACTGTGTCAGTTGGTAAGAATGGGCATTGTAGTAATTTATCCATTACGTTCTCAAAGCTACTGCCTGGCATGCAGTAGTTAAATGCTAGTTGGCCACACTGTTCTGAGAATAATTTACTAAAGTTTTTACCAATGTCATCACTAAATATTAAATATCTATCAATCAATGTACCATTAGAACTCTGACAACTTTTCACACATTCTACATTATTTGGTATTAGTTGATTGCCCACTGCTGGGACCGAGTTAGTCAAACTTTGACATTCACCCGCGGAACTCAGCTGGTTCAGCAGTGGACATGCAGCTATTTGAGACCTATTTTTTTGTAACAAAATACTACATTGTTTTTTGTTCAATGCATCAAACCTGTCAGTATTATAATTACACATATCTTCCATATCCCGACATAATATTTTTTGGTAATTTAAATTTTTTTCAGACAAGACCTCAATATTTTTAAACATTTTCACTATAGATTTTTCCAAAGAATTAAATCTGTCTTCTACCGTTTTTGTGTACAATCCATACTCAATTTCACTCTGTGAAGTTTTATTTTGATATTCTGTAATTTATTTATTAAATCTGACCTTTGTTTTCTTAACATAATGTGACTCTTAAAATGATTTTGTCTGTTAATTAATTTGTTAGTTTTTCTGATAAATTTATTTATTTTAATATATTTTTTAAGTTTTTTAGAAGAATTCATGTGAGGAGTATGGCTTGCACACAAAGTATTACTAATGACAGGTTTGTCATAATTACACAATGATAATTCACTGAACTATATAAAATAGACTACAACCTTGTATGTTAAAAACTCAATCCGATGTATTATGTTTTAGGAAGAGGGGTAGCTCCTAACACAAGTTTTCTATTAAACTTAAAAGGAGCTGTCCAAAAACAATATTGTATCTTGTGATTGAGAAACTGAAATAAACATTTTTTTTATTTTTTTTATTTACTCTTTTATGCTGATGCAGCATAAGATAAGCATAGACTTCCAGACTGCCACTGTCGAGTCGAGCCAGTCTACCCCAGTCCGCCGTTCCGTGCACTTGCTTCCGCGATTAAATAAATCTAAGTTAAAATCTAAGAAAATTCAATTGTCTAGAATTAGTTATCTTCGGCAAATAAATATTTTGTTTTTTAAAAAGACTTTCAAGAATTCCATTATAACAGATCGAACGAATAGAATACAAATCTGTTTTTTCTCCCTATATTTTAGGGAAGGCAAAGGGTCTAGCCCATACAGCCAAGTCTTTAGTGTATATTTTATCTGTAGTCTTATGAAATAATGAGTGGGTGAAATGTATGAATAAAATGAATTTTACGTTAAAATATGGGTGCCACATATTTTAACGCATCTAGGGAGTGCTTGGTGCGAATTGAATGGTAACAAAGTTCATGATGGTGCTTGATGAAATGGATTAAACCACTTTTTATAGTAGCCTTCACCACATCATCAATCACATCACAAGACTTATTTTCAATGATTCTGCATAATGGCACATCAACACGGATGTTTGTGCATCAAAATAACACCACTTTCACTGCACAAAATCCACTCTGTAACAATTTTTGAATTAGCGAAAATAAATCTGACTGACACCACGAAACGCGCCAAACATTCCCTCTCTTTTTTTTAATTCTCCCTGTTTACGGAATGCACATAGATTCAGTGAATACATCCCAATGTCATTAGTTTTTTTTTAAATTTTCTATTAAAATATGAGGGGTGTCACATATTTTAACGCATCTAAGGAGTGCTTGGCGTGAATTGAATGGTAATCTTCATGATGGCGACTGATGAGGTGAAGGCCACCGTAAAATTCTCTACGTCAAACCCATTATAACACTCTTATTTCAATGATTCCGCCTAATTGAACATCAATATGCCACTGCGCGGGACACACGGGAGAGATTTGGGGTGGTGACAATTGTATTCTACTCTGCCGTCACCACGCGGCAAATATTATTCAATAGGTACAATATCACTCAACAGGTAGGTGCCAGTTTAAATAGAATTAAAACTGAAGCGTCCGATATTTCTATTTCGCTATCGAAAAATCAATTAGCAGTTAACAGCGTTAACGGGAAACAACAAAAGCCAGCAACCTATTCCACTTACAGTCTGAAATAAACTATTATTATTATTATTATATCCTGTACAGCCGTTACCCCAGATGACAACCGTGAATAAGCATACCGAAACAATTTAGATGAGTACGAAAATGTGGATGAGTGTGTATTTTGGGAGGGCAACAAATCAATTCGGGACACATGCGAAGCCAACGGACCGGGGAGGGACGAATAAAACAAACAGAATGTTTTCGTACATTTGCAAGCAAAAACTAAGGGAATGTGTCATGTGCCGAGCGAGCCCAGTTTAATTCTGCCGCTAGTAGTGGGGAAACTGATGTTATTGTTCGAACAATGGTTTTCGGTGGCTGCAAAAACTGAGGAAAGCCTAAGCCCGCTCAGTGGTTCGTTCTGGTTAGAGAGGGAGCTAGAGAAATATTTGTAGACATGGAATTAATTGAAGTGTATTATTTGTTACATTTAACAGAAACCAAATCAGATATTGCCATTCTTCTTCTCCTACTTCCTGCCCTGCTTCTAGTCTATCTGGGGTTGGAGCAGTATGTTTCCTCTTCCAGTCATATCGGTCAGAAAAGTCATCAAACCGTCCAATATCTTTTAATTCATATTATCCATCACACCGGAAAGGTGTGATGAATGCAATGATGAATGAATGTATAGAAAAGAGAGGGAAAAGAGCATGTCAATAGACCGATGCACGGAGAGTGTGATTGGGATGACAACATTCCAATCCATACTGCTCAAGGGTCTGGCTTAGGTTTTAGGACGGCGGCCTACCTGACACCATCCCTCTTTGGGTGCCTCAACAGTGGGGACGTTAAAGGGCTTAGGTTAGGTTCCCTTCCCTTTTTAACCGACGTCGAAAAAGAAGGAGGTTCTATGTTCCACGGGTATGTATTTTGTGGTTATGTATGTATGGAAAAACTGACATCCCACTTTCGTAAATAAAGCAGAAACATGGCGAAGGACGTAACGGTAGTATGTAGTATGATACAACGAACCTCAGCCTTATGCTCAGTGAAAGTAAATACCGCGTGAAATTGAAGGGGCATCGATCGTGCAAGTTCCGCGATCGGATGTCGAGACGGCGCCGCGCCGAGTCGGCACTATTGCCTGTTGTAGCCACTCAATCTGGCTGGTATATTCTTAGCATATTACTCAATCTGACTGACGATACAATAAAATCTTAGCCTACTCAATTTGACTGACAATATATTACAATCTTAGCATATCTTAGCTTACTCAATCTGACTGACAATATAATATAATCTTAGCATATCTTAGTTCTATGGATATCTTTCATGTTGCCCTGGGATGCTAAAAGATAATATAGATATATAGTAAAAGTCGATTGAGGGAGATTACCCGGTGGACACCAATAAGCACCTTGAGTAAACGATCGGTGGAGGCCAACCACCTACAACAGCATACCCAAAGAGGGTGGCTGTTAGGCAGGCGGCCGATTTTTTAAATCATTTTTCCGTTAATCCACCCAAGTGAATGATACTGGTTGACCACTGGTAGATGACGAAAAAAGTAGGTTTGAGTATAATTTAATCTACAGGTCACTTTTAAATGCATTTAAGTTCTTATTGTCCTAATTCTCATAAAATAAATATAGGTACCTGTATTTACTTATCCATTACTGTTTTCACAGGACAAGTGGCACAATAGCGATATAGTAAAGTAGTAATGGACCAGTAAATAGTTCAGTGATCATCACTTTCAACTGTCAAAAAAAGTTAGCGAATAGGCCTACTGGTATTGTAATAGTAGATTATATATAAGAATGACTCAGATCGCAACTATTGACATAAAATACGATCGATTCCTTACTTCAGCAAGTGTGTGCACTAAAATTATACTATTAAATACTTACGGCGTACTTCGGACAGGGGTCTAGCATATGATATAAAGTATGAGCTTAAAAATTTATACCGCACATAATTCTGCGTCATATTTTACGCCACTGTCGTAACAAGTGAAGTCGTGACCGTGAAGGGGACGATAAAACGGGACGCCGCTCTACTCGGCTTATAGCGTTGTCTCACTTTAAACAGTGGGAATAGGCATGATGGCTAATTTTAAATAACTACACCATGTTTTTCTTACGTGTCCACTTTACAAAAAATAAATTATGTTTTTGAAAAACCTTTCGATTTTGATAGAAAAAACATGTGTTGAATAATGCAGTTTTAAAATTTCCGCCAAAAAGCAATGGCGTCTGTGTGACGTCACTATTCTGTAAAACACAGTTTCTATATTAATCTAGTGAATTTGATTGGCCAAACAAAATGTCAAAATGGAAATCACTAAATAATGACGTGCGCGGCGTTTTAGCAAATATGGCGGATTGCTAAGTTTTGTACTTTTATTTTTATAAAATAAATATCAATCACAAATATAATCTGATAACAAGTGACTATTAACGAATCTCCTTAACCTAAATTATTATTATAAATCATTATATCAGTGATTCTTTGTTAGTGTCATCATCTATTGAGTCGCGTTTAGAGTTGGTGGTAAGGCCCCAGTCGTCTGCAGGATACATTAATCTTGATGGTCGCCATTGACGCCGTAAAGCATCAAATAACTTCCAACCGGGCTAGCACGGGTCAACGACCAGTGGGGTACTGCCCGGGGGTTTTAAACCGGGACCGAATAACGTTTCAGTAGGTCTACTCTGAAACTCCGAACGATTAACTCACATCTATCTTTCTCACGCCACTGCACGTTAAAATAAGAGCGACAAAGACGCAAAGACTCGATCGATCGAAATAAACTTCCAGAGTAACGTCTCTGGTTAATTTTCCGATCTTCAGACTTATTTTTACAGTGTACACTCATCAAAAATGTCTAAGGATATTTTATGTATACCTATTTCATGTTCTATCAGTCTCCATTCTTATAATACTGACATATTATTTGCATATTTCAATGACTTACTTCATTATGGTCATTCGTCATAACATTGAATAAATCACGCCTACATTATTGCCGAAGGCAGAGGTGAATTTGTTAATTCACTCTCACGTTTTGCCAAATAGGTTAGGTCTCAAATATGTAATAGGTGGCGAGCCTATTGCCATTAATCGGGCACGGAAATGCAGTAGATTGATAGGTGGCATAAAAGGAACGCTGCTACCTATTACTCATTGCTGTCTTAACCCTTAGTCGCCTTGTACGACACCCGCGGGAGAGATGGGGATGGTGACAGTTGTATTCTGCTCCGCCGTCACCATTCCGTGTTAGATTCCATTTATTGATCCACAAAATACTAATTTCGTCTAGGTAGATCAAGTAGTAATATTAGATCAGTAACTGCCGCACTCAGAGACGTCAATTAACTGTAATGAGTATTACCCGGCAAGAATAGTGACTAGTTTTGTATTGTCATTTTTTGACATTAAGTACTCATTAACGTTATTTGACGTCTCTGAGTGCGACAGTTAGTCTATCAATTAGCGTCCTTTCGCTTTTATTTCATGATAACAATCAAGCGCGGGCAAACCCGCGGAAAAAAGCTAATTGGGTAAGCCTATAATTTGTTTGCAAGAAAAAAATTTATTGCTCTACTTACTCCTCCGATATTACTTTCATTAGAAATTAATTACCACTCGCATTTGAAAACTAGACAGCTATTTATTTTATGTCTAAAATTCACGAGGGCTTCGTACGTGAAAATTGTTCGAGCAAAATCATATTTCCTTGCTCTTAACTTTGATTTCAAGGCGCAAAATGAATTGATTTAATATCTAGAATTATGATGTTTGATCAATACTCTTTGTCTAGACTTTGACCTGAAGACATTTGCACCCAAGGTGGCTAAGGGGTTATTTATTTTTATTTTCTTCATTTTTATTATTTTTAATTTTTATTTGAACAATGTAGAAATAAATTTCTAACATGCAAAGCAGCCCAGCTTACTATGAACACCGAAACACGATATGATATAGCCACTTATCGCTTTGAACTCTCAAAAGTCTATAGATTTTTGACAATTCAAAGCGATCAATGGCTGTATCATATCGTGTTTCGGTGGTCATGCTTGCCGGGTTGCTTTGCATGTGGATTCGGTTAAACATGGGTTAAGTTTTTAATTATTTTTTGCGAAGGCGAAGACCTTGTCCTCAAGCCTTGCAATCGAGCACTCCCTGAGAGGATTTCTCCCCATGAGGCATTTCATAATTCCAGGGGGAGATATACTGCCGCGGAGAGCCTTAAAAGGGCTACGAGTCGGAGCTTAAAGCGGCAGGCCTGAGGGTACTGTTAATCTTCGCTGCCTTATCATAACAGGCATTAGGTCTAGATATTGATCTGACTTCATTGTTAATAGGCATAACATAACTAACAGCGAACTTTACATGGTCCTTCGTGCCGGATCTGATCCAGCGAACTTTGGATCTACAGTGCAGTGTGTTTTTGAACCGACTCGTCTGCCGTCAAAGTGCGAAACCTTAAGTATTTTGATTTGCAATATCACTCTATTAAATTTTAAACATCAAACATTCCGCCCACCGACATTGTAATCGCCCGCGGCGAACTAAGGGTTAATTATTAGTCTGCTGATGGTAATTTTCACGGAATTCGTAATGTGATTTGCGTATGAAAACTGTTAAAACGACGTAGAAACTGAGCGTGGTCTTTGTTGTTGCCGTGTAATTATAGCGGCTTGTTAAAACATAATGAATTAGTGTGAGCTCCGATGATGTAAGTCTCGTGTAGGCTTCATAGGAGATGGGGTTCCACAGTAATTAATTAACTCCGCAGACTCTGTATATAGACGGTATAGACGAGCAAACCTTGTTACTTAATTTAATATTATCTACGGGAAGCCCCGAACTTTGAGTAATATCCTCTCGAAAAATTTCTTTGTGGTACGTAACGCTCGACACACAATTAATTATTGTACTATTATTTATAGCGGAGAATTCACGAGACTCCCTATTGCTTTTGTGTTTATAAGAAATCACTCGGAAAGCAAAACATTTTTAAAACGCGGATTTAAGAATAGGTACCTATAATAAAAGCTATGTCACGACAAGGATAACTTACGTCGAATTTTTCATTACAGAAGGTAGTATCTGCTGTTTGTTGGTAACTTAATCCACGCAGGGGAGCTCGATGACGAAGTGGCTTAGCATGCACGTCTTCGGATTGCGCAAACCAAGCAACGTTCGCTAAGGCCAGTCATTGGTTGGGTTAACAAAAATATGTTATCTCGGATTGCTTCATGCTTCGAAAGGCACGTTAGTAGGCAATATTAGTTAACTCTGCAGAAGTTAATACCCATCATTCTGCACTGGGCCAGCGTTGTGAGTTTGGACGCATTCTTTTTATATTCCTCCAACTACCGGGAATGAGGGTTAGTGATGATGATGGTGGTACAAATATAATAATGGCTAGAAAAATTATAGTCTTACTTCTTGAATCGAACCCGCGTCCTCTGCAATCCGGCCCGATGCCTATACCACTAGCCCATTGAGTCGTGTACCTATTCCTAATTTTTCTAACATTTATATAATGTTCAAGTTAAAATCAAGATGATGTAAAAATTTATGAAACGCACCGAATTGAATTAAATTGAAATGAAAAGCAAATTGAGACAGAGAATACAGACACAAAATGTCAAATTTTCTCAGTCGACTTTTGGCTCTACTGCCAACAAGATAAGGTTGACAATCGATTGAGGAAATTTGACAGTGTTGGGTAGTCTGAAGAGCCGTTGACTGTACCTGATAGCGGCAACAGGACTTATCTAATAGGCAATTAATTCGGCTCGTAGTGTACTGATTAGCCAGTCATTGTCGGCGTGTCACCCGGTGGATCTAGGTAATCAAGTGACGTAATTAATGCACCGCACGTCTCGAGTTCGCAGGGGCGGACTGTGGGAATCGATACAACATAACATACATACATAGACTCATCAAGAAAGTTTAAGAAAAAAAAATATTGGCCATACAATACATCAAGGATATTTTAACACCTACTTAATGTTCTATTAGCCTAAAGTTTATTATGGAATTTATCTGAAAGTCTGAAGCAGCCGTCGTCATGTTCTAGTCAGGCATAAAACTCGATAGTGACGTCGTAAAAAACAATTGAACGTTTAATTGAAATGTTATTTTCCCGTTTTTTCCCTAGGACACCCTTTCTCAGAAGGAATGTGTAAACGCTTCGAATAAACAAACAACTATTATGTAAGTCCGTGCGAGGGTAAAGTATGTGTAGATACACTTAATTTATTTGTTAACACAAACAACAATCTCAAAGCAGAGCCCTGAAAGACGGTGTTAAATAAAAATATTATAACATAGAAAGTATTTTAAAGAAAGTAGCACTAATTAAAAGTTTAAGGCTTGTTAAGAATTGTTTGGTGAAAGTCGCAACAAAATCGATGTCAAGTGTCGCTCAAACAAATTTAATTTCAGTGTATTGTAATCACAGGTGACTACCAGATTTTAATATGAAGAAAAGTATTTTAATCTGCAAACATTCTCCAGGAATTCAAATTAACAAAATTTTCAAGAAAATGTTGTCGTCAGATTTAGGTTATACCAAGCTAACATCCAAACACTCGAGATAAAACAGAGGACATAAATAAGAGCATTTTTATTTTCATCACGAACATAATCTGGAAATTGAAAATTGTGACGTAAATCTACTACTGTGTTATAACTGCGACACCTGTGGCAATAAGGATTTTCTTCTGTTTGCTCTACATTCTGTCGTAATGTCTTTTTCTTCTCTTATTTCTTAATCTTCTTTCATTATTTTTGCTGTTAAACTACTGATCATAGCGCATATAGCTTAAAACACGCTTTGAATAATGCCTCAATCTCCCAGAAGGTTATCTTGACTGAAGTTATAAAGAATCTAATTTGTTTACTTGTTTGCATTGCGTACTATAATAAATATTATGTATAATATAGCACTGTAGACATTTAGACCCCATTGCGTCTAATATAAAAGAGAGATACTATCTCAAATCACGCTTGAAACGGGCCATGCGTAAGTGAACCCTGGGACTATGGGGCGTAATGCATATTTTTCTTTAGCTAACTATAGGCAGCCGGCTTAGATGCCTCCATTGTTAAGTGAAAAGTGGCGTCAGTAATCTCTGTTTGTTTATAAACCTTTGTTGAGATGTCAGTCCATAGATCTAACTGCGTAATTAATTAGCTTTGACTGTAACTGATAAAGACGTACTGCTTTCACATTTATAGTGGTCTTTAAGTTGAAATAATGGGATGAAGACCTTAATAGCTCAATAAGCCTGTTGTTGATCTTATTTTATAATAGCAATACTAGGAAAACATTATAATTGTTTAAAGATACAACACTTAAATCTTTTTAGGAAAACTATTTTATTAAAACTCTTCGTCTTCTTCCTGCCCTGTTTCCAGTTATCTGGGGTCGGCGCAGTATGTTTCCTCTTCCATTGCCATTGTCAGACGTCATCCACTCCCTTTTGATTCTAGAATGTATAGAAGAGAGACGGAAATAACCATGTCGAGAGACCGATGAATGGAGAGTTCTGGTTCAGGTTTTTGCTTAGGTTTTGAAACGGACGTAGTGCGACGATCGAATGAAAACACCGCAAGCTATGGGTGAAATCGGAATCTGTAATTATTTCTCAATAAATGTGTGTGACTATGGGCTACGAGAGTGACAGCAGTAATGTAAAAATAGACAAATAAAATCAATAGAAAACGATGTCACAAAAAGAAAACATATAAAATACAATAATTACAAAAGAGTCCGCAACAGGTTTTACAGCCGACCGCTTACCTGACAACAACTCTCTTTGGGTATGCTGTTGATGGTGGTTTGCTCTCCACTATTCAGGTGTGTTTGGTCTGCACCGGGTACTCCTTTCATCGACTGTTTAAATATTGTAATTTATGTTTCCAATACACCATTAACTGACTAATTTAATACTATAAAAGGAAATGTATTAAATATTATTGTACCTAATTGAATTTGAAAGTGATTTGTTTGTTCCAGTAAAAATCAAAGAAATAAATTGGTATCAAACAGAACAGGTGTTTTCGTCCAAATTTTTCCTCAGAGAAATTTATGCGAGCAAACAATCGTACACTTTTCGTTTTTACTAAGAATACACTTTAGTTTTAAGTAATTAAACGTCAACATACTTTTTTTTACAGTTCATTCGCCTCCTAGTAGGTACTGTTTACTTTTTTAAAAACGCGCAAAGAAAAGTGTATTTTAAGTATGTTTTTTAAGTAAACTACGAGCGCACGGGACGGTTTGTTTACACAAATTCTCTCTTCAAGAGATCTGAAGTGTAATATAAAAAGAAGTGTTAATATTGTTTATAATACCAAGTAAATCAAGTATGGAAAAACTGTTTTTGCCGTGTGGTGATGATAGAGCAGAATACAATTGTCACCACCCTCATTTCTCCCCCGGGTGTCGTACAAGGCGTCCACTTGCACACAACTTTTTAATATAGGCTAATTCTATTAAAAGATCAAAAGGGCGGGCATGACTGTTTTATATGATCGTTTTAATTTTGCATAAACAGCTAAGAAAAAATTTAAATGTACATCTATTAAATAATTTCATTCTTTGAGACATACAATAATTGAAATCAATCGATATTTTAATCTCTAGGGTATATGATGAATATGCAGATGTTAAAATAACTATTACATTTCAACCTTTCTATAAAAGCATAACTTAAGTATACCCCCATTTATTGTCACTCCAACATGGACCTCGTGGAGTCTGTCACCAGTGGCCCTAGCCAAGTGGTTTTCTATTCGAACGCATAGAAAACAAAAGTATGAAACATACGTATTACAGAGAAAACAAAACGTCAGTTTCATACTTTTTCACTTCTCATGCTCTGATAGTGCTTATTTGTGCAGGATATAGGCTGCACAAAACCGAATTTTGTGCTCTAGAGCATTAACGTATCTACTCATAAATGTGTCTATATTAAGGCAAAGAAAATGAGCCATGCAGCCAAACACAATAAGAAATTCAGACATAGAATTTGTTATTTCATAATTTCTAACTCGTCCACAAAACCATTTTTATCCACGACATTACCATCAGCCCTAATGATTCGTTTTGTGCACTTGATGGAAAATCTACAATTATTATCTATGCGTTCGAATAGAAAAGCAACTTGGCAAGGCCCTCAGGACCACTTTGGGAATCAAGAGTCTGAACAGTATATTTATCATAAAACGAATTAAGCAGAGACGTGGCACCCTGCAGCCGCCCCTGCCAATATACATTCAGACATCGCCATCGCAGGGAATGATCTAAGTCGGTGGAACGACCGCATCTCCCTGAATTATTTGCGAACTCTGATCATCATGGACGTAGTATAAAAACCAGGACTGAGCACCAGAGCCGAAAATACGAGCCGAGTGAGATGTATAGAAGTGGGGTTGTTCGCCTTCTTCTAATAGGGTTGCTCGTCCTCTACTAATGACAATTGTCATGTCAACTTTTGTTGGGGGGCAATTGCGAAAAAGGGAAAGAGAACTCCACTCTGGCTATGTCACTCGGCTCGTTTTTCCTCTGTTATAATTGGTTTTACAAAGTAAACCTTATTTTTTTTTACTATAACACTATTTTGACAGTGCTCAGTCCTGATATATTAATATTATGTCCATGGCGCTGATGCATAAAGGTGCCCCGAGACGGCAGATGCGGCGCCATCCCCGCGAGAACTCTTTGCATTGCGCAATTAACTGTAGGTAGCATTCATTAAAATGGTCGGTCGACTCTCTCATTTTGTTCGGGTGGGTAAGTGTCTTGAAACATCCAGCTTTTGTTGAATATTTAAATATTTTCGTTTGTCAAGTACAATTTGTTTCTTTGAATGTATACCTAACATATCTAATATTGTTCATTTTTAAGAATTATAATTATTTTAGAAACGTAAATATTGTGTTTCAGATACGTGGGTGGAAAGTCTATCTCAATTTAGTTTTTTATACCTTTTAAATTTTATGTTTTTTTTTTCCGATCCACCATTTGGAAGTCCCATGTTGGTCTACGTCGATGTCGTGAACAGGGGGCCTACCGCCTAATTCGATTGCTGATGCTAGCTATATAACAATGCACTGCTTACGGCTATAGCAGCCATCCTGAATTTTTAAGCAGTACGGATTTTGTGCCAAATTCATACGAAATCATTCGGTGATCATTCAAAACTATCGCTGATAGTTTGGGTACATTTGGTGCGAAATGACAGCATGACGTCATAAACTATAGCTTTTGCTTTAGCAATCGAGTTAGGCGGTAGGCCCCCTGAAGGCCTAGACAGGTGGCCAGTCTATTCGAAGGAATAGAATACAAAAGTCAATTTTTGATCGTCATTTGACATGACGGTGGCCTTGCTGTTTTCACTGTAATACGTCAGTGTCGTACTTGTGTAGGGGCTGGGCCTGTAGCCAAGTGCCATTCGTTCCATATAACGATAACGTGTCGAAGTTCGTCACGATCGGCCATATTACTCTGGTATCTACAGCGTCTTAGCTTACGCTACCAACATAACTAGGAACTTACGAAGACGATTGTGGTCACGTGATTTCACGACGACTTACGTCAAATCCCATACATTTTGCTTTAACGAACTTCGTTATCTTTGTCGGTGTGTTACTTTGTCTAGCTCCCCTGGCCTCTGAAAGAACGCGTCTATAGTTTTTTATTTCTCATAAATTTAATAAGCGAGCCACTTTCCTTTATTTATTTTCAATTATCATTCTCGCTGACAGAGAATTTTGTGCTCGCAACGGAAAACTTTTTAATATAATTTTTGCTCTTAAAGTTCATTGTAATTTAGTTAAGCTTTAATTTGAAGTCTTCTTTTAAGTTTTGTTTCTTTCAACATGTGCTAGCTAAATAATTTACCCATTCGGCTTCTACCGCTGCCTTAGTACCTTACACAAACCACACGTCATGTTATATACTAAAAACTGTCAAACTTTCCCTTCATGATTTTGCACCTTACATCAAAGTGTTAACGTTGTAAATCGATTGGGGAAATTGTTTCGTTTAACCATAACACTCAATCAGTGACAGTGTATGGTAAGGCAAGGCTCTATTTGATTGATTGATTGCTTCCACTGAATTATTCACATATAATTCTTAACAAACGATTGGTGTATAAAGTTCATACTGTAAGGCAAGGCTGACTAAGCAAATGGAAGAATAGAATACAGTATTTGATTTTAATTTTATATAAATGTTAGAAAAATTAGTACAAAGATTTTGGTGGTTAGAAAAAGAATTTCGAACAATTATGATCTTGAGGCGGGAATCGAACCCGCGTCCGCTGCTATCCGGGCAGGTGCCTGTCCGCTCGGCCACCCAAGATACTAATTAACTTGCCGAAATTCTTCTAACCTTTACACTTCACGTTGTAAGCCAACGGGTACCCTCGCAATGTAGAAATAAATTTCAAACATTCCAAAGCAGATATTTTTACAAATACCATGCGTTCGGTTAAGCTTGGGTTTGCTTTATAAACTATTCGATTTTAATTTTAACATTATATAAATGTTAGAAAATTTAGTACAAAGATTTTGGTGGTTAGAAAAACCGAGTAATAGAATACAGATCAAATAGAATACACAACCTTAAATGGTTCTTGTGTCTTGATCACCAGTCTACTTCCTTAAGGTAATAGGTATTCTAAAAGTGTCGAAATGTCAACATGCCACTTTTTACGTGCACACCACCGATAAATCAGTGAACTTAAAGAGCCTCTTCAAAATATAATAATCCTTCAGGCCACCTTACAGCATGATTAAAATTTCCGAACGAATCGCAATCTAGGAATATTAAGCAGACTCTTGGTGGCTCCTTGAATTTCAATGGATCCACGAAAGGTCATCGAGATGCATTAAGTCTGAAAGGCAAGGGTCGGTGATAGCTCAGTTGATTTGCGATCAACCTTAGATATTGGTTCAGATGTTCAATAGGGTTGCGCGACCCGCCTTATTGAGGGCCTTATAAAAGCGGGTCCTGGGAACTCTTGGGCTAACCATTTTATGATTACAGACAGCTGGGGTCAACGCAAATGAGAAATGTAATGGAATGGTTTTAAAATTCATTTCGTACGTTTTGGTTTTTGAAGCACATTTTTGATTCAAATGTGATGACGTCTTTATAATTAACTAGTGGTCACCCACGGCTTCACTAGTAGTTTCTGAGTACTTTCGCGTTTTACCAACCATACAAACAAACACACTCTTCAGCTTTATTATATTAAAGTGTAGAAAATGATGTTAATTAATTATGACTGCATTTCAAAGTTACTGTTCTAATATTTGTTTTATTTTTCCACTAAACTAAACAATTCTGTTCAAACACAGACAGTGTTTGAACAGAACTGTACGACCTTAAGGTTGCCGATCTTCGCTTAGTAGAAAATACGGCCTTATAAATGCATGAGAGTGTGGATTTTTCAAAGTTTATATATGGACCTGGATATAATTTGAATCTTAGGCAGTAAGCATTTGGCAATCAGCAAGAGACTGGTATTTTTAATTATTCCCTGTATTAGAAACAGAGGACAGTTTATCTGGAAATGAAATCCGGTGACTTGAAGTACCTAGCAGCGACGAGTATAATCTCTGCTCTGATTATCCAACACAATTTTTTTTTATTTGTATCAGTAGTTCCTGAGATTAGCGCGTTTAACCAATCAACCAAACAAACTAACAAAAAACTCTTCAGCTTTATAATATTAGTATAAAAAGCCGTCGTCGTCCGAAGCCATTAATATTAACGTTGAATTATTCTGTTAAACCTTTATTACAGTTTATGGTGCTTCTACACGGTGCAAGTAGCAGCAAGTAAAGGCGCGAGCTTCTTGCGCAAGCAGTATGCTCAAGTTAGTTGATAAGTGCATAAACAAAGGAAAGGGCTAATTGCGCTAGTTACTTGGTCAAGCTACACATGCATGCTGCCCGCGCGAGTTCTTTTTAAAAGGGTCTTGCTCGTTTCAGCTGTCTGCATGTCTGCGCAAGTAACCAGCGGGATTCGATGCGCAAGGCTTCTTGAGCATCTTGTGAGTGTTACTTAAGCAGGAATCGTTTACACGATGCTTAAAACCCGCGCAAGTGCTTGAACATGCGCAAGCCACATGCACCGTGTAGAAGCACCGTTATTTGTAGACGAGCACAACTTCCTTTGAAACAGTAGCTTTGTTCCTACGCATATTCCTAAAGAATAATTGCCAAAAGCAGGAGAGAAATAAAACTGGAAAGAGAGGAGCTGGCAACCGAACCACAGGAGTAGATAAACCGAACAGAGTAAAAGCTTCATAAGAACGCCGTCGCACCAACCCGACATTATGCAACTGGCTGTGCGTCGTCAACCGGTTTTTACCAGTCTCGCTATGTGCGCGACAGCGGCCAGTGGTAACGCACACATGCCTTGTGCTTGTAGTAGTGCAACCGATTCGCGCGGTTGTATGCATTGAGTTATATGGTGAACTAGAGACGCTATGCCAAACAAAAATATTCTCCCAAGTCGAAGCTTTTAGCACAATTTTCTCGCGACCAAAACATCGTAAGCGCCGCCGATCTTATGGCGCTTACGCGTTTCTTTCAAGCAAGCAGTCGCTTCGTGCGTAAATGACTAAATGAGTTGTTGTCCTGCACCGCAACGCACGGACTACCATTCTCGTTTGCGGTGTCTCTTCTATACGCTAGTAATAGTAGTTCAATGGTTGTATGAGGGTTATTATCTGTTCCGTTTATTCACTCATGTGACCGAACGCCAGGATACGTCGGTGCCGTTCGGAAAATAAAATTAAATGAGAAACGTGCTTAAGGGTTGGAGCACACCGGGGTGCATGGCCGAGTAAGATTATTTTCAAACAAAACTTAAGTGAAACTGTCTGTAGAGAATACATAAAGGATGGGAGTGAAGGCAAATATTCCATTGGTCATGCCGTTTGCCGTTTGCTTCATCGAATGGTTTTGTATCTTTAACGGCGGGTCCATAATAGTCTCTATATTCTATCAACAGTAAAAAGTAAGCTTACTTAAGTTTAGTTGCTTGACATTTTTTGTTATATTACTACAAATAACAGATGTTACTAAGCAACTAAGCTATAGTAAGCCTATCTTCAACTGTTGTTAGAATATTGGGACCGGCCGTTAACGAATCAAGGAAAAATAGGATAGAACAAAAAAAAAAAACAATTTTAAGCTCAATATCGGTTTCTCTTTGCCAAAGTTTGATTTTTATTTGAACATACTAATTATAAATGTAAGAAAAAAATTTACAAACAAAATATAGTCAGAATTTTTTCCAATTTTTTTATTGGCTTTTTATCTTACCTTCTAATCCGCACTGGGCCAACGTGGTGGGTCACCCATACTCTCTGTCTATATTCTTCCATCCATAGGGAAGGCTTAAGCCCCAGCAGTAGGGATATAAAAAGGCTGGTGACAATTATAGTATATCTACTTACTGTGTTATCAATCAGCACCATCATCTACACCACCTTAATCTCCCCACTGAATGGATGAATGTAAGCAGAATGGACCATCATAGTCCACCATTATATATGCGTATAATGCGAAATAATATTCTGCATACCACTTAGGGAATAAACAGGAGCGATTTACCCCTGTGGTGACGGCAGAGCAGAATACAATAATTGTCACCACTCCCATTTCTCCCGCGTGTTAAGACAGCGATGAGTATGTAATGGGCAGCAGCGTTTCTCTTATATCAAATAACAATATACTGAGATTAAGGTGACCGATACACACCAATATGGCCACCTATAACATGGGCCCTATTTTATTTGGCGAAACTTGGGTGTTGACAAAATGATGAGAGAAGATATAGGCGTGATTTATGTATGTAGAATTACCCCTGTATGTATATTAGGTTAAATAATAATATCTCCAGAATAAATAAATATTTTTACACTCACACCTATCATCTAGCCCAAGGTAAGTAGCCTAAGCACTTGTGTTATGGATACTAGATGACGGACATATTTTTAATATAACTATGTATATAAATTATGAAAATATACTACATAAACATATACACAACCATGATTCGGGAACAAATATTTGTGGTCATCACAAAGTTTGCCCCTACCAGAATTCGAACCCGGGACCTCTTGGCCAAAACCTAGCGATCTGAGCATTCGACCAAGGCGTGAGTGGATAAGAATGGAACGAAGTTAGTGTCTTGGGTGGCCGAGCGGTAAGGCACCTGCCCGGATAGCAGCGGACGCGGGTTCGATTCCCGCCTCAAGATCATAATTTTTCGAAATTCTTTTTCTAACCCCAAAATCTTTGGAACGAAGTTATTACAGCACAACAGTGGAATAGCAGCGCTGATTACAATCGCCAACCTAGTTACAGGCTAATGAATAAATATATAAATCCCCACGTCCTGACGCGGGATATTGCAAAACATAATAATGCGGTGGTTTTGCACCGCCCGCACTCTATAACGCTTCGTTAATTGGAAATACTATTTGTCCGTGAATAAATTTAGCTCCGCCGACTTCATTGTTTACAGCGTTGAACGTTATTGTTTCGTACAATCTTTGTACTAATTTTTCTAACATTTATATAATGTTAAAATGAAAAATCGAATAGTTATTGTTTCGATTAAAATTTTCTACATTGCAAAAGTATTGTCCATGGATATTGAAGCAGTTTCATTAACTATGGTCATTAACATACTGATTTGTTCTGTAGTTGACGAGGTCTACCTAAAGCCTGTCAACTCATTAATCCCTAGAGTCAGAAGATCAGAATCACCATCAGACTTTTAGCCTCAGCCGTCCATAAAATGTAAAAGTTTCTCAATCGACTTTGTGCTGAACTTGCAACAAGTCAAGGTTGACAATCGATTGAAGTAATTTGACAGTTTTGAGTAGTCTGAAATGCCGTTTCCATTGATGCTAAGCTATGGTAGCGGACCGAGTAAGATGTGCTACGAAGATACACGAGTGCCGACTGTAGGTACTACATAACTAAACCACTCGCGAGCATCCGTAGCTCGTAGATTGATGCATTCCATCCATATAAAAACAACATAATTGATTGTGCATCTACCAGTGCTATGTTATGTGCATAAAAAATATAATGTGAATAAATATATCACCCATCCTTTCATAGGAATACATTAGTCAAAAATGTAAATACATACACATTTTCGGCAAATAAGTTTCGCAATCAGTTTTCAAAGGGAGAGAGTACTTTCTTCTTCTTTGACAACTGATTGCGAAACTAATCATCAGACTGTTCATCATCATCATCATCATCGTTTCAACCGAAAAGAGGATACATACAATGGGAGAGTTTTTTTTATCAATTTATTACACATAATGGAACAATAATAGAACACAATTCTAACGATCCTTAAGTACCGTCTGAACAGAATTACAACAGCACTCATCAAATAAGTACGCAAAGACGAAGCTTTATTGCATCGTGATTTAATATTGGAAAAATATATCGTTGAAAAGTTACACGATACAATGTTTGAAAATCATCTAAGGACCTAGATAAGAAGTAAAAATTTCCAGACGATAATTTTGCTACACATTATAGACACGGTCTTATAAGTGTATTGATTCATGAATGTATTGCAATCATACCAATATTAATTTTGATTTTATATTTTGAACGACCGGCTTGGTTGATTGGACAGACCGCTGGTTATTGGCCAGGTCTCGGGTTCGAATAGTAGGACCAAATTTTGTAGCGAACACAGAGATTTGTTCCAGAGTAATTTATATTTATAATGACATATTTTTATTTTGTCCGTCATCTAGGTATCCATAGCAAAAATACTTTGGGCTAGATTAGGTGTAAAAGTAAACAATATTAATATTATTTTTGTACGATAGTCAGTTCTAGTTTCAGAATAACAGGATCTAGTAACAACAGGATCTCAGCATCTAGTTCTTAGACCCACTACGCTGTCAAACTGACATGCTGCTCAGGCAAACTTGAACGTTGCACAAAATACATTTACGATTAAAAAACGGCTCAGCCAATCCCAATGTGGCCCCGGCTTAAGCTCACAAGTCGGACGTCCACCGGAAACGGATGTGGCTCGCGGCTCCTCCTGAGCTGTGTAATTTCGCGCGTCGCTTTCCGCGTTCTATCTTTGAATGCGCCTGTTTTTCACTTTTTGCCGCCTTGGCAATATCATTGTGGCATATTCTTCCACTAGAGAGGAAGCGTTTAGATCTAAATATACATTTTACCACAATTGGTCATAAATTGACTCTTATTACACCGTAAAATAAAGTAAATAACAATACAAGTTTCTTTATTTCCTCGCAATTGTGTTGAAAAACGTCGTATGCATTGATCATTAAACAGTTTCCTTGCAGTAATGCCTCGTATGTAATGACCAACTAAGCATACTCGTAACTGTGATGAGGAATGGGCAGCAGCGTTTCTCTTATACCACCAAGCAATGGTATTGCGACTTTCGTGCCCGTTAAATGACAATAGGCTGAAGGACGGAAGGACAATAGGCGTGAAATAAATTAATATTAACCTAAATAAAGGAGTAACAACTTTCGTTGTAGAAACATGAAAATGTCCATTTTCAAAATCTAGTGCATCTTTCGAAGCTCACGTCCATCAAAATGATATCCACTAAGCTTAGATCATAAGGGCTAAAGACCAAGGGTAAGTTTCGGCAAAATTTGATCAGTCATCAACAACAAAGCTCTAATCTAAGGCTGTTCAACAACACTTTAACAAGCGATTATTATTTAACCGTCGCTTTTTGACATTTGGTCATATGTCAAAATCCGACATCCATGATAATCCGAAAAACAAGCGATTAAAAACTAACGTTTCTAATCGCTTGTTTTACGTTTTGGTAAGCTCGAGCCTTAATCTTAACCAAACAGACAGAACATTAAGGAAAACACTCTTGAGAAGATATGTACTAACGTTTCTTTTCCATTCACATCACGTCAGCGCACCGCACTCATATATTGCACTCAAAAAATCCATGACTTTTTAACTGAGCACGTTACAGAGTTTTACGAGGCGTAACGTTCCACATACGGACGCTTAGCGGATAGTTTAAGGTTTCCGACCTAAATGACCTGTCTTACCTAAATGCTTACTCAGTTAAATAACACAACTTATTACATAGATACAATATTATTTTGATTCTAAATGTTTCCTCAGCAAAATGGCACAGCTTATTTCATCAATCTGACAGGAGCTCTCTAGCGCAGTACAACGATTATTATTAATAAAACGATTGCGTAAACTAAGCAATTTCGCTAAGGTCGGTCATTGGATGGGTGACCAAAAATGTATTATCTCGAGTTCCTCCGTGCTTCGGAAGGCACGTTAAGCCGTTGGTCCCGGCTGCATCTTCAGTCGTTAGTACCCACCAACCCGCACTGGGCCAGCGTGGTGGGTTATGGCCCATTCTCCCTATATTCTTCCATCCATAGGGAAGGCCCATGCCCCAGCAGTGGGGACATTAAAGGGCTGGTGTTTTTCTAGGTGGTATGACAGGAACGGGTGGTGCTCATTGCTCATCGCTGTGTTAACCCTCAGTCGCCTTCTACGACATCCTTCATTAGGGGTGGTGACAATTGTATTCTGCTCTGCCGTCGCTACTATGTCACACACACACACACACACATTACTAAAAGCCAAAAAGACTAAACACTACACACTCTATAAAGTTGAACAATAACAACTGCTTAATTAATATAATGTAGCCAAACAAGCCTCAAAATAAACAGAACTAATTAGATTAAGCACCAACAAGGGTCTAATGGAATTATGTATAATGAATCTTTGAATTTAGTAAGAGTTGGTGTTTATGCGAAATAATACGTGCATACATACATACCTAAATCACGCCTCTGTATCCCCGAAGGGGTAGCAGCGGTGAGTCTGCCACCCGCGTTTCAATTATGAATAATGCGTAATAAGGAGCTCGTTAGCGCAGTGCGCTCGGTCTGCGATTGCGTAAACTACGCAATGTTCGCCAAGGCCGGTCATTGGATGGGTGACCAAAAATGTATTATTTCGAGTTCCTCCGTGCTTCGAAAGGCACGTAAAGCCGTAAATCCCGGCTGCATCTGCATTTGTTAATACCCACTAACCCGCACTGGGCCAGGGTAGTGGGTTATGGCCCAATCTCCCTATATTCTTCCATCCATAGGGAAGGCCCGTGCCCCAGCAGTGGGGACATTAAAGGGCTGGTGATGATAGTAATTCGAAATGATGTAGAGGAGATTATTTTATTTTATTTGGCTTACAAACAGTTGAGTAACATACTTAAGCTAACTAACATAACACTGATTTTAGTGGTTAGAAAAAGAATTTCGAAAAATTATGATCTTGAGGCGGGAATCGAACCCGCGTCCGCTACTATCCTGGCAGGTGCCTGACCGCTCGGCCACCCAAGATACTAATTAACTTGCCGAAATTCTTCTAACCTTTACACTTCACGTTGTAAGCCAACGGGTACCCTCGCAATGTAGAAATAAATTTCAAACATTCCAAAGCAGATATTTTTCCAAATACCGTGCGTTCGGTTAAGCTTGGGTTTGCTTTATAAACTATCTGATTTTTAATTTTAACATTATATAAATGTTAGAAAAATTAGTACAAAGATTTTAGAAGTTAGAAAAAGAATTTCGAAAAATTATGATCTTGAGGCGTTACATAACACTGTTACGGAGTGAATTACCCTACTATATGCAAGTATAGAAAAGAAAGGAGAGACGGTCAATAACTCAATAGTCTTTAGTCAATAGTCTATGCTTAGCTGTCACTGCACATCGTACATTACATTAAACAGTCTAGTCAATTACTTTGTTGCAGACACTGTACGCCTAAATGCTTCGCTATACCCTAGAATTATTGGCACATGTTCAGTCAACGGCTCTCCAGACTACCCAAAACTGTCAAATTTCTTCAATCGATTGTCAACCTTATCTTGTTGGCAGTAGAGCCAAAAGTCGACTGAGAAAATTTAACATTTTGTGGTAGTCTGACGTGGTGTTGTCTGTACACAGTTATGTTTTGTTTTGCATATTATCAATCGCAAAAGGCAAATAGCCCATCAATTTAGCAAATTGGTTTCGATCCGATAAATGTACCGTTTATATCAACACGATATTTTAGTGATGAAGTGTTGTTAATTAATTTTAATTGGGACTTTATCGCACTTTTGTTGGATTAAAATGTAATTAGTAATTTGTATTTTACTATTGTGTGAGGATGAACTGTAATCATTAAATTTTTAATTGAAAAGATATTCGTGAAAAGTTTTGATTATAAGCATTCGTCTAAAGGGGTAACAGCGTATAGCACCATATTAGTGGACGAGGGAATGAGGACGCGGCCTTACAGAAATAGATGGATTTGGTTTGTAAGATCATATAAATTACATTGCTGATTTCTGTATTATTCAATGTATATTTTGATTAAATTGTTTGTTCCTCAAATAAAAATAAATAAATAAATATCAATCAAGTTTATATGTGTAGAAATCACGCCAAAGTATTGCATGTGACCGGAGTGTCAGAAAAAAAAACTCCCTTTCCTGAATTTTTATGGACCTTTACTTGGTCGAAATAGGCTATACAAAAACACTAATTATGTGCTCTATTTTCAAGGGCACGAGAAGAGCTCAAGTCGCCTGTTTTTTGCGCAAGGTCGTTTAGCCGAGGCCTCACATTTACCCCATTTACAAAGTGCGCCCTCTCAAAAAAGTCGTCTGCATTAATTAACATTATTCTATTCTGCCCACTATGTACTCTAATGCAGTCATTATTACGGTCCATGAACTAAAAAAAAAATGAGGTTACGCCCTAGCTCCATTTGCATTCTAAATGGGGGGTAGTTGTTTGCGGAGCTCGGCAGATGGTCTCGTGACGTCATCGCCGCCATGTTTGCTCTCTGACTCCCGGTGGCCAGCACGCTAACTGTCATAATTGTGTGAAATAGTTTGTGCGCTTATGGAGGTAGTTGCATTTTTGTGCCGCTTTAATTCTGTAAAATATTAATGTATTAAAAATCTCTAGATGATCTTGAATTTGAGAAAAGTCATTTATGTGTGGCGGAGAATGGGAAGAAGATATAATGAGGAATTGGCAGCAGCATATTAGATGAACATAAAGTATAGAATAAGTAGCATAATATTGTCAAGCCGTGTGGTGACTGCAGAGCAGAATACAATTGACACCAACTATATCTCTACCGGGGGTACAGCGCGACTTAGAGCGCTTGCGCACTTCACCGAATCCGAGATTTTGACGGTTGTAGCCGTGGAACCATTTCTATGGTAGCTTACGCACTGCATCCTACCTTTGTCCGAGTTCTAGACCAATAATTTTCTGACGGATTCGGATCTGATTCGGATCGGACGTAGTGCGTAACCGCTCTTACTGGTTAAGACAGCGATCATGTAACGCGCTGCAGCGTGCCTTTTAAACCCGTTAGATGGCAATTGAGCCAACATAAATGGGCATAAATAGGCTTAATTATTGTATGTATTTTAATAAAGTTTTCATATACAATTCGAAATAAGAAAAGAAACCTAATATATAAAGTAAAATATTTACCTTCAAGGCGAATACTGTGCATATGCGTCAGAACGCCAACGCGTTAAGATTCCAGTAGGTGAAGATTTGGAAATGCTTTTAGTTAAGTAGGTCTCAAAGGGAATTTTTAAAGAAGTAATCACTTTTAAGAGTGTGTGGAGTGGTTGAGTGCGAAGACGCTGGAGATGCGGGGAGTTTTCAAATGAGGTTTGCCTTCTTACGTGGTGCCTCAATTATTAGGAGACGGAGGCCCAAAGGGGGCATCTGTCTTAGGGTGCATTTACCTTAAATATTTTGGAGGTTACTAATCTAGGAACATACATACATAAACCGCGCCTACATCCCCGAAAGGGTAGGCAGAAGGGAATTAAAACTCTTTTGACAATTAGGTTAGGTCCCATGTAATAGGTGGAGAACCTATAGCCATCTAACGGGCACGTAATACGCAGTATATTGCTGGATGGTATAAGGGGAACGCTTCTGCCCATTACTCGTCGTTGTCTTCACCAAAAGTAGCCTTGTACGATAACCGTTGTAGCGATAGGGGGGGGGGGGGGGGGGGTGAAAATTGTATTCTGCTCTACCATCACCACACGGAATGTAAAGAGTGTAACATGATGTAACAATGAACTTTAGCACGATTAACAGCTAATAATAATATATTGAAAAAATTAGGCTCAGTGCCGAGTGCAATACAATTACGATGCAATAATATTTCAAAGTAAAATAGTTTCGGAAAAAGTCAACACTTCCCCATAAAATATGGAATGACTTCGAAAACATCTGTTGAATTCACATTGGATTATGGAATGTTTCTGATCTATCAGAAGTTTACAGAAGCAACTGTTTTCCTTTGCGAACACAATAAGGCTCATCCCGCGAGCTAATAGACAATTCAGACAGCTGCCAATTTTTATTACGCCTATATACAAGTTGGCTGCCAAATCCGTCGGGCTGACACGAGCGAGAGTCAAATATTGTTTGTTCACCCAACAAACAGCACCTCACGTCATAAGGGCCGGCACAGATTGGCGGCACGGCATGGCAGGGTATTTTTAGGTGACGAATAAAGATAGTAAACTAAAGAGTATGAAAATAAAGTTGAAAGTTCAATGTTCAAGGTCGTAGGTACAAAAACAATGTCGTGGGATGCTTAGGCGTGCCGTGTCGGCAGCCTTCGGAACGCCTCGGCATCCCTCGGAACGCTTTGGCAGTCTTCGGGATACCGAGAGATACCGTGACACGACAAGACCTATGAACGCCTCGGCATGCCTAAAGACGCCTCGGCACGCTTAAATGTAGGGATGCCGAAGGATCCCTTGCCGTGCCGCCAATGTGCGCCGGGCCTAATATGACATATTTTCTCAAACGATTTTGTACTTTACGTCATACAAGTTAAGGTTGACAATCGATTGGAGATATTGGACAATTTTGATTAGTATGACACGTAACACTTCGGAAAGCAGGCTTTTCAAGGTCAACGCTCTTTAGAGTCTCCGTGATTCGAAATGCATGGTAAGCCGTTGGTCCCGGCTGTATCTACATACATAAATCACGCCTATATCCCCGAAGGGGTAGGCAGAGGTGAACTAGCACCCACGTTTCGCCAGTTATGTTAGGTCCCATGTAATAGGTGGCGAGCCTATTGCCATTTATCGGGCTCAAAAGTCGCAGTACATTGCTATTGCTAGGTGGTACAAGAGGAACGCTGCTGCCCATTCCTCATCACTGATTTATCCTTAGTCGCCTTGTACGACACCCACGGGAGAGATTTGGGGTGGTGACAATTGTATTCTACTCTGCCGTCACCACCCGGCTGTATCTGTAGTCGTTAAAACCTAAAAACTCGCATTAGGTCAGGACAGTGAGTTATGGCTCATTCTCCCTATATTCTTGCATCCATAGGGAATGCCTGTGCCTCAGCAGTGACGATATTAAAAGGCTGGTGATGATGATGACAAACATTAAAGCCGTGTGGTGACGGCAGAGCAGAAAACAATAATCACCACCCCAAATCTTTCCCGCGGTATCGTTCAAGGCGACTAAGGGTTAAAACAGTGATACGGAATGGGCAACAACGTTCTTCTTATACCATCTAGCAATGTACTGCGTTTTTCGTGCCCTATAAATGGCAATAGGCTCGCCAACTATGACACGTATTTGGCGAAACGTGGGTGTTAATTCACCTCTGGCTACCCCTTCGGGGTTAAAGGGGTGATTTATGTATGAATGTATGATTCTAAAAACCAGTGTATCCGACCAAACAAATCGCCAACATAATACACTTCAACAATTTCATTATTACAATTATTTTTATCACGTCCTCCCGAATCCGACTGTGGATCCTAGCGAGATATTGAAGTTCTAAGCACATAGATACGTATCTCGTAACGGAAATAAAATATAATTTCCGTTGTCAGATATTCATTTGTCTCTGAGATTACGCTCGAGCCGGTGGCAGTCGTGTTGAATCTTAACTTGTCGTTATGTAAAAGCGCTGTTGTACACCTTTATACACAAATACTGGTGACTCAATTTCGTGCGACACTTTCTTGAAACTAATCATCATAATCACCAGCCCTTTATATCCCCACTGCTGGGGCACGGGCCTTCCCTATGGATGGAAGAATATAGGGAGATTGGGCCATAACCCACCACTCTGGCCCAGTGCGGGTTAGTGTGTATTAACGACCGCAGATCCAGCCGGAACCAACGGCTTAACGTGTCTTTCGAAGCACGGAGGAACTCGAGATAATAAACTTCTGCTCATCCAACCAATGACCGGCCTTAGCGAACATAGCTTAGTTTGCGCAATCGCAGGCCAAGCGCGCTGTGCCACTGCGCTAGCGAGCTCCTTGTAGAAGAACTATTGTCAATAAGTATTCAACACACTTGGGGGATCCTTGGGGGAGGCCTATGCCTAACTAAAGCGCGGAAGTGGTCACTCAGGGAGATATTTAGTGGGTTGTTGGGGAACGATTTTACCCTAAGTCCCACATACCTCTCGCGGTTGAGTCCACAGGTATATAATGCTAGAGGAAGTTTTATATGCAAAAAAAATATTATATATGTCGATGCTAATAACCTTTATCGTAAGCTACATTTCGTAAAAATAAAAAGGTAGTAACCTAGTTCTATACTATATTTACGGCTTTAATAATAAACTCGGTATAAGCCTTGAGTAGTTACTCAGTGTTTTGTCTCTTTTCCTTGCATTCAAAATCATGTGAGACGAAGATAAAACACTGAGTAACTATTCAAGGCTTATACCGTGTTTATTGGTAAGGCCGTAACACTATAATTATCTTAAAAAATATTAAAATTGACTATATATTAACGGGCTGAAAAAGGTTATCGCTTATTTTTTAAATTTACATCTTTACAATCCTCTTAAACGTTGTTACACCGTTTGGGAACGTGCGACTCGTTCTGTATCTATAGGCAATGGCACCGGCGCTATCTGTGGTGCGTAACTCCCCCCGGAGATGGCTCCCAAATTTATTATCGTGGTGATTAGCTCGACTCGAACAGTGCGATAAATCCGGCTTAGTGCCCTTCTAACGTTTTGCGATAGATCCGTTTTGTAAGCGGTGCAGGGGGAGGCGGCCGAAAGCCGACACTCTGGCTTAAACGGTAGTCTAGCCCTTACCATCGTTTTTGCTGTAGCTTTTCACGGGGCATGGACAGTTGGAAATTTAAATCGAAGCTAATTTGCATTTTAAACACCGCACTAACCTATTAGTGCGGTGTTTAAAGGGTGTGACGGTTATTTTTGATTTTTTGACCCTTTTAATGTCCCCACTGCTGGGGCGCGGGCCTTCCCTATTTATGGAAGAATATTGGGAGATTGGGCCATAACCCACCATGCTGGCTCAGTGCGGGTTGGTGGGTACTAACGACTGCAGATGCAGCCGGGACCAATGGCTTAACGTGCCTTCCGAAGCACGGAGGAACTCGAGATAATAAATTTTTGGTCACCCATCCAATGACCGGCCTTAGTGAAATTGCTTAGTTTACGCAATCGCAGGCCAAGCGCGCTGTGCCACTACGCTAGTGAGCTCCACCGGTTAAATATTTACGTGTTGGTGAACTCCAGCCTAAAAATCACCCGTAGCTGCTACGAGCTACGTCGTAGTGCAATCGTAGTGTTCTGCGCTCTCGTAGACAAAGCCTTAGTAAAGTTGTTTAAAATAATGTTTGATTTGCTTTTGGCCTTAATAGTTTGTTTTCGAAATCTACTGTTTGTATCTGTAATTTCGTATATGTTTTCTATTTAATGTTTTTTATCATTTCTTTATTTGCAAACGAAAAGGAAAGACAAATACGCCGTAAACTATATGTTACATCAGCATTGTTAAGAGTAACCGAGAAAAACCTATGCATCGGTTTGTCTCATAAATTCAGGTTACAGCGGGCGTAGCTGATTTAAATTCCTTTTGAACATCAACAGCCTCCCGAGCACACAGCCTAAACCAACAAAGTATACTCAATCCGAATCAACTTTGACCGCAAATACAATTGCGAATTCTGAGCAATCAATCCCTCACAATCAGGGTTGTTTGAGTCGGATTGCTCACTTCAGCTCAGGTTGACAACGTCAGGACTTTCCTATGAGTGTAATACCTGGAAGGAATAATTGTTTATGGTGATGCAGTTTCGATATATTTATGACATCCTTTTTCTTCATTCTTCTTTCTGACAATCTTTTTCTTCCTAAAAGGGTTCGGCATCAAAATTATACTTACAATTTTGTTGTGATCGGTGCAGAATGACATTTTGCCATAACTGCTCTATGGTGGGGTTTTTTACCGGCCAGCTGCTTAATGGGCCTCGGAGACGGTCAAGTGGCTTCGCGTCAATCACGTACACCAAGCCACCAAACCAACACCAGAGCTGTAAGTTAAGCGTTTTTATTATAAAATCTAAAAATATGTGTCAGCATAAGTAGGATTTCATTTGGTATAGTACAAATCTCACTATGAATATTTTTATAATAATATATAATTTGATTGAATGTTATCTGTTTGGTTTTTCAAATAAAAAAAAATCTCCTCATTATCTTCCTGCCTTGTTCCCAGTTAATCTGGGGTTGGCGCAGAATGTTTCGCCATCAATTCTTTTCGGTTAGATGTCATCAAGTCATTCACTGTCTTTCGATTAATACCACCAATTGCACCGGAAAGGTGTCTACATTCAAATAATAACTAGCGGTGCTTTATTTCGCGCGAGTACACAATAAAAATTAAATAGTGGCCCAAGAATGGAGCTAGTACACGGAACGGAGTGCTGACGCCTTAAGCCCCCACTGATAACAGGGGACCCGGCACCAAGAGAGGAATTCCACGTAACGCCGAAGAATGTTTGTCTTTTTCATCACGGCCAATATCCAATTCAATCATGGCCGAAATAAGGTCGTATATCCACTGCTGCGCCGCGCTGTCAGACGGCCGCCATATTTCAGATTTCCCGCCGCGTTCCTATCTTTGCCCATTAATTATGTGCCGGTTTCGATATGCCACAATTAAAGCGGGCGGACGCGCAGCCACGTAATGTTGCAATTTATCACGTGAACTATAGTCACTTGCCGGGCGTGCTGACCACGCCAATAATATAGAAGATATGTGGTGCACAACGGTTTTTTACATACATACATAGATCATGCCTATATCCCCGAAGAGGTAGGCAGAGGTGAATTTAAACCCACTTTCCGTCAATTAAGTTAGGTCCCATGTATAGGTGGCGAGCCTATTGCCATCTATCGGGCACATAAATCGCAGTATATTGCTAGGCGGTATAAGAGCAACGCTGCTGCCTATTCCTCATCACTGTTTTATCCTTAGTCGCCTTGTACGACTCCCACGGGAGAGATTTGGGGTGGTGACAATTGTATTCTACTCTACCGTCACACACAGTTTTTCTACATTCAATAAACTTCTTTTTCTCCCGGCCCTGTTCCCAGTTTTTATGGGGTCGGTGCAGTATGTTTCCTCTTCCATTAATATCGGTCAGACGTCATCAAGCCATCCATTTCCTTTTGATTCATATCATTCATTACAACCGGAAAGGCACTAATGATGAATGAATGTATAGAAAAGAGACGGATCGGACCATCTCGAGAGACCAATGGAATGGAGAGAGTGATTGGGATGACAACATTCGAATCCATATTGCCCAAGGTTTTGACTAAAGTTTTACAGCTGGCCGTTTGCCTGACGCCAACCCTCTTTGCGTATGCTGTTGTTGGTGGTTTGCCCTTCACCATTCGGGTGCCCCAAAATACTCCTTGGTCTACACTTGGAAATGTCTACTTTTACGACACCTACTTTAGGCCGCATGTCTGTTCTGGTCACCTTTCCCTTGTCTTGTCTCAAACTATACCTATCACTCAAATTTAGCAGTTCATAGTAGCGTTACTGGTTCAGCTTCGCGATCTATCGAATTAGAAAATCTCTCAAATAACGTAATGACGCTAATACACTTAAGCCGCGAAAGTCAAACAAAGCTTTCAAAGAAAACAGCTCAGCAAAGACCTCTCCCTAAACCCCTAACACAATAATGGCGGAGGTAAGTAATTTAAAAAAAACGGGACGTTTTATTAAAAAAAGGCCAATAACTGTCAACAATGCTTCTCTTTAGGCCCGAGCTTAAGGTGAAAGGCTTTTATGGAAGCTTATTTTGTTTTCCTTGTCAGATTTTTGGCGCCATAGAAAGTTGATATATAGACGCTTATGTTGAGCGAGTAAAGAAGTCAAAGTGAGTCCGTTAATCTATTAGCTACTTTACGGCGGTGGATACCCTTAGTTACATAGGTACTTTTCAGTGAGTAGAGAGCCCAAATGACTACAGCGTGAACCTGGCGCTGAGGAAATGAGGAATTGACTAGATCGGCATGCCCGCGGACATGCCTGCCAGACGCTGCTAAAACTTAGTTTTAAAGAGACATTGGGTAGTCTATACTCCAGCGACTATGGCGAGAGACAAAATGATAACAATCTTTATGTGTCTTCTAATACAAAATACCAAAATAAAAATGTGCAATACCTATTTTTTCAAAGTACCTTGGTTTTACCCCCAAAACTCTCCCGTGGGTGTCGTACAAGGCGACTAAGGATAAATCATTGATGAGGAATGGGCAGCAGCGTTCCTCTTATACCACCCAGCAATGTACTGCGACTTTTGTGCCCGATAAATGGCAATAGGCTCGCCACCTATTACATGGGACCTGACATATTTGGCGAAACGTGGGTGCTAGTTCACCTCTGCCTACCCCTTCGGGGATATAGGCGTGATTTATGTATGTATGTATGTACCTTGGTTTTGATATTCTAAAGTGGAACATGTATTTCAAAAAAGATCTTTCTTATTTTTAAATGCATTTTGTAGATAAAGGAACATCAAAATTATTTACATTTTGTCTGACTATTGTATTGTGCTCAGCCATCACTGCAACAATATGGAAAAATTTTCTTTAATAAATTTAACTTTTAATCCACTTTTTAATTAGATATTAAAATTTACCAACAAAAGCGTCTAATAAGGGCCCTAGATTCCGATCATATATTTCGCTGTCCTATAAACGTCTAATAAAACGTAACACTAACTGCTGACTTTAAAGGGCCGTAATTAATTTTAAACAGCATCGTTTACGAGTTTCGGGACGCTGCGGTGTGAGGAGATTTTAAATAAGATGCCGTATATTAATTAAGGGCCAAATTTACTGCCACCATGCAGGTTTCAGAGGATTTTTCGTAAAAACATCCAGGTATATTGCTTGTTTATATTCATTTGCCCGTTTTTCTATTGTTCATACTAAAATGGTGATCAATTCGACACCTGCAACGAACAACATCGTAACTCATTTTTAGTAACTTTACAGGAGAGCGCCTCAAAGTTTTAAAAAAATCTCGCGAATTTCCTTAAGTCTTATTGCCAAATAATCTTGAAAAATTGAGTCAACAAGGGAATAGCTATACATTTATAAGGTCATACTGTTATATATATTGTATATAATTGACTTTTTGTGAGTTACAATGGCATATCGCTACATGGAAAATAAGATTTTATACGATTATGTTGTAACTCAGACATAAAATCGTAAAATGTATGGTATGGTGAATATTTCAATGAGAATTTTTTTTCCGAAAATAAAATTGTATCTCAAGATACAATGTAATATTTATAATGGCTTCCTTAAATTATGATGAATAATGGTGTGTAACTTAATTTACCATTTTATGAAATGTAGTTGACTCGTGAATTGCAATGTTTTTACAGTTTTTAAAATCTATACGTAATGAGCTTAAAGCGCAGTAGTGAGTGCAAAAATTTTTAATTTTTTGTATAGCAAGAATATGATTGTAACTAAAAACTGACAAAAAGTGAGTTACAATGTTGTTCCTTGCAGGAGTAATTTGTCTGTTTTTCTATTGTTTATAAAAAAATGGTGAATAATTGATGACGACACGTCACGCCCCCTGGCGACGGCAGAGCAGAATACAATTGTCACCACGATCATCTCTCCCATGGGTGACGTACAAGGCGACTAAGGGCTAACTGCCGCACTCAGAGATGTCAAATAACGATAATGAGTACTTAACGTCAAAAAGATTTGAATGAAAATTTTTGACATTAAATACTCATTAATTGACGTCTCTGAGTGCGGCAGTAAGACAGAAATGGGTAATGAGCAACAGCGTTATTCTTATGCCATTAGCAGGTAGGTGATTTCCGTGCCTGATAAATGTCAATTACGTCAGGTCCCATGTAATAGGTGGTGAGTCTATTGTCATTACATGGGACCTAATTAGCGAAACGTGGGTGTTAGTTCACCTCTGCCTACGCCTTCAGGGATATAGGCGTAATTTATGTATGTATGTCACGCATGTCGGCCAATCACAGCGCTGATAATTGCCGAAATTACAATTTGCTGTGACCTAATTGGTTTAGGTGCCCGACGTCATCAGTTGCTAGCTAATTTTTAATTGTCAATTGTTTATAATAATATCTTTTAAATTATAAATTATTAATGTATCAACTGTTGGGGAACATGTCTTCACTGAGGATGTAAAAAAAATGGGGAGAACGGGACATAACCAACCATAGTCGACCCACGCGGGCTTATAGAAATTAACAATACAAAATATTACGCATAAACAACAAATAAATATCGATAGGTAGGTACGCACTATTATATAGGCCGTTACCAACTTGAATGTTTACCTTAAAAAGCCTTTGTTTGGAAAATATAAGTCGGCACAATAATATTGTTAACCTCAATGTGGAGTCTTGCGGAAAATGTTCCGTTCAGAAACGGCTTTCAGTTTCTATCTTCTACCTTTAAAGCCATATTAAAAATTTCTTGGCCAATTATTTTTGCACGCTGCGTTTATTTTGATTCGAGTACAATTATTGCTGTTTGCTGGACCGTGAGCAGAGTTTGATTCAATTATCAACTACAGTCGAATATATTTTTATGTCACACCAGGGGGCGTACCGCCTAACACGATTGCTAAAGCAAAAGTTATAGTTTATGACGTCATGCTGTAATTTCGCACCAAATTTACATAAACTATCAGCGAAAGCTTTGAATGAATGATCACCGAATGTGAATGATCACCGAATGATTTTGTATGAATTTGGAAGGAAATCCGTACCGCCTAAACATTCAAGATGGTTGCTAGCTAAATTGATAGTCGTTAGCAATGCATTGCTTTAAAGCTATCATCAACAATCCCGTTAGGCGGTAGGCCCCCTGACCATAAAGTTGACTTTTCCTCTCGCTACGCGTACGGTAAATCCCACTGCCTGATTATAAAACTATGATCTTACCTCGGACAATAAAAAAGAAGCCTTATATCGCATTTTAAACATACTTGGTTTGGTTTAAAATCTACCATTGTTGAATAATTACAGTGGCACAAAGCGGCTGTCCACATCAACAAATAATCGAGCTCTTAAGTTTAATTTCAATATGTCTTAAGATTCTTATTGACTGATTCTTTCTTCTTAAGATCCAGAAAAATGTGAGTTTTGTATGTGTCAGACTGTACCATAGAACATATCTCACCAAAGCTAGAAACGTACAAGAGAGACAATCTTAATGTACACAAACTCAAGACGACACCCCCAACACACTACAACTCCGACGGAGAGGGGAACACACCCGGCGCGCATATTTTGCTCGCAAAAAATAGACGTGGAGAAAACCGGCGGGAAATCCCATAAGCCAGCGCCGCGTGTAGGTACCACGTTGACGCACACGAAAACCGATCCGATTTAGGCAAATGAGTTCCAGACTATTCCATTGGCAAGATTCTCATAGCAAAAAAAAAGAAAGTCGGAAGGAGTCAGACGGCAACACTGACATTTATCTAATTACAGCTTACAGCATCGCGATAAGCGGGGTGGGGCGGAGGCAGGAGGCTGCGTGCACCGCAGTAGCTCTTGGGCGTTCGGATGGAACGGACGTCCCGCTGAGAGGCGGTCCCGGAACTTTCGTCGGTTTAGTGTCTTTGCGAGTGCATGTGCGGGTGAGATGTGAGAATTGTGTGATAGTTCTTCAGTTGGCCAAACATGAGTGTGTTGCTGGTTTTCGGACTGTTCATCGGTGAGTTCGCTAGTTTAAGTCAGTTCTAGGTGATTAAGTTGCGATTTATAAAGTTTATATATTGTTAGAGCGTATGAGCGTATTCTTAGTAATGTGCAGAAGTTTAAAAGAATATGCAGCAAACATATATTCTATTAAAAACTTAGCAATGTTTGATCGGAAAAAATGCTTCTTCAGTCAAGCGATGAAGACAACAATTATTGACATTTTCGTTTCAAAATAATCTGAAGGAAAATTAAAAGGAAAAACATATTGACTTCGTAATGGCTCAAACTCCAATATAAAATTATTTAACTTGTGTGTTTGTGGTGTTCTTCTATGCTGGCCTTGGAGCGAACTAATAACGTAGAATTGGCCAGCTCCGTCTCATCCCATGGGTGTCGTAAAAGTCTACTAAGGGAGATTCCACGGTGTAGACCAATAAGCACCTTGGGGCACCCGAATGGTGGAGGGCAATCCACCAACAACAGCATTCCCAAAGAGGGTTGGTGTCAGGCAGGCGGTCGGCTGTAAAACCTAAGCCAAAACCTTGAGCAGTATGGATTGGAATGTTGTTATTCCAATCACTCTCTCCGCTCATCGGTCTCTCGACTAGGTCCGTTCCGTCTCTTTTCTATACACTCATTCACCACTTGCACCTTTACGGTGTGATGAATGATATGAATCAAAAGGGAGTGGATGGCTTGATGACGTCTGACCGATATGAATAGAAGAGGAAACATACTGCGCTGACCCCAGATAGACTGGGAACAGGGCAGGGAAAAGAAGATTGCTGTTGGTATTTATTTCCACACATTATCGTGGATTATGTAATTTAATTGTAAATACACTTTTTTTTTAATTTGTCAGTCTTGGCTGTCTTGGCTGGCTTTTTGAACCATATCCGATGAAGATGAGAGCTGAAAAATGAGACCAGTGAATGTGAAAGTGAATGTCAACTTTCCAATGGAATAATGTCATCCCTGGGATGAGTTGAGGCTCTCGTACAGGTTCAGAAAACTAAATTTAGGAAAACCATTTACCTACATTAAATTTCGAACAAAAAAAATGGTAAATTGGATCTTTATTACGTTACGGGTCCTAGTTTTCTGGAGAAACTTGACAATATTGACTTTCGAGAAGGTCTTTTGGTTAATGGTTATCTGCATAAGCTGGTCTACTCCTTTATGGCATCTTAAACTGATAGCTCTATAAAAAGTGGTCAGATCTTGGTAATTGTTATGAAATTAAAATATACTTAATATTCATGTCTATTTATTTTCTAAAGTAAACAAAATTCACAGTTCCCTTAGCAACTCAATTGACACAGAACATATGAATATTATATAGAAAGAGTTTAGTATACATCAAACCCTCTTGCCCAATTTCCTAAGATGGTTGGATTGTGGTATTGAGCATTTGGTCCAGATGCCTCTTCCATATCTGTCCCGAGTCTGTCAGTACCTCATAATGTAATAAACCTAATCGCTTCTTAACCGTGCCAAACGCCCATTTGGAGACAGATCCATAGTCTCGCACTTGGACACGATCTCCTACTGAGAATTCCCTACTTACAATATTCATTGCATTCGTTAGGGTTAAAGATTGAGGTATTGGCTTCAAGGCAGCTTCTAGTTGGGTTCTTATTAGTCTGCCGAATACAATGTCGTACGGGCTTTTACCCGTTTGCTGATTTGGAACTCGTCGTAACTGTGATTTAATTATTACCAGCTTTTCATATATGTCACCCCCCTCCGAATCCATACATTGCAATGCTCTTTTTATTGTTTGGACATATCGTTCGGCTTGGCCATTTGTCGCAGGATGGTAGGGTGCTGTCGTTTTATGCACTATGCCATTTTCTTTTAAATAATTTCTAAATTCGTTGGATGTAAATTGCCTTCCGTTGTCTGACACTAACACATAGGGGAAACCAAAGTTCGCAAATATTTCCTTTAAGGTTCGTATACACCAAGTACTAGTAGTTGTTTTTGTGGGGATTACTTCAACCTATTTGCTCATTGCGTCTACTATGATAAACAAGTATTGATTCCGTATTGGGCCAGCAAAATCAATGTGAAGTCTTTGCCATGGTGCTGAAGGCTCCTCCCAGTGGTGTGTTCTGGTTTTCGGTGGTTGGTTTTGATGTAATCTACATTGAGGGCAGTTTTTTACTAAATGTTCAATATCATGATCAATATTTTTCCAATAAACATGACTTCTAGCTAGCAATTTCATTTTAAGTGTACCTAAGTGTCCGGCATGTAGTTCTTTTAAAATAATGTTTCTTAAGTTTATTGGTATCAACAATCTTGTGCCTTTAAATATGCATTTGTCCTGTAATGTATATTCGTTATTGTTCAATCCTAATGTTCTCAAGTCGACTCCATTACGTAGTGCTTCTAAAATAATTCTATATTCCGGGTCATTCTCCGTTTCTTGTTGAATTCTGTCATATCCGATTGATAAAGTGTTGATTTGTCTTAGTTTAAATACGGAATGTTCATCTCTTTTGAATTCCGGTGCATCCACTGGAAATCGAGATAGGTAGTCGGCGTTGCAATTGAGAGTGGAAGATCTATATTCAATTTCGTAATTAAATCCGGAGAGAAAATGTGCGTAATGAAACAATCTCATAGTGCTTATGGACGGCAATGTCTTATGAGGATGAAATATTGTGGTAAGTGGCTTGTGGTCTGTTATCAGAATAAATTTTCTACCGTAGCAATACTGATAAAACTTTTTCAAACCCCAGTAAATGGCTGTAGCCTCCTTGTCGATCTGACTGTAATTTTTTTCGCTAGCATTTAAAGAACGTGACGCGAATGCAATTGGCCTGTCCGAGCCGTCCGACATTCTGTGGGATAACACAGCTCCTAGTCCTTGGGGACCTGCATCTGTTGCTAGTACTAGAGGTTTCATAGGATCGAAATGCACCAAGACTTTTTCATCCGTAATTTCGTGCTTAATTCTTTCGAAGCTTTTTTGGCATTTGTTTGTCCATGTAAATGGTGTTCCCTTTTTTAATAAGTTATTTAATGGGTGTGGTAATGATGATAGGTTAGGAATGAATTTATTATAATAGTTCGCCATTCCTAAAAATGTTCGCAACTCATTTACATTTGTAGGTCTTTCTGTTTGTATAATAGCTTTTATTTTATCTTTATTTTTATGTAAACCGTGTTCATCTATTGTATGTACGAGGTAATTAATCTTCTTTTCAAAAAAATGGCATTTGTCTTTGTTCAGTTTTAAGTTATTTTCTTTCAATTTTTCGAATACTCTTTTTAAACGTTGTAATAATTGTTCATCAGAAACGCCTTGTATAATTATGTCATCAAAGAAACACTTAACGCCTTCGATGCCTTGTAAAGTTTTATCCATAAATTTTTGCCATAGGTTTGGTGCCACTTTGACGCCGAATAAAAGACGGTTTACTCTGAAAGTTCCCTTGTGTGTACTTATTGTTTGCATCATGGCACTTTCTTCGTCCATCTCCATATTTAGGTATGCTTGGCTGATATCCAATGTACAAAAGTTTTTACCGCCACTCATCTCAGCAAAAATGTCTTCAATGACTGGGATGGGGTATTTTTCATCCCTGATCACTTTATTTAGAGTGACTTTATAGTCAGCGCAGAGTCTAATACTGCCGTTCGGTTTTACAATAGGTACCACGGGTGTGCCCCATTCTGAAGTGTCTACCTTAGTAATTACTCCTTGTGTACATAGCTTTTCAATTTCTTCTTCAACTTTATCCTTAAGGGCGTAAGGTAATCTTCTTGGTTTCATAAATATAGGTATTGTGCCCTCTATTAAGGAAAGATGTGCTTTGAAGTTAGGAATGCATCCTAATTTTCCATCGAACAGGCAATCGAATTCTGTAAGCAGATCTTGAAATTTAGTTTTCTGGATGTCAATTTGTTTTAAATCTGCCAGGTTGATCTTAACGTTTTGTATCCAAGCTCTTCCGAAAATTGGTTCAACGTCTTGTCTCAGTATATACAATTTTCCATAAGCTATCTCCGAATCGTAACAGTATTTGACATAACTTACTCCTATTGGGCGTATTATTTCTCCTGTGTATGTCTTAAGTTTTATTTCAGTGTTAAAGATTTTCTTATTTATGTTTAGACTTTTGAAGTCTTTGTATGAGATCGATGATAATGCAGCTCCAGTATCTAGTTCCATGTGTATTTTTTTGTCTTCTATTAATACTGTTAGCATAAATTTGTCCGAATTTGTAGATCTAATTATATTTATATCGCAACTGTCAGTGTCTGTTTCATCATTTTCTGTGTTTATTATATTATTGCCTTTATCTTGTTGTAAACAAACTCGTCCAATATGACCTTTCTTTTTACATTTAGAGCATATTTCATTAATGAGTCTGCATTTGTTGGCTTTGTGATTTGCATTACCACACCGAAAACATTTACCTTTCAAATCTTGAAAAGTCTGTACTCTTTGATCATTCTTTGTTTCATTGCGATAACTCTTTTTGTATGTGTTATTCTCTATATGATGAATATTTGTTGAGCTTGTAAAATTGATTGAATCGTTTTTTGATGTTTCTACTATGGTTGACTTGTTAACAATATCATTGAAACTAATAATGTTATTATCCTCAAGGATTTTTGTACGGATTTCATTATCTTTTAATCCTCTTATAAATTGTAGACACATGAAATTATCCAAGATTGATTTCCCGCAGTGATTGCAAAAGAATTCACACTCTTGTGCCAAATGCTTTAACTGTGATACATATTCTGGGATTGTCTCGTCTACTGCTTGCATTTTGGTAATAAATTTATGTTGTCTTGTCCAAATACTGGCTTTTGGATCAATATAGTCGTTCAATAATTTTATTAATGTGTCATATTCTACTTCATAGGGTTCTTGTGGAGCACATAGATCATATGCTTTTTGGTGTAAGACAGGTGGCAAGGCAGTTAATAACATGTATAATTTCTTAGTGGGGTCCTTACATTTGATAAATTTAATATACATTTCGAAGCGTTTTGTAAAGTTTTTGAAAGTTTCTTGTTCTGTATAAGGATGAAAATTAATTTTAGATGTACTAGCAGCTTCGGATTCTTGTTCATATCTTGATATAGGATTTGTTTGCGGTCGCAAAGCTTGTAATTTAATTTTAATATGTAAAATAATTTGTTCCGTACTTATCCGTTCCTCAATTTCCTCATTTATTAACTCATCACTTACTAGTTGTTCGATTTGTGTTTGAAGATCGTCGAATTTCTTTGCGTATGCATCGATATTTTGTAGGCGAATGTCAAATTCCGAAAGTGAAACGTTCTGTAGGTTTTCCACTTCATTTTTGATCCAATCCAGTTGTATTCGTGTTGCTATTCGATTTCTTCTAAGTTTGTCGATTTTATTAGCCATCGTCGCCAATTTGTTATGAAATTAAAATGTACTTAATATTCATGTCTATTTATTTTCTAAAGTAAACAAAATTCACAGTTCCCTTAGCAACTCAATTGACACAGAACATATGAATATTATATAGAAAGAGTTTAGTATACATCAGTAATATTTAATTTAATTTGAACATTATACACATGAACGCCAGAAGAAGAAACAAATTGACTAATTTTTATTGTACCGAAAAAGAGGCAACAAAGAGAGGTATAGGCCGCCGCTCGAATTGCGGAGGTCGCGGGTTCGGTTCTCTCTCATCAGGCCTTAGGTTTTTTGAAATTATTGCTCTTATTTTTCTTTATAATATTGTAATAAATAAACGGTGCCATGATCATGGGTCAATAATAGAGCTTTGTACCCAATACTATTTCATACGCTACTTACAGTTAGCTTATGAAATCTTCTTTTTTATTCGTCTCAATTTCTTGTGCTCATCAAGTGAAACGAATATGAAAATGCCGACGATAGATAACATTGTACCAATAATAATTATTGGGTCCGCATCAAGCGACCAAATTTATAGTTTCCGACCGCCAATAATTTCCGGACAACAAAACGTTCTAGGAGTTCGTAAAAACAAAACAAATAAATGCGGTTAGAATGTAGTCTGCTATAATTATTGTCTCATGTACAGACATTTCAGAATTTTTACCATAATTATGTTTATGGTATTTTAGTACTGGTTCCTATTATAATTTGGTCTATTTGCAATTGGTTTTCGTTATTTGTTTTATCATAAGATTGACAGACTATTGGAAGTCTATAAGTCATCATGTTTATCCCCTCAAATTTCGTCAGGAAGTACGGTTGTAATATAAATGCTTAAAGATCTCTGTCTGTCATGTAAGGCCGATGCTGTGTGTGCAGTATGATTCTCCACCAGATGAATAGATTGCCCGATGTAAACCAATAAGCACTTAGACTCTAGGTGCTTATTGGTGCTCTAGGTCCTAGAGGCACTCGAATGGTGGAGGGTAGACCACTAACAACGGCATATCTAAAGATGGCAGGTGTCAGGTTGGCGGCCGGCTGTAAAATCTAAGCTGGAGCAGTATGGATTGGAATGTTGTCATCCCAATCACTCTCTAATTTCATCGTTTCCTTGAGATGGTCCTTTTCATCACTAGCACCTATTCAGTCTAATCAATGATACGAATCTAAAGGGGGTAGATTTCTTGATGACATCAGACCGCGATATGAATGGAAGTCAGTGAGATGATGAAGATATTGATGATAAATAGGTATTATTCTGATTTCTACAGAAGTGAATTATGTGTGAGTGAATTATGGCATTTCATTGAGGTTTGAAATCGTTGTGTAGCGTAACGTATAAATAAATCATACAACCCATAGCACCATAAGCACAATATTATAAGTAAAATGTCCTACTCTGAATTTGTGCTTAATATCAGAAGAGTTAAGCTTGACAATTGTCTGTTGTGTCTTTGTCGCAATGGTACTTCTGTACCTCTATTAAAGTGCTGAAGATAATACGAATGCTAACAAATCATTTATGTACCTACACCTTGTTTGTACACTCACCCTTAAAAGCGTTAGGCAATTATTTATTCCCGTACAGTCATCGTCCATTAATTTCAATTCGACGTTTAATTTTTTTAAATTTCAAAGAAACATCTTTCTTTTGCCGAAATTAATGGCAGCGGAAAAATGAACTTTGAATAAGGAAAATCAACACTCGATTAGCAGTTTCCGTTGGAATGGGGCCCACCTTTGCAAAGGTAGGGCTGTCTCTGGCAGGTTTTATCGGAAATTAAAAAATGTACGTGCCGTTTTAGATAAAGACGACAACTCTTACCGTTCCATGGATTCACTGTGCGATTGCCGGGTCCATAGTGCGGCAGCGCTTGAGACTTGTGACCCAAGTGTAGCTTACAATAATTTTCAACACTCGCCGTGTGGTGACGGCAGAGTAGAATACAATTGTCACCACCCCAAATCTCTCCCGTGGGTGTCGTACAAGGTGACTAAGGATAAATCAGTCATGAGAAATGGGCAGCAGCGTTCCTCTTATACCATCTAGCTATGTACCTTCTGCGACTTTTGTGCCCGATAAATGGCAATAGGCTCGCCACCTATTACATGGGACCTAACATAACTGGCGAAACGTGGATGCTAGTTCACCTCTGCCTACCCCTTCGGGGATATAGGCGTGATTTATGTATGTATGTATGTACCTTCGCCACCCGACATCTCTGTCTGCTCAGTCATATTTGGTACGATTCTGTGAGAGCTGCCTTAGACACACGTTCCAGTGACTGTGTAGAGCTTCAGTAACACCAATATCAGTGTGTAGTGCTACAACATGTGCTACTCGGTGGCATTACGAAAGTAACGCAATATTTGTAATCGTCGCGCATTGGATCGGTGGCACATAAATTTACTAACTCAATTTTTTTTCATGCTCCGGAAGGCACGTCAAGCCGTTGATTTTAGCTTCATCTGCATTGTTTACACCAACAAACTTGCACTTTGCCCGGTAGTGGATTATGACACATTCTTCCCTTTTCCTTTTTTACATTTTAACGTATACCACTTTTTTTTACGGGTACATCAGCGGTCGTGGTCACATCAGTTTCTACATGACTATGACCGATGGATATATGGATTTAATTAATAACAACACCTAACTACATAATGCGCGAGGAGACCGGGGCGCAGTGGCTTATTAGCGCCGTCTTCGGCTTGCGAGTGTGTAAGCCAAGCAATGTTTGCTATTGCCGAACATTGGATGGGTGACCAAAAAATATACTATCTCGAGTTCCTCTGTGATTCAGAAGGCACGTTGAGCCGTCGGTTCGTGCTGCATCTGCAGTTATTAATTCGCACTGGGTCACCGCATTCTCCTTATATTCTGAAGGCCGGAGACAATTAAATGCGCGCGTTGAATCCGTAAACGTTATTTTATTTCAAGCCAGAGCATTATTTTAGTATCACCAAATAGGATATTGATAAAAACAGAATAATCAGTTTACTTATCCCATATTATATTATTGGCAACGTACATTTTTTTTTAATTTTATAATCGCATATGAGAACACAATATTTTTTTAATTTAAAATAGCTTGGCGGGGGCAGCCCTAGCGTCAACTTGATCGAGAGCCGTCTCCCTAACAATAATTGTTCTTTTTATACTCGCAATTTCTCTTACAAGTAATTCTTGGACGGAAACGGCATAACAGAAGGGTGGGTCCACACGGAACACAGTAATTACCGAATTTTTGTTCTATGTCCATTTGTTATTTAAGGCTTGTTTTGTTTAATACTTTGGATTACCAGTGGGAGGAGACCAAAAGCGGACGCACGAACCTTTTAACGATATATGTATACATGCTATAGTCAAATGTCAGATGAAAATCTAATTTTCCATCTGCCTCCTCAAGGGAATTGACGACTATGCAGGTATTTAATGTTTTCCATAGTGCCCGCTTTGGGACTCCTTCCCCTAATTAGTTTTTAGGATCTTGAAGTACCAATCGCCTTCGGAAGGCTAAATATTGAATTAATTACAGTGACGTAAAAAACTGCGTTCTAACAAATCTAATATAAAAAATCTCGTGTCACAGTGTTTGTTATCGAACTCCTCCGAAACGGCTGGAACGATTTGTTTGATTTTTTTTGTGTATATTTGGTAGGGCAGAATAAGTCTTAGGCAAATTTTTATACCCCTACAACCTAGGGGTCAACTAGGATTACCATCTATTCTAGGACTAGTTCAAAAAAAAAACAGAACACAATCTATTCGTCTATTGACAACGAAAGCGAACGAAAAGTAATTGTATTGTAATAAGATTTCGTTATTTACAACGGGATCGATCAAAACGTAACGTAGCCGTGTGGTGACGGCAGAGTAGAATACAATTGTCACCATCCCAAATCTCTCCCGTGGGTGTCGTACAAGGCGACTAAGGATAAATCAGTGATGAGGAATGGGCAGCAGCGTTCCTCTTATACTACCGTCCTGACAATGTACTGCGACTTTTGTGCCCGATAAATGGCAATAGGCTCGCCACCTATTACATGGGACTTAACATAATTGGCGAAACGCGGGTGAGAATTCACCTCTGCCTACCCCTTCGGGGATATGGGCGTGATTTATGTATGTATGTATGTATGTATCGATCAAAACGCCAAAAGGTGGACATTTTAAAAACAAAACCTATTGACGAAAAACAATTTCCGTTATCCAAAATTCTCCAATAACCTCCGATAAAATCCAAAAATATTTTAATAACGAACAACATAAGCATCACGACACGTCGCAACACGAATATCGTTACACATAACGGACAGCAAAAAGCGTGTACAGTAATCTACGTAACACTAATGGACCCTATACAGTAAATCATAGCCTCCATTATACCCTCGGATCTGAAATAACAGCATCTGCCGCATTGTGCCTGATAACTGCCGGAGATAGCTCAGCGGGGACGGGAGTTGGGGTAAGGAGATAGCTGGGATAAGACGTCGGCCTATATTTGTTTTACGCGGACGTAGAACTATGATACGTTTGTCCACGGAATAATCCTGAGCCTTTATTCCGAGTTGCCTATTAGAGTCTGGTTATCGGTAGGTTTTAAATTAATGATCTAGAGGACATTTTTGGTTAGAAAGAGTTCGAAAAATTATAGACCTTGATGCGGGAACTCTGAGGTTTTTATAACATTCATAAAATGTTGAAATAAAAATCAAAATAATAATTCAAAATCGAAAAAATCTAATTCATAATATACAACCTTGTGGTGACGGCTGAGTAGAATACAATTGTCACCGCCCCAAATCTCTCCCGTGGCTGTCGTACAGGGGACTAAGGATAAATCAGCGATGAGGAATGGGCAGCAGCGTTCCTCTTATATCACCTAACAATAGTATTGCGACTTTTGTGCCCGATAAATGGCAATAGGCTCGCCACCTATTACATGGGACCTAACATAGTTGGCGGAATGTGGGTTAGTTCACCTCTGCCTACCCCTTCGGGGATATAGGCCTGATTTATGTATGTATGTATCTGAAAACAAAATAAAATAGCATCAATTTTGTGTCTTTGGTTTTCTAAACTCATTTTCTTTTATCATTTGATTTTTTTATGCTGATGATGATTAATATGTCAGTCATTTTTCGAAAATTTTCTGACATATTCTTATGTGTAATTTCCAATAAATATTTATAAAATTTATAGTGTGGTGACGGCAGAGCAGAATACAATTGTCACCACCCTAAATCTCTCTTCTATTATTGTCATGGTCAGTCAGCGCAGAGATGCCTTCTGTTGGGCATAGGGATGATATCACGTGGGGCCTAACATAATAATTGGTGAAACGTGGGCGTTGATTCACCTATACCTACCCCTTCGGAGATATAGGCGTAATTTACGTATGCATGTTGTCCTAGCATTTGAACTTCTACGCCCTCCAAGTGGAGTGATTATGGCTTTCCACAAAAATAGAATCCATTAAATATAATGTTAATCTTCTCAACACAACCAGAGAGGGAACAACATAAATACGCATTGTGTCAGCCACTTCATTGTGAAAGGCGCGCGTGACAGAGGCTTTGATGAACAAATGGATGTTGTAGTTTATTCCTGTATCTGGAAATCTCTTTTTTGTACCATTGCGATGTTAATCTATTCATCTAACTTTATGTGAACACTAGTGGACGCCTCGGCTTTATATAATAGCCTTCCTCGATAAATCGATTATCCAACACAAAAATAATTTTTCAATTTGAGTCAGTAGTTACTGAGATTAGCGCGTTCAACCAAACAAACAAACTGTTCAGCTTTATAATATTAGTTTAGATAAGCTTTGGCTGGAGTTCACCAACAATTAAGACTCGAGTTCACCAAAATGTAAAACAAGCGATAAAAAGATAACCGTAAGTTTTTGACAATTCTTCCATACGATAAAATGTCAAAAATCGACGGTTAAATTATAATCGCCTATTATTATTTAAACGTCGGTTTTTGTCATTTTATTATAACATATTCGATTTTACTTTTAACATTATATAAATGTTAGAAAAATTAGTACAAAGATTTTGGGGTTAGAAAAAGAATTTCGAAAAATTATGATCTTGAGGCGGGAATCGAACCCGCGTCCGCTGCTATCCGGGCAGGTGCCTGACCGCTCGGCCACCCAACATTATAACATTATACAAAAACTGGCGGTTTTACTGCCGCACTCAGAGACAATTAACTTTAATGAGTATTTAATGTCAAAATTTTTCATTCAAATCTAGAGCATAGACCCGGCAAGAATAGCGACTAGTTTTGAGTTGTCATTTTTTGACCTTAAGTACTCATTATCATTATTTGACGTATCTGAGTGCGGCAGTTAGTCTCTTGTTTTACATGTTGGTGAAATCGAGCCTAGTCATTTTGTGATTTTTATTTGAACATTATGTAAATTAATAAATAAATATTTTACACTCACACCTATTATTTAGGCCAAAATAAGCAACCTAATCACTTGTGTTATGGATACTACTAGATGGCGCACATATTTTTAATATCATAATAATTATGTGTAAATGTTGAAAATATAGGCCCGGTGTAAACCAATAAGCACCTTGGGGCACCCGAATGGTGGAGGGCAAACCACCAACAACAGCGTACCCAAAGAGTTGGTGTCAGGCAGGCGTCCGGCTGTAAAACCTAAGCCAAAACCTTGAGCAGTATGGATTGGAATGTTGTCATTCTAATCACTCTCCGTTCATGGGTCTCTCGACATGGTCCGTTCAGTCTCTTTTCTATACATTCATTCATCACTAGCACCTTTACGGTGGGATGGATGATATGAATCGGAAGGGAGTGGATGGGTTGATGACGTCTGACATATGAATGGAAGAGGAAACATACTGCGCCGACCCCAGATAGACCGGGAACAGGGCAGGAAGAAGAAGTTGAAAATATACTAAACATATACACAGCCATGACTCGGGAACAAATATTTGTGTTCATCACAAAATTTTCCCCTACCAGGATTCGAACCCGAGGGCCTCCTTCGACTAAGCCGAGGTAAATTATTGGAAAGAAAAAGAGGTCACAATAATTAAGATAAATTATAGTCCTGACCACTTTGTCTCTGTAATTGGCTTTCTTTTAATAGAATTCTTATTGTTTCCATAAGTTTGCCTTTATGAGATTGTTCGCCAACGAAAATGAGGTACTCATTTTTCAATGTTAGAGGTCCTCAAAACTGTAACTACAGGTCTCTCGTCTAGGCAATATTATTATTTTCTGGTAATATTATTAAGTTAAGGTAAGTAATATTATTTTCTGACTTATCAGATATATTTTTATACGTTACTGGTGGTCGACCGCGGCTTTGCTCGCGTTAATGTAAAAACCGACCTCGATAAATGGACTATCTAACACAGAAATATTTTTTTCTATTTGAGTCAGGGGTTCCAGAGACTAGCGCATTTAACCAACCAAACAATTTGTTTGTTTGGTTGGTTAAATGCGCTCTTCAGCTTTATAATATTAGTAAAGATTGATAAAGGACTTTTTTCTTATTGTGGAATGGCCAATTTCTTTTCTTCATCCTGCTCTAGAGGAGTTGGAAAGGTTTTTTTTGCCGTCTCTGTGTCGGGAACCTTGAGTGCAAAGACACACAGATCCCAGTTTACAATGCCAATCGTTTAAAAATACAAATTGTCATCTTTAGTCAATTGGGTTGTAAGCCTAAAGGGTCGAAGTGCTAATTTTCTTATTTGGAGATATACATTTGTATATTATTAGGCATGGTGCTTAGACAGTATTTTCGAAAAAATATTGACATTATTTTTTTAGACTTACAACCCTTCAATTTATGTTGTGGGCTTACTTACTCCATAAGATAAATATACAAAATAGAAAAATACAAAAAGCAAGTATTTTTTATTTTAGGTGGTCCGATTTAGATAAACGGAGCTCACAGTGTCTATGGTTTTGGTAGTACGGTGATGGGTGATGATTGGGTTTTAACTATTCTAATAATCGGGTCCCAGGTAGGTGGTATGTTCTAAGTATGCCAGTTGCAAGTATTTTGAGAAAAAAGTTTAAATAATGCACAACACGCACACCCAGTGAGCTAACTAAAAAATTCCCACTTTTTGACTTATGCTCACCACCACACTCCTAAAATCACTACCTATCGACCAAGCAAACAGATTTAAAAAATGTCCACTATTCGATTTGTAAAGTATACATCTATACAGAAAACTTCTACAGTGCACAGGGACACGGTAATGAGTTTTTTGCGTTTTCTGAAAAAAGTGCTTTTTAGAGTTGACTCTGTTTAGATCTAGGTGTGCAAACAGTAGGTACGCACGCCTATTAATTAAGTAAGTCATAATTAGTCGTGATTTGATTTTACTTGAACATTGTAAAAATATAAATGTTAGAAAAAATATTGCAAACAAACTAATCCCGCATGGGGAACAATAATTTTTCGAAATTTTCAGACTATTTTATATGTAGATAATGATTAGTCCATAAGCCGAAGCATCGCGTAAATATTAGTCTCTTATTATTTCGCTAGCAACCTCAGCCATACAGAGGAGAATGTGTACTCGAGAATAAACTCGAAATCCCTCAACGACGCTATGAATATTAAATACCCAATGGAACTATTTCCGCAATAACCAGGACGGGTTATAAATGCTTAACACAGTTTCTACTTCCCAAGCTTTTAATGTCTGTGAAGAAAGCTTCCTGTCTTTGTCGTTATCCTCATCATCATACCCCTGTCTCAATACTTTTGGGGTCGGTGCAATATGTTTCTTTATTTGATTCATTCCTGTTAGCTGTTATCTCATTATTCACCCCATTATATATCTCTTCTGCGTTTTTATCTTCCTCTCTATCTCTCAACATTCTTCTTCTTCTTCCTGCCCTTATCCCACTCTAGGTGGGGTCGGCACAACATGTTTTCTTCTTCCATTTCTCTCTATCCTTCACTAATTTCTCATCCACCCCTCTCGCTATCATATCCTCCTTTACACAGTCCATCCATCTCTTCTTTGGTCTTCCTCTCCTTTTACGTCTTTCCACGTTCATGCCTAACATTCTTCTGCCAACATAGCTTTCATCTCTTCGCAAAACATGGCCAAACCATCCCAGTCTATTACTCCGCAGTGTCTCTGTCAACTGATCAATAAGTGCATAACTTTTTGGTCGCAAACGATCATTTCTAATTGTTTTATTTTTGTAATTAACTTTAATTTTATGTTTTCATTTGTAGTTTGTACATAATAACGTAATGCCATTACTACATATGCCCTCTTACGGCAGCCTCTTAAAACTCCACACGAAGTCACCAGAATTAAATTAAAATTTTCCGTTGCAGATTGAATTTCAAATTTTCAACGATTTCCGCTTGTCATCTAATATCCCGGTGGAAATCTTTCGTGCGTCCTGTTTTCTTTGCCTCTTTTACGTTGATTGATTTGCTAGGTTACTTTTCAAAACAATAATTTGGATTCAATTTCAATATCGTAATGCACCATTCGAGCTAAAACAAACATAATTATGTTTTTTTTTAATCTGGCAACCCGTTTAGGATAGCAAAAAAAATCTCTACTGTGTCGTAATAAATGTATCTTTCTTCCTTTTTTCCTTTCATTCTTTCTTCCTTTCTCCCTTTCTTATTTTATTCATTTCTTCCTTTCATTCTTTCTTTCTTTGTCTACGATTGACGATGGACCTGAAATAAGTTGGCGAGGGTCTTGAAATATCTGTGCCTACTCCTTAGGGAAGAAAGTCGTGATTTAATTATGTATGTATGGAAAAGGGAAATTCAATACAGAGCTATCGAAGAGAAATTGCATTTTATTTATAAACGCAATGAATTTACGGAAGCTCTAGTCTTAAATAGCCTTAATTTATGTACATCTACTGACCTACTTGCCGAAATCTGATTAAAATTCACAATAAATTTATTATCTTTCCGTTTACGGAGCATTCTAAGCCGACATTGTTATGTTAAAATGTTATTACTGCGAAGATGGTAACGGAGTTAACGTTCTTAACACATTTTACTGCTGTTACTACTTCGAGTTCGTTTTAATATTCCAAATCTAGTCAAAGAAACTATGATATTTCAAAGCGTTGGAATATCATTCATTTTCGCGATCATTGCCTGTAAAGGTATTATTTTTTTTTTATTCAAACACTAGACTTTTTCATAGTTATGACTACAATTTCCTGCAGTTTTCTCATATTTCCACATGGACACACGGGTTTCCTCTTGACGATTCTTAGCAGTATTCTTATACATTACATAGGTACATACAGCCTTGATCCCCAATTATGTAAGCCTCTTTCAATCGATTTCTACCTGTCACTCACTTACACTTTGCGATTATTCTCAATGAGTGAGAGTGACAGGTAGACGAAAGCGATTGAAAGAGGCTTATATAATAACCCCGCTGGGGCAAACGACTTAACGTGCCTTCCAAAGCACAAGATACAGTGATATAATCATAATATCATCATCATCACTAGTCCTTCGATGTCCCCACTGCTGAGGCACAGGCCTTTCCTAGGTATGAAAGGATATAGAGAGAATGGTCCATAACCCACCACACTTACCCAGTACACCTGAAGATGCAGTCTGGACCACTGGCTTAATGTGCCTTCCGAAGCACAGAGGAACTCGTGATTATAAATGTTTTGGTCACCCATCCAATGACCGGCCTTAGCGAATATTGCTTAGTCGACGCAATCGCAGGCCGACCGAGCTATGCCTGCTATCGCTATCGAGTTCCTCAATCATTTGTAATCAAATTAAACGAGAAGTGAATTTTTATTATCGAAGCGACTAATACGAAAAAGAATAGCACAAAACTGTCGAAAATTTACGTCCAGATTACAAGAACCCGCGTCTTCCGCTGCCTGGATTCCTTGTCAGAACGTGAGATACGTCGTATCTCTCCCAGAGATTAGCGAATGAATTCGCTCATTTTGCAATAAAAAACACGCAATGGCCTCTAATGTAGCAGTTCAAAGCATCTAATAAGTTTGAAATAAAACTTTAACGGATTAGACTTGCGTATATTTAGGTTTCTGTGCTCGTAAATATTAAGAGAATATTATATATAATAAGTTTTTTTTTCTGAACACTAATGAATAGATGCCGCGTAATGACGGCAATATACTGCGATTTAGGTGCCCAATATAATATGGCAATAGGGTCACCCCCTATTACATGGGACTGAAAATAGTTGGCGAAACGTGGATGTTAATACACCTCTGCCTACCCCTTCGGGGATATAGGTGTGATGTATGTATTTATGTACGAAAATATTTGGCGAAACGTGGGTGTTAATACACCTCAGCCTACCCCTTCGGGGATACATGCGTGATTTATGTATGTATGTACTTACAGACATAGTTTACACAGAACATCGACGAGACAAAGCCATTAGGAACACGCGAATATAACGCTCTTCAATGTACAATCAACAGCACGTCAGGTTACCACCAAATGTCAAATTATCGAAATTGACTTTGTGCTCTATTCCAAACTAGTTAGGGTTGACATTAGATTGGAGATACAGTTTTGTATAGTCCGACACGTGGTCGACAGTACGTATATCTTGGCTTAAACTAACCAGCGACAGTATGAAGCAATCTATTATGTATACGGTGACTCGGCCTGGTCACAATACTGCCATATTACTGTTAGTTATTATGGTTCAAAATTAATGAGATGTGTTATTGTAGACAAATTGCTTTCTGTCAAACTGACGACATGGGAAATTGATTCAACTGATCGTAGTAGAACTTGGGTCAGTAGTAGGATTATGTGAGCTTGAGCAGTATCACATAAATCACACCTATATCACTTCTATCCACTTGCTACTATCTTTACATATTACTTTAGCTTCATCCAATATCATTAATGTCTTCATGCATGCCCGTCGGTTTCGGATACTCTTGACCTGGTTCTTTCTTAAGACTATCAATTTGATTATGAAAGATCCGCCTAGGCAATCCCCTTGCCATTTCCCCTATCACTTTCTCTATATAAATACTTTTTGTCATTCTCCTTTCATTCGTTCTTTCGACGTGACGAAGCCATGCGAGCATCCCTTCTCAATTCAAGTCATAATTTTTCTTCCCAATGGAATCACAAAATGTTCTAGTTCTCATAACCGTTCCAAAAAACTTTCCAAGAATTTAAATACTTAATGGTCAAAGTACAATCGTACTAAGCACCCAAAGTACAAGTCCTCTGAGGTACAAAGACTATATTTATTTGAAAACAACTGTAATTCAAACTTAAGCCCATTCAAATTAGGTACCATTTAATTTACATTAAAAGAAGTCCCGAATTTATGGACAAAGAGGTTCTTTACTTGGAAACTTTTGTAACTAAATATTATTACCTTTTCGTGTAAAGGGTATCCTCAAAACACGAAACCGCTTTCTGCTTTGATAGGTCTATCTGTTTAAATTAAATTATCATGGTTCTTTTTCTACAAACAATACCCAAAGAGCGTTGGTGAAAGGCTGTAAAACTTTGGTCAAAACTTGGAGCAGTAGGATGTTGTAATTCCAATCACTCTCTCCGTTCATTGGTCTCTCGGTGGAACTTTCAATCGATTTTTAAACATTCTTGCATCAGCACCATTCCAGTTATGGATGATATGAATCAAAAGGGAGTGGATGACTGGATGACGTCTGATCGATATTAAAGAAAAAGAAACCATACCTGATCCTGCTCCGATCCCTGATACACTGGTAATAGGACATTTCTGGTCGACTAACAAGTAACTGTGATTAACGTGCCCGTTTACAGGTGAGATGGCAATAGGCTCAAACGCATGGCACCTCAAATAGTTGACGAAATGTTTATTTTAACACCCCTCTTATTGATTAGTTCAAATTGTTTTCTAAATATAAGTGGATGTAGAAATTGTACGAGGAAGTCGTATACGGCAAATATTTTCAAATAATTCTGGGGGCTTATAAGAAAAATCCTAGGTCAAGTTTTCTCGAAAGCGACTGGTATTTATGAACAAACGAAAGAAGTCTACAAAGATCTTGGAAATAAGAAAAAAAGTGATCCCTACCTACCCTGGGTGGAAAGGCAGGATTGCATGTATTTATACAAGATTCTCAAGTAAGGATAAATTTGTACGCCTACGCTCCGTACGTTTAGATAAGACTTTGGCTTAACACGTACTGTTACAAGCTCCAGTATCTAAACCTGAATTCGCAAGCTCTTACAAATTTGGCTAGGCAGGAAGGTGCAGGGGAGGTTATCGTTAAAGTGCATTTGAGGGGACCCCAATAAACTATATAGGCTCTATAATATGGACATGGGCAATCCATTAACCGCGCGCGCTTGGCCTGCGGTTGCGTAAACTAAGCAATGTTCGCTAAGGCCGGTTGTTGGATGGATAGGATATTTTATGTACACTTTATTCATGTTCGACAAGTAAGTTCTGAGTAGCTTACTAGGCAGTTCAATTGACATATATTTCTTATTACATCTGTCAAATGATGTGCCAAGTAAGCTACTTAGAACTAACTTGTCAATTGTGAAACAGGCCCTAAAGTATTTGATTTTGGCACACAAGTAAGTGCTTTATATTTTTATAGTGACTAATTTGATTAATGGCAAACCGTGCCGGAGTAATGGTCTTGGGTCTCTAGCCACTGGTTAATGTAATAGTGCGGTTTCGTCTCTCCGCTCAAAGGCCCGACGTATAGGGTAAAACTTGACAGTATAGTATAAATTAGGATCTGTCGCCCCTTCCTACATAACCTAATAGGTTTCTTCGTCGAATAATGACTTACATGCCCGCCCCTCTTACGATTTTTTTTATTTTTTATGTTAGACAGGGAAGCTCTCGCCCTTCATCTCACCGGATGGTAAGTGACGATAAGGGCCAAAGTTGGAATCGAGTTTCACCTGGAACCCTCAACATATTGTCCTCAATTTTGAGTATCGCTTTCATCATCATCATCACCAGCCCTTTTAATGTCCCCACTGCTGGGGCACGGGCCTTCTCTATGGATGGAAGAATATAGGTAGATTGGGCCATAACCCACCACTACCAAGTATTAACGACTGCAGATCTAGCTGGGACCAACGGCTTAACGTGTCTTCCGATGCACGGAGAAACTGGTTATAATAAATTTTTGATCACCCATCCAATGAACAGCCTTAGCAAACATTGGTTAGTTTACGCAATCGCAGGCCGACCGTGCTATGCCACTGCGCTCGCGAGCTGTGAGAATATGTCGATTAGAAATACTCTACGAAAGTTTACCGGCGGGGTTATTATGTAAGCTTATTTCAATCGATTTCGTCTACCTGTCACCTTCACTCATTGAGAATAATCGCAAAGTGTGAGTGTGACAGGTAGACAAAAGCGATTTAAAGAGGCTTACATGGTTCGGGTATTTTAACAATAGAAACCTACTCAGGTCCTTCCAAAATCAGTTAAAGCAACCGTGAAATGCGAACAGAGTGAATTCGCATTCAAAAGTCTAAGTTGGTGAACTTACGCCTTACTTAAGTTGTGAGGCGCTCTGTAACCGCTTTCTCAAAACCGGCATAACAATATAGCGCATGCTGCAGTTCGCTTCTAAACAAAACAGAATTAGCAAGTAAGGTTATGTCTAGGGGCTTGCAATGAATACTTAAAGGTTGAGCTTCTATTGCTTTGAGCGGAACCCACAGTGCCTACATAATAGTAGATTACCTATATAACAACGGCGATAAAACAAAGAATGACTCAGATCGCAAATATTTGACAAATAAATGATGAAGGAGGCGTTCTTTTTTGTCGCTCGAATAAGTTCATAGTTTTATGTCACCCTCTGACCAGAAAGTGGGATTCGTACGCTTAACGGGGGGAAAAGGCCACTTTATGGGCAGGTGTGACGACATGAATGTCTCTATCTATTAATTCCTTCTATCTGTTCCCGAAGGAGTGGGAAAATGTGCATTAACAAACGTAGGTAAATGTGAGGTGTAACAAAATGTGGGTGTATAAAAATGGAAGGGCGAACCTATCGCCATGTATCAGGCACGTAAATCGTACTATATTATTGAGCGGTATGCTATAGCAAGAATGCTTCTGCCCATTTCCTCATAGCTGTATACCTCATACCCTCGTTACCCGCGGCAGAGATTATGGGTAACTGTATTCTGCTACATAAAATCATACCCTTTTCCTCTTTTGATGTGTAGTGCTTCTAACGTGTAGGCACAGATGTAATAACACAGATTTCATCGGTGCCAATATACTCGTGCCACTTTACTTTAATTGCAGTAATTCGATATACACTCATCTACAATATCTAACGATATTTTATGTACACTTTATTCGTGTTCTGTTTATTAGCTTCCATTCTCATAATACTGACCTATTCATTCTTTGCAGTTTTTCAATGACTTACTTAATTATGGTCATCCGTCATAACATTTAATGAATTGCATAGAAATTGTCAGTATTTTCAGAATGATCACCGATACAACATAAAGAAAAATCAATAAAAATATCCTTAGAGTTGACGAGTGTATTCTTCAGAGAATTCATTAGGAACACTGCTAGAGTAGTAAGAAAGCGGAATTCTGCGCCAAATAATTTGGTAACAGGAAGATAACAGTGATAATAGTGTAGATAAAACGGAAGCAATACTGCCAATAGACAGAAGCAGCTATAATATAGTTCCATTAAGCGAATAAGCCGTGGGATTCCCCGTCTGTTCTTAGAACAATTACGGGCTTATAAGTTTGGGTTCTGCTCACTAAGTGCGCACATGCTCTCGGGAGATAAAGGCCACTTGCGTTGCATCTGTATCTACTTACGTCACTTGCATTTGTGTCGTGAAACTTAAAGTCTAACTTGAGATTGCTGTAAGAGCGCTGAGCCTACACTAGGAAAGTTTTTTTTATGCAAGTCAGGGAAGCTCTTGACCTTTATATCACCTGTAAGTGACGATAAAGGCCGAATATGGAATCGAGCTTATTCTGGAATCCTCAACAGTAAACGGGCTGGATACCAGAAATACTGCTGCCCAATTCCTCGACATAGTAATGACCTTAGTCACCTTGTATGATACCTGTGGGGGAGACGGGGGTGAGATTGACAGTTGTATTTCGCTCTGCCGTAAGTACGTTATAACCTCAAATTATACTTGTAACAGTCATTTCTTCGTGGAAGTCCAATTTAGTACTGATATATACCTTGGCAATACCCAAAAAGGATTGGTGTCAGGCCGGTTGTAAAACCTAAAAATATGGATTGGAATGTTGGCATTCTCTCAACATGATCCTTTTTCTATACATTTATTAATCACAAGCACCTTTCCGGTGTGATGGATGATATGAATCAAAAGGGAGTGGATGGCTTGATGACGTCTGACTGATATGAACCGAAGAGGAAACATACTGCGCCGACCCCAGGTAGACTGGAAATAGGGATTGCAGAAGAAGAAGACTACACTACGTTGTCTCTAAGATAGATCGCCAAAAGGACGCGCCCATATTTAAATAGAGATACTTAGTAATAAAACAAACGAAGTCATTACAAGGGCCGCAACCACTAAACTCTGTATTCCAAATCCCGCACCTTATCTCCGAGCAATTGTACAATATTTATTACCGCTTGAGATATTGTAAAAAGCGGACTAATGTCGAGGCCGAGTAATTTTTAAGCTATTAAACTGTGAAGAACTTATTAGGTTGGCCAAAGAAATTTCCAACTTTAAATACGTTGGCCCACCGAGAAAGTAAGTTATTGAGAGTAAAAAACCGGCCGAGTGCGGGTCGCACACACGCACGACGGGTTCCTTATTATATATATAAGATAAACAAAAAAGAGTTTGCTGTATGGGAGCCCCCATACATATTTATTTTATTCGGTTTATTAGTATTTGTTGTTATAGCGGCAACAGAAATACTTTTTCTTCTTCCTGCCCTGTTTCCAGTCTATCTAGGGATCGGCGAAATATGTTTCCTCTTCCATTCATATCGGTCAGACGTTATCAAGCCACCCACTCCCTTTTGATTAATATCATCCATCACACCGGATAGGTGGTAGTGATGAATGAAAAAAAAGGACCATGTCGAAAGGCCATTAACGGAGAGAGTGATTTGAATGACAGCATTCCAATCCATAATGCTCAAGGGTTTAGCTAAGTTTTATAGCCTGCCGCTTGCATTACACCAACAACTCTCTTTGGGTCGTCAACAGAAAAACATCATCTGTGAATATTTAAACTGTCTAACTATCACGGTTCATGGAATACATCCTGGTGACGGACGGACGAATGGACGAATAACGGAGTCTTAGTAATAGGGCCCCGTTTCACCCTATGTGAGCGGGACCCTAAAACGAATGAAATTCCGTTTTATAAGCCGCACGCTTTACGAGTATTGTCGTGTTGAGATACGGCCGGCTTTGCTGCGGTTTCGTGTCCGGTGCCAGCGAGGTTCTCATTGGCCAGTGCTTCGGTTGATTCGAACTAATTGAATGTTTTGAGGCCGTGGCCATTGTTATACGCAATAAGCTCCGCAAATCTATCCAAGCCTAACAAATGTAAATACATTAAACCAAAGGGGTATCAATTGGCAGATAATTGATTTTATATATATATTTCAAAAAAACTAATAAATTCGAAAAACCGTAGACCACAAAGATTTTGGTGGTTAGAAAAAGAATTTCGAAAAATTGCGCGTCCGCTGCTATCCGGGCAGGTGCCTGACCGCTCGGCCACCCAAGACACTAATTAACTTTCCGAAATTCTTCTAACCTTTACACTTCACGTTGTAAGCCAACGGGTACCCTCGCAATGTAGAAATAAATTTCAAACATTCCAAAGCAGATATTTTTACAAACACCGTGCGTTCGGTTAAGCTTGGGTTTGCTTCATAAATTATTGTAGTACTTACTTACCTAAATAAAATTTAAAATTTTGAAACGCAATTTTGATTCACACTTATTAATTTGGACTAAAGACTAGTTTAGTTAGGCCAAGTGCACACGTAGTTCTGTCTTCCGGATCAAGGCATTCCATTTTTTGTAAATACCATATTATTATTGTCTAGGAGGTCGATTAAGTTCTGAGAAAGTCGGTATTAAGACTTAAATCGGCGAGACCAGGGGTCCTACCGCCTAACTTGATTGCTAAAGTAAAAGCTTATGACGTCATGCTGTCTTTTAGCACCAAGTGTACCTAAACTATTAGCAATAGCTTTGAACGAATGATCACTGAATGATTTCGTATGAATTTGGCACAAAAAATCCGTACCGCCTAAAAATCCAGGATGGCTGCTATAGCCGTAAGCAGTGCATTACAATATAGCTATCATCAGCAATCGAGTTAGGCGGTAGGCCCTCTGTATCCGACGGATTCGTGTGCAGAAGCGAGTCATCACCAGCCCTTTAATGTCCCCACTGCTGGGGCACCAGCCTGCTCTATGGATGAAAGAATATAGGGAGAATGGGCCATTTTTGTTCACTCATTCAACTATCAGCCTCAGTGAGCATTGCTTGGTTACGCAATCGCAGGTCGAGCGTGCTAAGTCACTACGCTGTCGAGCTCCTCTTGAAGCTAGTATTATTTAACTATGCAAAAGCTGAATAATTCGCCCAGATAATACTCGATAAACGTTGACGGTTTTATGGTTTTACGCTATTCATGATTAACGAGCAATTTCACGAAACAACGGGATAGAATGGCGTAATTCGTTATGTGATACTAATATAAGCTATTTCTGTCTACTAAGAGGAGCTCGCTAGCGCAGTGGCACAACGCGCTTGGCCTACAATTGCGTAAGCTAAGCAATTTCGCTAAGGCCGGTCATTGGATGGGTGACCAAAAATGTATTATATCGAGTTCCTTCGTGCTTAAGCCTGTGGTCCCGGCTGCATCTGGAGTCCCAATCTTCCTATATTTTTTCATCCATAGGGAAGGCCCGTGCCCCAGCAGTGGGGACATCAAAGGGCTGATGAAAACTGTCTACTTCGGTCGCTACCTTATTCTGCCATTAATACCATGACCAATGTGCAGTCAACAGTAGATGTAAATTATTAATAATTGATTTATTTTCTTTTGCAGTAAAATTACATGCACATTATGTCACGCCTTTCTCCCACGGTATATTTCCACTTGCTACGATCCTTACATACTTCTTTCGCTTCATCCAATCTCATTAATCTCTTCATGCATGCCTTTCGGTTTCGGGTACTCTTGACCTGGTACTTTTTTAATTGACTTTCAGTATGATTTTGAAAGATCCGTCTGGGCCTTTCCGTTTACTTTCGACAAATAAATCTAAACTACCAAAAAACAAATTTCTTCGAAAAATTTTCAACCCAAACGTGTTTATTGTTAAATGATGAGCAGATTGCGAAAAAACATGTCATTTTGTAACCTGACACAAGTATCATTCATCACAAATTGCCAAAACAATATTGAAGAACCTTTAATACACAAGATGTTATTTTGTTTGTATTTATAAATAATTATTAATAAATAATGTTTCGTCTCAGCTTTCTCCACAGGGATCAAAGAGATGGATAATTCAAATTGTCGGGGCTTGACTTTCAAATTGGATTTCACTTTGAGGCAATCAGATTAATATTTGTAACATTTTCATTTAATTAGAAATTTTTCACAATACGCCATCCCGGGCCGGGGGTCACTTTATTTCTCTGATTAAAAGCATTCGTTTCGTTATTATTGTAAACAGAAAGCAACATTATTTCATACAAGTATATATTATAAACAAATAAATTTGTGGTTAAAAAAGTTAGATAAATTATAGTCTTGACTCTTGATGCGGGATACACTAATTATTTGGACTCTTTCTAACATTTTCTTGTGATTATGTTTCTTATATTTATGTAATGTTCATATTAAAATTAAAATAACATACACAAATGCACAGGTATGTAAATAATTTTTCTTAAATTTTCCACTTATTCGGTTCTGCCAGAATATCATCGTTAAATGTGACAGTCCAGCGACAGTTAAACTAGGATTTGGGATTGAAATAGCTTGCAAACTATTCAATATTGATACGGCATGCCCGCAAAAAGCTGGTCGGTGGTATGCAACGTATTAATGCTTCAACTATAGGTTTTGCACAGAGTTCTGATTAAAAACTTTCCCAAACTAACAACGAACAATGTAACGAAAATCGAATTTTACCCAGCCCGGTGTAGTACGTTCTTGAGGTGCTTCTACACAGTGCATGTGGCTTGCGCATGTTCATTGAAGCACTTGCGCAAGCTAAATGTATCGTGTATGTAGACGATAGACGATTCCAGCGAGTCCGGCGACTCGAGGATGTAACGGTACCTACACAAGTAACATGCGCAATAGCCTGCGCAGGCATCACATCGCGCTGGTTACTTGCGCAGACATGATTAGCTGAAACGAACAAGATCTATTCATAAAGTACTCGCGCGGGCAGCATGTGCGTGTAGCTTTACCAAGTAACTTGCGCAAGTAGCCCGCGCCTTTGTTTATGCACTGATCAACTAAGGCTCGAGTTCACCAAAACGTAAAACAACTGATTAAAAGATAACCGCCAGTTTTTGATAGTTCTTCCATAAGATAATGTGCCAAAAACTGTCGGTTAGTTAATAATCGCCTGTTTAACTGCCGCACTCAGAGACGTCAATTAACTTTAATGAGTATTTAATGTCAAAAATTTTCATTTAAATCCAGACCATAGACCCGGCAAGAATAGTGACTAGTTTTGAATTGTCATTTTTTGACGTTTAGTACTCATTAACGTTATTTGACGTCTCTGAGTGCGGCAGTAAGTGTTGGTAAACTCTAGTCCAACTGGAGCATATTGCCTGCGCAAGTAGCTAGCTCCATTACTTGCTCCAGTTACTTGCACCGTGTAGATACGCCTTAAGCGGTAAGGAAGAAAAAGTAATATGGAGGGGTTATAATTAAACTTCACTGTGAAAGCTTGTGTATGCGACATGACCGTTTCGGAGTCGCAGTGTTACAAAATTAATTTAAACTTTTTATGAAGTTGCTCAAATTGAATTCTGCGGAAGACAACACTGGAAACAGAGCTAGTGTTGTTACGGATGGAAAGGGAGTTATTGAAAAAGTACGAAAGGTGGTTTATTCGCTGAGTACTTACATAAATCACGCCTATATCCCCGAAGGGGTAGGCAGAGGTGAATTAGCACCCACGTTTCGACAATTATGTTAGGTCCCATGTAATAGGCGGCGAGCCTATTGCCATTTATCGGGCACAAAAATCGCAGTACATTGCTAGGTGGTATAAGAGGAGCGCTGCTGCCCATTCCTCATCACTGTTTTATCCTTAGTCGCCTTGTACGACACCCACGGGGGAGATTTGGGGTGATGACGACTACATTCTATTCTGCCGACACCATTCGTTCAGTAGGTATCAGTCTTTATCAATAAAATAACATTAATTTATACCGATACATAATTATGATGATAATTTGCCAAATTACTCTCAATGTAAGGCAACCAATGTAAATCCAACCAATGTAGGTTAGACTCTTAACTTTGAACTATTCGATTTTAATTTTAACATTATATAAATGTTAGAAAAATTAGTACAAAGATTTTGGTGGTTAGAAAAAGAATTTCGAAAAATTATGATCTTGAGGCGGGAATCGAACCCGCGTCCGCTACTATACGGGCAGGTGCCTGACCGCTCGGCCACCCAAGACACAAATTAACTTGCCGAAATTCTTCTAACCTTTACACTTCACGTTGTAAGCCAACGGGTACCCTCGCAATGTAGAAATAAATTTCAAACATTCCAAAGCAGATATTTTTACAAATACCGTGCGTTCGGTTAAGCTTGGGTTTGCTTTATAAACTATTCGATTTTAATTTTAACATTATATAAATGTTAGAAAAATTAGTACAAAGATTTTGGTGGTTAGAAAATTCCTGCCTCAGGATCATAATTTTTCGAAATTCTTTTTAGAACCACCAAAATCTTTGTCTTAACTCTGAAGTTAACAAAATCAAGTGTTTATATTTAAGCTTCATAAAATCGATGGTCGTCGTTGATTTCTATGAGTAGTAAATAAAAATGGTAAAAAACAATACAATTTAGGCAATTGTGATTTATGTATGTGTGTACAAAAGGATTGGTTTTTTGAACGGGATTTAAGGACGCTTTTAACAGATTAAACTAGCTTATTCATAAGCTAGTTTAATCTTTTAAAAGTTTAATCTTATTATTGTTAAAAATGCTCAAACTTAATTCTGAGAGAAACAACGCAGCTATCGAAGACAGAGCTCTTGTTGTAAACGATGAAAAGTGAATTATTGAAACAGTACGAAAAGATTTGTCGTGTGGACGGGATTAAGGACGCTTTTAACGGATTTCACTAGCTTATAGGTCTTAAATTATTACATTATTCTGACTATTTCATCATTTAATGGCAACTTTGTTTACAATTTACTATTTGATATGAAACGCTGTTGCTAAGACATACCTAAATAAATAAATAGAAACTTAACAAGAGAACTGTATGTCGGCCTACTCACGACTCTTTGTTCATATTTATTTTTACAGACTTGATTATTATTGAACGAAATATACATAAACACAAATATAACGTGCCAGAATATGTGAATTATTATTGTATTCTGCTCTGCCGTCACCACAACCAAATATTAAATCATATTATGTATTATAAATGTTAAAACCATGTCTCAATATAAAAAATATAATTACTAATGTTTCTTACACTAACTATGCTCTATCTATTTACTATTGCATTGCCCTAACAGGGTTCATAGTGAAACCTTTATAAAATTTTACATCCCATGAGAAAATGTGAACCCATGTTGCAATTTTTGCAAAATTTGAATTAAATGCGTTAGGATTAACATTCCTTAGTATTTTTCGGTTTAATTTTATCTTATCTGGAGGCACACTGAAAGACATGGACGTTAGTGACTCGGGATCGCTCGAGATGGAGGGCTGCGGGGGAGGCCCAGCAGTGGGGTCTTGTAGGCTAACAAAAAAAGTACATACATACATAAATCACGCCTATATCTCCGAAGGGGTAGGCAGACGTGAATTTACACCCGCGTTTCGCCAATTTATGTTGGGTCCCATGTAATAGGTGCCTGGCCTATTGTCCTTTATCGGGCACGTAAGTCGCAGTACATTGCTAGATGGTATAAAACCCTGCTGCGCATTCTTCATCACTGTTTTAACCCTTAGTCGCCTCGTACGACACACTCGGGAGAGATTTGGGGTGGTGATAATTGTATTCTGCTAAGCCGTCACCACACGTCATTTTGTTAAAATAACGCCTCTCAATTTGTCTCTGTGTTTGTTGCAGTAATAGCGACGGCACACAACATTACGTCGCTGAACGTGCCCAGATATGCTGACCCGCACAAAGAGGCGCATCTCGTGTGCCACTATGTCAACGAGAAGACGGACCCCCCGCTGCATTCCGTCAAGTGGTACAAGGGCACGCACGAGATCTTCCGGTTCACCCCGGAACAGGAGGTGAGCAGTGATTTGTATTTGAGTAAAACTACAAATTTGAATTTTGCAATACAACAAAATTCAAAGTTGTTTTACTCAAACTTTACGGCCTTATTAAGAAACACGGTTTAAGTATAGACCAGTTACTCAGTGTTTGGTCTCTTTTCCTCATATTCAAAATCATGTTTGTGAGACGAAGACAAAACGCGGAATAGCTATACCATGTTTACTACCAGTTTATTAATTAGTTAGGGTTAGTGGTATAAGTATGTTTGTATTCTAGGAACGCTAGTGCACATTCTTCATTATTATGGCTGGCAAGGCCGAATGCTCAGATAGCTGGGTATTGGCCAAGAAGTCCCGGATTCAAATCCTGGTAGGGTCAAATTTTGTGAAATAAATGATATTAAAAATATGTCCGTCTTCCAGTATCTATAACACAAGTGCTTAGGTTACTTACTTTGGGCTAGAAGATAGGTGTAAGTGTAAAATAATTATTATTTATGTTAACAGTACGTCAAGCTACCACATATTCTTAATCGAGTTTGTAGTTTACTACCAACAAGTTAAGATTGACAATCTATTGAAGAAATTTGATTGTTAGATGGTGGTGACGATGATTGTATTGCTTTCTGACAGTAAACGGCAACACGTTTTTATTATCTTTAAACTGTTTTGTCACAGATGTTAGTTAACCCGTTGGCAAAAACATAATTAAATTTTTTAAATATATTTCATCGTGCTCGAACATAAAATTGGGTCGATATTTCAAAGCACTTTTATTTAAGAAATTAATTACAGCCTTGGTAGTTGACATCTCAAAAAGAAAAACAAAACAAATAAACGAATTTTATTTTGCAAAGGTTCGCACAATTTCTTTCTAGCTTAATAAAAAATTCAAATAAAGTAATTTTTTTTCTTTATTCATGCTAAGCAGTTGCTTCATTAGGCCAGAGAGTCTTAAAATATCACAAAGCTATATTTCTCTGAGGTTACTGAATTAGGCATGGACGACTTATTAGTCGTGAAACTTTCTTTATTTTATCGTGCTCGGTAGATGACAATAGGCTCGACTCTTCATCATCACCAGTTCTTTAACGTCCACACTGCTGGGGCACAGGCCTTATTTTTCTATCCATAATACAAGAACATAGGGAGATTGGGCCATAAGCCACCGCTGGCCCAGTGCGGATTGGTGGGTATTAACGACTGCAGAGGTAGCTAGCCAGGCTGACTTGAAAAAAGTCCTGCCACCAACCAAAGCTAGTGGAGTGGTATAGCGCGCTTGGCCTGCGATTGCGTAAACTAAGTAATGTTCGCTAAGGCCGGTCATTGGATCGGTGACCAAAAAATGATTATCTCGAGTTCCTCCGTGCTTCTGAAGGCACGTTAAGCTGTTGGTCCCGGATGCATCTGCCGTCGTTAATACCCACCAATCCGCACTGGGCCAGCGGTGGCTTATGGCCCAATCTCCCTATGTTCTTTCATCCATAAGGAAGGCCCGTGCCACAGCAGTGGGGACTTTAAAAAGGCTTGTGATGATGAAGATGATTAGTTGTTATTCTTCTGTTTAGCCACCAACGAGGATCTTCAACACCACCACCGGAGGCCTGGTAACCGGAGGTTCATGCAATGTACACAGCTGCGCCATCAGCATTTTGCTCCCTATGACCTACAACACAAGGCTGTCTTTCACTTGCGAGGTCTCAACTGAGGGGCCGAGGTTTGCCGTCGTTAGACAGACGAAGAACTTAACTGTAGCAGGTAATAATGTATTATGCTCTGTTTCACAATCGACAAGTAAATTCGCTTACTTGTTCAGTTCAATTGATATATATTTCATATTACAACTGTCAAATGATCTCCGAAGTAAGCTACTTTCCCCCGAATACAGAAACGCTAATCAAAGTTTGGGTCTTGCTTAACATTTAAATGTTGTCAAAATTGACGTTTTTCCATACAAATTCTGACGGGTACTGTCCACTTAACTTGATAAGCAGTCCCCAAAATTTGAGTAGCGTTTCTGTATTCGGGGGTTTGACGGCCGGCTTGGTCGAGTGCTCAGATTGCTGGCTGTTGGCCAAGAGGTCCCGGGTTCGAATCCTGGTAGGAGCAAACTTTGTGATGACCACAAATGTTTGTTTCCGAGTCATGGTTGTGTACATATTTATGTAGTATATTTTCAACATTTATATACATAATTATATTAAAAATATGTCCGTCATCTAGTATCCATAACACAAGTCCTTAGGCTACTTACTTTGGGCTAGATGATGGGTGTGAGTGTAAAAATATTTATTTATTTATACTTAGATCTTACTTGTCGATTGTGAAACGGGCCCTTAGTTACTTTAATATGCATCGTTTTTTTGGACGATTGAAACCAACTTATGATATATGCAAATGTCATCAGACCCCTTATTATGTGAGCCGATTTCAGTTGCTTAGTCTATCCGTCACTCTCGCACTTTGCTATTATTCCCATTGAGTGAGAGACGGGGACAAAAGCAACTGAAATCGACTTTCATAATACGGGGGCTATGGATATCTAGTGAATTCAGTAAAAATTAACTAGATTCCTAATCCGATGAAGATATATTTTAAGCTTGAGGCTACAATAAGCATGTGGTGACAGCAGAGCAGAATACAATTGTCACCACCCCCAATCTCTCCCGCGGGTGTCGTACAAGGCGACTAAGGGTTAAGACTGCGATGAGTAATGGGTAGCAGCGTTCCTCTTATAGCAATATACTGCGATTTATGTGCCCGACAGATGCCAATAGGCTCGCTACTCGCTACCAATTACACGGGACTTGCGCCCGATATATGGCAATAGACTCGCCACCTATTACATGGGGACTTGACTTAATTGCCAAAATGTTGGTGTTAACTCACCTCTTCGGTGATAAACAGGCATGATTCATGATTTATGCTAATGTTGTGTATTATTTTTCTTACACAGTAATTCTCAAAGACGATCCAGTTATTGTCGGCGTCCCAGGAATAGTGCAATTAGGAGAAGATGTGACGTTGAACTGCAGTACTGGACTGGGCATGCCTCCTGCGAACATTGTGTGGTACGTCGATGGGAAAGCACAAAGGGTTAGTATATCATCACTAGCCTTTTAATAGATTCAAACAGAAAACTAAATTTAATAGTAGGTACTCGTAATATTTTACAACGCTTAACACTTTACTGAAAGATTACTTTTTAGTACCCAAGGGTTAATCCCTTTTCAATATACTGGTAAAATTATAAAGTCTCGCAAAACGGTTGGTTCAAAGTTTCATTATGTGTACCTACAATTAATAATATTGCGAGTATTAAAATCAGCTTATGGTAGTAGCGCTTTGTTTGCTAGTGCATTAATCTATATTTATTATAGCTTTATTGCTTTATTTCGCTTTGTGCCAAAGTTTATATCAATCGATGCATCATTTATATAATTTTGTTAATTATCTCTTATAAGAATATAATTGGTCGATGAAGTAGAAGTGTTAATTCTATTCGAATTAAATAGATTATAAATGTCAATTTTAACAACAACAACTACTCCGATATTTGACGTTGTGTTACATTGTTTTCTAGATTTCAAAACACGATACGACGTCACATCATGCTACAACGCTGCATCTTTTTACGATACAACGTCGTATCATTGAAATTCGTTTGTAAGTTCGTGCAAGCGACACGATATCGCAACGTGCCATGGTTTCGTCGTGTGGTCGGTCGCAGTTAATCACTAAAAATAGTCTGTGTTCTCCTCATGTTGATATTAAGAAGACGAATTAAAAAGAAACAGATACACCGAAGATACTGAATAAATTCATTTCTTTCAATTAAGAATACGATGTCGCGCCGTTAGCTCGTTGTAGATTCCCACGGTACGACGTCACATCATGATACGATGCCCCGTCGTAGCACGTAGCGTCATCTTAGCGCGATGAGACTCGTAGCGCGATGTGAGGTCGTAGCACAATTCGATGTGGTAGCACGATATGATTCCGTAGCACTATGTGCCTCTGTAGCAGTATGTGACTCAGTAGCACAATGCGACGTCGTAGCATGATGCCTGGTATCGTGTTTATGAGTACGAGCCCTAACAGATTCTCCTCTTTCAGACGGAGCCTTGGCTTGTGAACAACACAAAGGTGTCTCTCCCGAACGATTTCGACCTCCGCAGCAGTTGGAGGCCGGTGCGGATTAAGGTGAACACACTGCACAGCATCATGTCTGTGAGGTGTGAAGCCACCCAGCCCACGTTTCCGCCCTACACGAGAACCGCCAATGCAAGTTTGGTGGTGGCCCGGTCGCCGCACCTTTCTATGTTCACTTCTTCAGGTAAATTGATATGCGTGGTACATTTTGTACCGATATAATTCTTTTGGTCACCCATCTTACAAGCGATCACTGTGAAAACTGATGGGGGCTTGGACAAGTGTCCAATATGTAGGAACGAATAGAATAAAAATGTATGAAACTGACGTCTTGCTGAGTAAACAACATGGCGACCGTGGTGTCATATGTAAGAGTAGTTCTATGTCAAAAATTGATGTTTGTTCGACTTTGCACACATACAGTTTGCCACTTGGCTATAGGTACTTTTACCACAGCCACTGGCTGAAATTATCGGAACCAAATAAGATAATACATTCAGAGCATTTGCATGCAAAGAAACTGGCAATTCCATCGGCGTCTCGTTTCAATCTAAACAGCTAATAGAAAAGTTATCTGGCTGGGAAATTTCTCGCGTGACAGTTTTCTCAATTATTTTTGCAATTTAATGAACAGTAGGCATTTTACTAATTAATTACGGAATCGATTGGTTCACAATACACAAATCACGCATATAATCTTTCATAATCAAGTTATGAAAGAAATAAAGAAAGTCTATTAAATTTAAAGAAGGTCCAGGTCAAGAGTACCCGAAGCCGAAGGGCATGCATGAAGACATTAATAGGATTGGATGCAGCGAAAGCAGTATGTAAGGATCGTAGCAAGTGGAAAGAAGTGATCTCTACCTACCCTTATGGGAGAAAGGCGTTACATATGTGTATGTATGTGATGTAAGAGGAATGCTGGCTGCCCATTAATCATCGCTGTCTTTACACTTAGTCGCCTTGTACGACACCCACGAAAGAGATATGGGCGGTGACAATTGTATTCTGCTCTGCCGTCACCACACGGCACCATGATGATAATGATGTTGACATAAAAAAAGCCGCAGTATTGTTGACTACAATAGCTTTCATTGTTCCAGGTTCGAGACCCGTGATGGTGGAGGTGTCAATTGCGGTCTTAACCTCATGCTTGTCATCAGTGCATATATTTTCGAAATATAGTGCCTTGAGTGAAGTCTAGTCGACTAAAGTGAACGGAGTCGGAATAAGATGAGTAGCTATATAGTTAGATAAAAATGTCACTCGATGTTCACACGCCAGTGCATGGTCAGGAACTGCAGTATTGTCGACCTTATTTTGTAAGGCATAGGGCGCTCCGAATTCATCAACGAGCCTCGTCGTAGCGTCGGAATCGAGAAACCCACCACTGCTATCTACATTATTAAAACCGAGAGTCCTTTATTAATACAACTCATTTTTTGTATTTCAATGCTCCAGAAAACATTCTGCCAAGAAACATCGGCGTCGATATTATAGATCCGCACCGTCTTGTTTACGGTTCGCTTCGCGTAATCTTTGCAGAAGAAAAAAATCCCGGCATTCTAATCAAGAAAAATGTTTTCCTCCTCAAAGTTCGGATTCCGAATCCCAAGCTCCTCGTTCGTACATTATAATAAAATTGTTCGCTTCACGTGTTCCCCTATTGCAACATAAACAAAGTACGCTGATTTATTACCTGGCAGCGGGAGTGAGCTACTGGAAGCGTATGTTGGTATAGATGTCAGCGTGTGATATTAATACTCTATACATCTACGCTGTACGTTGCCGAATGTTTGATATGAAGGGGAATGTTTTCTTGGAGAAGGATATTATCATATTTTTGATATCACATTTCTTGGTTGCAAGGAAATAAGGGAGGTAGACCATTTGAGGTTCCTTAAGCGATATTGTGTTGCTGCTGTAAGAAGGTCTTGTGAAGACACAGCGCTTCTTCTTAATTAGGCTGGTGGGTTTGAAGAGGTAGCTAGACCAGAGACCTGCTTTCTGGCCTATCTTTCCTCTCAAACGGACTCCATGTATCGTGCTTGCAGTAATAAAAAAAAACAAGAGAAACCATCACTGGTTTGCCATATAGTTCCGGTGTTCTGCGTTCCAAATATGAATGTTTAGCGTCGCTAATATCTAAGATATTTATTGTAAAGAGAGAAGACAGATTATATGTAGTTCCGTTTTTACTATTTTCGTTTGAGAGCTCATATTTGGAACTCGATGTAGCCGTTTTCAATATGATTTCAAGCGTATTGAGGTGAGCAGTCTTGCTTGGACGGCGTGTGAACATTCGCTGCATTGCTGTATCTGTGTCCGTTTCGTTTATTTCAAATTGAAGAACCTACTTCGGTTCAAAGGAACGCCGCGCTTTGTCCTCTCGCTCGGTGTCCCTTAGAGAATTCGAGATGGAGTAGGAAGTATTTTATTGTCAATGCACTCGCCGGCACAGACGGTTTACATGAGAGCCAGCTTAAATTGTTTCGAAGATCGAACGTGCCCAATACGATCTTTTTCGGAACAAATTGCGTTACTCTTTTGTTATTGACCGGTGTGCCATTTTCACATGCTGTTCGCTATTTAGTTATATAGTTCGCTTTTATTTTATTTTATTTTATTTATTTTTATTTTATTTATTTATTATGTCGGTAGGTTGTTCCGTTTTCACCAAAGACTTCTAAATCTAAGGGTTCATTGAAATCTTTGAAAATCATAGTTTTAATGATTGCCTAAATAAGCAACAACCTGACGCTTTAAAACTAAGTTAATTTTAAGTTGAATAGTAAATAAAGTGTCGTAGAGGTTACCCTAAACTTGAAGTTAGTTGTCATTGGTAAAAACGGGCGAAACTGTCGTAAGTTTTGCATGTTAAAATAACACACAAGTACATGTTGGTGGCAAAAAATGAAGATTACGTATTAAAAAATTAATCTTATTAAGCAATAAAAACGTTAGTAGTACGCCCCAGGTACCTACAAAATTTCGAGTAAACAAAGCAACATAATCAACCTTTGACTTTATAAATAGTATAACATAACTACACTAACACTAACTTGTATTTGGCAAACCAACAATAGTTTTATTTTAAGACTAATCCGATTTAATTTCACGAATGTTATCTTAAGCGCTAATAGAAATATTCGGTATTGTAAGTAACGTTGAATGCTCAAAAGTGACTGATATGTAATTGTTCGTTTGTAAATTACTCTGAATTGGATACAGCAATCAGAGTGACTCTAAGTATAAAGTCAGAATTATATAAAATAGCAAGCACTGAATTTCGATGTTTTATGTCACGGAAAAATTTGTATAATTATATTTACATAATTGTTGAGTGGGAGAGCTGGAACGGCATTATTGTACAATTATGAGACTCGGGACAAATTATTGTTGGTATAAATGATATTTCTAATTGTACAGCGAGCGGTGAATGAAAATGATTCCTTTCATTGGAGCATTGTGAATATTTGACTTCATTCGTTTTTAAAGTGCGTCAAGTGCTTATGATTCAATTGCACTTACTAAAGTAGGAATTATCATTATAAATGTGCTGTTTCAGAAGGAATTATTATAGAGAAACTATCTGAGTCTACAGAAATACAATCATGTTTCACTTTAACTATCGGAATGAATAGCACGCAAAATTCATTCGCTAAATAAACAGAAAGAAAGTAACAACTGAATTAGGAATTATTCAGATTTGTGTTAAGAACGCAAAGTCTGTTTACCGATCAAATTTCAACCTTATCATTATTGGCGTAAATTAGTTGAATATTTATTACAAAATGATGACAGTCAGTTCTCTAAAATTAGACTGTAGATACAGATTTAATTTCATGGAGTCCTTGAATTAATCCACGAAAAACTAGAGAAGTCACTTTTCAAACATATTTGTTTACGAGTCTCGTAATATCATAAAAACCATTGTACTTATTATAAATTCTAAACAGGTAATAAATCGTTGTTAGTAATAATACGTGTTATTATAATATAAAGTTTGTTATTAATTTTGATTGTCTATTAAGTTAATGTGCAACGAATTTGACGTGTTTCTTATATATAATTATATTGTGCTAACTTAAATCTAATCTAGCTTCGTAACTTATTTTTATAAGGTATGACCTATCATTTCTTTTATTTGTGCGGTGAAAGGTACACACATACATAAATCACGCCTATATCCCCGAAGGGGTAGGCAGAGGTGAACTAGGACCCACATTTCGCCAATTATACACACATACAAGAATGGAGGATATGTGTAGGTGCTCGTGGAGAGGGTATTATTGAGTATTTTGTGCCAAAACCGGCGTTTGGAACTCCAAACGCCGGTTTTGACACAAAATGCTAGTATTGTATATCATCATGGCTCCCTGTCCTGCTCCCAGGTTGTGATAAGGGCAGGATATTGCCCAAGTGATAATACAAACCTCTCCGTTAAGCCGCTAGAGGTTAAAAAAAATAAATTAAAATTTCATGATGACGATATTGAAAAGCAAATGTACTACCTAAGTACCTGCTGTAAATATAAAGTAAAATTTAAAAGCTCAGAATTGCGTATAGTCATTGTTATTGTAATTCTTAATCGCAAATGTCATATTTCGAGGCAAAAGATCAACTAAATTGTAAGTATGTACCTTTCATATCGTTTAAATTTGTGTGCCAAAATTGTATCTATTTATAACTATACCTACTTATTGTGTAAGTTGTATATAATGCGAATTAGGTAGTAAAAATGTCTAAGTCACTTCAAATGAAAATTATGTGATTGTTTTGTTTGTTAATAGGGAGACAAAGCTCATTTAATCTCTGCATAATTTTATAGATCCGAAAAAAAAACTGTTTGGTTTTACACAGACAACCTAAAATGTTTCAAGAGAACTAAAGTTCTTACATAAGATAATTATAGATATACTTTAACATGATCACCCCTTATTAGTTTCGGTCCTCTGTCGCATCAACCATTGAAGTGGTTTGTTGAGAAAAGGCTACAAATTCAATTAGTTTTCGAAAAATTGTCGCTTTCGAAGTTCCTAAAAAATATAATCACAATCAACCCTTTGTTAGAGCCGGTTTTTTTGATGCATAGTTAACATAACTAACTCTATTATTAAATGGGTAACTCTATCAGTATGATATTGTTACTAATGGTTAAATATATAAAAAAAAAAACAAAAACATAAATCATGCATATATCCCCGAAGGGGTAGGCAGAGGTGAACTAGCACCCACGTTTCGCCAAATATGTCAGGTCCCATGTAATAGTTGGCGCGCCTATTGCCATTTATAGGGCACAAAAGTCGCAGTACATTGCTAGGTTGTATAAGAGGAACGCTGCTGCCCATACCTCATCACTGATTGATTTATCCTTAGTCGCCTTGTACGACACCCACGGGAGAGATTTGGGTTAGTATAATTTAACCATTAGTAACAATTTTTAACAATTGGCTGAGTTAAATATTCATCATCAGAACGGACATGCTGCCTGAAGCGGGTACTCTGATGTAAATGCCATTTCCCATACAGCCAACGAGACAGATGGGAATTTCAATAATAACATGTCCCCTCAAGTAGTCAATAAGTTGATGCGAATAATCCGTTTTGGAAATGTGTTTTTTTTTACAGACAGTTCAGCTGCCTATTCGTACAACATTTACCATTACTTTCGTACAACAGACAGTTGGCACATTCCCACAAGAAACGTACCTAATTCGGGAAACAACGATAGTAATGCTTAACTCGATTACGCGTAATGCTTATTGCGAGTACTAACGTCTCCCTATTAGCCTCCTCTCATTATAACGTCTCACACTATCCCTTCTTTTGTGGTCCTCCACGCTCTTAAGAAAATGGTCAATTCCGCGCACTACTATCAAATTGTTCTGTGATACATGTGTTTATTACTTTACATATAAGGGTGCCATCATGTTGTTTAAAACATCCATCTTATTATAAAATATGGACTAGAGTTAGTCATAGTTTTAAACTGGTGCTGTCGCTTTTATTTGCTGAATGAAAGCATCACTTTTAAACCATGATTAACTTTAGTCCATGTTTTATAATAAGGGGATAAGTGTCCGTTCAGACTGGCCCCCTCAAAGAGGAAAGCAGAATTATATCGCATTTAAAATTGAATCTAAAACTATTGTCATGAGGTTTATTTTTACATGTCACTGTATTTGCTGTGAGCGGCTCTCGAGCATTTCCATACAAAAATTAGTGAAATTAATAAGAAACCCTAATACAATGACACAAAACTCCAAGCCGGTCTGCCTGAACGGACCCTTATACGGTTTGAGAAGTCCTTACTATAGGAACCTTCTGTGGCTCTGAGCCAAATGAAATAATTAAATTAAATACGACATTCTGCAAAGTGGCAATTGAAAGCGTACAAAATTATGTATATGACGTGAGTAGTTAATTATACAAGAAAATATTAAATAAATAATGAGGTAGGTATGTCTTATACTACAAGAAATGGGTCCTCTTCTCCTCTATATCTATTTGTGTCACCGACGGGTCCCTTATGCTCTAGCTAGTATCAAAGTCAAAAATCGTTTATTTAATTCTGGTATGATTACAATTACACTTGTGAATCGTCAAGACGCTAGACGTCGAAAACCTGTGTGTCCAAGGGAAGATGGGGAAGTGCGCAGTGTGCCTCAGTTTGTAATGATAGGTCTCCAAAACCCACCTACGCTCCGATCCGCCAACAAAGCGCTGACCTCGACACATTCAATACCAATAGTATAATATTACATTTTACACCTTATTTTAAATTATGGTTTGCAATAAATACATTGATTGTAGAGGTTTGTGTAATTGTATTTAAGTTTGTTGCAATCATACCTATCATGCGTATATTATACGTCCTAAAGAATTAGACATCAGGAAAAATTCGAAACATTATTTCCTGATTCGGGAATCGAACCCGCGTTTGCACTGCACTGCCTTAGCCTTCCTGATTGACCGAAAATTTTCCGATTTCTTTTTCTAATAGTTTTTTGACATGTTTGTCATCTTCAAATAAAACCATGAAGATGAATTATTATACCTAATAACAAGGACCGACAATATTTTCATTACAAAAAACAATTATTGTCCCTATAGTAGTGCGAAATAGTTTCGCATGTACGTAATGAAATTGCGCAATACTTGGACATTATATTAGCAGACTGAGGTTCAGTCCCTGTAATCAACAACCCCCGGTGTCCCCTAATGGATGTTAGCGGGTAAATAAAATTACTTTACTTTTAAACAATTTACAATGGAATCGGTAATTAAATTACTACAATATTCAGGTTCCACTATGGCGGGTCGTACACAGTCACTCTCGATCTCCATCCGCTATCAGAGTCAACGATCACTTCGTATTAACAAGTACGAAGTTCGTACACAATCAATCTGGATCGTGATCATTGATTTTGATCGCGGATCGCGATCGAGAGTGACGGTGTATAGTGCCTATGAAACGGACAAAGGTGATTAAGCAAAAAGGAAACACGATATTTTAGCAAAAATATTTTTCTGGTTACTTTAATTAATGACTACTGATCAATCAGACTCAATAAAATATTCAAATGTTGGTCGATCGACGGCCGCCTTGGTCGAATGCTCAGATTGCTGGGTATTGGCCAAGAGGTCCCGGGTTCGAATCCTGGTAGGGGCAAACTTTGTGATGACCACAAATGTTTGTTTCCGAGTCATGGTTATGTAGTATATTATGTAGTATATTTTCAACATTAATATACATAATTATACTAAAAATATGTCCGTCATCTAGTATCCATAACACAAGTGCTTAAGCTACTTACTTTGGGCTAGATGATAGATGTGAGTTTATTATTATTATTGAAAAATATTTATTATTATTATTATAAATGTTCGCTTGTTTTGACTTGATGACACGGCTCCTTATTTTCCACATCAGTAGAAGGAACTGAATATATTATTATTCACATTCCACTATAATGGCAGGAAGAGTAAGAGGAAGACTGTTGGTAGAGTCGCGAAACTATTTCTTTGAATTGGTTCCTTTGTGAAAATATGTACCCTATTTAACGCAAATAAGTACCTAATTTGAAATTGATTTTGTGCCATGAAAATTAGTGGTTAGAAAATGTTCGAAAACTTAGCCTTGATTATATCAAGACAAGAGTATAATTTTTCCAAGGAAATTAGAAGCGTTAAGCTTTCATACTAAGTCCATAGAATGGTGCAACTAATCGTGGAACCAATGTATGGGCGGTGATAGATGTTAGTTGACTCTGTTAGCATCTAATATTCTATTAAATGTACAAATTAATATTGATGAATATACGGGAAAGTGGCGCATGGCCAACTTGTGTATAAAGAAGATATTTATTAATACTCAAGTATGGTGGTGTTAACATATAGGGGCAGGGGCCCCAAAACGGGCATGCTGCCTTAAGCCAATACTCTCGTGTATAATTTTCCATACAATCAAGGAGACGGATGGGAATTTCAATTATCACGTGTTAATTATCTCTTAAGGAATCAGTAAATAAATTACGGGAATATATCCGTTATGAAAATATAATTAATCTTTACGGTTATTTGCATAAGGCAGTGTGCCAGTTTTGTGCCCCCTTCCCCTTACCCCCTCTCCCTACAGACATTCCTTTACTCCGAAAAGTAAGTCAGGTGTAATTTTTTATTTAGTCGGCAATATTTAGAGCTCTATTTTTGTAATATTAGTTAGGTCAAGATGAGTTTTTGGTATGATTTTGAATCCTATAAAACTGATCTAACCTAAAAAATACATATAATGATTCGGAGCTAACGATTGTGATGGTATCAGTTACCTATTGTTAGATTAATCGAATTGTTTGTCATTGTGTTAAAATACGGGGAAAAACTTGTATAGATTAATTCATAAGGTTTTGAAGGATAATTATTATTTTGTATAACATACGAAGGAAGGAATCAATTAATTGCATCCTCTGATGGCACTCTTTATAAATTATATGGAATAGCTATAAGATTGTCATTGGGTGTCATGTTCTTAAAGGCGATAATAAACGTATTTAAAAACAAAGTTGTATCATTTCGAAACCTTTATCCTTTTAACATATAGGATACATAAATAGAAAATGGGGCAGACTAATATTACCACCCAATACCATGTTTCGCCAATTAGGTTAGATCTCGTGTAATAAAGGGCGAGCCGATTGCCATCTATCGGGCTAGTAAATCGCAGTACATTGCTAAGTGGTCTAAGAGGGACCCAGCCCATAACTTAGTCTAATGCTGCACTCAGAGACATCAAATAACGTTAATGAGTACTTAACGTCAAAAAAAGACAATTCAAAACTAGTCGCTATTCTTGCCGGGTCTATGTTCTAGATTTGAATGAAAATTTTAGACATTAAATACTCATTAAAGTTAATTGACGTCTCTGAGTGCGGCAGTTAGTCCTAAGTCGCTTTGTACGACAATCGCGGGAGAGACATTTGTATTCTACTCTGCCATCGAGCCTGACGCAGGTTCGGTTCCCGCGTGAAGACTATAATTCTTCCAACTTTTTTGTATTGAACAATTTTCTTTGTACAACTCTCTTTCCTTGCAATCAATAATTCTTTTCTGACATCTTCTATTACTATTAGGTATATACTTCGGACCGGAGCTTTTCGGAGAATAATACATATTGTCAGTGAATGTTATTCTGGGTCATCCCATCAATTTCGCGTTATTCACCTTTCATCCATCCCCGCCAAAACAAACCTGTATTAAATCACGCCTTTAATTCCATGAAAGAGGATCCGATGAAAAAATAAACATTTCAAAAATTTGTTTTCTGGAAAAAGCCGTTTTGAAAGCCATAAACTTGACCAGTCGTCAAACAAACTTATCAAAAATAAAAAAGTCTGAGAGACTGGCGCTTGAACGGTTCCGTACCTACCATTAATAACAAAATAAGCAAAATATCAAGTCTACTGTATGGGAGCCCCTTTAAATATTTATTTTATTCTGTTTATTATTTTTTGCCTGCCGCATGGTGTCGTACAAGGCGACTAAGGGTTAAAAGAGTGATGAGGAAGCAGCAGTGTTCCTTTTATACAACCAAGCAATGTACTGCGACTTTCGTGCCCGATAAATGGCATTAGGCTCGTCACCTATTACATGGGACCTAACATAACTAGCGAAACGTGGGTGTTCATTAACCTCTGCCTACCACTTCGGGGATATAGGCGTGATTTGTGTATTGTGTCTATTATTATTTATGATGTTGTAGCGGCTGTTGTTGTAGCATCATCTGTGAAAATTTCAACTGTCTAACTATCACAGTTCATGATATCCTGGTGACAGACGGACGGACGGACAGCGGAGTCTTAGTAATAGGGACTATCACGGTTCATGAGTGACAGACGGACGGACGGACAGCGGAGTCTTAGTGATAGGGTCCCGTTTTACCTTTTCGGTACGGAACCCTAAAAACCGACACAGACGTAAATGGTGGCGAAATTACTCGCACGGACAAAATGAAAATAAATCTGAATCCTCCTCAAATGAGAGCGTTTGTTTCAACGGAATAATCGAATTTGATGCTCACTTAACACAGTCCGGCAATCGGCACAGAGCATTTGTTCCGTGTGATTTTAACAAAGACTGGCTTCGCGTTCTGTTTTATAGCAGAATTTATTTATCTTTGGCTAGGGGAAAAAATTGATGGGTGCAATCGGATTTAGATCGTTGTTGTCAATTAATTTTTTTTTTCTATGTTCGACAGGAAAGCTCTTGCCCTTCATCTCATCTGATGGTAAGTGACGATAAGGGCTGAAGATGGAATCAAGCTTCACCCTTTTTTTTTTTTTTTTTTTTTTGTGAGGGGGAAATGCTTTTGTGCATGTCCTGTACCGTGGGACAGTCAGTACAGGGGTCTGTGGGACTCCGCGGTGTGTCGAGAGCACCGTGACTACCCACTAAAAACCCCTCTTGCGTCTCCATCTAGCGTAACGCCGGGACTAAGGGTGACAGTAAACCATATCTCCTGTCCCGGCTTGTCGCATTTGTCCAGTGGACGCGTCTCTTCGTGCGGATGTTGCGCAGTCATCACCGGCGAACAGCCTGATGTTGTGGCTGCCGTCCTGTTTCGCTCCTAGGCTGTTGGTGTAAGTGTGACGGCGGTGTCCTAGGCCGCCGTCCAGCCCGATCAGTTGGCTGGGATGCCAGCGTACGCCCTGCGTCGCCTGCCCACTCTTCGGCGTCTCGCCGGATCGGCATTAGGGTCCTCCTCGCGGAGTCGCTCATCTGCCTCTTTCGCCTCCATGACCACCTCGCAGAACCTGCGGACTGCTTCCCAGGCCTCTGCACCTCCGACCATGGCACTCACAACATTGGGGAGCGATAGATTGCCACCAATTGTTGTTGTGAGCACCGCTCTCTCGTCTGTCCATGCATGGCACTCCTCTAAGGTGTGTTGGGCGGTATCCTCCGTCGCCCCACACTGGTGGCATTCCGTGGTTCGCTCTCTTCTCGCCACGTTGCACAGGTATCTCCCGAAGCAACCATGCCCCGAAAGAACCTGCACAAGGCGATAAGAGAGCGAACCCTTGCGGCGCCCTATCCACTCCTCCAGAACTGGTCTAATCGCCTCAATGGTGCGCGACCCGGCGCTAGGCGTAAGAAGCCTTCTGCGCCACCTCACAAGCGCTTCCTCTTGCGCATCAGTGCGCCAGGATGCCACCTCTTCTGGCAGGGGTTGTGTGCCTTGCTCTTTCACGTCCGCAATCTTACGGTACACCGCCAATTGTACCCCCGCGTCCAAGTCCCACGGCGTAGTGCTGGCCAAAACACAGGCCGCCTCGTAGGAGACAGTGCGATATGCCCGAGCAACTCTGACTGCCATGATCCGCTGCGAACGGCGTAGCAGCGTTCTGTTGTGGGCAGTCAGAGAGTCCGCCCATATGGGCGCCCCGTAAAGGGCCACCGATCGCACCACACCAGAAAATAGGCGCCGACATCTCCCGCTAGGGCCTCTAAGATTGGGCATTAGCCTGCTTAGCGCCATCGTCACTTTCCCTAGCTTTGGAGCAATGTACTCGAAGTGGGGTTTAAAGGTCCACCGGCTATCGAGGACGAGTCCTAGGTACTTCATCGTCGACCCGACGCCGATGGACACCCCTCCAACCATCAGTTCAGATCTGACGGGCGGCGCCTTGCGCGGCCCATGGAAGCATATGGCTTCTGACTTGTCCAGTGCGACAGTCAGACCAAGCCTTCTAATGCGGGCCACAACTTGGGCCACGCCACCTGTGGCCAGGACCTTGGCTGCCGCGAATGTCGACTCCTTGGCTGTCACCAGAGTGTCATCCGCGTAACAAAATACGCTGACACCTGGGATATTAACGCCTCTAATGGCCCAATCGTACCCAATGTTCCACAGAAGCGGTCCTAGGACCGAACCCTGTGGAACACCGCACGACACTGATCTTTGGCCCCATCCGTCTGCCTTTGGGTAAATGACACTCCTATCTCTCAGGTAGGAGCGTATCACCTCCCTAAGGTACTGAGGGACCTGGTGGTACCTGAGCGCCATCTCTATGCTTGCGTGGGGCAGGGTGTTAAAGGCGTTGGCAATGTCAAGAGACACTGCCAAGACAACCCTACCCGCTGCAATTTCGGCCTCGGCAAGAGCCTTCACCTGCGCAATAGCGTCAATGGTGGACCTACCTCGCCGGAAACCGAACTGATTTGGACTCAGGTCTGGTCCATGCTCCTCCAAGTATCAAGCTTCACCCTCCTGGAAGGCTGGCTATCTTATCACACATTGTCGGAACGTAATAATGCTGTTATATAACATTATTATTATGGCGACAGATTTTAATAAGATGGTGGTAGCTAGCCAGGCGGACTTCAAACAAGTCCTACCACCAACCAAACCGAACACAAATTTGTACCCACCTGGGGATCGAACCCGTATTTTTATTAAGCCGTGTGGTGACGGAAGAGCAGAATATAATTTTCACCACCCCCATTTCTCCAATGGGTGTACCGTTATTCCGAAGCATGGAGAACTCGAAATAATTTCTGATCACCCATTTAATGACCAGCCTTAGTGAACATTGCTTAGTTTACGCAAGCTACCGCGCTAGAATTAAATATTGTAGTTCCCGACACGTAAGTTGAACCTAAATGACGGTCTGCGCAGGTTTAATTGAAGGAAAGGTGTCTAAACTAAATTTTGGACGAAGAAGAAGAAGCGGGTACTCCTACGTCGCTATGGTTATAGCCACATGTCACATCTCTTAAAGAACTTCAATTAGTACCTGAAAACGTTTATCTGCGCTGCGCATAGGTCAACATGTGCCGGGTATGGTAAATGTAAACCACTCTGCAATAAATACGAAACGTATTCTATATTTCTTTCACAATATCCCCGAGTACCAGGGAAGCATGAATTAAAGCGGTCCTCTGGTAACAAAAGCATTCGCATTCGGCTCCACGACCCGCGAGAGCTCGCCTGAAACTCAGAACACAATAAATGCACGCTTCAAGTACATTGTGCTCTAAATATAAACGTAAACACAGAGGGAATGTGTCCCGATAGCACTAACATGAATTCAAAAAGTGCCTCTATTTGCCTTTCTCGGCTGGATGTCGCTAGGATACTAAAACCATTTTTACATGGAACTGCGGTGTCTCTGCGGTCTCAGTGATGCATGCATAAGGGCGCGGCTACACTGCTGTCTGGTACAATGTAACTTTTAAATAAGTAGTCGTTTTACAAAGTGCAATTTAAAATTTCGCGCCATGTTTTGACGGCAGAGCATAATACAATTATTATTGCCACCACCCCCATCTCTACCGCGGGTGTCGTACAAGGCAACTAAAGGTTATGATAGCAACTGATAATGGGCAGCAGCATTCCTTTCATACCGCCTAGCAATATACTGCAATTACAGTGGCCAATAAATGGCAATAGGCGGCGAGCCCATCTCACATGGGACCTAACATAATTGGCGAAACGTGGTAAGTATGCTTCGTTCGAAATGCCTTTGATTAATTGAGAACATTAATTCTGTGGACTCACAAAGATTTTCATGGTCAGAAAAAGTTAGAAAAATTATGGTCTTGATGCGGGAATCGAACCCGCGTCCACTCCAATCCGGTAAGGTGCCTGTGGACTTATTTCAGTTTTTGGTTAAATACAGCCCTTGCCTGGGATTTCCTAAAATAAGCAATGTTTGCTAAAGCCGGTCATTGAATGAGTGACTAAAAATTCACTTACTCGAGTTCGCTTCGACTTTGGAAGGCACGTTATGCCGTTGGTCCCGGCTGCAGATGCAGCCATTAATACCTACCAATCCGCACTGGGCCAGCATGGTGGGTTATGACCCATTCTTGATATATTCTTCCATCAATAGGGAAGGCCTGCGCCCCAGCAGTGTGGACATTAAAAAGCCGGTGATGATGCTGTATCATTATTTTCAGCGTTTCAAAAAATAGTAGATTTTTGACAGTTCTAAGCTATATATATAAATGGCTTTATCATATCGTGTATCGGTCATGCTAGCCGGGCTGATATAAAAAAGTCACCTTTCGCACGATGCGACCCTGCAATAAATTCACAAGGTACCAGGCTCACATGAAAAGAAAGGAGTCGAAGCCCGCGACCCGTGAAGCGTCACAGCCGCGGTCGCCCTCTGGGCTGTTCACAAACTCGGCGAGCAATATGAAACGGTTTTATTAGGTACAATTTTTGCATACCTACATCACAATGTTAGGATGAAAAATGCGTGGTTACCGAATGTCGTCTCCAGTTTAAATTAATTTTGAATGCTAACTGCCGCACTCAGAGACGCCAATTAACTTTAATGAGTATTTAATGTCAAAAAATTTCATTCAAATCTAGCCCCGGCAAGAATAGCGACTAGTTTTGAATTGACATTAATGCGTCAGTTTCATACATTTGTATTGAATGCGTTCGAATCGATTGGCCTATTGCAGGCCTAGCACGGGAAGTGGACAAAATCTCTCTCCACCACTTGACAGTGTTAGAGCCGGAGGAAAGAATTTTCTTTTTCCCAAAGAAGTTTTTCTCCACGTACCACGCTACGGTGGTCACGAGCAAGCCTACTGCGCCTCCGAATTTGGTGGTTTACCTTTCTCGTTCTGATTTGGTAGACAAGCAGCTTTATTGTGTTCCCTGAAGTTGTACGGAGCACGATAAATGCACGCTCGGTTGGAGACGGGTTCGACTTTTGATGTAGAATAAAAAGTAATGTCGAATGTGTACCGCGGATTGTGCTCTATAGTATAATTGGGGATGTTGTTTCCTAATTTTACAGTCCAAAGATACTTTTATTTGTAGCGTAAAATTATAATAATGTTCACGTAGCATTCTTATTAGGTGAGTGGTTATATATTTAAATGTTTATGTTTATTTACAGTTACAGTCATAACATACTAAAGAGTATCTGAATATCATTGAAACCAGATATAGACCCAAAAACGTGTATAGGTGCAGTATAGCATGAATAAACCAGCAAAGTATTTAGCAAAACTGAAAAAAAGTAAACAAATTCTTAATTTATCCCAAAGTCTGTGTATATGTTGTGAGTATATAAGTGACGCACGATTAATTTAGTTATCATTGCCAATGATAAATATTAAATACATCATTTATCAGAGTAAATTAACAGGCAATAATTTTAGCGTCAACTTGTAGCCATAACATTCCATTTAATCGTTTTTTTTTTGGCAGCCGATTTTTCTGGCAATCAAATATTCAATTTTAAAGCGCGTCTATTTATCTCCAAAGGGAAAATAACACCCATGTTTTGCCAATAATAACCATGTTATAAAGTAAGTGAGCATGGCACTAAAATCCCACACGGCAGTTCATTAAAAATAAACCCCTCCCCAGCCATTCCGATTTCTCGTTATTAATACGTAATATGACATTTCGCTCTGATCCACCGGCAAATGGGCACAGCCGACTGGCACGTATTCGATTCTATTTAAAAGCACTGAATTTTTAATACTAGAATACTTAAGCATCGCGCCCGGCCGTGTTCCACTTGAAATATACATGTCGGAGGCTAAGTTTTAACTCGGAACGTGGTGTCGAGATATCGGAACGCCCGGGAAGGGTTGGTTATATCTCATCGGGATTTATCGGCAAATTGTGGAGTGGGATCTTGGCAAAAATAACATTAAGAAAGCGTATAGCGTAAGATAAGTTCGCCTCAGTTTCGCTCGCTATTAGAAGTTGCCTTCGGTTGATCGAGAGCGGAATATATTGGAAAGCAGTGTGTATGCGTCATACTAATATGGTGAAAGGCAGTTTTTTCGGCTTTTAAGATAAGAAATTTATAATTAAGCCGCGTGGTGAAGGCAGAGCAGAATACAATTTTCACCACCCCTATCTCTCCCGTGGGTGTCGTACAAGGCGACTAAGGGTAAAGGCAGCGAAGAGTTATGTGCAGCAGAACTCCTCTTATACGCCACCTAACAATATACTGCGATTTTATGTACCCGATAAATGGTAATAGGCTCGCCACTTATTACATGGGACCTAACTTAATTGACGAAAAGTGGGTGTTTAATTCACTTCTGCCTACCCGTTCGGGGATATAGGCGTGATTAATTTATGTACATATTACTATGTGAAAAAAACTCACAGTCGGCTTTAAAGATAAAGATTACCAGAATAACATCTATATTATTTTTATTTTTTTATTTTTTTATTATGCAGTTACATTTTTTTTTTCTAATTCCCTTAGCGGCCTAAGCGAACTATGCTTAGTTTACACAATCATCTGTGCCGTATCTAGCTTTTATATTTTATCAGATCATGCACCAACCAACATAAAGACCAATGACGGTGCAGTATTCCATCCATCCAATGGGAGCTTTGATGTATAAAGGGTTACGATAGACTCCTGATGACACGAGTGTAACAAACTTGTCGCGGTATCTTTCATTTGTAACAACCCTAATTAGAACTTTCATTGCAATGGATGGATATGATATAGTATTGTATCGTTTTATAACTTTGTAGGGCAGTGGTAAAATAGTGCCCACCACAATTTGAACTCCAGTGATTTCGTTGGGTTTCGAAAACAATGAAAAATATTTCAATGCATTGTTGTATATAAAAAAATTATTAGTTTTTATACCGCTAGCCTAATATAATTAGTATTCTATTAGTTCGAATGGATTGGCCAATTATATTGACGGCCGCCTTGGTCGAATGCTCAGATTGCTGGGTATTGGCCAAGAGGTCCCGGGTTCGAATCCTGGTAGGGGCAAACTTTGTGATGACCACAAATGTTTGTTTCCGAGTCATTGTTGTGTATATGTAGTATATTTTCAACATTTAAATACATAATTATATCAAAAATATATCCGTTATCTAGTATCCATAACACAAGTGCTTAGGTTTCTAACTTTGGGCTAGATGATAGGTGTGAGTGTAAAAATATTTATATTTATTTATTTATCGCACGGCATCAGGGGGCTTATCCCCCTGATGCCGTGCGCAGACTACATTCTCTTTGTCAGATTTTAGTACTTCCTGCCTCATTAGCTTTCCAACGTTCGGCGCGAAATTAGTAAAGTTAGTGGTGTTATTACTAATAAAACTTGATTCATTTCAGCCATAAATATGAATGGAGCGTGCGTTCCCCGAGTGGCTGTCCGGTGTTTTGTATTTTATTTTACTACCTAGCCTACATACATATACAATTATACATATATCAGAGGATATAAGAATATGTAATATACCAAGGGTGTGCCGTGTGGTGACTGCAGAGTAGAATACAATATTGTCACCACCCCAAATCTCTCCCGTGGGTGTCGTACAAGGCGACTAAGGATAAATCAGGAATGGGCAGCAGCGTTCCTCTTGTATATGATTTATGTGCCTGACAGTGGCAATAGGCTCGCCACCTATTACATGAGCCCCTGCTTAATTGGCAAAAAGTGGGTGTTAATTCTCTTCTGCATACCCCTTCGGAGATAAACGCTTGATTTATGTATGTATGTACCCCTTATAAGGAGCACAGTTTTAATTTACTACACAGATTCCCGCCTCAAGATCATAATTTTTCGAAATTCTTTTTCTAACCACTAAAATCTTTGTACTAATTTTTCTAACATTTATATAATGTTAAAATTAAAATCAAATAGTTTATAAAGCAAACCCAAGCTTAACCGAACGCACGGTATTTGTAAAAATATCTGCTTTGGAATGTTTGAAATTTATTTCTACATTGCGAGGGTACCCGTTGGCTTACAACGTGAAGTGTAAAGGTTAGAAGAATTTCGGCAAGTTAATAAGTATCTTGGGTGGCCGAGCGGTCAGGCACCTGCCCGGATAGCAGCGGACGCGTGTTCGATTCCCGCCTCAAGATCATAATTTTTCGAAATTCTTTTTCTAACCACTAAAATCTTTGTTACTACACAGATTTACTAGAATATTAGTTTATGTATAACAATACCAGCTCGGCTAGCATGACCACCGAAATACGACATGATATAGCGATTTATCGCTTTTAACTGTCAAAAACCTATGGATATTTGACATTTCAAAGCGATACATACGTACATACATTAATCACGCCTATATCCCCGAAGAGGTAGGCAGAGGTGAACTAACACCCACGTTTCGCCAATTATGTTAGGTCCCATGTAAAAGGTGGCGTGCCATTTATCGGTCACAAAAGTCACAGTACATTGCTATTGCTAGGTGATACAAGAGGAATGCTGCTGCCCATTCCTCATCATTGATTTATCCTTAGTCGCCTTGTACGACACCCACGGGAGAGATTTGGGGTGGTGGCAATTGTATTCTACTCTGCCGTCACCACACGGCATATTCAAATAGTCAAAGCGATACATGGCTATATCATATCGTGTTTCGTTAATCATGTTAGCCGGGCTGATCATTTAATTTTGCCCCGTCCATCAATTCACAGTTCCTAGTACTCGAACGCTCGCACTATCAGTTCGTCAGTTGAGTGAGTCCATATAGTAGATGTGGCAAGCAATTTTCCAAGGCTACGTCGGCACACAAAGGAGCCCTATTAGGTAAGCGCCGATGTCTGTCAATAACCTGCCCATGGGGTTATTGAACCCCGTTGTTAATGAATCTGCTGCTGTAAAGAGTTAGATCGTTCACGTGTGTAGTGACGACAGAGAATAATACAATTGTCACCCCTACTTCTTTCGTGGGTGTCGCATAATACTTATAATACCTATATGGCATGGGCAGTAACTTTCCTGATGCATCATTTAGCAAATTACTGCAAGTAAACTTCCCGGTGAATGGCAATAGGCTCGCCCCAATTTCATGGATATGTATTTGGCGAAATGTAGGTACAAAGATTTTGGTGGTTAGAAAAAAAATTTCGAAAAATTATGATCCTGAGGCGGGAATAGAACCAACTTTCTAACCACCAAAATCTTTGTACTAATTTTTCTAACATTTATATAATGTTAAAATTAAAATCCAATAGTTTATAAAGCAAACCCAAGCTTAACCGAACGCACGGTATTTGTAAAAATATCTGCTTTGGAATATTTGAAATTTATTTCTACATTGCGAGGGTACCCGTTGGCTTACAACGTGAAGTGTAAAGGTTATAAGAATTTCGGCAAGTTAATTAGTGTCTTGGGTGGCCGGAGCGGACAGGCACCTGCCCGGATAGCAGCGGACGCGGGTTCGATTCCCGCCTCAAGATCATAATTTTTCGAAATTCGTTTTCTAACCACCAAAATCTTTGTACTAATTTTTCTAACATTTATATAATGTTAAAATTAAAATCGAATAGCGAAATGTAGGTGTTAACGCACATGCCCTCGGGAATAACTAGGCGTTATTTATTTAAGATGCCAGTATTTATTAGAAATTTAATTAATTGAAGCCACGCTATTACCTATGGATAGGCAGAGGAATTATCACTCATGTTTCTCCAATTATGTTAGGTCCCAGGTAATTGGTGGTGAATCTATTGGCATCTTATCGGGCACGGAACTTGCAGCACATGCTAGGTGGTATAATAGGAACGATGCTGCCTGTTTCTCATAGCTGTCTTAACCTTTAGTAGCCTTGGATTGATTGGAGGTGGTGACAATCGAATTTTGCTCGGCCGTCAGCACACGCTAAAGCAAATGAAACATTGTCATAGTGGGTGTGAACGTGCCAGTGAGTTAATTTCATAGCACGCTTGCACCGTAATAGTGTCTGGAGATCAGTAGAATTTTTACAGCGCTTATGAAGGGCAACCGTCAAGTTCTCATCTTGCGGTATCGCTTCCACAGTAGCTGATGCAACTCGTAAAAGTTTACATCAGGGATTACTTGCATATAGCACACCAGATGCCCGAAGACGCGACGCGATCCTCAGCCCGCTTTACGAGTATGTATGCTGTAAAATATTTACGGTTTTATAGATATGGTGGTATTAGGTGGAATTTTGTTTACGGCGCCCCACTTGGCTCTACTTAGTGTGCTGGGCTGGGTAATTCACCGAAAAAAGTTTTCTAAGTTGTCAGAATTGACTTTGACTTTGTGCACTCACTCCCGTTTGATTCTTTTCATCCATGAATCAGAGGAGCTCGCAGCGTAGTGGCATAGCGCGCTTGGCCTGCGATTGCGTAAACTAAGCAATGTGCGCTAAGACCGGGCATTGGATGGGTGACCAAAAACTTATTAGCTCGAGTTCCTCCGTGCTTCGGAAGGCACGGCACGTTAAGCCGTTGGCCCCGGCTTCATCTGCAGTCGTAAATACCCACCAACCCGCACTGGGCCAGCGTGGTGGGTTATGGCCGGTTAAGGCCAATCTCCCTATATTCTTCTACCCATAGGGAAGGCCCGTGCCCCAGCAGTGGGGACATTAAAGGGCTGGTGATGATAGTGATGATGATTACAACAGAAAGGCGTAGTATTTAATGTTTAGTGTGGTGTACAAAAGTGATGAAAATTACCATGTCGAGAGATCGATGAACAGAGACAAAGAGATAACGATGGCAACTATCCATACTGCTCAAGGTTTTGACTTACCAACCCTCTTTGAGTATGCTGTTGTTGGTAGTTTGCACTCCACCATTCGGATGTCCCAAGGTGTTTTTAGGTCTATTCCGGGCCAGTTTTCGTGTGAGTCTGGGCTGGCATATTTGACGAAATTTTAGCCCAGACCAATGTGGAAGTTCCTTTTAAATTTATACTAGCATACATAATAATATGTCACGCCTTTCTCCCACAGGAGTCACTTTTATCCATTTGCTACAAAGATTCACACGCCAAGTCGAAATTCTTTTCACACACTTCTTTTGCTACATCCAAACTCATTACTGTCTATATGCATGCAATATGTATCGGACTTTTGACAGCTACAAAACCTGGGTATGAAAATAAATTGGATTGGGCTTATCTTTAATTAGCTGGACTTGTATGATGTGAGGCGTCATAGCAGAATACAAAGAAAAAAAAATAGGTCAGAAAAAGATCGATAAGAAAATCAATTAAATGAGATAATTCTATGGTTGAAGGTTGGCAACCTTCAACCATAGAATTATTTCTCAATAAATCAATTCGAGACAGTGAAAACGTATTTTTTTTTACGTTCATGTCATAAATGGCAAGGCAATTTACTCTGTGCCCTCGCACTGAGAAATTTTGAAACAAAATGCTTTGTCAAAATCGCATTTTACACATCGCTTACAACCCAAGGCAGCCATTCATCTTCGTCCGATGCCGGGAACATTGCGCAGTCCACTGGCGGCTGGCCAAATGCGTTGTGGCGGACAGTCTTAAAAAAGCGGTTAGTGTATTATGAAAAAATAAGCTCCATTTTAAATTTACAGCGGGAATTTCATCCGCGTAGGTTTTACCGCGCATTGCCGTAATGAGATCTTTTTTCTGATTACGAATAGAACGCACCACAAAGGAGTTCGTAACCAGCAGCTTTATTGTTTCATTTTCTAATTTCCCTCGATGTCTATGGCCATAGTGACTTCATCATAGGTCTATAAAAGATCAATAGCATGGATATTATTACCACAGATACTTCAAATTTTTTTTTTACCAAATTTAAAGTACGCAAGATTCATATTTTTTTATGCTAGACGGGGAAGCTCTTGGCCTTGTAAGTGACGATAAGTGCCGAAGATGGAATCGAGCTTCACCTGGAACCCTCAACCACAGAGGGTCTGGCTGTCTCATCACAATTGTCGGAACACAATAATGCTTATTTTGATTTCTATTTCTTTTTCTAACCACCTATTTATTTGTGATATTTTTTCTAACATTTATATAAGTTGAAATAAAAATCAAAATAATAATAAAAAAGCAAATGTGAGGCGTGATTTATGTATATGTACTAATTGTGTTAAATAAGGATGCTGCTCTACCCCGTATATAGCGCTGTCTCACTTTAACAATCCGGACCGCATCGCTTCGAATGTGCACGATTACCCAAGCCTCAGATAACAAAAGAAAACGATTGATGATATTTCACTGATTCAAAAAACAATTATAGAGTTAATCAATTTTCTTTGGGGTATGTAATAAATCATTTCTGTACCACGAATTCAGATCTCAGTGGCCAATGATTGACGACTGTAAAGATGGGTGGATTGAGATAAATGATCAGTTTCAGGGGCAAAGAAATCATTTTGAACTTCTCAATATAAGAAGACGTTGTCTCTCTGTGCCTCCAACACGAACTTTTCGAAGTTTCGTAACGTAATCGTATCGACAATGAATCAATACATGAATATATGGACGGTTCCAATGATCATCTTCTTTTTTTTTTTGACAGTTTTGAATTTTTTTCTTTTTACAAATTTAATTTTCCTTTCTAGAGCCATGCTTCATAAGTTTCGATACTAAACGTCAAAAAACAAAAGAGCTACGGAAAACATACATACACCAAACAAATATTTATTATTATCATCATCTTCACCAGCCCTTTTAACGCCTCCACTACTGGGACACAGGCCTTCCCTATGGATGGAAGAATATAAGGAGATTGGTCCATAACTCACAACGCTGGCCCAGTGCGTACGACTGCAGACACATCCGGGACTAGCGGCTTGACGTGCCTTTCGAAGCACGGAGGAGCTCGAGATAGTAAATTTTCGGTCACCCATCCAATGGCCCGCCTTGGCGAATGTCGCTTAGTTTCCGCAATCGCGCATGAAACTTGCGCAAGGTCTAACTATTAACGCCGCTAATATATAGCGTGGTCGGAATTAATTAACACAAAATCAAAGACTTAGTTGTCGTCACGATTGATGACTGAACAGAGTCGGCTTGTCACAGAGACAAATGGTTAGCTCCGGGTGGCTTCCGAAATCTGCTGTAAAATTACAGTTTTTGGCATCCTACGGGAAATTTATCACTGCATTAGCTGTAGTGGGTTTCCTTTTTAATCTTTAATCTGTGGGGTTTGGAGTCGAAAGGTCGAGTTCCTATTTATCCTCGAAGGGGTAAGCAGAGGTAATTAACACCGACGTTTTGTGAATTATGTTAGGTTAGGTCCCATGTATGTTTCCCGACTCGAAAGAGTCGGGCGAGTCCTACACACGTCAGCCGCTTAGCTAGCGGCTGATCTGGTGCGTAAATGTGGTCCACTCCGTAAAAAAAAAAAGGTCCCATGTATGTATGGTGGTGGCGAGCCTATTGCCATCTGTCGGGTAAGTAAATCGCAGTATATTGCTAGGTGGTATTAGAGGAATTATGCACTAATTGCTCTACCTCGTTTTCTCGGATCAGTATAATCTGGACATCCTCAAGGCCAGAATGAACAGGCATCTTCTAGGCGAGCTTGTACCACCTTAGGCCTCATCATAGTTTTCCATCAGGCGTGATTGTGTTCAAACGCTCAGCCTAAACTTAAAGAAAAGTCGCCATGTATGACACCCGTTGGGGGTGGTGACAATCGTGTTCCGCTCTGCCGTCACCACACGGCTCTCGGAACAAACATCACAGCACAAAGGAACTCAACAGAGTATGTTTAATATACTATATTCGGCCATCCATCTAATGAGTGATGGGGATAAGTTTACCTTGGGATAACCAATACATTTCATTTACGGCCGCCTGCCTGACACCAACTCTCTTCGGGTATGCTGGCAATAGTTTACATAGAACCTAAAACATACATAAATCAATAATCGGCCTTTGATTACATAATTGCGCGAATCGATTTCCCCATCTCTATGTTTGTTTTTCAGCCGTGTGGTGACGGCAGAGTAGAATACAATTGTCACCACCCCAAATGTCTCCCGTGGGTGTCGTACAAGGCGACTAAGGGTAAATCAGTGATGAGGAATGGGCAGCAGCGTTCCTCTTATACCATCTAGCAATAGTACTGCGACTTTTGTGCCCGATAAATGGCAATAAGCTCGCCACCTATTACATGGGACATAGTTCACCTCTGCCTACCCCTTCGGGGATATAGGCGTGATTTGTGTATCATCAACAGATTCACTAAATTTGGATTGATGGTTAGTTTGGAAATGATCGAACAATAAATCGCTATTTTCTCAGATTATTGGAGAATGCTCTTCGGTTTCTTCTTACTGTGCAACGTTTGTGAAGTGTTTTTTGTTTAGTGTCTATTCGCATAAAAGTAAAAAGTAGTTAATTTATTGGGAACTCTAGATCAACGAAGTTGATCTAGAGCTTCCCAAAAATAGTTCACAGGCACAAGTTTGACACCGCTCCAATCAAAAAAATATTTACGTTCTCAAAACCACTGCATTGGGAACTCTAGATCAACTTTGTTGACATAATAGCTTCCCAAAAATAGTTCACAGGCACAAGTTTGACACCGCTCCAATCAAAAAAATATTTACGTTCTCAAAACCACTGCATTGGGAACTCTAGATCAACTTCGTTGACAAAAATAGTTCACAGGCACAAGTTTGAAACCACTCCAAACAAAATATAGATCTTCGATTTATCATTAAAATTTCTACCATTAAAAGCGATTGAAAATACTCACAATGAAATATTCACGTTCTCCAAATCACTGACACCGAGCACACAATCTACTTGGGTTTTAAATTATAAACTAGCATGACTTAATTACACACAAACCAAATATTAGAGTAAACTCACCTGGATAGTAAATGATACTGATATATTTTGTTTAAATACTTATGCAATACAACACCATGTCATTTTATTTAAATCCACGGGACATTAAAGTCAATAAATTTATAGATAATAATGAAATTTGAGAAACAAAAAGAGTCGTTAACGCTGCCGTGCATTTGCCCTGCGTCATCAAATAAACCCAAACGACACGGCAGCTTGTTACCTGAGACCATACGTTGCCTTGTTTGTGGACCATCCAATTGTGGGAAGACTAACTTAGTAATTAGTTTATTGCTGCATGAAAATGGTCCTCGTTTTTATAACCTGTATGTGTATTCGAAGTCCTTGTACCAACCTAAGTATAAATATCTAGAAAGAGTTATGAATATGGTAGATGGGACGTCATTTTACAAATACAATAGTAATGGTGAAATTTTAAGTCCTCATGAAGCACAACCAAATTCAATTATTATTTTTGATGATGTAGCATGTGAAAACCAAAATAATATTAGGGATTATTTTGCTATGGGGCGTCATAAAAATATCGATTGTTTTTATATTAATCAAACGTATACAAAAATACCCAAACAACTGGTGAGAGATAATTCAAATCTTATTATTTTATTTAAACAAGATGATATTAATTTAAAACATGTGTATGATGAGCACGTCGGTTCTGACATGTCATGGAATCAATTTCGTAATTTGTGCTCAACTGTTTGGAATAAATCCTTTAGTTATGTTGTGATTAATAAGGATTGTGAAAAAAATAAAGGATGTTACAGAAAGAAATTTGATACTTTTATAGTGTTAGATTAACATTAATAAACGAATGTTATACTGCTAACACCACATTTTCACCATAGATTTTGAACTGACTACAGTTCTTCTAAAATGGAAAAAATATTAAAAAAAGAGATTGTAAAATCAGCAATGGCTGTCAAAAGGAAAGTTGAAATGATAAAAGATGCAAAAAATACAAACGATATGGTCTTAGATACTATATTGAAACCTATTGTTGACCCTCTAAATCAACTAGCTAACAAAGATGCAATTAAAAATGAAGCAGAAAATGCAGATCCAGGGCTGCCGAAAAAAATCAAGTTTAACGAGAGTGAAGCGTCGTGTTCTTCTAATGAAGATTTTGATAAACCATTTTATGGGGAAGAGTCCGATAACAATGAATGTAAAAACTCCAACACAACTTTAACCATATCACCTTCTATAGGACACGATGTTAGCGCTGATTCATTTAAATCCCTTCAGTCTTCACCAAATTATGCACTGTCATGGTCTTTATCATCTGAAGCTATGAAAGATATTCCATTTGGAATTAGACATGAGCGAGGAAAGATTTTCCTTGGTAAAACACGCGTGTTTGATTCCAACTACTCTTTAAGAATTGGAAAACATGATCTAAAAAAGACACCCGGTTTGGTGGAACTTTTATTTAAGAAAAAACCAAATATAGATGTCGTCACCGACGAATGCCCAACCAATGCTCACAGGAGAAATTATGAACCACAGAAACCTATAAATAGCAATAAAGGATATAAATATGTACATATTATAAAACCGTTATTCATTTTTTCGAGAAGTGCTACAAATACTGAGAGCATTCCTCGTGGAGAAGGTATTAAACTTTACAAAAAGGTTAAGAAAAATACTGAATTAATTTATTGGGATGATCCTAATGAGTTAGTAGAACGACTTAAATTACTATTAGCTTCTCGAGATGCAGGTAACACTGGCTTGGACAATGAAATTATTGCAATTATTGAAGAACTTGGTGAAGCAGGCATCATCAACAAAAATATAAAGAATATGCAGCTTATAAATTGAACAGTTTATTAATAGCATTCAAGAGCATAACGTTCAAGGGTGCGATGAATATAGACAAATTCGGTCACCACGTTCACAAGCGTTTACGATTTTCTGATTATATCGATACCCTTAATGAAACGTTAGTAAAAACAGAAACAGGAGCGTACGATTTGAAATTATCAAGATTAAAAGGATTGCCATATCCTGAGCAGGACGATGAAGCTGTTAACAAAACATATCTCGACAAAGAAATTGAAGACTTGAGAGCTGAAATAAAAAAAGTTCACAGTAATGTTAAAGCTTATTTAAACAATCTGGAAAAACTTACTTTAGCTAATCTGGGTTCAAAATATTACACAAAAACTGAAATAGATCGTATGATTCAAGCAAAACCTAACCAAAATGAGTAAACAAGACATAGTAAATGAACTCCACAGAGCAGCAAGAAAAAATTTTCTTCGTAGGTGTACTGTTATAAATGGTATAGATGATTTGTGGCAAGCTGATTTGATAGATGTACAAAAATATGCTAGTGTCAATAAGGGGAATAAATATATTCTTGTAGTTATTGATGCTTTATCAAAATATGTGTGGACTCATCCTTTACAGTCAAAATCAAAAAATTGTGTTACCAAGGCAATGGAGCACATTTTAAGAAATTCATCACGAAAACCTCAAAATTTACAAACAGATTTAGGCAAAGAATTTTATAATAAACCTTTCCAACTGATTATGAATAAATATAAAATAAACCATTATTCTACCTATTCTGTAAAAAAGGCCTCAATTGTAGAGCGAGTAATAAGAACGTTAAAAAACCATCTATACAAACTGTTTAGTTTACATGGACAATATAAATGGTTAGAAAAAAACTTAGACATTGTTGTACGACAATATAATAACTCGGTTCATAGAATAACAAAGTATAAACCTATTAATGTTAATAAGTCGAATGAGATAATAGTGAAAAGTAATATCAATAAAGCACAAAATAAAAATAAAAATAGGAAACCCACTTATCGTGTTGGCGATCATGTACGTATTAGTAAGTATAAGGGAGATTTCGCAAAAGGTTATACGCCTAATTGGTCCACAGAAATATTTACAATAGTCAAAGTTAACCCTACTAATCCGTGGACATATCAAATCGAAGATCGTCATCAACAAAGGATTTTGGGATCATTTTATAATTATGAACTACAAAAAACAAAGTGCCCCGATACATATCTGATTGAGAAAATAATAAAAAGAAAAGGAAATTTTCTTTTTGTCAAATGGTTGGGCTTAAATGACAAAGAGAATAGTTGGATAAATAAAAGTGATGTTGTTGTATAATAATATAAATTAACCACTCACCATTTATAATATCATTTATTCCATATCAATGAAAGAGGGAAGTGGTATTATCAACAACTTAATCAATAATCTACCTTTTGAATTACACTTACCAGGTTATCAATTTTGTGGACCTGGTACAAAACTTAACAAACGTCTACTACGAGGCGATCGAGGTATAAATAAATTAGATGAAGCTTGTATGTATCACGATATTGCTTACAACAATAGTGATTTGAGCGTACGACATAAGGCTGATAAAGAACTTTTAAATATGGCAAAAAGAAGATTAAAATCAGTAGATGCAAAAAGAGGAGAAAAGATTGCTTCATGGATTGTCAAAAACGCAATGAAAGCAAAATTAAAAGCTGGCGCTGGTGCACGTTCTTTTATGAGAGTAGTGAAAAAAATACAATCAAAGTTGAAAAAACTAAAATCTAAGGATCATCAAACTACCATTAAACATGCTCAAGCAGCAGCAAAGAAACTATTTACAAATAAAAAAGGGATACGTATGCCGCGCTGTATACCTATTCCAAAATGCGGTGGTTTCCTACCTTTAATACCAATCTTTGCTGGATTGTCAGCTCTTGGTTCATTGGCGGGGGGTGCAGCAGGTATAGCAAAAGCCGTAAATGATTCTAAAGCAGCTCAAAAAAGCTTTCAAGAAGCTGAAAGACATAATAAGATGATGGAATCAATCGCACTTGGAAAAGGATTGTATGTTAAACCTTACAAAAACGGAGCTGGTATATATTTGAATCCTTCAAAAAACTAATTAAGCAGCTACCCAGACGAGCACTTACTAATTTGGATATATTAGAGTACGCGAGGGATATTCCATATTTCCGTGGTGTTTTTATGAGGAATACTTTACCATTACATCCTAAAAGGATAGAATGCGCAATTCTAAATTTGGACAGTTCTGATAATCCTGGAACTCACTGGGTAGCTTACGTTAAGTTGAACAATTACGCTGAATATTTCGATAGTTTTGGTAATTTGAAACCACCTTTAGAGTTAGTACATTATTTAAGGAATACACCAATAAATTATAATTATAGACAACGTCAAAACTTTTTTTTGTAAACTGTGGACATCTTAGCTTAAAATTTTTGAAACGCTTTTGGAACAAACATTTATATAAGGAACAAAATAAAGATGTTTGTCAGTAGAAAAATGTCTTTCACTGTATCAATAACTGGTAGAGGAGCCACCTTAACAACAAATTACTCCCCAACCTTAGAATTATGTGGTGAATATGAATGCGGACTGTTGTGCTTTTCTACTTTTAATTCAATTCCTAACATAGATGAGAAAAATAATAAATTTTACTATGGAGACAATCAAGTCGTCGAAATTCCAGAAGGGTCTTATGAACTTCAAGACATTTGCGATTACTTAAGATCAAATATAAAAAATTGTGTTTTAAAGTTGTCTTGCAATAATAACACACTAAAGACGAATATTTTTTGTTCTAAGAATGTAAATTTTGATAAAAATGGGTCATTAGGAAAAATTTTAGGTTTCGGCGCGGAAACTATTCAAGCTAATATAAAAAGCGAGTCTCCATACCCAGTTAGTATTTTATCAACAACCATTGTACGGATCGAATGTGACGTAGTAAGCGGATCCTATGTGAATGGAAAAGCTAGTCATATAATTTATGAATTTGTGCCAAACGTGCCACCTGGTTATCGAATGATTGAAATACCTAAAAACCTAATCTATTTTCCTGTTAATCAAAACTCAATAAGCGCGATCACCATAAAATTGTTGGATTCTGAAAATAAAGAGATTAATTTACGTGGTGAAGAAGTACAATTATATTTACATTTCAAAAAGAAGAAACAATGTTGAATTTCAATAAAAACTATACTTTGTTGTGTACTCCAGTTAGTTTCAAAAAAACCATTGATAAAGAAACACCTCTTTATATAAAGAAAAAACTCTCAAAGAATAACATAGAATTCCTGAGGATATTGGGTCTATTAAAATGAGTATTTTAAATATATCCCAATCAACACCTTATGATAACAGCATCGAAAGTTATGAATACCATTCATATAAACCGTATGTAACAAGCTTTAATCAAAATGACGAAATACGGATTCCTATTAACCAACAAGACTTATACGTGTTGCCTTCTCTTAGTACGTTGTATATTGAGGGCAAAGTAATTGCTTACAATAGTACTACTAAAGAAAAAATATCAACAGTACGCTTTGTTAATAATCCAGTGCTCTTTCTATTTCAAGATATAAGATATGAGCTAAATGGTATTGAAATTGATAAAATTAAAAATGCTGGTATTACTACTACGATAAAATCTTATTTATCATTAAATGAAAATGAGGCAAAATCTTCCAAAGTTTGGGGCTGGTCCACCACAAATGTTAGCAACGGTACATTCTCTGCTTCAATACCGTTAAATAAAATATTAGGTTTTGCGGAAGATTATGAAAAAATAATAATGAATTGTAAACACAAATTGGTACTGTTGCGAAATAATACAAATCTCAATGCGCTTCTATTGAATAGTGGTGAAGTTGTGGAAGATATCTTGATAAGTAAAATAATTTGGCGGGTGCCACATATCAAAGTATCAGATCGTGAAAGAATTAATTTATTGAAGTACTTAGAAAAAGACCGAGCTATAACCTTATCCTATCGAAATTGGGACTTATATGAATATCCTTTACTGCCTCAAACACGTAAACATACTTGGTCAATAAAAACATCGTCGCATATAGAAAAACCAAGATTTGTTGTAATTGCATTACAAACCAACCGTAAACACCAGGCAGACATGTCTATGGCAGAGTTTGACCATTGCAATATACGTGACGTGAGAGTATTTTTAAACTCGTTATACTACCCATATGAGGGATTGAACATTAGTTTTTCAGAAGAAAAATTTTCTTTAATATACGAACAATACACACGATTTCAGCAGTCTTATTACGGACGTCGATCAGAACCTTTGTTAAGTATGAAAGAATTTAGAGATATTGCTCCATTATTTGTTATTGATTGTTCTCGTCAACAAGAAACATTAAAAGGTTCGGTTGATGTGAGAGTTGAACTCGAAGCAGAACAAGATTTTCCTGACAAGACAGCAGCGTACTGCTTAATTTTAAACGATTGTGTGTTTGAATACAAACCTTTAAGCAACATTGTAAGGAAGTTATCATGAATTGCAATTCGATTATAGTAGACTTGCAAGGATTCAAAAATTATAACAATGAATTTATAGTTAAAGAATTGGCAATAGCCACTCAAGAGCATACACATACATTTTTAATAAAACCACCCTACTCATACTCCACATTAACGGATGAAGAAAGAAAACATGTCAGGTGGATAGAAACTAATTACGGCTACAAGTGGCGAGATGGGTATATAGATTTTCGAGAATTTCGCAGATTTATCAAACCTTACCTGAAAGACCGAAAAATTTTTGTAAAAGGTGAAGAAAAAGTGAAGTGGGTACAAGATTTATGCGGTCATAATAATGTGTTAGATATAAGTTATTTAGTGCTTCCTAATTTAAAAACTCTAAACGAACTTTATTGTAAAGATGTTTTTATTTATAATTGTTTCAGTCATAAAAAAACATGTGCATTAAAAAATGTTCTATGTATAAAAAAATGGTGTTCCCTGAATAATGTAAATTTGTTTTAAAAATTAAATTTTTCATAAATTTTGTAACATTTTCTGTTGTTTTAATAGTTTTTTTTTCTTGTACATATTTGTATTTATAAATAAAAAATACATTATTACTTATATATTTTATTTACCTATCTAACATAATAATAAAAAGTATCAGTTTTATTAAGTTAGGTTTTTAATAAAAACTGATATATAAGTTAATATTTAATAGTTATTAATAGGACGCGGGTTCGATTCCGGTTATCAATAATTGTAATTTTCGTTCACGGTCGACAATATGGCTCTCTGTGTTGAGGTCCTCATGAACCCGTCAACGGGTCTACAGACATGACATTTTGATACCCCTTTGTCGGGAATAAATTTTAATTTTGTTAGGTACTGACAAAACCCAGCCACGTATCGTAATAACCAGTATATATTTTTCTTTCACGTTCAATGCAATGTTTTCCCTTCGTTGGGTTAGGGTTTCTCTTTGTCGAGATTAAACCCTTCACATCACATAGTAACACGAATTACTTTATAACTTTATTACGACACGTCAACCGAAATTTCAATTTTGTGACTTTGATACATGAATTATAAGGCTCTCTTTGTTGAGGTCCTCATAGAACTCATCATAAGGTCTACAAACAGAATATTTTGGTACCCCTTTGTCGGGGAGAAATTTCAATTTTGTGACTTTGATACATGAATTATATGGCTCTCTTTGTTGAGGTCCTCATAGAACTCATCATAAGGTCTACAAACAGAATATTTTGGTACCCCTTTGTCGGGGAAAAATTTTCATTTCGTTAGGTACTGACAAAACCCAGCCACGTATCGTAATAACTAGTATATATTTTTCTTTCACGTTCAATGCAATGTTTTCCCTTCGTTGGGTTAGAGTTTCTCTTTGTCGAGATTAAATCCTTCACATCACATAGCAACACGAATTACTTTATAACTTTATTACGACACGTCAACCGAAATTTTGATTTTGTGACTTTGATACATGAATTATAAGGCTCCCTTTGTTGAGATCCTCATAGAACTTATCATAAGGTCTACAAACAGAATATTTTGGTACCCCTTTGTCGGGGAAAAATTTTAATTTCGTTAGGTACTGACAAAACCCAGCCACGTATCGTAATAACTAGTATATATTTTTCTTTCACGTTCAATGCAATGTTTTCCCTTCGTTGGGTTAGAGTTTCTCTTTGTCGAGATTAAACCCTTCACATCACATAGCAACACGAATTACTTTATAACTTTATTACGACACGTCAACCGAAATTTTGATTTTGTGACTTTGATACATGAATTATAAGGCTCTCTTTGTTGAGGTCCTCATAGAACTCATCATAAGGTCTACAAACAGAATATTTTGGTACCCCTTTGTCGGGGAGAAATTTCAATTTTGTGACTTTGATACATGAATTATATGGCTCTCTTTGTTGAGGTCCTCATAGAACTCATCATAAGGTCTACAAACAGAATATTTTGGTACCCCTTTGTCGGGGAAAAATTTTCATTTCGTTAGGTACTGACAAAACCCAGCCACGTATCGTAATAACTAGTATATATTTTTCTTTCACGTTCAATGCAATGTTTTCCCTTCGTTGGGTTAGGGTTTCTCTTTGTCGAGATTAAACCCTTCACATCACATAGCAACACGAATTACTTTATAACTTTATTACGACACGTCAACCGAAATTTGATTTTGTGACTTTGATACATGAATTATAAGGCTCTCTTTATTGAGGTCCTCATAGAACTCATCATAAGGTCTACAAACAGAATATTTTGGTACCCCTTTGTCGGGGAAAAATTTTAATTTCGTTAGGTACTGACAAAACCCAGCCACGTATCGTAATAACTAGTATATATTTTTCTTTCACGTTCAATGCAATGTTTTCCCTTCGTTGGGTTAGAGTTTCTCTTTGTCGAGATTAAATCCTTCACATCACATAGCAACACGAATTACTTTATAACTTTATTACGACACGTCAACCGAAATTTTGATTTTGTGACTTTGATACATGAATTATAAGGCTCCCTTTGTTGAGATCCTCATAGAACTTATCATAAGGTCTACAAACAGAATATTTTGGTACCCCTTTGTCGGGGAAAAATTTTCATTTCGTTAGGTACTGACAAAACCCAGCCACGTATCGTAATAACTAGTATATATTTTTCTTTCACGTTCAATGCAATGTTTTCCCTTCGTTGGGTTAGAGTTTCTCTTTGTCGAGATTAAACCCTTCACATCACATAGCAACACGAATTACTTTTTAACTTTATTACGACACGTCAACCGAAATTTTGATTTTGTGACTTTGATACATGAATTATAAGGCTCTCTTTGTTGAGGTCCTCATAGAACTCATCATAAGGTCTACAAACAGAATATTTTGGTACCCCTTTGTCGGGGAAATTTTTTTATTTCGTTAGGTACTGACAAAACCCAGCCACGTATCGTAATAACTAGTATATATTTTTCTTTCACGTTCAATGCAATGTTTTCCCTTCGTTGGGTTAGGGTTTCTCTTTGTCGAGATTAAACCCTTCACATCACATAGCAACACGAATTACTTTATAACTTTATTACGACACGTCAACCGAAATTTTGATTTTGTGACTTTGATACATGAATTATAAGGCTCTCTTTATTGAGGTCCTCATAGAACTCATCATAAGGTCTACAAACAGAATATTTTGGTACCCCTTTGTCGGGGAAAAATTTTAATTTCGTTAGGTACTGACAAAACCCAGCCACATATCGTAATAACTAGTATATATTTTTCTTTCACGTTCAATGCAATGTTTTCCCTTCGTTGGGTTAGGGTTTCTCTTTGTCGAGATTAAACCCTTCACATCACATAGTAACACGAATTACTTTATAACTTTATTACGATACGTGAACCAACGGCTAGCGATCTCAGTTTAATACTAAAAAATTTAAACTTATTGAACACCGTTTACAACTTAAATTATTCAAAACTGGAGTCGTTTAGAAATAGCTTGTCGACAGTTCTGTTCTCAGAGCTTCCTTGCTGAAGCCAACCGGCAGGCCGAAACCGGGTCCGTAGTTGGGTAGCAATTAGGCAAATCGAACAGAGACTGATAAAACATTAAAACCTACTAGCTTTTATATAATAATATTGCTGATTTTACAATCAATGTGATCATTTAACGTTATTGCATATTGAACATTACAAAGGCGAGTGCATACTGTTACGCATTTTGCTTTTATTATATATTTCAAAAAGAAAATCAATGCTTGTGCGCATAATATTTTCCAAATTAGCCTTATAAATAAATTTGTTATTAGATGTTTTGTATTAAAAATCATATTTTTTTGTTTCTGTCTCATATGATTTTAACTAAACTAATATAAAGCAACCACGGTAAAAGGAAATAATCTTATATAGATGCTAATAGAGAGGTTGACTGTATTGCGTTGACGGTATTAAATTTTTTATTTATTTGAAATTCTTTCAAAATTATACAGCATTTAAGCTTAGTGTGTATATACCTGTTACTTCCATTAATAGTGTACAGATTTCACTACTAAATAATTGAATAAATTACTTAAACAGACATTAATTTCTTAACTTAAGTTTCGTGACAGTGTAAATACTTCCTTATTTGCAGACATATTTACAAACTTTAGCAAACTAGTTTCGTCAGCCTTTTTTATTAATTTCCACTCAATAAATTGTGTAATTGATTTGGTGAAAAACACATCGTTCAAATTACCGCTTGAAATTTGAGATAATTGTTTTTCACCAAAGTTATAGGCACTTTACATTCAATTTCAATCCATTGAGGATATTTAAATTAAACGATACGATACCGATACGACTTTACATATAGGTCTCTGAATGCGAACAGACTCTGGCTAAACTGGGAAAAATATTTGTATTTTAACTGACATACCTAAAACCAACTTATCTATTAAAAGGAGTATTTTAAAAATATATTTCTGCAAATGTGCGACCATTGCGATTTTCACTTTTTAACCTATATCTTCTATCATCTCTCATTATATGAAACTAGCAGTCCTACGATGGCGTCTAGAAATCGTATCGTGTTATTGTCGTCCAATGTTAATGGTCTTGTCATTACTTTATTTAAATATTATTTAATGTACAGTCGAGTATTTTAATACGTGTCCATTGCGAAGGTATATATTCATTTATTCACAAAATTTGGTACAATAAGGTACAATCAAAGAGTGAGTCAGTCAGATCTTAAAATAATTGTACAAATTCACCTATATGGCATTGTGAATAAATAATAAATATAAAGTAATGTAACCATTTTGTAGTATAGCATCATTAAATGTACAATCAATTACCGCTATAATTCTTTGTAAATGCCTAATGTGTTATAATAATACGGCAATTACAACTATACACTGTTACAATGTTATTTTAAAGCTCAATAAAAATGTATCCTTACAACACGAAACCACTAATTGCGATTTTCACTTTTTAACCTATTTCAGAAAATTCATATCTCCTATCATTTAACGTTGTATGAAACAAGCAGTGCAACTATTTCGTGTAGAAATCGTATCGTGTTATTGTCGTCCAATATAAATGGTCTTGTCATTTCTTTATTCAAATATTATTTTATGTACAGTCGAGTATTTTAATACATGACCATTTCAAAAGTATAAAATAATGTAACCATTTTGTAGTAGCATAATTAAATTTAAATATTTATGAAAAGTTCCTGAGCAAGTCAAAGCCTTTTTGTAGTGGTTTCGTGATGTAAGGATACATCTTTATTGAGCTTTAAAAGAACACATGACATTTCAAGAGTGTATATAAACATGTAAATTTATAAAAAATAGTATATGCAGTATAGTTCTTATCGCTGTGTTATTATAACACATTAGGCATTTACAAAGAATTATAGCGTTGATTGATTATAAATTAATTGAGGCTATTTCAAATTAGTTAAATTATTATCTAGCTTTAAATGGATACATATTTAAATATTCGACTGTAGGTAACTTTAATATAATTATTACTCAAATTAATAGATGTAGCAAGTGCAGATGTAGCAAGTGCAAGCAAAGCATTTATCGAATATTAACGAAATGGACACCGTTGTTTATCACGAACTCATTACTTAAAATCAGCATTATACGCTTATGCTTACGCTATGCGTCCAGAACAAGCTAGCACGATGCTTTAAAATATAAAAATACCCAATCACAGTACTGACAAACTAACTAAATTTCGCTTAGCTCTTGGTGTACAATAAACATTATTCTCCATCGAAAATTCATTTCATAGTTAAATTAGTAAGTATTTAAGCGATCGCTAGCCGCTGGTTGGACGTATCGTAATAATGGTATAAAGTAATTCGTGTTGCTATGTGGTGTGAAGAGTTAATCTCGATAAAGAGAAACTCTAACCCAACGAAGGGAAAACAGTGCATTGAACATGAAAGAAAAATATATAGTTATTACGATATGCGGCTGGGTTTTGTCAGTACCTAACGAAATATTTATATTGAGTAATTCATGTGTCATAAGATGTCTATAGACCTGATGAAGGGTTCTATGAGGATCTCGACAAAGAGAACCATAATTTTTGACCGTGAACGAAAAATACAATTATTGAGCTAAGTACATTTGATTGATTGGCTGCGTTTGTTCATTTGAACTGAAGTAATTCGTGAGAGTTATTCAATTATTCGGTTTGTGTGTAATTAAGTTATGCTATTTTATAATTTAAAACCCAAGTAGATTGTGTGCTCGGTGTCAGTGATTTGGAGAACGTGCATATTTCATTGTGAGTATTTGCAATCGCTTTTAATAGTAGAGATTTTAATGATAAATCGAAGACCTATATTTTGTTTGGAGTGGTTTCAAACTTGTGCCTGTGAACTATTTTTGTCAACAAAGTTGATCTAGAGTTCCCAATGCAGTGGTTTTGAGAACGTAACAATTTTTTGGATTGGAGCGGTGTCAAACTTGTGTCTGTGAACTATTTTTGGGAAGCTCTAGATCAACGAAGTTGATCTAGAGTTCCCAATAAATTAACTACTGTAAAACTTTAACTTACATACATAAATAAACCACTTATTCAACCCCGAAGGTGTAGGGACAGGTGAATTAACACCTACGTTTCGCCAACTAGGTTAAGTCCCACGTAATAGGTGGCGAGCGTATTGCCATTTATCGGGCATGGAAATCGCAACACATTGTTGGGTGTCATTTAATAAATAAATAATAAATATTTTTACACTCACACCTATCATCTAGCCCAAAGCACTTGTGTTATGGATACTAGATGGCGGACGGAATATTTTTAATATAACTATGTATATAAATGTTGAAAATATACTACATAAACATATACACAACCATGACTCGGAAACAAACATTTGTGGTATATATAATTGAGGAACGCTGCAAAAGATACTCATTAACTAATTACTCAAAAGGCAACGCTTACACAACTACACGAAGCAATGTTCCATTGGTATCGCATCGAGCCAGGAGCTTCGCAGAAACAAAATAAAATTGGAAAGTTGCTTTAATAAAATTGGAAAGAAAAAAGATAATCGTCACGTTGGAGCAAGTTTTTCAACGAGTTAAATTGGTGCCGAGCTATCGTTGCTCGTTTCTATTTTTGTAAATCTGACTTTACAGATAACTAATTTTATAAATTTCAATTTTATGGATTATTTTTATATTTATTATTTTATGTAACATTAGCACAATCACACACACAAATTGCATAACATCTGTACTAAATGACAATGTGCACAGCATTTTCAAATGACTAGGTTACTTAAAATGAAATTAAAAAGCAACTAAACTACACACAATTCAAACACAAACAATTAACAAATAAAACAACTTTTACTTATGATAGATTTAGATAATACATACATACATACGTGCATACATAAATCACGCCTATATCCCCTAAGGGGTAGGCAGAGGTGAATTAACACCCACTTAAAGCCAATTCAGCCAGGTCCCATGTAATAGGTGGCGAGCCTATTGCCATCTATTGGGCACATCAATCGCAGTATATTGCTAGATGGTACGAGAGGAATGCTGCTGCCCATACTCATTGCTGTCTTTACCCTTACTCGCCTTGTACGACACCTACGGCAGAGATGGGGGTGGTGACAATGTTGTATTCTACTCTGATGTCACCACACGGCTGATTTAGATAATAAAGATAACTAAAATAGATTTTTGGCATGTTTATAATTTAACCCGACGTTTCGACACTTTACAGTGGCTGTGGTCATGGGTAGACTCCTCACTGGTATTAGGTTGTTTTATTTTAAATGTGTATTTAGTGCTCGTGCAAATATAAGAATGTTCTCTTAAACAATTAATAAAAAATAGCTTTGAAGTATAATAATCCCTTCAAAAGTGTTGCAGCATGTCTCACCCCAGCGTTAAACTTAGAACTGCTAAAATACGAGGCGTGTGAAGGGCGTAATTTATTAAAACCCAGCAACAGAATGTGCTATTGTGAATTTAAGAAAAATGTCCTCGAACGAGTTCTTTAGTTCTCAGCCGTTCTGATAAGTGCGAGTCTTCAAAGAAACGCTCACAAGCCAGTCGTATATTATTATAGCCCATTGGTGCCCAAAGATGTTCAGGTGGACCACAGGGGCCCACAGGAGGCTCAACGGGGGTCTACGTTGGCGTGACAAAAAAACGGGGGTTCATGATTCGAAAGCGCGTTCAGGTCCACGAAAATTCGTCTGGTTTCGATGCTGAAGAACAAATATGTTGACTTTTGACTTCACCCATCAATATAGACATCTAGTATTTAAGGAAGCTCAGCGGCTGTTACTTGTAAAAACATGCACAATCAATAAATTAATTTACCATCAATTATCACTTTTTGTTTTTCGAGAACTATTAATGCGTGGTTGGACCAAATTTCCATAGCTTGATCTAATCGTCACATTTTTCTTCGAGTTTTGGGAATACGGTGTAATTGCAGAGGGGGTCCACCGAAACCAGTCAAATATTGAAAGTGGTCTACGAGAAAAACAGTTTGGGAACCTCTGTACAGCCGTTACACAACATCGCCTGATATGTCACGCCGAGTGAGGTGATCCATCGTTCTACTCGAGCCAATCTATAGGCTCCGACCGTTCCATGATTGACGAGTTTGAAAGCAAATACTAATACCGCTTGTAGTGTATACCGTACGCAAATGGATGCCGCAATTTCTTTTCAGACGTGTTTCCGAAAGACTTCGCTAGCTGACAATGGGAACATTGCTTTTTTGCCTGTTTCGTTTGCACCTTCTTTATAATCTTCTTTTAGAAGATTATTATAAAAATCTCATGTCACAGTGTTTGTTAAGACGGTAAGATTGTACTGATGGAGTACTTAATCTTACTGTTTAATACGGAAAATCCGACAACTCACCTGCCTGTTTAATGAAATAAGTTTTATTAGATGAACGGATATACAGGGCGTCCCACGGCCATGCCACATGGAGGGAAAGTATATTAAATATTGAACGTAGGATATTTTACTAAAAGAAGACATCGTTTTATTTTTAATAATAAGTAGAACTGCATTGACAGATTTTCTAAAAATCGCCTACCTCAACCGGGAATCGAACCCGCCAAATGTGATAGAAAAATTACATGTATTTTATAATAGCGTTTGAAAGGACTCATAAGCATTATTTTTTCCTAAATAACCTAGCATATTAAATGAAACTAAGATCATAAAATTTTTCATTTTATTTAAAAAAAAAATAATTTATCAAATGCTCACAATGTGATCCGTTCTGTTGTATACAAATTCTCACTCTTAATTACGTACGTTACTTGACGTGTTCCAAAAAAAATAAATTTTTTTTTGATCTTAGTTTCTTATTTTACATATCATATTTAATATGCTAGGTTATTTAGGAAAAAATAATGCTTATGAGTAGCCCTTTCAAACGCTATTATAAAATACAAGTAATTTTTCTATCACATTTGGCGGGTTCGATTCCCGGTTGAGGTAGGCGATTTTTTATAAATCTGTGAATGCAGTTCTACTTATTATTAAAAATAAAACGATGTCTTCTTTTAGTAAAATATCCTACGTTCAATATTTAATATACTTTCCCTCCGTGTGGCATGGCCGTGGGACGCCCTGTATACGTAAACATGAAACACTGCCAGACAAAATCACGGGTAAAAGGTAGTTATATTAGACACCCCTCAAAATCTCATAAGCAACGCGACCCACAAAACAGAATATATTTAAGACCTACAAAAACACAAAATAGGTGCCTAAATGGTTTTCCGAACAAAACACATTAAAGTACAGATTTCGGCGAAAAACCACTCGAATGTTCACTAAGTTTGCTCCAAAGAGCCCTTTCGTCGATGGTCCTCGATTATAATTGAGCTAATAACAAGTATTGATTGAGAAAATTTCCGGTGAGATCATGTCTGAGTTGAAAACCAATTAAGGGCTATTAGCGGTCTGATAATCTAATCCGTTCGGCCTCTTGAAGCTTTATTTATACAAGAATTCTTCACTGTTACAGACTGACAGACAGACACACATTTAATCACAACCTCCTTTCTCATACCGTGGGCACGGTAATAATAATTGTATACAGCATTGTATCTTCATAATATGTACGTATATAGGTATAATGGTGCCGTGTGGTGACGGAAGAACAGACAATTGTCACTACTCCTAATCTCTGCTTCGGGTATCGTACAATAGTTACCTAACATAATTTGGCGAAACGTGGGTATTATTTCACCTAACAACATATATAGTCGTGTAAATATAAAGCCGTGTGGTGACGGCAGAGTAGAATACAATTGTACATACATACGTACATCTCCCGTGGGTTCGTACAAGGTGACTAAGGATAAATCAGTGATGAGGAATGGGCAGCAGCGTTCCTCTTATACCATCTAGCTATGTACCTACTGCGACTTTTGTGCCCGACAAATGGCAATAGGCTCGCCACCTATTACATGGGACCTAACATAACTGGCGAAACGTGGGTGCTAGTTCACCTCTGCCTACCCCTTCGGGGATATAGGCGTGATTTATGTATATATGTATGTACATATATAGTCGTGATTTACGTATACTATAATATTTATCTCTGGGCACAAGTCTCAAGCACTGCCACTGGCTGCCCCCTCTACCACACTATGGACCCGGCACCCGCACGGTGAAACCATGAAATGCTAAGAGTTACCTATCGTGTCATCTCTGCAGTATCTTGGCAGACCAAGCACTTTAAATCGCTGCCTTCGAAGCCATATAACAAAACGGGGCCGCATAAAGAAACACCGGCTACGAACCGAACCCACTTTTTCCCAAAGGCAATAGCCACTTAATTTAGTACTTATCTCGGAAGTTGAAACGAATCACCGTGAATGCAGTAGTTTTAATTGGAACTCAACTCTATTAAAAAGCGAGCGGTTTCAATTTAGCACTGATACTGGCTTAAGAAGTAGCTGGGCTTCGAATTAAAACATTTCTCAGTTACAGAGTGTTCAGGGAAGATTTGATACTATTTTTGGCCCGGTGAATTTTTCCAGCATAAGGAAAATAAAATAATTAAGCGAATTACTAAGTCCCGTGTAGTGACCGCAGAGCAGAATACAACAGCCACCACCCCCATCTCTCCCGCGGGTGTCGTACAAGGCGGCTAAGGGTCAAGACAGCAATGAGTAATGGGCAGCAGCGTTCCTCTTATGCCACCTAGCAAAGTACTGTGATTTATGTGCTCGATAGATGGCAATAGAAAATTTTGAACTTTTGAAACTTTTAGTAAAATGCCACGGTCAGAATGTAAAAATAGGCATTTTACGAAACTCTGAAGAACAAAGGTACACGAAGAGTCATTAAAATTTAAATGAAATGAAACTCCACACGCGTGCAAAGAGGTGGGAATCAACGCAATTAAAACGCGATTGCGCAGCTTAAAAAAGTAATTTGCTATGGTTGGGGACCTTAGCTAATTCCCTCTGTGAAAAACCAAAGCACAGCTACACGAAATAAGAACTGTGTCATCATATATTGCCTTATAATAATAATATTTTTTTTAATAATAATTTATTTACTTAATTCAGCATTTACAATAATAAATCTTGACTATACACTAGGATAAACCTGTATCGTAGATAATTAAACCTTCCTTAGTATAATCATACTGCATACATTAAGACTAATAATCAAAATAAAAACCTATATATCAATAATCGTGTGGTGACGGCAGAGTAGAATACAATTGTCACCACCCCAAACCTCTCCCGTGGGTGTCGTAGAAGGCGACTAAGGATAAATCAGTGATGAGGAATGGGCAGCAGCATTCCTCTTATACCTACCAACTAGCAAAGTACTGCGACTTTTGTGCCCGATAAATGGCAATAGGCTCGCCACCTATTACATGGGACCTAGCCTAATTGGCGAAGCGTGGGTGCTAGTTCACCTCTGCCTACCCCTTCGGGGATATTGGCGTGAATTATGTATGTATGTATGTATATCAATAATAATAACAACATACATACATAAATCACGCCTATATTCCCGAAGGGTGTACTAACACCCACATTTCTCCAACAATTTCAGGTCCCATGTGAGTGGGCTAGACAGCTAGTTGCCATCCACGTTTCACTTAAATAAAGAAGAACGCTGCTGGCCATTCGTCAGCACTGTTTTAACCCTCATTCACCTTGTACGGCGCCCACAGGAGATATGAATGGTAATCTGCTCTGCCCTCACCACATGTCATCTACCACAACCACTGTACGAGTGTACCAAGGTGTACTAGACCATTACCACTTGCTATTAAAATACCCAGTGAACGAAAATGGTCTCGCTCGCCTCCCATTACTACTAGGACCAGAAATAAGGTGGCGAAACGCGGGCCCTTAGGGGAGAAAACCACGGTTTATGGGTGTATATTTTACTACTCAAATTGTATTCCAAGGTTTTCAGGTTTAAAATGTAAAGTACAACGCTGATTTTCGTATGGACGTATGACTGACAATGTACACAGATATAACTGACAAGTATAGCTAGCGAAAGCCCTCTAGCCTAACCTAACTTTGTAAACTACAGTTTTATTCCTGAACTTGTTTTCCCTATAGCACTCCACCAAGGTCTTATCGTCAAGTGTAGCTCAGAGATCTTTCGCGTGCTTTTTGTAAAAAAAAGATCACACGATAAATATACACGTCTTCATCCATTCGTCGCGAGGCCTCATTTCACAAACTTATCTGCGTCACCGCAGAGGTTGCGAAAGCGTACTTTTATTTGTGCCATTTGTTGAGACTCGCGGCCCAACACCCTTTTTATATAGTCTTAGAAATATGACGTTCCCAATAATTCAGGGCCGGGCCTTTTATCCGGCGGCCTTGCTCGCGGCCAGCCTAATAAAAGTGCCACATTAGCGGTGAAAGCTTTGGGATATGCCATAAAATATTGAGTGGACTGCTTCCTCTGCGAGAATGCTATACAATGCTGGTGTCCCTATAAAATAATGTGCCGTTCGTACTGTTAGGCCTTAAGAAAAAAATATCTCTAGTTCCTCCCTGCTTCCGAAGGAACTAGGAATAATTTTACATACATACATTGACGGCCGCCTTGGTCGAATGCTCAGATTGCTGGGTATTGGCCAAGAGGTCCCGGGTTCGAATCCTGGTAGGGGCAAACTTTATGATGACCACAAATGTTTGTTTCCGAGTCATATGTTTATGTAGTATATTTTCAACGTTTATATTATTATATTAAAAATATGTCCGTCATCTAGTATCCATAACACAAGTGCTTAGGCTACTTACTTTGGGCTAGACGATAGGTGAGAGTGTAAAAAAAAAATACATAAATCTAGCCTTTAACCCCGAAGGGATGGGCTGAGGTGAATTAACACCCACGTTTCGGCAACCAGATTAGGACCCATAAGGTGGCGAACCTATTGCTATTTATCGGGCACAGAAATCGCAGTACATTGCTAGGTGGTATTAAAGGAACGCTGCTGGCCATTCCTCATCGCTGTTTAACCCTTAGTCGCCTTGTACGATATCCGCGGAAGAGATTTGGGGTGGTGACAATAATAATTGTATTCTGCTCTGCCGTCACCACACGGCAGGTGTGAGGTTAACAGTCTGATTCATTGAGGTGTTCTACAACTACCAATAGGATCTTCGAGTTGCCTCACTAAAAGAATAACCCCCGAATACAGAAACGCTATTCAAATTTTGAGCACTGCTTATAAAGTTAAGTAGACAATACCTGTCAGAATTTGTATAGGAAAAACGTAAATTTTAACAATAATTAATTTTTTTCTACCAAAATCTTTGTACTACTTTTTCTAACATTTATATCATGTTAAAATTAAAATCGAATAATTTAATGTTAAGCAGGACTCACAGCCGCACTCAGAGACGTCAAATAACATTAATGAGTACTTAACGTCAAAAAATGACAATTCAAAACTAGTCGCTATTCTTGCCGGGTCTATGGCCTAAATTTGAATGAAAATTTTTGACATTAAATACTCATTAAAGAAAATTGACGTCTCTGAGTGCGGCAGTCAAATGTTGAGAAGCGTTTCTGTATTCGGGGGTAAGTCCAGAACCCGACGCGATAATCAGTCAGCGCCAAAATATGAGCTTCGACCTGGTATCTAACCAATTCGGCGAGCCTCACGCGCCCCCTCAGGGAAATCTGACTTAAGCGTGCTATCGTGTGATTTATACGGAGGCTGCTCCCTTTTGTTTCAGTTACACTACCTGTTTATTAGTGTACGTGCGTAGTTCCCACTAACAAAGGCGGTAGCTAAAGGCGGAGCTACAGTAAACAATGTTTTCTTTTTTGTTCCATACAGTTACATACAGGAGTTATGTAGTCCGTTAATTACATAAGATCTCTATTAGAGATAAGTCCTCCCTTGTTAACATAATGTATATTGCCCTGTACTTATTATAATTTAAAGTGCAAAAAGAGTATAATAATACAGCTTCTCGAGATTTGTTTGACAGTTGTCATCAACATAACCAGCCCTTTAATGCCCCCACTGTTGGGTAAGAATATTGGGAGATTGGGCCATAACTCACCAAGACTATATACTATAATTTTTCGAACTTTTTCTAACCACTATTTTTTATGTGATAATTTTTCTAACATTTATATAATGTTCAAATGAAAACCAAAATAATAATTGTTTTAACTGTCTTTTTATTTTCGTAGTATAAATTTCTGGCTAAGTGTTGTGTTCATAATATTGAATAAATTTTAAATAACAATTCCTTAAAAAACATAAACAAATAAATATAACTTCGTTGTCTCAATGTGGGAATATCATATATCTATCCCTGTAGAGCACAGTGTGGTACGGGGCCCAAGAGGATCACCCCCGCGCTCAGCTAACATTGGATTGGTTGGTGCCACTCTGTCTATATGTCAATAGTTGCGACACCTGTATAATATTAGGCTAAGAAAAATAAAGTGTTCGACCATATCGGATCAACCAACCTTCAAGAGAAAATAATATAGGTACTGAGAATGGAAGCGATCGAGACAGTCCTATTAGCAATAAGGAAGTGCCCTACCACCTTATCCTTAGTAATGCCGAAAAACGAATTTTCAGTAAAACAGAGGTGAAAAACATTTTACATCCAAACACGACCACATTTTACAACCGCAACCCAAACGTAATTGGAACGTAATATTCCGTAGGCTTTTGTCAGTCTTCCCCAGCAAATGTTAATTAACTATAATTGAACGACACATCGACTCAACTTACACCTTTCGCTTTTCGCCCTGCTGGTTCTTATTAAAGGGGGACACGGGTTATTTCCGCGTGGTGCCGCCACCCGACACGGCTTTGGATTGTGTGAAGCCTGCCTATTGAGTGACAGTGTAAAAAGTTGGCATTGTCATTATACTAATTGGGACCGACTCGACTGTGAGGTCTCAAAAATTAATCACAATTAGCAGTAGTTGAATTTATTTGACAGGAATAGCTGTGATAACGAATTTGCACAGTGCTGGGACTAATGTGCCGTGTGGTGTAAAATGAAGGAGGTAAGTAAGTCTAGTTACAAAAACAAATAGTTAAGAATTAAAAATAAAGACGTTTAGATCTTGATTCTCCTGTTTTTTGCATCATAATGTAGAATACAATTGTCACCACCCCAAATCTCTCCCGTGGATGTCGTACAGGGCGACTAAGGATAAATCAGTGATGAGGCATGGGCAGCAGCGTTCCTCCTATACCACCTAGCAATGCACTGCGACACTTTTGTGCCCGATATATGGCAATAGGCTCGCAACCTATTTCATGGGACCTAACATAATTGGCGAAACGTGGGTAGTTACCTAGTTCACCTCTGCCTACCCCTTCGGGGCTGTAGGCGTGATTTATGTATGTATAATGTATGTATAATTTTGATGAATGAATGCACCTACAGAAAAATGGTGGAAAGGGCCATGTCAAGAGACCGATACCCTAAAAGATTGATTGGGATGACAACATTCCAATATTTCCAATTCGTACTGCTCAAGGTTTTGGCTTAGGTTGTACAGGCAACCGCCTACCTAGCACCAACCCTGTGTGGTATGCTAGTGTTGGTGGCTTGCCTTCCACCATTCAGGTGCCTTAATGCGCTTATCGGCGCTTATGCGGTCCACATCGGGCAATCTTCCTTAGTCGACTTTTCCGACACCCCTGGGGTGGGTCGAGGATGGTACATAACCACGTCATTTTTCTCTCCGTGGCTGGCATGGAAGAAGAAACCACTTTATGTAGGTACTTAAACAAATAAGGCTGTTATTTCCAAACGTGTTTGGCAAAGGAGAATACAATTGTCTTCACTCCCATCTCTCCCGTGGGGGACTAAATGTTAAGACAGTAATGGGCAGCAGCGTTCCTCTTATGCCACCTAGCAATATATCAATATAGCGATTTCCTTGCCCGATAAATGAGAACAGGCTCACCTATGACGTGCGAGTTAATATAACTTTAACGGGGGTGTTAATATACCTTTGTATACTCATAACTTCATGTAAAGGGAGGAACAAACTTACTGAGTTTCTTGACCGTTCTTCTCAGAACAAGGCCTCCAGGTAGTTTACGAACGGATGGTGTAGCTTGTATCGTTAAATATTGGAAACTGTTTTCCTTTTCGTTTCCAGTGTTTAACGTTATTTCTTTGACGATTCATGAGTGTATGTAATCATACCTTATATGAATAAACCATATTTTCATTCATTTTCATTTTGCCTCTAGTATAGTCGTGATTTATGTATGTATGTATGTATGTTATTTCCAGCCAGCTTGAGTATTCAGGGTTGGCGAACAACGCTAGACCTCATGTCTCGCGGCGAGCCTGCCTGTTCGCCTGCTTAGCAAGTCGAGGAGAGTTCGTTACTCAATTAGCCTCTGGTTAATCAGAGCAGGGGCAAACAGAATGAAGTCGGAATGAATAATTCTTGCGCAGTAAGCTGGGGATATTTGCATTTTGTTCTGGTGTTAAAACTGGATGCAGTGTAGCTTAGAACGGGTGATGTATTTAATCATACATCATAATCTGGCATAAAGAAAATGGTCGTTAGAAAAAGTTCGAAAAAATATTATTTAATTATTAGTCTTGGTGCGGGAATCGAACCAGCGTCCTCTGCGTTTCGGGCAGAAGCCTTTACCACTCGGCCAACCAACGTCTTGGTTTGGTCGAGCATCAAGACTTTTCGAAGTTTATGCAACCACCATAATTATTCTTTGTAGTACTAATTATTCTAACATTTATAATATGATGAACTATTCGATTTTAGTTTTAACATTATAAATGTTAGAATAAATGTTAGAAAAATAAGTACAAAGATTTTGGTGGTTAGAAAATTAGTGTCTTGGGTGGCCGAGCGGTCAGGCACCTGCCCGGATAGCAGCGGACGCGGGTTCGATTCCCGCCTCAAAATCATAATTTTTCGAAATTCTTTTTCTAACCACCAAAATCTTTGTATTTATATGATGTTCAAATTAAAATCTAAATACTAATCATCTAGCATTTCCAATTCCCAACACAGGGCATGCTTATGGATGGGAGAGTATAGGGAGTAATGGGCCATAACCATAGATATATCAATTTAAGGATATATCTGTGGCCATAACCCACCACGCTAGCCCAGTGCGGATTGTTGGGAATTAAATAATAAATTCACACAATTTAAACGAATTGGACCCAGTTAAACGAAACCAACTGCTTAAATTAAACACATTTAAGAATGCTTCAATCCTTTCATTGCCTAGACCCAACCTTTTTGTTACTAATCCTATTATGATAAATTTAGAGCCACTAGGTTTGGCTCAGATTTGGTTCGTCGACATTCACAGGCTTAACTGCTTACATTGATTCAGTCGGAGGGGAGAATGGCATAATTTATGTATGTATAGTATAAAATACACTGAAGAGCAATGAAAGCGGATCACATAAAAATCACGCATACAAATAACTTACTGCCGCACTCAGATACCAACGTGAATTAACTTTAACGAGTACTTGATATAAAAAAAAAATTAAATCTAGACCATAGACCCGACAAGAATAACGACTAGTTTTGAAACGTCTCTGAGTGCGGCAGTTAGGGAAATAATAATGCATTATCTATTTATTACCAATTTGAATGCATTATCTATTTATTATAAAATTATTTTATCTAACATATTATTTGTTTAATTAACTTATTATTACGTATTTAGAAATAAAATGGTTAAGAAATAAAGGAAAAGTCAAAGAATTGTTTTAAGTTTAAAATAAAAAAAATACTACTTTGATTTTTATTTGAACATTATTATACACATACATACATACATAAATCACGCCTATATCTCCGAAGGGGTAGGCAGAGGTGAACTAGCACCCACGCTTCGCCAATTATATTAGGTCCCATGTAATAGGTGGCGAGCCTATAGCCATTAATTATCTTAAAAGAAAGAATTAGGATTTATTATTGTATGAAAGGAAAATTTTAATTCTGGCATTCTTGGATTTTGAGACTATTCGATTTTATTACCGCTATGTGATGACGGCAGAGCAGAGTAAAATTATAATTGTCACCACCCCCATCTCTCCAGCCGGTGTCGTAAGGTGGTGGTCTAAGGGTTAAACAGTAATGGGAATGGGCAGCAGCGTTTCCCATAAATCACCTAGCAATGTACTGCGACTTTCGTGCCCGATAAATGGGTATAGGATCGCCACCACACTCGCCACCTATTACAGGGGACCTAACATAATTGGCGAAATGTGGGTGTTTAATTCACCTCTGCCTACCCCTTCGGGGTGTAGGCTTGATTTATGGATGTATGATGTATTACCCCCGGATGTATTTCAGAATCAAACGACAGAATTATTCACTAAGCCGTGTATTTATATACTTGCCCTGAATCAAAACGTTATTACTTATTAGCCTAGTATATATACATATGTAAGTAACATGCAATTCATTAAGAGCCAGCAATGTGAGCGATATAAGCTGTCGTCCATTAGTGTTGATTTAAGCGAAATTGTAGATCACTTCTGTGTTGGGGCAAGGCGCCCCGAAACGGGCATGCTGCCTAAAGCGGGTAGGTACTCTCGTGTATAAAACTAATTCCCAAAACGGATATATCCCAGCCAGGTTTATTTACTTCTTCCTTGAGAGGACATGTGAAAATTAAAATCCTCATTTGTTTCCTTGGCTGTATGGACTATCTTATATATGTATACCAGGGTTGTATTTTGTATATATTGGAGTTCCGTTCCGTTAGCTCACAGACTACTCGGGAATTCGCGGACGTTTTGTCCACTGTTTGAACCAGTGAACCACATGCCGACAACGAATGGACGCCGAGTGGCTCCAATGAGACATGCTTCCTGAAGGTTCACACCTTTAGGCAATATGCCCGTTTTGGGCACCGTTCCCCTCCGCGCCGCCTGGACCGAACAGCGCTCAATTCCGTGAAAGCATCCAGTTCATAATCGCTTAAGGCCCGTTTCGTTATACATTGCTCGCTATTAAGCAGTAAAAGCTCCTGATGCTGTTTAATAGCTGTCTGTATTTTTATATAATGCATGTGAGAATTTGAATTTAGATTCTAATTATTATTCCAAATTTACAAATTTATAAGTAGTAGGCAATAGTTGCCCCTCATGTTTGCTGTGCCCTAGCAGGGCGTCACTTGTAATGTAACAAAAACTCTGCAACACCTTTTTTTAAACATGTGACTTGCAATGTACGAATAAATAAATAAATAGCGAGCAATGTACGAACGGGGCCTGCTCGAGACTGTTCGCGGGGGTTCCGCCGATTACACATTTACATCACAATATGCTGACTACGTGGCAGCAGTCGGATGATCCGCGATTCGATTGCTAATTCGACACGTTAGAACCGCTATTGGGATATTGTTGTGTACTATAAACCGTCGGTGACGGCAGAGTAGAATACAATTGTCACCACCCCAAGTCTCTCCCGTGGGTGTCGTACAAGGTGACTAAGGAAAAATCAGCGATGAGGAATGGGCAGCAGCGTTCCTTTTATACCACCTAGCAATAGTACTGCGACTTTTGTGCCCGATAAATGGCAATAGGCTCGCCACCTATTATATGGGACCTAACATAATTGGCGAAATGTGGGTGCTAGTTCACCTCTGCCTACCCCTTTGGGGATATAGGCGTGATTTATGTATGTATGTATGTATGCAATAACCGTCGGTCATGCCGATTCTACAGTGCCTCATCATCACCAGCCCTTTAATGTCCCCACTGCTGGGGCACGGGCCTTCCCTATGGATGGAAGAATATAGGGAGAATGGGCCATAACCCACCACGCTGGCCCAGTTCGGGTTGGTGGGTACTAACGACTGCAGATGCAGCCGGGACCAACGGCTTAACGTGCCTTCCGAAGCACGGAGGAACTCGAGATAATAAATTTTTGGTCACCCATCCAATGACCGGCCTTAGCGAAATCGCTTAGTTTACAAAATCGCAGGCCAAGCGCGCTGCCAACATTCCAATCCATACAGCTACAGTGCCTATAGCCGCTTATAGCCAAGTGGCAAACCATATAATGTTTAGTACAAAGATTTTGGTGGTTAGAAAAAGAATTTCGAAAAATTATTATCTAAATCGGCCACCCAAGTGTCTTGGGTGGCCGAGCGATCAGGCACCTGCCCGGATAGCAGCGGATGCGGGTTCGATTCCCGCCTCAAGATCATAATATTTCGAAATTCTTTTTCTAACCACCAAAATCTTTATACTAATTTTTCTTACATTTATATAATGTTAAAATTAAAATCGAATAGCATATAATGTTTCCATCGGAAAAATGACAATATTCGACAACTACTCTTAAATTTGAAATGGCGATCGCTATTAGAGAGTTTTAGATACATTTTTATACACGACGCAGCCCGATGTAACGCGGCGCGTGTTGAGTAGAATCAAAATGTATTGGTTTTCTATGACCAGAATCACACTATCAACGATTGTTCGGTGTCTACACGTGGGGTCATTATACATTTTTGACAAATGTAAACGTGGCCGTGTGGTGACGGCAGAGTAGAATACAATTGTCACCACCCCAAATCTCTCCCGTGGGTGTCGTACAAGGCGACTAAGGATAAATCAGTGAGGAGGAATGGGCAGCAGTGTTCCTCTTATACCACCTAGCATTGTACCTACTGCGACTTTTGTACCCGATAAATAGCAATAGGCTCGCCACCTATTACATGGGATCTATCATAACTGGCGAAACGTGGGTGCTATTTCACCTTTGCCTACCCCTTCGGGGATATAGGCGTGATTTATGTATGTATGTATTTAAATTGTTCACAACTACTCTTACATTTGACACGATGGTCGCCGTGGTGTTTTCTCAGTAATACGCTAATACGTCAGTTTCATACATTTTTAATCTATTCGTTTAGTCCAGCTCTGTCCGTCCAAAATAATCACAAAAAATAATAATATTGCTCATCCATGTTGCTCAATTTAACAAGGTTGCACGTTAGAAGATTAAAATTTGTTCTTTTTAGCAACCGGGAAAAACACAGTTGTCAATTTTATGCAAAATACATTTCTTTCTCTATCTTTAAATTGTGATAAAACGGGATTTATACCACGTACCTGAATTTTATTATTATTCCGATATTTCGGCACAGTTACATGCGCCATTTTCTTTCTCTATGTACTGATTTTATTATAATTTATTTTTCGGGATCATTTCGATTCCCAACAAGGAACTGAATCCCTGACAGCGCTAACCCAAGAACCTGGTAGGTAACAAGGAAGCGAATTATGATGATTGAAGGGACGTCAAATTAGCCCATTACCCACTCGAGCAAGTGGCAGCTTGAAATTATAAGTGGGCAAGGGAAATTGCTTGGTGCGCGTGTAATTGTATTACCGCCATTTTGGGAGGTTCCACAAATACAAGAGTAAACAAGATGGCCGTAGAACTACTCGACCCGACGATCTCTTGGACTGTTAAAGAGAATTTAGTCGTGAAACTCTCAAGGAAGTCTCGTTCTGACTCGAGTTGGTTTTGTTTTATGTTTAGACCCCGTTTTCTCGGCGCACTGATGTTACGGTAGAGTTATCTTCTACCTGCCTTGTTCCCAGTCTGTCTGGGGTCGGCGCAGTATGTTTCCTCTTCCATTCGTATCGGTCATACGTCATCAAGCCATCCACTCCCGTTTTCGCACACAAAAACTTGGGAATACATTGATAAAACTGATAGTGTTGGCATATCTATGTGCGGTTGACAGTAATTTTTGAATTAAAGTATCACATTCTCTTTTATCACATTACTTGAACGTAGGCGAAACTTCAGTCGTATTCTATATTAAGCCTTGTCCCCACAAACTTAAGGATGAGCAGGATCGCTCAGAATAATAAGACATAAGCGTCGGTTTTCCCTCAAACTTCAAAGGGCACAACTTGGTAGACCTTCGTCGTTGTAACATAATAGAAATGACATCAGAGAGATTACCAAAGCTGATTATATGAAACGCGAATATAGAAGTTGTAGCAGAAAATCCAACGAACAACGTTTCGATCTTTATTGGGGAATAAATACTTTTTATTTTCAGCATTAAACGAACGGGGTTGATCGAGATAGAGTTTGGATAATAAATAATTTTCGGTTGAAATACGCTTATCTTTTTTCCCAAATAGAGATAGCTACCGTACTTGAGAGCCGTACCGTCGTGAGCTTTAGCCTGTTTGTATCGCTGTGACACGCAATGTATGTTAAAGTGTTTTAAGTAGGTATTTTTTTAGACATTTTATTTTTATTTGATTTAATTATCGTGTGTTAAGTTTTGATGTGTGTGTACAAGTGATGCAAATAAATGTTCTATCTATCTATCTACTTTTTGGTCCGTTATTAAAGATGTCGTGGTAGATGGTAATTTTTACATACATACATACATATGTCACGCCTTTCTCCCACAGGGGTAGGCAGAGATGACTTCTTTCCACTTGCTACGATCCTAAGATACTTCTTTCGCTTCATCCAATCGCATCAATCTCTTCATGCATGCCCGTCGGTTTCGGGTACACTTGACCTGGCCCTTTTTCAATAGACATTCAATTTGATTATGAAAGATCCGCCTAGGCCTTCCCCTGCCCATTTCTCTATTCCCTTTTTTTTCTCTATTGTTGAATTTGTGGTTTATTCCACCCTTTGCCAATCAGTTTCTTCTGGTAATGAAATAATACATTCTACCTACTGAACGGTTCTTGAAGGACTGATATAAAACAGTGCTAATTCTTCTCCCTGCCCTGTTTCCAGGCTATCAGGGGTTGGCGCAGTATGTTTCCTCTTTCATTCATATCGGTCAGACGCTCGGAGTAAATAGAACTGGAGTAGCCATTAGTCAATTTCTCGTACATATTTTTCTGCCATTTTTTGCGGGGGGTGAGGTTACTACTACACTGAAAGGCTGCACACAGATACAAAAACTTTTTGCGTATTTACAAACACACACATGCATAAAACGACACACATATTTAAAATTCACGCAAACATACTTAAAATAGTGTGTTAACGTTCTATTCAAACACACGAATGTCATTGTGTGAGTAGTGACATGACATAGCACGAGAATATCAATATCGATAAATCAGTTTCGTTCAATGAATGAATGCATTAATTTTGCGTTAGTATTCTTACATTATTAAAAATTAAATGATGATTTACACGCTTACTTTACAATCAGCCTTCTTTCGATTTTGCAAAGACACTCATATATGAAATCTATCTAAAACTTTGACAGATTTCGAAAGCTATATCAATCAAATACAAATTTATACTTAATAGCTTATTGCATTTAAAAAGTACTTACAATAGGTGTTATTATATATTTTCACTTTCAGAAATCACTGTGTGGACCCTTTCGTGTATAATCATAATGGAAAGGAGAAACCCTTAAACATTATTTTTAACAAAGCAATAGTGAATATAGTTAGATTTCTCGTATGATACTGGGAATTGTTAAATTTTAAGGGGAATCAAAAATCAAAATGTGTGGATCTTAAAAGTTAAAATAGTACATTATGTTACGAGTATGCTATGTTGGTCATTATATACGAGGCATTATTGCAAGCGCGAGCCGCAAGCGAACGCGGTAAGGAAACTGAGTGTGTAATGACCAATGCATATGAGTTGCATACGACGTTTTTCAACACAATTGCGAGGAAAAAACAAACTTGTATTCTATAAAATCTTCTTCTATTGTTAGATAATTTCTGAAACTGAGACGGCTCAAAATTTACGGAACAAATAGTACTTGTTCTTGTAGATGCCCAAGAGACGTGCCTATTACAAGCATCAACCCATTTTTTTCGTGTTCTTTAGGAAAACTGAAAATTATAATTAAAAATTAGCTGTTTCGGGAATGTGAAAGCTTACAGTATAAATACTAGCAATTAGGATACCGGCTAGGGGCAGAGGTATTTTTGCTTGAACTACACATACCGATCATTTCTGATTTTAATACTACAATAATATTTTCCAAAAGCTTCATTTATGTACGGAAGACTTTGGTGCCACATACCTAACTCCTAGTAAATCGAAGTATTGCACTTGGACCACCGGGTTTTTTAAAGGAGCTTTTAAATATTAATAAAAAATAAATTTAACTTAAATGTTGACAATGACATTTAGCTATCATCATACCAAATGGGATCAAAATCCGTCTCGTAGTTTATGCATGATGCGTGCACAAACATACATACAGACAAAATGTTAAAAAATTGGAGATTTTACTTCCTCTTCTCTCATACATACATACATAAATAAATCACGCCTATATCCCCGAAGGAGTAGGCAGAGGTGAACTAACACTCACGTTTTGCCAATTATGTTAGGTCCCATGTAAAATGTGGCGAGCCTATTGCCATTTATCGGGCACAAAAGTCGCAGTACATTGCTAGGTGGTATAAGAGGAACGCTGCTTCCTATTCCTCATCACTGATTTATCCGTAGTCGCCTTCTACGACACCCACGGGAGAGATTTGAGGTGGTGACAATTATATTCTGCTCTGCCGTGACCACACGGCTATTACTAACATCATATATGCCATTTGGCTTAAGGTCGACTTGACCTGTTTTATTCTATATCTCTATAGTTTTATTCTAGGATTTCAAAATTAAAGGAACTTCAATTCATAAAAGTATCATAAATTTAATCCATATTAAAAAATGATCAATTTAATAGTCTGAATAAAATGCCGAAGTTAATGTATAACCTCAGGAACACAATGTATAGATTTAAATCATAATACATATTTTAAATTTAATGTTACTTTCATTCATTCATTCATTCATTACTCCCTCGTAAAATCGCAATATCGATGACGTGACATCACTATTAATGAAGTGCAATTCAATTAGGGTTGCTGATTACAACAAAAAAAACAATTTGTGCTGTGGCTCGAAAAAAAATTTAGGTTTCTCAGAAATAATCGGCTGTGCTGGTACCTTTTTACCCTTGCTTATTTTATAAAGTCAGGGACGCTGTATATGCTACAGCATAGGTACTCTTAATGTTTATGAGCGCCGCCCAGCAAGAATAAAGGGCAAAATAGTCTTATTCTTATTTTATTTTATTAATTCACTAATGATTTTATATTTCCATGTAGTGTGGCAAAAAATAAGCTTCAAGCGGTCGCAAAAGTGTAGGTAGGTATGTACTTAATACTAAACTAAATATAAACACGCAACGTATATTGTTAAAACGAAATTATAATTGGTAATTAATTAATACGAAATGACAAAATTACAATTATTTATTAACAACAAACTTTTTTAAATTATTGTCTAATTAATTGAAATGCGATAATGTTCAACCCTAGGTAGTCTCGTGGGGAGTGCGCTGGAAGATCGTTTGATGACGTCACGGCCGACTCCCCACGAGACTATGGCTCGAAATTTGAAATTGTAGTATGCTAAAACATGAAATTATGAAGTAAATAAATATCAAATCTTAAAAATAATACTTAAAAATGAAATGTGACGCCATCTTTTTGAATACTAGATGTTTTCGAATTTTTTTAACGCTAAAAAACAGCACAGGCAGGCATTTTAGTGGGAGCTCTGCACGGCAAGACGTTCTGATTATTGTGGTTTTAAAATGGCGGCTCAACTAGTTTTATATAACGCACAGGCATCCGATGCTTGTGCGTTTGGCAGAGGGGAATGTTAGGCAAAGGCTACTCCAGTTCTATTTACTCCGAGGTCAGACGTCATCATGGCATCCACTTTCTATATCATATCATCCATCAAACCGGAAAGGTGCTAGTGATGAATGAATTTGTAGATAAGAATATAAAAAAGACTAAAAAGGCCATGACGAGAGATCGAAGAGCGGAGAGGGTGATTGGAATGACAACATTCCAATCCATACAGCTCCAGGTTACGGCTTAGGTGTTACGCCTGTCTGGCAACAACCCTCTTAGGTATTATAAAACAGCGCTCAGTGTATCACAAAATATATTTATAAAACTGATAGCCCAAATCGTAACAGCACCTAAACTAGCTGAACACTAATCGGTTTCAAGTTCTACAGTCCTTTTGACGTATAACGGTTAATTTATTATATGCCTAGCGTCTCAAGGGTACATAAACATTTTAATGGACAATGCCTATTCCCAAACCCTACAGTCAAGCTAGCCACTGAAGTGTCAAGTTACATTCAATTTGTACGTGTTCTAAGACCATAGCAATCGTCGGATTTGGAAAATAGCATAATATACACTCACACCTATCTCCAAAGTATGTAACATATGCACTTGTTTGTGTTATGGATACGGATGACGTTTTTTTTTTAAATACATAGTTATATTATTATATAAATTTTGAAAACATTCTACCTAAACAACCATGACCCAGGAATAAACATTACAAAATTTGCCTCTCCAGGATTCGAATTATCCGTTGCCCATTGCTCATTGCTGTCTTTACCCTTAGTCGCCTTGTACTACACCCCCACACACGGGAGAGATGGGGGTGGTGGCAATTGTATTCTGCTCTGGCCTCACCACACGGCTCACTACGGCTAATTCGGTTCACCTTTTATATAAAATACCAACGGCCTTTTTTATTGGTTTCTCGTTAAGTCTCAACAGGGAATTGCCCACTCAATAAGCTTCTCTACGCTGCGACACTCTGGTTCGATTTATGATAAGATTATGTAATCAATTAACTAAAATCCACTTGAACCTTTATCAAGGTCGATGTGCCGAGTTAATTTGAATTATGACCTTTTTAGGAAGCGGTTCAGTCATGAAAAATAAGATATGTAGATAGGTGTTTATATTTGTTTTATACTAAAGAGATATATAAATTGAAATGTATATTCAAGTTAAAAAATTCGTTTGTAAAATGATATAAAACTATTTTACTACGTTATTATTATTCAGAAATATCTTTATTTTTGACTTCCTCGAGCAACATATTATTACGTTTTTATTTTATTTTGACTAACCTGAATAAACTAAAAAGAAAAACGTACAGACTTAGATTAGGGTGTATTGTATTGAATCTAAAAAATCTTTGGTGGAGTCCAGGTGAAGCTCGATTTCATTTTCGACCCTTATCCTACTTACCAGCAGGTGAGATGAAGGGCAAGAGCTCCTGTCTAGAAAATAAAAAAAGTTCGGGCCTGAGAGTGTGTGTCGTGAGCGAGTTTCACGTGTCCGTCACAGACGTAGCTATAATATATATTAATAAATCGAGGTATATATTGCATTATAGCAAACTACCACAGACGGGAGCTGTACTATAATATATATTTTGGCCTCACTCGGTCTGCGGTCGTAAAAGTCCGCCACAGACGTAGCTATAATATATATTAATATGAATCATAGCAAGACATATACAACATATTTTCAATACTAATTTTCAAGTGACCGCACACGCAGCTATAATATATATTTCTATGGCGTCACCAAAATATGCCGACAAATATATTTCGGTATATTTTGGCATATTATGACCGCATACCGAGTGAGGGCAAAATATACTATATGTTATAGTATAGCTCCCGTCTGTGGTAGTTTGCCCTAATATAACATATACCTCGATTTATTAATATACAATATAATATATATTATAGTATTGTAAATTAAACTCTTCAGTATGTTCAATCGTTACGTTTATTCCTCTTCAATACATTGACAAAACTTTAACACTTGACAAAGCACAAGACCTTAATTATCTCTTGCTTACAAGACGTCTCCAAAACTGCCCTCCAAGCTTTATTACCAATTTTCTTCCGCTCCCGCCAAAAAGTGCTTCGCTCTGATTGGCTGACGTTAACCAATCTTCACCAATCAGAGACAATAACGGTTTTGCCAGTTTACAGACTTTTTAATAGTATAGGGTTTTATCTATTTGTTTTATATTAAACTTTAATTAATAATTTATACATTTTTACTTTTTGACATTAATCATACATACACAACATTAATTTTGTATTTTACTTATGTCAGAACTAATTTCCTAAAAAATACTTACGATTAGTCAACATCACAACTATTTATCGATGTGAATTTAATTAACAATCAAATAACTAAGAATCATTACAATAGTGACGGGCTTCCCAAACCATACGCTCGTCCCTTGCACCACACGCATCTAATATTGGATCATATTACTTGTACCCATGGGGAGCATCAGCGGTTAATTACTGAAACTGGAGGCCGCGATGAATTGCTGCTTAGTGCTCATCGATCTCGCGCCACTAATGTCGGGAGGGAATAACGTTTATTCGGCGGACGTGCAAATATTATGTTTTATAACGTTTAGCTTATAACGCTCGCCCACCCAAAACACAATGTTTGTGTTTTGGGTGGGCGAGCGTTGCTCGTTTATTTATTTATTGCAACACAAACAGATTACATTAACATTGACGGTTATTAGTTTCGATCTAGGTAGTCCCTTATATAGTATGACAAGACAAGTCATGAACTGCCACACTCAGAGACGTCAAATATCGTTAATGAGTACTTAACGTCAAAAAATGACAAATCAAAACCAGTCGCTATTCTTGCCGAGTCTGTGGTCTAGATTTGAATGAAAATTGTTGACATTAAATACTCATCAAAGTTAATTGATGTCTCTGAGTGCGGCAGGAAGACTTTTAAGCAGAGCTGACTAATTGTCAGAAAAACAAATAGTTTATTTGCAGTCCTTAATATTTGTTGGTTTTTGCCATTAATTTTAATTTTATTTGATTTTGGAAAACCGATGTCATAGTATTAATTAATTATAATGAAAATTGTGCTCAGACAAACGTTGAACATTTATAGTGGTCTTGATGAGGGAATCGAACCCGAGTCCTCTGCAATCCAGGCACATTCCTGCACCAAGACTGTAATTTAGAATTTTTCGTAACCACAACTGTTTTTGTACTAATTTTTCTAACATTGAAAGCGAGGTAAAATGACTGGGTGTCATTTCGCCAGATATGTTAGATGCTATGTAATAGCGCATAGGGGTAGAGCTTAGTGCCATCGGGTACGTAAATTGCAGTATATTGCTAGGTGGTATAAGAAGGACACTTCTGTCCATTCCTCACACAAGATGACTAAGAGTAAAGCTAGTTGTCTTTACCCTTAGTTGGTATCATGGTATATCATCATTGGTCCCTATCATGGCATCGAAATATCGACAAAGCGTATATTTAATTATGGTGTTACCGGGTCCCTTCAAGACGTTAAGCATACACAAATGCCTTCTAAAGCTATACCTAAAGCATTCTACTAACACCAACAGCTGTACAGAAACATTACACGCTTGCTTCCATCTCGTGCAGTTTCATTGCTCGCTCTGGACTGCAGTATCCACAATTTGCGCAAGCATTAGTCCCACGAATGCAATGTAAAACGTTATGATCGCCCGAGCTGTGCCGGACCGTACGGAATGGCCGCTGTTCTAAAGGCGCTCTTACACTGGCAATTTTTTGGCAATAATTGTTTGGCAACTGCAACGGATCAATCTGGAGCAAATAAGTAGGACAATCTGGACAATCACAATGAATTGCGGCAATTGTTCTGGGAATATTGATTCTAGTAGATCTATTTAGTGCACATTACTCCCAAAGTCCCGAATAAGGACAGGGTTGCTGAATATCAATTTGGAAATATTTAGTCTACGTTCTTTCTGTCTCGTTTATACGTAGGTACCCTTAACTACGTTACGTTTTTAGCTAGAGGAACAGACCGTCTTGGTGCCCCCAAGACGGGTGGGGTATCCTATTACTCCATCCATTATAGTAACAGACAAAATGTAAAACATCTTGATATTATTGTGTCTCTTTATCTACGAAATGCACTTAAAACAAGAAACAGTTGGCACAGGGGCGTGACAGGGGCGTTCCCCGCCTCCCCCCGCAGACCTTAGACAAAATAGGTATTAAATAGGTCGCGCATACATGTCTTCTAAAATACACCATCAATTACAGACAAATAAAACTATTAGCATATTTAAAATATTGGTGTTACACATTTGAATTTTTGTATTTTATATTAAAAGACACGTCAAGATTGTATACATGTTGTCTCTTTTAAAGTTGTTCCATAACTATTGCATGGCTGTATCTCAGCAGCAGGTTCCCATCGCCCTAAATTGCTTGATGTGGTCATGAATTGTGCAATTTTAGTTGCCCGTGTAAGCGCACCTTAAGTTTATTTTTCTCGGAAGAAGCAGCAACGTGTTATTTCTCGGTGGAATAGTGTGTTATTCTGTTTAAATAGTTCGCGCTCTCTTCGTGAAAAGTTTCCGTATCTCCTATTGTTGGTCTTATAATAGAATGTTATCTGAAGATCTGTTTTAAGTTAGTTTGAGTAAGTATATCGAGGAGTTCGGTGGCGTAAAGATGACCGATTAGGCTCGCGTTTGCGGAGCATGGGTGGATGAAATTGTGTTATTTGGAGCTCATTTATGCCGTGTGGTAACTGCGGAACAGAATATGATTGTACATACATACATACATAAATCACGCCTATATCCCCGAAGGGGTAGGCAGAGGTGAACCCACGTTTCGCCAATTATGTTAGGTCCTATGTGAGTGGCGAGCCATTTAACGGGCACAAAAGTCGCAGTACTATTGCTATTTGCTAGGTGGTATAAGAGGAACGCTGCTGCCCATTCCTTATCACTGATTTATCCTTAGTCGCCTTGTACGACACCCACGGGAGAGATTTGGGGTGGTGACAATTGTTTTCTACTCTGCCGTCACTACACGGCTGTCATACTAGGTGCCTAAGTATTTACTGCCGCACTCAGAGACATCAATTAACTTTAATGAGTATTTAATGTCAAAAATTTTCATTCAAATCTAGATCATAGACCCGGCAAGAATAGCGACTGGTTTTGAGTTGTAATTTTTTGAAGTTAAGTACTCATTAACGTTATTTGTCGTCTCTGAGTGCGGCAGTAAGACAGCGATGAGTAATGGGCAGCAGCTTTCCTCCTATATACTGCAATTCACCGAGTGCCCGATAGAAGGCAATAGACCCGTCTCCTATTACGAACCTTACATTATTGGCGAAACTTGAATGCTAATTCACCCCTGTCTACCCTTCATGGATAAATAGATGTGATTTATGTATATATTTATGCATCGTTTGAGACAAGTAATCAGCATGTTCGATATTTTTGTTTGTTTTTTTTGTGTTACTTGTGTTGTCTCAATAACCGTTTCTTTCTTTCAAATTGTGAAATTACTAATATTATTATGTAAGGTAATCTACCTGTAATGTAATCTACCTTCCTCTTAGTAAATTTCAAATAAATTTCGCTGCAAAACACTCTGGGAGAAAAGTTCTTTATGAATTGCTGTTCGAGAGAACCTTCTTTCACCTCATTCTTCTGAGTAATGCTTAGTATGTGCTTCGTATCTATACGTGCTCATCTAGCCGTTCAAGCATCAAGCAACACTGTATAATTCAGGCGTATTATCTAATTTTCGCTTCTCAGCGGGCAGGTGTTGGTTCGAAGAGCTCATGCAGAATTCAGGAAACACCCGCGGAAGTGCGCGGGCTATCTGCTGCATTAAGGCCCGTTTATATCTACAGACATAAAGCGTGTCAGACACATGCCGCGCCAGACAAATAATATTCATCTATACAGTGTTATTGACGTAGGTATTTATTTATCATAACGTGGTCGCGCAGATACCGTCAGACACGGGTCGTGTCCGCGGCCCATCATCATCATCATCACCAGCCTTTTTAACGTCCCCACTGCTTGGGCCTACCCTATGGATGGAAGAATATAGGGAGAATGGGCCATAACCCACCACGCTGGCCCAGTGTGGATTGGATTGGTGGGCATTACCGACGCGACTGCATCTGCAATGCAGCCGGGACCAACGGCTTAACGTGCCTGCCAAAGAACGGAGGAGCTCCCGATAATACTCTTTTAGTTACCCATCCAATAACCGGCATTAGCGAACATTGATGAACATGATGATGATGATGATCAGTGTGAATAGAGTATCGGAACCGTACAGACGTTAGTGTTCGATGCTAGAGAGAGTGGCGGCGGAGGAGATGTCTGACACGTGTCTGGCACGCTCAATGCCTGTAGATGTAAATAAACGGTGTCTGACTGATAATCACATTAATCATCAACATCGCCGTGATCATCAAGAGAAGCTCGGCGGCGCAGTGGCTTAACGCTCTTGTCCTTCGATTAACGTAAACTAAGCGATGTTCACTAAGGTCGGTCATTCGATGAGTGACCAAAATTGTGCTAAAAATGGGTGTCTGTCACGGCACGTTTCTGGCACGCTTAATGTCGGTAGATATAAACGGGCTCTTATTGATGCTTCTGCAAGATAAAATTAAATATTGACGCGAGCAGATGTAACGAGATCATGCGAATACGGCGATTGGTTTGAATCGGAACGTTTTAAAATTTATAGTTTGATACGAGGCGATGAGCTATCGAAACGTGCTGAAAAATCGCACTAAGTCCCAATGGAAATGACAAAGCACATACGTTTGCCAAGGATTTTCGTCGTCTAGCCATTTAATGTCACAATTGACGGGATACAGGCCTACCTTGTAAAGAAGACTATAGGCAGAATGGTCCTAACCTAACCGTCCACGGTCGCCCAGTGCTAATTTGTGCATATTATCCAGAAGGATGGGTAGGTATGGGTAGGTATTTAGGTATGGGTAGGTAGCGACAGATTTTTGAATTAAGATGGTGGTTGCTAGCCAGGCGTACTTGAAAAAAGTCCTACCACCAACCAAACCGACTACAAATTTGTACTCCCACGGAATAGAACCCGGGACTTCGGCGTTTAAAAATAACGTTTACTAAAAAATACAAAATAATTAACACCAAAATTATACTTGTCAGCAAAGTCCACTCAAATGCAATAAAAATCCAAAAATGCAGTCACTCCAACAGAATAACAGATGTAATCAATAGCCCGCCAAAAAGACCTTTTTAATTTTTTTGTCCATTCGGGAAGCAACGGAATTTTGCCTATGCAACCAAGTTTTCAGTGTTTCACGCTTTCTGCAATAACATAGTAACATTATATGTTATCATTTAAGCTTTAAGCTAGTGTCTTAGATTTACCCACCCCAATAACTGTGTAATTTGCGACAATTCTAAAATTAATAATTCACAGTTAACCCTGCGACAGCCGCGCGTATTTTGAGTACACAAGATAATTTAGTTCGCAACTCAAACGCGCCGAGTCAAAGCGAAACCTCCCACTTACGCAGATGTCATTAGTGTTGCGTCGTTCTGCTTAATTAATAGTTTTTTTTCATGTTCGAAGGTTTTCTTCCATTTTCTTTTTACTAATGACTTTGTGGAATGGGAGGGCTTGTAATATTTTAATTGAATCGGCAGAGATTACTGGTTCTTTTCAGCATCAATCCCTTTATGCTTTTGTGTGTGATTCTTTATTCAAGTTATTTCATGTTACCAGTGACGGCTGACAATAAACGTGCATCTAAAGTCACGTAAAACGTGATGTATATATGTATATAGACTTAAATATTTTGCGAAGTTTCAAATTCTTTATATTAACTAAGTAGTATTTTCCTACTCTAAACATGACACAATTTACACTAAAACTGAACATCTGAGAGTTTCTCTAAGCCCGTGTTCTACCACGCGACCAAACCAGTCCAGTTCAGGACTACAATACCCAAACCGCGATTGATACAATCAATAATCCTAATTGACGTCGGGACAGCCGATAATTTTGATTGTCTAATGCGGTATAATATCGGATATCAATTTGGACCCATTCCATAACAAGGATCAGATTAACACGACTAACAAACAGGCCGGTCCACTGCTGTTTAATTCAGGACGGATTCGGATAAATACGATAATTAGATGACTCGCCCGATTAAGGGTTAAAATTGTGCGATTGAGCTATTAAATAAATTGAATTGTGGATTGGGATTCGGTTTTGGTGCTACGATAGTTGTTGGTTTGTATGTTCTTGAGGTGGGAGAAAGTGGTATATTACCCAAATCCCTATATTCATTAGTAAAAGACCTTGGCTACATATATATAACTACGCTGCTGTAGCTGCGTCTCACATCTCCTACTGATTTATTAATTTAATAGGAGGTTGAAGGCCATGTGGTAACAGAGCAGAATACAATTTTCACCACCCCCTACCTCTCCACTGGGTATCGTAAGGGTAAAGCAGCAGCATTACTCTTATACCACCTAGCAATATTATTAATATTATTTAGGTGTCCGACAGATGGCAGTAGAGTCGGTACATATTGCATGAGATCTAAAATAAATGACAAAACGGTTAATTCACCTCTTGCTACCCCTTCGGGGATAAATGGGCGCGATTTATGGAAGTACAAGCATGCAATAGAACGTGGACTCTTAAACTTTCAGAAACAGGTTTTCAAGGCACTGTTCACACTCCAAAACGCTGCTGACAAAATTCCAAAATAACACAGCTCCCAAATGGCCACATTAAATTTAAGTAGCCAAGTTTAACTAAGGGTCGCATAATCTTTCCCCATAAAAGTTTAATCAAAATATATTTTATTAGAATAGAAAACTGAGAACGGAGCCCATGAACCTAATGGTGACTCATTAATTAAACCGGGTCGCCCTAATCGACATCCCTCTTTTAATTATTAACGTTGTTTATCCAAAGTTTCATTGCCGAAATGAAACCTTTATTTTCGGGCACATTTAATACCTACGTGTTTATTAACTACTTTGAAATGTGTTTTCACGTGGCGATTACATATGGCACAGTAGTAATTCAGCTCAAATAATTTTCACAAAATTAAAAATTACCCTAATATTAAACCTCCGAATGTAATTGAAGGGGTAAATGGACAAAAATGTTATCTACAAAAACGAAAAAACCTACTTTTTTTTTAATGAACATAGGTTTATGTGACGGAAAATCGACTGATGAGCTCAAAACGTCCAATTTTGATTCGCATCAAAAATAACAGACCCTAACAACAGTGTTAACTGACCAAAAGGAATAAGTGAATGAACTTACCTACAGACAAAGCCCTAATTGGATCTTTCATAATTGTAAAAAAAATAATCTTGGCTATAATGGTTTAAGTTATGATGTATATAATAAATGGATATTATCTGAAATAAATGAATTATTATTATTAAACTTTTTGATTACATTTAAAATACATACAAGTTCACATTTCTAAACATTAAATTTTTACAGTATAAAACATTAAAAATTATAACATTTAAAAATACAAAAATGCAGTTCCCCATTGGTAGCAAGATCAGGGTCCCGGCTACCGGTGGTTAAGGATCCAGAGACAGGAACCTCCTCACTATACGCGCCGTGTCCAGAAGTACTGCCTTCTGCATCTGACTCTTGACCCAACCACCTAGCGCGAGCTGCTTAAGATGTTTATTGAGGCTCTTGGCTATCAAACCATGGGCAGATATAATAATAATTATTATAAAATTGAAAGTATATTGAAAGGGCCCAGGCCAAAATACCCACCGGTGGGTATTCAGGATTTAAGGGACATTTTGACGCATCGCCTTTCGCCAGTGAAACTCGTCGAAAATCGCATCGAAATAAGCACGCTGAGTTTCATTAAGCCCCTGAGTGATTAATATCGATCCGGTTGATATTTCGACATTGGACATATTGACGTGTGTGATGTGTGGGCATTGGGAAGTGGTAAATTGTTCAAAGGCAGTTTGCAGTTAACATTGTTATTAACTGCATGACTGCTATGTATAATTACTACGAGGAGTGTGTAATAAACACTTACTGCCGCACTCAGAGACGTCGGTTAACTTTAATGAGTACTTAATACCTTAAAATTTAATAAAAACCTAGACCCGGCAAGAATGGCGACTAGTTTTAAGTATTATTTTTTTGTATCAAATACTCATGAACTATTAGATTTTAATTTTAACATTATAGGTATAAATGTTAGAAAAATTAGTACAAAGATTTTGGTGGTTAGAAAAAGAATTTCGAAAAATTATGATCTTGAGGCGGGAATCGAACCCGCGTCCGCTGCTATCCGGGCAGGTGCCTGACCGCTCGGCCACCCAAGACTAACGTTAACTGACGTCTCTGAGTGCGGCAGTTAGTTCACAACAAAATATTTCCTGAAATATCTGAAGAGCATTTTGCACTCTCAAATTTACTTTCAAGCATTAAATTCAGCTTCTTGAAAAAGTATACTTTTATCCTTCGAAGGCGTTAAAATCGATTCATGTTCTAAGTACACAACCATAACGCTTACACCATTTAAACAACTGACCTCCTCAAAGTAAATATGAATTGGCATATTACCCAAGTGGCTTTCAAATAGGTATACCTATATATAGCGCAGTACGCAAGCAATTCTGGACTTTAAAGTAATCAACAGCTCCACGATTTCCATTCAAACATGTTATATGAATGCCCAAGGCCGAAACAGGAATACGGAGCGTAAATAATATTTGGGTCGATGATTCTCAATAGGGCGAGATTGCTTAGGCTTATCAGTTAAGGTTCACGACGCAATACGCACCCTTCCAAGATCGATTTGACGAGCCCTTATACTAATAAACAATATGGAGGATTAGCAGGTAGCAACTGACTTGGTAGATAAGTGGAATAACAGATGATTAGTTGAGCGCAAATCATAGTACGCAGCCACCGTAAACGGGTAAGGTGATAGATGTCTGTATATTTGCTGCTTCCCATTATTACGTTTCCCGTACGTGTAGCGGGCGGAAAAGTCCACTTTATGGATTGGGTGTGTGTGTTTGGTGGGATGAGTGTGGAAGTTTCTGGGTGAAAACAGAATTGACTGAAAATGTTAATGATGTGATTTTATTTGTTTTTTTTTGCATTTTGCCATTTCCTCGCTGAGGGAGGATGAAAAGTTACGTGTAACACTCGAGTACAGGGATTTTTCACCTTGTGCTCTTTTGATTTCCTCGCTAGGATTCTAATTTTGGAATCTTTCGCTTGCTCACTTATCAAAATTGAGCACACGGTTAAAAAACAACTTTGCACTCTTGCATAACAAATAACTATTTTCTACTACTACCTATAATATTGCAAAACAATTAAATATTAAATTCCCAGATGCTTTAAACACCGAAATCCCAACTACGATCCATCGCTTACCTTGGACTTCCAAGCAACGGACGAATACGGTCGCTAGTGCTACAGAATTTTCACTCTTAACTGACAAACTAATAGATTTCTATTTACGTTACCCCAAGGGAGCGTTGTTACGGTAATAGTTGGACAGAATTATATTCCCCGTAACGTAATTAGAATAATATTTTATTATATCGCGTGTCCGTCCTGTCCATTCCTGTTGCAGAAAGACTGTATTGTAAGGCAATAAGGTGGAATTTAGCGCAACAGGCTCGGCTGCCATCTTTCACCACCCTGGAAACACCGATCCCTTTAATAATTCATTGATAGTTTTATAGCTTGTTCCGGCGTATTTAAAATTTATATTGGACAAGGATAGTGTGTGGATTCTGAAGAGAAAATAATGGGTTAGGACATTTATGACGGCCGCCTTGGTCGAATGCTCAGATTGCTAGGTATTGGCCAAGAGGTCCCGGGTTCGAATCCTGGTAGGGGCAAACTTTGTGATGACCACAAATGTTTGTTTCCGAGTCATGGTTGCGAGTCATGGTTGCATGGTTCCGAGTCATGGTTTATACAAAGATTTTGGGGTTAGAAAAAGAATTTCGAAAAATTATGATCTTGAGGCGGGAATCGAACCCGCGTCCGCTGCTATCCGGGCAGGTGCCTGACCGCTTGGCCACCCAAGACACTAATTAACTTGCCGAAATTCTTCTTACCTTTACACTTCACGTTGTAAGCCAACGGGTACCCTCGCAATGTAGAAATGAATTTCAAACATTCCAAAGCAGATATTTTAACAAATACCGTGCGTTCGGTTAAGCTTGGGTTTGCTTTATAAACTATTCGATTTTAATTTTAACATTATATAAATGTTAGAAAAATTAGTACAAAGATTTTGGGGTTAGAAAAAGAATTTCGAAAAATTATAATCTTGAGGCGGGAATCGAACCCGCGTCCGCTGCTATCCGGGCAGGTGCCTGACCGCTCGGCCACCCAAGACACTAATTAACTTGCCGAAATTCTTCTAACCTTTACACTTCACGTTGTAAGCCAACGGGTACAGTACCTGCTTGTATTAAAATTGTAATATCTTTTATGTCTTAAAAACACATTAAGCAAATAAATTTAAGTAAATATTAAAAAATAACAAATTCTATCTCTGAATTTCTTATTGTGTTTGGCTGCATGGCTCATTTTCTTTGCCTTATTATCGACACATTTATGAGTAGATACGTTAATGCTCTAGAGCACAAAATTCGATTTTGTGCAGCCTATATCCTGCACAAATAACCACTTTCAGAGCATGAGAAGTGAAAAAATATTTATTTATTTATAAAAAAATATTATTATTTAGTATTATTATTAATGATATAATTTCCTTAGTTCCTAATTTATATGACGTCTCTTTCTTTCAATCTTCTCTTAGTCATTGCGAATGAGATATAGAATATAATTTAACATAAGGGGAAGGTTTAAGAGATAAGCACGGGTTCTTTATTTACGATGATAGTTTATGTGAAAATGATATCACTAAAATACTCCAAGCATTGCTATACAGTGAGAGCAGAGCAGAATACAATTGTCACTATCCTCTAAGTCTATCCCGGGTGTCGTACAAGGCGACTAAGGGTTTACAACGATGAGTAATAGGCTGATACAGCGTTCCTCTCATGCCGCCTAGTAGTGTCAACGATTTACGTGCCCGATATAATAATATAATAAATAAATAATAAATATCGTTTACACTCACACCTATCATCTAGCCCAAAGTAAGTAGCCTAAGCACTAGTGTTATGGATACTAGGTGACGGACATATTTTTTATATAATTATTTATATAATATAAATGTTGAAAATATACTACATAAACATATACACAACCATGACTTGGAAACAAGCATTTGTGGTCATCACAAAGTTTGCCCCTACCAGGATTCAAATCCGGGACCTCTTGGCCAATACCCAGCATTCTGTGCATTCGACCAAGGCGGCCGTCGTATCATATATATGACAATGGGCTCGCTCCTCTATTACATGTGACTATAATGATAATTGACGAATCGTTTTTTTGCCTCTGCCTACCTCTTCTGGGATAAATTGGCGTGATTTATGTATATATATTTTGCTACAGCTATAGTCAGTTTCGCAAAAAAAATCTCTTGGCTTAAATCTTAACGCTTTTCGCTATTCAATCTTTACTCTCGTGCCGTGTGGTGACGGCAGAGTAGAATACAGTTGTCACCACCCCAAATCTCTCCCGTGGGTATCGTACAAGGCGACTAAGGATAAATCAGTGATAAGGAATGGGCAGCAGCGTTCCTCTTATACCATCCAGCAATGCACTGCGACTTTTGTGCCCGATAAATGGCAATAGGCTCGCCACCTATTACATGGGACTTAACATAATTGGCGAAACGTGGGTGCTAGTTCACCTCTGCCTACCCCTTCTGGGATATAGGCGTGATTTATCTATGTATGTATGTAATCTTTACTCTCAAGTGTTTTTTTTACAAATATTCTTCCTGTCTTGTACCCAGTATGTCGGTCGTCTTGGCTCGGTGCAGTCCGTTTCCTATTCACATAGGTCAGGCGTCATCATGATGACCAGGCAATCGCCCTAAGGGGTGAGTCGGGGCTGGCATATTCTATGTTATTTTTTCGCTAGCAGTAGCACTATGGAAGATTGTGTTTTTTGCAAATAAACACACAAATTAGTATAAATTATGAACGTAAAATTGTCACGCGATTTTCAATTTAAACTCCCCGCGTAAATATTGTGCCGAAATAAGCTAGCGAGCTTAAATCGGATCAGCGTCAATGAATATTATTTATCCGTTTTGTTTGCATTTTGTACAACGCCGATAAAGTTTACATTGAATTAACTAGCGGATTTAATTTTTGTACCGAATTTAATGACGACATTACTAGGACTGCCTGTATGTTCGTCATCATCATCATTATCTGCCCTATAATGTTCCCACAAGGCACACTCCTTCCCTGTGGATGGAAGAATATAATTAGGGAGATTGGGTCATAACCCACCACGCTGGCCCAGTGCGGGTTGGCGGATAGATGCAGCCGGTGGCCGTTTGGTGACCGCAGAGTAGAATACAATTGTCGCCATCCCAAATCTATCCCGTGGGTGTCGTACAAGGCGACTAAGGATAAATCAGTGATGAGGAATGGGCAGCAGCGTTCCTCTTATACCACCTAGAAATGTACTGCGACTTTTGTGCCTGATAAATGGCAATAGGCTCGCCACCTATTACATGAGACTTAACATAATTGGCGAACGTGGGTGCTGTTCACCTCTGCCTACATAATCGTGATTTATGTATGTATATATAATCGTGATTTATGTATGTATGTATGTAGGTGCAGCCGGGACCAATGGCTTAACGTGCCTACGAACGAAGCACGGAAATAAACTCGAGAAACAAAATTTTGGTCACCGATCCAATGACCGGCCTTCGCGAATATTGCTTAATTTGCGTTATCGCAGGCCAAGTGAGCTATGCCACGCGCTATCAAGTTTATTTTGTATGTTAAATTGTGTTACTATGTGGCACACGGGTAAGAGGGGTGCGTGTGCCAAATTACTCCTTCAGTTCCCTCCTCCTTCTGCTCGTGGCAAAATAATAATTATTATGGCACATTTGCAACAAAAGATTAATATTTCGAACTTTTTCTCAGAAATTTCAAATTTTAATCGCCTTATCAAAATAATAACAGTATTATACTTGCTTGAAGCGTTTTTGCTTCCCTAATTCAGTCCAATGGAAATCTATACTAATATTATAAAGCTGAAGAGTTTGTTTGTTTGTTTGTTTGGTTGGTTGGTTAAAAGCGCTAATTTCAGAAACTACTGGTTCAAATTCATTTTGTGTTGGATGGTCTATTTATCGAGGAAGGCTATAATAACCGACATTGACGCGAGCGAAGCCGCGGGCGGCCACTAGTATATTATAAACAGAAAATTAATCAAAACAGAAACAATAAGATCCAAGTCGGGAATATTATTCACTAGTTACTAAGCGTACCTAAGCGTTTGAAACAAACTTATTATTAGGCTCTGTGAAACCTCTCAAGAGAGAGAGCTCCGAAATTGCTACAAAATGCTGAGGGGCTCCAGAAAATTTCCGGACCGCCAGCAAAATCTTGTGACATCAATAGGCGTTTAGAATGGCGTATAAACGAATTTACTTTGATTTTCAAAGGCTATTTCGCCTGTTTGAGTACAAAGGTCAACATCAATATATTATGATAATATGAAGATTTCATTTTCGGTGTCCCCGTCCGTCCCTTCGAGAAATAACTCTGTGCCGAATATTCGATTCGTCTGAACCGACTTCGTTCCGTCTAGCGATTTAACTAATAACGGGGACAAATAAAGTTTGTTATACCTACTTTGTAATTTATGTTATCAAATAATTTTCTCAAACTATTAAACTTACAATTGTGCCATTAAACATAACTTTTTAAAGCAAGTATTGTTCAGGTTCAAGCATAAATGCTTGAATCAGTAGGCACTTTGATTAGGCGCGTGAGCTGTATATTCACAAATTTCTAGAAAACTACCAATACATTGTTTTACAATATGTATTCGATATAAAAATGCCACAGCGGCATTGCTGGTCGCTAACAAGAATAACACGATTACTTATTTAATGGAAATCCGATAAATAGTCTCTAAATGAGAACGTTGTATCTGAATGCTACTCGCCGATCTACGGTCTGTTCCCTCTTCCATTAATATCGGACTGGTGTCATCAAGCCATCCACTAACTTTTAAATAATCACTAGCGCGTGATGAAAGGGACGATGTCAAGGAAGCGATGAACAGAGGAAATGATTGGGATCATGGGATGACAACATTCCAATCGATATTGCCTATTCAACTTTTACGACACCCCTGGGGTAAGTCGGGGCTGGTTAACACGTCATGGCAGATGTTGCCCACTTAGCAGTAAAAACCATAAATTTATTATTAATCTTAATCTAAAAGCGATGGACTATAAAGAACTACGACCCCGTGGATCACACCGCGTCTACAGACATAATGTTCTATTTGTATTTGGAAGCACTATCATTAGATACCAAATATGATATAGTACAAACCCTAATTACAATGTCCTATCAGTCGCATCGCTCCATATTTTGTGTTGGCCACTCCACTGACAGCTGCAATTTGGACAACGAGCCGTAATGGACGGTAAAAGGGCAGTAAGTACTCCGGATGCTCATTAATTAATACGGTGACCTGAATAAAATATCGACGCCTGATAGCCATCAGCCGTCAGCTCTTCAATTTATTGTTTTGACGGTAATTCGATAGCAATTTTAATTGGCATCATATTTGGAAAGCCGCCGCGTTTGCTCGTCGTCGCATCTGTGATATCATCATGTTGATACTTTTCTCCATAATTATATATGGCTGGTAGTAAGTTCTATCTTATTCCCTATTTAATTATTAAGCACGGTAGTAAGTCCGTTGGCATAATTGTTCAAGAATATTATGCGGGGCTTTTAAGACTATTTTTTCAACGGGTTACATATTTAGCAACTCCCATTCGCAACACTGAGAAATGTGGACAGTTTAAATGGAGCAACTAGAAGAAATATTCCCGAAACAATTGCCGCAATTCATCGTGATTGCTCCAGATTGCTCCAGATTGCTCCATTACAGTTGCCAAGCAATAATTGCCAAAAAATTGCCCGTGCAAGAACACCATAACGAATACAACGCGAGCATGTAACCAAATAGCATCGGCATTCAGAACGCACATTCATTTTGCTCAAAAAGTTTTTAAATATATCATCCTGCTTAAACAGTACAGTGTAACTCATGTTTTCAGCGGAACAACCGAGCGGAGGCTGGATATAATAAATTGTCTTTTAAACTTTACGAAAGTTGAAATTCTTCATGGTAACGCTACGTTCACTTCGCTTCACTTCAGAAGGCGATATATGGACTAATGGAGGTACATACATGGGAAAGTTTAAATGAGAATATATTAATAAGCTCAGTCTTGAAACCATGGAGTGGCTCAGCATACATTCCTTCGATTAACTTCCTGCGAAGCCGAAGGATAAAATTAATGTTATCTATTTACAATATTAAGCCAGCCGTTTTCTTTTGGTCTGTGTTGCTGGTTCTCGAAAAAGTGGTAATTTAGGTGGTAATTCCATAATTTACACTGCCACAGAAAAATAAAATAGCAATTATTTTGCTACAAGATACGAACCTGATGGCGCAGTGAATGGCACGCTTATCTTGCTATTTCTTAAACTAAGTAATGTCAGTCAAGGCCAGTCACTGAATGGGTGACCAAAAACATATTATTATTACCTCGAGTCCCTTCTGTGCGCTTCAGAATGCATGGCCAACGCATTAGGCCGCGGCTGCATCTGCAGATGTCCACCAATCCACGAAATAGTAAATTATTCCATTATTAAAGATCTTAAAGTCGTATTGATGATGATCTTGATGACAATGTTACCATAGTGACAATGTGATGACAATGTTACCGGCCAATTATGTTCTGCTTAGTAAAATAAGTATTCGTCATGTCAACTTGTTGGTTTTACAGGTCAGAATATTATAAGCATTGCTTTTTTGTAACAAATCACCTACGCGTTTTTTACTCGCACACACCAGCTATCTAACTCCGAAAGGTACCCACTACCATCTCCAATAAATCTTGGGTTTACTCATCTAAGCTTTGTGGGCCCGTTATGAATAAATTGATCGAGACGCACCGGCCCTTGCCGATCGTAATCCCACGGCGGAATTGGCCAAAACTACCTTATGAACACTCGCACCGCAACAGCGTAATGTACCCACCCATAAAACACCCCCAATAAACATTTTACGGCCGCTCAATTGTTTGATACACTCATAATCGCATAACTTCGCGATCCCACCTGCCGCCGTAAAAATATACCAAATCCTAAGCAGGACCCTTTTGTTTATGGGTCCCAAAACGTCCCGTGCATTCCCAATTAAAACGTCGCAAATTCTCCAACCCGCAAACCATACTGGGGAGCGACGTAAGCCTTATTTCGGAGCAGCTAAAGCCGTATTTTAATGATTTAACGGCAAAAGCAAGTTGGCAATTTAGTTAGAATGACTCGACTCCGACTAAATTTTCATGCGGTCGACAAGGCCTTTGTGCGCTGGCGATAGGGTTCACTTTGGCGAGTTCCCGGTGTTGTTTGAACAAGGTAAAGGAGGTTATAAATCGCGTGCGTCGCCAGTGACCGCCGGTTTCCAGTTCATTTTCCAAATAAACTTTGCTGATGTAATAACAAAGTTTGTTAAAGTAATATTGGTTCGCGTGAATCCGTAAATAAGACCCTGAATTGGGGATGCGTTAAATACTCCGCAGTGCGTTGCCACATTCGCCAATGGTCTCTATGCTCAGTCAAACTTAACATAAATACTTAACATACAAAAGTAACAAATGAGAAAAAAAAAGAGAACATACTGCGGCGACCCCAAATAGGATGGATACTTGATATACATAATCGCTTTTCTACCTTACAATAATTACAATAATTTTCTCAAATGCCGTCTGTTTCGGATTTTATTGACACCTGTTTCAAATTTAGTTGTAATTTTACATTATACTAGTGGTTGCCTAGGGCTTCGCTCGTGTTAATTTCGATTATTATTAACCTTCCTCGATAAATGAACTATCCAACACAAAAATAAATTATAAATAATTCTTAAGAACTTTCTGAGATTATCGCGATCAACTAAACAAACAAACAAACTCTTCAGCTTTATAGATAGATGAAAGCCGTGACCTTCATAACGATGACTACCTAAGATAGTATACAAATTTATTACAACGCAACTATTAATTAGTGCTAGTTACTTCCCACAAGCTTCTGTTGCCCTAGTACCGTAAATATTGGTCTCGGTTCTCTAGATGAGATCTGTACAGTATTTGGCACAACGGAACCTATCATCAAGGCCTAGGGAGCGAAATTACCACATCCAGCGATCTTATTACAGCTGTAAACTCCTCGGGAGATACGCATCCTTAACATGCCGGAAATTTTGTATCAACACAGTTATTTTATGAGCTAATATTGTTTCCCATTTTAAGCAGGTCGTAAATCGAAAACAATGTTGCTTACAAGCGCCCTCGTTAGGCAAATCGAGGTAATGGGGTTTGATTTAAACTTATCGGAACCGATATCTACCACGTAGGTTTCAAGTTAGATGATTATTTTTTTTTTTAATTCTCCCTATATTTAAGGGAAGGCAAAGGGTCTCTCCCATACAGCCAAGTCTTTAGTGTATATTTTATCTGTAGTCGTATTAAAAAATGAGTGGGTGAAATGTATGAATGAAATGAATTTTACGGTAAAATATGGGTGTCACACATATTAACGCATCTAGGGAGTGCTTGGCGCGAATTGAATGGTTTGAGTTCATGATGGTGGCTGATGAAATGGATAAACCTACTTTTTATAGTGATCTTCACCACAACATCAAACACATCATAAGACTTGTTTTCAATGATTCTGCACAATTGCACATCAACACGGATGCTTAAGTATCAAAATAACACCACTTTCACTGCACAAAATCCACTCTGAACCAATTTAAGAATTATCGAAAAAAAATTTTACTGACACCACGAAACGCGCCAAACACTCCTAGATGATTATTAAATTTCGTGTAAGATTTTGATGTAATAAGTAGTAATAGTAGTAATAGATGGATGATATGAATAAAAAAGGAGTGGATGGCTTGAAGACGTCTGACCGATATGATTAGCAGAGGAAACCCACTGCGCCGACGTCAAATAGACTGAGAACACGTCAGAGGAAGTAGGAGATCATGATAATATAAACCTCATATCATAATTTATAAATCTACAGAAAACAACCCCCTCCCTTCCATGTTACGCTTGATGTACTCTTCGATAAACAGGTACCTCAGAGCGCGAAGTAACTTTCTTGATCCATTCAAAATAATTTCAAAAGTGTAACGAACCTTTTAGTAAGTACACGGGGCTTTCAGGGGTGCAGAAAAATGTTCTCTACTCAGAAGCAGCTAAAGATTTTCCGAGAATCCATTGGTAGGTACTCTCGAAACATCCGGTCGCTTCCAATGCGCGTAAGTTGGAATTCAAATCACTAATGGCTCCCAAATAAAAGGAATCGATGTATTTCATTAGCCTCCCATTTCCGAGAACGTAATACAGAGGAACATAACACCTTTGATCTGTTGTCTGTTTGGTGTAATAGCAGAATGGGGCTTCTTTTCACTTAATCAAACATTTTCGAAGTTTTTTTTATTACGAGCTCAGCAATCAGAAGCCTTACCATAGCGTTCTCGGAGCCGAGGTCATAAAACTTGGATTTGAAAACCAGACCTAATGAAATATTTCAACTTAAAGCACCTAAACTTTTTAATGATAAGCTGGAGGGAAAATCTTTTTATGTAGAACGCCTGGAAGAGATTAGGAAGATAAAGATTTTTTGAACCAAAGCCATCAAGACAGATGTTTTACTGGTGACCTTTGCCAGCCTGAATAAGTCTACATTTTATATCGGACCACCTAAAGTATTAAATAATTATGACGGTAGTTAACTATTACTTTATATGAAGGCACGTATCTTCTAGTCTTCCCGTGACTACTGTCGCTGTAAAGTGATCGAAACTTTGGGCTTAATTTTAAACATGTAACTATACGCGAGTTTTATCCTTAAAAGTTGTTTAATTTCAAATGAAGTATAAAGGTGGGACTAGTAGATTTCATCCGTTTCATCGACCCTTAAATATAATTTCTTATACTTCAAGAGTACTGCCCGTAACGTCAACGTAACCCCCTCTTTATTGCTTACCGTATACTTGTATTGCTGCAACTATGTCGGCTAATGCGAGTAAGACTACTTTTGAATGATGGAAATTGTTACGACCGCATCTTAGTAAGTTTGTTGCAAGAAAACTTACAGTATCAACTAGTCAAGTCAAAATTGTAGTGTTTTATAGTGTATAAGTTAGTCATAGTTTTCACGGAATCGGCGTTTCTGTGCAGTAACCGCCTCAGTGGTCCAGTGGTTCGCCCACGGAACTAAGATTCTGAGGTCCCGGGTTCGCTCCACGAGAATTACAAATTTATACTCCGTTTGATTGGTGACAGGAATTTTTTCAAGTCCGCCTGGCTATCTCTGTCACCATAATAATAATGTTAACTGGCTTGATAGCCAAGAGCATCGATAAACATTTTAAGAGGCTCGCGCTAGGTGGTTGGGTCAAGAGTCAGATGCAGAAGGCATACTCCTTGACACGGCGCGTATAGTGAGGAGGTTCCTGTCTCTGGATCCTTAACCACCGGTAGCCGGGACCCTGATCTTGCTACCGATGGGGAACTGCATCTTTGTATTTTTAAATGTTATATTTTTTAATGTTTTATATTGTAAAAATGTATGTTTAGAAATATGATTTTGTATGTATTTTAAATGTAATAAAAATGTTAACAGCAATATTGTGTTCCGACCATTTGTGAATAGATAGCCAGTCCCTCTGTGATTGAGGGTTCCAGGTGAAGCTCGATTCCATCTTCAGTCCTTATCGTCTGATGATTATATATAATGGTAAAACTTTACCAGAATCGAGACCCTCATCTGCATTCTGTCTACTATCTCTGCTCCTGTCATAGGCTTGTAAAATATATAAAAAATATTTAGTGGAATCCCCTATTTCAGAAGCAAGAACCTGATATTATAAGCTGGCTGCGACAACGTAAATGGTTATTTATGCATCATAAATAATACCGAAACGATAAAAATGTTATTCATATAAAGCTATAAAGGTAAGCTCGTAAATTTATCCCGCATTAGAGACATGGTGCGGTTCTCAAATGTTTTTTAGGAGTTATTGTGCTGGAGAAACTGTTGAATTTGTGTGGTGGTGTCAGAGGAGAAATAGTGCCCTTAAGCGAAAAGCCGGTTTACAAACAATCATAATAAATATACATAATAAAGGCACAGGCGAATTAACACCTACGATTCGCCAACTATTTTCTGTCCCGTGTCATAGGGGGCGACCATGTTGCCATATATTGGGCACCTAAATCGTAGTATAATAATATTGGTATACGAGGAACGTTCGCTAGGTTCTCCGCGGCAGTATATCTCCTCTGGGGGATGCCGTCTCCCCCTAGGAGGTGGTTAGTTTGCTCGATTGGAAGGCTTGAGGACAAGGTCTATATTTGGTTCTTATCGTATTTTACCAATAGATTAAATGAAGGTCAAGAGCTTCCCTATCTAACATAGTAAAAAAGCCAATGTCTTTCCAGGATTCGCACGCAGTCCAACGAGGTACCCCGTCGTATTAAGTTAGAGTAGTGCTGACAAGTGGCGATATCTCGTTTATTACTGGATGCTCGTAAAAGATATGCTATCGAAATAGTACATAGACGCCAGCATGCACTAAACCCTGAATTAGTGCTAATATGGTATAAACGGCGCTGCAATAAAACACACGAACGTTACGGTCACCTGTCCCGTATGAAAATAAAACGGGACATACCCGCGTATTTTATTATTATATCTCCCGTGAAAATTTTACGAGTTCCCCCATTGGAGAGCTGGCGGAATCAATAAGCTTCAATGTTGTACTGTTTTAAACAAATGACGGCAGCTCGCCAGCCGGTGAGCTGGTATCACGGAAAAAGGAAGCCACAATTAAATAACTTAAGCAGTAGTACAACTGCTAGCTGTGGACTGTCTAAACAAGAATACCCAATTACTTTCTATTTACAAAGTATTTATTAAAGAATTTATTTATTTATTGTCTTGGCGAAATTTATCTTCCCTTTAACAACTTAGCTTTATAAGCCAACGGAAACTCTCGCCATGTAGACATACATTTCTAAGAGCATTGGGTTAATATTGGGTTTGCTACTAATTATCATGTGATTTTTTCGGAACAGTTACTTTTATGCTTCTAAACATCTCATTCAGCTGTCATAAAATCATCCAATCCGTTGTCATTTACTTTTTCTTATAATTTAGTCTTTCACGCATTACAGTATATAATTTTTTTTGGGGTCGTCCCTTTTCCTTCCGCCCGCTGACATCCATTCGCATTTCTATTATCATATCTCACATACTTATCATATCTTCTAATAACTGCTATCATTTTAGTCAGATGATACAGAAAGGTCGATCGCGTGCCCAGTGCCTTGGAGGTACTGAATTTGACTACACTGTGCCACGAGCTATGGCGTCGACATAACGTACTGATGTAACCTGACAGGGAAAATCTGTATCGAGATATGCGATGAAAAAGATTTTATCATTTTCCGTAATGTCCACTTTTATTTTTAACATCTACCGATGTTTGTATAACTTTCCTGTTCACGAGTCCTGGATGCTTATTATGTTTATTTAGTATTATTAAATGTTTCTATGTATAATTATTAAGTATATTAAAATTTGTCCGTCATCTAGTATCCATAAAACAAGTGTTTATGCTACTTACTTTGGGCTAGATGTGTTAGTGTAAGAAATATTTATTATTCATTTTATTTGAGCCGTGTGGTGACGGCAGAGTAGAATACAATTGTCACCACCCCAAATCTCTCCCGTGGGTATCGTACAAGGCGACTAAGGATAAATCAGTGATGAGGAATGGGCAGCAGCGTTCCTCTTATACCACCTAGCAATGTACTGCGACCTTTGTGCCCGATAAATGGCAATAGGCTAACATAATTGGCGAATCGTGGGTGCTAGTTCACCTCTGCCTACCCCTTCGGGGATATAGGCGTGATTGTATGTACGTATGTGTTATTTTATTTAACTACCATTATCACAATCATGTAGTCAAACAAAACATAGAAAGCATTGCTTCTTTGGTAATTTACGCAATATTTGGTGGTTTTGCCCTATTTAACACATAATGAGAAATAAGATGAAATATCGATAAGCCAAAGTAAATTAAAAGCGTAAGGTCCCTTGCACGTGCAAAGTCACAATCTCTTTATATGCATACCACATAAATTTCCATTTATCGGTCATCAAAAAGTCCCGCCTTACCTAAAACTTTATTTGAATTTAAGATACGGCAGTTTTCTAGTTCAATCCGTTTGAAGTTACTTGAACTCGTTTCGGTTAGTTTCGGGTTTCGGCCCGCACCGCGAGCTGTTAAAGCGAATCGTAAATATAAGCGGAAGTGAGGGTAACGTTTTCTCAGAAAGAAGTCAAGTTGTTGATTAGGAATCGACAGGCGCAGTGCGTAGAATTTCGCTCTTTTTATTGCCTTACCCACTGACCAATAGCGTGCCTTTAGTCCGCAATTCATCGCCACAAGAATGGTTACCGATCCAATGATCAGCCTTTCGGAACATTGCTTAAGATACACAACCGCAGACCCTTTTCCTGGCACGGCCCCATTAAATAACCATGACTCGAGAACAAATTAATGTCTGTGTTCATAGCACAAACATTTGCCCTTACCAGGATTCGAACCTGCACTAAGCGGCCTCCACGCCCATTCCATTGACCACGAAACACCCGTCTCCCCAGTTTGATAAGAAAACATGACATAAAAATCCATTCAATAAACTTTTTTACTACAGCATAATCGAGATCGTCCCATAAAGCGTATTTCGCTAATTGCATCCTGCGGCCTTTACTGTTATTCCTACGAGCACTCACAATATTGCAGCAGTAAAAAACTTTGCCAAGTCGACCCATCCAGATGGTTGTAAACCGACATCATGATCGGCCAGTGATGTATTTCTAATTAAACTCGGTTTTGTCAGCGTTTCATAATATGAGTTGTAACGTTGCAAGTATTATTTTAATTACATATTCATAATAATAGAATTATTTATAAATTTTACATAATTATCAACAAAATACACACTAATTAACATTATAATATAATTAAACTATAACTAAACCTATACTAAATATTCTAATTGTCTATTACTAAAACACGCGCAAGCAATAAAAAAAACTTATTCAAACTTTCTTAACAAAACTTAAATACAACACGACTTGTCTATTTTGATGTGTGGTCTTCTGTACCAGTACGTATGTCTTTTGTTTCGGAACCGGCCGTGATACGATGATCTCCGAGTAGCTGCGCGGGCGCTGCCGCCGCAGACCTCGAATAGCTAGACATTGAGCAAGTCCATCGTCGTTCCTCTCTTAGAGAATTTTAAAATAATTTAGATTATCAAAATCAATTGCAATTTTACAATATTCGCAAGTTTTTATAATACGCTGGTTGCGTGCGTTTTGTTGTGAGTGTATTTATCTCCCCAAAAAGGGTAAGTGATGAACAAATATTATAATTTTAAAACGATAGTTTTCTTTGTCAAAATAGTTTATCTTAATAATTGATTACCGCTGTGAATGTGTGTGTCTTAGCATAAATATTTCAATTGCCATAATATCATCTCATTACGCTTGTTATTAGATATATTTAACTGAAGCATTAATAAGTTTTCAAATCCACCGTCTATATTTTTATGTTATCTATCGACCTAATTTTTATTACTTTCGTTTTGCGATAAAAATTATAGTAGTTTTAGGCTATAGTATTTTGTTGGTTTAGTGTGTGTATTTTTCTATTGTCGTAGTAATGTAAGCTTTGCATTGTAAACTCCGTCCGATTGTGATCGCCGCCACTTCACCCACTACTTTTTACATACAGGCTTTTCTGTAGGGTTTGCTTGGCTTAGTGATCACAATGGCTCGGGACTACATGGAGTTGTAACTGATGCCGGAACGTTGTACGTGATTCCAGGGATCAAAGTTGGGTTTCCAACATCGGCGCGGTCACGTTTTGACTGGCTGCCGATTTCGCTACGCCACCGTCCACACCTGCTGGGGACTGGTCTCCGCCTGAGGAGTGTCACCGAGCCGACTGCCTTCCATCTTCGGCAAACCAGGGGAGTCTGTCTTTGCGTGGGCAAGTTATCAGTCGGGCCATCTTACCCCCCCAATAAATTTGTGTACGCTAGCCGGTTGTTTTTTTTATAACACAACCCGTAGTTGCGACACTGGCGCCTTAACGTGGTATTGCATGGGCTGATAATTTGCTTTCGTAGTAAGTAGTTGTGTGTTGTGTGCGTTTTTTTTGTTTTAATTTTCTTTGTTTTTTCGTAGATGCTTTATATTTTTTGTATCTATTTAGTTTTTTTTTTTCACTATTGTCAGCATCACATCATAGCATCATTCTATGCTTTATATTTTATAATTGTGCATATCACTCACTTTCACATATTCATTGCAATTGTAACGGACGGAGTATTTTTTTTTCCATATACCCACAATTTTTTTTAGTATTTTTTTTCTCGTTGTAAAATATTTGTTCATCACATTTTTTTTATTATAAAAAGATGGCTTTTCCCGTAAAGTTTTTATCGCTTCAAAAGTCCGAATTAGAATATGAGGTACTAATTAGAGGTGCAGTTCCTACTTCAACTGTACAGGACTTGCGTAAGCAAATTTCTAAATTAGGACCCGTTTTTCCATCAGAGGATATTTTAGAAAGTCCATTAGAGCCTTCCGAAGACTTAAAAGGAGTCGGAGAAGTTCTTACTAAGATAGATTCATTTTTGCGTTCTGATATTGATAGAAATACGTTATTGCGAACGCAAAACTTGTTAAATCATTCATATCATAGACTCAATCGTATCGTTTGCAATAAAGAAACAAAAGACCAATACGATGCTTACGTGGTACAATTTCGAACATGCTCCGAATTGTTTAGGTCTGTTAAGGATAAGGGAGTGGATCCTTTGGTTTCCGCGTGTATTAGTGATGTTCCTGCTTCAGCATTACCTATGAACATTTCAGTTACATGTGACCGTGGCGGGTCTAGCGAATTAAGTAAGCTGAAATATGACGGCAAGTCTTGTGTCCGGTCTTTTATACAGCGTGTTACAGAATTTTGCGAAGCTAGAAATATTCCCGGCCACAAGGTTCTTTCTTACGCTACCGAGATGTTCACAGGAGATGCGTTGCACTGGTTCAGAAGCGTGAGGGGTTTGGTGTCTGACTGGAGCGAACTTGTAGTGCTCTTAAAGCAGGATTTCGACCAGTCTGATTATGATTATAGACTGCTTTCCGAGATTCGTGCAAGGACGCAGGGAGAATCGGAGAATATTACAATTTATCTGTCAGTCATGTCTGGGTTGTTTTCACGGTTGTCGAAAACTTTATCTGAGGATGACAAACTAGAAATTATTTTACACAACATCCGTCCTTGTTATGCTAGTACTTTGGCTTCAGCAACTGAAATAAATACAATTGACGGCTTGCGCACATTATGTCGTAATTATGAAAATATTCAAGCACGTCTATCAAATTTCCATGAACCTTATGGTCCGACACCAGATACCTTGGCTCCTGAGTTTGCGTATAATAATAATAATAAAAATACATTTAATAAATCTTTATTTAATAATAATAAGAATAATTTCAATCAACGTCATACATATACAAAATTTACTAAATCTAATAACTATACTACCAATAAAAATTATAATAGCACTTATCCTAATAAAACAAACAGTAATCAAAATTATTTACATGCTATAGGTGTTCCTAAAACACTTTATTGTCCTCGGTGTCGTGTAAACACTCATAATTTGCGACAATGTACAGCAAATAAAAGTGAAATTTTTTGTTTTGTTTGTGGACATAAGGATGTAAAAACTTCTCAATGCCCAGATTGTAATAAAAATAAATCTAGTAATTCAAAAAACTAGACAGCTTGAATTGTGGGAGTACAACAACAAATAATTTTGATAAAACTGATTGGCTTGATTGGTTACAAACAATTAGTGTTTTCTTTAAGTCTTATAAAACTGCCACAATTCATAATAAACCACTCAATGATACACGACCTTATGTCACAATTAAAATTGGTGACGTTGATTTCTCTGGCCTTTTAGACTCTGGTTCCGCAGTTACTATTTTAGGTAACAATGCTCATGAAGTATTGGTTAAGCGAGGTTACAAATTGGTCAAAGACCAATGTATATCTGTTACTGCAGCGGGAGGCCAGTGTTTACATAGTATAGGTTATATTGATATACCAATTAATTTTGAAAATCAGTTTCACATTATGAAGGTATATGTAGTACCAGGTGTAGAAAATAGTTTAATTTTAGGTATAGATTTTTGGAGAAAATTTAGTTTATGTCCTAAGTATTTAGGTAGTATTTCTTTCGGCACGACTAATTCTGTTTTGGTTCCTGAGAGTGACAAATTTATTCATGGTTATGAAGAGTTAAGTCCTTCAGAAAGGTTAATTACAGACAATATTGTAGAACAATATAAAGACATTTCTTTTGAACGCAAGGGTCTAGGTAAAACAACTTTAATAACGCATCATATTGATACCGGTGATGCTCAACCAATCCGTCAAAGGTATTACCGTATGTCGCCGGAAAAACAACGAATATTGGTTGAGCAGGTCGATGAGATGTTGTCTCTAGATGTAGTCGAACCCTGCGAAAGTGCCTGGTCGTCGCCTGTATTGCTAGTTACCAAGAAAAACGGTGAGCCACGTTTTTGTCTCGATAGCAGGAAGTTAAATTCAGTAACGAAGCGTGATGCCTATAACCTGCCATATATATCTGAGATACTTGACAGTCTTAGAGATGCTAGATATCTCAGTAGTATCGATTTGTCTAAATCTTTCTGGCAGATCGAAATCGCTCCAGAAGACAGAAATAAGACAGCTTTTTACGTTCCCAGTCGAGGAACACTTAGATTTAAGAGAACCGCGTTCGGTTTAACCAATGCGCCGGCTACCCAGCAGCGTTTAGTTGATCTGTTGTTTGGGGAGTTTGGTTCTAACGTTTTCGCCTACCTCGATGACGTAATCATCGTGACGCAGGACTTCCAGAGTCACATGACGCTCTTAATTCGTGTCCTAGAAAAACTTAAGCAGGCAAACCTTACAGTGAACTTGGAAAAGTGTAAGTTCTTTCGAAGTCAACTAAAGTACTTGGGCTATGTAGTCGACAATTGTGGATTACGTACCGATCCGGAGAAAGTCGAAGCCATCTTAAGTTATCCTACGCCTTCTAGCAAAAAGGACCTTAAGCGCTTTCTCGGGACCGCTACATGGTATCGTCGTTTTGTCCCCAACTTCAGTACGATCGCTGGCCCCCTCAATAAGTTGACTTCCAGCAAAAAGAACGTACCAGCATTCAAATGGAGTCCTGAGGCAGATGCGGCATTCCAAAAACTCAAGGAATGTTTAGTTTCTGCGCCTGTCCTATCGTGTCCTAATTATAGCGAGTCCTTTGAGGTCCACACAGACGCTAGTAACTATGGGGTTGGTGCAATGCTCACACAGACCATAGATGGCAAAGAACATCCCATCGCATACATGAGTAGGTCATTGTCATCAGCTGAGAAAAATTATAGTATAACAGAGCGTGAAACCCTAGCTGTAATTACCGCGTTAGAACATTGGCGTTGTTACTTGGAGAACGGAAAGACTTTTATCGTATACACGGATCACAGTGCTCTAAAATGGTTTCTTTCCTTAAGTAATCCAACTGGTCGATTAGCTCGTTGGGGAGTTAGGTTGTCATCATTCAACTTTGAGATTAAACATCGTCGCGGTGCAGATAATGTTATTCCCGACGCACTTTCTAGGGCTGTACCAGTTAGCGCTATTTCTAGCACAGATTGTTTAAATACTAAAGACGAATGGTTTCGAAATATTTATAATGGTTGTTTAAGTAAGTCACAAAATTTTCCCAATTTTTCAATAAAAAATGATAAATTATATAGATTAGCTAAATCAAAGAACCACTTAATGGATGAATTTTCTTGGAAATTGGTAGTTCCTTATGAATGCCGTGACCAAATTATTAAAGAAAACCACTCTGAGCCTACCGCGGCTCATTTAGGTGTCTTTAAGACATATAACCGCCTTGCTCTGCGCTACTTTTGGCCAGGTATGCATAAGGATGTGGTGAAGTTTGTTGGTACTTGTCAAAAGTGTCTTGAGTACAAAACACAAAACCATCAAACTTTAGGTGTAATGGGTCGTCCTAAGCAGTGCTCACGACCTTTTCAAATGTTGTCGATTGACCTAATGGGGCCATTGCCTATTAGTCGTAAGCAAAATAGCTATGTTTTAGTTATTACTTGCTGTTTCTCAAAATTTTGTTTAATATATCCAATTAAAAAAGCTACATCTGAAGTCATAATTAAAATATTAGAAGAATCTGTGTTTTTGGTTCATGGTGTGCCTCAAACTATTTTTCTTGACAACGGCACCCAGTTTATCAGTACCAATATCACAATATTATTTAAAAATTATAATATCCCTAACATATTTTATACACCAAAATATACACCACAGGTTAACACGGTAGAACGTTATAACAGGACTATTATCACCTGCATATCGACCTTCGTTGGAAACGACCATAGAACTTGGGACACTTTTATTCCTAAAGTACAGTTTGCTATTAATAATTCAGTCAACGAAGCAACTGGTTTTACTCCATCCTTCTTAGTGTATGGAAGAGAGCTTGTTTCCTGTGGTACACATTATTTGCATACGGAGTTAGGAGATGAAATTTTGTTTCTGCCAAGAGATATTTATGCAGAAAATTTAGGATGCCTTTCATCAATTTTTAACGATGTACAGTCAAAGTTGTGGCAAGCACATATAAAAAACACAGAACATTATAATTTACGCCGTAAACCAGCAGAATTTAAAGTTGGTGATATTGTTTTAAAAAAAACTTACGTTCTAAGCGACAAAGATAAGAAATTTTGCCGAAAGTTAGCACCGAAATACATTAAATGTCGTGTGACTGTTAAAAAATCACCACTTGTTTACGTTTTGGAGGATATGTCAGGCAAGGATTTAGGCACATGGCATATCAAAGACTTGAAATTAATTGGCTTAAATAAGTAATATTAGTACTTTTTTCATTTTGATACTCATCGTTACATTTAGTACTTAATTGTTAATTTTATCTTTGGCATTTATATAATTTGTTATAGGTTGTCTGTTCATAAAGGTAAAACAGGCACCCTTTTATTGTTAGTAGGCGTCAATATTTTTACTTTATGTTAGATATTGTTGCTGTTTGATTGATTGAGGTATGAATGAATTGAAAGATGAATTGTGAATGTGAAAATACAAATTAAGACTAATAATGCGGATTTTATTGAAGGAATAAAATCCTTGGTGACGCGAGGGGGTAATGTAACGTTGCAAGTATTATTTTAATTACATATTCATAATAATAGAATTATTTATAAATTTTACATAATTATCAACAAAATACACACTAATTAACATTATAATATAATTAAACTATAACTAAACCTATACTAAATATTCTAATTGTCTATTACTAAAACACGCGCAAGCAATAAAAAAAACTTATTCAAACTTTCTTAACAAAACTTAAATACAACACGACTTGTCTATTTTGATGTGTGGTCTTCTGTACCAGTACGTATGTCTTTTGTTTCGGAACCGGCCGTGATACGATGATCTCCGAGTAGCTGCGCGGGCGCTGCCGCCGCAGACCTCGAATAGCTAGACATTGAGCAAGTCCATCGTCGTTCCTCTCTTAGAGAATTTTAAAATAATTTAGATTATCAAAATCAATTGCAATTTTACAATATTCGCAAGTTTTTATAATACGCTGGTTGCGTGCGTTTTGTTGTGAGTGTATTTATCTCCCCAAAAAGGGTAAGTGATGAACAAATATTATAATTTTAAAACGATAGTTTTCTTTGTCAAAATAGTTTATCTTAATAATTGATTACCGCTGTGAATGTGTGTGTCTTAGCATAAATATTTCAATTGCCATAATATCATCTCATTACGCTTGTTATTAGATATATTTAACTGAAGCATTAATAAGTTTTCAAATCCACCGTCTATATTTTTATGTTATCTATCGACCTAATTTTTATTACTTTCGTTTTGCGATAAAAATTATAGTAGTTTTAGGCTATAGTATTTTGTTGGTTTAGTGTGTGTATTTTTCTATTGTCGTAGTAATGTAAGCTTTGCATTGTAAACTCCGTCCGATTGTGATCGCCGCCACTTCACCCACTACTTTTTACATACAGGCTTTTCTGTAGGGTTTGCTTGGCTTAGTGATCACAATGGCTCGGGACTACATGGAGTTGTAACTGATGCCGGAACGTTGTACGTGATTCCAGGGATCAAAGTTGGGTTTCCAACATCGGCGCGGTCACGTTTTGACTGGCTGCCGATTTCGCTACGCCACCGTCCACACCTGCTGGGGACTGGTCTCCGCCTGAGGAGTGTCACCGAGCCGACTGCCTTCCATCTTCGGCAAACCAGGGGAGTCTGTCTTTGCGTGGGCAAGTTATCAGTCGGGCCATCTTACCCCCCCAATAAATTTGTGTACGCTAGCCGGTTGTTTTTTTTATAACACAACCCGTAGTTGCGACACTGGCGCCTTAACGTGGTATTGCATGGGCTGATAATTTGCTTTCGTAGTAAGTAGTTGTGTGTTGTGTGCGTTTTTTTTGTTTTAATTTTCTTTGTTTTTTCGTAGATGCTTTATATTTTTTGTATCTATTTAGTTTTTTTTTTTCACTATTGTCAGCATCACATCATAGCATCATTCTATGCTTTATATTTTATAATTGTGCATATCACTCACTTTCACATATTCATTGCAATTGTAACGGACGGAGTATTTTTTTTTCCATATACCCACAATTTTTTTTAGTATTTTTTTTCTCGTTGTAAAATATTTGTTCATCACATTTTTTTTATTATAAAAAGATGGCTTTTCCCGTAAAGTTTTTATCGCTTCGAAAGTCCGAATTAGAATATGAGGTACTAATTAGAGGTGCAGTTCCTACTTCAACTGTACAGGACTTGCGTAAGCAAATTTCTAAATTAGGACCCGTTTTTCCATCAGAGGATATTTTAGAAAGTCCATTAGAGCCTTCCGAAGACTTAAAAGGAGTCGGAGAAGTTCTTACTAAGATAGATTCATTTTTGCGTTCTGATATTGATAGAAATACGTTATTGCGAACGCAAAACTTGTTAAATCATTCATATCATAGACTCAATCGTATCGTTTGCAATAAAGAAACAAAAGACCAATACGATGCTTACGTGGTACAATTTCGAACATGCTCCGAATTGTTTAGGTCTGTTAAGGATAAGGGAGTGGATCCTTTGGTTTCCGCGTGTATTAGTGATGTTCCTGCTTCAGCATTACCTATGAACATTTCAGTTACATGTGACCGTGGCGGGTCTAGCGAATTAAGTAAGCTGAAATATGACGGCAAGTCTTGTGTCCGGTCTTTTATACAGCGTGTTACAGAATTTTGCGAAGCTAGAAATATTCCCGGCCACAAGGTTCTTTCTTACGCTACCGAGATGTTCACAGGAGATGCGTTGCACTGGTTCAGAAGCGTGAGGGGTTTGGTGTCTGACTGGAGCGAACTTGTAGTGCTCTTAAAGCAGGATTTCGACCAGTCTGATTATGATTATAGACTGCTTTCCGAGATTCGTGCAAGGACGCAGGGAGAATCGGAGAATATTACAATTTATCTGTCAGTCATGTCTGGGTTGTTTTCACGGTTGTCGAAAACTTTATCTGAGGATGACAAACTAGAAATTATTTTACACAACATCCGTCCTTGTTATGCTAGTACTTTGGCTTCAGCAACTGAAATAAATACAATTGACGGCTTGCGCACATTATGTCGTAATTATGAAAATATTCAAGCACGTCTATCAAATTTCCATGAACCTTATGGTCCGACACCAGATACCTTGGCTCCTGAGTTTGCGTATAATAATAATAATAAAAATACATTTAATAAATCTTTATTTAATAATAATAAGAATAATTTCAATCAACGTCATACATATACAAAATTTACTAAATCTAATAACTATACTACCAATAAAAATTATAATAGCACTTATCCTAATAAAACAAACAGTAATCAAAATTATTTACATGCTATAGGTGTTCCTAAAACACTTTATTGTCCTCGGTGTCGTGTAAACACTCATAATTTGCGACAATGTACAGCAAATAAAAGTGAAATTTTTTGTTTTGTTTGTGGACATAAGGATGTAAAAACTCCTCAATGCCCAGATTGTAATAAAAATAAATCTAGTAATTCAAAAAACTAGACAGCTTGAATTGTGGGAGTACAACAACAAATAATTTTGATAAAACTGATTGGCTTGATTGGTTACAAACAATTAGTGTTTTCTTTAAGTCTTATAAAACTGCCACAATTCATAATAAACCACTCAATGATACACGACCTTATGTCACAATTAAAATTGGTGACGTTGATTTCTCTGGCCTTTTAGACTCTGGTTCCGCAGTTACTATTTTAGGTAACAATGCTCATGAAGTATTGGTTAAGCGAGGTTACAAATTGGTCAAAGACCAATGTATATCTGTTACTGCAGCGGGAGGCCAGTGTTTACATAGTATAGGTTATATTGATATACCAATTAATTTTGAAAATCAGTTTCACATTATGAAGGTATATGTAGTACCAGGTGTAGAAAATAGTTTAATTTTAGGTATAGATTTTTGGAGAAAATTTAGTTTATGTCCTAAGTATTTAGGTAGTATTTCTTTCGGCACGACTAATTCTGTTTTGGTTCCTGAGAGTGACAAATTTATTCATGGTTATGAAGAGTTAAGTCCTTCAGAAAGGTTAATTACAGACAATATTGTAGAACAATATAAAGACATTTCTTTTGAACGCAAGGGTCTAGGTAAAACAACTTTAATAACGCATCATATTGATACCGGTGATGCTCAACCAATCCGTCAAAGGTATTACCGTATGTCGCCGGAAAAACAACGAATATTGGTTGAGCAGGTCGATGAGAGGTTGTCTCTAGATGTAGTCGAACCCTGCGAAAGTGCCTGGTCGTCGCCTGTATTGCTAGTTACCAAGAAAAACGGTGAGCCACGTTTTTGTCTCGATAGCAGGAAGTTAAATTCAGTAACGAAGCGTGATGCCTATAACCTGCCATATATATCTGAGATACTTGACAGTCTTAGAGATGCTAGATATCTCAGTAGTATCGATTTGTCTAAATCTTTCTGGCAGATCGAAATCGCTCCAGAAGACAGAAATAAGACAGCTTTTTACGTTCCCAGTCGAGGAACACTTAGATTTAAGAGAACCGCGTTCGGTTTAACCAATGCGCCGGCTACCCAGCAGCGTTTAGTTGATCTGTTGTTTGGGGAGTTTGGTTCTAACGTTTTCGCCTACCTCGATGACGTAATCATCGTGACGCAGGACTTCCAGAATCACATGACGCTCTTAATTCGTGTCCTAGAAAAACTTAAGCAGGCAAACCTTACAGTGAACTTGGAAAAGTGTAAGTTCTTTCGAAGTCAACTAAAGTACTTGGGCTATGTAGTCGACAATTGTGGATTACGTACCGATCCGGAGAAAGTCGAAGCCATCTTAAGTTATCCTACGCCTTCTAGCAAAAAGGACCTTAAGCGCTTTCTCGGGACCGCTACATGGTATCGTCGTTTTGTCCCCAACTTCAGTACGATCGCTGGCCCCCTCAATAAGTTGACTTCCAGCAAAAAGAACGTACCAGCATTCAAATGGAGTCCTGAGGCAGATGCGGCATTCCAAAAACTCAAGGAATGTTTAGTTTCTGCGCCTGTCCTATCGTGTCCTAATTATAGCGAGTCCTTTGAGGTCCACACAGACGCTAGTAACTATGGGGTTGGTGCAATGCTCACACAGACCATAGATGGCAAAGAACATCCCATCGCATACATGAGTAGGTCATTGTCATCAGCTGAGAAAAATTATAGTATAACAGAGCGTGAAACCCTAGCTGTAATTACCGCGTTAGAACATTGGCGTTGTTACTTGGAGAACGGAAAGACTTTTATCGTATACACGGATCACAGTGCTCTAAAATGGTTTCTTTCCTTAAGTAATCCAACTGGTCGATTAGCTCGTTGGGGAGTTAGGTTGTCATCATTCAACTTTGAGATTAAACATCGTCGCGGTGCAGATAATGTTATTCCCGACGCACTTTCTAGGGCTGTACCAGTTAGCGCTATTTCTAGCACAGATTGTTTAAATACTAAAGACGAATGGTTTCGAAATATTTATAATGGTTGTTTAAGTAAGTCACAAAATTTTCCCAATTTTTCAATAAAAAATGATAAATTATATAGATTAGCTAAATCAAAGAACCACTTAATGGATGAATTTTCTTGGAAATTGGTAGTTCCTTATGAATGCCGTGACCAAATTATTAAAGAAAACCACTCTGAGCCTACCGCAGCTCATTTAGGTGTCTTTAAGACATATAACCGCCTTGCTCTGCGCTACTTTTGGCCAGGTATGCATAAGGATGTGGTGAAGTTTGTTGGTACTTGTCAAAGGTGTCTTGAGTACAAAACACAAAACCATCAAACTTTAGGTGTAATGGGTCGTCCTAAGCAGTGCTCACGACCTTTTCAAATGTTGTCGATTGACCTAATGGGGCCATTGCCTATTAGTCGTAAGCAAAATAGCTATGTTTTAGTTATTACTTGCTGTTTCTCAAAATTTTGTTTAATATATCCAATTAAAAAAGCTACATCTGAAGTCATAATTAAAATATTAGAAGAATCTGTGTTTTTGGTTCATGGTGTGCCTCAAACTATTTTTCTTGACAACGGCACCCAGTTTATCAGTACCAATATCACAATATTATTTAAAAATTATAATATCCCTAACATATTTTATACACCAAAATATACACCACAGGTTAACACGGTAGAACGTTATAACAGGACTATTATCACCTGCATATCGACCTTCGTTGGAAACGACCATAGAACTTGGGACACTTTTATTCCTAAAGTACAGTTTGCTATTAATAATTCAGTCAACGAAGCAACTGGTTTTACTCCATCCTTCTTAGTGTATGGAAGAGAGCTTGTTTCCTGTGGTACACATTATTTGGATACGGAGTTAGGAGATGAAATTTTGTTTCTGCCAAGAGATATTTATGCAGAAAATTTAGGATGCCTTTCATCAATTTTTAACGATGTACAGTCAAAGTTGTGGCAAGCACATATAAAAAACACAGAACATTATAATTTACGCCGTAAACCAGCAGAATTTAAAGTTGGTGATATTGTTTTAAAAAAAACTTACGTTCTAAGCGACAAAGATAAGAAATTTTGCCGAAAGTTAGCACCGAAATACATTAAATGTCGTGTGACTGTTAAAAAATCACCACTTGTTTACGTTTTGGAGGATATGTCAGGCAAGGATTTAGGCACATGGCATATCAAAGACTTGAAATTAATTGGCTTAAATAAGTAATATTAGTACTTTTTTCATTTTGATACTCATCGTTACATTTAGTACTTAATTGTTAATTTTATCTTTGGCATTTATATAATTTGTTATAGGTTGTCTGTTCATAAAGGTAAAACAGGCACCCTTTTATTGTTAGTAGGCGTCAATATTTTTACTTTATGTTAGATATTGTTGCTGTTTGATTGATTGAGGTATGAATGAATTGAAAGATGAATTGTGAATGTGAAAATACAAATTAAGACTAATAATGCGGATTTTATTGAAGGAATAAAATCCTTGGTGACGCGAGGGGGTAATGTAACGTTGCAAGTATTATTTTAATTACATATTCATAATAATAGAATTATTTATAAATTTTACATAATTATCAACAAAATACACACTAATTACATACATACATAAATCACGCCTATATCCCCGAAGGGGTAGGCAGAGGTGAACTAGCACCCACGTTTCGCCAATTATGTCAGGTCCCATGTAATAGGTGGCGAGCCTATTGCCATTTATAGGGCACAAAAGTCGCAGTATATTGCTGGGTGGTAGGTATAACAGGAACGCTGCTGCCCATTCCTCATCACTGTTTTATCCTTAGTCGCCTTGTACGACACCCACGGGAGAGATTTGGGGTGGTGACAATTATATTCTACTCTGCCGTCACCACACGGCTATATATACACACTAATTAACATTATAATATAATTAAACTATAACTAAACCTATACTAAATATTCTAATTGTCTATTACTAAAACACGCGCAAGCAATAAAAAAAACTTATTCAAACTTTCTTAACAAAACTTAAATACAACACGACTTGTCTATTTTGATGTGTGGTCTTCTGTACCAGTACGTATGTCTTTTGTTTCGGAACCGGCCGTGATACGATGATCTCCGAGTAGCTGCGCGGGCGCTGCCGCCGCAGACCTCGAATAGCTAGACATTGAGCAAGTCCATCGTCGTTCCTCTCTTAGAGAATTTTAAAATAATTTAGATTATCAAAATCAATTGCAATTTTACAATATTCGCAAGTTTTTATAATACGCTGGTTGCGTGCGTTTTGTTGTGAGTGTATTTATCTCCCCAAAAAGGGTAAGTGATGAACAAATATTATAATTTTAAAACGATAGTTTTCTTTGTCAAAATAGTTTATCTTAATAATTGATTACCGCTGTGAATGTGTGTGTCTTAGCATAAATATTTCAATTGCCATAATATCATCTCATTACGCTTGTTATTAGATATATTTAACTGAAGCATTAATAAGTTTTCAAATCCACCGTCTATATTTTTATGTTATCTATCGACCTAATTTTTATTACTTTCGTTTTGCGATAAAAATTATAGTAGTTTTAGGCTATAGTATTTTGTTGGTTTAGTGTGTGTATTTTTCTATTGTCGTAGTAATGTAAGCTTTGCATTGTAAACTCCGTCCGATTGTGATCGCCGCCACTTCACCCACTACTTTTTACATACAGGCTTTTCTGTAGGGTTTGCTTGGCTTAGTGATCACAATGGCTCGGGACTACATGGAGTTGTAACTGATGCCGGAACGTTGTACGTGATTCCAGGGATCAAAGTTGGGTTTCCAACATCGGCGCGGTCACGTTTTGACTGGCTGCCGATTTCGCTACGCCACCGTCCACACCTGCTGGGGACTGGTCTCCGCCTGAGGAGTGTCACCGAGCCGACTGCCTTCCATCTTCGGCAAACCAGGGGAGTCTGTCTTTGCGTGGGCAAGTTATCAGTCGGGCCATCTTACCCCCCCAATAAATTTGTGTACGCTAGCCGGTTGTTTTTTTTATAACACAACCCGTAGTTGCGACACTGGCGCCTTAACGTGGTATTGCATGGGCTGATAATTTGCTTTCGTAGTAAGTAGTTGTGTGTTGTGTGCGTTTTTTTTGTTTTAATTTTCTTTGTTTTTTCGTAGATGCTTTATATTTTTTGTATCTATTTAGTTTTTTTTTTTCACTATTGTCAGCATCACATCATAGCATCATTCTATGCTTTATATTTTATAATTGTGCATATCACTCACTTTCACATATTCATTGCAATTGTAACGGACGGAGTATTTTTTTTTCCATATACCCACAATTTTTTTTAGTATTTTTTTTCTCGTTGTAAAATATTTGTTCATCACATTTTTTTTATTATAAAAAGATGGCTTTTCCCGTAAAGTTTTTATCGCTTCAAAAGTCCGAATTAGAATATGAGGTACTAATTAGAGGTGCAGTTCCTACTTCAACTGTACAGGACTTGCGTAAGCAAATTTCTAAATTAGGACCCGTTTTTCCATCAGAGGATATTTTAGAAAGTCCATTAGAGCCTTCCGAAGACTTAAAAGGAGTCGGAGAAGTTCTTACTAAGATAGATTCATTTTTGCGTTCTGATATTGATAGAAATACGTTATTGCGAACGCAAAACTTGTTAAATCATTCATATCATAGACTCAATCGTATCGTTTGCAATAAAGAAACAAAAGACCAATACGATGCTTACGTGGTACAATTTCGAACATGCTCCGAATTGTTTAGGTCTGTTAAGGATAAGGGAGTGGATCCTTTGGTTTCCGCGTGTATTAGTGATGTTCCTGCTTCAGCATTACCTATGAACATTTCAGTTACATGTGACCGTGGCGGGTCTAGCGAATTAAGTAAGCTGAAATATGACGGCAAGTCTTGTGTCCGGTCTTTTATACAGCGTGTTACAGAATTTTGCGAAGCTAGAAATATTCCCGGCCACAAGGTTCTTTCTTACGCTACCGAGATGTTCACAGGAGATGCGTTGCACTGGTTCAGAAGCGTGAGGGGTTTGGTGTCTGACTGGAGCGAACTTGTAGTGCTCTTAAAGCAGGATTTCGACCAGTCTGATTATGATTATAGACTGCTTTCCGAGATTCGTGCAAGGACGCAGGGAGAATCGGAGAATATTACAATTTATCTGTCAGTCATGTCTGGGTTGTTTTCACGGTTGTCGAAAACTTTATCTGAGGATGACAAACTAGAAATTATTTTACACAACATCCGTCCTTGTTATGCTAGTACTTTGGCTTCAGCAACTGAAATAAATACAATTGACGGCTTGCGCACATTATGTCGTAATTATGAAAATATTCAAGCACGTCTATCAAATTTCCATGAACCTTATGGTCCGACACCAGATACCTTGGCTCCTGACTTTGCGTATAATAATAATAATAAAAATACATTTAATAAATCTTTATTTAATAATAATAAGAATAATTTCAATCAACGTCATACATATACAAAATTTACTAAATCTAATAACTATACTACCAATAAAAATTATAATAGCACTTATCCTAATAAAACAAACAGTAATCAAAATTATTTACATGCTATAGGTGTTCCTAAAACACTTTATTGTCCTCGGTGTCGTGTAAACACTCATAATTTGCGACAATGTACAGCAAATAAAAGTGAAATTTTTTGTTTTGTTTGTGGACATAAGGATGTAAAAACTCCTCAATGCCCAGATTGTAATAAAAATAAATCTAGTAATTCAAAAAACTAGACAGCTTGAATTGTGGGAGTACAACAACAAATAATTTTGATAAAACTGATTGGCTTGATTGGTTACAAACAATTAGTGTTTTCTTTAAGTCTTATAAAACTGCCACAATTCATAATAAACCACTCAATGATACACGACCTTATGTCACAATTAAAATTGGTGACGTTGATTTCTCTGGCCTTTTAGACTCTGGTTCCGCAGTTACTATTTTAGGTAACAATGCTCATGAAGTATTGGTTAAGCGAGGTTACAAATTGGTCAAAGACCAATGTATATCTGTTACTGCAGCGGGAGGCCAGTGTTTACATAGTATAGGTTATATTGATATACCAATTAATTTTGAAAATCAGTTTTACATTATGAAGGTATATGTAGTACCAGGTGTAGAAAATAGTTTAATTTTAGGTATAGATTTTTGGAGAAAATTTAGTTTATGTCCTAAGTATTTAGGTAGTATTTCTTTCGGCACGACTAATTCTGTTTTGGTTCCTGAGAGTGACAAATTTATTCATGGTTATGAAGAGTTAAGTCCTTCAGAAAGGTTAATTACAGACAATATTGTAGAACAATATAAAGACATTTCTTTTGAACGCAAGGGTCTAGGTAAAACAACTTTAATAACGCATCATATTGATACCGGTGATGCTCAACCAATCCGTCAAAGGTATTACCGTATGTCGCCGGAAAAACAACGAATATTGGTTGAGCAGGTCGATGAGATGTTGTCTCTAGATGTAGTCGAACCCTGCGAAAGTGCCTGGTCGTCGCCTGTATTGCTAGTTACCAAGAAAAACGGTGAGCCACGTTTTTGTCTCGATAGCAGGAAGTTAAATTCAGTAACGAAGCGTGATGCCTATAACCTGCCATATATATCTGAGATACTTGACAGTCTTAGAGATGCTAGATATCTCAGTAGTATCGATTTGTCTAAATCTTTCTGGCAGATCGAAATCGCTCCAGAAGACAGAAATAAGACAGCTTTTTACGTTCCCAGTCGAGGAACACTTAGATTTAAGAGAACCGCGTTCGGTTTAACCAATGCGCCGGCTACCCAGCAGCGTTTAGTTGATCTGTTGTTTGGGGAGTTTGGTTCTAACGTTTTCGCCTACCTCGATGACGTAATCATCGTGACGCAGGACTTCCAGAGTCACATGACGCTCTTAATTCGTGTCCTAGAAAAACTTAAGCAGGCAAACCTTACAGTGAACTTGGAAAAGTGTAAGTTCTTTCGAAGTCAACTAAAGTACTTGGGCTATGTAGTCGACAATTGTGGATTACGTACCGATCCGGAGAAAGTCGAAGCCATCTTAAGTTATCCTACGCCTTCTAGCAAAAAGGACCTTAAGCGCTTTCTCGGGACCGCTACATGGTATCGTCGTTTTGTCCCCAACTTCAGTACGATCGCTGGCCCCCTCAATAAGTTGACTTCCAGCAAAAAGAACGTACCAGCATTCAAATGGAGTCCTGAGGCAGATGCGGCATTCCAAAAACTCAAGGAATGTTTAGTTTCTGCGCCTGTCCTATCGTGTCCTAATTATAGCGAGTCCTTTGAGGTCCACACAGACGCTAGTAACTATGGGGTTGGTGCAATGCTCACACAGACCATAGATGGCAAAGAACATCCCATCGCATACATGAGTAGGTCATTGTCATCAGCTGAGAAAAATTATAGTATAACAGAGCGTGAAACCCTAGCTGTAATTACCGCGTTAGAACATTGGCGTTGTTACTTGGAGAACGGAAAGACTTTTATCGTATACACGGATCACAGTGCTCTAAAATGGTTTCTTTCCTTAAGTAATCCAACTGGTCGATTAGCTCGTTGGGGAGTTAGGTTGTCATCATTCAACTTTGAGATTAAACATCGTCGCGGTGCAGATAATGTTATTCCCGACGCACTTTCTAGGGCTGTACCAGTTAGCGCTATTTCTAGCACAGATTGTTTAAATACTAAAGACGAATGGTTTCGAAATATTTATAATGGTTGTTTAAGTAAGTCACAAAATTTTCCCAATTTTTCAATAAAAAATGATAAATTATATAGATTAGCTAAATCAAAGAACCACTTAATGGATGAATTTTCTTGGAAATTGGTAGTTCCTTATGAATGCCGTGACCAAATTATTAAAGAAAACCACTCTGAGCCTACCGCAGCTCATTTAGGTGTCTTTAAGACATATAACCGCCTTGCTCTGCGCTACTTTTGGCCAGGTATGCATAAGGATGTGGTGAAGTTTGTTGGTACTTGTCAAAAGTGTCTTGAGTACAAAACACAAAACCATCAAACTTTAGGTGTAATGGGTCGTCCTAAGCAGTGCTCACGACCTTTTCAAATGTTGTCGATTGACCTAATGGGGCCATTGCCTATTAGTCGTAAGCAAAATAGCTATGTTTTAGTTATTACTTGCTGTTTCTCAAAATTTTGTTTAATATATCCAATTAAAAAAGCTACATCTGAAGTCATAATTAAAATATTAGAAGAATCTGTGTTTTTGGTTCATGGTGTGCCTCAAACTATTTTTCTTGACAACGGCACCCAGTTTATCAGTACCAATATCACAATATTATTTAAAAATTATAATATCCCTAACATATTTTATACACCAAAATATACACCACAGGTTAACACGGTAGAACGTTATAACAGGACTATTATCACCTGCATATCGACCTTCGTTGGAAACGACCATAGAACTTGGGACACTTTTATTCCTAAAGTACAGTTTGCTATTAATAATTCAGTCAACGAAGCAACTGGTTTTACTCCATCCTTCTTAGTGTATGGAAGAGAGCTTGTTTCCTGTGGTACACATTATTTGGATACGGAGTTAGGAGATGAAATTTTGTTTCTGCCAAGAGATATTTATGCAGAAAATTTAGGATGCCTTTCATCAATTTTTAACGATGTACAGTCAAAGTTGTGGCAAGCACATATAAAAAACACAGAACATTATAATTTACGCCGTAAACCAGCAGAATTTAAAGTTGGTGATATTGTTTTAAAAAAAACTTACGTTCTAAGCGACAAAGATAAGAAATTTTGCCGAAAGTTAGCACCGAAATACATTAAATGTCGTGTGACTGTTAAAAAATCACCACTTGTTTACGTTTTGGAGGATATGTCAGGCAAGGATTTAGGCACATGGCATATCAAAGACTTGAAATTAATTGGCTTAAATAAGTAATATTAGTACTTTTTTCATTTTGATACTCATCGTTACATTTAGTACTTAATTGTTAATTTTATCTTTGGCATTTATATAATTTGTTATAGGTTGTCTGTTCATAAAGGTAAAACAGGCACCCTTTTATTGTTAGTAGGCGTCAATATTTTTACTTTATGTTAGATATTGTTGCTGTTTGATTGATTGAGGTATGAATGAATTGAAAGATGAATTGTGAATGTGAAAATACAAATTAAGACTAATAATGCGGATTTTATTGAAGGAATAAAATCCTTGGTGACGCGAGGGGGTAATGTAACGTTGCAAGTATTATTTTAATTACATATTCATAATAATAGAATTATTTATAAATTTTACATAATTATCAACAAAATACACACTAATTAACATTATAATATAATTAAACTATAACTAAACCTATACTAAATATTCTAATTGTCTATTACTAAAACACGCGCAAGCAATAAAAAAAACTTATTCAAACTTTCTTAACAAAACTTAAATACAACACGACTTGTCTATTTTGATGTGTGGTCTTCTGTACCAGTACGTATGTCTTTTGTTTCGGAACCGGCCGTGATACGATGATCTCCGAGTAGCTGCGCGGGCGCTGCCGCCGCAGACCTCGAATAGCTAGACATTGAGCAAGTCCATCGTCGTTCCTCTCTTAGAGAATTTTAAAATAATTTAGATTATCAAAATCAATTGCAATTTTACAATATTCGCAAGTTTTTATAATACGCTGGTTGCGTGCGTTTTGTTGTGAGTGTATTTATCTCCCCAAAAAGGGTAAGTGATGAACAAATATTATAATTTTAAAACGATAGTTTTCTTTGTCAAAATAGTTTATCTTAATAATTGATTACCGCTGTGAATGTGTGTGTCTTAGCATAAATATTTCAATTGCCATAATATCATCTCATTACGCTTGTTATTAGATATATTTAACTGAAGCATTAATAAGTTTTCAAATCCACCGTCTATATTTTTATGTTATCTATCGACCTAATTTTTATTACTTTCGTTTTGCGATAAAAATTATAGTAGTTTTAGGCTATAGTATTTTGTTGGTTTAGTGTGTGTATTTTTCTATTGTCGTAGTAATGTAAGCTTTGCATTGTAAACTCCGTCCGATTGTGATCGCCGCCACTTCACCCACTACTTTTTACATACAGGCTTTTCTGTAGGGTTTGCTTGGCTTAGTGATCACAATGGCTCGGGACTACATGGAGTTGTAACTGATGCCGGAACGTTGTACGTGATTCCAGGGATCAAAGTTGGGTTTCCAACATCGGCGCGGTCACGTTTTGACTGGCTGCCGATTTCGCTACGCCACCGTCCACACCTGCTGGGGACTGGTCTCCGCCTGAGGAGTGTCACCGAGCCGACTGCCTTCCATCTTCGGCAAACCAGGGGAGTCTGTCTTTGCGTGGGCAAGTTATCAGTCGGGCCATCTTACCCCCCCAATAAATTTGTGTACGCTAGCCGGTTGTTTTTTTTATAACACAACCCGTAGTTGCGACACTGGCGCCTTAACGTGGTATTGCATGGGCTGATAATTTGCTTTCGTAGTAAGTAGTTGTGTGTTGTGTGCGTTTTTTTTGTTTTAATTTTCTTTGTTTTTTCGTAGATGCTTTATATTTTTTGTATCTATTTAGTTTTTTTTTTTCACTATTGTCAGCATCACATCATAGCATCATTCTATGCTTTATATTTTATAATTGTGCATATCACTCACTTTCACATATTCATTGCAATTGTAACGGACGGAGTATTTTTTTTTCCATATACCCACAATTTTTTTTAGTATTTTTTTTCTCGTTGTAAAATATTTGTTCATCACATTTTTTTTATTATAAAAAGATGGCTTTTCCCGTAAAGTTTTTATCGCTTCAAAAGTCCGAATTAGAATATGAGGTACTAATTAGAGGTGCAGTTCCTACTTCAACTGTACAGGACTTGCGTAAGCAAATTTCTAAATTAGGACCCGTTTTTCCATCAGAGGATATTTTAGAAAGTCCATTAGAGCCTTCCGAAGACTTAAAAGGAGTCGGAGAAGTTCTTACTAAGATAGATTCATTTTTGCGTTCTGATATTGATAGAAATACGTTATTGCGAACGCAAAACTTGTTAAATCATTCATATCATAGACTCAATCGTATCGTTTGCAATAAAGAAACAAAAGACCAATACGATGCTTACGTGGTACAATTTCGAACATGCTCCGAATTGTTTAGGTCTGTTAAGGATAAGGGAGTGGATCCTTTGGTTTCCGCGTGTATTAGTGATGTTCCTGCTTCAGCATTACCTATGAACATTTCAGTTACATGTGACCGTGGCGGGTCTAGCGAATTAAGTAAGCTGAAATATGACGGCAAGTCTTGTGTCCGGTCTTTTATACAGCGTGTTACAGAATTTTGCGAAGCTAGAAATATTCCCGGCCACAAGGTTCTTTCTTACGCTACCGAGATGTTCACAGGAGATGCGTTGCACTGGTTCAGAAGCGTGAGGGGTTTGGTGTCTGACTGGAGCGAACTTGTAGTGCTCTTAAAGCAGGATTTCGACCAGTCTGATTATGATTATAGACTGCTTTCCGAGATTCGTGCAAGGACGCAGGGAGAATCGGAGAATATTACAATTTATCTGTCAGTCATGTCTGGGTTGTTTTCACGGTTGTCGAAAACTTTATCTGAGGATGACAAACTAGAAATTATTTTACACAACATCCGTCCTTGTTATGCTAGTACTTTGGCTTCAGCAACTGAAATAAATACAATTGACGGCTTGCGCACATTATGTCGTAATTATGAAAATATTCAAGCACGTCTATCAAATTTCCATGAACCTTATGGTCCGACACCAGATACCTTGGCTCCTGACTTTGCGTATAATAATAATAATAAAAATACATTTAATAAATCTTTATTTAATAATAATAAGAATAATTTCAATCAACGTCATACATATACAAAATTTACTAAATCTAATAACTATACTACCAATAAAAATTATAATAGCACTTATCCTAATAAAACAAACAGTAATCAAAATTATTTACATGCTATAGGTGTTCCTAAAACACTTTATTGTCCTCGGTGTCGTGTAAACACTCATAATTTGCGACAATGTACAGCAAATAAAAGTGAAATTTTTTGTTTTGTTTGTGGACATAAGGATGTAAAAACTCCTCAATGCCCAGATTGTAATAAAAATAAATCTAGTAATTCAAAAAACTAGACAGCTTGAATTGTGGGAGTACAACAACAAATAATTTTGATAAAACTGATTGGCTTGATTGGTTACAAACAATTAGTGTTTTCTTTAAGTCTTATAAAACTGCCACAATTCATAATAAACCACTCAATGATACACGACCTTATGTCACAATTAAAATTGGTGACGTTGATTTCTCTGGCCTTTTAGACTCTGGTTCCGCAGTTACTATTTTAGGTAACAATGCTCATGAAGTATTGGTTAAGCGAGGTTACAAATTGGTCAAAGACCAATGTATATCTGTTACTGCAGCGGGAGGCCAGTGTTTACATAGTATAGGTTATATTGATATACCAATTAATTTTGAAAATCAGTTTTACATTATGAAGGTATATGTAGTACCAGGTGTAGAAAATAGTTTAATTTTAGGTATAGATTTTTGGAGAAAATTTAGTTTATGTCCTAAGTATTTAGGTAGTATTTCTTTCGGCACGACTAATTCTGTTTTGGTTCCTGAGAGTGACAAATTTATTCATGGTTATGAAGAGTTAAGTCCTTCAGAAAGGTTAATTACAGACAATATTGTAGAACAATATAAAGACATTTCTTTTGAACGCAAGGGTCTAGGTAAAACAACTTTAATAACGCATCATATTGATACCGGTGATGCTCAACCAATCCGTCAAAGGTATTACCGTATGTCGCCGGAAAAACAACGAATATTGGTTGAGCAGGTCGATGAGATGTTGTCTCTAGATGTAGTCGAACCCTGCGAAAGTGCCTGGTCGTCGCCTGTATTGCTAGTTACCAAGAAAAACGGTGAGCCACGTTTTTGTCTCGATAGCAGGAAGTTAAATTCAGTAACGAAGCGTGATGCCTATAACCTGCCATATATATCTGAGATACTTGACAGTCTTAGAGATGCTAGATATCTCAGTAGTATCGATTTGTCTAAATCTTTCTGGCAGATCGAAATCGCTCCAGAAGACAGAAATAAGACAGCTTTTTACGTTCCCAGTCGAGGAACACTTAGATTTAAGAGAACCGCGTTCGGTTTAACCAATGCGCCGGCTACCCAGCAGCGTTTAGTTGATCTGTTGTTTGGGGAGTTTGGTTCTAACGTTTTCGCCTACCTCGATGACGTAATCATCGTGACGCAGGACTTCCAGAGTCACATGACGCTCTTAATTCGTGTCCTAGAAAAACTTAAGCAGGCAAACCTTACAGTGAACTTGGAAAAGTGTAAGTTCTTTCGAAGTCAACTAAAGTACTTGGGCTATGTAGTCGACAATTGTGGATTACGTACCGATCCGGAGAAAGTCGAAGCCATCTTAAGTTATCCTACGCCTTCTAGCAAAAAGGACCTTAAGCGCTTTCTCGGGACCGCTACATGGTATCGTCGTTTTGTCCCCAACTTCAGTACGATCGCTGGCCCCCTCAATAAGTTGACTTCCAGCAAAAAGAACGTACCAGCATTCAAATGGAGTCCTGAGGCAGATGCGGCATTCCAAAAACTCAAGGAATGTTTAGTTTCTGCGCCTGTCCTATCGTGTCCTAATTATAGCGAGTCCTTTGAGGTCCACACAGACGCTAGTAACTATGGGGTTGGTGCAATGCTCACACAGACCATAGATGGCAAAGAACATCCCATCGCATACATGAGTAGGTCATTGTCATCAGCTGAGAAAAATTATAGTATAACAGAGCGTGAAACCCTAGCTGTAATTACCGCGTTAGAACATTGGCGTTGTTACTTGGAGAACGGAAAGACTTTTATCGTATACACGGATCACAGTGCTCTAAAATGGTTTCTTTCCTTAAGTAATCCAACTGGTCGATTAGCTCGTTGGGGAGTTAGGTTGTCATCATTCAACTTTGAGATTAAACATCGTCGCGGTGCAGATAATGTTATTCCCGACGCACTTTCTAGGGCTGTACCAGTTAGCGCTATTTCTAGCACAGATTGTTTAAATACTAAAGACGAATGGTTTCGAAATATTTATAATGGTTGTTTAAGTAAGTCACAAAATTTTCCCAATTTTTCAATAAAAAATGATAAATTATATAGATTAGCTAAATCAAAGAACCACTTAATGGATGAATTTTCTTGGAAATTGGTAGTTCCTTATGAATGCCGTGACCAAATTATTAAAGAAAACCACTCTGAGCCTACCGCAGCTCATTTAGGTGTCTTTAAGACATATAACCGCCTTGCTCTGCGCTACTTTTGGCCAGGTATGCATAAGGATGTGGTGAAGTTTGTTGGTACTTGTCAAAAGTGTCTTGAGTACAAAACACAAAACCATCAAACTTTAGGTGTAATGGGTCGTCCTAAGCAGTGCTCACGACCTTTTCAAATGTTGTCGATTGACCTAATGGGGCCATTGCCTATTAGTCGTAAGCAAAATAGCTATGTTTTAGTTATTACTTGCTGTTTCTCAAAATTTTGTTTAATATATCCAATTAAAAAAGCTACATCTGAAGTCATAATTAAAATATTAGAAGAATCTGTGTTTTTGGTTCATGGTGTGCCTCAAACTATTTTTCTTGACAACGGCACCCAGTTTATCAGTACCAATATCACAATATTATTTAAAAATTATAATATCCCTAACATATTTTATACACCAAAATATACACCACAGGTTAACACGGTAGAACGTTATAACAGGACTATTATCACCTGCATATCGACCTTCGTTGGAAACGACCATAGAACTTGGGACACTTTTATTCCTAAAGTACAGTTTGCTATTAATAATTCAGTCAACGAAGCAACTGGTTTTACTCCATCCTTCTTAGTGTATGGAAGAGAGCTTGTTTCCTGTGGTACACATTATTTGGATACGGAGTTAGGAGATGAAATTTTGTTTCTGCCAAGAGATATTTATGCAGAAAATTTAGGATGCCTTTCATCAATTTTTAACGATGTACAGTCAAAGTTGTGGCAAGCACATATAAAAAACACAGAACATTATAATTTACGCCGTAAACCAGCAGAATTTAAAGTTGGTGATATTGTTTTAAAAAAAACTTACGTTCTAAGCGACAAAGATAAGAAATTTTGCCGAAAGTTAGCACCGAAATACATTAAATGTCGTGTGACTGTTAAAAAATCACCACTTGTTTACGTTTTGGAGGATATGTCAGGCAAGGATTTAGGCACATGGCATATCAAAGACTTGAAATTAATTGGCTTAAATAAGTAATATTAGTACTTTTTTCATTTTGATACTCATCGTTACATTTAGTACTTAATTGTTAATTTTATCTTTGGCATTTATATAATTTGTTATAGGTTGTCTGTTCATAAAGGTAAAACAGGCACCCTTTTATTGTTAGTAGGCGTCAATATTTTTACTTTATGTTAGATATTGTTGCTGTTTGATTGATTGAGGTATGAATGAATTGAAAGATGAATTGTGAATGTGAAAATACAAATTAAGACTAATAATGCGGATTTTATTGAAGGAATAAAATCCTTGGTGACGCGAGGGGGTAATGTAACGTTGCAAGTATTATTTTAATTACATATTCATAATAATAGAATTATTTATAAATTTTACATAATTATCAACAAAATACACACTAATTAACATTATAATATAATTAAACTATAACTAAACCTATACTAAATATTCTAATTGTCTATTACTAAAACACGCGCAAGCAATAAAAAAAACTTATTCAAACTTTCTTAACAAAACTTAAATACAACACGACTTGTCTATTTTGATGTGTGGTCTTCTGTACCAGTACGTATGTCTTTTGTTTCGGAACCGGCCGTGATACGATGATCTCCGAGTAGCTGCGCGGGCGCTGCCGCCGCAGACCTCGAATAGCTAGACATTGAGCAAGTCCATCGTCGTTCCTCTCTTAGAGAATTTTAAAATAATTTAGATTATCAAAATCAATTGCAATTTTACAATATTCGCAAGTTTTTATAATACGCTGGTTGCGTGCGTTTTGTTGTGAGTGTATTTATCTCCCCAAAAAGGGTAAGTGATGAACAAATATTATAATTTTAAAACGATAGTTTTCTTTGTCAAAATAGTTTATCTTAATAATTGATTACCGCTGTGAATGTGTGTGTCTTAGCATAAATATTTCAATTGCCATAATATCATCTCATTACGCTTGTTATTAGATATATTTAACTGAAGCATTAATAAGTTTTCAAATCCACCGTCTATATTTTTATGTTATCTATCGACCTAATTTTTATTACTTTCGTTTTGCGATAAAAATTATAGTAGTTTTAGGCTATAGTATTTTGTTGGTTTAGTGTGTGTATTTTTCTATTGTCGTAGTAATGTAAGCTTTGCATTGTAAACTCCGTCCGATTGTGATCGCCGCCACTTCACCCACTACTTTTTACATACAGGCTTTTCTGTAGGGTTTGCTTGGCTTAGTGATCACAATGGCTCGGGACTACATGGAGTTGTAACTGATGCCGGAACGTTGTACGTGATTCCAGGGATCAAAGTTGGGTTTCCAACATCGGCGCGGTCACGTTTTGACTGGCTGCCGATTTCGCTACGCCACCGTCCACACCTGCTGGGGACTGGTCTCCGCCTGAGGAGTGTCACCGAGCCGACTGCCTTCCATCTTCGGCAAACCAGGGGAGTCTGTCTTTGCGTGGGCAAGTTATCAGTCGGGCCATCTTACCCCCCCAATAAATTTGTGTACGCTAGCCGGTTGTTTTTTTTATTATTAACGTGTAGTTGGGGACAATCAGGCACTCTGTGACTGTGCGCTATTAACGTCACAAAAACGAAATGCTGGTAAATTATAAATTGTGGACTGTATAAATGATTAGAAAATGAGAATGATCTGCAATCCCTACAGTACAACCAGATATTAATGGGAAATAAAACCACTCCACCAAACTTGACTGCTCGTTCATCCAGGGTAAGGATCGACTACGCTCTGGCGGTATTATGGCCAGGCTGATGGTGAGTGCTCACGAACAGGACCAAAGCAACTGGCTGTACACTTGGTGAAGCCGTTTCACAGGATTATAGTTCAAAACCACATGGAACGTCGATGAACTTCACACACGAGAAAGCAGAACGTCTACCATCCGCAACTCGCAGATCTATACTCAATAATTTATTGCATTTCACAGTGTAGTTACAAGTTCTTACAAAATACAATTATGATCACTGTGAACCCTGTCGGGCACAACAACAATGGAGGAACATTATAATTAATAGCTAATTTAATTTGTTTAATTTAATTTGTTTAGGGCCTGTTTCACAATCGACAAGTAAGTTCGAAGTAGCTTACTTTGCAGATCATTTGACAGTTTTAATGTTTGATTACCCACCAATAACTGATATTTTCTATAGGGATTGAACAGTGACTATGCAATGCTGTATTCTTCCATTTATCTTTATGAATCGGCTGCGTGGTAACAGCAGAGCAGAATATTTTTCAGTGATTCAAAATAATCGTAATCGCTCGTATAACTCCAATTGTAAAAAGGTGGTGGTCACAATTGTCTAGTGATCTGTCGGCACCACACATTATAATTATGAATATTTAATGCATGTTTATTCTTGTAAAGCTGTTAAGTCAATAGGAAAAACGTGTTCCACAAGTTTGAATAAACACAAAAACACACACCTTGACTAACGACGCCATTTCAGAACAAAATCCATTCCAGTCGCAAATGAGGTCGACGTTCTGAGCCTTAATTATATCCCCCTTGGGTCCATTATCGCGTGCCGCGAGACGCTGAAGTAATTATTAAAGCAGCGAAATGATTATGAATTTAGGGTCATATGTGGAACATTTGAGGGTGTTGAAATTAAGACAAATGTTCTGGAGAATTCGGTACACTGTTTCATTCGTGGTGCGCTGAAAGTTGATAAGGGCTAAGGCTGCGTTTAGACCAAAGCTGTGCGAGGGGGTCTATTGACGTACACACACACCTAAAAATGGTTTATCAACGAAAATCACTATCTGTTTATAGGGCTTTAAGCGCAGACTGAATATGACTTTTATTTTCTGAAACTGAAAACAGTTGAAGGCTATTTTCAAAATGCATGACACATTTAGTTAATGGTGTTTCTTCACGGTGCAAGTAACTGGAGCAAGTAAGGCGCGAGCTATTTGCGCAAGCAGCATGCTCAAGTTAGGTGATCAACGGCCCTAGCCAAGTGGCCCTATCTAGTCGAACGCATAGAAAACAAAACGTCAGTTTCATACATTTGTATCTATACGTTCGAATAGAAAAACTTGGCTAGGCACGCTGTGCATAAACAAAGGCGCCAGCTACTTGTGTAAGTCACTTGGTCAAGCTACACTGGCATGCTGCCTGTCAGCGTGTCTGCGCAAGTAACCCGTGCGATGTGATGCGCGCGCGGTCTACTTAGGCATGTTACTTGTGCAGGTACATCCCCGAGTCGCTGGATTGACTGGAATCGCTTACACGATGCATGTAACCTGCGCCAATGCTCCAAGTAGAAGCACCATAAGCTCTAAGCGAGCGTTGGTAATCAAACGTCGACTGAACGCTTGCCAACTAAAAGTACCGATTAGAATCTGACAAAGACGAGAGATCGATGGCTCGGCGTTAAGAAATCGTTGAACCGAGAGATTGCCTACACATAGTTTGCTAACTTTCCAAGCAATTCTTCCGCTAGCAATAACTATACATAACTATTATACATGTGTGTCTCGTAGTGAACACTATGGAGCTTTAATTTAAACTCAAGATAATGATTAACAAGTATTTAATGCGAATTTAGTATATGACAAACAATTTTCGTGCTTTCGGTGCAACGAATGAATTTAGAGTGATTGTTGGGGGGTAGGGGTACAGCCGTTGAACGGCACACAAGAGAGTCTCGCCTTGACGATTCTTCGAGGCAAAGTTGCACTTGTGGCCCTTTTGCCTGCTAGTTTCTAAAGTAGGCCGCAACATAGTCTCCCGCCCGTGGAAGACTCCCGTTCTTCCACTTCCATTTTCTTTTCATATTTTCGCTCTTCTAATATTCATCTGGTAACAAAGGGCAGAGACGAACCAGAGGACGTCGATAACAACCCGTCGACGTCTTGACGTCAGCAACACGTGAAATTCCATCCTGACCTGGATACAGTCTTGTTACTCTCCCAGTACGCCAACACAGAGGAGGGAGGGAATCTTCAGCTAGCAGAACTAAGTCCCCGACTGCTAATTTGGTTTGGTCTTGTTTCCATTTAGTCCGCAGCTGTAATTCGGAGATGTATTCTCTTTGCCATCTGTGCCAGAAATGTTGTAGAATCTGTTGCAGACGAGCATATCGATTCAAGCTTGTAATGTTCTCTCGGACAGCAGGTAAAGGTAGCGCATTCAGTGGCCTGCCAACAAGAAAGTGCCCTGGGGATAGGAAGAGAAAATTGTCAGGGGATGGGGATAATGGACAGAGGGGACGGCTGTTTAGAATAGATTCTACTTGTGCGAAAAGAGTTGTGATTTCCTCAAAAGTGAGGTGAGTATTGCCCATCACTCGTCTGACATGAAATTTGGCTGATTTCACGCCAGCCTCCCATATACCGCCAAAATGAGGAGCGTAAGATGGAGTGAAAATAAATTTAATGCCTTCCTGAGCAGCAAATTCACTAAATGCCGAATTATTATCAAAAAAGAAAATTTAGTCTGTAAGCCCCTACAGAATTTCGTCCATTATCCGAAAATATCTCGGCCAGCCTACCGCGCCGTGCACAAAAAAACCTCCCAAAGTCATTACAAACGCCTCTTCAGACAAGACATTCCCTACAAATAAATATTGTTAACTTCTCGCCCTATAACCTATTTGGTTAGAAACATTATTACAAATTACAAAGAAAGATTTTAAAATATAAATTAGTTTCCTTTTCCTTTTAAGTGAGATAAAGTTTATTTTTCTTTATTATGTAAGATAAAGCATGTAATGAAAGAAATATTAAAGATTATTCTAAATAAACCCATTACCATAACAAGATTAGATCACGGAAAAGTATTCAATGTACAGTACTGATGTAAAGGTGTTGATTGACTTTAATGTTAAATGCTCAAAAATAATATAGATTGACTAAAGTTTCCCTGGTAGACAGCGATATCGCCAAAATATTGAATCTAACTAACTAAAACTATGTAACTAACTAAACACAATTGATTCAGTTATATCTGACTTAAATGGAATGTAGGTAACATTATTACTTTAATATCATAAATCATAAGAAAAAATTAAGTAAATATGATGAAATACATTTTAATAAAGAATGTTTTGATAGTTTAAGTATTTCAAAAGGAAGCGTACATAGACTAATAAGCCGTTTTCTAGGTAACGAGTAAGAATAGCCTAAACAATCCGATGAGTCACGTAGTGGCAGTCTCACACAAAGTCTGCCCCCATCTAGGCGAGTAGTGCGAGTTAAATTTGATTGAGATTGATTTTCACACTCTCTTTCTTCTTTACTCTTACTGCTTAATTCCGTCTTTTGAGAACTTTCTTCCAACTCCCAAAATTTGGCAAGATTATTGTCAATTTCAGACTGTTTTGAATAATCTGTCTGCACCTTTATATTACTACAGCTAAAATTATTATAAAAATTAACTGGACCGTTGATTAACCAGCCGAACTCAGAGTCATGTAATTTAGGCTGGTTTGGCCCCAAGTTTAGCTGCTTGGGTTGAATAATATCCCAGAACAGGTCAGCCCCAATCAACAAATCTATGGGCCCTGGCTTATCGAATGCGGGATCAGCTAGCACTATGTCTGCTGGCAACTGTAAAGAATCCTTGTTTACAGGAAACGCAGGTAAGTTACCAGTTATATTTTCAAGTAATAAACAGTTTAATTTAGACTGAAAGCTACTATTTAGGGACTGAATTTGAATAAAACAACTTTCTTTTATTTTGCTATTTTCAGTACATCCTATGCCAACTACGTTGATAACAATAGGACTCGATTCCAGTGATAACGCATCCTTGATACGTGTGGTTATAAACGAGGACTGACTACCCGAGTCTAATAATGCCCGCACACGCATTACATTTTTAGTCTGTGGATTTTGAATACTTATCAAAGCAGTTGACAAAAGTATTTGTTTACTGTTCGAACAAAAGTTTACAATGGATTCTGAATTTTCCGGATTACATTTAGCAACACTTTGGTGCAATAAAGAATTGTGACGCTCTTTACAAATTTTACAAGGACCCATACGACATTGGCTTACTGGGTGACCCTGTCTCAAACAATTTACACATAATTTGTATTTGGACACCTCATCCAACCGATCCTTAATGGATTTATTTTTAAAAGAAGGGCAGTCATAAATTTTATGATCTTGGCTGCAAATTATACATAAGTTAATGGCACATTTATTATTTTGAGTAGCAACAGTAAAAGATTTATTATTATTATTATTAGGATTAAAATTGCGTCTATTATTATTGTACTGATTATTATAAGTTAAATTATTATTATGTGAATATTTTGAATGATTATTTTGATGAAACGTGTTTGGTGGCGATTTTGAATGATTGTCGTTTTTATTATTATGTGTGGTCTCTAATATATAAGCCCTATCGATTAAAAATGATTTAAATTGTTGCAATGTTGGTATGTCACCTAAACCATTTCTTTGTTCTTCCCATTTCGTAAGGGTAATATTGTCGAGTTTAGAGGTGACCATAAAAATAATTAAAGTGTCCCAATAGTCAGTGGGTTGGCCCAAGTTGGCTAGGGCACGTAGGTTTTTTGTGATATGATCAACTATATATCTTAGTGAACTAGCTGTGTCTCTGTTTACTTGTTGAACATTGAACAACGATTTTAAATGGTGGTTTATTAGCAGTCTTTTGTTATTGTAGCGGTCGTATAGCAATTGCCAAGCATTGTTATAATTGCAAGACGATAATTCAATATTAGAAATGACACGAGCGGCGTCGCCTTCGAGATACGAACTCAAATAATGGAACTTTTGAATTGCTGGAATGCGTTCATTATTGTGAATTAAGTTGGTAAAAGTATCACGAAACTCAAGCCATCTAAAGAAGGAACCATCAAATTTCGCGATTTGAATTTGGGGTAATTTAACATTAAAATCATGATCGAGGGAGCATTGAGCTTCTTGGAATACCGACTCACGCCTTTTTATTTCTTGTTGCACTAGTTTTATATTAGTCTGCTCTTCAATAATGTTTTTAGCCCTTGCAATGTACTGCACAAAATCCTGCTCAATGCACTCTCTCTCATCAATTTCCGCGTCCAAATTATCGGCATTAAGCAATTCTATTTGACATTGTAACTCGTCAAACTTGGCAGATAATCCCTCAAACCTGCTGACCTTTAATGTGATCTCAGCAAGCTCAACAGACGACAATGTAGGCTGTCCAGTAAATTTATCCAAATAATTTTTAAATTTGGTTATCTGACCCTTTACAGAACTACGTTTAATTATTAAATTATGAAAATCCATTTTAAAAACAAATCACTAGACAACCACTCAAGAAAGCAATAAATCTATAAGAGTAATAAAATTATTCTCACGCTCCTCCCTGGCTTACGGCTAACGGCAGGCTTAACAGTCGGCGGTCGAACAGCTGATAACGGGCAGCGCAACAATTTTGATGATTACTCACTCACCCGGCAGCGAAACTGAAAATATTCGGCAAATAGCCTTTACTTTTATGGAATAAACCACTGCGAACTTTGGGGCTATAAAAGTTTAATAATTTTGAATAAAATAAAGAATTTTAGTTTACTTTTGGGAAATATTTTTACTAGTAGGTAGAAAAAAAAAAATTATTTATAAAAAGTGTTTTGCCTAATAAAAAGAAATCACACAAATAACAATCTATTCTGGGATTTGGAATAGGTTTTTGGGTGGAGAAAGGAAAAACCAAGGCACTTATCTGCTGGAAATATGCTGCGATGTGATGCTTTTGCTGCGTCACTGGTCGGCTATTGTCCAGGATGACCTTCAATTTCGTCCTCAAAATTTATAGTTTTCCAATCTAGATGATGTTATTAATCGATTGCACTTCTGTATGAAATTCCTTTGTGGTTATCTCGTTGAATATCTCACTGCTTCAACTTCCAATATCCAACGGCAACAACACCGAATTTCTTCTCGGAAATTTTGAAAATTCCACACTTTTTGGAGTGTGTCCTGTCACGGTCGCCAATTTATGTCTCGTAGTGAACACTATGGAGCTTTAATTTAAACTCAAGATAATGATTAACAAGTATTTAATGCGAATTTAGTATATGACAAACAATTTTCGTGCTTTCGGTGCAACGAATGAATTTAGAGTGATTGTTGGGGGTAGGGGTACAGCCGTTGAACGGCACACAAGAGAGTCTCGCCTTGACGATTCTTCGAGGCAAAGTTGCACTTGTGGCCCTTTTGCCTGCTAGTTTCTAAAGTAGGCCGCAACATGTGTTTTTGCAAAACAACATTTACTTATATGTATTATAGTCTTTCATAGTTTTCAAGTGACCAAAATTTTAAGAGAGCGCGTTAAGGAGCATGGCTGGAGTAAGACTGAGCGATCGATTGTTTAACAGTGTGATAAGAGAAAGGTGTGGTCTGAGAGAAGATGTAATGACAAGGATTGAGAAAGGGATACTGGCATGGTTTGGTCACGTCGAAAGAATGGATATAAGGAGAATGACCAAAAGGATTTACATGGCGAGAGTGAATGGAGAAATGGGAAGGGGACGGCCTAGGCAGATCTTTCATAATCAAATTGAAAGTCTAGTGAAAAAGGGCCACGTCAAGAGTACCCGAAACCGACGGGCATGCATGAAGAGATTGATGATATTGGATGAAGTGAAAGAAGTATGTAAGGATCGTAGCAAGTGGAAAGAAGTGATCTCTGCCTACCCCTGTGGGAGAAAGGCATGACATATGTATGTATGTATGTTTATGCGAATTTTGGCTAAGTTAAATGCCTATTTTGACTCGACTTTATTTAACGCGGATGTTAAAACACTTCTGTCTACCCCTTGAGGGAAAAAGGCTCGATTTATGTAGTACGTAATATGAAATCAGATGACAGACCACGAAAGAAGCGTGCTCTCGTACGAGGCATTCTCGAAACACGTCTTGGTGTTTCGCTTAAATATTAAGCTGACTTCACACGGGGCACCCGCTCACCGTAATGACAGAGCGACCCGTTTCATTAAAACTTCATAGGGTGCGGGTAATTTTATTTGCAAACTTCTTTGAGTAGAAATTCGGCGGCCGCGGCGTGTGGCTTCGCAAAAATTTCATTAGATCTCACTTGCCCTTAGATTTTCGCAAGAATTTTTGAATTGGCATTTCGGTTGGAGTTGCTCAAAGTTTTGACGTGGAAGAGTTGAATATCGGATTACAACGGCCGAGGACGTGGCGCTTGCAGATCAAAAAATTAGCCAACACGGGAGGGTTTATAAATAGAATGGAAACTTCAGCAGTATGGTAAGAAGGTCCATGACGGGTATGCTGGCTAAAGTGGACTCTCTGTTTGTTCTTTTAAAATTTTTAATTTATTATAAGCTACTATAGTACACATCTATTTATCTCCCAAGTGGTAGGTAGAGGTCCTATGTAATAGGGGCGAATCTATTGCCATCTGTCGAACATGCACAGCTTATACTCATTAAACTAGATGGTATGACCAGAATGTTGCCAGCCTCATGTTTCACCCTCCCCGCCGCAGAAATTAGGGGTGGTGACAACCGTCATCATAGGCTTTTAACCCATATAGGCCTCTATCAAAGCCCATGCCCTAGCAGTGTAGGCATCAAAGGGTCAGTAATAATGATTCTTGAAAAAAAAATGGGAATTAGCTACTTTATAGAACTCCATAAGAAATAAAATTATTTCCCGCCTCAAGATCATAATTTTTCGAAATTCTTTTTCTAACCCCAAAATCTTAGTAAATAAAATTATGTCCGAATCTGAACCCAACGTCATCGATACGACGCATCATATTGCGTACCTTTCTCAGCAAATAGTCAAGTTTATACACCCTACGCGGAGGAGGAGCTCGCTAGCGCAGTGGCATAGCGCGCTTGCCCTGCGATTGCGTAAACTAAGCAATTTCGCTAAGGCCGGTCATTGGATGGGTGACCAATTTATTATCTCGAGTTCCTCCGAAGGCACGTTCAGCCATTGTTCCCGGCTGCATCTGCAGTCGTTAGTACCCACCAACCCGCACTGGGCCAGCGTGGTGGGTTATGGCCCAATCTCCCTATATTCTTCCATCCATAGGGAAGGCCCGTGCCCCAGCAGTGGGGATAAAAAAGGCTGGTGATGATGATACACCCTACGCGCCTAACGATTATTATTATTAAAAATTTTAAGAATTAAATGAAGATTTCATAAATTTTTCGTAGGTAGATTTTCAATGGCTGATTGCGACTGGATTACAATTGCAACCCATCAATCTTCTTAAGTTTATTTTGTCAAAATTTATCCCTGCCTAATGTTTCTCTGTGTCATATCCAATTAATAAGAATGTCTGTTAAATCTGATTACGACATGAAAAAGTTCGATATCTCCATTCCCTATTGAACCTAAGACATCTGGCTTAGCGAACTTTAAACGATCCTCCCGAAACGAATCCAACAAAAGTATTCCCCCAACAAAGCCGTATTCCCAAAGAAAAACATAAACCGAACATTCAATTTTAAATTATTACCTACGGACATTTCGAAATGAAAATATCATTTTTCTGTGAAACTTTTATCTTAACGGTTTTCTTGTCCGAAGGAATATCGTCTTGACTTTCAAAGGAAAATACGCTTTATTAGTTGCACCCGACGAAAACTGGGTTTCACTGTGGGCTTTTTAAGGTCGGTATTGGTTTGGCACGGTTTACACATGGGTATCGAAGGTACACTCTGTGTTGGATGGAAGGTTTCTAAACAACGCTAAAGCTTTTACAGAATTTAGTCGAAACGTTACCTTTGGGAGTTCCTCCACAAGTCTTTCACATGAAGAATTTATTTTGCAAAGAACGTTCATATTTCACGTATGACTTTTTTAAGTTGGAAACTTCGTGATAGAATGAAGAATGACTCTGTATGTTTTACACCTACCTACATTTTTTCACGCTTTAGGCGACAGGCTGGCAGCTTGTCACTTTTTTACATACATACATAAATCACGCCTGTATCCTTTCGGGGATATAAATAGTAGGCAGAAGTAAATTAACACCCACTTTTCGCCAATTAAGTTAGGCTCCATGTAATAGGCGGCGAGCCTATTGCCATATATCGAGCACATAAATCGCAGTAGGTATATGGTATACTAGTGGTCGCCCGCGGCTTCGCTCGTGTTAATGTCGGTTACTAAATAGCCTATAGCCTTCCTTGATAAACGGACTGTCCAACACAAAAATAATTTTTCAATTTCATTAAGAAGTTCCTAAAATTAGCTCGTTCAACCAACGTGTGGTGACGGCAGAGTAGAATACAATTGTCACCACCCCAAGTCTCTCCCGTGGGTGTCGTACAAGGCGACTAAGGATAAATCAGTGATGAGGAATGGGCGGCAGCGTTCCTCTTATACCTAGCAATAGTACTGCGACTTTTGTGCCCTAAAATAAGGCTCGCCACCTATTACATGGGACCTTACATAATTGGCGAAACGTGGGTGCTAGTTCACCTCTGCCTACCCCTTCGAGGATATAGGCGTGATGTATGTATGTATACATATATGTATGTATATATGCATCTTTATATCCTCATCACAAATACATTATTGGACAAAGCTGTGACATAAAATGTTTGTGTGAGACTGATGACAATGCTTGGTTAGAATACCTGTCTCATGTAATTCTAATTGTTTACTGTATTCATCATCACCAGCCCTTTTAATGTCCCCACTGCTGGGGCACGGACCTTCCCGATGGATGGAAGAATACAGGGAGATTGGGCCATAACCCACCACGCTGGCCCAGTGCGGGTTGGTGGGCATTAACGACTGCAGATGCATCCAGGACCAACGGTTTAACGTGCCTTTCGAAATGTTTAGTCACCCATCCGATGACCGGCCTTATAGTATCGTTAGTAAGGTAAATAGCACCTCAGTATAATTTGTTGACCAATAGTTGAGACTGCTGTCGATGTAACAACGGATCCTAAGACCTCTATAACTGTATTTGTCTTTCATAACCTCAGTACTGTTATGTCAAACAAAATACAGCCGGGTTCCGAGTCCAGTTGTGAGGGTAAACATACTTGTTTTCTTTTCATCCGAGGCAGTGCGAGTGGAGAGTGCCGTAAAAAGGCATCTGAGGGGTTATCCTGGAGGTTTATTTCGTTCTATCGAGTCTTTGCGTGTTTGTCGCTCTTATTTTAATACGCAATGGCGTGAGAAAGACGGATAGATGTGAGGTAATCGTTCGGAGTTTCATGGTAGACCTCCTGAGTCTTTTTACGTAGAGGACCACAAGTGTTTTGAGGAATTTCTTCGGACAGTTTCTTGGAAATTTTGATTACTGTATCAGTATCCTTTATCCTGTATATTTGGAATGTTTGAAATTTGTTTGTACATTGCGAGGGTATCTGTTGGCTTACAACGTGAAGTGTAATAAAGGTTAGAAGAATTTCGGAAAGTTAATTAGTTTCTTGGTTGACCGATCGGACAGGCGCGTGCCCGGATAGCAGCGGACGCGGGTTCGATTCCCGCATCAAGACCATAATTTTTCGAAATTATTTTTCTAACCACCAAAATCTTTGTCATTGTCTCATTTTTCTAACATTTTAATAATGTTGAAATTAAAATCGAATAGTATCCTATATTTTTCTTTCGTCATTATGATCGCTAGCCGTGTTACGACATAGCTCTACAAACAAAATATCCAGTAACCCAGAAAAAGTTCATCATCATCTATTTGATTTTCATTTTACCATTATATAAATGTTAGAAAAATTAGTACAAAGATTTTAGTAGTTTTTCCCGCCTCAAGATCATAATTTTCCGAAATTCTTTTTCTAACTACTAAAATCTTCATCATCATCATCACTAGTCCTTTAAAGCCCCCACTGTTGGGACACAGGCCTTCCCTATGGATGGAAGAATATTAGGAGAATGGGTCATAACACATTAGGGGTATTAACGGTTGCAGACTAACGGGTTAACGTGCCTTCCGAAGCACGGAGCAACTCAAGATAATACTTTTTTGTTAACCCATCCAATGAACGGCCATAGTGAATATTGCTTAGTTTACGCAATCGCTGGCCAAGCGCGCTTTGGCACTGTGTTAGCGAGCTCCTCACTGGATCAAATTTTGTCTAACCTATTTTTGAATGACAGTAACTTAACATTTGTATGATGTTATAATAACTAAAAATACAACTTCCACTGATGGTAATTAATTAATTACACTGTACTGCAATTAATTTTACAAATATATTGTGCAAAAATAAATGTTAAAATAAAGCCCAGAAAAATATAATGTTGAGAGGGCAACTTATTCGAGACGCTTCTTTTTTGGTCGTGTTTTATGAAAAATTAATAGTTATTTGTTGTACATGAGTGCAAAGTTGTTTTTTAACCGCGTGCTCAATTTTGATGACCGAGCTAGCGAAGGATTCTAAAATTGAATCACGAGCGTAGCGAGTGATTCAAAAATTAGAATCCTGAGCGATGGCGAGGGAATCAAAAGAGCACAAGGTGAAAAATCTTTGCACTCGAGTGCAACACGTAACTTTTCATCCCCCCCAACGAGGAAATTGCAAAATACAAAAAAAAATGCAATCACAACAGTTTCTGTTTTCACCCAGAAACTTCCACAACACCCTCCCATTAACCCAAACACACTCTCAACACCCATCCAGAAACACCCACAACATTCACACTCGCAATACACACCCATCCATGTAGACACACCCAAAAAACACCCATTCACCCAGAAACACCCATTCACCCAGAAAAACCCACAAAACATCCATTCACCCAGAAACACACACAAAACACCCATTTACCCAGAAACACCCAAAAAATACCCATTCGCCCAGAAACACACACAAAACACTCATTCACCCAGAAACACCCATTCACCAAGAAACACCCACAAAACACCCATTCACCCAGAAACACCCAAAAAACACCCATTCACCCAGAAACACCCACAAAACACCCATTCACCCAGAAACACCCACAAAACACCCATTCACCCAGAAACACCCACAAAACACCCATTCACCCAGAAACACCCACAAAACACCGATTAACCCAGAAACACCCACAAAACACCCACAAACACCTACAAAACACCTAATCACACCCAAAAAACACTCAATCACCCAGAAACACCCACAAAACACCTAATCACACCCAAAAAAACACCCATTCACCCAGAAACACCCACGATACTCACCCATCCATTCAGACACACCCAAAAAACCCATTCACCCAGACACACCCACAAAATACCCATTCACCTAGACACACCCTCAAAACACCCATTCACCCAGACACACCTCCAACAGCCACCCATCCATCCAGCCGCACCCGCAATATTCATTCAAAATCACCTGTAAGTACCTAATAAAAATTACCGTCCCTAATGGAGTTCCGAGACGGTCAATCAGCTTGAGTCAAGCACGTTGATTTTCTGTATGTTTTTGTTCCGTTGCTAGCGTAAACAAATCAAACAGACCTAAAAAGCTTTTAAATGCTTGACTCAAGCATCCAGCAAGCGTTGTAGACGATCAAAATGTTTAAAGCAAGATTGACGCCAAGCTGATTGACCGTCACGGAACTCCAAGGTTTTAACAAATTTATGACGTGAAAAGAAAATGGCGCGCGCAAAGCAAATTACAAAAAAAGTACACCAAGAAGGTTCCGAATCTGAGTTTTTAACAAATTAAAATAGGTTGCATGACAATTTTGGCACCATGGAGGTAGAAATAAATATGTATAATGATCTATTCGATTTTAATTTTAACATTATATAAATGTTAGAAAATTAGTACAAAGATTTTGGGGTTAGAAAAAGAATTTCGAAAAATTATGATCTTGAGGCGGGAATCGAACCCGCGTCCGCTGCTATCCGGGCAGGTGCCTGACCGCTCGGCCACCCAAGACACTAATTAACTTGCCGAAATTCTTCTAACCTTTACACTTCACGTTGTAAGCCAACGGGTACCCTCGCAATGTAGAAATAAATTTCAAACATTCCAAAGCAGATATTTTTACAAATACCGTTGCGTTCGGTTAAGCTTGGGTTTGCTTTATAAACTATTCGATTTTAATTTTAACATTATATAAATGTTAGAAAATTAGTACAAAGATTTTGGGGTTAGAAAAAGAATTTCGAAAAATTATGATCTTGAGGCGGGAATCGAACCCGCGTCCGCTGCTATCCGGGCAGGTGCCTGACCGCTCGGCCACCCAAGACACTAATTAACTTGCCGAAATTCTTCTAACCTTTACACTTCACGTTGTAAGCCAACGGGTACCCTCGCAATGTAGAAATAAATTTCAAACATTCCAAAGCAGATATTTTTACAAATACCGTTGCGTTCGGTTAAGCTTGGGTTTGCTTTATAAACTATTCGATTTTAATTTTAACATTATATAAATGTTAGAAAATTAGTACAAAGATTTTGGGGTTAGAAAAAGAATTTCGAAAAATTATGATCTTGAGGCGGGAATCGAACCCGCGTCCGCTGCTATCCGGGCAGGTGCCTGACCGCTCGGCCACCCAAGACACTAATTAACTTGCCGAAATTCTTCTAACCTTTACACTTCACGTTGTAAGCCAACGGGTACCCTCGCAATGTAGAAATAAATTTCAAACATTCCAAAGCAGATATTTTTACAAATACCGTTGCGTTCGGTTAAGCTTGGGTTTGCTTTATAAACACCTGCCCGGATAGCAGCGGACGCGGGTTCGATTCCCGCCTCAAGATCATAATTTTTCGAAATTCTTTTTCTAACCCCAAAATCTATGTATAATGATGTTTTGAATTCACAAACTCATTGCACACTATGTTCTAAATTCAAATTTACTTTAACCTCTAGAGGATAAAAACGGCTTTTGCACTCAGATATCGAAGAGCAAAAACGCTTTTTCCGAGATGGTGGGATGAAAATGTTTTTAATGTAATTCTTAGACGCTTTTATTATATCAAAGACTATGCTAAGTTTGCGAGGGGCCATTCTCTAATTACACGGGGCAACCTTTAAGAGGCCTGTTCATATTTTATTGCTAGAAGTGTTGTAAATAAAGAATATTTTTAGAGACACTTTTATAGAACAGAAACGAGTACAATTGTCACCATCCCCAATCGCTCCCGCAGGTGTCAAGTAACAGCGATGAGTAATAGCAGCAGCGTTCCACCTAGCAATATACTGCTATTTGCGTGCCAGATAGATGGCAATAGGCTTACCACCTATTATATGGAACCTAATTAATTAAATTGGCGAAAAGTTGGCCGCCTGTGTAGACGCCGAAGGGGTCTTCGGGAATAAATTACAAAATCAAAAACTACAGATTTGTAAGTATTCCTTTGTAAGTAACTGTGGGGAAAGGCGTGATGTATGCATGTACGACAATATCTGCCTGAAATTGTATTGTAACGCGCGATAGCAATGTTTGCACATTTTCAAACTTACACCGGCCCCCCATATTATGCAAGCCAATTTCAGTTGCTTTGGTCTACCCGTCTTTCTCACTCATTGAGAATAATAGCAAAGAGTGAGAGTGACGGGTAGACCAACTGAAATGGGTTACATAATACGGGATCAGGGCTACAGAACACTCAATGATCACGTTAGAGATTTATAAAATATTTTCTGTCGAATTAAAGAGAATGAATGGAGTTTAAACTACTTCCAAACAAGATACCGCCATAAGTGCCACCGCGCGATTTCGCGTGCGGTACCTATCTATCCTGTCAGAATGTTATAAAGTGAAATTCTGTGATAAAAGCGAATCTTTTGAATCTAGCCAAATAAAAAGAGGCCTCACATTGTTTGCGTGACCTTACATTGTTTTGGCATAGACCCCCACAGCGCTTTGTGAAAAAATGCGAATACATGAACGTCGGGCGTAGGCACTGAAAATTATTTTTATTTAGTAAGCCCTAAACGTGGTATCAGGCTCTCGCAATATTAATTACATTCGCTCTTCGAATAACATCGCTTTATGGACGTGGTGAAACAAACATTTTTTTTTGCTTTTATCTACCTATCGTATGAAAGTAGAGCTTCTAAAAATGGCAAATTCTCTAAAAAATATTTAAAATCGTAACGACTTTGACGTACTTTTACAGACACATATAATATAAAATCACGCCCATTTTATAAAAACCCTTTTATGAATTGACACCCGCAGGTGAAAGGCGATGGTGACAATTGTATTCTGATACCACACCACGGCACGGATTTAAGCAATCCCAAGGAGGCCCAATCCCTCCTTCGAGGGTACTAACTTGATGAAGAGTACAGGACAGTAACTTTCATTTTCTACCCCTTTGCAATATACTGCGATTTACGTGCCTACTTACTAATCTCCCTATATGTGCTGTGACCTTATTTAATAATGGTAATGTTTGTGGTAACACATCACTTGCCCCTGCCATTTCTAGCAATATTGTTCCATCCATGGCAAGTCCTGTGCAGTAGTGACATAAAAGTGCTGGTGATGATGATGATGATGATGCCTATCCTTTGGGATGAATATTCGTGATTTAATTATGTATGTAACCCACCAATCCGCACTGGGCAGCGTGGTGGGTTATGGCTTATTCTCCCTACATTCTCCCATCCATAGTGAAGGCCGCAACAGTAGGGACAAAAAGAATTTAAGGTGATTTCGAAAATATTATCAAGTTCGTTTCTCAAATACTTTCCTCAGAGCATAACCATCGTTTCCTTAATACCAAACCTGTTACGCACATGTTCCAGTCGCAGAGACAATATTTTTACGTTCAGAACACACCTGAGCTTACGAGCTCTCTGACAGAATGCGATGAATTTTACATTTTGCATATACTTTTTGGGGATAGGGATATCGCTAAGTTATGTGTACCTAGACTCAGCTACCGGTATAGCAAAATGGTAAAATTTTTAGCATAGAATACCAGCTTAACATAAAACGACATATTTTCACAATCGATTTTTTGCTTACTACAAACAAGTCAACGTTCACAAACAATTGAAGAAATTTGACGTTTTCGGTAGTCCAAACACCATTCCCCCCTAGCACGGGACGTGGACAAAATCTCTCTTCACCACTTGGCTGTGTTTGTGTCACGGGACTTAGAGAGAGTTGGAGCGAGAGAAAAATATTTCCTTTTCCCCGGGGAGATTTTATCCACGTCCCGTGTTACGGAGGCTGGTCACAAACTTCTATGAATGTTCGCCTATTTAATTTGGGCCTGAGGGAATTATCATACAGCTGCAAGCAAAGTTGCCGTATGCAGCAAAGTTATGCGCGCTGCAGTGCTGTACAGCGATGCGTTGTCAGTGGTTCGGACCGTAAATGTTTTCTAAACAAACGAAGAGACCTTAGGACGCATGCTGCAACTTTGTTCGTTGTATGTGATAATCACTTCTATCATCACCCATCTAATGACCGGCCTTAGCGCACGTTACTTAGTTTAAGTAATCGCAGACCGAGCGCTCTATGCCACTGCGCTAGTGAGAGTTTTTTAACATTAAGTACCCATTAAAGTTAATTGACGTCTCTGAGTGAGGTAGTTACTGAAAATTAAGCGAATATGGTTTAGAATCGAACCGCATGTGGAAAAATGCTACAGTTTAGCGGCGGTTGATGTCGGCTGTACTAAAATGTACTTAATCTAGCTCAAAGAACTAGCTACAATAAAATCGAACTAGGTACCTACTTAAGAATTTAGAAAGACGACACGCCATAAACTGAACGTGTGGTGACGCAGAGCATAATACAATTGTCACCACCCCCATCTCTCTCGCGGGTGTCGTACAAGACGACTAAGGATAAATCAGTGATGAGGAATGGGCAGCAGCGTTCCTCTAATACCATCTAGCAATAGCAATGTACTGCGACTTTTGTGCCCGATAAATGCCAAAAGGCTCGCCACCTATTACATGGGACCTGACTTAACTGGCGAAACTGGATGTTGATTCACCTCAGCCTACCCCTTCAGGGATAAATGCAGGAGTAAACATTAAATAAATAAATAAACAGATCCCGTTCAAAACGTCCATTTGCACGTCCAACCGTGTTGTTTCGTCATCATAATTCTTCGTCCGCGAAACATTCCTTGCAACTCAAACATAGTTAACGAGCGAAACTATTTCGGGCAGTCCCCAACTCCTCAGTCCTTAAACATCTGCCGTAATACAGTCCCGAAACTAGAGAGGGACCGGCGGGAACTGGCTTAACCAAATCACATTGTCAACCGTCGCTCTAACTAACTGGAATCTAAGTGGTAACGCAAAGAAAACGTAATGAGTTGAGCTAACCAAACTCCCGGTTTGCATTCGTTAGGTGTTGCATAATTAATTATTTAATTCCTACAGGACTTGGACGGAGCTCGCTTCGAACGGCTTCCGAATTCAGTAGTTTTGGCTCTTTTTCAGTACAGACATAAATACATATATGCGCCTATTTATGCCCGAAGGGGCAAGGGGGCCAATCAAGGAAGGTCCCATGTAAAAGGTGGCGAGCCTTTTGCCATATATCGGGCACGTAAATCGCGTATATTGCTAGGTGGTATAAGAGGAATGCGGCTGGAGAGAAGGAATAGAGCGTGAAGATGACCACTTTATATATTTATAAAACTTTTCCACATTTCTTCTTCCTCCCCTGTTTCAAGTTCATCTGGTGTCGACTGTCGGTGCAGTACGTTTCCTATTCGATCAGACGTCGTCAAGCCATCCACCCCCTTTCGATCCATACCTGACCGTTGGCTTAGGTTTTACAGCTGGCCGCCTGCCTGATACCAACCTTCTTTGGGTACATACTGTTGTTGGTGGTATGCCCTCCACCATTCAGGTGCCCTAAAGTGCGTATGTCTACACCGGGCCATCTACCTTTACGAAAAATCATTGAATTTTAACATTTGAATAAGCCTAATTTGACTAATTGAATAAGCCTATTTGGATAGATGTTAAAAATATAGCTATTTATCGCTTTGAACAAGATTTTCAAAATTCCGATGATTTTTGGAAGTTCAGAACGATACATGGCTATATTATATCGTGTTTCGGTGGTCATGCTAGCCTGGCTCAGAGGATTATTAGAAAAAAAAAACCAAGACCAAATGAAATACACGCTGGGCAACTTATTATAAGAAAATTAATATAAGTCGGATTGGTTTAATGAAAAAATAAAACCCCAATATTAATAACGAAAGATACGGTTTCTATCGAAAGGTTACGTGGACCGAATAGGAACGGCATACTGATGACGGGATTATTATGTACCATTGGCGTTTTAGCGCCGGTACTGTTTGAATGGATAGATTAAATTAGCAATTTTAAAGATATTTCCTCAATCTAATACACATTGTATCAAAGTCAATTAAATAAATATTACACTCACACCGACATTATCATCTAGCTGAAAGTAAGTATACGTGTGCTATGGATCATACCTAGATGATGGACTAATTTTAATAAATAAATATTGGAAATTATACAACATTAACATCTTAAACAACCATAAGTAGAGAACAAATTATCTGTGTCTTCTACCAGCCTGGAAACTCTTGTCCAATAGCCAGTGATCTAACTTTTCGACCAAAGAGTACTGTTGCAATAAAACCCACCAACAATAGTTCTTTATTAGTGGCGCAATCGCTATAACCTTGCAATGCTTAAATAACAGTGTTTTAAGTATCACTCTTATCTTGTATTTTCATATTGCCAGCCCTATTTTGCCACATTAAATCCAGTTGTAGGAAAACCTGTTGCCAATTGCAACCTTGAAGGTTACTAGATTTAGTTCGTGAAATTCCCAGATTCATTTATAATTGGCCTTCATCAAATTGGCAGCTTCATATTCATCGTCTCTGCTGTCGACATCTACAGACAATGCAATGACAGTAAGCTTGAGACAGTAGGTATATCTGTCCCATCAACATCTGGGTTTACGCAGGAGTATCTCTTGAAGAATTATGCCAAGTGGCGATTGAGAATATTATGTAGAAGTTCGCACTTCTACAACTAAACTATCGACATAACCGTCGTATAAAGACTTTATAAAAATCGCACGCGTTTTACGTATACTACATATAATACATATACTACTACTACATATATACTACATATACTACGTGCGTAGCTACATCGAAAGTTGACGATAACGCCTACCCCTTGTAGAATAGGGCTGCCCGCGATATTGGATAAGTTGGTTTTTCGGCTGATTGGCGCAGAGACGGGTCACAATATATTGCCATTGTTGTTCGGAATACTAATGACCTATGACGATATAAGTTAATACGCTACTGGCTGCCAATCCCAGAGCCTCGCTAGCGCTAAAGCTCAATGTTTTTTCTGTCATAATATTTTATTTACTCGGCAATGCTGCTGTATGAGCTCGAGACGAAGAAAAACCGGGGTCGACGTTATTTTTGAATATTTGCATTTATAAGACGAGAATAAAGTCGAGCGAAATTCGCTCGAAGTCATTTTCAAGATTGCTGGCAAATATTGGCTTGTGTAATCTGAGAAGTAGATTAACACTTCAGAACGTTCTCATTTATCTTTTTTTCTGATTATGAAAGGTCTCCGATTACATATGGAACATTAATATTAATAACTACATATGAAATATTTATTATGATCAACTATAATTAAGCTCCACGTGGTGGTAAAGATGGGAGTGATGCTACCAACAAGGTTTCACTGCTAGAGTTGGCTTTAAGTTCTAAGCCCAGAGATTAATACAATGCAGATATAAAAAAAAGACCATGTCCTAAAAGTAGCAATAGTTTTACCACCAATTGAAAGACTTTTGAACAAAAAAGGTATAAGGTTTACTTCCATTATGTTTCGAGACGATCAATTATTTATTTACCTTCAGTAATAATCCTGTTGAAAACTAAACAGAACTAGTCGCAGGCCTTTAGGTACTATGTAGAATACAAGTAATTATTTCAACTAAATAATGAACAAGTTTTCGTCTACAATCATCTTCAATGTTATTTATTATTTCAATACAGTGAGAGGTACTCGTTAATTTTGTATCGTCTTACCCCAATAATTGGATATTATTTTTGCTCTTTGACGTGGAATCCAAATTTTCTCTTATTATACGACACGTTAAGTGTGCTTTGTCAGCTGAGACAAAAAGTAAAGCTCCTACAAAATGATGAATAAAAATAATTGGACAGTTTTGAGAAACACCGCTTGCTTCTAAATTAATGAGAGGACAAATTCTTATTACCACCATTCGCTAAGTGGAAAACTTGCAATAGTATGAATCAAAAGTTGAAGATGCAACGAGCTTTTAGTTAAAAAAAATCACAAGAAGAACAGTTTCTATCATTATATTCATTAACAATTACTTTTTAACGATGTCTTCATTATCTTTTACAACTTTTGTCAGAAGATAAATTGTCTCTTCTCTATTTTAAAAACTTGTTTATAACAATGTTTATTGTTACACTTTCCATAGAAAAATATCGCAAAGTATGTTAAGAACTTTTGAATTTCTCGGCAATATGATCAAGAATATTTTCAGAAAAAAAATGACTTTACGTTTTAACCATAGACGACCGGAATGAATTGCAAGTGTTTTATATCAAAATATTAATTCTATTTTCTTAGTCAGACTCACTGTTGAGAAATGTGCGTTGTAAATCGCAGCTTTGAGCCGTAACTCTTTAAAATGCACCACAATAAATCTGCCCCTTAAACGTGTTCAGAGAAAAATTAATCAAATTGTGAAACTGGCAAAGTTGAAATTCGGCCAAAGTCTGCCTTCGCAGTTGTCGTTATTTGTATTCTGAATGCGAAGTCGCACACGTGTTCACAATAGCTCGTCTGCAGCATTTCAGGCTATTGGAAGACTTGATCGCTCGTTTTGTCCATCGAGACTTACTGCCGGAGTTAGGTAGACGATCATCGGATCACTTTATCGTTGGTTGGATATCATTCAAGTCCTCCACTTAAGATATCTATAGTCCTGATTATTTTATCAAAGTAAAGCATAAGAACTTGTGTAGATACTAGATGACTTACAAATTTGAAATATCCATAATAATTATATGTAAATATTTAAAATATACCACACAAACATATAAATAAACAACTTTGACTTGGGTGTCGAGGGATGAAAGAAAAATGCACGCATCGGAAATAAGATTATTAAAATGGATATGTGGTGACTAGGAAAGACAGTAATTAGAAATGAGTACTTAAGGGAAAGTCTGAAAGTAGCGCATTAGATTGAAAAAGAGGAGCAACAGGTTACCGTGGTATGAGCATTTCATAAGGGGGAATGAATGTTACATAGTTAGAAATATGTCAAGTATGGGTGTGGATTGACCTAGAATGAGAGGAAGACCGAAGAAGCGATAAACGGATTGTGTGTAAGATGACATGGGGAAGAAGGGAGTTCATACTAAGCTTGCTTCTTTTACTAAAGCATGGAAGAAGCCATATTGAGTTGACCTAGAGGACCCATGGGCAGAGAGAAGAAGACGTTGCAGAATCAGAAAATAAATCGATAAAAGAAAATCAGTATATAGTAGGTATTAAAATAATTTTGTAGACATTCAGTCTAGATGTAGATATTTGCGTACATACATACATAAATCACGCCTATATCCCCAAAGGGGTAGGCAGAGGTATCGATATTTGCGTATCGACCAATTATCGTAGAGTGATATCGGTTGGTGTGGTAGCACCATTAAATTTATAATTATTTAAAAAACACAACGGAACTCCGCGCATGCGCCGTCCTTAAATAAATGAAACATTGGCCTACCCACAAATCGACACCATTACCGGTCTCAAGATAAAATTTACCGCTTGTAAAACAGAAAATGACTAACTTCGCTGACACTTCGGAAATTCTTTACGATTTCGTAATTATGAAGGGTTGAGCCCCCGAACTGCGAAAGGTATAACTAATCTAAGTTAGAAAGCTTTCTAATTAAAACTTGAGATTTCGATTCGTACAAATCCACGGCTCGGTTTCAAGTAATTATTCCCTTGAAATGGTAATGACTCCTCTATTAAGGATTCCGGGGGAGGGGGATAAACAGATCCCGATTGATGGCTAAGAGGATTCATAAGACAGCATTACAATAACAATGAGATTTGTTTTGCATTTTGGAGGCCCCATTTTGGAGGCGATTCCGGAACGAATGTTCTAGTTTGAACCTCTAAGCACTTTGGGATTTGTGAAGTTGGATAAATTAATCCTATGTACTAGCCACTTTAAAGTGTATATAGTAAAGTCGAGTCCATTAGCTGTTAAGAAAATTTCTTTGAGTATTTTAGACCTGAAAAGTCTACAGTGAACTTTGGACTTTTGTCCATGTTAATACGGTAGATTTCTTGTCATATTACCTTTTGCCCTTTTCCCATTTCATTTGAGGTGGGATCAGTTGGTTTTTCTTCCATTCTATTTTTTGTCACTTTTCATTTTCTTATTTAATCCACTCAACGAATACGTAAGTATGATAATAAGATAAGTAGAGTAAGTAGAAGTATTATAAGTAGAGTACTTTAGTATCTTGTAATAGTTGTTATTTATCAAAAATGATAGCAGCTATCACTGGGCATGCGTTCTCGTTGGAATGACAGAGGACTAAAGTGGTAGTCGTGCTAAATACTGACGATTGGTGTTAACACATCCTGACTCTGCTTCGGGTTATTCAGGTGTGTTGTATGTATTTTCGCCAGTGACTATTATACCCATTGTAATTTCCTCTCTCTTTCGATCATTCTAGCTCTTACTGCCGCACTCAGAGACGTCAATTAACTTTAATGAGTATTGAATGTCAAAAATTTTCATTCAAATCTAGACCATAGACCCGGCAAGAATAGCGACTAGTTTTGAATTGTCATTTTTTGACGTTAAGTACTCATATTTGACGTCTCTGGGTGCGGCAGTTAGTCGTCAATGTTGTACTTACTATGTCCACCGAACTTACATCCATAATAACGCCAATTTATACTCAACGGTTTAGGTAGAGGTGTGGTAGTAACATCCACATTTCATCATCTAAGTTAGATACTATGTCATTGTCATTACTTTGCACCGAACATAAGAAACTAAAATCCTTCCCGATTTAACAGAACGTTTATTCAATATTCATTCGGCCACATTTAATTCGACACGAAACGTGGTGCAGTGGAAACAAAATCGGGAACAACATTTATTGTTCCATTTGCGAGTTCCACGACAATTTATCTCTGAAAAGATACACCGACAGAAAGAATAAGATTAACCCCTGGGGCGAAGATACGGTTTTCTGTTTAAGAACATTATATTTGCCATCTCTCTAGGTAAACTATAGGCTTCTCAGGAAATTGCCGGTCATGGCTCAAATTTGTGTAAATAATAATCTGGCTTACGTTATGGTGCTTCTACACGGCGCAAGTAGATGGAGAAAATAAAGGCGCAAGCTATTTGCGCAAGCAACATGCTCAAGTTAGTTGATCAGTGTATAAACAAAGACGCGGGTAAATCGCAGTTTCTTGCTAGCTGGTATAAAAGTAACGCTCATTACTTTTATACCCTAGCTATATATACCCTTAGTCGCCTTGTACGATACCCACGGGATAGATTTGGGGTGGTGACAACTGTATTCTGCTTTACTATCACCATACATGTATTTGCCGTGTGGTGACGGCAGAGTAGAATACAATTGTCACCACCCCAAATCTCTCCCGTGGGTGTCGTACAAGGCGACTAAGGATGAATCAGTGCTGAGGAATGGGCAGCAGCGTTCCTTTCATACCACCTTGCAATGTACTGCGACTTGATAAATGGCAATAGGCTCGCCACCTATTACATTGGACCTAACGTAATTGGCGAAACGTGGGTGCTTATGGGCGTGATTGATGTATGTATGTTTACATGACACATTGCAATTGCAAGGTAAAGTATTCTGAATATCCAATGGAACTGGAGTTTAGAATTTGATAAATAGAGATCTATATTTAAATGCTCACAACAAAAACCTAACCTTTTTAACGAAAACACGTAAAAAGCGCATCAAATTAATATTTATTTGTACAGCAAATAGCTGCTTTGATAAAAATTTAGCTATAACTCGCTATGTATTCATTCAGTTTATTTCGATAAGCAGAATAAGAATATTTTCCATAAACAGATAAATGAGGTATTTGGAAGATCTATTTTTAGATACGATGTCAAACGTAAATTCGAAAATTTAAAAAGGGCTAAAATGGCTGTGCTGCCTAAAGCGGGTCATCATCATCATCATACCTTTAATGTCCCCACTGTTGGGACACGAGCTACGGAACTAGGGAACTACGGATGAAAGAATAAAGGGAGATTGTCACAACCCCAAATCTCTCCCGCGGGTGTCGTACAAGGCGACTAAGGATAAAACAGTAGGTAATGAGGAATGGGCAGCAGCGTTCCTCATACCTAGCAATGTACTTTTGTGCCTGATAAATGACAATAGGCTTGCCACCTATTACATGGGACCTAACATAATTGGCGAACGTGGGTGCTAGCTAATTCACCTCTGCCTACCCCTTCGGAGATTTAGGCGTGGTTTATGGTTTATATATGTATGAAATGCTCAGGATAAAATGTTTACTCTTCACTATAAGCTTACTAAGGCAAAATGTTTCGATCATGCTCCCCCGACGCAGCATCGAAGCAAGAATCTCGCGTGAATTAATATTAGTTAGGCCAAAGTTCGGAAAGTTGGACTTTCGACACTTCGTGCAAGTTTGTATGGAAACAAAAGCTTATACACAATATCTTTTCAACAGCGGAGTGACGTTGAATGTTATTGTATCCATAAACAATTACATACATATAATTATGTACGCCTATTTATTAGAAGTGAATTAACAATTTTACTGTATTTATATGTTCTTGTGTGCAATTAAGTAAGTATTGTTAAACATTCACGTTTCAGCAATTATGATTATAATATGTCTCATGAAGTAGGTGCTCGTCTATTGCCATCTATCGAGAGCATGTAAATCGTAGTATATTGCTTGTTGGTTTAAAAGGAACGCCAATGACATCATCATCATCACTTTAATGTCCCACTGTTGGGGCACAGGCCTTCACTATGGATGGAAGAATCAATGTCCCACTGCTGGCACAGTTAGGGCACACATAATATCGGGTAAACGGGCCAAAACCCATCTATTTAAATAACATTACTTAGTTTAGGTACGCAATCGCATGCCAAGCGCGCTATGCCACTGCGCTAGCGAGCTCCTCTTTCTCTGTGTTTTGTGCCACCCTTTGTGCCACCCATTATTAAGCAGACGAAGAGCTTAAAAACACAATAGAAAATCCCTCTGTGGCCCCATCCGTCGAAACAGCTCCATGTCTGTCGCCCATGACAATTTATCACGCGGTTATAGCAAAAAGAAAAGATGGGACTGCAGCGTCTCCGATTGCTCACAAGAAACGATTCCCCGTTTTAGATACTCGTAATTAATGAGCTGTCTGCTTGTGCACTCTTATCTTTTTGGAGAAGTAAATTAAATGGATTCTGTAAGTCGCGCGGATAGCTGTGATTAGTTTTTCTATTGGATTGTTTGTGTGATGGCGCTGGCTTGGGGCTAAACAAGAACGTGGACCGTGCCATTTCCGATACAGCGTCATCATCACCCTGCCCTTATCCCATACTGTGCGGGACAAAAGGAGGTAAAAGACTGCTTACGGCGCTGGTTCTGGTGGTCGTAATTGAGCCTGGTGTTGTTGGCTTTTTAATGTTCGTCCTTCCGTCCTTTACTTGATTCGGTGATTTTCTTATAAGATGATTTGCCGTGCTGTTAGACAACTGCCACTAACTATTTCCGATTGGAGCGGGACTTTGAGGATAGTCGACCGTTCGGGTACGCGGCGGAGTTGCAACAGGACTTTGACAGGTGCCTTTTGTACCCCCTACCGTCGTTTCGTCTTTTACCAGGAAATGCAATAGGGGGGTAGAAGGAATGGATAGTCCAGAATATTTTACCTACAATGTAATAATATACCTACCTACTGAACCGAACACATACTATTTGGGGTATCTCTCTTCTGTCACTCGTCATCTCCTCATCTAAACCCATCACATTCATACCATACCTAACACAGGCCATCCATCTATTCCGTGGTCCTCCTCTACTTCGACATCCACCAACATTCATGTCTATAGCAGCTGTTTTAGTCATATTCATGTTATCCCGTCAGATAACATGTCCAATACCAAGCTAAACGACTCCCTTTCAACTTTTCAGTCACTGGCGCCACTTTCTTTTGAATGTTCAAATTCAAATTTTGAGAAAACTTTATGCAATTTTGAGCGATGTGGATTGGAATATTGTCATCCCAATCACATGGTCCTTTTCATCACTTTTCTTTATTTAATTTAATTTAGCATGCTAAAATTAGGTTTGTGTAGATACGTTGAATTTTTTTTGCTAGACTTGGAAGCTCTTAAGCTTCATCTCACCTAAGCATAGCCCTCTTCATTGCAATTTGAGTGACTTTGAGCCTTCTTATGAGGTCATATATGGTTCTATATTAATTTATTATGAAACGATAACTTAGCATTCCATGATGTGGCATAGGGGGGAGTCAGTGGCAGCGCTTAGGACTTGTGACCCAAGTGTAACTTTACGGGACCCCTTCACAACATGTCAACACTCATCTTCGTCACCCCGATTCTCTCTCTGCCCGGCCATATTTGGTAAGATTCCCTGTACGACGACAGATAATTGTTTTAGCTTTTACGGTCGTGTACAAAGAATCGATGGTGCCGAAGACTATTTACAATTTCTGCGCTAATGCCCTTGTGCTCCACCGTGGTTAAAACACCGTGAAATTGAGGTGAAAGCGTCAAATGGCTATTGCGACCAAGCCGGGGAAAATGCGCAAGAAACACCCCTCCTTTGGGTAATTAATTGGGCATCACTCGTTCATTTGGCGTTTTTCTGGTTAATTAGTTGAAAGCCCACCAACACCGGGAATTATTTTAAGTGGACTGCAGCGTTTCATTAGGAAATGTTGCTTTTAAGGTACAATCGAAAATGATTTTGATGGTTACACGGTGCCCTGGCTAGCGCGCTTGGCGTATATACTGAATAAGCAATGTTCACTAAGCCAGATGGGTGACCACAATTACTGTCGTAGCGTCCAAACTCCTTTATGATAACAGTGACATGGACTGACGTGACATGACATGGCGACGGTCTGACATAATGGTGCTTCTACATGGTGCAAGTGGCTTACGCATGTTGTAGGCTCGCCAACACATGGGACCCAACCTAATTGGCGAGACGTGGGTGTTAGTTCACCCCTGTCTACCCCTTCGGGGATATAGGCGTGATTTATGTATGTATATTGTAAATAAAAATACGAGAACGTCAGAAAAAAATATGTAGGACTACATTTATTTTAATAATACCCTACCTACCTAATATTTTCATATCTATTACCCTTTACTTCATATTGTCATACAGTTCAAAAAATTTAAAACATTTAAAAGCTCCTCCGAATAAAACTTTCAAACACGACTGAGGTAAGTATTCAATTTGAATCATTCTTTGACGAGTCCGGAGTACGCCACAAGCGGAGTGAATAGACTGCAGGGTAGCCCACTCCAGCTTTTTCCAGCAAAAGCTGGCGAGAACTAGTGTAAAGCGGTCCATTTTTTACTCACGGTGGTGTGAAAAAAGTTTTGATGTCTTCGCTCGTTGGTTGGTAGGTACATTTTACAAACCTGTTGAAACTTGGCGAGACTATAGCGATGAGAGAGCATGTAAATAAGGCGTTAGACAGTTCACAAGTAAAGCTTTGCATAAAATGTAGCTAAAAGATAATCATCATCATTACTTAGGCTCCCACTACCAGTTTTTGAATATCACAAATCAAAAGTCTATTGAATTGAATCCAAACCCAAATTACTACATGTATAGAAATATCATGGTAGATGATGGTGCTAGGTTTTATAGAGCATCCATCTATCTTTATTTCAACATCCTCAGATATCGAACTCAAAACGGAAGCAATAAAACAGTTGATCCAGACTAAACCCTCGTCAGAAAAGTTTTAATTGAGCTTGATATGAATACACCAAACATTATGTTTGTAATAGATTCTCATTAAGCTTAAACTAGCAACCTGGGCAGCGGGTGACGTCATAAAAGCTCTGCATGATACGAGGGCCAGTCAATAAGTCCGTGACTTTTGGAATAAAACACAGATTTTTTTAATAAATAAATCATTTTATTTTTCAACGTAGTCTCCCTTGAGCTCTATACACTTTGTCCAACGCTTCTCCAATTTTTTTATCCCTTCCAAAAAATATGATTTGTCGAGGTTCAAAAAGAGATAGCCTTTAGTGATGAGACAGAAATAATAGCAGAGAAAGATATATAGAATAATATGTCTCTTCATTTCAGAGCGACATAGGAGAAGAGAGAGAATTAACACCACATTAAGATTTGATTTTTGTTTTTACATTGCTAAACAACATTTCAGACTTTATTTTATTTTTAACACCTTCAACAAATGCCGGATACGGCAGAGCAGAATACAATTGTCACCACACCCAACTCTCCCGTGGGTGTTGTGCAAGGCGACTGACTGATAAAGACAGCGATGAGTAATGGGCAGCAGCATCTTTCTCATACCACCTAACAATAATAATACACACATACTCCTACATCCCCGAAGGGGCAGGCAGAGGCGAACTAGCACCCACGTTTCGCCAATTATTTTAGGTCCCATGAAATAGGTGCGAGCCTATTCCCATTTATCGGGCACAAAAGTCGCAGTACATTGCTATTGCTAGGTGGTATTAGAGGAACGCTGCTGCCCATTCCTCATCACTGATTTATCCTTAGTCGCCTTGTATGACACACACGGGAGAGATTTGGAGTAGTGACGATTGTATTCAACTCTGACGTTACCACACACATAACATAACAATATGTGCCACAGGCTTATATGGGACCTAACTTAATAATAATTGGCGAAAGGTGTTATGTTTTGTTCCTGCCGCCATGACGGCTGCCTTGGTCGAATGCTCAGATTGCTGGGTATTGGCCAAGAGCTCCCGGGTTCGAATCCTGGTAGGGGCAAACTTTGTGATGACCACAAATGTTTGTTTCCGAGTCATGGTTGTGTATATGTTTATGTATATTTTCAACATTTATATACATCATTATATTAAAATTATGCCCGTCATCTAGTGTCCATAACACAAGTGCTTAGGCTACTTACTTTGGCCTAGATGATAGGTGTGAGTGTAAAAAAAAAATACTATATTAAAAAAATACAAAAATTTTGGTGGTTTAAAAAAGAATTTCGAAAAATTATGATCTTGAGGCGGGAATCAAACCCGTGTCTACCCGCTGGTATCCGGGCAGGTGCCTGACCGCTCGGCCACCCAAGACACTAATTAACTCGCCGAAATTCTTCTAACCTTTACACTTCACGTTGTAAGCCAAAAAAAAATATTTAAAATACTATATAAATAAATAAATACCTGCTCACTCTCAGTCGAACATTTCGAATTTTTCCACAGATTCGAAGAAAGGTCCTCTAGGCCCGTGTCGGCGAAACACAAAACAATTTATGCACACCTTCACAAATGTCGGTAAGCACCAGATTTAATAATAAATATCATTAGGCGTGAGCGTAAAGCAGATCATCCAGGCCACTGGCTTGATGTTTACGGTGGGGCTCATAATATTTTATCTGCCAGCGTTAAAATTGAACAGACCCCGTATTTTGTAAGCCGATTTCAATTGCTTTGGAAGAACTCTTCATGTAAATGGAGGAACAAACTTGCTGAGTTTCTTGCCCGTTCTTCTCAGAACAAGCCCTCCTGGCCGGCTAGCATGACAACCCCAACACGATACTTACAGAAATCTTTGGATTTTCGACAGTTCAAAGCGATAAATGGCTTTATCATATCGTGTTTCGGTGGTCATGCTAGCCGGGCTGGTAGTGTACCAACGGATGATGTAGCTTATAATGTTAATATTGGAAACCGTTTTTCCTTGACGTACACGTTTCCAATGTTTAACGTTATTTCTTTGACGATTCATGAGTGTATGTAATGATACCTTATATTATATGAATAAACCATATTTTCATTTTTGATTTTCTTTTGGTCTACCCATCACTCTCACACTTTGCTACTATTGTCAATGAGTGAGAGAGACAGGTAGACGAAAGCAGCTGCAATCGGCTTACATAATAACCCCACAGGTCCGCCGTAAACACTGGAAAATTGGATTGCTTCCAGTTCGAGTCGGAGTCTTTGAATGTTTTAAAGTTGAAAGTTAATTTTTGCTCCAGACGCCGCCGTTACAGGAAGCTTTTAGTGGATATGTGCATTGACAAAGTTCATTGTACACACAAATTTCATGGGCAACTCCCTATAAGGCTAATCGCGCACCAGGATTTAACGTCATAACGTAATGTACCTAAGGCTCCCTATTTTAAATCCGCTCATGATTTTAAACTTTATATAAATTGTGAATCGACTTTGTACTATTTATTTCATCATGAATCTCAAATAAATGTATAATCTGTTATCAAATTAAATGTGGTGGTGGCGAAGGTGTGGTGACGACAAACAGGAATACAATTATTAATATCGCCTTCTTTGCCTCTCTCGTAGATCCCGTACAAGGTGAATAGGCAGCAATATTCCACAATTAGGCATTTAGTGATAGTCATAGCCGTGTACGCCATATGGCGACGGCAGAGTAGAATACAATTGTACATACATACATACATACATAAATCACGCCCATATCCCCGAAGGGGTAGGCAGAGGTGAATTCTCACCCGCGTTTCGCCAATTATGTTAAGTCCCATGTAATAGGTGGCGAGCCTATTGCCATTTATCGGGCACAAAAGTCGCAGTAAATTGCTAGGTTGTACGATTATAAGAGGAACGCTGCTGCCCATTCCTCAGCACTGATTTATCCTTAGTCGCCTTGTACGACACCCACGGGAAAGATTTGGGGTGGTGACAATTGTATTCGTGTGGTTAGCCGTGTGGTGACGGCAGAGTAGAATACAATTGTCACCACCCCAAATCTCTCCCGTGGGTGTCGTACAAGGCGACTAAGGATAAATCAGTGCTGAGGAATGGGCAGCAACGTTCCTCTTATACTCGTACAACCTAGCAATTTACTGCGACTTTTGTGCCCGATAAATGGCAATAGGCTCGCCACCTATTACATGGGACTTGACATAATTGGCGAAACGCGGGTGCTGGTTCACCTCTGCCTACCCCTTCGAGAATATAGGCGTGATTTATGTGTATGCATAGCCGTGTGGTGACGGCAGAGCAGAATCCAATGTCACCACCCCTATCTCTCCCGTGGCGACGAAGGCGAAGGGTTAAGCAGCGATGAGTAATGGGCAGCAGCGTTCCTCTTACACCACCTAGCAATTATACTATTGAATTACATGCCCGGTATAGCAATAGTCTCGTCACATGGGACCTGATTAATTGGCGACACGTGAGTGTTAATTCACCTATGCCCATCCTTTCGGGGATTAAACGGCGTGATTTTATGTGTGTATGTAGTAGTGACAGTGTCGTGGTAGTTCACTGGATAGAAAATGACTTGCTACGACAAAATGACGGATAAGTTTTCTTTCTTTTAATTTCTTTCTTTCTTTTAATACGAAACTGGCGAATGTCTTTAATCGATTGTCAGCCTTATCTTGTTGGTAGTAAATCGGAAAGTCGAATGAGAAAATTTGACATTTTGTGTCATAGCGGGTATATATAGGGTCATAGCGGTCACGATCCTAGAATCGAAGGACCAATTTTAATGACTGATCGACTGGTTCGATTAGACCCCTTCGGTATAAATTGGCGTGATTTATGTCAGTATGTAGATTATAAAACAGAAAATCGATACTTCCGCTAATGTAAGCCACAAGAATACAACAAGCCTATTCGTTTTAGTTCGTAATAAGGGCCCATATAATTATGAATTTAATAAACAACAAACAGTTTTAATTAAACCGTATTAGTACGGAGATTGGGCTTATGCTGTTACAGCGTAGCCCCTACTATAGTTGTATCTTTTAGGAATTTCAATGAAACTTTAGTCGTGATATGTGGAGAGATGGCTATGTCGAGTTTTGTAGACAAAATTACTACGACTATTTTTCAGAAGTGTAAGTAAATTAGTTTAATTATTATTGGAAATAAAATTGCTTTTCATCGTAAGGTTATAATAAAAAACCGTACCGTGTTAATTATTGGAAACCTTTTGACGGCGACCCGTACGATTCCAATATTTAACGTATTGCTTTGACGATTCACGAGTGTAAGTAATGATACCTTGTATAAATGAATCATATTTTTATTTCTTTTTCTGAGTATTTCTCGTGGTACGCTTACTTTACTTTGCCTTCCTATTGTATCTTTTAAGACCTTTTCTAGCAATATGATCTCAACATATCCATCCCCACTATCTAGTAGTCAATCTATTCGAAAGCTATTCTTTCGAAACAAATGTATGAAATAATAATACGTCAGTAGTACAGGCAAAACAACAGTTACACAAATTTACATTGTCTCTACAGTTTATCTTACTAATCAAAGATTTTGAAAGAAATCCTACTAAGGTTCTTTCGTAAAAAATCTCGTAGACCAGCGGGACAAGACTAGTATCTATCATTATTATAAAAGTTCAAACCAACTGTACGAAGTAAAAACACCCAAATCACGATTTAGTACCAATTCATTATTAAATTATAAGTCCCATACTTTCCGGAGATAATACCTACAGCTGAAGGAAAACCAATATTTCCCCGATATAAGGCGGAGTTAACACTGATTTATCTTTGACACAGTAAATAAGCAGTTTAATGGACAATAAATTTCACTTCACCCGCTTCCTTCGGTCCAAGTATTTTGCTACAATGTGCTGATAGAGCGACTTCTAAAATGTTTATTGCTGCGTCTTTGTTTTTCGCCCTTCCGAATAAGTTGAAATTCTAAGTTTCTGAATTTTATTGTCGAACGTTTCAGTTTTAATGCGTGTTAACTGATTCTTATTGTGTCATTAGTATTACTTTATATTTGCATGAGAAATTCATATTTTAAATAAAAAGAACCAAAAGAATTTGGCTCGTATGTAGAAAAACATACGAGCCAAATTCTCATGACCATGGTCGCTTAAAGGTCACAAAGAGACTTGTAAAGTCACCATACATTCATACATAAATAACGCCTCTATCCTAGAAGGGCAGAGGTGTAACACCCACTTTTCGCCAATTAATTTAAGTCCCATGTGGCGAGCCTATTGCCACCTACCGGGCACCTATTGCTAGGTGGTATAAAAGTATCTGCCTGTTACTTATCGCTGTCTTAATCCTTAGTCACCTTGTACGACACCCACCGGAGAGATGGGGGTGTGAAAATTATTGTATTCCACTGAGCCGCCATCACACTGTCAATTGAAATAAACAAAAACACTGCAAAATATTACTAGAAACCATTGGTACGGCCCGGTTAGGAGCTGCAGGAAGATATACCATCCTAATAGTAATAATAGTAAAGGGATTAACTCTAGACTATTAGTGGAATCCGGCACAACGCTAGTTTTCACAAGCCTTTGTGTTGCAATCCGCCGGGTTTACCAATTGCTCAATTGCACGCGTCAATTTGGCGATTGTCGATACTTTTTGATGGTCGATTTTTGGCCCTTCATTATAATTATTATTATAATTTTTATTTGAACATTAAAAACATGTTAGAAATTACACAAAAATATTTTGTTAGAAAAGTTCGAAACAATAATAGTTTTGATGCGGGAATCGAACCTGCGTCATCTGCATTCCGAGCAGATGCCTATACCACTCGACCAACATAGGTAATTCCACTTTAATACTTGACATACATAAATCCTATTAGCCCATTTATATTCGAAGGTGTAGGAGAGGTAAATTAAAGCCCACGTTGTGCCAATTATGTTAGTTCTCGTGGTGGTGAGCCTATTGTTATCTAACGGGCACATAAATCACAGTATTTCTAGGTGGTATAAGAGGAACGCTGCTGCCCATTTCTCAACACTTTAGTCGCCTTGTACGACATCCGCGAGAGAGATTGGGGGAGGTGACAATAATTGTATTCTGTTTTACCGTCACCACCACGTAAGAAAACTATTTTTGGTCACCCATTCCACAACAAGCCGTTGCTCAAATTACGCAATCGCTGGTTGAGCGCGTTTCCATTGCTCCATAGCGCTGTTAATCTTGTCACACACACTCGATGTTTATTAAGTACCAGCATCTGGTAACGACAACGCGAAAGAAATTAATTACTGAATATCATTTTACTAATTGCTCTGGTAGATAAGTCTCGTAGGTGACAGCAATCTGTTTTACGGGTCGCTTGGAAGTCACATGAAATATATTAGCTTAATTAGCGCGTCTTTAAGTGACTTGTGAACATTCGTAATTCCGTTGATCTTGTGAGCGAATTACGATGATACATTGTTACAATGGCACAGGTTTTTGTTATGTCTTTTTATTGTTTCTTTTTATGGTGTTTTGTTTCAAAAAGTTTATGGGGAATCTGAGACAGTAACAATTCAGCTTTCGATTGTGTTTCAATGCGTATTAATTAAACATTATCGATGTTATTAGAAAAAAATATTGAAATCAGATCAAACTCTGTCACAATCACAAATCACACACTGTCACAAACTGTTGAAATAAAAGTGTCAAAATCAGATTGGAAAATCCTTCAATCCAAATCCGTCTTTTTTGCAATAACACCGTTTACATTTTTATTACTACTCAGCATAGACTACACTATTTTATTTATTAGAAAGGAGTTAGTGCAACATTTTTATGTTTGCTTAATATTGTACAGATGTGGGATTGTTAGAAATGTAGACGACTCAATACTTTCCAGCATTTTTGATCGCTAGCCAGTTACATCGAAAAACGCTTTGGCACAGACAAGACGTCTGTTGCTTAAAATCGAGCGTTATAAGAAGAACACATAAAAACCAAGACTAAAAGAGTTCTCTTGTAATTTGTCGCAATTCGTAGACAGATACATCTCACATACACAATCCTCAATTCCAAGAAGATCATAGTTGAATAAAACTTAGTACAAACTATCACTCGGTAGTGCAGATTGACCATTTGACTCCTCCTCCTCCATTCTTAAATTTCGATGGTCGTGGGTAGCTTACTTTATTTAGGTTTAAAGCCATCAATTATTCCTTAACAACCAAGTCATTCTTGGCACGGAACTAATTGAACATAATAATTGACGCGATCAGCGCGTCACCACATAACCGTTAGGGTACGACAACATTTTGTTCAATATCTTAATGTTGTACAAAAAAAATAAAGCCAGACTTTTTGTAATCCGGGCAGATGTCTATACCTATCATTCTACCTACCTAAAGAAATTACTTGCTAAAGTTTCTCTAACCATTCAACTTCACGTTGTAAGCCAACGTCTGCGTTTGCAATGCAGAAATAAATATCTACTATCCAAAGCAGCTGTAATTTTTCACAAATAGGTACTATGCATTTGGTAAAGCTAGGGTTCACGTTTTAATTATGATTCGATTCAGCATCATTCGATTCGGCATCAGCACAAACATTTTTCGAAATTGTCTTGACTTTTTTCTAAAATCTTAACTTAATCTTAATATTTTGTTCACTTTCGCTGCAGCATCTGTATTCGCACGTAATAGATAGCTTATAGCCTTCGTAACGCTTATTTCCAATGGCGTTTACGTGCCCGGGAGCTTGCTGCCACATTTTAACCTTGCCCCGGTATAAAAAGATATCGTGATACTTAAATAACAGCCATTGTTTCGCAGGGTTAATCTCATCTATGAACACAACAGAGACTGTCAAATTATCTCAATCGTTCATACACAGGCACAGATAGAAAATTTCACATAACAAAGGCGTGGGGGAAGGCAGCCCAAAGTGGGGGTACTACCTAAAACACGATCAGCATGATTTTCTGCTGCCGAAATTTTACAGCCGTGTGGTGACGGCAGAGTAGAATACAATTGTCACCATCCCAAATCTCTCCCGTGGGTGTCGTACAAGGCGACTAAGGATAAATCAGTGATCAGGAATGGGCAGCAGCGTTCCTCTTATACCACCTAGCAATGTACTGCGACTTTTGTGCCCGATAAATGGCAATAGGCTCACCACCTATTACATGGGACCTAACATAATTAGCGAAACGTGGGTGCTAGTTCACCTCTGCCTACCCCTTCGGGGTAATGTATGAAATTTTACAGACCACTGTTTTTCTTATAAATAATTCTTCTAACCTTTTGTATATATAATGTTCAAATAATAGTAACAGTAATAACTACTTATAAGTTTAATAGGCACAGATGCACTCGGCTCGTTCACGCTCGCACTAGTGTTGTAACACCCTTAAACCTTAGTTAGAAAGGCAAAGCTATGAACAGTTTCTTTGTTGTGGTGGTAATACCATTTTCATGAGACCAGTCTTCTTAGAAAGAATTATATAGGCTTCCAAAAAACAGGTTTTATGATATTGTTTAATAGAAATAAATAATAACTTAGTAACAAATGTAGAGAATTGTTTTTCTAGAATCTAGGCGGTTTTCCGTGGGGCCTTTACAGAATCTAGGAGACCGCGTTTTTTTGGGAAGTTGTAAACCTTGGAAGGTCGAGATAATAGATTTTTGGTCACCAATCCAATGACCGGCCTCAGCGAACTTTGCTTCGTTTACACAACCGCAGGTCGATGGCGCCGAGCCACTGCGCTATCGAGCTCAAGATTCACGCATATCAAATTGAATTGGGTACTGTGCCCCCGGCGCCACGACATGCGACCCACAAAACAAAGTGACTCGCCCCCGCTAACTAACACAAACAAGCACTAAGCAAATTACGACACAACAAACCGGCCCGTACCTATCTACCGCGTACTATTCAATCCATCTTTTCCCGGGGAAAACCCGAATTCGCCGAATTTGCGTGCGAGGCCTAAACGGCTGTCCCATTTCAAAACCCAGTAAGGAACATTTTTTGCAAAATTGTAAGGACTTACTAGGTTCGCTATGCTGTTTTATTACATAGCATAGCGAACCTAGTAAGTCCTTATAAAGAACAAAAACACCAACGATAAAATCTAAAATATAAACAGAGATATTAAAACATCGATACCTAGTAAGTGCACCATTCAACACCTCCTCAACCTAATTAATTTAAAAACCTAGCAAAGAATGATAACCATTTCAAAAACCTAGTAAGTGTTTGAGACTTGCTAGATTTTCATATGGTTAATTTGTGCTGTTTTCAAATGCTGACCTATGACTGACTGTTTTACGTTTTTACGCTCTCGCTTAAAATCACATACAAGTAATGTAATGTAAAATAATATGCGTACGTCAATGTTATAAAGTGACATCTTCTTTCCGCTATGACGGTAGGCTAGGCTGTTGTGTTGAAATCTACGGCTAAACATCAGTATAACAAGCCAAAAACAAAGCTAAAAAATATCCGTGTGGTGACAGCAGAGTAGAATACAATTGTCACCACCCCAAATCTCTCCCCTGTCGTACAAGGCGACTAAGGATAAATCAGTGATGAGGAATGGACAGCCGCGTTCCTCTTATACGATCTAGCAATAGTACTGCGACTTTTGTGCCCGATAAATGGCAATAGACTTGCCACCTATTACATGGGACCTGACATAATAGGCGACACGTGGGTGCTAGTTCCCCTCTGCCTAACCCTTCGGGGATATAGGCGTGATTTATGTATGTATGTATGTAAAAATAGGAATTTACCACTTAGGAACTGTTTTATAAATTATTGCCTGTATTTTGTATAACTGTACCAATATATGGGCCAGACTCCAATACATTTTGGAACAGCTCCTTTGATTTTAGGCCCTTGCCTTGTTTTGAAATAGGGCAGCCGCAAACTCGTCCCTTTACCCGCTATCCGGGTCCGATCGGCGAATATCTTGTCCCGGGATTGTACGCTCGTTATGGCGACCCTCTGTTTTTCCCAATTGCTTCCTTAGTGGCCCTACGGGCGAGATAAAACTGTTTTTCGACCATTCGCGCCGGGCGGAATTAGTCCTCCGTATTATCGTGGCTCGCTTTATGTGCGCTGCCGGAGATTAGCCGTCTCCGACAATTGGAGGCTGATGGAGGTGACAGGCCGGCTGATGCCGCAGTAGGTTGATTAGAGTACCTATTGCGCGGTATTTGATTCGACATTTTTTAAAGGAGTTTGACAGAGCAGTGGCATACCGACCATTGCGCGGTATTTGATACGGCATACTTTTAGAAGAGTTCGATAGGCCAGTGGCATAAACTAGGCAATGTTCGCTAAGGCTGGTCATTGGACGGGTGACCAAAAATTTATTATCTCGAGTTCCTCCGTTCCCAAGGAAGACACGTAAAGCCGTTGGTCCCGGCTGCATATGCAGTCGTTAATACCTACCAACCCGCACTAGGCCAACGTGGCGGGTTACGGCTCATTCTCCCTATATTCTTCCATCCATAAGGAAGGCACCGTGTGGTGACTGCAGATTAGAATACAATTGTCACCACCCCAAATCTCTCCCGTGGGTGTCGTACAAGGCGACTAAGGATAAATCAGTGATGAGGAATAGGCAGTTGCGTTCCTCTTATACCATCTAGCTATGTACCTACTGCGACTTTTGTGCCCGATAAATGGCAATAGGCTCGCCTACGTGGCGAGCCTATTGCCATTTACATGGGACCTAACATAACTGGCGAAACGTGGGTGCTAGTTCACCTCTGCCTACCCCTTCGGGGATATAGGCGTGAGTTATGTATGTATGTATGTATAAGGAAGGCATGTGCCGAAGCAGTGGTGACATTAAAGGGCTGGTGATGATGATGATGACTGTTTTTGTTATCCCGTGCCCCGTAATTACTGCCGACCTCCCGCATAGAATTAGTTCTAGATGTTCGCCTACCCGAAATAGATGCAAGGTCCCGGTTTCGATTCTCAGTTGAGTAGTTATTAATAGTCGGTTTGGTTGGTGGTAGGACTTTTTTCGAGTCCGCCTGGCTAGCTCCAACTATATTATGAAAATCTGTCACCATAATAATAATGTTAACTGCATTATTGTGTTCCGACAATTCGTGATAAGACGCCAGCCGCTCTGTGGTTGAGGGTTCCCGGTGAAGCTCGATTCCTTTTTCGGTCCGTATCATCGCCACTGATCATCGCCAGTGAGATGAAGGCTAAGAGCTTCCCTGTATAGTGTAATATAAATACCAACTCTTCTTCAATTTCACCTGCCTCTGTGTCTAATATAGAAAAAATATTTTTACACTCGCATCTAGCCCAAAGTAAGTAGCCTAAGCACTTGTGTTTTGGATACTACAGGGTGAATTTGAAATCGGTCGACAAAATTTTACAGGACATTTTAACCACTATAATGATCCCTATAGTAACAATTAAAATTGTAATGATTCATTAAGTATTAAAATACAAGCACGCAATTATTAGATTTATTAGTTGCTGTCGACGCACTTTGCGCGAGATTGTACCAACAGCGTTCTACTACCTAGCCGCGCGTACCCGTCCGCTTAGCAAACCGCGAATTACGAACGATTTATTTAATTTTATTTAATATTAAGAATTTTATTTAATATTTTTCTTAAATAAATTTTATATTTAATTTTTTTGTTCTTTTCTGTTTTTAATCTGTATGTTTACCAGTTTCGAGTAAAAGAAAAGATTTCACCCTGTAGATGACGGACATATTTTTAATAATAATTTTATCATGTGAATAAATGTTGCAAATATACTACATAAACATAAACACAACCATGACTCGGGAACAAACATTTGTGGTAATCACAAAATTTGCCCCTTCCAGTATTCGAACCCGGGACCTCTCATCCAATACCCAGCGATCTGAACATTCGACCAAGCCGGTCAAATATGATGAACTTCAGTAAAAGAGACGCAATAATTAGGTGGTAGGTGCGTTTTTTTTTACAGAGTGGACTGCTTTGCGCACCATATTAGCCGCTAGCTAGGCGGCTGACGTGTGTGGGACTCGCCCGACTCTTTCGAGTCGGGAATACTCACTAAACCACTCCGGTGTTCCCCTAGCCCTTCAAGCGGGGAGAGTCTGGGATCCGCCGTGAGGCAATTCACCAGTCTCTCCCCAGAGGTGGTAGGTGCCTAGGTTATGTGCTTCGCCGTCGAAGTGTGGATCGACCCGCGAAACCCTGTACTCATTTTTCCAGCTTAACAACTGCAAATGTAGCCGTGCAAGTTTCCAAACGGAGCCGCCTCCAAGTTATGATATCAGGAAGCGCGGGCAAGTTGAAATGGCCGTCGGTGGGTGAGGTATCGCCGTCCCGGGAAATCTTTATCGAGTTACGCCATTACACTGCCACCGCGGGGACAGCCGTTGCTTGCGGGGTAATCCGGCACAGGAGTAGAGGAAGTATTTTTAAAGGATTCTTTGCTCGGATTTTCGAGGTGAATTTCTGAGCAGACTTTTCTGGCTATGTTTTTCAGCTGGGTGGTGACGGCACAGCAGAATACTATTGTCACCACCCCCATCTCTCTAACCTAACCCGAACCCAGCTAACCCGAACAAACGTTGACCGCGCTGGTTTGAATAAGTTCGTTATGTTACCTACGTTACAACTGCCCGCCACCGTTACCGCCACTGCTGGCCATTGCTGTCTTAACCCTAAGACAGCAATCAGTAATGGACAGCAGTGTTTCTCTCATGCTACCTAGATGTGATTTCCGAGCCCGCGAAATGGCAATAGGCTTGCCACCCACTCCATGGAACCTAATCTAACTGGCGAAACGTGGGTGTTTTGAAAAATTAAACGGCTTATTACATCTTGGTTTTATAGTAAATAAATTCAATCATAGTTGTATGTACATTTTGCATCATCATTTTTTAGATCAGGTTGATCTTCTATCAATGAACGATGATCTCTGTAGAGATGTCTTTAAAAAATCCTCCCATATTTTTCCCTTTAAGGTCTCTGCTCACTAGACCATGCCGTCACCGGCCATGTACGGAGAACATCCGCGCCTAAGAATAATCGACTGGAATTCAGTGCCGGTACGCTACGGATGGTCGGTGATGGATGGGGGTTAGTTTATAGAAATTGTATGAAGGAACATTTTATTGTATGTGCCGGTACGGTTACGGTCATGGTATGGTACGGTGTAGTCGACAAATATATTTAACCCCAAATACAGAAACGCTACTCAGATTTTGAGCACTTCTTAAAACAATAGTGTATAATACCTGTCAGAATTTGTATGGCAAAACGTCAATTTTGACAATACTTAAATGTTAAGCAGGACTCAAACTTTGAGTAGCGTTTCTGTAAAAGGGGTAAAGGTGTCATCACATATTCATCAATTCGTGAACCGAGTAGTTCTGTTTGTAACCAAGTTAAGGCTATTGTTCACTCGCCACATATCGCCGCCTATCAGATAGATATCATTACGTTTGCGCCTCTATCGGGATTATGGGTAGTTGCAATATATCGCCCTAGGAGACTTACCCCCGAATACAGAAACGATACTCAAATTTTGAGCAGTGCTTATAATGTTAAGTCGACAATACCTGACAGCCGGGACCAACGGCTTAACGTGCCTTCCAAAGCTCCGTGAACTTGAGATAGTAAATTTATGATCACAAATCAAAAAAATCCAATAACCGGCCTTAGCAAAAATTGCTTAGTTTACGCAATCGCAGGCCAAGCGCACTATGCCAGTGCACTAGCGAGCTCCTCTTGAATGAGATTGGATGAATCGAAAGAAATGTGTAAGCATCGTAGCAAGTGGAAAGAAGTGATCTACCCCTGTGGGAGGAAGCCGTGGCATAATTCTATAATGATATGTTTGTGTGTAAAACCAAATTGGCGAAAAAGTCCCTCCGGGGATATAGGCGTGATTTATGTATGAATGCATCTCATTCAAAATTCATTTTTGTGCCCGTAGAACGTGTGATGTATCCGAATCGAAACTAATTTCGAAATCCACCACCAAATATTCATGACGGACAACACAGCTCACAAAAGTTCGGCCATAATTAAAAAACTCTTTCAAAATTCCCAGCCAAATGAGAAACGGGTTAATTTCATAATTTTCCATCAGTTTTTCCATCCCCATTTTATGTTGTCCGCCACCAAGTATTGATAAGGCTCGTAAATTTTTCAGGAGCGCCGTTCTACGCGCAGACGCAAGGATACAAGAATATCCTGGACAAACGATCGTCCCGGGAAATCCGATAGAGAGGACCGCTATCAGGGATGCTTCGGGGACTCCACTATTCGCTTATTTACAACACCTTTATGGGAGCTTTCTGACGGCATCGTAATAACTGTTCGTAGTAGACAACGAGCCAATCTGTTTGAAGGAACATATATCATACGTCATACATACATAAATCACGCCTATATCCCCATTTACAACACCTTCATGACAGCTTTCTGACGGCATCGTTATAACTGCCCCTGCAGACAGACAAGTAGCCTATGTGTTCGAACGAACATATATCATACGTCATACTACATATTAGGTCGTGGTAAGATCTTCAAATTCATTACTTCATGATGTGGCCAACCATTTCATGAAATGGTTGCATTTCATGAAATTATCGGCTGTCCACATCATGATATGGTCTGGCCAGATCAATCAACAATCCTTTGATTGTTAATTGATTGAGCAATTTAAACATCTAAACGCATGGCTATTTCATGATATGGCAAAAATTATTGATAATATTATCGTAAGATCGTTATATTTACTACCATTAGAGGCGGTCGTATCCATTTGTTTTTGTGATGCATCATAACGGGGGACAACTATCCCTGATAAACTATTAGTAATGTTATAATAGAAGATGAAAATTAAGTAAATTTTTTTCTTTATTTTTTTTTCGTTATTTTTTCGCTTCCAGCCCAGCATGGAAAATATGGAATAAACGAACATGACCTCTTAGAACCGAGTAAAAACCGTTTTACAAATACACAAATTGAGCAAAACACAAAAAAAAAACAAACATGGTCACCGTACAAGTTGCGGAACTTTTAACCAGTTTAGTGAAAATAAAAAAGGATGTGCTTGTTGCGACTCGTGGGTAATGCGGTTCCGAGACAGTCAAGCGGCTTCGCGGCAAGCTTGTTCATTTTCTGTGTGTTTCATTCTGTTACTAAGTCACACAGATCTTTTATATGTCTATTTGATTAGTTTGACATAAAAAAGATTTGTTTTATCTAGCAACAGAATGATATACACAGAAAATGAACGAGCTTGCCGCGAAGCCGCTTGACCGTCTCGGAACCGCTTTACACTCGAAGTTTTGATATACTGCAGTTGGGGGTTTTTAGGGTTCCGTACCGAGAGGAGCTCGCTAGCGCAGTGCTAGCTTGGCCAGCTATTGGATGGGTGACCAAAAATTTTATATCTCGAGTTCCTCCGTCGTTCGGAAGGCACGTTAAGCAGTTGGTCTCGGATGCATCTGCAGTCGTTAATACCCACCTACCCGAGCTGGGCCAGCGCGGGTAGTTGGGTAGTTATGGCGCAATCAGCCTATATTTTTCCATCCATAGGGAAGGCCCATGCCCCAGCAGTGGGGACATTAAAAAGGCTGGTGACGATGATGAGGGTTCTGTACCCATAAAACGGGACCCTATTGCTAAGACTCCACTGTCCGTCCGTCCGTCTGTCACCGGGCTGTATCTCATGAACCGTGATAGTTAGACACTTGAAATTTTCACATATGATGTATATCTGTTGCCGCTTTAACAAAAAATACGAATTAATAGAATAAAATAAATATTTAAGGTGGTTCTCATATAACAAACATGATTATTTTTGCTTGTTTCATAGATAATAAATAGTACGGAATTCATTCGCGAGTCCGATTCGCACTTGGCCGGTTTTTTTAAAACTATTTTTTACAGTTACCCGCGAATGCCCTGGGTATTTGCGAGCGTAGAACTTTATATAATAATGTGGCTATATACATGATAGCGCATTGCTACTGAGGAGCTCAATAGCGCTGTGGCATAGCGAACATAGCTAACCTTACCTAAAAAATGTTCGCTGAGGCCGGTCATTGGACGGATTATATTAGGCATTATCTAACAAATAAAACTACTTTTAAGTCATTTAACAGTGGCCTGTCATTAGGTGAAATTCAAAATGGTATTTGAAATTGAACTAAGTAACAATTAAAAATCTAATTAATCAAACCGTCTATTCAGTTTAAACTAGTGGCGAACTATTTTGAAAGTGTCTAAACGTCAGATGCAATAAAATTAAGTTTGACCCCGAATCCCAGGCCTGCGGCTCAGCAGTCGCTTAGCTAACTTTAAAAGACCTTTGTAGGTAAGTTAAAATTTTGTCGTCTATTTAACGTACATACATACATAATCACGCCTATATCCCCAAAGGGGTAGGCAGAGGTGATTTAACACCCACGTTACGCCAATTATGTTAGGTCCCATGTAATAGGTGGCGAGCCAATTGCCATTTATCGGGTACACATTTTTGTTACTGTATTTTTTTTTTTCGATGTTTCGGGGTTGTTTGTGTCGACTGCGACCTATGGAGATTTATTGTGACTCCTTTAGCTAGGCACTGTCTAAAAATGACATGATGTTACCAGCTATGGATTGAATTTATTTTATTATCATCTGGTTCGAAGATATTCCTTACCAATTGTCGGTTTCTTTTGTGAATGAGACGTCCACAAAACACAGGAGGCGCATTGGTGTTTCACGCTTTGTTACTGTAACAGAACATTTAATTTGAATTAAATGAGACGGCTCAGTGTGCAATATTTATACACACCGCACCAATTCAGTATAGTTAACAACATAATTTCCTGTTAGCCCCGAATAGATTTCATCTGTTAACATGTCGTAACGCCCCCCCACACACCATTAGATCTAACGAGCAGTCCCAAAACAATTAATACTCCCCACCTCCCGACGCGTTTGACCGTTAAGCCCAATATGGGAATGGAGTTGAAATATTTTATGAATTGAATACTACAACTTAATGAATAGTTTTTGTTTTTTTATGTTGCACAGGTAAGCTCTTATTGGTCTTCATCTCACCTGGTGCTAAGTGATAATAAGTGCCAATGGAATCGAGCTACACCAGCATGAACACCGAAACACGATATTATATAGCCATTTATCGCTTAGAACTGTCAAAACTCCATAGATTTTTGACAGTTCAAATCAATTAATACATACATACATAAACACTATATCGCCGGAGGGGTGCAGGCAGAGGTGAATATACATCCACATTAAGTCAGGTCCCATGTTATAGGTGGCGAGACTATTGCCATATATCGGGCACGAAAGTGATGACATCATTAGATCCGTATCTCCTAGTTTTGGCGTAGGTTTAACAGCTGGCCGTCTGTCTCACACCAACGATCTTTGGTATGCTGTTGTTGGCATATTTCATCCACCATTCGAGTTCGTTCGTCGCCGACCTTAGTCGACTTTTACATTCAGATTCCCTCTTACATACCAACTCATTATAAATCTTCATTTCCCTGCATACAATTTTAAATCTTAGCCTCTTCGGGTATATGGACTTGATTCATGTGAGCTGTCCTCTCTCTCTCGTATAGCGATATTTATTGTGGTAGTCGGGAGAAATACCAATCCTGTTCAAACCCCCATATCTCAACACCCCGCTGTATCTCTGCAGCATATTCGGAAAAATATTAGGAGCTAAACGATATAGCCACTATAAAGAATAGTTTATTTTACTTATTTCCATAGAATCATGGGCGTGCGATATTCTTTTATGGGCCAAAGCTGACATCGATACGGTATTTATTAACAGAGACCCGCCATAAGAACAGAGTTTACTGTTTGAAAACTTTTTCGTCACACCAGCTCAAAAATGACGTATTCTGGGTCAGGTAACCTCAACTTAAAGTTAGTCATTCTCAGTCTGTACAAAACAAGAATATAATTGTGTACTGCATAGTTGCATACATAGTACATGCATACATAAATCACGCCTATATCCCCGAAGGGGTAGGCAGAGGTGAACTAGCACCCGCGTTACGCCAATTATGTTAGGTCCCATGTAATAGGTGGCGAGCCTATTGCCATTTATCGGGCACAAAAGTCGCAGTAATAACTATAAAGTACATTGCTAGGTGGTATGAGAGGAACGCTGCTACCCATACCTCATCGTTATCACTGATTTATCCTTAGTCGCCTTGTACGACACCCACGGGAGAGATTTGGGGTGGTGATAATTGTATTCCAATCTGCCGTCACCACACGGCCAATGTTGTACAACCAATGTTGTACTGAATTTATTGATTGAAACCTGTCTTAAATTGTTAAGCGAAAAAAAAATAACTATTTAAATCGAAAACATATTATTATGTTCAAAATCCCTGGAGTCGCTAAAATGTAACAAAATAACAAAAAAAAATTAGTGCCGTCATCTGCCATTTTGTTTGTTTACAGTTTCAGGGGTTTTATAATTTAAGTGGAAAAATGTGGAATCAAGCACATTCAGCCAAGTCTTTCATGTTGTAACTTTTTAAAAGAAAAAAAAAGCGATTATATTATTTATTATGAAGAAGTTTTAATTTTTGTCTACTTTTATATCATGTAAGAATAATTATTGAGACACGAAAATGTTTAAATATCAATTACAACACTAAGACGTGGGTGTATACTAAGCAATTTTAAATGTTCCTAATAAAAACAACTCTGAATATTAATAATTTGACAAATGTTTCCAATGTAAACCTATACTTTTGATTTGACAAATTAAATATTGAATAAATCATTAAATTTTATCGAAATTGTTTTAATTTCCTCGCAGTTATATCTTTCTCGGGAGAAAGCAGTCTTATATCTTGGGTGCGCTTTCCTCAATTCCGTCTGCATAAAACTGTTCGTTCTTTCTTGGGGAAATGTATACAAATATACAACAAAATTCCACGATCTTTAACGGAACTCCCTTATCATAAATTTAAAAGCCAAATTAAACCAAAACTAGTGAAAAAGGGATATTATACGGTTATAGACTACATAAACGATAAAGATGCGTGGATATAGATTTTGTATGGTAATGAGACCAAATGACATGTATATTTCTGTATTAGTTTTAATTATTTTTAAACAAGTAAATTAAGCTATGTATAATAAATTAAGTAAATTAAGATGTCCATAAACATTCAAATTAAATATATTTTATAAATATGATAACTAATATGATAAGATAGAATATAATAGGATATTTAATATATTAAAACATTTTATGACATCTTTCATTAACTCATAACTTCATGTAAAGGGAGGAACAAACTTGCTGAGTTTCTTGCCCGTTCTTCTCAGAACAAGGCCTCCTGGTAGTTTACGAACGGATGGTGTAGCTTATAACGTTAAATATTGGAAACTGTTTTTCTTTTCGTTTCCAGTGTTTAACGTTATTTCTTTAACGATTCATGAGTGTATGTAATCATACCTTATATGAATAAACCATATTTTCATTTTCATTTCATTTTCATTTTAGTCTTGCACATTGTATCTCAATGCACACAACTTCAAGCAATAGGTAACCATGTAGCTTAGCAACAAAGTCCACTTTTCCCCGCCCACCCATTTTCATATTTCACGTGAAACCTTATATATCAGACTTCAGACCAAGGTGTTTCATGGCGTGTATTGATGTCACACGTACGATCGGGCCATATTTCAGAAGAATATTGTCTCCCACTTATTTTGCAATAAATCAACTTTTACAATGTGAGAGGGTGCAATTTTGTGGGCGATTTAAGAGATTTAATGGCCTTACATAATAATATACTTTTTATTGCTTTACAAGAGAAAATGGCGATTATTCATCGTCTTGCCCCGCTCCAAACTGTCTGGGGTGAGCGCAGCATGTATGACCGACATGAATACTTACACAAATCACGCCTATATTCCAGAAGGCGTAAGAAGAGGTGAATTAACACCCATGTTTCGCCAATTAGGTTAGGTCCCATTTACTAGGTGGCTAGCCTATTGCCATTTATTGGGCACCGAAATCGCAGTAATTACTAGCACGCATAAAAGTAATACTGCTGCCGATTACTCATTGGATAGTGCGCTAGGCACAGCGCCATCGAAACTGCTGATTGGTTCGTTTTTTAATGTTTCGTTACCATTCTAGCTAGACGATCCGCGAATATTAACATTAAAATTAATCCCTTTTGTCCAAATAGCCTTTTGGATTAATCAAATTAAGAAACAGGACCAATCATTCATAGTAAACAAGGTAAGAATCTATCGCTATTAAGATGGGGTCCCCCGTAATAAGCTGCCGTTAATATATGTGGATAGCATTAAAAGAAGGGGAAGGCAGAATAACATATGGATTGATAGTGTGAACGATGATATTGCTAATAAGGGGATGACTTGTAGAACGAGGAGGCGAATCTGATTCATAACCATTTAGACGAACATATTGCACATACATGCATATAAATCACGCCTGTGATAAATAGGGGTAGGCAGAGGTGATTAATCACCCACCGTTCCTCCAATATTTTAGGAGGTGGCGAGCCTATTGCCATTAATTGGGCACGTAAATCGCAGTACATTCCTAGGTAGTAATGCTGCGGCCTATTACTCATTGCTGTCCAAATCCTTACGTCGCCTTGTACGACAGCCGCGGGAGAGATGGGAGTGGTGGCAATTGGATGCCGTCACCACAGAATGAAAATGTTCTCCATTTTCATTAAAAGATGAAAATACAATTTTCATCACTTTAAATACATACATACATACATAAATCACGCCTATATCCCCGAAGGGGTAGGCAGAGGTGAACTAGCACCCACGTTTCGCCAGTTATGTTAGGTCCCATGTAATAGGTGGCGAGCCTATTGCCATTTATCGAGCACAAAAGTCGCAGTAGGTACATAGCTAGATGGTATAAGAGGAACGCTGCTGCCCATTCCTCATCACTGATTTATCCTTAGTCGTCTTGTACGACACCCACGGGAGAGATTTGGGGTGGTGACAATTATATTCTACTCTGCCGTCACCACACGGCATCACTTTAAATGCATTTCGTAAATAAAGAAACATCGGAATTGCTTACATTATGGATCTCTTTATAAATGGTCTGTAAAGAAACATAAAAATGGCTCAACTCATGTAGAGTTACAGATTTGTTTTGCCATTTCGTACACATACATGCACCTCAAGTCTCATGAAAATGGCTTAAGTATAGATTCGTGTGAGTATGTGTGCGAAACAGCAAAACAGATCTGCAACTCAAAACGGCTAGACACTTGTCAGTCAGCGGGCGGCATCGCGGCAAAGCATCGCCCGGCACGTGAGAACTCTGGCCAAGTTAAGCCGCGGCATGTATAAATAAATCTATACTCTATCATTTTATTTGCGGCACGCGGCGATGGAATACTAATCAGTGGTGGTGCGCTCGACGGATACTGAGGATGTGAAAAAGCGGATATTACTCCGTATCCCCGTGCCCCCCGAGTACAAATCCCCCCCCCACGAAGATATTGGATTAATTCTCCCTCGCCATGAATTCTGTGTGATCGCCATGCTAATAAAATAAGTGTTTTATTTTTGTTGGGAAGTTGTAGCTGCAATACAATTTGGACGATGAAGGCCTTACCTACCTCTAAATTGGCCTGGAGAATAATGATAGGAGATATATATAGATAGGAGCAGTAATCGTTTATTTAATTGGCAGGATTAGGGATCTCTGATGACCGGAATATTTTACAAAATATAGAAGTAAAGGACGGAGAACCAATTGTAAGATAATGCCAGCTCTATTCCAATCAAAAACATGCATTGGTAGGTACAGTCAACAGCACGTCAGACTACCACATTGAAGAAATTTGACTGTTTTGGGTAGTCTGAAGTGCTGTTGACTGTACATAAATGACAAAGGCAGAGTTTAATTAAGAAATGTCCAAGTTTAACCAATTGTTTTAGGTCCTATGTAATAGCGGTCTCCTATGCTGGCCTGTTCCCAGTATATCAGGGGTCCACGCAGTAGTTTATACCTTTCATTAATATCGGTCGAACCTCAACAAGACTTCCACTCTCGGTTAGAAATTAGTATTCAGGTTTTAATTTCACAACCTCCTTACTAACTAGATAAGAAGAATTTAAAAAATATCTTAGTATACGGCATCATCATCATCATCATCACCACCAGCTCTTTAATGTCCCCACTGCTGGGGCACGGGCCTTTCCTATGGATGGAAGAATATAGGGAGATTGGGCCATAACCCACCACGCTGGCCCAGTGCGGATTGGTGGGTACTAACGACTGCTGATGCAGCCGGGACCAACGGCTTAACGTGCCTTCCGAAGCACGGAGGAGCTCGAGATAATAAATATTTGGTCACCCATCCATTGACCGGCCTTAGCGAATTTGCTTAGTTTACGCAATCGCAGGCCGAGCTCAGGGCATATATATGTATACGGCATACAGGTTTCAATTAGCTTCAACCATTCCTTTTAATACACATTCATTGGAGTAAAAACTCCTCGACTTGATATTCTTTGTAAAAACTCCATAAGAGAGTTTGGTTTGATTGGTTGTTTGGTTTGGTTGTTTGGTTTGGTTTGATCACAACTGCAAAATTTTATTAAAAATGTTACATACTAAATAAACTTTTTTGGGGAAACTGCTACAGTCATCCTATATTACTATATCGATGTGATCAGCAAGATGCCACAGACTCGCGAGCTCCAGAACTTACATGAAAAGTCGAACACAAAAGGAAGCAACAAACGTACTATTTTCCTTTATTGAGTTCACTCGGTTGACGCACAAGTTCTGTTTGTGAGCCAATCATAACAACCTGCAGATGTAGGAACACGTGCTTTCAAGAGGGGCTCAGAGTAGTCTGGACTGCTGCATTAGTTTGTCATGGCATCAGGGGTTGTATTGCTTGGAAGTGGTCGAAATTCCAATGCCACTGAAGAGACAAAATCTCTCAGCATTACATGGATGACAAAACTAGGTACTTATGACCCAAGCGTAAGTTTATGGGATCCCTTCAAAACATCCATCAACTCTCGACGTTCCAGTGTAGAACTTAAAGCTCTGGGTATACCACGGTGTTTGAGGTATGAATAGAGGGATTTAGTTGGTATACCCCTCACTCCATCCTCAACACCATACAAACCTACCAAAACAATAAATATACACCTAAGCCTCCTCTTCGTGGATATAGGCGTGATTTATGTATGTTAAAATTGATGTAATTTGTGAATAGAATAGCTCTTTTTCTTTGCAAAAAAGTATCTAACATTTATAATATAATTTTCTAATATAAATCAAAATATTATTTTGATGAACAAATTTTAAGTACACGTTAAATTGCTTCAGCAATATAATAAGTAAACATTAAAATGACTGAGTTCAAAAATATGAACAACGTTTTTATAAAAAGGTACCGTAAACGTCACATCAAACTACCCACAACTGCCAAATTTCTTCAATCGAATGTCAACCTTAACTTGTTTACAGTAAAGCACAAAGTCGATTGAGAAATCTTGTCATTTTCTAGTAACCTAACGTGCTGTTGTGTGTACCTATGTAAAGATTGGAGCATCAATCTTCAATACGAATAACAGATGACTTGTGCCGGCGACATTCCTAATCTGGCAACACCGTCCACACTCGATCATGTGGAGAGTACTTGGCGGGCTTTCAATGGCGTTATTTAAATTTTTATTTCAATCATTCAAAAATTGTTTCAGAGTGAACTTTATGTATTAAAAGTGGTGTTATTTTGATGCATAAGGATCCGTGTTGATGTTCAAGTAAGAAGAATCATTGAAATAAAAGTTTTGTGCCGTGTTTGACGTTGAGAATTTTATAGTGGTTTTTTCACCACCTCTTCGGTCACCGTCATGAACTCTGTTACCATTCGACTCGCGCCAAGCACTCCCTAGATGCGTTAAAATGTGTTTCACCCATATTTTACTGTAGAATTCATTTCATCCATTAAATTCATTCATTCATTTCATGCATTAATTTCATTTGTTCATTTTATCATTCATTCAAAATTAAGAAAAGTAAACGAAAATGTATTGAACAAAGTTCCAAAAGGACTAGTTTCCAGGAACGTTAAACCTATTAAAAAAATCGATCATGTGGACCAAAGAATGTTAGCATATTTTTTATTAAAAAGTCTCCATTTTATTTCACCTCGGAACTCACCCATTAACGCTGGTAAAGAATTTTTGGGATTCACCCCTTCATTTCCATTTCCAAAACGTATAGGTACGTAGACGTAGTCGACTTGTAAGACACCCACGGGAAAGATGGGGATGGTGACAATCGTATTCCGCTCTGCAGTCACCACACTGCACGGCACTTTAAAACAATCAACCTATTACACTAGAGCCACTTCTAACCATCACTGAGACCTCTCTCTTCCCTTTTGACAATGGCCTTAACGCAGAACCTCACTTTCGCACAATGTCATCGTGATAAAGTTGGTCTATTTTGCGTCACTTTTTAAAAACGCCAATTTCTCAGTGAGCGAATTAATTGTTAAAATAATAATTTTTTGCTGTTTTATTTAACATTTTTAATGTATTACTAACCCGATTCGGCAGTGTTACTCTATTAGATCTCTACAAAGAAAAAAAATTGGTGCAGCCTACGAAAATGGCATTTTGTGAAAGTGACCTCCTGCCAAAGTGACATTATGCGTAGTCTCACGGTGACATTCTGCGAAAGTGACGTTCGGCGTCAAGACCCCGCGAGCCCCTCGGAAGTTCCAAACAAAAAGTTGTTCCCCGACAATAAATTCTGATAACAAAATAAGCGGGACAGGCCATATACTCGACAATGCGACTCTGTGCGTATATAAAATATGTTACCAATAAGCAGGACCAAATGTCGCGTCGGATTGGGGTTACATTACTGAAAATCCAGCGAAGACGGACGAAGTCATTTGTTGAAGGCGCAAGTGGTAAGCTTTCGGCCTCTTTTTTATAGCGTCCGGTATATATTAAAATCATTGAAGTATTATTGTTTGTGTATCGATCGTAACAGTGACAATAATTTAGCCTTATGGTGTTACTACACGATGCAAGTGGCTAGCGCATGTTGAAGGACTTGCGCGGGTTATATGCATCGCGTAAACGATTCCAGCGAGTCCAGCGACTCGAGGATGTAGCACAAGTAATATGCACATCGCGCGAGTTCCTTGCGCAGACATACAAGTACTCGCGCGGGCAGAATGCATGTGTAACATGCGCAGTAACCAAGTAACATGCGCAAGTAGCCCGCGCCTTTGGTTATGCACTGATCAACTAGTTTGATATGCTCAAGTTGCTTGTGCAAAAAGCGTCTTCTCTCACTCCAGCTACTTGCACCGTGTAGAAGCACCATTAGGGTAGTACACTGTCTTGGCCAACCGTACCCACGACTTGTAAACATTTCAACCGTTTCACTATCAACACCGCGATTGCGTCGAGGTCATCGCATTGTCGGCGGATCGGGGCGTGGGTGGGTTTTGGAGACCTATCACTACAAACTGGGGCATACTCTCCCCCTATCCTCCCTTGGACACACAAATTTTCAATTTCTAACGTGTTGACGATTCACGAGTGTATTGTAATCATCACAGATTTGAATACCCGAGTTTTTGACTTTTGACTTAGACACCCGCTCCCGCGCCTCTCGCCACCAACAGCGCGGCCCCGCAGCAACAGTGAAATGTAGCGTAAAAAGAAATCCTTGAGAGGGCCAATGCCGATCCTTATTTATGAGTCAGCGTATTATTATGACTCGCCAATTTTCCGGGAAATAAAGCGCGCTACAGTCGTCGGAGCGAAGACGTGACGGCGCGGATCGGTTTCCAATTTTTGCGAGGCGTTTGTATGCTAATACCGAATTAAATGTACAAATCTCAATTGCGTCATCTAATTCCTGAAGGGTGAGGGCTCAAGCTAAGAGTATTTTGTAGGAATGGCGCTGCGTTCCCACGCGTGGAGGTATGCCTGTGCGGTTGGAGGTTAAGCAAGAATATTATCGCATTTAATCATCAAATTATGTTATTGGAACTATTTATAACATACATCACGCCTGTTTTGGGAGTTGGTAGTGGTGAATCAATACCCAGAAAAAGAACTAAATTTCCTTTTTTTAACCACCAAAATCTTTGTACTAATTTTTCTAACATTTATATAATGTTAAAATAGTTTATAAAGCAAACCCAAGCTTAACCGAACGCACGGTATTTGTAAAAATATCTGCTTTGGAATGTTTGAAATTTATTTCTACATTGCAAGGGTACCCGTTGGCTTACAACGTGAAGTGTAAAGGTTAGAAGAATTTCGGCAAGTTAATTAGTATCTTGGGTGGCCGAGCGGTCAGGCATCTGCCCGGATAGCAGCGGACGCGGGTTCGATTCCCGCCTCAAGATCATAATTTTACGAAATTCTTTTTCTAACCACCAAAATCTTTGTACTAATTTTTCTAACATTTATATAATGTTAAAATTAAAAATCGAATAGTTTATAAAGCAAACCCAAGCTTAACCGAACGCACGGTATTTGTAAAAATATCTGCTTTGGAATGTTTGAAATTTATTTCTACATTGCGAGGGTACCCGTTTGCTTACAACGTGAAGTGTAAAGGTTAGAAGAATTTCGGCAAGTTAATTAGTATCTTGGGTGGCCGAGCGGTCAGGCACCTGCCCGGATAGCAGCGGACGTTCGATTCCCGCCTCAAGATCATAATTTTTCGAAATTCTTTTTCTAACCACCAAAATCTTTGTACTAATTTTTCTAACATTTATATAATGTTAAAATAGTTTATAAAGCAAACCCAAGCTTAACCGAACGCACGGTATTTGTAAAAATATCTGCTTTGGAATGTTTGAAATTTATTTCTACATTGCGAGGGTACCCGTTGGCTTACAACGTGAAGTGTAAAGGTTAGAAGAATTTCGGCAAGTTAATTAGTATCTTGGGTGGCCGAGCGGTCAGGCACCTGCCCGGATAGCAGCGGACGCGGGTTCGATTCCCGCCTCAAGATCATAATTTTTCGAAATTCTTTTTCTAACCACCAAAATCTTTGTACTAATTTTTCTAACATTTATATAATGTTAAAATTAAAAATCGAATAGTTTATAAAGCAAACCCAAGCTTAACCGAACGCACGGTATTTGTAAAAATATCTGCTTTGGAATGTTTGAAATTTATTTCTACATTGCGAGGGTACCCGTTGGCTTACAACGTGAAGTGTAAAGGTTAGAAGAATTTCGGCAAGTTAATTAGTGTCGTGGGTGGCCGAGCGGTCAGGCACCTGCCCGGATAGCAGCGGACGTTCGATTCCCGCCTCAAGATCATAATTTTTCGAAATTCTTTTTCTAACCACCAAAATCTTTGTACTAATTTTTCTAATATTTATATAATGTTAAAATTAAAATCGAATAACAACAATTATGTTGCGCGATCGATGTGCTAGCCTATTGCCATTCATGGAAAACGTTATTGGCAATCATTTGCTAAATGGTGCCATAGGAACGCAGCGGCCTATTCCTTGTTATAATGACACCCACGAGACAGACATATATCACTTATTTCCATTTGCGTCGATCCTTACATACTTCTTTCGCTTCATCCAATCTCATTTAAGGCCTCATGGTAGCCCGTCAGTTTCGGATACTCTTGATAATTGTATTTTGACCTAACTCAGTTGAATAACATGAAAATTGGCTACAAATTCTGAATTGTATTCTAGCGCTAGTTCATTAACTAAACAAAAGAGGCTATAAAAATATGTATATCTAATAAATGATGACATCTAATGCCTTTGTTCTCATTTACATACAAAATTATACTGTTGGCAAAAAAGGATAATTTCCCTACAAGTGTACAAGGATTGGGGGATAAAACAGTTTCTCTAGTTGAGGGTTCTGTCTAACGATTTGCATAAAATTATTATGTATTTTATACAATCACCTTTGCATGGTCGTGTCGTGACGGATGAATACAATTTTCCACCAGCCCCATCTCTCCCGTTGGTGTCGTGTTAGAGGACTTGCCCGTTTTCACCATCAATCCCTAAACAATTACCTAATTAGGTATCTCCTAAGCAAAGTGATCCCCTCAACCAACCCTTCACTTAAATTCGTTTTCACCAAGCTATGGAACACTTTTTTAGAGGTTGTCTAACTAAGTGACAGACTAGTGATGGCCATCACCGTACTTTCTATTAAAATAACCTTTTAGGAATAAGAAATAATTTTGTTAATTAACTAAAATACAATAAATAAGACTATTGGAAACTGTTTATAAAGTAAATAAAATCTTTAAATGATTTATTTCGTCTATTTTATACATTTTATAGCATATTTATAAAGCTGTATGGAATGTTCCTTGGTCTCATAGTAAATTCTCTATTACCTTTGTATCATAGCAACGCTTGTTTATATCAATTATTGTCAGTTCTTGTCATATTACGTGTTCCGACTTTCAAATAATAAGTCCTTTTCCTATTCCCCTTATCCATTTCCAAACTTCCCATCACCATGGTTACACGATACTAGCGCCATCTCTGTAACATGATTGCAAGTTATTTGGTCCGTTTTATCGACCGCGCGCGGCGCGCGGATCGTGTGTGTCAAGCGAGAAGAGGAAGACTGATTGACAGCAATGCAATGGCGCGAGCGTCTCTCAAAAGTCCAGTGAAAATTAACCGAGATCTCTGAAAGTACCTAGTGCATGTGCGGGTATCACTGCAAATAACCCTCTGGTGAGTACCTTTTCTCGTCATTTATCCTATCTATCCATTATTTCGATTGTCGGGACTGTTTATGCGATCAGCGGCAACCTAAAGAAGTTTTGCTTGCTCAAGTGTTAACATTTGTGGTCCATCGAGCGCGAATACCCTATGGAACTGGGTTCAATTTCAAAAGAAAACTCCAGTGCAGTTTAAATTAATAACTAGAACTATATAATTTTGTGCCTAAACAGAATACTGTGCTCGAATAGGTACATATTTTACGAATTACATCTAAGATGGCGGATCCTAATACCTTAAAAGTGCTCACTAATCGACGGGAATATGTGTTTCGTGAAATACAAATACTATACGATCTTTCTCGTGAAATACAAAACGACAAATCAAAAATAAACGCGTTTAAAGTTAGATTTTCACGTGTTGAAACAATACGTAATGAATATTTAGAAGTGACGCAATCCATCAATGAATTATTATTAAAAATTAATCCCGATACTGATATTAGCACTAAATCATTGGCGGCGTTTGACGACTTGTACTACGAGGTGCTTATAGCTGCGGAATCACATTTACCTAAAACGCGCGGTAGTGGGGTCGATGACCGTTCAGCTGCCGATGGGCCTCCGGCGCAACTTTATACTTATTCTGCGAAACCAACATCGACGCAAGCTCTCTTACCTAAAATTGAACTTCCGAAATTTCATGGTAATATTGAATATTGGCAGACATTTTACGACACTTACGTCTCACTCGTTCATGATAATGAAAATATAAGCTCCATCGAAAAATTTCACTACTTAATTTCGTGTCTGGGTGATTCGGCATTATCGATTGCTAAGGGCGTTCCAGTGACTGCGGACAATTATCAAATTGTGTTTAACGCTCTCGTCGATAGGTACGAAAATAAGCGAATCTTGGCCATTACTTATCTCGATAAGATTTATAATTTTCAGCAAGTAAAAACAAACAACTTCAATGAGTTGCGTAAATATACGAATTTATTAAATGAATCGGTGAATGCTCTTAAGGCTATGAAATTAGAAAATTTAGGGGAATTTATATTATTTTATTTAGCTTCACGAAACTTGGATTCTGACACTCGGAAACGTTTTGAAACGCAGAACAAAACTGAAATACCTACGATTGTCGAGTTGTTATCGTTTTTGCATAATTATGTCAAAGTGATCGAAGTGAGCGGGACTGTAGGCACAACTGACAACTGGGCTTCTAGTATTCAACAAAAACAAAATTTAAGCAAACCTTCAAATCGGACGGGTAATAATTGGCGTTTTAATAACAATAATGCATACAAGGCGGCCGCGCTCCCCACGAGCACCCAATCACTCGAATGTTTCTGCTGTGGATTGCCGCACACTATTTACCGGTGCACAAAGTTTCTAAGTCTCGTTCTTAAAGATAGATTGAATTTTATATCATCAAAAAATATGTGCGCAAATTGTTTGCGGCCGAATCATACCGAGTCTCAGTGTTTTTCACGTACTAGCTGTACGTTGTGTGGAGCTCGACACCACACTCTGTTGCATAGGGATCAAGCGAGTCAAGGCCACTCGAGTGGAATTAACTCTAACCAACATCCGCCAAGCATGTGGCGCGTCACTCAAAACCATCATCAAGCATCTGACAATATTGAAAATGAAATACTTCCTATGAATTATAATAACGAGGAAGTAGAGAGTTCGGATTTGCAGTTAGTGGATAGTAAAAACTTATGTAGCTTATCTAGCCCTGCAGTGGAAATGTGTTCCAGCATCGACTCACTTCGCGAGGACGCCACCAACGTATGCGTCGAGCATGGGCGTGCGCTCGTTTTACTCGGCACGTGTACTGTGCTAGTACGAGGGGATTCCCCGGATAGCCCTCCACTATTAGCTCGCGCACTTATCGATAGCGGCGCCCAAGATTGCTTCATGACAGCGGCTTGCGCTAAACGTTTGTGCTTGCCTATTCGTCGTTGTAATATCACGGTAGCCGGTCTTGGTCAAAATACGGTGCATAAAGTTACAGGGATTACGTCATGTTGCGTACAGCCAAGTGACGCTACAGGCCCTAAGTTTAAAATTCAACCAATTGTAATGGATAAAATCACGAGTAAAATGCCCACAACTAAAGTTCCTCCTTCAGTGCGGGAAGCCTATAAAAATTTGAAATTTGCTGATAATGATTTTGACAAATCTCGAGAAATAGACTTATTACTTGGAGCGGAGTTGTTTCATAATATTTACGATGGTCAGCGCGTGGATTTTGGACCCGGCTTACCTGTCGCGTTACATAGCGCTTTTGGGTGGGTGATTACTGGAAAACTTGATCTCAGCTGTCGACCACCTTCAACAGTAACCTCTCTCTTTGCGTCCACATTGGCTTTGGATAATGTGGTCAAACGTTTTTGGGAAGTTGAGGAACCCCCGAAACCAAACATTAGAAATCCGGATGATATCAAATGCGAACAGCTTTATTCTAAGTTAGTTTATCAAAATTCTGATGGCCGATATGTAGTTCCAATCTTGCTAAAAGAATCACCTAACTGTCTAGGGAACTCTTACGACTACTCATTCTGTCGATTATTAAATTTAGAAAAACGTCTAAATAGAAACAACCAATTAAAAAATGATTACTCTGAATTTATGACTGAATATCAAAGCTTAGGTCACATGGAGGCCGTGAGTAACAATGAAGCTGAAAAAACTCGCCAATACGTAATTCCACATCATTGTGTTTTGCGACCCGAAAGCACGAGTACTAAACTTAGAGTAGTTTTCGATGCAAGTGCCAAATCGAGCAACGGCTGGTCCTTAAACGACATTGTTTATACTGGTCCAAAATTACAAAATGACATCGTGGATATTCTTACTAAATTTCGCCTTGATAAAATAGTTTTTACGGCAGATATTTGCAAAATGTATAGAAATATAGATCTCCGCCCTGAAGATAGAAAATTGCAACACGTGCTGTGGCGAGCTTCCCCTGCAGACCCCGTCACTGAGTTTGAACTAACCACCGTAACATATGGTGTAAGCAGTTCCCCTTACTTAGCAATTCGGACGTTACATCAACTAGCAAACGATCACGGTGCGAAATGGCCCCGCGCAGCCACTACTCTATTAAACGATACGTTTATGGACGACATTACTGCGGGTGCCGAATCCATTAAAGAAGCACTGGAACTTAAAACTGATCTCATCCATCTATTAAACGCGGGAAAATTTGAATTGCGGAAGTGGAGCAGTAATTCCCCAGAGTTTTTAGCACAATTGCCTTCAGATTATTGTCAGGTTCCAAAATCGTTTTGTGACGAAAGTACTCAAAGCGTCATAAAAATACTAGGAGTACAATGGCATCCAGAAAATGATTACTTTACGTACTCCATTTCAGAATCGAATCCTAAGTGTACGAAACGAGCTATTCTATCAAATGTTGCTCGTATATATGATCCATTGGGTTGGATCACACCAGTAGTCCTACTACCAAAGCTCCTCCTACAGGCATTGTGGCGTCAGCAACTGAGCTGGGACGAAACTATTCCTCCCGGATATGCATCTGAATGGAAAAACTTTGTGTCAGAATTGAGGTACTTCAGGGAGATCCGTCTTCCTCGTCTCGTTATACCTTTCAATGCAAATAAGTTCGAGCTGATTGGATTTTGTGACGGATCAACTAAGGCATACGGCTGTTGTATTTATCTTCGCTCAGTTACTGATATGGGAGTGGATATTCATCTCCTTATAGGAAAATCTAAAGTAGCGCCACTGAAAATGCTGACGGTAAATCGTCTAGAGCTTTGTGGAGCGGTTTTACTTGCTCGCGTGATGAAGCACATGCTACAACTACTCAGCCAAAAAATTACAATAAGTGAAGTATACGCATTCACAGACAGTTCTACCGTTTTGGCATGGATAAACACGGAACCTTATAAATTAAAAACTTTCGTCGCGCATAGAGTAATCAAAATTACTGATGATATTAACGCCAAGAACTGGCATCACGTGGCTACTGAAGACAATCCTGCCGATCATTGCAGTCGAGGTCTTAGCTGCTCACAACTTTTGGCATGCCCTTCTTGGTGGTCAGGTCCGAGCTGGCTCAAATACTCTACCATTGACTGGCCTACTAGACATGAAATTGTTCATGCTGACAACCTTCCGGAACTAAAACCTAACTTACGTGTAGCTCTCACAACAGTCGATACTAACGATAACGTAATTCATAAATTATTGACAAATTACTCTCAATTCTCTCATGTCCAACGTGTGTTAGCGTGGTGTTTGCGATTCGGAGCTAATTTAAGAAAACCTACTACACACAGGATCAAATCTGGGCTTACTACCTTGGAATTAACCCGCGCCACTTTTGTTTTAGTTCGTCATGAACAAGTATCCAACTTTCAGGAGGAGTTTGATGCAATAAGGAAGGGCCAAACTTGTAGGCGACCTGTGCAAAGGCTAAATCCACGGATTGATGAATCGGGATTACTACGAGTGGGGGGGAGACTAGTAAATGCACGATTGCCTGAAGCGGCTATTCACCCCTTGCTCTTACCCAAAGGATCATTCCTATCACGACTAATAGTAGACTATTATCATCGCATTTACCTTCATAGTGGACCTAGAACCTTACATTCGTTAGTTCAAAGAAGATACTGGATTTTAGGCATTCGAAATTTAATCCGTTCGCGTCTAGCAAAATGTGTATCGTGCTTTAAGGCCAAACCTATCGCTTGCCAACCTAAAATGGGTGATCTACCGTCGTTGCGAGTACAAGCCGCGCGTTGCTTCTTAAATGTAGGTGTAGATTTCGCTGGCCCCTTCACATTAAAAGAAAGCAGAAGACGAAATGCTCGTACTTACAAGGCCTATGTTTGTGTATTTGTTTGTTTAGTTGTGAAGGCTATCCACCTCGAACTGGTGACGGAATTAACGACGTCTGCGTTTTTGGCAGCTCTAGATAGATTTGTATCGCGGCGCGGACTGTGTAAGGTTGTAATTTCTGATTGCGGTACCAACTTTGTTGGGGCGAAACGATATTTAACGGAGTTAAATCAATTCCTTCGGTCGGAAAACGGCAATATTGAATCAGATTTAGCCAAACGAGAGATCACTTGGAGGTTGAATCCTCCAACAGGAAGCCATTTCGGCGGGATCTTTGAAAGCGGTGTCAAGTCCATGAAATATCATTTGAAACGTGTGGTTGGCAATCAAGTTATGACGTATGAAGAATTTCTCACTGTCCTCGCTAAAATAGAAGCCGTCCTCAATTCTCGCCCTTTGTGTGCAATTTCTTCCGATCCTCAGGAAGTTGATGTCCTAACGCCAGGTCACTTTTTAACTAACGGGCCATTAGTGTCATTGCCAGAACCTAACTTAGTGGACACTTATGTTCCCCCTGTCGCCAGGTGGAAGATGTTACAAAAGATCACTCAGAGTTTTTGGCGAACCTGGCATTTGGACTACTTGCATACTTTGCAGCAGAGAGTAAAGTGGTGTAAAGATCAAGCCAATATTAAAATAGGGGATGTAGTCACTATAGTCGAACAAAATTTACCACCTCTCGAGTGGCCCGTCGGTAGAGTTGAACAGCTTCATCCTGGAGCAGACAACGTAATACGAGTCGTCACTCTCCGCACTGCTAAAGGACAATTTCGGCGACCAGTTACGAAGTTATGCCCTCTGCCCATTGATTACTGACAGGTCGTGGAATTAGGTAGATACTGTATTATTCTATGAATATATATATATGTATATACGGTTATTTTTTTATATATTTACATACAGACTTTATTTATATATTTTTTTTTTTTTTTGGTAATTTTAATTTTAATTTTTATAAATTTTGGTTACTTATCGAGCACAGTTAAAACTGTTTATGGAGTTCAATGAATAAGATAATTTGTTTCAATATTGTGAAATCCTACAAGGATTTCAAGTGGGGGGAAAATGTTCCGACTTTCAAATAATAAGTCCTTTTCCTATTCCCCTTATCCATTTCCAAACTTCCCATCACCATGGTTACACGATACTAGCGCCATCTCTGTAACATGATTGCAAGTTATTTGGTCCGTTTTATCGACCGCGCGCGGCGCGCGGATCGTGTGTGTCAAGCGAGAAGAGGAAGACTGATTGACAGCAATGCAATGGCGCGAGCGTCTCTCAAAAGTCCAGTGAAAATTAACCGAGATCTCTGAAAGTACCTAGTGCATGTGCGGGTATCACTGCAAATAACCCTCTGGTGAGTACCTTTTCTCGTCATTTATCCTATCTATCCATTATTTCGATTGTCGGGACTGTTTATGCGATCAGCGGCAACCTAAAGAAGTTTTGCTTGCTCAAGTGTTAACATTACGATAAAACTGTCACTTAATTATTAGGGGGCCGAAAATCGGCCCCCCAAACTTTAGGGGCACACCTATGTGTTGGTAAAACGAAAAATTTAATTAAGAGCCACCTAAAACTAGTTAGGGCCCTTTAAAATTTAGGAATTGATGGTGAAAACGGGCATGGGTAAAGACCTTGTAAAGAAATTCCTCTTAAATCACCATACCACCGCAATATACTGCGATTTACGTGTCCGACAGATGGCAATAGGCTCGCCCCCTGTTACATGGGACCTAACATAATTGGCGAAACGCGAGTGTTAATTCACCTCTGCCCACCCCTTTGGGCCTATAGGCGTGATTTATGTATGTACATGTATGTTCTTAGCAGAATAAAACCGAAACGGGCCCCGTCGGTGATACACATGCGAAAATATGTCACTTATTTTATAGCTTTTGTTTGCTAAGCAACGCGGCGTGTTGTGAGATTTTACGACAAGACTTTGCATTACTTAAAGATGACTTGCTAGCGTTCGCTGTGCGGCGTCAAGTATTTTCTTTGGCAACACAAATTATTGTGGTACCCACTCTCTTTGGAGCTCTTCCGTCATCTCGTATCATGCCAGATAAGTGAATTTGGTTTCAGTTACAGCTACAACGGCATTAGACGATTAAAATACATACATACATAAATCACGCCTATATCCCCGAAGGCGTAGGCAGAGGTGAACTAGCACCCACGTTTCGCCAATTATGTTAGGTCCCATGTAATAGGTGGCGAGCCTATTGCCATTCATTGGGCACAAAAGTCGCAGTACATCGCTATTGCTAGGTGGTACAAGAGGAACACTGCTGCCCATTCCTCATCATTGATTTATCCTTAGTCGCCTTGTATGACACCCACGGGAGAGATTTGGTATAGTGACAATTGTATTCTACTCTGCCCACCAATCACCACACGGCATAAGACGATTAACGTTGATCAAAATACAATATGGTTCAAAATTTTTGTTGTTGATACATGTTTTTTTGTACATACATACATACATAAATCACGCCCATATCCCCGAAGGGGTAGGCAGAGGTGAATTCTCACCCGCGTTTCGCCAATTATGTTAAGTCCCATGTAATAGGTGGCGAGCCTATTGCCATTTATCGGGCACAAAAGTCGCAGTACATTGTCAGGACGGTACTATAAGAGGAACGCTGCTGCCCATTCCTCATCACTGATTTATCCTTAGTCGCCTTGTACGACACCCACGGGAGAGATTTGGGATGGTGACAACTGTATTCTACTCTGCCGTCACCACACGGCTAATGTTTTTTTGTGGATTATATTTATTGGTTTTTGTAGATATTATGTAGATAGGTCATGAGTACCTAGACCAACGGACATGCATGAGGACTTTTCTGAGATAGGATGATGTGAAAGAAGTACATAAGGATCGTCGCAAAAGGAAAGAAGTGATTTTTTTAAAATGCCAGACAGGGCAGCTCCCGGGCCAAGTGCCACCGCTTTATTCCCATAGCCCGCCACTAGGCGGGTGACCCAGATGATGATGATAATTTTACACAAGTCAGTCTCATCGAAGAGCTTCTTCTTCCTACCCGTATCCAGCTTTAGGCGGGGTTGGCACAGCATGTTTTCTTCTTCCACTCATCTCTATGCTTCACCAATTTCTCATCCACTCCTCTCGCTATCATGTCCTCCTTTACACAACCCTTACATCTTTTCCTTCGTCTCTCCTCTCGTTCTATGTCTTTCTACGTCATTCGACTAATTACAACTTCGTAGAATCACGTCTTCTTTTTTCTGTCCTTAGCTCTAGGCGTCGGCACAGCATTTTTTCTTCTTCCACTTCCTTCCATCTTTTTTTGGTCTTCCTCTCCTTCTGCGTCCTTCTTCTATTTACAACTTCATTGAAACCTACCCCTTTTGTTAAATGACCAGACAAGCCTAAAGCCAAGGCGCCTCTTATCTGCCGACAGATCCCCAAATATAGGAATAAAACGGTTCGTAAAACGCTACCCCTCTTTCGGACGTAGTTTGTCCCATAATAAACGCGTAAAGCGTATTATCAGATGACCATACGTCAGGGGGTCGGCGGGACTGTCAGACGTTTGTAGTTATATCTTGGAGACAAGGAAATTGCGCTGTTGTTCCGCGTATTTGGATGTTTATTTTATGGCTGTATCAAACTGGACGTTGAGCCGAATTGAGAGCTAATTTGGCTTTCCCTCGTCTCGTAGTTATTGTGGGAGAGTCCCAACTACGTATTTTATCGTTTGCCCTATTTGGTAGCTAGCCTTCGCCTATTTAAGAACTTTAGTATATTAAGCGCCGAATACAGAAACGCTACTCAAAGTTTAAGTCCTGCTTAACATTTAAGTATTGTCAAAATTGACGTTTTTCCATACAATTTCTGACAGGTATTGTCCACTTAAATTTTAAGCAGTGTTCAAAATCTACTTATATTTAAGTTTCTGTATAAAGAAAGTGCTTAGAAAAAGTTCCGAGGCCGAGGGCCGAGTGGTATACGCGTATGCCCGGAACGCAGAGTTCGCGGGTTCGATGTTTTTCCAACCATAGATTTCTTTGCGGGTACGTTTTCCAAATTGGCCCAGTAAAGGCACGGCACCAGCCCCGCTCCTTTCGTTGCTCAACGGCGCTAATCCATTAAACGCGGCAGCATATTTCTTGCACCCCAAACAACCCCGATGTAACGGCGATCAATTTATACGGATATAATGGAACAAGCAAGTTGACCGCTTAATATTGCCGCTGTCCCCATATATTTGTTTTACGGCGCCTTATAAATGACGGCTCTCTGAAAAACGATATTGCGGCAGAACGGCTGACAGGGATGTGTTTATTAGCTGCAAAGTTGGGCATGGCAGTGCCTTATCAGGCCATTACGTTGGTTACTGCCGGATTGGGCACTAGAGCCATTTTTCGGATCTACCCAGCCGTGTTGGGACGGGAAAGTTGAAATTGGTTTGGTGCCGGGGACGGTATGTTTTGAACATGTTATCATGAGACGGGATGAAATGAATTAATGCGACTACAAAGTCATAATCGTCATCATCATCAGAGTCTTTCTTGCTGGGCTTGTGCCCCAGCCCGGCTAGCATGACTACTAAAACACATACATACATACATACATAAATCACGCCTATATCCCCGAAGGGGTAGGCAGAGGTGAAACTAGCACCCACGTTTCGCCAATTACGTTAGGTCCCATGTAAAAGGTGGCGAGCCTATTGCCATTTATCGGGCACAAAAGTCGCAGTATACTGCTATTGCTAGGTGGTATAAGAGGAACGCTGCTGCCCGTTCCTCATCATTAATTTATCCTTAGTCGCCTTGTACGACACCCACGGGAAAGATTTGGGGTGGTGACAATTGTATTCTACTCTGCCGTCACCACACGGCCAACACAAACAAAAACACGATATGATATTATAGCCGTTTATCGCTTTGAACTGTCAGAAATTCAATGATTTATCACGGCCGGCTTGGTCGAATGCTCAGATTACTGGGTAATGGCCAAGAGGTCCCTGGTTCGAATCCAGGTAGGGGCAAATTTTGTGATAAACACAAATATTTGTTCCTGAGTCATGGTTGTGTGTATGTTTATGTAGTATATTTTCAACATTTACCATTGTCCGTCATCTAGTATCCATAACACAAGTGCTAATGCTACTTACTTTGGGCTAGATGATAGGAGTGAGTGTAAAAATAGTTATTATTTATATCAGATCGTGTTTCGATGTTCCTGCTAGTTGGGTAGACATTAAAGGACTGATAATACTACAAAGATTTTAGTGGTTAGAAAAAGAATCTCGAAAAATTATGGTCTTGATGCGGGAATCGAACCCGCGTCCGCTGCTATCCGGGCAGGTGCCTGACCGCTCGGCCAACCAAGACACTGTCTTTTTACAGACACAAATTTTTCGGAATTCTTTTTCTAACCCTAAAATCTTTGTACTAATTCTTCTAACATTTATATTATGTTGAAATTAAAATCGAATATAGTTGATAATAATACATTATTATGTGGAACGAAGAATATAGTATTAGGGAGAATAGGCCATAACCTACCACGCTCGCCCAGTGCAGCCTTAGTTGGGGTATTATAGAATGCAAATACCCTTTCGAAGTTGCTTAGCTTATAAAATCGTAGGCTAGAGCGTCGTCAAACTCGTTACTGAAAAAGTAGGTAATAGTCATAATTGTTGATGGACAATGGAACAGATGGATTGGTTGTATGATAAATAACAAATAGCAAGGATAGGCTACATAAGCCATGTTCGAGCGCACGAGCGCCAAAACGCCGGCTAGGAGCCAAAGTGGTCACCATGGCCGAAATCGGTCGGAGTTCATCATCATCATCAACGGAGTTCATCATCAATATGAACGGAGTAAATGAGGAGGTGACAACGAACAGGAGTGAATGATAGAAAAAAAACATACTGCGCTGACCCCAAATTAAATAGTATAAGGGTAAAAGGAATAGGATTATCATAATTCAATTCAATAGTAGTCGTGTGGTGACGGCAGAGTAGAATACAATTGTCGCCACCCCAAATCTCTCCCGTGGGTGTCGTACAAGGCGACTAAGGATAAAACCGTGATGAGGAATGGGCAGCAGCGTTCCTCTTATACCTATCACCTAGCAATATACTGCGATTTTTGTGCCCGATAAATAGCAATAGGCTCGCCACCTATTACATGGGACCTGACTTAATTGGCGAAACGTGGGTGCTAGTTCACGTCTGCCTACCCCTTCGGGGATATAGGCGTGATTTATGTATGTATGTATGTAATTCAATAGTAAAAAATCTTCGCTCGGTTATTCTTCAGTTTTGAACAGTGGCCACGCTGATCCCATTTACCTACAACTTCAATTCTTCCACATTATAAAGCGGTTTTTAAATGTCCATTGCGAAATACGTGCTGCAACCCGCCCGCGAGACTCGCCGCCATATTTCCCGCAATCTTACAAGAGGAGTACGCTTTTATATAATTTCCAGTCTCACAAAGAATATTCTTTCAGCACGCGAGTTATCTTCCCAGTTATTTCCTGGCATTTTCCCCTTATCCTAATTGAGAAATGCTTAGCTGTGATTGTTCTTTTAATTAAGCGCTATTATATCAGCGCAGCGTAAGTGTTCTGGGTGGAGATTTAGGATGCTGGTGATGTAACGAGCTTAAAATGAAGCTGAGGTGATTGGAGACGATTTTTGTTTCAAAATTTAAATGAAACTATAAGGAACAAATGGAATAATGCTTTCATACTGTATAGTCCAAGTGAAGTCGAAGTACTAAAATTACTGTAACGACCTCCATAATCATGATGGGATATTTTGTAACATTTTTTTTAACATTGTAAAGAATATTGAAATTGTATAGAAGAATTAAAAAATATATATAAAGTGATGCGGGAATCGCACCCGGGTCTACTGCAATCCAGGCAGATGGATAGACGTCCTCATATAGACATCTGCGTGGACTGTAAAGAATGTTTTGATAATTTTCTGTCTTCGGTTGTTACAAAGAGAATCAGTCAATATTAAGGGCTACTTTTTCTCCAACCACGGTCTTTTTTCCACCCGATATTAGCCCGCGTTGTCGCAAGATAATCTCAATGTTCCATCAACAATTTTCTCTTTAGAAGCAGCCAGGTACACGGTCCGGCTTCGGAATTCCTGTATCCATTTTTAAAGAAGCCCCTCAGTTTCAGTCGCTACAGTATTCAAATTGAAATGGTTCGAACAGTCAGCTGTATACTGCACTGCAGTGTGGGGTTACCACTATTTAGGGTGGGATACAAAATATCCTCATAGTAATTTGTGCAAGAATTACTAAGAGGGATACTCTTATATATTTTATTTAGGGTCTGTTTCACAATCATTAAGTAAAGGTATAAGTACTTACTGGCTGAGTAAGTACTTATACCTTTACTTAACCTTATACCTTTACGTAAATCACATAGCGGTTAAATGCTTTCGTTAACTTTCGTTGCGTTTCACAATCACCCAAATACAGTCAATTAAAGTGAAGATTAGAAGTAACACTGTGAAGTATATGCTTGTAACTATGTGTGTTAGAATTAAAATAATTTCATTTCATTTCAAGTATAATTAATACCTACTTACATAATAGTATGCTGGCAACTTTAGAGTTTAACGGTTCGTTTAAAGGTAAGAATAATGCATGTGTTTGTAATAAGTATAGTAAACACAGAAATTGCTGTCATACCCAAAGAGGGTTTGTGTCAGGCAGGCTGCCTGCTGTAAAAGCTTAGTCTAAATTGTAAGTAGTATTTATTAATCGGAAGATTGTCATCAATCACTCCCCGTTCATCGATCTGGTTGTTTCCGCAACTTTTCTATTCTTAGTTGTTTCATAAACTTTTAAGCCTTGCCCGGGTATGGTCAAGGGCAAGACCCGGGCCAGGCTTAGTTTAATTGCGGATGCTTTAGACGAATGGTCAGATCGCTGAGGTCGGCAATCGGTAGAAAAATGTTCTCCAGTAACGATTGTTTACACGTTTATGTAATGTGTTTTCTATTTTTTGTTAATATTACATCTCAGAAAGCGACTTGTCTTAACCAATCACATGAAGACAACATCGAACTGTTCAGGAAAAATCCCGCTACCAAATAGCATATTGGTTTCCATACTCCTTTCCGCTGCGCGAATTTACGCCCGTTAAACTTTTATAAAACAAACTACATGTAAAAGGAATGCGGGATGAGACATCCTCTGGAGGTCGACCTTTCGCTGAATACAAATGAGTGCATCTTAAAGATTCCCCGCTGCTGCATAACCGATACTCGAGATGCTTTGACAAACTCAAAGATGGTCACTCTCGATTTACTAGAAGTAGAAGAATATGGATGATTACGTTCGATTTATATTATAGTGATAGTTCGTCTTCTGATTTTATAACGGCATTGAAACTTTTATGCTTATAGCATCGGCCGGTTTTGGTCGCATCGCTGGCGATCGGCTAAGAGGTCTCGGGTTCGAATCCTGGTAGGGGTTAATTTTGTGATGGAAACGGACATTTTGTTCCCGAATCATGGATGGTTAAATTATCTTTATGTATTATAAATATTACTGTTCACCATACTAAACTTCTATTATTGTAGGAGTGAACATAGCTTACAAAAAATGGAATGAAAATTAAAGGAGATGTTCCAGATTGGCCCATGTACTTGTACACTATCTCAGAAAATTGAGAAAAAATAAAATTAAATGATTCTGGGAAAATCGCCACTAAGTGTAAATAATAATAATAATAATAATTCATTTATTTCAGATAATATCCATATTGTATACATCATAACGTTAACCATTATAGACACATTAGTTTTAAATTTTTTTTTTTAATTAAAATAATGTAAAGTTTTTTGGCTTAAAACCTTTGAAAACCATTCAACTGCATAACAAATCACATGTGTACATAATTATGTTATGATATGATAATTATGTTGACGTGACTATTCGTAAATATTAGAAATATTATTCGTAATACACACACCCCTTATCAAACTGCAAGTGACATACCTACTCGATGAGTAAGTACCTACTTCACAATACTAACACAAAGTCGAATTTCATATTCTATTTCGGCGATTGTTATGCGATCGTCTTATCTTAGGCCTATATATTTGGGCGAACCCTCATCCGGGGGTTATGTTGGAGAGGATTGGGACATCCTTGTCCCTCGGGTGTACCCCCAAATTAGATAAGCGGCGATCGGTTGACAACTACCCAGTAACAAGCGCTCTGCGTGCGAATAAATGCGCCTCGAACGAACAGATGAACGGACGATGTTCTGTTGGAGATTAGCCACGCAGCTGTCTTTGGGTCTGTAGTGCAAATTATCTGATACTGTTAGAAGACCTTATTGATGACTTGATTATACTATTAAAATTTATTCCATCCAAAAGATGCCCATTTGACGGTTGGTGTCAGTCAGATGGCCTGCTTTTTTATGCTAGACAGGGAAGCTCTTGCTCTTCATCTCACCTGATGGTAAGTGACGCCAGCTTCACCTGGAACCCTTAACCACAGAGGGGCTGGCTTTCTTATCACATTTGCCACTGCGCTAGTGGGCTCCTCTGTCACAAAACAAGATGTCACAAAACGAGCTAAAAAAATAAGTCTTAAAAATATCATTATCCTAACGTATTTCACGTGTATTACTGAATTTACACAGAGGCGTGCGCTCAGCTTGTAAATCGAAAAACAACAACACAGTCATTTTTTTTATGTCTCTCCCCAGAATTTTATCCATTGCGGCCTTACTGAGTACAATGATATATTCTCATACATGTTGCATCGGCAATGAATACGTATACTGTGCCAAAAGGTATTACGCGAACGCAAAACGAATATAAATAGGGAATTTACAGCTCTTTTACACGGTCCTGTCTCGAAAAAGAAAATATAAATATTTAGAAAGTCTATAATTGTGGTTTATGAAAGAAATATATCGAAAAAAAATTGCTGGCTTGATTAGTTGACAGATTTATCTTAACATTCCCGGTGTATGGCAATAGGCCCCTTATTACATGGGACCAATAAAAATAATTCACATCTACCTACCCCTTCAGGATAGATAAACATATTCTAAGTACCCAAGTTAACGCATTACAATACAGAACTCGTTACAGCAGAGCAGCTTTCATCACTTCGGATCAAATCAATAAGTCATTAGATTCGACAAATTTAAATCAACTCCAATTAAATCCACGAAATCCTCATAAAAGCAAGTAATTAACACATTAAATAAGTAATTAATTACAGGGCGACTGAACGGTTACCATGTTGATAAGTGACGATAAGTAACGAAATTGGTTATGCTGTTAAAATGTTGATTTCGTCACCGTTTATGTTAAACGAAGCGAGCCCATCGGGCACGCAAATCACAGTATATTGCTTGGTAATATATTATAACAGGAGGAGATCGCTAGCAAAGTGGGAGAGCGCGCTCAGCCTGCGATTGCGTAAGCTAAGCAACGTTCGCTAAGGCCGTTCATTGGATGGGTGACCAAAAATTTATTATCTTCCGCTCCTCCGTGCCTCGGAAGGCATGTTAAGCTATTGGTCCCGGCTGCATCCGCAGTAGTTAATACCCACCAACCCGCACTGGGCCAGGGTGGTGGGTTATGGCCCAATCTCCCTATATTCTTCCATCCATAGGGAAGGCCTGTGCCCCAGTTTCGACATTAAAAGGCTGGTGATGATGATGGATTTTTAATGACTCTAACTGCCGCACTCAGAGACGTCAAATAACGTTAATGAGTACTTAACGTCAAAAAATGACAATTCAAAACTAGTCGCTATTCTTGCCGGGTCTATGGTCTAGATTTGAATGAAAATTTTTGACATTAATTACTCATTAAAGTTAATTGACGTCTCTGAGTGCGGCAGTAAATGGAGGAATAAGACTTGCTAACTTTCTTGCATGCTTTTCAGAACATAGTCTTCTTTCTGGTTATGAAAGTATGATGTAGTAATAGACTTGTGCCGTGTGGTGACGGCAGAGTAGAATACAACTGTCACCACCCCAAATCTCTCCCGTGGGTGTCGTACAAGGCGAATAAGGATAAATCAGTGATGAGGAATGGGCAGCAGCGTGCCTCTTATACCACTTAGCAATGTACCTACTGCGACTTTTGTGCAATAGGCAATAGGCTCGCCACCTATTACATGGGACCTAACATAATTGGCGAAACGCGGGTGCTAGTTCACCTCTGCCTACCCCTTCGGTGATATAGGCGTGATTTATGTATGTATGTAATAGACTTGCTACGTGCTGATTCATAAACAAATAATTTATTGTTTTGATCATCCTATTTTTTAGTTTGATTTGTAGTAACTTTGTTGAAGTGTTTCATTATGTCTCGAGAATTTAAACAAAGTCACGACTTTAACTAGTTCAATATTTGTGAGGTCGACAACCGCTTAGCTATGTTCGTCTAGAGAAAACCACAGTAGATATGGTAAGTTACTGAGTGAAAACACACGGACGGTGATTGTAGGCGTAGCATTGAATACCTCCAAATAAAAATCCTTAATTCTCTAGTTTGACTGCTGCTTTAATGCAGTGTACTAACCAGTGATCTTAAATACACGGTAATTTTATGATCTCACAAGAATATGATGTTGCGACTTACAAAACATAAAATTTTTATTCAAACATAAAAATCTTTGAAATTGCATTGTTCCATGTTTTTGAATATTGTAATATAATAGGTACACTACTAATGTACACACACGATAGTACCTTCTTACGGTAATAATTAATTTCCGAAGTTACCAATATCAAGACACCACTCACAAGAGAGTCCCTCAAGAGTGTTGATTTCAGGTCAACAAATACCTAGTCAAAACCTAGAACAGTGTGTTTTTTAGATAAATAATTTAGGAGCAGGTTAAGAAGAATACGCAATTTAATTTCATTTAATTGTATAGTTTATATGTAAATAATAATTTTATAAAAATACAATGATAATATTTTTTTTTCAATCAATGTCCTCTTAAATTTGCTATACCTAATGCGTCGGTAGTTAAGTAGAAAGCACTTTATATAAGCTAAGTAGCTCTTAGACACAGTATAAACAGTAATATGTCTTCATACAAACTAGCCGCTGCCCATTAGAATGTGTGCTTTCGTACTCGGCGCCGTGTAGGCACGCACTGTAACGCACACATTGACATAAAATACGGGGGAATACGGGGGCCTATTGGGTTCGGTGTGATCGGGCGTGTAAGAGGTGATTACACTCCCGCTCGCTCTCGTTCCCGCATGGCACATTCGCGATCGCAGCCGCAGCTTTAGTTACAACCCTAGCGTCACCGCAGAGTAGGCTAGTAGCTCGCCGACAGGCCGCAGATAAACTACTGGTTCTATTCTGTCTTAGACCTTGTATTCCTAAAATTTGCAAATAAATAAATATGAAATTAATGTGTTTATTAACTCGACGGGTGTTAAGAAACGGGCCCGCGCGGGTTTCCTACCAGTACATACACACACAGCATACCTTACGCTCTGCATTCCAAGAGTGGTCTCACTCACGCTTCGTTACGCCGCTCAAGCCGGGCCGCGACGAGGGTTTTTGTCTCCTCAAAGGGAACGAGGAAATCTGCAGATTTCTGTTTGCTTCGTTTTTTTTGTTCCCGGCGATTTTTATGTCAGCGGGTTCTTTACTTAATTAATGGAGTTGAATTAATGTTGTGTTAGCACTTCATTTGTCTTGTGGGCGACAGTGCTTAATATTTGTATGGATTGAAGTGCAGAATACAATTGTTACCAACTGCAGTTAATACAAATACATAATTAGACAAATGTGGGTGTTCATACACCTCTGCCTTCTGCGATGATAAATATAATTATATTAGCTGAATGCTGAGTGGTGACGGCAGAGCAGAATACTACATTAAAAGTCAGCAGCGGTTTTCGTACAGGGCGACTAAAGGTAAAAAAAAGCGATGAGCACCGGCTTTCTGCAATTTACAATTTTCGAGGTTTTATTCATATGGCGAAGAAGCGATTCGAGTTCATCCCACTATCATTTGCATCAACCATTTGGTTCGAACCTAACTAACCACTACACTGACTTCTTGTCAGTGTGGTGGTTAGATTGTTTGTTAAACAAACACATCCGAATTAATAATAAGCAACCAATGATTTTAGGAGGAGCTCGCTAGCGCAGAGGCATAGCGCGCTTGGCTTGCGTAAACTTAACAATGTCGCTAAGGCCGGTCATTGGATAAGTGACCAAAATTGTAATAATATCATGTTCCTCCGTGCTTCGGAAGGCACGTTAAGCCGTTGGTCCCGGTTGCATCTGTAGTCGTTAATACCCACCAACCCGCTTTGGGCCGCCGTAGTGAGTTGTGGCCCAATCTCCCTAAATTCTTCCATCCATAGGGAAGGCCCGTGCCCCCGCAGTAAAAGGGCTAGTGATGATGATGATGAACCAAATATTTTGACTGCAGTAAGTTGTTTTACATTCCCCGAAAGGCAGGCCCGCATTAGGTCTGAGCACACATTACCCACATGCTTTATCGCTCCGCATAAAACTTCTTAATGCTCTTCGTATTCAGCAGCCGCGCCGCGGACTTCCTAATGGGGTCCCCGGCCAATTTAAAAAAGACCGTCGATCCCACCTCGGCGATATAACAACAAAAGCACATTACACCGGCCTCTAGGCACGCTAATAACCAACTTCGTTAAAGAGACACGGCAGGACCTAAAAGTCCCGGGAAGAAAGACCAAATGCGTCCCTGTGCTGGCATTACCCGGCTGATGTGCCACCAGGGCCGCACTCGGCGCTTTCACGCGTTATCGCCGCAGTTTACCGGGCGAATCTCGGGAGTTTCGGCCTTTTAAAATAGGGTTGGCGACACAACTTTTGTTTAAGCGAATAATGCGCCCGCTATGTAGTCGGGACTTTGTTTAGTGTTGCGACATATCTGCTGAAATTACCGCGGACCAGTTAAATACACACATACATACATAAATCACGCCTATATCCCCGAAGGGGTAGGCAGAGGTGAACTAGTACCCACATTTCAGCATTTATGTAAATATTTTTTTTTTTACACTCACACCTATCATCTAGCCCAAAGTAAGTAGCCTAAGCACTTGTGTTATGGATACTAGATGAATGACGGACATATTTTTTAAAATAGTTATGTACCTATGTAAATGTTGAAAATATACTTCACAAACATATACACAACCATGACTCGGAAACAAACATTTGTGGTCATCACAAAGTTTGCCCCTACCAGGATTCGAACCCGGGACCTCTTGGCCAATACCCAACAATGCTGCTGCCCATTCCTCATCACTGATTTATCCTTAGTCGCCTTGTACGACACCCACGGGAGAGATTTGGGGTGGTGACATTTGTATTCTACACTGCCGTCACCACGGCTGCAGTTAAATACGCTATCAGCTAAATACGCCAGCAATTTTTTTATGGAATCTATATTACATCGATCAGTCGTAACCGCTGGCTTGGATGAAACATTAATGTAGTATTACTCGGCCTCAACTCAACCCAGGGTTGTCGTAAAACTATTGCATATTACTTGGTATATCAATCTTCTCCTTCTCCTTCTCCCTGCCCTGTTCCCAGTCTATCTGGGGTCGGCGCAGTATGTTTCCTCTTCCATTCATTTCAGTCAGACGTCATCAAGCCATCCACTCCCATTTCATATTATCCATCACACCGTAAAAGTGCTAGTGATGAATGAATGTATAGAAAAGAGACAGAACGGACCATGTCGAGAGACCGATGAGCGGAGAGAGTGACTGGAATGACAACATTCCATCCATACTGCTCAAGGTTTTGGCTTAGGTTTTACAGCAGGCCGCCTTCCTGACACCAACCCTCTTTGGGTGTGCTGTTGTTGTTGGTTGCCACTTCAGAGTTCTGGTGCCCCAAGTTGCTTATTGGTCTACATCGGGTAATCTCCCTTAGTCTTAGCCTTACGACACCCATGGGATCAGTCGCGGCTGGCCCATTCTACGTTATTTGTTTATGTTTTGAAAGTATTCAAATTCTTTTTCATTGTAGCTATATATAGTTCTTTTCGAGGTTCCCTCGGTTCCCCAGTGATTAGGTAGATAAATATGCAAGGGAACATCGTTCTGTAATTTGCCAGCACACCTTAATCTGCATTATCGAAGGAAGCCTTCAGCGTCAAGCGATGCGACGGAGGCTCCGGACCGTATAATAAGCTCTGGTAGTCTGATAGCTTTTCTAAGCAAGCCTTGCTCTCGTTTTATGTGTGTTTAAAATTAATAGAGGAAGGGGAAGCACTCAAAGCGTCGGCGTTATATTCAGAGATAAACTAGTGTTCATTTTTTATTAACAATTTCAAAGTATAAATAGTATAAATTATTTATACTTTGAACTTTTTATAACTGTGTTTTGCGCAAATATAATTCTGTTTATTTATACTCGGCCGTGTGGTGACGGCAGAGTAGAATACAATTGTCATCACCCCAAAACTCTCCCGTAGGTGTCGTACAAGGCGACTAAGAATAAATCATTGATGAGGAATGGGCAGCAGCGTTCCTCTTATACCACCCAGCAATGTACTGCGACTTTTGTGCCCGATAAATGGCAATAGGCTCGCCACCTATTACATGGGACCTGACATATTTGGCGAAACGTGGGTGCTAGTTCACCTCTGCCAACCCCTTCGGGGATATAGGCGTGATTTATGTATGTATGTATGTTATGTTAGCATGGGTAGAGTACAGGTTGTGCAGGTTGATGTATTAGAAGTAAGCAACATAAATGTTGTTTTATTAAATAAAAATCGCTTGAAGGGAAATATCAACAATTATTTGCCTCCGAATAATCTGGAAGAGTGTAGTGAGCATTAAGATATTAATTCTAGAAAAGAATCCCTGGGGGCTCAAGAAGGTTTTGTATAGAAAATCTTATTTACTTCAAGAGCTCACAGTGTTTGGTCCAAGCTGAAAGAGTAATGCTATTGCTACTTTTGAAAAAAGTATGGAATATTATATGAAATATTTTTATAGCTAGTTTCCAAAAGGCATGGGACAACTGCAAATCCAAAGTCACATAAGTCTACATCGATAATAATAATGAAATTGTTTGATGAGAAATGAACTTTAACATTCTTTTAATAACACCATTAAGTCTGGGAACATACGTTCTGCTCTTTCATATTAATGGAATAATTTTATGAGAAGAACAAAAATTCCTTAAAGAACACAATTATTTTCCTAAAATAACAAAAAAAAATTCTTCGAGCTCCAATAATTTTAATTAATTTATTTATTACACTTTATTGCAACAAATTATATACACTAAACAGAAAAAAAACCAATGTGATTATATGGTACCATAGGCAGCCTTATCGTAAAATGCGATCTCTTCCAGGCAACCTTAGGATGGACAGGATTTGCAAGAACAGTAACTCCGAGGGAAGTTGGCAAATAATAATAGAAAACTATTTATAATCACTGATAAACTGATTATAAATTATAATATACCTAAACTTATATATTATGAAATACAACATATAAATAGATACAATTAACAATATATAAAATATATAAATATAATATAATTTTTTGTTTGTGTGCGTGAGGGGATTGAGTATTTGTGAGCATATGTATGAATATGTAATAAATACTATAAGTGAAGAGGTCTCAGTGTAATGTAACTGAACTTTTTAATTTAGCTCCGGTAATACCTACTGGTATTGCGTTTTTGTTGTGGAGCAATTTGTTAAAAAAATGGCAAATGGCCATTAGCTACTAAACGTGCTTTCCGTGTTTACTTTCTTCTCGGTATCCTGTTTCCGATAATAAAATCATCAACTCTCGGGTTTTGAATCCTTCAAACTTTAGAATCCCCAAGGAAGTTATTACTCAAGAAGTTAAAGCAATTCCTACCTAAAGTAATGGACAACTTCAGAGAACGACTGAACCAGTGCATTGCCAATGGAAGCAGCCATTTGAATCATGTTTTGTTTAAATTAAAAGTTAAATGTGCTTTTACATACACATGTATTTATTTTTATGAACTTTTTTGTGGGACGATTGTGAGACAAAATGCAATCTTCTGTTTACTACAGCAGGAGAATAATGAGGATTTTTGTTTATTCATATTATTTTGAGGGGAAACATTTATAATACTTGTTCTCTTATAAGTAACTTACCCTAATTGACACGTCACAATTAAGTTTCCACGCATATAAGGAAGGATGTAAGCTTTTCTATACATTACATTAATTACATTAAGCACCTTTATGGTGTGATGGATGATATGAATCAAAAGAGAGTGAATGGCTTGATGACGTCTGACCGATATAAATGGAAGAGGACACATACTGCGCTAACCCCAGATAGATTGGGAACAGGGCAGGGAGAAGAAGGAGAAGGAGGGATTTAAGTATTCCTAACAATCGCTCACCCCTCATGACTTAAAGCTTGCCCTGTGGCGAATTTGATCGTGGGCAGGCTCATCCATAGTCTGTAGTTCATTTTTATTGAAAGCACGGCTTGAAAATCCGGCCTCTACTTAACTGTGTGGCTTAAAAGAAAATTGTTAGGAGCTTGAGAGATGCCTTATTTTCGAATTACCCGCACATACAATTCGAAATTGCTATTGTTTATTGAACTGGAAATGGGACGTTTTTGGGTAGAACGCCGTAATGTTCATTGGATTTGAGCACAGAACCATTTGAGTTACACTTTGTGTAAGCCTTTGGCATTGAGACGTGGTGCTTCACTTGTAACGTAGAGACGGGTTGGTTTTTCTTTGCAAATTAGAATACTGAATGTAGAAATCTGTAGAATAATCGGGGTTACCTATAGTTTGAAGTTTAAGTATATAGATACATAATGACGATAATGGAAAAAATAATAATTTAGTCATGAAATAATACAATATCATCTTTATCCGAACATTGCTTTGACTTGTACCAATGTTATCGCTAGCAGGGGCCTTACCACCAACTCTAAACGCGACTCACTTTTCACTGTTAAAGTGAGACAACGCTGTAACACCCGCGTTTGGATCGCACTAATACTTCATGGTACGGCCACAGGTCGTGCATAGGCTACTGTGCTATGAGCTTTAAGATAAAATTATAGTTTTGATTAATATTAAACATTTTAAATGATACGTTACTTTTACATACTGCGCTCACCCCAGATAAACTGGGAACGGAGCAGGAAGATGATGATGATGAAGAAAAATAATCACAAAGAAACCGTTCCACATCAGGACAATAATTTAGCAAATTTTTTCCGATCTTTTTTCCTTTACCAAATGAAAATTAATAAAGTTACCGTGTTATAAGTAAATATTTGAAAGTCGTCTCCGGTGAAAGGTTACAGAATAAAATTATTGCCTCGTGTCAGCCAGCCAAGACTTGGGGAATATCCGATGTCTTTTCGAACGAATATTCTGTCAATTGTTTGCATTTATCCAATAATCATACATTATGAAATTGGGTGTTTTGGTGTTTTATATTATCGTACATACACAAATCACGCCATATCCCCGAAGGGGTATTAGCACCTACGTCTCGTCAATTATATTAGATCCAATTAAATTATATTAGATTAAATTATTTAGTATCAATATTGAGGTTTTTAATACTGATGTCATCATTATCACTAGCCCTTATCCACAATCAGATAAGAATTAGGGGGGAATAAGCCATCACCGTAACGATGGCCAAATGCGGATTGGTAGATATTAACGATACGAAGATTTTGGGGTTAGAAAAAGAATTTCGAAAAATTATGATCTTGAGGCGGGAATCGAACCCGCGTCCGCTGCTATCCGGGCAGGTGCCTGACCGCTCGGCCACCCAAGATACTAATTAACTTGCCGAAATTCTTCTAACCTTTACACTTCACGTTGTAAGCCAACGGGTACCCTCGCAATGTAGAAATAAATTTCAAACATTCCAAAGCAGAAAAAGAATTTCTTTTTCTAACCCCAAAATCTTTGTACTAATTTTTCTAACATTTATATAATGTTAAAATTAAAATCGAATAGTAGATATTAACGATGGTATATGCAGACGATATGAACTTCTTAATATACCTTCCGAGGTATGGGGGAGCTCGTGATTATATGTTTTTCGTCACCCATCCAATAACTTGCCTTAGTAACCCTGATTAGTTTACGCAATCGCAGGCGAACCGCTTGCTTGGCTCCTTCTATTGACGTAAATCAAATTATTTTAGTTCCAATTACAATTTGAAGAAAATTGCTTAATCAAAAGCCTATTTTATAAATATCTCCAGGGATGTTGTCTAAAAATACACCATTTCTCTGGAGCTTACGAATCACAACCTATTTGGAGTAGAAAGTAAAATTGCTTGATTAATTTTGATATCTCTGTTTATTTCTTATTCGAACATTAAACACATAAATGTAAATAATTAAACCTATGGATAGAAAAGTATAGGGTTAATGGGCCATTCCCCACCACGCAGGCCCAGTGCGGATTGGTAGTTATTACAGAAGCAGCCGGGACCAACGGCTTAACGTGCCTTCCGAAGCATGGAGGAACTCGAGATAAAAAATTTTTGGTCACCCATGCTATGACCGGCCTTAGCGATCATTACTTAGTTTACGCAATCACAAGCCAAGCGCGGCCAAAGGCTATTCTTATGATTTCATGACTTATTATTTTTATATTATAATTTCGCATTATGTATATCTACCTATATTATGAGCTTTACAGATAATTAAACCCCGATTCTTCTGCAGATTTCTTCATTCAGAATTCTGTTTTTTTGACAAAATACAGCTTTCTATTTTAAAAAAATACAGCGCAATGAAATTTCGCATTTTACGGCACCATCGCATCACCCCAATTTCAATTTCGTTTCTCACGTTCGCGTTTGTAACATCTGTAGCTACAGTAATCAGCCGCGACAGTAATCAAATCGAGAATTCGAGAACTCGATCCTAAACCCAATCAATCGAAGTTGAAACGTGCCCGTGTCAAGAGGAGCGGATAAAATAAATGTTGGAATCGATTCGATATTGTTGACCTCTGTGGCAGTTGACATTTTGGGGACACTCGGTGACGGTATAGGGTAGTTTAGGCTACAGCAAGTTTCCGGAGAACTGTGAAGTTAGAAAACAGACAGAAATAAAATTTTTGTCTGTCAGATATATTAAATAGATCTACCTACATTTTAAAGAAGTTTTGCCAAACGATTTTGCTCTTTTTAATGAGACAGATACTAGACAGTTGGCAGGTCATATTAATATTAAATAATACTAACTAATGTGACGGCCGCCTTGGTCGAATTCTCAGATCGCTGGGTATTGCCCAAGAGGTCCCGGGTTCGAATCCTGGTAGGGGCAAACTTTGTGATGACCACAAATGTTTGTTCCCGAGTCATGGTTGTGTTAAACATAAACATAATTATATTAAAAATATGTCCGTCATCTAGTATCCATAACACAAGTGCTTAGGCTACTCACTTTGGGCTAGATGATAGGTGTGAGTGTAAAAAGTTTATTTATTTATTTATTATTTATAATATCAAAGAGAAAAATGGTCAAAAATAATGTACTAGTTAGTAGTTCGTGGAGAATTCTTTAAAATTAACCTTTTATTACCCATTATTAACCTATTATTACAATTCTAATGCATTCGTTTTCAGTCCGACAATTTTTTTATACAGTTGACTTTTTCGTTTGTTTTTCTAAGACATACGTAATTATTGTGTATATGTTATGTAAGTTATGTAACTTCTTTCTCTCACAGGGTTAGACCGTGATATTTTATATTCCACTTGCTACCATCCCGATTCGATTACTTTTAAAGTCACTGTTAATTTGAAATATAAAGGTATCTCACACTTAAGACACATAAAAATGCTATTATTTCTAATGTTTCTCTTTCCTTTCGATAAAAAGAAAGACGAAAATTGGTCCGCAGCCCGCTTCCGTCATCTTTGTCAAAACACATTTAACCTCCGCTTAACTCTCGCACACACGTTAAAACAAGGATTCCAATTCCGCTCAACACATCTCCGATTCCTATTAGCGAAAACCGACTCGAATTTCCATTACGCGATCATAATATAAAAGTGAAGGTCCTTTTTCGAATTCCAAGAATCGCGAGCCCGCGAGAACATGAGTAAATAAACGGAACAGAGAATAACCTTCATACGACCGCGCGAATCGGTTGCACTACTACAAGCACGCGGGGCATGTGTGCGTTACCACTGGCCGCTGACGCGCACGCGGGGAGACTGGATAAAACCGGTTTATGACGCACAGCCAGCCCCTGTAGCACGGGAGGAGGACAAATTCTCCTCTGGGAAAAGAAAATATTTTCCCCTCGCTCTAACTCACACTAAATTCCGAGACAAAACACTGTCAAGTGGTGGAGAGAAACTTTTTCCTCGTCCCGTGCTAGTCCTACAGTTGCCGTGTGGTGAATACAATTGTCACCTCCCCAAATCTCTCCCGTGGGTCCTACAAGGCGACTAAGGTAAATCAGTGATGAGGAATGAGCAGCAGCGTGCCTCTTATACCACCTAGCAATGTACTGCGTCTTTTGTGCCCAATAAATGTCAATAGACTCGCCACCTATTGGACCACCACATGCCACCACATGGGACTTGACATGGTTGGCGAAGCGTGGGTACAGGTTCACCTCTGCGTACCCCTTCGGGGATACTGGCGTGATTGATGTATGTATGTGTATGTAGTGCGACGGCGTTCTTAGGAAGCTTTCACTCTGTTCAGATTATCTACTCATGTACCGCGAGCGCTTTCCTAAAATCATTAACCACTTGTTTGTTTAGCGACGACTGTCTCGTCATTCCCGCCTCAATTAACTAGCGTTCCGTTTGTTTTCGTTTCACCTACACATTGTGTAGGACCGAGTAATTCCTCCCTTTGACAGAACCGCTGGCGAACAAGAGACTATTATTGTGTCAAAGATTAAATTGTGGAGGCGACAGATGGGAAGCTTCTAGTTGATGCTTCCAAATATACCTACTTGTAGGTTTTATTTATTAATTAAAAATTACAAAGAATATCGAAAACAATTTCTTTGTAATTATTTCTATTGTTGTTTGAAAATTTGAATATTGTTGAAGAACAAATTAGGTCAGATTGACTTCAATAAATAAAAACATTTTTTTATGTCCGGATATTAATTAATATTATAAGTTTTATAAGAAAATAAATAATTAATTTAATTCCCGGAGTACCAAAATTAATAAAGGTGATACTAGATGATATACGCACATGATCGCCAGCTATAATCCTCATAGGCCGGTAGAGGTGGCGTTTCATTATCTACATCTCGCCAAGTATTTAAATGTGAATAAATATAGTATAGATACTTGGACTTTAGGTTTACCACTGTATTTTGTGATGTTTTTTAAGCGAACGTTGTAATCTGTGGTCTGTAATTGTGCCTATCAATAAAATAAAATAAAAATACATGTCGAGAATATTATTATTATTTATTTGTTACGGAAGTCTATCGAAACGGCTTGACCGAATTTTATGAAATTGTTTGAATATAAAAGCCGTGTGGTGACGGCAGAGTATAATACAATTGTCACCACCCCAAATCTCTCCCGTGGGTGTCGTACAAGGCGACTAAGGATAAATCAGTGATAAGGAATGGGCAGCAGCGTTCCTCTTATACCACCTACCAATAGAACTGCGACTTTTGTGCCCAATAAATGGCAATAGGCTCGCCACCTATTACATGGGACCTAACATAATTGGCGAAACGTGGGTGCTAGTTCACCTCAGCCTACCCCTTCGGGGATATAGGCGTGATTTATGTATGTATGTTTTGACTATATTAAATAGGCCGTAGGCTAATTTCAAAATAGAGTTTGCCGAGTCAGCTAGTTAAATTATAAGATTATCTGAATGGAATAAAACATTGAAACATTGTGACTGCATTTAAACGTTAGGTTAACTTCCATGTTGCACATCGGATCCTAACTTGTCTATTCTAACAACCTAATCTTTGCCTCTGATACGACGAAGCAGACAACAAATAAATAATTCTTGCATGGGATTCCAAATTTAAGGAGCGACTAAAGTTAGCGATTTCCATCTCTTAGAGACATTAATACAATGTCGTTACGGCTGAATGCCCCTTTCATCAGATACACGAAATTTCATAAAAACCTTTTCCCTAAGACTATCTGTTTGTATCTTTTTATAGATTTTGTTTATGTGTCATCAATTCTCTCCAGTTCTGGCATATACTAAGGAAGCATAATTGTATATTTAATGCAATATAACATAAACTAGTAGTGACATTTGAAATTGCATATAGCTTGCACTTTCTAAGATACAAACAAACAAACAAATATTCTTTATTGCGCACACAGTAACAACAATTATTAAAGAGAACAAAGAGCAATAGTCATGTATGGACAATAGGCGGCCTTATTGCTATTAGCAATCTCTTCCAGGCAACCTTGGCAAAAGAAAAATTGTAAATATATAAAAATCCGTGGGGCAACTAAGAAATAAATAAATGAACAACTAATTTATAAACTACAACAAATATAGACAGCAAAACATTACAAATGACCGTATGTACCGACTGACAATGTTACACGCAGGTAACGTATAAAAATAAAAGCCACATCTTCTTACATCTTTGTATCTCTCAAAAATAATGCTTATTATACTCACTTGAGACGACGAAGCGATGACGGCAAAGCAGGTATACAATTAATTGTAACCACCTATTTTGTCAATTATAGAATGCGTATCATGCCCTCTCTCTCCAAGCAGTCGGAGTATTTATGACCATAAGTCGCGTTATACGCGCCGCTAGTAATATGGAAACAGTTAATACAAAAAGACGCAACCCAAAAATACGTAGACACATTCCTCTTTATTATATAAACTGGACCAAACTTTAGTCCATATATGAGTCATAGTTTAAAATTGATGGTAACCCTGTCTTTCGCTGAGCAAATAAAAGTGACAGCATCCATTTTAAACTATGACTAACATTAGTACATGTTTTATATATAATCGGGGATCGTTTGCTCTAAGTAATATGACCATAAGACAAGGTAAGCAATTTAGAGTTGTGTCTCTCTTGTGCTCGGCAAGCGATATATTATAATGCAACATCAATTGAAACAACTGCCAAACAGACACCAAGCACGCGATCAACTCGGAGTTACCGCACGGAACCCGTCGCCGCAACGTCAGATAGTTTCTAACTCAAAATTAGACACAGTGCCATATTCGGAAACTTTGGCTATGAACAGATGTAATGTGATTACTGTAATTACTGGCTGAGAAGCTTTGTACGATTGAGACGAGCCGTATTACTTGACTTCTCTTCCATGCTGACATGGGAGCGAGAAAATAACGAAGAATGTGCCAGCCCCGCTTCATACCGGTGGTCATAAGAGTCGTCTAAGGGATATTGTTCAGTGTCAACCAGTAACTCGACTGGTGGAGGGCAAATCACCAACAACAGCATACCCAAAGTGGGTTGTCAGGTAGGCCGACGGCAGTTAAACCTAAGCTAAAACCTTGAGCAGTTTGGATTGGAATGTTGTCACCCCAATCATTCTCTCCTTTTAGCGGTCTCTCGACATGATCTTTCTATTTGTCAGTGTCGTCATTCCAATACAAAGGTAGAGCACTAAATTGGAATAATTACGTTTAATTGGACGTAATAATTTATGAACTAATTTGTATGTATGCGAAATACACAACCATGTCAATTGGTTCACTGCATAATCACAACGAAACATTTCAATTTCAAAATAGTCGAGCGCAAAACTCTTCCCGTCGCCGTTAGATATACCTATTCTAATTCTAAACTTCAACACTTGCCCGTTCGAAAATAACCCATAAACCTTATTACGCCATTTTAAAGTTTACATTCCCCTGGCTGCCCATAAATCAGATATTACTGCCTGCATCCAAAATTGGGTGCTAACACTGAAACATTAGGGTTTATTTTCGCTAAGCCCTCCACTCTGAGTCGGGCAAAATTGCTACATGTTGCCCCTCTTGCGGTGTAGTTGAAAACTGAATTTAGTATTTGTATGGAAATTTATTGCACTCGGACGATGGAACAAATGCAACCAACGCTATCCTCTTTGCATGTGAAGTTATGGCTAACACTTATCCGGTTGTTTTAACAGGGAAATAAAAATCGCTGAACACAACTGAGTGTGAGATAGGATCGGGTTGGTGAATACATACGTATATAAACCAAGCCTGCTATACCCGAAGGAGTTGGTGTACTAACAGTCACCTCACCAGAAAGGAATGAGCTGATTACCATAGAACAACCACGATGTTGATTTTTATTTTAACAAATTTAATAATAGGTACATTTAATTATTATGATTATAATGTTAATATTGCCCGCAAGAAATATTAATAGAAACCCGAATTCAGACGTACTTATAATTTTTTTATTTTGGTTTTAGAATGCTTTCTCGATACGTTTACAAATCAAAACCTCGAAAAGTCCGTACTATGGCTACTGAGGATTAAGCGCGAGACATACTGCCGTCACTTGTACTGTGTCCGCATATAATCCCGGGCTTTCCAAGCTCGGTTGAAATGTGATGAAAGTATCGTGCGTAATATGAGCGCAGGGAAATCCCCGGATCCCCAAGTCCCAAGGGCGCCTTGATCTAACCACTCAGCTGCACTTCGTGTGTTCGATTCCTTTATCGGAACGTTTTTTCGTACCCTTCTTTATCCTTCGCGTCGTCGTAGAGAAAAACGAACCTAAAGCCTATTGCAGAAAGGACGGTAATCCGCTGCACTTGTATTATTTGATGAGACCGTCACGCGATAGACCGTTATGATGAGTGTAGCTGCTACGTCGTAGCGCTACACAATCAAAGTGTCGAGTAACCGAGAAATGGTTGTTCGGCAAAAAATGTGCGACAGCTGACGGTAACAATGGAGTCGATTCAACATTAGACATAATAACTGTTGTGATAAGGCCTAACAAGGTTAGCAAGATCTGAATCACGATTACAATGTTGTTTTACTACGTCGTAGCGGCTACGACGTAGCTGCTAAATAGCCCACTACGCGGACCTTGTGCGCATTTGCGCGCACTAAGGATTGCTGATTCTTCGTTACGTGCCTTCAGAAGCACCATACTATGAAGATACTGCCTGGGGTTTACGATCATTACATTTTTGTACTCCCCAGAGGATCGAACCCAGGAATTTTGAATCTTAATTCAGGTGAGCGAACCACTAGACAACAGAGGTGGGTATCATGGGTACGCAATCGCAGACCGCTACGTCAACCGAGCTCATAACTGATCTTAAAGTTTCTTTCTAAGCAGGATAGTTAGATTACTATTTTTATTTTATTTTGAACATTACAATTGTTAGAAAAATTACAAATTTTTATTCTAAAGAATATTGTGGTTAGAGAAAGTTCGAAAAATTACAGTCTTGATGCGGGAATCGAACCCGCGTCCTCTGCGATCAGGACAGACGCCTGTACCACCCGCCCAACCAAGACGTTTAGTTTTACGGATAGTTAGTCTTTCAAGATGGGCAGATAAATAAATTCTCCTAAAAAGTGCCAAAATAAGACACCTTTGCTGACTGCTAATATCCTGATTTCTGAACAACCAGAAACCACGAATCAACATGCTGACAAGGTGAACGACAATCTAGCACCGACAGCGGATGCTCAAAACGCGGGCAGATCCTAAACTAACACTCCGCTTAAGTCACAGCATTTTAGACCTTACTACTCGAGAGTTAAGGTTCAGGTGGTTCACAGACAAACAAACCGAAGTTTCCTATGTTTTCCTAAGTTTATTTGTGGGTGGAATTTTTGTTTCTTACCGGTTCTTGGATTGGATGTCGAGTTCGACGCGTCGACAAATTATGTCAGTTTTCGTGAGCAGTGTACATTTTTTGGTCACCCATACAATGACCGACGTTAACGAACATTGTTTACAAAAAAAAAAAGAAAATAAAGTTGAAAAATATTTTCTAGAATTTATATTTATGTAGACCACAAGAATCTAAGCCGCGACGTTCGCAATCGTGGCAAAAGCTTATACTGAGCCAACCAGAACGTTAATTAACTTGCTGAAATTTCTCTATGGGCCAACTTTACACATTTAGGTATTTAAATAAAAATACAAATAATAATTGGGGCGCAAGGGGGCTCACACAACATCTTTCGGGTCCCAAGCCAACCTCCCCTGCAAGCGGTGCGTCCTGCTGTATAACAGACGAGGCCCTGGCGAAACCACCCATCAACCCGCACTGGACCAGCGTGGTGGGTTATGGTCCAAACCCCTCCATACATAATTAAAGTCGCTCAGAGAGCTATGGAAAGGGCTATGCTCGGAGTATCTCTAAAGGATCGCATCAGAAATGATGTAATCCGACAAAGAACCAGAGTCACCGACATAGCCAACCGAATCAGCAAACTGAAGTGGCAGTGGGATGGTCACATCAGCCGCAGAACTGACGGCCGTTGGAGCCGTAAAGTTCTTGAGTGGAGACCGCGACTCGGTAAACGTAATGTAGGACTCCCTGCTACAAGATGGGATGATGACATACGTAGGCTGGCTGGAGTGGGCTGGATGAGAGTGGCCGAAAATCCTTCCGAAACCGGGCAAAGACAGGCGACTGCCCTCAAGCTACCGACCCATCACGCTACTATCGCACGTGGCCAAGCTGTTCGAGCGCCTGCTGCTGCGCCGAGTCCGCCCGCACGTCCCGCTCAGGGACGAGCAATTCGGATTCCGCAGCGGCCACTCGACCTCGCTACAGCTGGCGCGCGTGCTCCACCACCTCACGGCCAACCAGAACCGGGGCCATCGGACGGTGGGGGTCTTCTTGGACATCGAGAAGGCCTTCAACCGTGTCTGGCACCCCGGCCTCATCTTTAAGTTGGCCGCCACCAGCATGCCGCCCGCCATCGTGCAGATGGTAGCGTCTTTCCTCAAGGGCAGTAGCTTCTACGTTTCGGTCGAGGACGCCGACTTCCACACTTGCCCGATACGCGCAGGAGTGCCCCGAGGAAGCTGCCTTTCACCGTGCCTGTACGCCGCCTACACCAACGACATCCCCACGCTCCAGGACCGACTCCGGGAGTGGGAGAGGGACGTGGTGTTGGCGCTATTTGCCGACGACAGCGCCTTCTTCGCCTCGTCGCGCAACCCGCGCGCAGCCGCCGCGAAGATGCAGCTGCTGCTGGACCGCCTGCCCGCATGGCTGGACAACTGGAGGATGGCCGTCAATGTGGGGAAGACGGCTGCCATCCTAGTCGGGTCGAGGCCGCGCGTGCCCCTGCCGCTCAAGCTCCGTGGCCAGGACGTAGCGTGGCAGACCTCAGTGAAGTACCTCGGGTGTCACATCGACCGCTCGCTCCGGATGACGCCGCAGGTCGACCACTCGATCTGCATGGCGAAAATGGCGCGAGCCCTGCTTCGTCCGGTGTTGACATCCCGACTACCGCTGCGTACCAAACTGATGGTCTACAAGACCTACGTCCTGCCGCGGCTAACCTACGCGGCGCCGGCTTGGTACGCGCTCATCTCCCCGACCCAGAAGTCCAGACTGCAGGCCCAGCAGAACATCCCCCTCCGCGTGATTACAGGAGCGGAGCGGTACGTCAGGAACGACGTGATCGCCAGGGACCTCCGGATGCCGACGGTGGAGGAGTTCGTCTCCCGTCTGGCGCGTCGGATGTTCGACCGCGCCGACAACGGGCCCCACCTCCACCTCCAGCACATCGCACCCTACATCCCTGTGCCCCCAGGTTGTTCCAGACGAGCACTGCCCCGAGAGCTCCTGTCACCACCAGCCGCGGAGACGGAGATGTCACCAGCACCAGCTGCATCCCCGCGACGAGGCGACATCCCCCGGCCGAGATTCCGCGTCGTCTATGGCTCGAGGCGCGCCGCCGGGCGCCCGCCCCGCGTGCCGCGCCCGCCCCAGACGACGCGCCCACCGGACTGACACCGTGCCCGCCGCCCGCAGCCGAGCGCGGGACATTGCCCCGTGCACGCGGCCTGCTGCGCGGGCACACCCACCGACCACGACAACCAAGTCACGGCTGATCGCGGGAGACCATCTCCGCGCTTGATCGCCGTGACCTCACCGGACATGACACCACTGGATTGGACCATACCATCATCATCATCCCCACTTATCAAGCCGACCCACCACCAGGTTCCTTCCCCCCTACTCTCTGCTCCTTCGGGTACATGGCATAAGTCGAGGCCCGCTCGCTGGCTCCTAGCTGGGCCTTGCCCCACGGCAAACCACCCGGCATATGGTTAGACCGCGCCGAGGGCCTCACCACCAGACCGGGGTCGAGCACAGGGGGGCGATGGGGAGCCCCGCCGTCTTAGACGGTGGCTCAGACCACCGGGGGACTGATGTCCCCTGAGTTGATGCCCGGGCCATGAGCTACCGCTCGATGCCCGCAGCCCGCCATCAGGCGGATGACCCGGATGATGATGATGATGATGAAAATCGGGAGCAGTGGCGTGCATTGGGAGAGCCCTTTGTCCAACAGTGGACGAACAAGGGTTGATGATGATGATGATGAAATAATAAATAAAAAAGAAGACTGAGCAAAGATGAGTTCAAATCTTCCTTACCCTAATTACATACCATACTCTCCCGTGGGTGTCGTAGAAGGCGACTAAGGATAAATCAGTGATGAGGAATGGGCAGCAGCATTCCTCTTATACCTACCAACTAGCAAAGTACTGCGACTTTTGTGCCCGATAAATGGCAATAGGCTCGCCACCTATTACATGGGACCTAGCCTAATTAGCGAAGCGTGGATGCTAGTTCACCTCTGCCTACCCCTTCGGGGATATTGGCGTGAATTATGTATGTATGTATGTACTCTCCAAATCAAAATTGTAATCGTTCTAACCATTAATAATACTCGTAAACCAAACAATAGTAGCGTTTCTTGGTGAATGCTTTGTCGCTAACATATAGTACACAGTCTGTATAGATTTTCTTAATAGGATTACCCATCAAAAGCCAGCATAATAACGACTTAAGCGTCTACACAAATAAAGGACTTATGTGTTTTAAAACGAAGCAAGTTTACGACGAGAACAATTTCAAATAGGACATTCTCTATGGTTGTCATTAGGGTTGCCAATACCAGAATATAAAGACGTAAAAAGTGCCAAAATAGTCTTGTAGCGGGAAATATGCTGTTTTTTCTAATCTATTCTACTTTGTAATATTAGTAAAATAAAAAAAATATTTGTGTCTACTATGTTTACGACACTAAACATTCGATTTTGGAGTTAATTTTGAAACAAAAAATTATGATTGGTTGACGTGATCTTGTCAGTGCTTCTTATGTTTTACGTCGTTATTGAAGTAGTCACATAAACCGTATCGACATTCGGTATATTTCCAACAAATCACACACTGATATTAACACAACATGATAAAGGATAATTGTCCACATACCTTCTAAAATAGCCAAAGCCAATCCTGTTAGAGTTACAAATGACCAACAACATAACTCCCAATACAAATGGCTAAGGGCCATCGTACTTGATTCGTCAAAGGCTTCCCTGAGCCTTGTGTACTTAGACAAGTACGAGCGTAGCTGGACCGAAATTGGTGACACATAGTCTCATGCGGGGCCGTCTCACTGCCTGTGAGAGCAAACAATGCAACGCGGCGTTTACACCTGGCGATCCGATTATTACTTAGGCTATAAAACATTTATATCATTATACTGCAGATTTCCTGGAAGAGATTGCTGCTTAGCAATAAGGCCGCCTATTGTTATGTCCGGTGTGTAAATCTATCCTGTAATGTGTATTGTCTAAGTGTGCAATATAGTATATTTGTATTGTAAAACTCTTTTTATTTATTTATAAATAAATGACCGTGTGGTGACGGCAGAGCAGGCTGCAATTGTCACCCCAATCTCTCCCGCGGGTGTCGTAAAAGACAACACAGGGTTAAGATCGCGATAAGTAATGGTCAGCAATATTCATCTATACACCTTACCTAATATACTGCGATTTCTGTACCCGATAAATGGCAATAACCTCGCCACTTACATTAAATGGGACCTGGCCTAATTGGCTAAACGTGGGTGTTAATAATTCATCATTGGGGATATAGGCGTGATTTATGCATTTTAATAATACATATAATTGTTTATTGTAAACAAAAATTTTAAACATTAATAACAATTAGATGGTTTTTTTTAATGCTTTAAGGCCACTGAGAATATATTATTATAGGTCGTAGGCAATTTTATACTCCTATGAGATAAAATAACGTTTGCCTGGTCAGCTAGTTAAACTTTAAAATATAAAATTAAACAAATCGTCTTGCTATCATATTATGATATTCATACGGTGTGATGTCCACTTTTCGAATGCGAACGTAGCGTTGTGTTCAGTTGAGGGATCAGATTAAATACTAATCTGTAGAATCTACGAACCTATATTCTGCTTAGGGGCATTAAGGCCTGTCAATCGTCATGTATAGAAAAGTGACGAAAAAAACCATGTCCTAAGATTGATTAATGTTTATAGTGTGATTGGGATGACAATTAGTCCAATCCAAACTTATACAAAGCTCAATATTTGGCTTTCGTTTTACACACGGCTGCCTGCCAACACCAATTATAATGGATATTACTCTAACAGCCGACTTTCAAAGTAAAATACCAACATTTACCAGGCTATTGGCCTTGGATTTTTAACAGACAATAGGCGAGCATTAAACTTTGAATCCTGCCCATTAAATCCTGGGTTAAGTGGGCCGGCTCAGTAATATCATAGTACTCTCGAAACTGACTGAACTTTGACTTGGCCCATTATTTCTGTTGGCCGAACTACTGCTTTCGAGGACTTGTATATTATTATAGTAGAACTAATCGGCGAGTTCCGACAGCTTAGATTTGAGGAAAAGATTCGTCGAGACAGACATGACATAAAATCCAGTTTGTGTTGATACTTGACTCGGAAGAAACACTTTTCACTCATTGTATAATTATAATTATATAATAATAAATAAATAATTTTAGAATAATTCAACTTCTCAGCTATTTTTACCTAGTTCTGCTTACTGTAATTAAATAATTTTAGAGTATTTTTTCAACATTTAAACCATTTTTAAATTTGCGGAAGACGGATGGATGATTTCGACATTCATAGAGCAAAGGAAACCCGTGAAAAGATGGATGGATTGCGTGAGATGTTATATGGAAGTGATGAGTGTGGATGAGGAGATAACTAGTGAGTGGAGAAAGAGGACATATGCGCGAAATAGGACGGGATAAGAGCAGGGTAATGATGATGATTGTTACAACTACGTTCATTTTTAATATTCTTAAGTTGGAAGAGCATCTGACATCAATTACAAAAAAGCAAAGGCACTCATTTATCTCGTCTGGAAGGCATTTGGGGCACTGACACCAGATATTATGTTACAAATATACAAAACCTTCATAAGACCAAAATTAGAATATGCTGTTCAGATCTGGAATCCATATTTTATTAAAGATATCAAACTTCTGGAGGATGTACAGAGAAGTTACACAAAATTATCCAGAGTTCTTAAGCGCATGACATAAATGAAGAACGTCTGAAAACATTCAAAATAATAATTTTTAGTTTGTTACATTAACATTAGTCGAATCAGATGTCTGATTCGACGATGGTGATGTCATGATGATGTCATCATCATCATTACCAGCCCTTTAATGTCCCCACTGCTGGGGCACGGGCCTTCCCTTTGGATGGAAGAATATAGGGAGGTTGGGCCACTGGCCCAGTGCGGGTTGGTGGATATTAACGACTGCAGATGCAGGCGGGACCACCGGCTTAACGTGCCTTCTGAAGCACAGAGGAACTCGAGATAACAAATTTTTGGTCACCCATCCAATGAACATTGCTTAGTTTACGCAATCGCAGGCCAAGCGCGCTATGCCACTCCGCTAGCGAGCTCCATCCATTCAATCAACACCAAAAGTCACAACCGTCAACCAATACTATTATATTTAGCCAGGGTTACCCTGAATAAATCTTCCTAGGCGGCTTCTCGAGAGCCCAGGAATAGAACAGATTATTGTAAAAAAGGATAGAGGAACCAAGCCGAGATGCAGCCAGTAAATAGATGGACCCAGAAAGTACGGTTTTTGTGATTTTTTTGGCATTCTATATTTTGCGTTTGGACGGATGAATGTAGGGAAAATGAGCCATAACCTTTTGGAGAAGGACACCTGGGCAACTCAATGGCGCGTGAAGTTGAAGTTTTTGTATAAACTAAGCAATGTACGCTCAAACCGGTTATGGGTCACAATGGCCTATGGCCCATTCTCCCTATATTCTTCCATCCAGAGGGAAGGGCTGGTACCCAGCACTTAAAAATGCTAGTGATAATGATGATTTTTTTTAATGCTACACAGGGAAGCTCTTGCCCTTCATCTCACCTGATGGTAAGTGACGATAAGGCCGAAGATGGAATCGAGCTTCCCTTCAACCACAGAGGGGCTGGCTATCTCATCATAATTGTCGGAACACAATAATGACAGATAGATAGATAGATAGATATACTCTTTATTGCACACCAAATTAAAACAAAACAAGAAAAATTATTACTACTACAATAAAAGTGATACAATTGGCGGTCTTATCGCTAAGAACGATCTCTTTCAGACAACCTTTGAATGGACAGGATTGTAAACATTGCGTATTTAACATTGCGTATAATAATGTTAATAATGCTGTTAACATTATTATTATGGCGACAGATTTTGATAAGATAGTGGTAGCTAGCCAGGCGGACTTAAAAGAAGTCCTACTACCAACAACCAAGTACAACTTTGAACCCCCCTGAGGACCTCCGAATCTTAATTCCGAACCACTAGACCACGGAGGCATTTGGCATGGGTGAATGAAAGCCGTGTGGTGACGGCAGAGTAGAATACAATTGTCACCACCCCAAGTCTCTCCCGTGGGTGTCGTACAAGGCGACTAAGGATAAATCAGCGATGAGGGATTGGCAGCAGCGTTCCTTTTATACCACTTAGCAATAGTACTGCGACTTTTGTGCCCGATAAATGGCAATAGGCTCGCCACCTATTACATGGGACCTAACATAATTGGCGAAATGTGGGTGCTGGTTCACCTCTGCCTACCCCTTCGGGGATCATCATCATCGCCCTGCCCTTATCCCATCCTATTTGGGGTCGGCGCAGTATGTCCTCTTTTTCCATTCTCTTCTGTCCCTCGTCATCTCCTCATTCACATCCATCGCCTTCATATCACACCTCACACAATCCATCCATCTTTTCAGTGGTCTTCCTCTACTTCGACATCCATCAACATTCATGTCCATAACTTTCTTACTCTCATTCGTGGCATCACGTCTCATAACATGTCCATACCAAGCTAAACGGCTCCCTTTCATCTTCTCTGTTACTGGCGCTACTTTCAGACTCCCTCTTACGTACTCATTCCATATTTTGTCAATTTTTGTCACTCCGCATAAATCACGCCTATATCCCTTCGGGGATATAGGCTTGATTTATGTATGTATGTATGAAAATCATTCTGCACCAAGTTTATACTGAAACAGCTTTACATTCTAAGGGGCCGAACGAGCCTTCCCTACCGAAGCTTATCAGGGGTACTGGACTCAACATTTACCTCACATTACCCAGCAACTAAATAACGAGTGTCCGAGGAAATAAAAGCGGTAGGCGGAGTGCCGTCCGGTGATATACGACGCCATTTCCACACTCACTCCCCGCGTTACCTGTTAAGTCGACCGCGGTAAGTGGCAAGTCCAGTATTTCCCTCCCTCTCTCCGTACCAAGTGGAAGAGGGACGCGAGAGAAGTTTTCGCTTGACACTACACGTGTTTAAGTTATGCCATTAGATAATTGCGGTAGAAAAAGTGTTTGGTGGGCGCGACATGTTTACGGCGTCAGGTAAAATTGGTTCAGCGTTGACTTATTTAAGGGCCGGTTTTTTGATGCATAGTCAACTCAATCTGTTGTTAAAAAAAATTCTAATAGTCTGATATTTACATACATACATAAATCACGCCTATATCCCCGAAGGGGTAGGCAGAGGTGAACAAGCACCCGCGTTTCGCCAATTATGTTAGGTCCCATGTAATAGGTGGCGAGCCTATTGCCATTTATCGGGCGCAAAAGTCGCAGTACTTTGCTAGGTGGTAGGTATAAGAGGAACGCTGCTGCCCATTCCTCATCACTGATTTATCCTTAGTCGCCTTGTACGACACCCACGGGAGAGATTTGGGGTGGTGACAATTGTATTCTACTCTGCCGTCACCACACGGCCAGTCTGATATTTAACTATTGGTAAAAATTGGTTGAGTTGCATCGATAAACCGGCGACTCAATCAATTGTTAAACATTGTTACCAATGTTTAAATATCGGTCTAATATTTAATTTTAATCATTAGTAACAATTGGTTGAATAAATTAACTTCTTCTTCTCCCTGCCCAGTTCCCAAGTTTATCTGGGGTCTGCGCAGTATGTCCTCTTCCATTTACATAGGTCAGACGTCATCAAGCCCTCCACTCCCCTTTGATTCATATCATCCATCACACCGGAAAGGTGCCAGTGATGAATGAATGTATAGAAAAGAGACGGAACAGACCATGTCGATAGACCGATGAACGGAGAGAGTGATTAGGATGAAAACATTCCAATCCATATTACACTGCTTAAGGTTTTGTATTAGGCCTTACAGCTGGCCGCCTTCCTGACACCAACCCTCTTTGGGTATGCTGTTGTTTGTGGTGTTCCCTCCACCATTCGGGTGCCCCAAGGTCTACACCATTGTTCTACACCGGGCAATCTTCCTTAGTCGACTTTTACGACACCCATGGGATGATTCGGGGCTGACCCATTCTACGTTATTTGTTCGCTCCCAGGCCAGCAAACTACTGCTGGAAATACCTACTGCTGGAATAAAAATACCGTCCAACAAAAGCAGTCACGGGGAATCTGCATTTTTCTGGTTTTTCCTTCTGCGTTGTCTAATGCGAGCTCTAGTGGTCGCGTAATGACAACGCTGGCGGTAATTTACTGCAGCATTAAGGCACGCTGGATATTAGAGCGTGTTTTATAACAACCTCCACGAAGAAGCAACGCTGAAAATGTACAAGCTAAAATACGTAAGGCAACTTACATACATACATAAATCACGCCCATATCCTCGAAGGGGTAGGCAGAGGTGAACTAGCACCCACGTTTCGCCAATTATGTCAGGTCCCATGTAATAGGTGGCGAGCCTATTGCCATTTATCGGGCACAAAAGTCGCAGTATATTGTTGGGTGGTATAAGAGGAACGCTGCTGCCCATTCCTCATCACTGATTTATCCTTAGTAAGGCAAGTTAATTATTTATATTATAAATTTTTTAAAAGAAACAATTGTTGCTTGCTCCCTTATAAGTACACTTACACTAATAAATTGTACACACTTATAAGTTACGAAGTTTCCTTTGATATCGTTTTTCTAACTATTAAATTGGTAAATAATTTGTTATTTATACAAATATATTATAAGATTTGGAAACTTAGAATTCTGCATAGAAAATAAACAAACAAAATAGAAAAGTTAAATTCATCGGGCCGTACAAAACTAAAAAAAATATATATCGCCAACCGAATGGCAACCTTAAACAGATTGTACACACAGATCAAACATTATCCCACTTTTTCCGAAGCCGATTAAAACATGATCCCTGGTGAAAATGGCATTGAAATCTAAGCACCCTTTACGGCTGAAACACCCAAAAACTATTTCACCCCCACATTTCCCCACACAAAGCCTCCGCAAATAAGTACTTACTCCAGTCATAACAATGAATATTTATTAAAAAGCCGCGGCAAGATCAAAGAAAGAACCCGCGTGTCGCTCAAAAGATTTCCACCGCACAAAGGTAGGTCACAATAGTACGGGAGCCATATCCCAAATTCCCTCAAGTGAAGGCAGCTCAATAGAGCAATCTCATAAAGCTACAAAGTTAAAAGCCGCCTTTGTGTCGCTCTAAAGCGACGAACTCAAGGTTGGATTTGCGGGATTCCAACGGCAATTGGCGGCGTGAGGTAGCTGGATTACATACGGCCAAAACGTGAACTGCAATCGAATAAAAACTTTAAATACATACTTACATGTCACGTATTTCTCTCCCACAGGGGTAGGCGGAGATCACTTCTTTCCACTTGCTACGATCCTTGCATACTTATTTCGCTTCATCTGATCTCATTTATGTCTTAATGCCTGCCCGTCGGTTTCAATTTAATTATGAAAGATTTGCCTAAGTCTTCTCCTTGCCATTCTCGTTTTTGTCATTCTCTTGTCCTTCATTATTTCGATGTGACCAAACCATGCGTGCATCCTTTCTAAATTCTTGTCTACCTACGTATTTATAGTGCCTTGTCCCCCCCTAAAGTATATCACAGTCAAAGTACATAAAACCAGTCCTCAGCACAAAGTACTCTTGCGTCTTTCCCTCATGGACCCAATAACTTCCAAACTGGGCTTCATCTGACACATTAGATTATATTATAGAATTTCCTTCCGGGAAGAATTTGTACTTTGTATCGTATTGTCGCAGTATAGCGACATCATAATTATACATTTTTTCATTTAATTTACATTAAATACACTTCTCACGCAATACTGGATGTATTGCGTGAGAAGTCTCTTCTGTGGTTTCATCCCTCAACATTTATGTCCACTACTTGAGTCGAGCTTCACCTGGTACCTCAACCACCAAGGGACTGGCTATCTTATCACAAATTGCCGGAACACAATAATGCTTATAAATTATTATGGCCACAAATTTTGATAAGATGGTGTTCTGAAACCGAGTTCAAATTTCGGGAGGTTCAACCATCACGGAGACCACGGAAGCGGTTATAATTCTTTACTTCCAAATTAAATATATAAATATTCTAATATCAATCAATCAATTTCAAATACATCACATTCACGCTAATTCCATCAAAAAAAACATTATGCATTCACCGCTTATATGGCAACAGTCCTCTTATTTCCAACACAACGTGTGCTATAAATTAAAACGCGAGCATTGCGCTAAGTAGCGTCCCCATCAAGCTATTTAATAACTTTTCAACTCCATGTGTTACCACAATACAGCAACAATAGCCCATAAGCACACTATAGTGACACAATTTCCCCGCGAAATTATCACAATGTTCGACACAGCGTGCTTTCACAACTTCCTACTTGGAGTCATGACAAAATTAAGCCGAAACCACTGTTGATGTCAGTTTGAGTCGAATGCTTTTGGTAATAAGGCTCGTTTTGCGTTGTGCGGTCGAAGCAGTCGTTAGTTAGTCCATCATATCTCTATTGGGACAATTAGTTTGCGATCTCCCACTTGGATATATACGGAATTGTTTTATTGTGGTCTAGTCTACGTTTCTGTGTGCGTTTATTAAGCGTTAATTTACGAATAATTATCTGGGTTTAGCATTATAAATTTATATTTTAGCAAACAATTAGCATGTTTCATTAAAAAGGTTCATGTTAGTTTTTCCAACAATTCAATTAAACAGTATGCTTACTTTGATTTTAATTAGAACATTTTTATACTTATATGTTTGGTTTGTCTTGGTTGGCCGAGTGCAGAGAACGCGGGTTCGATACCCGCATCAAGAATATAATTTTGGAACTTTTTCTAACCACCAATTTCTTTAAGCAGTATTTTGTTGGAGAAAAGTCTTCACGAAGGGACTTTTAGTTATTAGTGTACCTTGAATTTATTGTCATCTATCGGGCACACAAATTACAGTATCTTGCTAAGTGGTAAAACAGGAACGCTTCAGCCTATTCCTCAGCACTGTTTAGCCCTTAGTCGCCTTGAACGACACCCGTAGGAGAGATTGGGGGGTGACAATTATGTTCAGCTCTGCCGTCACCACACTGCATATTTTAGTTGTATCTCTTTGTTATTTTAGAAGCGACATGTAATTGCAATCTCCTCTTTTTACTCCCCACCCTGATATTATTCCGCTAAGTATCTGGCATCTCTTTCTACCCACGCGATTAAGGATAATCTCTCTTTCCTTTTCGAGGTAGTGATTATTAGCTAATCAATCGTGCTTCGGGTCTGATATACCACGAATATTAATATACTGATTCATGTAAGTGGTAAGCTTCAATAATAATTTCCTACGGTTGTATAATTAATAACAATCAGTGTGATCCTAATTATTATAGCCATGAATTAATACTCGTATAAAACATAGGGGAAGCCAGCCCAAAGCGGATCCGTATACTGCTTGAAACAACGAAATTATATTGCATTTTTTTTGCAAGCACTGTAAATGTCTGCTCTTTTAGGATAAAAATAGGTGAAAATTTAAGTTGATCTTGGATATATAAATGTATACAAAAAATGCATGCGAGAATTCCACGCTGCAGACAGTTTATTACATGGCATACTGCCGCACTCAGAGACGTCAAATAACGTTAATGAGTACTTAACGTCAAAAAATGACAATTCAAAACTAGTCGCTATTCTTGCCGGGTCTATGGTCTAGATTTGAATGAAAATTTTTGACATTAAATACTCATTAAAGTTAATTGACGTCTCTGAGTGCGGCAGATAGACAGATACATGACAATAGGCTCGCAACCCATTCTATCGGCCCTATCCTCATTGGGTGTTGATTCACCTCTGCCTACCCCTTCCGAGATATAGGCGTGATATATGTATGTATAGGCACAGACATACTTACATAGTCATATCAGCCTTAGGCAGAATAGAGCAGCATACATTAAATTTGGCCGTGTGGTGACAGCGGAGTAGAATACAATTAATTATCACCACCCCAAATATCGTACAAGGCGATTAAGGATAAATTAGTGATGAGGAATGGGCAGCAGCGTTCTACTTATACCACCTAGGAATGCACTGCGACTTTTGTGTCCGATAAATGGCAATAGGCTCGCCACCTTGGGACCTAACAAATTTGGCGAAACGTGGGTGCTAGTTCACCTCTGCCTATCCCTTCGGGGTAGGCGTGATTTATGTATGTATGTATGTACATATAAGGTACAATATTATTAAGGTTATGCAAATTCTCTTGACTTTTGCGACCATAGTACATAAGTTAATTACATTCACTTGGTTCATTCCACTGTAGATCAATGTAAGTATAAAAGTTTGTGCTACCATTGTACATAAATTAATTATATTCACTTAGCTCTTTGCACTATAGGTCATTGTAAGTACAAGTTAACTCTCTGTCTAGTTAGTAACTATGTTAACGCCAATAAAACGGTTTCCTTAGCATCGCAAAGTGTAAGTAGCAGGTAGTTACAAGTAACAACTTTTCTCATACATAAGTAATTGATACAATTGCATTTAAACTCAGAGCTGCGAAGTTCAGCTGCGAAACGCTACGGTTCGTAGCGCTGTAGCGTCGTAGAATTTTCTTACACGATTTTGGCTTATGTGGTTATTGTGCTTTGTTTATTCAGTAAATATTTATTGAACGATTATTTTTGTCTCAATATGCGCTTGGGTGTACAGATAGGTGTAAATATTATGCAGAGTGTCCACTTTAATATTTCAGTTTAGGGCTGCCATCCCCTTCCCTTTTCATAAATTCCTGTTTGAGTAGTGGAAACACTTGACTAGTTTTTAAAAACCGAACAATATTGAGGGTTACCTTATTAATATTTGTGTAGTAAAAAGCATCTAAAGTAATAGCAAAGAAATTCAATTGCCGGCCGCCTTGGTCGAATGCTCAGATTGCTGGGTATTGGCCAAGAGGTCCTGGTAGGGGCAAACTTTGTGATGACCACAAATGTTTGTTTCCGAGTCATGGTTGTGTTTATGTTTATGTAGTATATTTTCAACATTTATATACATAATTATATTAAAAATATGTCCGTCATCTAGTATCCATAACACAAGTGCTTAGGCTACTTACTTTGGGCTAGATGATGGGTGCGAGTGTAAAAATATTTATATTTTTATATTTTTTTATATAATTAACAATAATTCCATCGTCGACATTTGCTTATATTCTCTTTTGTAAACAGATAATCCGGTCCATATTTACAAGCGCTAAGATTCCTAATTGCCCAAAAATAGATCTACAAGCAGAACACCGAGCAAAATTACCGTTACAGGCGTCCATTTGCAAATGCCGCTAATCGCAAGGCGATAGAAAACAAAATGGCGTCGACCCTGTTTAGTTGGCGGCAAATAAAGTTGCCCAAACAGTAGTTCTGTCAAACTTAGTTGAAGATAACGTCTCTTGGAGTGTTATCGGCCAATCAGGGCAGTGTTAAGGAGCTTACGGACGTGACGGGAAAATAACAGTGCTCCTAGAACGAACTTTTCTAAGGTTCGAATCGTAGCCGTATCGAGAAAGCACTCTGAAACCGAAACAAAATGAAATTAAATACAAAATTTAGAATCGAAAATTTAGTAAAATGTCTTAGGTAATATTAAAATAATATTAACAGCTCATAAAACAAACAAATATGTATTATTGGCAAGTTTTTTGAAAAAGGGCCAGGTCAAGCGTACGAAACCGACGGGCATGCATGAAGAGATTGAAAAGATTGGATGAAGCGAAAGAAGTATGTAAGGATCGTAGCAAGTGGAAGGAAGTGATCTTTGCCTACCCCTGTAGGAGAAGGGCGTGCCGTATGTATGTGTGTATGTATTTTTTTTCATCAATAGTATTATGAAAGATTATTTTATTTCATTTACAAGAATTTCAGACACATTAGGTATGTGTTTATAATGTGAATAATAATTTAATTTAATAAAACATACACAGGTACCTACATAAATCACACCTGAAGGGGTAAGCAGAGGTGAACTAGCACCCACTAATTAAAACCTTATAAATATTCATAATTTTCCAATCGATTTACATATATATAAAAAAACGCGAATTAACATCCCACATTTCGTCAATAAGTTCCCATTTAATAGGTGGCGAGCCTATTGACATCTACAGTATATTGCTAAGAGGTCTAACAGGAATGCTGCTGCCTTAATATCCCATTACTTATCGCTGTCTTTACTTTTAGTTGCCTTGTATGACACACCCACAACATAAATGGGGGATTTCCGAGCTGAATTTTCTGATTAGAAATTTTGGAGTACTTTCTCAATACTATCACGATTCGAACCTTCGAAAAGTTCGTGCTCGGGCCTCAGGTCTCGTTGCAAACATGTTAGGGCGGGCGGCAATTAAGGCCACTACACGTGTTTTTCTCGAGCCTGCTCGGATGGAGCACTTAAATTAAGCTCGTTTGTCCGAGAATTGTTTTCCCTGATCATGATCTATGATTTTGGCTGGAGTTCGATGAACTCTGATGGAACGTTGAAGGTTTGGTTGATTGCAAAAACTCACTTTTAGGTTCTGCCTAAAAGTGTTTTTGCTGTTTCTTATCAGCTTTGATGTGCCGTATGGTGAAGATGAGGTCGCTAGCGCAGTGGCATAGCGCGCATGGCCTGCGATTGTGTAAACTAAGCAATGTTCGCCAAGGCCAGCCATTGGATGGGTGACTAAAAATTTGTGTTCTCGAGTTCCTTCGTGCTTCGGAAGGCACGTTAAGCGATTGATCCTGGCTGCATCTGCAGTCGTCAATACCCACCATCCGCACTGGGCCAGCGTGGTGGGTTATGGATTAATCTCCCTATATTTTTACATCCATAGCGAAGACCTGTGCCCTACCCAAATTTCTCGTACAAAAGTTAATTAGAACAGTCATGAGGAATGGGCATTGTGCAATTTACGTGCCCAATAGATATATACGCGCCACCTATTACTTGGTTTGTTGGTAAAACTTGATTGTTTATTCACCTATGCTCTTAGGAGATAAATTGATTGTTTTTGAGTGTTATCTACTTTAAAATGTAGTGACAATGTTCAATTGTTCAAGGTAATTCGACTAATTTTCTTTCAACCCTATTTTTATCTGTTTCAAAGTCACAACTTGGTTGTATCATTTTAACCTTCAATTTGAAACGCAGCCACAAAAAGAACTCCACCAAAGGGCAAATATAATTTAATCACACGCCAGTTTAATCCGAAAAGTAGTTCCATTTCAAAATTTATTTTTCCACTCCAACCGAATGGTGCTCAGGATGCTCTCTCAAAGGCGGCGCGTCCTATTCACTCGCCCACCGTTCCATATCTCAAATTCCGTTCCGTTCACTCGTTCACTCGTTCAGTTCTCATTCAATTCCAGGACGCCATTGCTTGATTAGCCTTGTCACAGCCAGGGCTCGGCTTTGGTGGAGCAGACGCTATTTTCACGTTCGATTCCAATATTTTCCATTTTGTGGATAAATTTGGATTGTTATTTTAAGCGTTATCATCTATCTATTAAGACCCGTAAAAGCGGTACACTTTGCAGTTAAATAATTGAGTAGTTAATATGTTAAAGCCTCAAATTTTCACTTTAAACTTTTAACTAAGGATTGAAACAGTTGACAAGGAATCGTGCTCGATAAATGGTATGAGGCTCGCCTCATATTACATCGCTCATATTACATGGGACCTAACATAATTGACGAAACGTTGGTGTTAATTCACCTCTGCCTTTGGCGTCATTTTTTCAAGTACCTACTATGTACTTTCACTTTAGAATCATCTTCCTCAACTAAAATTTGAGGATTAAAAATGGCAAATGGAATTGTTATGACTTTGACAAAAATCGGTTATGCCTGAATAATTTTTTAATACCTAAATTTTATTACAAGATGTGCATGAACCTAGAAAGAGAGAAAGACCGAAGAAGCGATGGATGGATTGTGTGATAGATGAATTATGAAGAAGAGGGGAGTTCATGCTGAGCTCACGTCTAATAGAGGAGAGTGGAGAAAGAAGACATGTTGTGCCAACCCTACTTAGAGTACGATAAGGACAGGGAGAAGAAGACGTTTTATCACAGATTATTCCAGGTAATTGCTGTTAATTATATGACAGGAATGAGATTAGGTAGATGTGTAAGAATCGCAGCTAGTAGAAAGGAGAGATCTCTGCCTACCCTTGCAGGAGAAAGGCGTGACATACAACATATACATAATATTTTGATGTTCAACTAAATAATACATAGGACCGAATGTAACGTAGTGGAATACGGACTCCCGCCACAGTATTCGCCTTCAAAGGCATTTACATGGCGTGACTAATGTTATCAGAATTCTAATGATTAAAAGGAGATGGTTCCGTTTACAATGTACATGCGTCTTGTTCATTGATTCATAGAATAATTTACTATGTTGCGTAAACCTTTGTCATTATTTAAACATTATAATATTAATGTTTCTTCTCTTTTAAATGTATATTTCTTAAACCACTATATAACACGAGTGTGGTTCAAAACGACGAAGATTAAAGACAGCGATGAGTAATGTGCAACATTATTCTTTTTATACTTACATACATACATATACATAAATCACGCCTATATCTCCGAAGGGATAGGCAGAGGTGAACTAGCACCCACGTTTCGCCAATTATGTTAGGTCCCATGTAATAGGTGGCGAGCCTATTGCCATTTATCGGGCACAAAAGTCGCAGTACATTGCTATTGCTAGGTGGTACAAGAGAAACGCTGCTGCCCACTCCTCATCATTGATTTATCCTTAGTCGCCTTGTACCACACCCACGGAAGAGATTTGGGGTGGTGACAATTGTATTCTACTCTGCCGTCACCACACGGCTTTTTTCTTTTAATAGTACCTAGCAATTTTACGTGCCAAATGGCAATAGGCTCGTCCTATTACATGAGTCCTAACGTAATTGGGGAAACGTAGGTGTTACTTCACCGTGATTATGTATTTAATTGCATTAATGGGCGAAATAAAAAGTAAATCATTTTTTTACAATTTTTAAAATACATTCAATTACATTATAAAACAATACTAGTGTAAATTCTAAAGTGTAAATCCTAGCAATACAAACAACAAAGTCTAAATATCTAAATGTCTAATTTATCAAATAGATTTCGCAAACTAGAAGTTTGTTAAAAACTCAGACTATCGAGAGAGTTAGCAGATTTATTACTCGGCTTATTTTACTAGTGTAATTTCGCAAAGTAAGATAAGCAAATTTAATACGACGACGCACCGAACAACATTTTGTTATTTGACGCTTAATAACATTTCGCAAAGTTGCCCCAAAGTAAATATCAACAAACCGCTGGCCCGATTGGCACGCAGACTGATACAAACAGAAATTTCCAATTCCTCTTTAGGAAACCCGCGGCGTTTCCACATGAGTTGATAAACCGAACAGAGTAAAAGCACAGTGTACACAGTAATATGTCTTCATACAAACTAGCCGCTGCCCATTAGAATGTGTGCTTTCGTACTCGGCGCCGTGTAGGCACGCACTGTAACGCACACATTGACATAAAATACGGGGGAATACGGGGGCCTATTGGGTTCGGTGTGATCGGGTGTGTAAGAGGTGATTGCACTTTCGCTCGCTCTAATTCCCGTCCGGCAGTTTCGCGCTCGCAGCCGCCGCTTTTGTTAAAACCCTTTTTGTTGTTTTTTTTAATTCTCCCTATATTTTAGGGAAGGCAAAGGGTCTAGCCCATACAGCCATGTCTTTAGTGTATATTTATCTGTAGTGAGTGAGTGGGTGAAATGTATGAATGAAATGAATTTTAGGTTAAAATATGGGTGTCACATATTTTATGTCGCATCTAGGGAGTGCTTGGCGCGAATTGAATGGTAACAGAGTTCATGATGGTGACTGATGAGGTGGACAGAACCACTTTTTACAGTGGTTTTTACCACAACATCAAACACATCACAAGACTAATTTTCAATGATTCTGCATAATTGCACATCAACACGGATGCTTGTGCATCAAAATAACACCACTTTCACTGCACAAAATCCACTCCTTATCAATTTTAGAATTAGCGAAAATAAATCTGACTGACACCACGAAACGCGCCAAACACTCCTGTTACAACCCTAGCGTCAACGCAGAGTAGGCTAATAACTCGCCGACATGCCGCAGATACACTACTGGTTATATACTGTGGTAAAAGCTTTCTGAGAACGCCGTTGCACTAAGAGGCCGTGCGTCATAAACCGGTTTTTTCCAGTCTCGCCGCGTGCGCGACAGCGGCCAGTGGTAACGCACACATGCCACGCGTGCTTGTAGTAGTGCAACCGATTCGCGCGTTTGTATCAATAATAATAATAATATTAATAAATCTTTATTTGCATAAAACATGGTACACATTTGGATGTTATCATTAAAATTAAATATTGCACATGCACGTTTAATCGATCTATCGATAAGCAAATATTATTTCGTCGTCATTAAAATTGTCAAGTTAAAACATATAATTCAATTCAATAAGCTGCACAATTAGAATAAAATTAATAAACATAAGGAACACAAAACACATCTAACGTCAACAACACATAAAGGAGAAGGTTATTCTCTGTTCCGTTTATTTACTCATGTGGCGTTTCTGGGCTCAACTCGTGCGATCGTATTCATTGCGCATACTGCCTTTTGGTTTTGGGCCCCGATAAACGTTTACGAGTTGCTCTATGGAGCCTATAGTTGCGTGTGTCCGCTAAGGTCTGTAACTGGATGGTTGATCACAAGTTTTTTACGAAGCACGTTAAGCAGATTGTGCGGGCTGCACCCGTCTATCGTTAATTCCCTATCTGTGCATGAGCGGCGGGCACAATACAGAGCTGGTGATGTTGATAAGTATTAGTCGTCTTTACAAAGAAACACATTCAAACAATTATAAATCACGCTTAATTTTATACCAGAAGGATAAATTGCTAGGAGGTGCGATAGGAACACTGCTTTCCATTATATTGTAAGCATTAGGTAGCATTAGGTACGATGACCGTGTGGTGACGGCAGAGTAGAATACAATTGTCACCAACCCAAATCTCTCCCGTGGGTGTCGTACAAGGCGACTAAGCATAAATCAATCAGTGATGAGGAATGGGCAGCAGCGTTCCTCTTATACCACCTAGCAATGTACTGTGATTAAATGGAACCTAATATCATTGGCGGAGCGCGGGTGCTAGATCACCTCGGCCTGCCCCTTCGGGGATATAGGCGTGATTTATGTATGTATGTATGTAATTTATATAATGGTCAAATTAAAATAATAACGATCAATCGTTTGCCAGAAACTAATGACTGTAGCAGATTGCATGCTTTTCTCGACATCTTCAAATAATACTTATGTGCAACGTAAGAAGAAGAAAAATAAATTGACATAGCAACTTAAGTGTGCCAGATATGAATCATCGCAACATCTGTCGGCGACAGGAGCTAATCAGGGCTCGCTTTCCAATTGAACGAGATATAGAAGGGGCTGGAGAATGGGTGAATGGATCGCTGTATCATTGGAAAGTTATCTGGAGCGTTTCTTGCTTTATTTTTTAATTAAAACTCTTTGCTTACATTGAGATTAACAGACTTGTTGCTTAAGAAGTTTGTATATCTCTAATAGACAAGCAAGACTCAATGTCGAAAAAATCTGGACACATTTTTCTGTGGTTTCATTAAAAATGGGATTTGTGATTTTGTTGAGGATCTTTTATCTCAGGCCGTGTGGTGACGGCAGGAAATAATACTATTGTCACCACCCGCATCTCGTCTCCTGTAGTGTCGGACAAGGCGACTAACGGTAAAGACAGTGATTAGTAATGGGTATTAGCGTTCATGCCGCGTGCCGTGTGCCTTGTGGTGATCAGCCGTGTGGTGACGGCAGAGTAGAATACAATTTTCACCACCCCAAGTCTCTCCCGTGGGTTTCGTACAAGGCGACTAAGGATAAATCAGTGATGAGGAATGGGCAGCAGCGTTCCTCCCTATACCATCTAGCTATGTACCTACTGCGACTTTTGTGCCCGATAAATGGCAATAGGCTCGCCGCCTATTTATTACATGGAACCTAACATAACTGGCGAAACGTGGGTGCTAGTTCACCTCTGCCTACCCCTTCGGGGATATAGGCGTGATTTATGTATGTATGTATTAGCGTTCATAGTATCTTATATATCTCATCGCTGTCTTTACCCTTAGTAGAAACCACTAGTAATACATTTTTAAATATCTTAATTATGACATGAGTTACTAAATCTAAATTACCGAACCTATTTAATTCGTTTGTTTAAAAGATATATTTTCTCATCTCGAAAATCTAAAATGTATATAAAATAATCTACAAAAAGACTCCTATTTTGCTAATGTGATAGTTGGAAAATTAAAACTTTAAAGTTTTTTGGTGAATCCCACATAAAGCCTTTAATTGTGTTTACGTTTTTTCATAAATATTAACCTTAGCAATGCCACAAACTCTACTTGCAAACATAAGAGATTATAATTATATAACAAAGTTAAACAAGCAATTAAAAATCCAACGCTGTCGCCTACATAAAACCTTAAAACAAACCCCGGCATATATTTGCATACTTAAGAAATAAATACGTAATCGCATCACCCACTGAGTGGAGGGTAGCCTTGTTCAAGGAAATAAAAACACAAAGGGTAAAACACAGAACATTTTAATGACACAATACTATTCTTTAAAGCGACGTGTGTAACGTCGCTTTTGTAATATTGCCGTTCTTTAACTAGACGGCAGTTAAGCCTAAAAAATAGTTTTTCAGGAAATAGCAATAAATTGTGGAAATCTTTCGAACCAAATTTAAAAATTGACATTCGACATCGTTGGTTCGTTTACTGTTGCGGTGGGAGCGAAGGGTATTATAGCAACTAAATCTCAGTCTATTCATTATTAAAATACCTTGGATTGTCTAGAGCTTTCGTAAGTTCTACTGTTACAGCCTCTTTTCACATCTGTTACTATTTTTATTGTTTTTTATCAGATATGTCATATTTGGTTACATTTCGGCGCATGTGTAGTTTTTCTTCGGCCTTACGATCCCGCAGCTAATTTTCTATGACACAGACCTGTGGGACACAACGACAACATCTACACTGGAATGTGTATCTAAGGAGGCTCTCATGGAATCTGTGCAGGGCAGATAGAGAAGTTGGAGTGGCGAAGGTGAGTGTTGACATGTTGTGAAGGAATCCCGTAGATCTACACTTGGGGCACAAGTCCCAAGCGCTGCCACTGGACCCGAAGTTATCGTCTCTACTTTGAGTTAAGTAGATGGTCTAATAATTAGTGATTTGGGCAGTTGGGGTATTATATAACGTACATCAAGCCAAAAAGTTTGGTTAGTCTCTGTAAGCTAAAGGAATCTTTAAATAAAGAGTTACCACATAGACACCATAACAAATAGCATATCGTTATCTATTTAAAACACCATGAAATATAATATAAAGCCTAAAATATTTACCAAAAAATACCATTGGGCATCGGTTCAAAAACTTAATTCGCATTTCGCCATAACAATGTTATTACCTTCGGAGGCGATTTCTATTGGCGCTGGAACTGACTGGAATGGTTCTTAAATGCAGTTCTGGGGCATACGTCACGTGGTTTATGACGCATCGGCATTTACTGGCTGCGTTATGGGATCGAACGAGTTTTTACTGTAAATAAGCCGGAGACGGTACGAATTGCCGAAGTTTATTGACAATGGAGACAGTTCGCTTCCAAATTATAGTTCTGAACAGTCTACCTGTAATAGTTTGGATTTATGAGTGCTGTTGGACGCAGGTAAGACCAATAAAATAAATAAATAAGTCTTAATCATTGCGCTACCGAGCTCCTTAGAATAGATCGAGAATAATAATTGTAAGTTTCGTTTAGATTTTTACTTCAACATCTTAGAAAAAATATTACAAAGAAAGGTGTGTTTAGAAAAAGTTCAAAAAATTATAGTCTTGATGCGGGAATCGAACACGCGTCCTCTGCATTCCGGACAGATTCCCGCACCACTCGGCCAACCAAGACGAACTTATTTTAATCACAAATTTCTTTGTGATATTTTTTCTAACATTTAAATAATGTTGATATAAAAAAAGAATAGTTACTATTATTATGCTCGATCTATTTCGAGGAACTCGGTAGCGCAGTGACGCGCTTGGCCTGCGGTTGCGTAAACTAAGCAATAATCGCTAAGACCAGTCCTTGGATAGGTGACGAAAAAAATTATTATCTTGAGCTCCTCAACCCATTCTCTGTCTATTCTTCCATCAATAGGAAAGGCCAAGGTAAAAGGGCTGATGATGATGATGATTCGTCCATCACAATAAAGTAAAAACAAAAAACGAGAATTTACACAACAACGCTCATACGTAGTGACTGAAATATATGACTGTTAATCCTAGTGGTAACAGGCTGCGGTGGCGAGTGTCACGACATGTCACGTCGCGTCGTCCGTCCTTAACCACGAGTTTAAATGGGACGCGAGGCTTTACAAAGCACTCAAATAAGCCGCAATGTCCACAGACTTGATTATAAATTACGTTGCACAATTATAAAGCCGATTGAAATGGGCTTACGTTCAATGCAAACATTTGGCAGTTTGAAATTTATTTATTAACTCCTATTATAAAGAAGTGTGCCGTGTGGTGATGGCAGAGCAGAATAGAATTGACACCACCCCCATCTCTCCCGCGGGTGTCGTACACGGCGACTAAGGGTAAAGATAGCAACGACTAATGGGCAGCAGCATTCCTCTTATACCACCTTGCAATATACTGCGATTTATGTGCCCGATAGATGGCAATAGGCTCGCCACCTATTACATGGGACCTAACATAATTTGAGAAACGTGGGTGCTAATTCACCTCTGCCTACCCCTTCGGGGATATAGGCGTTATTAATGTATGTGTTATTATAAAACCGCCTACGGTGAAAAAAAAACACGAAAGGCAGTTTGAAATGTATTTACTCCTATTAAAAAGAAAATTGTGGTTAGGAAAATTTCGAAAAATTATAGTCTTTTAGGACTTCCAATTTGATAATGAAAGATCCGCCTAGGCCTTTCTCTTCTCATTTCCTAATGGGAAGGGGAAAGCCCTATAATATTCCGCTCATGTAAAAAAATTTGCTCAATTTTACTAATTTTTCTTTACGTAAGAATACCAACCTTGCTTATTACTATCTTGGTTAAAATTCCTTTTACGAAACTTCTACAAAGCTGCCTCAGGTCGATGTTGGTACTATCTAGAACTCATGCGTTATATTAAAAATTAAATAACTCTGCACATCTTTCTTGTCGACGTTAGGGGCTTGATGGTTTAACTGTATTAAGAGAGCCTAGACGTTGCTAAGCTTGAATATTATGAGAGTACGATGTACTTTTGGAAGCCGACTATTTTATACTTAACTTCTACTTTTACGTCTACTAACAGTTGCTTAAATTGTTACTTGCAATAGGTTTAATTTACAGTTAATTTGCTAAGGGCCTGTTTCACAATCGACAAGTATTCGATTTTAATTTTAACATAATCGACAAGTAAGTTCAAAGTAGCTTACTTCGCAGATCATCTGACAGTTGTAATGTGAAATATATGTCAATTGAACTACAAAGTAAGCTACTTCGAACTTATTTATTGATTGTGGAACAGGCCCTAAATGTAACACCTACTTGTAGGTTTAACACAATTTGCTTAACTAAGTTTAAAAACTTAGTATTATGCTACGTCGTAGCACTCATAGTGCCATAGGTTCGTAGCGCCCTAGCTGCGAATATTTAACGTAAATAACTTAACATAATTTATATACAGGAATCAAGTTTATATAACCAACACTTGGGTCACAAGTCCCAGGCACTGCGACTGAGTTCCCTCTCTGCCACACTATGGACCAGGCACACGCACTGTGAATCCATGGAATGCGAAGAGGTTTCGTCTCTCTTTAGTAAGTAGATGTATATTAACGCCCACATTTCGCCAACTAATGTACTTACACTAGTCCTATTGCCATATATCGGGCACCTAAATCGCAGTTTTACAAAGTGGTACAATAGCAATAATTCTAACATACCACAGACATTTTACTTTCAAATATTAATGTAACACAATATCTCAAATAAATTATTCAACTCCATTCACAAACAACATTTTACATTGCATCGTAGACTGTATCATAATTTAACGGAGCGTATTTTCTCAACTCTCACAATATCAAAAGTGAATAAGGTTCAACTTCGGACAGAAATTAAAATTTATTGTAAGACAATACCACATAAGTCAATTTTATTTGCCAGAACAAGAGTATCACATAATTGGCCTTTTAATAATACCGTCCTCACATGTCCTGCCGCAATAGTTTTTTGTTGTACGTGAGTGCAAAGTTGTTTTTTAACCGCGTGCTCGATAGCGAGGGAATCAAAAGAGCACAAGGTGAAAAATCTTTGCACTCGAGTGCAACACGTAACTTTTCATCCCCCCCAACGCAACGAAATTGCTAAATACAATAAAAAAACATACAATCACAACAGTTTCTGTTTTCACCCAGAAACTTCCACAACACCCTCCCATTAACCCACCCAGTAACACCCACAACATTCACACCCGCAATACACACCCATCCACCCAGACACACCCAAAAAACACCCATTCACCCAGAAACACCCACAAAACACCCATTCACCCAGAAACACCCACAAAACACCCATTTACCCAGAAACACTCACAAAACAGCCATTCACTAAGAAACACCCACAAAACACCCGTTCACCCAGAAACACCCACAAAACACCCAATCACCCAGAAACACCCACAAAACACCCATTCACCCAGATACACCCACAAAATATCTAATCACCCAGACACACTCACAAAATCCATTCAGACATCCACAACTTCCACCCAGTCACACCCACAATACTCACACCCACAATACTCACCCATCCATTCAGACACACCCACAAAACACCCATTCACCCAGACACACCCACAAAACACCCATTCACCTAGATACACACACAAAACACCCATTCACCCAGACACACCTCCAACACCCACCCATCCACCCAGCCACATCCGCAAAATTCATCCAGACACCTGTAAGTACCTAATAAAAATTACCGTCCCTAATGGAGTTCCGAGACGGTCAATCAGCTTGAGTCAAGCAGGTTGATTTTCTGTATGTTTTGTTCCGTTGCTAGCGTAAACAAATCAAACAAACTTAAAAAGCTTTTAAATGCTTGACTCAAGCATCAAGCAAGCATTGTAGACTATCAAAATGTTTAAAGCAAGATTGACGCCAAGCTGATTGACCGTCACGGAACTCCTTGGTTTTAACAAATTTATGACGTGAAAAGAAAATGGCGCGCGCAAAGCAAATTACAAAAAAGTACACCAAGAAGGTTCCGAGTCTGAGTTTTTATCAAATTAAAATAGGTTGCTAATAATTTCGGCACCATGGAGGTAGAAATAAATAGGTGTAATGATGTTTTGAATTCACAAACTCAATGCACACGATGTTCTAAATTAAAAAAAAAACGGCTTTTGCACTCAGATATCGAAGACCAAAAACGCTTGTTCCGAGATGGTGGGATGAAAAAAATATGTCCGTCATCTAGTATTCAAAACACAAGTGCTTAGGCTACTTACTTTGGGCTAGATGATAGGTGTGAGTGTAAAAATATTTATATTTATTTATCACTGCCATTATAAAATTTGATATAAACTTAATGAATGTACAGTCAACAGCACGTCAGGCCGCCACAAATTGCCAAATTTTCTCAATCGACTTTGTGCTTTACCACCAACAAGTTAAAGTTTACAATCGATTGAAGTATACTCAATATACTTAATAGACGTAATCCAACTCCATGATGACTCCCTTGACTCCCTTGACTCCATACTCCCGTATGGACGTAAAAAACGGTATTACTTCCCGTACATTTCAAGACATAATGTTGATGAACGCCTATGTTTATTTTATGACACAGTTTCATGAAGTTTTTAATGTGAGTTTTAATAAAAATGCAGCTGCTTACTTTAACTGAATGTATGGACTTGTGTAGTTTAAGTATTTAATAATAGTTTGTCCAATGTTAAAGTTTCGTGACCGTGTACAATTATTATGACAATCACAAATAATGATTAAAATTGTCCTCACGAATTTTCCGAGCTCTTATTTTTATTCGGAATTTGGGTAACAAGGCGTAGAGCCGACTGCACCTACATTACTCCAGCCACGGTTCGTTAGGTGTTATTTACAATGGCCACGGATTCTTTTAATCCACCCCCGCCTCGGTCTTACAAGAAATTACTTTTACACGAAAATGAATCTTAATAACAACTAATTGATTGATATACTCACTAAGAGCCACAAAGCATGTTAGGCATTTTTAACACTCGGAGCTTTCTGAAGCAAAAAGTAGCTCGCGTTCAGACTCGAAGCTAAGTAACATTAAGTTATTCTATCGTGGCATCCATTAGTCGACGGCGAACGGGCGTAACCCGAGACTACCCTCTGAAATGCGTAAATGAATGATCCTTATTTCAGAGGTAACACGAGACTTGCGCTTGCGTTAAAGTTGATCCTTCGGGAGCCGGATAGGAGGAGACGGGCTATGTTTACGCCGAATTTACTGCTTTATTCATTGTTTAAGCACGAATATATTATTAATATACCGAGAATTAACTGCTTTAAATTTAAATTTTCATAAATAATCGAATAATTTTGAAGGTAGATTTTTTTTTCAGCCATGTGGTGTAGGCAGTGCAGAATACTATTGTCACCACTCCCATCTCTCGCGCGGGTGTCGTACAAGGCGACTAATGGTAAAGACAGCAATGAGTTATGGGCAGCAGCGTTCCTCTTATGCCACCTAGCAATGTAGTGAGATTTCTGTGCCCGATAAATGGCAATAGGCTCGCCTCAATTACATGGGACCTAATTTATTTGGCGAAATGTGGGTGTTAATTCGCCTCTGCCTAATTCTTCGGGGATATAGGTTTGATTTGTGTATGCATGTAGAAAATAGTTTGAAAGAATATCAAAAAGGCATACGATCCCAGGTGGTATAAGAGGGGTGCCGCTGCCCATTACTTTTTGCTGTCTTAACCCTCGAATCAAATTTGGTCATCCAATTTCCCGTCATTTTCCCAATGACCGTTAAACTTTAATTTTGGTGACTTTTTTAATGTACGCATTCAAGATAATAAACCACTATGATAATAAAGTATGTTGGCGATAAACAGCCAATACCAAGGGACGTATTTGTCAAGCTAACGTGGCTTCGTGATGGACTCGACGAAACGTGTAACTTTTTACAAAGGCACAAGTTAAAATCGTTTTTTCCAAGTCGTGACTTTACGTTCGGTCTCCAATGAGTTATGAAACGTAAAATTCCCTCTCCGAGTCATCGGCTAGTGGTGCGTGAAGGTGCTAACAAATTTTTGCGTTTAAGCTCTGACTGTTTTTTATGTTCAACCGAGGACGGATCGCGAGATCAAATTTTTTTTTTCTAATAAATACCCATAATGATTTCGATTGATTTGACTTGGTGAAAAAATCTTTTTACGGTTGTGGTTTTAATATTAAATAAAGTATTTCCAGCGGGACATCTTCCGAAGATTCTTTCGATGCCTTTCTCAACTGCAGAGCTTTTAGATTGCTATGCTAAATGGAATACTATAGTGTCAAATGTATCTTACCTAACATAGTGACTACAATGTGGGTGTTAATATTACCTCCATGTATCAAGTTCATTGGCAGTTATTTTTGGACGAATATTGTATCATTTTGTAATTTCTTTCATTGTGCAGTATGTAACTGTCCAAATTGTTGACTATGATTTACCAAATATATAAAATTCTAATATCACAGTGGTTGTTATCGAATTCCCACAAAACAGCTTGACCATTTTTTTAATATAGTATGTGTACTATTCGATTTTAATTTTAACATTATATAAATGTTAGAAAAATTAGTACAAAGATTTTGGTGGTTAGAAAAAGAATTTCGCAACATTACGATTTTATTTCTACCTTGCGAGGGTACCCGTTGGCTTACAACGTGAAGTGTAAAGGTTAGAAGAATTTCGGCAAGATAATAAGTGCGGTCAGGCACCTGCCTGGATACCAGCGGACGCGGGTTCGATTCCCGCCTCAAGATCATAATTTTTCGAAATTCTTTTTCTAACCACCAAAATCTTTATATTATGTGTATTTGTGTCTGAGAATAGGTCGGGGGCTTTTTTTTATGTCACTGGGTCATAATATCCAAACAACGTTGCCAGGTCAGTTAGTTATCTAATGAAAACATTAAACGTACCTAAAGCTCGACATCATAATAATTGTTTGTAATACTATGACCACTTAGAAGGCGAGCCTATTCTGAAGTCACGTCTGACAACTGAGCTAAAACTAAAATTACTTTTGCCGTTAGACTAAGTAGAGTTTCTCAGAAAACCTGAACTGTACTATTTTATTAATGTTAGGCTGCCATCCCTTAGAGGCTTATTATAATAGAACATGACTCGGGATTATTATCACTTGTGTATATAGAAAATTGCTCTCATAAATAGATGTGAAAGGATAAATCGTAGTTCTCGGAGAAATCTGTTCGTCGGAATAGAATGTCTAATATTCTCCTAACACCACCACAATCAATTGTAATAAAGTAATTGTACGAGTCTTTAGGCATCTATTATGTATAATATCTAGATTTTATACTAACCGCGTCCTCATCACTAATGGATGTTATAGGTACCTGTTTTTGACTCTACATTTATACTCTTTACAATTTTTTTACTAAAATAAATAAAATCCTGGGGCCGGCTCGGGATTGGGACTATTTGCTCACATTTGCTCTCTACTGATATTGATTCTTCTTCTTCTTCTCCCTGTCCTCATCCTACTTTAATAATTAGGGTCGGCACAACATGTCTTTCTCTTCCACTCTCCTCTGTTAAACGCTCAGCATGAACTCCACCCCCTTCTTCCTATATCATCTTTCACACAATCCATCCGTCGTTTCTTCGCCCGTCCTCTCTTTCTAGGTCCATCCACATCCAATCACTCATTATTGGCAAATATCCATTCGAAACGTACCAACTGCATTGGGTGTTAAAACTCGTTTAGAAATTCCGAACCATTCCTTCGGTTATTCCAAGCGAGACATATAAAACGAACGTAGACACGTCATAGGGAATAAATTTGATAAAATACAGTTTTTCTGGGATGGAATTTCGTTAAAAAGTCAGAGCGTCATCAAATATTCAAAGGGCAGAAAGCTCCAGTTGTTTTATCCGCAGTCGCGCGACATAAAGTCGGCTCTTGACCCGCCTGATGTGGTTTATTTAGATGACTTGCTGTGTCAGGCCACGGAGTGCGCGTTTGAAGTTGCTGTGAATTTGTATGATCATCAGTCTTATGATACCCAAAGATGGACGGTGTCAGGCAGGCGGCCGGCTGTAAAACCCAAACCAAAACCTAGAGCAGTATGGATTTGAAAGTTGTCATTCCAATCAGTCTCACCATCTCATCTGTCGACATGGTCCTTTCTGTCTTTTTTCTATACATTCATTAATTATAGGCACCTTTCTGGTGTGATGGATGATATAAATTAAAAGGGAGTGGATGGCTTGATGACGTCTGACCGATATGAATAGAAGAGGAAACATACTGCGCCGACCCCAGATAGACTGGGAACAGGGCAGGGAAAAGAAGAAGATCAGTCTTATGAAGTGCCTAGTGTTAGACTTAGATTAGTAAGCACAGTCCATATCTTAGTGCCGTGTGGTGACGGCAGAGTAGAATACAATTGTCACCATCCCAAATCTCTCCCGTGGATGTACAAGACGACTAAGGATAAATCAGTGATGAGGAATGTACTGCGACTTTTGCGCCCGATAAATGGCAATAGGCTTGCCACCTATTACATGGGACTTGACATAATTGGTGAAACGTGGGTGCTGGTTCACCTCTGCTTACCCCTTCGGGGATATAGGCGTTATTTATATATGTATGTATTAACTAAATAAAGAAAACTCGCACCGTACATCTCTCTTACAACGCATCTCCACGCAGTGCAAGGTTGTTCGAGTAGTATACACAATAACTATCCATCATCACCGCACAGCAAAAATAATCGGTAACAAGCAAATACACAGCGAAAGTATCGCCACTTTTATGGCCCCACACGTCGACTACTACTCCGAACGGATAATCCTGCTTTACGAGCTATTATTATAAAATTATACCACGAGCGTTTGTCTGCAACGCTTCTCATTTTACGAGATGACAAAAACAATGTTCACAGACAGCTTAAAATACAGCCAAAAGAAAATGCTGTACAAAGCCACAATTTAACTTGAACCGTCCAAGCATTATAGTTTGGTTGGACAGCAAACAATACGAGACGATTCTCGCTTAGCTGTAGTCTTACATTGCTTAAGAAATGAAAGTATAGAAGAACACAATAATTATGTCTACGAAAAAGATAATGGGAGGATAAAGAAAGAGACGCATTTAACACGATAATAATTTAAGAAATTATGGCTGGACATTATTAAAGATTGTTAAAAAAAGCACAATTAACAGCATTGCTATTAGACATTCAGTTTCAATGTAGAGCTTTATAAAGACACTGGTTTCATTTGTACGAAGTTCATCCGTGTTTGTAAAACACCAAAAGCGTATAGATTAGAATTTCTTGAAGATTGATTTTAATATCACTTAATACAGTCCCTTTTTATTTTACTCGCAGCAATAACATATTAAAGTCTGTTTTTCTAGCGGCTTTGACACAAATAAGTTGTTCCCATGGAGGAAGAAATATAAAAAACAAGCCCTGGAAATCATTACCGATGCCAATAAGACTAATAAAGGGGATGAAATCCCGCGGATTCTTTATGAAATCAAAAGCAATACTGATGGCAGAGCGTCCCATTTTCAGTCCGATAAATATGAGTAAATCAGTCCCCTTCCCTCGTCTCAATGATATTCGCTCTTGCCGTTTGTTTTCTTTAACTAACTTCCTTATTTATGGCGGAGGGGAGTCGATAAGCAGATTTTTCCAATAACCAATGTGAGGTTGTGTAAGGGGGCTTGTACAAAAGCATGTTTCGCGTTGAGACGGCTTTTGCCGAGTTCCCTAGCACCCTAGCAAGCGCTAAACAACGTTTGGCGAGGCAGCTGGTGTTAAAACAAAATCAAGTTCCTGATACAAATAGCATAAAGCTATAAGCGGCGTCAACGTATTGTGACCCAGTTACCCCTCATACGTCAGTCTCTCTCAGTGCAGGAAAACGTTATAGCGCAGCTGTCTCTGCGACAGGGTTTCATAAAGCGGTCGCCTCAAATTGATTGACAGCAGTTCGATTCTCTTTGCGGAGCGCGCACTGCGCTCGATTTTCAATCTCGGTGACAAAACAATTTTGGCCGCGGTACAGTTTCATGCCTTTAATTAACTAAAAGAAGAAATTAGATGAAGAACAAAATAAGAAGATGAACTGTCTTCTTGTTCACAGCCGTCTGGTGACGGCAGAGTAGAATACAATTGTCACCACCCCAAGTCTCTCCCGTGGGCGTCGTACAAGGCGACTAAGGACAAAACAGTGATGAGGAATGGGCAGCGTCCCTCTTATGATTGGAGATCGACCTTCACCGATCTGATAACTCGCTGATACATATTTTTTATCAAATATAATTTATAAACAAATATATAATATTTTAAACTTTGGCGTTGCATCATTAGTCTGGTATAATGAAAATGGGGCTATACGCACAATAAACATAATTTTTTATCGCGATATATTTACAATTTATATTATATAAACAGACCCATATTCATTGTACCAGATTAAACAAACATGCCTATGATAACTTGCCTGTCGAAAAGTGGTCATAGCTATTTTTAATTTAATTTTTTTTTCATCACCTTCGCTCTTGTGATAACCGAATGAGTTTTATCTCAATTTATAAAGTTTAACACACAGAGTATGCCTAGGTAGGCTTGCCTGCTTATTGCTGTGCATTCCCCGCTTTTGTCGCCTTGTACGGCACCCGCGGGAGAGATGACAATTGTATTTTCTATCGTCACCACACTGGAATGAAGATACCACTATAATAATTATTAGAAGATTTAATCCAGTCCCGACACTCGTGTGAATCGACCCTAACAAATTGGCCTTCGCTACTTATTTGCGTCTCTTTGTAGACGCTTAATGACGTGAGCCCGCATTCGAGCCTTCCCCGGTCTTGTTTTAGCGTCCTTGATTTTTACGCCTCTTATTGTAATTACTGTGTGTTTGTTTCTTCCTGTTTCTTTTCTTGTTTTCGCAAACAAAAGTGTGGTGGAAAGCAGTTGATTCTAGATGAACCCAAGCCACTTCATTATAGAAATATAAATTCTTAAGCATTTCATTTATTTATTTAACCTTTTTTTAACTTTTATGTTAAATTGAGTCCCTAAGGAAACAGTTTCTCCTTTTTAATAGTAAACATAAAATGCTACATAATACATAAAATGCTTTGTCATCAGATATGTTAAGGGCTGGTGATTATTATAAGTTAAGTGAGTCTAGTGTCACATTACTTTTGGATGAACTTGCGCATTTATGACCAGCCCTTGTAGACAAGGGGCCAATCTATTCGAAAGAATATAAATTTATGAAACTGACGTATAACAAAGACAACAACATGGCGACTGTCACTGTCACTGACTGTCAGATTTAAGTGAAACAGTGAAAAATTTACTCGTCGCGGACTCCAGTTGCCTTCCTGACGTCAGCCAGTGAACGCTCTTGTGACCACGAAAGGGGACCCAGGGTGAGATGATATACACTAGTTCAGAAAACTGCCTAAGGGTCGATTTCACCGCAGAAATTAAACGCGGTCAGTTGAAGTTGAACTCGGTTTATGCTCTAGACTGAGTTCCGATACCAAGTTTGCATTAATCCGAAACCAAGTTTTATTAAACTGAGTCTCTATAAGAGACGGTGAAATCGGCCCTAAGTCGTCTGTTACGACACCAGTGTAAAAGGTGTAGGTGAAAACGATATAACGCTCTGTCGCAAGCGTGAAATTTTTCGAAATTCAAAATATGACTTTCCAAAGACACGCGGTGCTACTACAAGAAAGTGTTTGAGACGTGTTTTGTTTAAGAGGTGTTTAAATCTGATGTTGTCATTTTTTGGTCAACAGTTGTGACAGAGACAGCATCTGATTTAAACACTTCTTAATCAAAACACGCCTATGCTTGAGTTCACCAACACGTAAACCAGGCGATTAAAAGTTAACCGCCAGTTTTCTTCCATACGACAAAAATAAAAAATCGACGGTTAAATAAAAATCGCCTGTTTGAGTGTTGGTGAACTCTGTCCTTAAACGTTTTTTTGTTTAACACTGACCGTCGATTTCTATGTTCGCTCTTTCAGACACTAAACAAAAGAACAACTTCGACAAACAATAAAACACAGGGCCAACAGCCTTTTTCCGAAATTATTTTCATTGCTCATGTATAATAAATGACAACCAAATATTTCAGACACCTGTTGCCTGAGAGTTGCCGAAGAAACTCCGCGCTCTAAAAACATTTGCGCAGTAACAAGCAAAGTTGAAATCTCCGTCTAGAAACTTTACTATTATTGCTTTCTGAACATTTCGATGAAAAAGATTAACGTTTCAAACGTCACCGTGGAGTTTCGGCAATTCGCAATTCTCGAAATTGGCAATCGTTCTAATTTGAGTAAGTTGGTTTTAATTTTGTTTTGTTGTTAATAGAAATAGTTATTTGTTATACGTGAGTGCAAAGTTGCTTTTTTCCGCGTGCTCAATTTTGATGACCGAGCTAGCGAGGGAATCAAAAGAGCACAAGGTGAAAAATCTTTGCACTCGAGTGCAACACGTAACTTTTCATCCCCCCTCAGCAAAATGCAAACAAAATTACAATCACATTATTAAAAGTTTTATTCAATTCTATTTACACCCTGACACTTCCACACCCATTCTACGAAACACACACACACACACCCAACACACACACAACATCCACCCAGACACACCCACAACATCCACCAAGACGCACCCACAATATCCACCCAGATGCGCACGCGCAAAGCAAATTAATAAAAAAAGTACACCAAGGTTCCGAATCTGAATTTTAAACAAATTAAAAAGGTTGGTTAATAAATTCGACACTATAGAGGTCCAATAGGTTTAATGATGTTTTTCAAAGGGGATTTTGTGCAGACTGTGAATTGAAAGTGGTGTTGTTTTGATGCACAAGCATCCGGGATGATGTGAAATTATGCAGAATCATTGAAAATAAGTCCTGTGATGTGTTGAGAATTTTAAATATTTCAATGTAAAATAAATATCAGACATTCATTTCATTCACTCAATTATTCATATTAATATGAAATAAATATACTAAAGACATGGCTGTACGGGCTAGACCCTTTGCCTTCCCTAAAAAAACAGGTAGAATTAAAAACAAATAAAAAAATATATTTTTTGTATTCACAAACCGTAGACAGAGAAAACAAACATATGCACTTGTACACGATGTTCTAAATTCAAATTTACTTTATCCTCTAGAGGATAAAAACGGCTTTTGCATTCATATATCGAAGAGCAAAAACGCTTTTTCCGAAATGGTGGGATGAATTAGTAGATTTTCCATCAAGTGCACAAAACGAATCCTCGACATTACTATCAGCCCTCGCCTTCGGCTCGGGCTGCTAAAAGTCTCGGACAAAAATGGTTTTGTGGACGAGTTAGAAACTCTGCTTTTCACTTCGATTGCGAGGAAATAAAACAGTAGTTTATCATAACATTTCTTAATACTCAAACTAAAGTTGTACAGTTTTGAATACTGAAGGAAATTGTTTTTCCCATTAATATTAGGCTTGGGCTGCAGACCTATACAGCCAAGTATTACATTATTTTTGAAATAATAATTTTCTTAAATTATTTTAATATCTTTTATGTCTTATAAAAAAACACATTAGGCAAATAAATTTAAGTAAATATTATAAAATAAAATTCTATTTCCGAATTTCTTATTGTGTTTGGCTGCATGCAGCCTATATCCTGCACAAATAAGCACTTTCAGAGCATGAGAAGTGAAATAGTAGATTTTCCATCAAGTGCACAAAACGTATCATTTTTGTCCGAGACTTTTAGCAGCCCGAGCCGAAGGCGAGGGCTGATAGTAATGTTGAGAATAAAAATGGTTTTGTGGACGAGTTAGAAACTCTGCTTTTCACTTCGATTGCGAGGAAATAAAACAGTAATTTATCTTAACATTTCTTAAAATTCAAACTAAAATTAGTACAGTTTTGAATACTAAAGGAAATTGTTTTTCCCATTGATATTAGGCTTGGGCTGCAGACCTATACAGCCAAGTATTAATTAATTTTGAAATAATAATTTTCTTAAAATTAATTTAATACTTACCGTACCTACATGAATTAAAATTTTAATATCTTTTATGTCTTAAAAAACACATTAGGCAAATAAATTTAAGTGAATATTAAAAAAAAACAAATTCTATGTCTGAATTTCTTATTGAGTTTGGCTGCATAGCTCATTTTCTTTGCCTTAATATAGATACTTTTATGATTAGATACGTTAATTCTCTAGAGCACAAAATTCGATTTTGTGCAGCCTATATCCTGCACAAACAAGCACTTTCAGAGCATGAGAAGTGAAAAAAAAAATTACATGCATCAGAGATGGGAATGTTGAGATGCATATGCGGCGTGACAAGAATGGATAAAGTTAGGAATGGTTAATTAAATAGTATTTTGAAAGTAGCATCAAGGACAAAAAAGATATAAATAAAAAATATATATATTATGATTTTTTATTTGTGACTTAAGAAATGACATCAACGTGAATGACGCAGATTTTTTTATGCTGGACAGGGAAGCCCTTGTCCTTCATATCACCTGATGGTAAGTGACTGAAAATGGAGTCGTGGTTCACCTACCGGTGTTCAACATACAAGAGGATAAATAAAATGTACTAAAATCTAGCCGAAAGTAAGTAAGCATAAGCACCTGTTTTATGACGGACAAAGTTTAATTAATAATAATCATAAAATTTATTCAAACAAAAACGATAACACTGCAAAACATTAACATGCAGTAAGTCTACCTTACTTGACTTTTTCGAGTCAGAGTCAGTATCAGGGCTGGCACATTTTACCATAGTTTCCACCACTCTGAGGCCAGCACGAAAGGCATTCATTTTTGTGTAAACTAATAAAGTTAGCTTTTTGGTCAACAACATTTACTAAAATGAATAGCGCTAATTAGCAGTCTCTGCCCTTTGAGAACCATCTACAACCAATAAGCGCATCGGCAGCAAAAGCTCCAGCAAAATCATTCGCGCCAGTGAGTGCCGGAATTAAATTACTCGCCATTCAGAAAATACGCATTTAACTGCACCGAGCTTGTTTGCCAAATATTCAGCAATTGAAAACACCATTTTCGCCACGAAGTACCAGGGGAACATGAATAGGTTGAACGTTTTCTAACGCCAAAAGCGGGGCTGGTATTCGGAACGCGAAATCCCAACAAGCGCGCGAGCTGCCAGCCTAAGTTGACCCCCCTCGGCCCTCCCGCGCTCTGCACTCGCTTGACAATCTCGACCGACGTCAGAGGCGCACAGATCAAATTAAACTGGCCATGTTACCGCCGATTTTCCAATGGGAAACGGGAAAAAACTATTGGGCACTCCCAACTCTTCGTTTTCTAGTAATTTTTCGACAGTTTTCGTAGTTTATTGGCTTGCGCTTCGCTTAAATCGGAGTTGTTACATATGGGGGTGTGTTTTTAACAATTAACAATGCTTCACACGGTGCATCTGGAGGTAATTGCCTTAGGATAAAATATGGTGGACCTGCTACCTAATTTAAACATTATACCAATGTTAGAAATTAGAACAAAGAATATTGTGTATTATTGTCTTAATGCGGGAATCGAACCCGCGTCCTCTGCGATCCGGGTAGATGCCCATGTTAGGAAACCTCACTCACACAAAACCTTTTTTGTGTGCTATTGTGAATTTTGTAGAAAATGTACTTTTTTGACTTTTAAGGTTTATGTTATTACAGAAAAAATTAAATACAGCATAGCTTGGATTTTGTATTAAGTTTGTTTAATTTGGTATATTATATTCTACAATAGTTTTAAAGCTTTAAAATCTCCTCGGATAAACAACAGCCTATACCACTCGGCCAACCAAGTCTAGGCTTCTCACATGAAGACTATAACGAACTTTTTCTAACCACGATATTCTTTGTACTTTTTTATATAGAAAGATTTGTTGGGCAGTGTATACCTACTGACCACTTTCCCAGCTGTTCTCTTTTAAGGTGACAACAACTGCCTTAAAGTTCAATGCGGCAGTGGATGCCCAAGAGTGCAATTCCAGTCGGTGGCTTTTAAGGTTCGCTCCACGTTTTGACTCTGTCTAAGTGCCCGAAAGTGCAATCTAGGGAACGCGCTCCACTCTGCTCCGGCTATTTTCACCTGAGCTATGTCAACGAAGACATTTTTTTGGAAAATATGTTTTTCAAAGATGGTCAACGAAGAAAAATAGGTCGAAGAAAAAGTTAGAAAGAAAAATAGTTATAACATTAGTTTTGAAAATTATGGTGGCCCGATTGGGGACAAAATGTTTCGAAATGTAAGCGATGTGACTAAATACCAAACTAAAATTAAATTAAAAAATATACTTTAAAAAAAAATGTTTTTGGAAGAAACTTTTTTGAGATGGCGGTTTTTACGAGGGCAGTAGTATAATTTTTTTTCTTTAAATATCTGTCAAGTTTAAAAATCAATGTAATAATATTAGTTATAAAGTTTAATGTTTGTACACTTTGAATAAGATGATGATGATTTGTCACTTCTTTACTATTTAATAAGGGTCCCGCCGTTATTCCGAAAACATACAATAATATAGCAATATTTCTTGTGAGGTACCTAACTGAAGAAAATAAATTTCACAACAAACATTATAATGAGTTTGGTTATTAAAAGTTTTTTCGAGTGACTATTATTACGGTAGGCATCAAAAAATCTATGTACCAAGCAAAACATGATACCATATTAGAACACCAATCGGTTCTTAAATACGAAAGAGACACAACTCGAAATTTCATTCCTTCAACAGTGATTATTTTTGTCATAAATTTAGAGGCTTAGGGGTTTAAGTATCAAATTGCCGTTTTGTATGGAGAATTTAGCGAAAATTAATTTTTCCATACAAACATATTTGCGATTTTTTATGGAACCACAAATTAAATTTTATAGAAGTTTGTGGGTATATTTAGACAACAATAAAGATACCTAAAGATTTTTTTTTATAACGGAGACGGACTGGTGTCCATGTCCGTGGATCTAAGTGTTATTTAGGACGAGCTGTTTTTGAAGACTTGTTGGCAGTGAAAGAAATAAAAATAAGATAAAATTTTATATATAAACATAAGTCCTTGAAATGAAGTTTAAAATAAAAAAAGAATAATGGACATAACTACTATTTTAAAGGAATTATACAGTACTACTAAATAATGAGGGAACATCGGCAATTTCATACTTTGACCCCCATTATTTTTCATTTATATGATAATGCTGTTAACATTAATTACTATGGCGACAGATATGATGAGATGGTATTAGCTTGTCAGGCAAACTTGAAAAACGTCCTACCACCACCCAATAAGATGATTTTGATATTTGATTGTTTGTATATATTTTGTGACCTGACTAAGGGTGTTTTAGGATACAATGCCAAACTAACCAGAGCTCCAAATATTGGTATAGCCTCTTCAGGCAAAATTATTATTATTGGTAGGTACCTAAAGTTTCCTGAAATCTAGATTCAAAATAAATATTAAGCTTGAATATTTATTCAGCAAAATAGATACAGTATCTAATAGAGACTTATTGTGTTTATTTACTTGTCTGAGCAAATTGCTTCCATTGATATCTGATACTGAACGCTTGAATGAATTTTGTTTGTTTCCTAAACTAGACTTTACTTAATATTACAACATGTCAAAGTACTCAATAAAATGAATAGGAACTTTGACAGAACATAAATGATAACTGAAGAATACATAATGATATAAAACTAACCTAATCTAAATGGAAATTTATCTACAACGGTTTGATCTTAATCACAACACCAGAATGTGTGGAATAATTAAACGGTCATAATAATAATATCATTGTTAGCAACTTCTGTTATTAATCGTAATTTAACAAAAGATGCCAGGCAACTAAACTTTGGTAAGCTTTCTTGTAACTGTAGAAAGAATATTGGGACCCGCCGTTAGTCAAATTTTACGACACCCATAGCATGACTTGACGTTCTATGTTAGTTTTTCGCTCCCAGGCCAGCATGGACGAATGTTACCATGAAAGTGGACGCCAATTATCTCATTATCTCCCCGAGATTCAATCCTATTTTTCTAGCGTCGCAAGGGAGCCAATTGGCCGTGAATAAGCAGCTAAAAGTATTAAAGCTAATGACCAGGAAGGGGTGAAATCAGGGTCAGTAATGAGCGCAGTCCGGATTCGAGCGATCCGCGCACTTTTATGTGGAGACTTTTACAGCCATCGGGGCACAATTAGAGAATGGCTTTCTTACTTAGCTTTTTATTCCCGAACGGGATCGTCGTCGGAGTTTATGTTTATGGGTTGATTGTTTAATAGATGTAAGAGACGCTGGTAGTGTAGTAGCTTTTGCTGTGGAAGTGTGTGGATAGGAATTACAGTTTAAATCACCTTGAATGTCTGATAATTACAATTTGTTTAATGTTAGCGTGTAATTAAAGTATTCCAATTATGTCCGTATGTATGAATATTTTTTCCATGTTTTCAGTGTTACTTTCTTATTTAAAATTGCATGTGTTGGACTGTATGATATTTTCACATGGTTTTGAGGTTGGTAGTATTTTAATAATAAACCGGTGAAGCAAGCTGAATATTATTTATTGTGTGTAAGACGACTCTGGGTACACCTTTTAATAGTGACAGTTCCTGCCCTGTAGCTGCAAAATATTGTCCATTATATCTATTGTCATTCTGCTTTAGCTAATACGTGCCCGGTAGATATAGGCTAGTCTCGATACATAGATACATAAATCACGCCTATATCCCCGAAGGGGCAGGCAGAGGTGAACTAGCACTCCCGTTTCGCCAATTGCGTTAGGTCCCATGTAATAGGTGGCGGGCCTATTGCCATCTATCGGGCACATAAAATCGCAGTATATTGCTAGGTGGTATAAGAAGAATGCTGCTGCCCATTCATTACTCATTGCAATTTTTACCCTTAGTCGGCTTGTACGACACTCACGGGAGAAATGGGGGTGGTGACAATCGTATTCTGCTCTGCCGTCACGACACGGTACGGTTGATATAGCTTTTACTACTCGTCCTGAGCTAGGCGGGCGTAATTTCTATTGCGAGGTCACCTATTTAATAACAGATTCTTGGAAACATTACTTATATCAAGCAATCGCAGGCTGATCCCGTTTACCGTCAAGCAATCAAACTCTTCTCACCGTTTCTGCAACAATCCAAAGATAGCAACTGCGAAGTCATCTCTTAAATCCCTCAGCCACATCCCACGGCTCCAGCGATATCGCACGCAATTTTGACATGAAAATTGCACTAGAACCGACTATTTGAGACAGAAAGTCCCTTGAATAAGAATTTCTCTACCAACTACGGAAGCCACGGAAAGTATTTTTCATTTATGTTTGTGCCTCCATATTCACAGGTTGAAGCATGCGACTAGAATATCCTATTTCAGTAGCAAACTTTTATGACACGGAATAGGCCTATAGTATTACGTGGAAAATAGTTCTGGCCAATGAATATTTTATTTGTTTAGTTCGTTCCATAAAAGCTTTAAAAGCATGGAATAAACTTGGTTGGATGAAATCGCGACATGATTTCATAGAAACAACGATGCTCTTAAAATAAAAGGGTAAAATATTGCGTGCTAATATGCCATGTGGTGACTGCAGAGCAGACTACAAGTTGTCACCACCCCCAAACTCTCCTGTGGGTGTCGAACAAGGCGACCTATTACAATATAAGGATTGGGTATAATTTAAGGTAAAGGCTATAAAACCTTAGCCAACATTTTGTATGTGTGGTAATGGTATCATCCTAATCACTATTCATCGATCTCTGAAAAGGTGCTGGTGATGACTGAACATATAGAAAGAACCATTTCTATACATTAAGTTTTCACTAGCACCTTTTCGATCTGATGATAATGAAACAAAACTAAGTAGATAGTTTAATGACGTGTGACTGATAAAGAATGGAAGAGGAGACAGACTGTACCGATAGACAGACTGGGAACAGCACAGAAAGGTGATGGTGATGACATAAGGGGAAGTATATGGATAGCAAACATGTCAAAAAATCACAAAAAAGGAGACTGTCCTGATGAGTAGCTTTATGTCACATACATAGGTAAGTGTCGGCTACTCCGATAATAAGTGCTAGAGTCTTACTGCCGCACTCAGAGACGTCAATTAACTTTAATGAGTATTTAATGTCAAAAATTTTCATTCGAATCAAGACCATAGGACCCGGCAAGAATAGCGACTGGTTTTGAATTGTCATTTTTTGACGTTAAGTACTCATTAACCGTCTCTTGAGTGCGAGAGTTAGAGGTTTTTTTTCATTTAACTCTTTTTTTACAAAATCTGAAAAAAAGGAAGTCAACACAAAAAGTCTGATATCACCAGACATATGTCAGGTGGACTTACAATCTAACTTCACTCCACGTGAATTACTTGCTCAAAACTCAAGCACCTTACGCCCCTGGACATAAGTGTCACAATACCCTTACCGCGAACTGTCGCTGGACGCGAGCAGTCTCATTCAGGGAGCTTTATTTCCGTCTGTCGACACCAGACGCGGCGTTTTCAGAAGGTACTAATATTAGTGGCTTCAGAATAATTGAATGTAGTTCGGATCCTGAAGCTCCAAGGGTTGATTTACATAAATAAGGTCCTATCCGAAGAGTAGCGATTTAAAAAACTCAAACGCAATACATATATTTGCCTTGTTTGTTTGTAGGTAAGAGATAAGATTATACAATAGGTATCAAAACATAGAACCTGATAGGGCACTGTCAAATCAAAAATTAAAATATTGTTCTTAGTTAGTGCTGTGGCACAAAGTTTCTTCATGGATTAGTAAATCCATGAATAAACTTCATGGGTCGTCACAAACTATTATGAGAATATTAAACTCGAAATAGCCTCGTCAAATCCCAGCTATCCATGTCAGACACAACGGGCCTCGCCGGCAACGGTGTTTATTTCCTCCCGTCAGCGACATTCTCGCGATGCAATAATGAATTCTCACCTCATTGGATGGACACTTATTGCAAATACAGACATAAATCACCTTTATTTATCCCCTTCGGGGTAGGCAGACGTGAAATACCACGTTACGATTATTATGGCTCGAGTTCACCAACACGTAAAACAAGTGATTAAAAGTTAACCATATATTTTTGACACTTCTCCCATACTGTTATATGTCTAAAAGAATCGGTAAAATAATAATCGACTGTTTACGTGTTGGTGAACTCGGGACTAAGTCCCATAAGCGAACCTATTACCATCTATCGGGTATGTATTACATGGGACCTGACATAGTTGGCAAAACGTGGATGCTAGTTCACCTCTGCCTACCCCTTCGGGGATATATGCGTGATTTATATGTATAAGTATGTATGTATAGCCAGCCCCTCTGTGGTTGTGGATTCCCGGTGAAGCTCGATTCCATCTACGAGCCTTATCGTCACTTACCATCGGGTGAGACGAAGGCCAAGAGCTTCCCTGTCTAGCTTAAAAAAAATCCATATACCCACCAGCTGACGGCTTAAGATTTCCTACCGTAACAATAAAATACATAATATTATTATTGTAATAACACTTAAGAAAACCGATATTCCCAATCGTCACTGCGCCCAGGTCAAATTCCCAGTTACCGACAAAGCAATCACGATTCGTGTCCTTTCTTTTTCCAACTTGTTCATTCCGCACTGAAATTGGTTCTAGTAGTTCGGAGCGAGTTAAATTGCCCTCTAAGGATTGTTTAGTGTTTTTTTCGCAATACCCTGTTTACGACCAGTTTAATCGGGTTATTGTATAAACGGGTTGTTGTTGAAATGGAATGAAAATTCTCACTGTATTAGGTGACCTATTTACCTATGTAGGCGAACAAAATGGTGCTTGCATCGGGTAAAATATCAAAATAGGCTAAGTCACTTTTAATCTTTTTCATAATTTAATCATAAGCCCCTCTGGACTAGTGGCCAATCCATTCTATCGGATAGAATACAAATGTATTGTCAAATGTAAGAGAATTTGTAAAAAAGGGGTTTGGGTAATGCTGGTGTCGTTTTGAAGTTGACCTGCCAGTAATGAAACTTGGATATTTTCCAATAGCAGATTATAACGATCAAAAACTATTATAGACTAATTTCTCTAAATCGTATTGGAACGAAAATATTTGTCTTAGTTGTAACTATTAAAATCGAAGAAGTTATTTCACTGAATAGAAGAAAATCAGTCCGATTTTGAATACAAACATGAATGCTCAAGTTCCTGGACTATTCATCCCTCTTTTAAGTGCCGATGATTTTATTATTTATGTACTTGGAACGTATCAACAACAAGCTCGCAGCTACTACGGGGAACATGTAAAAAAATGATGTCTCCTATGTGATTAAAGTATGGAGAGAACCTAATATTAATGATTTTTCGCCGGAAACCTTAAATTGACATGATCTGTGGCTTCTTAGAGGCAGAATCCAATCCAGGCATTCATCTAGTCAAATATATTACGAGTGTAAACTAGTAGAAAGAGCTACACAAGGGCTAGATGCTATTTTGTGCCATTATTGCTCGTGTATTATTGTGATCTTCAAATGCGAATATCTCAGCTTCGATATCCCTTAGGACAAAAATAATTAAACATTTATGTATAATCTTAACAGGGGACAATAATGAGAATAGAAAAATATTGGTGTTTGTGACGGCAGAGTAGAATACAATTGTCACCACCCCAAATCTCTCCCGTGGGTGTCGTACAAGGCGACTAAGGATAAATCAGTGACGAGGAATGGGCAGCAGCGTTCCTCTTATACCACCTAGCAATATATTTTTTATTTTTTTATTTTTATTTATTTATTTATTCATCTCACCACAAACAACATTACAAAAGAAGGGTTTCATATGTAGCTTAAGAATTAATGTCATTCGTGGGAGTCTGGTGCCTATGTAGGTTCGTAGACCCGTGTTACAGGTCACCAGGCCCCCCCATCCTGATAGACTTCGCTAAGCAATTTCACATATTATGTTGATATGTATTCCACAATTTACACGAGCATGCTATCGTGTTTACAAAAAATAAAATAAAGAAACAACAAAAAAATCAAAAAAAAATCAGAGAATTATCAGAGGATATAGCAATATAAGGAATTTATTGACAAAAACGCTTATAATCGTATTTGAGAAAAAATCATAGTTGTCGATTTTATGACAAATAGGTATGCTATAGAGTTTACCAAAATATAATAAAATAAAATAAATAAAAACTACAAAGTGGTCAAAGCAATATAGGGAACCGAAAGACAAATATATACATTTACATTTATATAATTGTGAAATATATTATATATAATATTATGACAGTGTATAATAATGTGTATCAACGCAATGCCTGCAATAAGCATTCTGTGTCTGAATAAGAAAGAGTCATCAGGTATTCTTTGAGTTTATGTTTACATTTCCACTTATTTAGCAAGAGAATAGATAGTTTTGCATGGAGTTTATTATACAAAAAGGGCCCCAAAAATTTAGAGAATCTTGCTGCAAAAGCTGTATTACAATGATCTAGTTGTGCTATGCGGTAATACCGACTACGCCGACCGTCATTCTTATTTCCTGGCTCAGTAATAGCGTGCTGCCTCAGTACAATATGAAGAATGAAAAGTTATTCGATTTTAATTTTAACATTATATAAATGTTAGAAAAATTAGTACAAAGATTTTGGGGTTAGATAGTACAAAGATTCCCGCCTCAAGATCATAATTTTTCGAAATTCTTTTTCTAACCCCAAAATCTTTGAATGAAAAGTTGACGAACTGTAAGAACCCCACTGATTCTATATAAATCTATTGTAGGATAGATAAAAGGTTTAAAGTGTATGACTTTTAATATAGTCCGCTGGGCTCGTTCCAGGTCAATGAGATGTGTTTTAGCAGCACCACCCCACACCCCAATCCCATAAGTCAACAAAGACTGACATAGAGCAAAATAAACAATTTTGAGGACCTCCATGTCAGCAACATGTCGCAATTTTTTGAATACATAAATTAACTTTCGTACTCTTCCACAGAGAGATTTAATGTGGAAGGAGAAAGTCAAATTATTGTCAATTAAGACGCCCAGGTATTTGATGCAGTTTGTGCTTTCGAGAACATGGCAAGTACACTTAGTCGCATTCACTCCACCACAACAATGAGCTGTTATACTAAAAGTATTTTCAGAAGGCAGAGAAGAATTTCGGATGGCAAAAGGCATATATTTAGTCTTCATACAGTTTAGCGACAGCAGATTACCACTCAGCCAGCTACATACATTGTTGAAGCCATTTTGGGAGTGCATGAAAACTTCCTCCCAAGTATTCCCGGAGAAAAGTAAAACTGTGTCATCTGCGAATGCCACTACACTACCATTTCGAAGCCTGAGATCACAAAGGTCGTTGATATAGATAAGGAACAGAGTAGGGCCAAGGATACTGCCCTGCGGAACACCATAAGAGACAGGCAAAACAGAACTAATGACCTTATCCGTTAATTTAACGCATTGGGTTCTACCACCTAGGTAATCAGTAAATAAGGAGAGTTGATTACCTCGTATTCCAATCCTTTCGAGCTTGGCCAGCAGCAGTGGTATCGAAACTGTATCGAACGCCCTAGCCAAGTCCAAAAATATAGCCAAGCTCTTCCTACCCCCATCCAAGTTGTGAACTATATAGTTGTTTACCTCCTGCAGAGCGTCAGTGGTGGATTTTTTTGCACGAAAACCGAATTGTGACTTCGATAACAATCCATTAGACTCGAGATAATTTGTGAGTCTATAGTTCAAAATCTTCTCTAAAATTTTAGAGATAGATGGTAATATAGAAATAGGGCGATAATTACAGGGTTTGCTCCGATCGCCATTTTTGTAGATAGGGTGAATAACAGCTCTTTTGAGTACATCTGGAAAAACGCCAGTTGATAAACAAAGATTTAGCATGAAGGTCAATGGAGGAACCAGAAGATGTCTGTATTTTTTCAAGAAGTTAGCTGAGATACCATCCAAACCAACAGCCTTATCAGCTTTTAGGGAAACAATTATTCTTTCAACTTCACCTGCATCCGTGTTCAACAGAACAAAAGAACAGCCCTTAGAGTTGGAATAGATGGTCATGTCTGGATTATTATGAAGAGGTTCAATAGAATTTTGAAGGCACTTTTCAGCAAGAGTTCTTCCTACATTAATGAAGTAGGAATTTACTTCAAGTGCTGAGTGCAATGGGTTAGGTCTCAAATTCAATAATTCAAAGGTAGGTGCTGTTCTTGAGCCGATATTTGCCACGTCCCTAATTACACCCCAAACACGTTTAGGATCTCTCCTTGCTAAGGCAAATTCGCGTTTCTCAAATTCGCGCTTTACCTTTTTTATCAAGGAGTTACAAAAAATTCTATAGCACTTATAGGTGACTCTAAGAATTTCATTTTCAGGGGACCTTTTATATTTTCTGTACAGGTTATCTCTGTTTCTTAAGCACTTTAAAAGACCTGGAGTCATCCAAGGTTTGATTAGTGTCCGTCTTTTTGAAGGAGTATAGGTTATTGTACAGTTTGTGATTATTGAATTCAAGGTATTCACAAAAACTTCCATTGCTTGATTTGGATTTTTCAGCTTGTATATACTGTTGAAGTCAACGCTCAAAAGACTGGAAGTTAATTTCTCTTCGTTTAGCCTACAAAGAGTTTTGGGAAGAAGAAGATTTATTTTCAGTGAAAGAGATAACACAATGGCAGAATGATCGGTAACCGTTGACTCAACAACAACTGTAATGGCCGGATAAGTAGTTTTAAGCAAGATGTGATCAAGACAAGTACGATTATGGGTAGGTAGGGTATGAGAAGGAAGAAGACCAAGTACTGCAGTTAGATTCAAATAATCAGAAGAATTAGGATCAGTGTTGGAAGGGCAGATATCAATATTTATGTCTCCTATCAAAACCAAGTTTCGGTATGAACTGAGCCTCCGGAGGATGAGATTTAGGGATTGAAAGAACGCTTCTGTGACGTTACGCAAGGCGTCAGGCCGATAGATTGCCAGAATAGCCGTTTCTGTACCCAGTGTAATTAACTGACAGCTAGCATCCGAAAACTGAGGTTCCTCTACTGACACCCCATTGATGTTATTTTTAACATACACGACTACCCCATCATTTTGATTATATGGCCTTGTGGACATTATGTGAAAGTATCCCTTCATTAACGGGATGTGAGGATTCTTCTGTAGCCAACACTCTGTAAGCACCACGACGTCAAACTCCACGTCAATCCTTCCCGACAGTGTTAAGAAACTATTCATATTTGCCTGTATACTACGAATGTTTTGACATATAATATTAAGTGCCTTTGGGCCATTCCTGGTTAGAATTTTCTTACAATTTTCTGGTGTACTTGAAGTAGCGTCAGAAAGAGAGAAAAGATCTAGATTGTCACTAAATTCTGAAATAAAATTCGTTTTAAATGATTGGAGAGATAAGGGTACTTCTTGGCCTGGCGCACATTATAGAGTAATGCAATTGGAGGAAATTCAGCAGTATACATAGATGCCATGGAAGGAATATTTGCCATACCTTGCTTCTCTGTATATAAGCACGTAATATACAGTTTATGTCATATCCCTTACAATAATAACATTTACAGCAATATAACAATTTACGACAACACATTAAAGTAAGTACTAGTAGGTCAAACTTAGGCTTTAAAAGTAAAAGTATTGATATAAAAAAAAATACGAGCCCAATACCCAAGGACAAGTTCCCTATAATTATATCTTTCACAAACCTTTATCAAAAGAAGTAGGCAGTTTACATTAAAATTACACATTTCACCATAAAATAAAGATTTTTGTAAGTAATAAGTTTTTATACGTTCCAAATGTAGCCACCGGTTGGTTTTGTGTGGTATTAATGACCGACAAGACGTAAGACGAGGAGTTTGGGGTAAAGGTGGCAGTAATATAATAAGCCTATAATATAAAATATTGCCGTGGCTATAATTAGCATGTTCACGATATTTAAACGTGAAGTGGTTCCAACAACAGTAAAACAATAACCTGTATCCTAATTCCACACAATTCCAGTAAGACATTATAATATAATGAGTAATAATAAAAAATAAGATACTATTATATATTTTTCTAAAATAAGGGTCTGAGAGCACAATACCTTTGACAATGAAATAGTATAGATTTAGTCATTTCCTGTTTAGCTCGAGCAATTTTTCTTCTCTATCAACGCGTATCAATGGCGAACCCTCGTTTCTCCTAATAAACACCCTCCCATACGAAGTCCAACAGAATGTATATTGATTCGTTTTAGCAAAATCACGTGCAAGGTAGAATAGTCGTTTTGCCTTTAATGTCAGTCCTTCGGAGACAAAAACAGGTTTTGCTTTGTCATCTATCTTCAAATGAGTAGTATTTAGTAAATTATTGCGATTTTGTTTATTAAACCTCTTGACTGATTTAATAAAATTTTCTTTTCGAATCGTGCTTTTAAAATTTACTATTATTGGTCTTTCACTACGGGTTTTAGAATTTGTTCTATACACATCGTAGATATCATGTCCATCTATATTTTCATGTAAAACATCGCCTACATTTTGCACAATTTTCACCAAATCCTCTTTTGTCTCATTTTCGCACACTGGTATATACCGTATCTCAACCGATGCTGATTTGTTAGTTCGCTCAAGGGTTTCCAACTTAGTCTCCAAATTGTTTATATAGTCACGCTGAATATTTTTGTCCTGCTCCAAGTTGTTGACCTTCTCCAAAAGTTCATCGTATTTTCCCGTTATGAACTCAATAGACTTTTGTATGTCTTCGTTTTGAACTTTAATATCGTTAATTGAGCTTAGCAATGTCTGCAACTTTCCATCCTGTTCAATTTTCCAATTTAAAAACATCGTTGTGATTTCCTTTTTAAACATGTTTATGTCATCACTTGAGTCTTTCCTTTTACGTTTGGTAGTGCGTACAGTGGTGTTACTACCCGTAGATAATTCCTCTTCTTGTTCATGAACAATAGCGATATTTGGTTCCGACTCACTATGTTGAAGTTGGCCAGTACACGCCAACTTACACGCCGGCTGCGGTGGTGTCCGTTTTAGCGGCATAGTGGTCGAAGTACTAGGACAACAGACCACGTTAGGTGATTGGTCTTACTTAATTCCGGCCGAGACGCGTGAGTGACGCGATGTCGTGTGATTTGCTGCAGCCGCGTTACGCCCTCAGGGGCGGGCAGGTGCGTAGCAGTGGGCGGGATAGTCCAAGGTCGAAGTAGATGACTCACGGCAAACACGGTCGGGACCACTATCGTCGTTAATTTGAGCTCCCGTACTTTATGCACTCCTATTTTATTAACTGATTCTTTGCGTTTGAATTTTAATTAAATATTTAGAAAAATAGTGTTGCGGATTTACTGAGGACACGTCTGACCTCCTCAGATGTCCAAGGGGAAGGGAACACTTTTGTGCCCGATATATGGCAATAGGCTCGCCACCTATTACATGGGACCTAACATAATTGGCGAAACGTGGGTGCTAGTTCACCTCTGCCTACCCCTTCGGGGATATAGGCGTGATTTATGTATGTATGTATGTATAAAAATATTGGTGGCCGCTGAAAAAAAAATGACTCCACTAGTCCATAAAAAGTTACTCAAACCCCTTTGACAATTGTATTCTATTTTTTCGAATAAATTGGCCACTTGTCTATGTCCTTTGGTGAAGTACCTACCACACAAAGAAGGCTTATGCCAGTCAGGCGGCCAGCTGAAAAACCTAACCCAAAACTTTGAGCAGTATCATTGAAATGTCAATCCCAAACACTCTCTCTGTGCTTCGGTCACTTGACATGGTCTCTCTATATCTTTTCTATACATCATACAACACTAGCACCTTTCTGCTGTGATGGCTGATATGAATGAAATAGGAGTGGATGACTTGATCACATCAGATGGATATAAATATAAGAGGAAACATGCTCCAGATAGTATACTGGGAACAGGGCAGGAAGATGTTGATGATGATGAATCATCTGGAGAAGTGAAAGACGTTAGCTTAGAAGATCTGAACCAAATAAAAGTAGTATTGCAGCAAGTAAGATCGCATGTATCCACCAGACTGTAGTTAATCATTACCAGTAAACCATTAATTTTAACCTCAGTATACACCGATACTATAAGCAAATACCGTGTACAATTCGAAACATCTCATGGCGAAGAGATTATTTTGGAAAAGTTGCTCTTTCGACTTGCGTTGTTATCTGACTTTACAAATGTTCCAGTGTTTCAAGTTTCGCGCAAGTTACGTAAACATTACATGAGCCTGATTTATGTGATAGATATTATTCTGGACTATTGTGGTGTGGTGATTTTTGTATTACATAGATACGATATATAATGTATTTGCGGTTTCATTACAATTATAAGTTTTCGATTTTGAATTGAAATATTTATTTTTATTATTAATACTATCGTGTCTATATTGATGCAAGACTTTGTGTATAACATTTACACTATGTCAGAAAGTACTCGTAACTCTAGCATAGCATTATTAATTACCATTGATGAAGCCTTCATGAAGCCATTATGATCAACCACCTTTAAATTCCACAATTATTAATAATTTTTACATTAAACAAATACAAATAAAATATGTTTCATATCTGCAACATCTGTTAACTTCTTTGCTTATTTGAGATTGGAACACGTTAATGAAGACTTGGTATTAAGTCTAGGTGTTTTGTATAATAATACAAACAATCACACTTCGAATATTAGTTACATAGTTGGAACAATAATCACGTGACATTGTGATTCAGGGGGTGTTCCACTCAGGACCGCAATATAGCATCTAGACGCGACGGATTTCGACTCGCTAGGGCTGTCGAACATTTATGAAATCAATTTATTTTTTACTACTACGATATATAATAATTTAGTATTAAGGTAGGGAAGGCTAAAATTGTGACAACGTTCTTGTTATAGCACCGGGCAATATTTTACTGCTATTTTACGGGCCAGATAAAATGCAATAGGCTCGCACTCTGTCACATGTAGTTTGCCACATAGTTGGCGAAATGTGGGTGTAAATACACTTCTACCTACCCCCTTCGGGGTTAAATAGGTGTGACTTGTGTTCCGTGTAACTTTTTCCTGTTCTGAAAAATAATTCCATTGCTCATACTAGACCATTTATTGGTTAATAAATGGTGCCAAAGACTCCGATAAAATAAGAATATTTGATTTTATATGAATTACAATTTTGCAATTAATGTTAATTTTAAATAATGGAATTGAATTCTATATTAATAACATTAACTGCCGCACTCAGAGACGTCAATTAACTTTAATGAGTATTTAATGTCAAAAATTTTAATTCGAATCAAGACCATAGGACCCGGCAAGAATAGCGACTAGTTTTGAATTGTCATTTTTTGACGTTAAATACTCATTAACGTTTTTTGACGTCTCTGAGTGCGGCAGTTAGTCTGCTCTGTATGTATGTTGCTTGCAAAACGTTAGTTAAAGTTAATAAATTAATTATTATTATGTGACACAATGGAAAAATAGCGGTATATTGCATGTTGGCCTTCATCTCACCTGATGGTAAGTAACGATAAGCGCCAAAGATGGAACAGCTTCACCTGGAATCCTTAACCATAGATGGGCTGCTGGGCACAAATTGTCGGAACACAAAAAACAAATTGTCGGAAACGACAGATTTTGATAAGATTGTGGTAGCCATGCGGACATGAAAAAGTCGCACCACCAAAGAAACAGAGTACAAATTTGTACTCCTGGGGAGCGAGCCGGGGACTTTGGATTTAACTAACTAGGCAAACCACTAGACTGATAAATAGCCTAAATGTAATTAAAAATAGCCATTATGGCGCTATCGGCACGCTAGTGGCAGCCCTGGAAAGCGTAATACGAGGATTGTCTTAGTTGGTTTCATTTCCGGCAGCGCGGTCGCGGCTTGATCTCCGGCCACTGACGTCTCGCTGTATATTGTGCTGGCTGTACTCCTTACTGTACCAACGCCTTCATCGTTTTAATTAAAGTAATTCTTTTTCCTCCTGCCCTCATCGTCACATCTTACCGTCACAGGCCTTCCCTATGGATGGAAGAATAAGGGAGATTTTTTTATTATCATCAAAAATGTTAATATCGTTTTTGTTTACATTATCAGTAAATCTATTATCAGATGGAATATAAAGGACCACATCCTGAAAAGCGTAAACTAAGTAATTTTCGTCCTACCAACCAATTTATATATTTTTTATAATTTCCGTAACCGGTAAGTAAGCTAAAACATTTATCATAGCAACTTCCTCTGAAATCAAAGACATTTATTAATTGATTATTATAGCCTTTTAGTCGAAAGAGGTTCCCTTTATTGGTCAAATAGCAGTGTAATTAATGGATGAAACTCTTGAACGTCAGACGATTGTTGGTTAAGTTACATTATTAATGAAAGTCAGAGATACCGGTCTATTATAAATATATAATAACATTAGGTAACTGGTTCATAAAAGACTTATAATTCTATTACAAGCGAAATCGCTTGCAGTAAGTTCTAGAATAAATAATAAATTATTATTGTTTGTTGTGTCCATAATACTTTGTGTCAATGTTCACTGTTATTTTATGCATTTTTTTGAGTTCCCGATATTTCTTAGAAAAAAGACAATTCAAAAAGTACATATAGCGTTAAAAAAAGGTTAAAAAAGTTTTCGAATGCTTGTGACCATTAATTCATTAATTTTTAATATATTATTGAGCCTAAAGTATTTTGATTAAATAACTACCAAATACTCGTACAAAACCAAAAGAAAAGGATGGTTTTATAAACCTTTGAAATAAATGTTATTGCTCTAAAATTTTTTTAACATTAAATTTTAATGTTAGAAAATAGATGTCATAACGCAGATAGTTGGAATGTAATCTTCCGATCTAATGTAAGCATTTCACCATTCTGTATCACGATATATATTACATGCATGTAGTAATCACGCCTTTTTGTCAACAAGGAAACTATGTAAGGTCCTATGTTATAAAAAGCGACCCTATTACCAAAACGACATATTTTTTCCAAATGAATGGGACCTATTTTTCTTGGAATTGTTGTCAGTGGTGACGGCAGAGCAGAATACAATTGTCACTACCCCCATCTCTCCCGTGGGTGTCGTACAAGGTGACTAAGGGTAAAGACAGCGATGAGTAATGGGCAGCAGCATTTCTCTCATACCACCTAGCAATATACTGCGATTTATGTGCCTAATATACGACAATAGGCATACCACCTTTTACATGAGACCTTACTTAATTGGCGAAAACTGTGTGTTAATTTTACCTCTGGCCACCCCTTCGGGAATATATGCGTGATTTATGTATGTTGTCAGTCAATTTCTCACAGTTTGTTCTGTTTTGCAAAGTAAGCCCGTACGTCTCGTCGATTGTACATAAATAATCTCAATCAAAACGTGCTCCTCACGAAACAAAATTTAGTGACTCCATCCGTAGCTACCGCTGGTTATTCAATACCCACTTAGGAGGTAAACAATTTTAATCGACCGAAGTTTCTTGTTCCAGCAAACATTTCATTTAAACATTAATTTGGTAGCTGTTTGTAAAAGCGTTTAGTTTCTATGTATTCTATTCGAATGTAAACGCTCGTGTTTGCCGTAATGAATGTTGCAAACGTAAGCACAATGAACACTTAAGTCTTTTGTTAGAGAGTAATTGTAATGGATATATTCCATATTACATGTAGCTACGCGTTACATCTTCGTAGGTTATTTTCTAATAGCATTTGCTGTTGTATATTGTTTAGGTAGGTTAAGGAGTAGGAATGATAGAATCATAAATTTATATCACAATCATAATCATGATTTTAAATTTATACATCAGGAGAAGTTTGATTAGAAAGCAACAGGTGATCGTGGTGCGGGCACGAAATGAGAAGGGATGAATATCTCATAAAACAGAAAAAAAATATGCGGAAGGTCAAAAAGCGAAAGATAAGACAAATAAGGTAGTAAATTTTAATGCTTATGACGTGTGATAAAAGAGAATGAAGGAGAGATATTATGTTGTGTATGTATTACTATAATTTTACAAGACAAAAAAAGAAGAATTTTGACGAACTTTTTCTAACTATATTTTTTTTTCTTTATATTAATTACTATTTCAAAAAAGTGCAATATAGCAGTACAGAGTGGAACGTTCCCTTCATAGCCCAAGTTTAATTTTGTTAAGATATATTGCCTTATTGGTTACATTATTGTTTGTTTCATAATGCTTAAGTTGTCACGAGTTAGCACAAAGTTAACAACGATGTCAATTATTATGTTCCAACGTTTGTACACTTTCGGTTCGCTTATAACGTTAAGTTTAATTTTACGGCATGCATCATACTGCCTGTTCCTTCATTAAGCCATACTAATTTTGGCATTTCATTTTTATGCTCCAACATGTTTTACAGAGGTGCATTAACACCCACGTTTCCGGAATTACGTCAGGTCCCAAGTGATAGGTGGCGAGCCTATTGCCATTCATTGGGCACATAAATCGCGAAAAAATGCTAATTGGTATCGTTCATCAAAAGGTGACTAAGGGTTAAGACAGTCCTTATACGCCTTATGCCGCCCAGTCCTTAGTCACCCGTCCTTTGACCAGCCTACGCCTAGTTTATGCAATCACAGGCCAAGAGCTCCAAGCCACTACTTTATCTGCAAGGTACATACATACATACCATACATACATATGTCATTACATATGTCATGCCTTTCTCCCACAGGGGTAGGCAGAGATCACTTCTTTCCACTTGCTACGATCCTTACATACTTCTTTCGCTTCATCCAATCTCAACAATCTCTTCATGCATGCCCGTTGGTTTCGGGTATTCTTGACCTGGCCCTTTTTAATAGACTTTAAATTTGATTATGAAAGATCCACCTAGGCCTTCCCCTTCCCATTTCTCCATTCACTGCCGCCATATAAATCCTTTTTGTCATTCCCTTTTCATTCATTCTTTCTTTCTGCAAGGTATCTGTATGTAATGATACCTTGGATTATTAAACCATTGTTTTTTATTTTATCTTATACACTTCCGAAAGCCCCCGTAGAAACGGTCGCTCCAAGCCCAGCGCCAATCCCATTGACATTGACGCAATCGATCCCACCGATCTCATTAACCAGACGGGTTTGATTTCAAATCGGCAACTGGACCATTCCATCGACACCGCGCCAATCGCGACGAGTAAACAACGCGCAATCATCATCGCGATTAAGCAGGGCCGAAATGGGACGAGTGGGACGCGCGAATGGGACGGGGCGGTACGTTCGTTTCGTTACGATGCCGGCGCGGTAACGACAGATGGGACGGCTCTGACCGCGGTGTAGTTTACGCGGTCGCTGTCACCGATGTTTATGTTACATACATATATAAATCACGCCTATATCCCCGAAGGGTAGGCAGAGGTGAATTAACACACACTTTTTGCCAAATAAGTTAGGTCTTTGGCCAAATAGGTTAAGCCCGTCTCCCGCCGGTGTCGTACAAGGCGACTAAGGGTAAAGTCAGCGATGAGTAATGGGCAGCACCATTCCTCTTGTACCACCCAGCAATATACTACGATGTATGTGCCCGATATATAATATTATAGTCTATCATGCATTATTTTATAACAAGTATAACTACAGTTAAGTAGTGATTCACCTAATTCATTAATTAACAGTAATTCACCTCTGCATTCCCTTCGGGGATAAAGGCGTGATTTATGTATGTATGTCGTTTCGCGAAGACACGCACCTGGTAAAGTCAGTCGCGCTGCAATGGAGTTAGGGCGTAAACTGTTTATGTTATAACCGACGAACAATCCAGGGATTGCCAGCCGAGCTGATTGTCGCGGCCGACGGGCTATATATTTGATTTCCTTTGCCACCTCTAAAACTTGAGGGAGCGTTTTGCGTTTGGCCCCAAAACATTTTGGTTAATGCCCCTAAGCCGTATACTACGCACTTTGTGGACAGTATCATTTTTATTACTTACATTCGTGTTTTATAGTCCAATAGAGCTTTGAGAACTGATTTTTCGAATTTAATGAGTTTTTTACAATTTTAGCTGGAAATCTCCAGCATAACATAGGCTCAATCTGGAAATCGAATCAATTAAGTATTTTTATATGGTGTTGATTGTACTTGGTACAATTTATGTACTTAGCACAGTTAAATTTTCTTAATACGCTAATATTTAATAATAGTTTTTGATAAGTAAATATTTTTACTCAATTCATCTTGGAAAACTGTTTGAATAAACGTAGTTAGAATTTTAAAACATAAAAACGGTGTACTAAATGTAATCACCAGTGACAATAATAGCGCACTGTCATTTACAACGAATTCAGATTAAACATAACCGAACAGGGGAAAATATATTCCCGAAGGAGTGACAGACGCGAATTAACCCACGTTTCTCCAATTAGGATAGGTCCCATATAATAGATAGCAAGCGTATTGACATTTATCGAGCATGAAAATCCTAATACATTGCCAGGAGACATAAGAGGAGCGCTGCTGCCCATTACTCATTGCTGTCTTAACCCTTAGTCGTCTTGTACGACACCCGCTTGAGAGAATTGTATTCTCCTCTGCCGTCACCACGAGGCAACTCCAACTTGATAATGGTGTACTTTGTACTAAATATCATTATCAGTGACAATAATTGAGCACTGTCGCTTACAACAAATTCATAACAGGGGTGTAACCGCCTCGGCAACACTAACAAGACGCGACACATTTAATATTTCACCCCTACCAATGCCGGTGCCCCTGTAAAAAGCGTGTTACGACCAAATAATAAGCTAGTCGCGCGACTAATCCCATCTTGCGGCGTCTGTCCGTAATTCGACGTGATTGATGGTGCTACGAGTGCTCCGAGTGACGACACACTATCTGTCCACGTCCGGACTCGGAAGACCTTGATGTAGGCTTAGGGCCGAACGGGAGATTTGCGAAAGGTTGGAGACGGGCTCTGTCGACGCGTAAGGGCGTGAAGACTTTTTACTTGGCGGCATTATGTCTTGGTATTTGTTTGTGGAATGAAATAAATACCCGACATCTATACTAATATTATAAAGCTGGGGGCCTACCGCCTAACTCGATTGCTGATGATAGCTATATTGCAATGCACTGCTTACGGTTATACTGCATAGCAGCCATCCTGGATTTTTAGGCACATTATACGTTATTTTTTCGTTCCCAGGCCAGCTCGGGAGGGGTGGGAGTTAGTCAGGTACACGCTTTTCTTATTCATACCATCCAGTGACATGAGCGATGAGGAGCTCGCTAACGCAATGGTATAGCGTGCTTAGCCTGCCTGCCATGGCGTAAACTAAGCAATGTCGCTGAGGCCGGTCATTGCATGGATGACCAATAATTTACTATCTCGAGTCCATCCTTACTTCGGAAGGCACGTTCAGCCGTTGGTCCCGAATGGATCTGCTGGCATTTATGCCCACCAACCCGCACTGGGCCAGCGTTGTGGGTTATGCTCCAATCTCCCTATATTCTTCCATCCATAGGGAAGGCCCGTACCACAGCAGTGGGGACATTAAAAGTGCTGGTGATGATGATGCTCATCCAGTAACTGCACCTAAATATTTATTATAAAGTAGTGGTTAAGGCACCGCCGCCACAGCTGGCCTGCAATTTTTCATTGTATTACTCTGAAAGCAACTCGGCCCTCAGACCTCCCACTTTGTCGGGCCTTTGTTAATTTCGCCACCTGATTTATTGCGAAAGCACATAGGCATTGTGCCCTTTGTGGGGTGAATGCCTCGCGAGTGTCACGCCTTTCATCCGCGCTACGTGACGTTACTTTGTGTTTTCCCTTTGTTACATAATTCTTATTTCTGATTTGTAGTTCGCGGATTGTCGCACGAATGACTGTTTGTGGTAGAGGTGTCGCCCGCACTGCTGCGGCTTGGCTCGATTGAATTGAATTGGCGGTTACATAGTTTTCCCTTTTGTCCTTTCGCGAACTCAATATAATAATATAGTATTATACACCAATAGGATGTAGGGTAGAATCTCTGATGTGGCAAAAATTTTAAGTCGTTTCCCAGTATTAATGCTGATATACTTGACATTATACAGGCTAAAATCTCTACTAATATTATAAAGCTAAAGAGTTTGTTTATTTGTTTGGTTAAACGCGCTAATCTCAGAAACTACTGGTTCAAATTGAAAAATAATTTTTGTGGTGGATAGTCCATTTATCCAGTCCATAAGCTATATAACAACCGATATTAACGCGAGCGAAGCCGCGGGCGACCACTAGTATACAATAATCGTCTTAATATCTATGTTCGTGTAATGCGACTACGTGTTTTAGCCTTTAGGAGGGGTAGCCCACCGCTACCCCTCCGGGAAATCTATATCTTATGTAGAATTCCTTCAGAGCCTCTAGTAAATTTATTTATTTAACTAATTCGATCTATATTTCTTTCTGGTTCTACTTAACCGCTCAAAATATAAGTTAATAACAAACAAAGCCGAACAGGGCATGTAATAAAGGAATAAACATGAAAGGGCGAGGTATAACGACCTATTATGCAGACTAATATCAGGGTTATAAGTAACGTGGATGGTAACAAAAAAAATGTTTTGTAAGCGAGTGAAATGAGCGCTTTGTGGCGGTATGGACGCAAGATAACACGAACGAAACAACGCATTATCTCGGCCTGTCTTCTAATTACACGGTTTTTTTTATGAGAGACTCGATTGCGAAGTGGGAAATGCATCAGTTGATACATCAGCAAAATGATTGGTAAGCGGTAGACAGCCACTCTATGATGTGCAAGATAAGGTGTTTTTTTTGGTCAGACTTCACGAGTCACTCGATGACGCGGCCAATCAGCGTTCAGTTTGGCATACTCTCACTCAACCGTAATTCATGCGCACAATTAGTGATTTTTTAGAAATAACATTCAACACGACCAGTTTTTTTTAATGTTAGACAGGGAAGCCCTTGCCCTTAATCTCACCTGATGGTAAGTGACGATAAAGGCTGAAGATGGAATCGAGCTTCATCTGGAATCCTCAACCGCAGAGGAGTCGGAACACATGAATGCTGTTAACATTATTATTATGGCGACAGATTTTGATAAGATGGTGGTAGCTAGCCAGGCGGACTACAAAGAAGTCCCACCACCAACCAAACCGAGCACAAATTTGTAACCCCCCGGGGATCGAACTCGGGACCTCTGGATCTTCATTCCGGAGGGCGAACCAATTGACCACGGAGGCGGTTAAAACCGGACCGGTGTTCTCACAAAAAAAATGTTACAGATGTGTTTTATTTTAATGTTTAAATCTCATGTTGTCCCTTTTATGTCAATACTGTGCGAATGTGACAGAATCCGATTTGAACTCATCTTAAATAAAACACTTGCTAAGCACCTTTTTTGTAACCCGGGTCCGAGTTGTTTCATGGACAATGAAAAGTTTCTCAAATCCAAACTGTAAAATTCTTTGCATCAAGCTATACATTTGCTTTTTCGTACAACCAGTTTCTATCGATATGCCAACGTTCACTTCAATGTCACGATGACTGACACTGTCAAATCGCAAATACATAATCGGAATAACAGCTTGGTAGTTCAAACTTCACTAATTTCTTTCTCTCTTTCATTGCAACAGAGTTACATAATCACCCTGCTGGACTTGTGCCCTTCTTCTTCTTCTTGCTCTTATCTCGCTCTAGGCGGGCTCAGCATCATGTTTTCGTTTTCTTTTCTGTTTTCTTCCTCCATTTCTCTCTGTCCTTCACCAATTTCTCATCCACCCCTCGCGCTATCATATCCTCCTTCACACAATCCATCCATCTTTTCTTTGGTAATCCTCTCCTTCTACGTCCTTCTACGTTCATACCTAACATTCTTCTGCCAACATAGCTTTCATCTCTTCGCATAACATGACCAAACCATCCAAGTCTATCACTCCGCAGTCTCTCTGTCACTGGCGCTACTTTCAAACTTCCCCTGATATACTCATTCCTTATGTTATCTCTCCGTGTCACACCACATATCCATCTTAACATACACATCTCTGTTGCATGCACTCTTCTTTCATCAGTCTTTTTCATTGCCCAACACCCTGATCCATGCATGACTTGTTTCGTACCTACCCATCGACATAAAATGATGCGATTCGTAAACATAGCACCCGGAAAAAAATCGCAAACATTCCTCCACTTCTGATCCGAGCGCTAGAACCGGGTGGAATTGTCAGATTTTCCAATTCAGTCATTTGCCTGCATACCCCCGAAAGGCGAACAAATGTCCAAACGGAGTTTTTGATAAAAAAAGAACAGGCTTACCTACTATTTTCTGTTTTTGACAATCCGATAAACGAAAAACTGTATCTAGGCGCAGCGAGAGACACGGTACAGCCCGTGTCAATATTTTATGTGTGGGACAAGTGAGGAGCGAGTGGTTTTTGGAATGTTAAAAATATTTTTATTATTATAAAAAAAAAAATTGCCTAATAATTATTTTGTCATGTAGCAATTTATTAATCGAAATAACTCCCATGAAATAGTTCGGCAGAGAAAAAGAAAATTAAATCTGATACATCTTATGGCCTTGGCCTTTAATAACGCAATTATTATTCCATTAATTTAAACCTTATTACAAATTATTAAAGTTTAAATTATGGACTTACTTACCTGATGGTAAGTAACGTTATGGGCCGAAGATGGAATCAAACTTCTCCTGCTCTTTTTTCGGGAAATATTTTCCTCTCGCTCTAACTCACACTAAATCCCGAGACAAAACACAGTCAAATGGTGTAGAGAGATTTTGTCCATGTCCTGTACTAGGCCTACTGGAATGCTCAACCGAAGAGGGGCTGGCTATCTTTTTACAAATTTTCAGAACACAATAATGCTTATAAAGACCCAGATGGCAAGTTTTTTCATCCGAGGTGAGTATAGTTTTATGTCACCCCCTGACCAGGACGTGGGATTTCACAAAAGTCCACTTTATGTCTAGTGTGACATAAAACTTATTATTATGGTGGGTGGTGGGTCTTTTATGGTAATAAACAAAGTTTCAAATAGCTTATCCTTTGGACGCAAGTAGATGTTTCTGACAGGCGGTTTGCATGTGACCGTGTCGTTGGAACAACGCTGCCGGGGATATACCTTCTGGTGAATTACATAAAGCCGGGTTTTTCTCCGAATCGAGTTAAACTATTCAGATGTGAAGCTTGTTGAATTCACGAGAAAGATTCATTGTTTGTCTTCCTGAATTGTAGAGGACTTATAGCGGCACTATAAAAATCTGTGATAACCTTCAAATAATTATTAGAAGATCGCTATAGAGTCGAGAGTGTAGTGATGACAGAGCAGAATACAATTGAAACCACTCCATCGTCTATCCAGCGAGTGTCAAGACAAGTTAGCGATGAGTACAAAGCAATAGCGTTCTTCAGATACCTAGCAGCCTACCACCTACCAAAATACTATGATTAGATGTGCCCGTTAGAAGGCCATGAGATCACCCCTTAATACATGGGACCTTTAATTATATTCTCCTTTAACCTACATTTTCGAAGATACATAGGCGTGGTCTATGTGTATAGGTCTATGCTAAAAAGTCTATGGCAGGCTTTATTATTAAGACATCTTTATTTTTCTACATTTTTAATTCTGGAAGAAATTGCTGCTAAGCAATAAGGCCGCCTCTTGTACTGTCCTGTGTTATTGCATTTTTCTGTCATTTGTTTTTTATGTGCAATAAAGAATATTTTAATTGAATTTGATTCGTGGTGTTATCTCGATATAACAAGAAATAAATAGACAGAGAGCGCAGTTCGTGCATTGCAGTGATGTACCGAGGTAGAGCGATCCAAGATTGCCTTAACCAAGAAATAGACAAACGGAAATGAAGCCTGCGGCGTCTAAGGGAGCTAACACACGGTCACTTTATTCGTGAAGATATATAAAATAAATAAAACTGTGCTGATTGTAAAGGGGAAGGAGCGGCTTACATTAAAAAAAGGACTCAGTCTTTTCTCTTTTTTAAAATGCAATGATAAAATTTTCCTAAATTCCTAGAACGCAGTGTAATTCGGACCAATTAGTATTTTTTGCTTCTCTAAATTCCTTTAATAAAGCCAATAGCGAGTGTTTCATAATACACTTGAATAATATTTTTTTTTTAAATATAGCCGAAAAAAATGTGAATGTTGTGAGTTTAAACTTAGTTCCGCAAATAAGAACGGCAACGTGAATCTCTCCTCTTGAACAAAACCAATTCAAAGCAGCCTTTTCTATAATAAATCACCTACTAATCCCCATTGGGTCAGCGTGGTGGTAGGACCTTAGGCATTATAGAGCTGGTGAAGATGATGATGATGACGATAATCGTGATCCGGCTCGAAGGAGCATATGTACATCCCGTACATATGGTTTTTCGAGCTGGATCACTTGTACATTGAAAATCAAGCTATCTATCATAGTGAAGATGACAATAACTTCTCAACTTTAACACTATTCTTGAGATTTGTTTGTCAGTGACCAACCGGCCTAAAACTCACTGCACGCCAGAACCATCTTGATAAAATATAGAGATGCTTTGTGCAGGTGCATATTGTTCAAACACGATCTCTATCTGCACCGCCTATCCTATATCTAGAAGGATTGATTAATTAAAAAGTAAGGGAAAAAGTAACAATCAAACAGTTGATGCAGCTAAGGCAAAAATCTTTAAGAACTTGTACACAAAACTGCGATGCGAATTCGCAACGCATAAAACTACGGCGTAAATTGCGATGCGATTTGGTGCAACAAGGTGGCGAAACAAAGAAAAAATCAATGATGGAATGCGCGATGCGAATCAATTCGCTAGCTCTTGCGTTGCGTCGTGGGAGCTTGTAGATTAGTACGATGCGACGTAGTCTTGTGTACAAGCGCTAATGCCTCGTGCATCAATCCATTATTTTGATAAGTCCATGTTGTACCAGATGCATCCATTGTCAATTCCATCAAGTTTATTGCAAACTCTGCTCCAGCACAGCTAATATTATTGCAATTAAGCCGGCTTTTATTACGTATTATAGCAATAACAAACATTCTTGTTTACTTTACTCATAGTAAAAACTCCAAGACAAATGTCCACAATAAAACTATACAAAGAACACGATAAAGAGAATTGCGGACATAATTCTATGATTTAGTGGACTCCGCCCGCGCGGATCGCGATTTGGCGCGATGAATTAGGAATTATCTCGCATCGCACAGTATTAACATAAAAAAGCGCTTAAGGCCGAGTATTAAAGCAGATTTATGTTTACAACAGACTGCAGAGGGGTTTTCTAAATTTGTTTCTGAGTTGCTTGTTGATATCTTCTATGAATGAATAAATAAATAGATTTTTCTTGCACACATATCACCTAGCGAGCCCAAAGTGAATAGGATAAGCACTTGTGTTATGGATACTACTAGCTGACGGACACATTTTAAATACACATAATATTATATTATAAATATTGAAAATATACTACTTAAACAATCGTGACTCAGGAACAAAATTTTGTGATGAACAGGGATGTTCATCACAAAATTTGCCCCTACAGGTTCGAACCCGGGACCTCTTTTTATTTGAATAAAAAAAAATACCACTTTGAAATCAGTTAAAATAGATTATTATTGCTTAACATAAAAAATATTACTAAACTAAGGTACTGGACTTTCCGAGCACTTTCCACATTAAAAAAGATGTACCCACGTTCGTAGTAACGCTTATGTTTGGCACAAAAAAGCTAAGACATAGAAGGTTCGGTTAAAATTGTTTTTGACGATTTTTAATCATGCAATTATACTGAAATCGCTTGACAATTCAAACACTATAAATATTGTAATTAATATGGTAACTAAATCATCAACTAAATGTTACATGGTATTATGTAAAAACATAGATACTGAGTGTGTATATTTTCTAAGGTAACATTAGTACCAACTTGAAAGTAAGAAGTGCTCCATTTCGTAGCACATGTAGCCGTCGCTACGGTAATGGATTGTAGCATTCGTTAACGATCTACGACTGAAGTGTCTACGGCGTAGCACTTTGAGTCGTGATGATATTTATGACTTACTTCCTGGTGACACGTAATTTTTCAAATACCGTTTTATGATCTGATTTTTAATATTTGCTACCATTTTGGCCTGGGAGCGAAAGAGTAACATAGAATTTGCCGGTCGTATAAAATAAATATTTAAATATATTATTATTATTTTAATTTTTTTTTTTCTCTCACACCTATCATCTAGCCCAAAGTAAGTTGCCTAAGCACTTGTATTATGGATACTAGATGACGGACATATTTTTAATATTATATAATTATGTATATAAATGTTGAAAATATTCTACATAAACATATACACAACCATGACTCGGGAACAAACATTTGAGGTCATCACAAAGTTTGCCCCTACCAGGATTCGAACCAAGGCGACCGTCAACTGCTAACTGTATGGTGGCAGGTGATGATGGAAAAATGTTTTGGGTGTAGTGGCGTATCTACCTTCCCCAGCATGGAGTTCAAGTTAAGATATAGAATAATAATGGTTATGGCTACTCATACAATAATTAGCCTAAGCGATCATTATTTAGTTTAACCTCAGACCGAACGCGTTTACTGCTGCGACATCTAGCTTCTGCATCTATAACAGTATTTTCCACACTTTTTTTGACTTAATTTACATACATACATAATTCACGCCTATATCCCCGAAGGGGTAGGCAGAGGTAAACTAGCACCCACGCTTCGCCAACTATGCCAGGTCCCATGTAATAGGTGGCGACCCTATTGCCATTTATCGGGCACAAAAGTCGCAGTTCTTTGCTAGGTGGTAGGTATAAGAGGAACGCTGCTGCCCATTCCTCATCACTGATTTATCCCTAGTCGCCTTGTACGACACCCACGGGAGAGATTTGGGGTGGTGACAATTGTATTCTACTCTGCCGTCACCACACGGCAGAGTAGACTTAAATTATTTTATATTAGTAGACTTAATTTACAATTAAAAATATCTATTTCTTTCATCACAATACACCATATTTCGATTCCGATTAAGGACCATATTTTTTTCTTTCCCCAACGTGTGTACGTTACATGTTCGCGATCGCACAAAGCTCTCGCCTGTAGAGTTTGCTCTTTGAATTGGTTTTTCATTGCCGTTGGTGTATTCAGTTACAGAATATCAGATGAATTGCGAACAGAGCCATATATATTGACTTTTGGCAGAAACTGGCTCTAAAACAAATCAATAAATTTGTAAGACACAATATGGAAACCGAAAATTAGCAAATTAAGTATACATGTTATTATTAAAAATTAATTAATCCTGACTTAGTTAATTCTATGTTTTGTTGTTTTCTACCGGTATTCCGTTACAGATTAACTAAACCAAGCTGAAATATATTTTATTAATAAAAGCCTAACTGTCAGAGACGTCAAAAAACTTTAATGAATACTTAATGTCAAACATTTTCATTTAAATTTAGACCAAAGACCTGCAAGAATAGATACTAAATTTGAATTGCCATTTTTTGACATTGTGTGGTGACGGCAGAGTAGAAATACAATTGCCACCCCCATCTCTCCCGTGGAACACCCACGGGAGAGATGGGGGTGACACAAGGCGACTAAGGGTAAAGACAGTAATGAGTAATGGGCAGCAGCATTCCTCCAGTACCATCTAGCACTATACTCTGATTGATGTGCCCGATAGATGGCAATAGGCTCGCCACTTATTACATGGGACCTAGCTAAATTGGCGATAAGTAGGTTTTAATTCACCTCTGCCTACCCCTTAGGGGATAAAGGCGTGATTTATGTATGTATGTATGTATTTTTGACATTCAGTACTCATCATCTTAAATTGAATATCGTTAATGAGTACTTAATTTCAAAAAATGACAATTCGAAACTAGTTGCTATTCTTGCCGGGTCAATGGTCTAGATTTGAATGAAAATTTTTGGCATTAACTACTCATTAAAGTTAATTGACGGCTCTGAGTGCGGCAGTAAGACCTTAAAATTAAATCTAGTTTGCATAAATAGTAAGTAAAATAGTACACTAATTAATGACTCAGGCAGCAACCAGATCTCAATAATGATTTTGAATTTACAAGTCAAGCAGGCTATTCTATCTCGTTATTCAAATCTGTCTTGTCTTCTATGTCCATCTAGCCCGTTCTCCTCTTATGCCAAGCTCAGACACAATAGTTATTAGTGATAAATGTAGATCATAAATCTGAATTTCAATTACAATAGGAATTTCTAATTTTGCTGCTTTTAATGAAGATTCGTATCGGAGGAGGCCTCACAGATCAAAGCTTACGCAACGTTAGCAGTCAGTAGGCTACGTTTTGATTAATTAGTAATTAGTTGTTATTTTTAGTTTGATTTTGACGGCCCGGCTTGGTCGAATGTTCAGATCGCTGGCTATTGGCCAAGAGCCGAGACCTCTCAGTTTGAATCCTGGTAGGGGCCAATTTTGTAATAAACGCAGATATTTGTTCTCGAGCAATGGTTGAGTATATTATGTATTATATTTTCAACATTTATATACATAATCAATATGATATTAAAAATATGCCTGTCATCTAGTATCTGTAAAACAAGTGCTTAGGCTACGATGAGCCTTAGGATAAGTGTGAGCGTAAAATATTTATTCTTTATTTAAAGTTAACTAATGTCTTGGTTGGCCGACTGGTATTAAGCATCTGCCCGGATTGTAGAGGAAGCGGGTTCGTTATAATTTTTCGAACATCATGATTATAATTTTTCGAACTTTATCTAATCACATTTTTTTGTATGCCGTGTGGTGACGGTAGAGTAGAATACAATTGTCACCATCCCAAATCTCTCCCGTGGGTGTCGTACAAGGCGACTAAGGATAAATCAGTGATGAGGAATGGGCAGCAGCGTTCCTCTTATACCACCCAGCAATGCACTGCGATTTCTGTGCCCGATAAATGGCAATAGGCTCGCCACCTATTACATGGGACTTAACATAATTGGCGAAACGTGGGTGCTAGTTCACCTCTGCCTACCCCTTCTGGGATATAGGCGTGATTTATGTATGTATGTGTGTACATTTTTTTGTAAGTACTAATTGAAACATTTGCACGAGTCACGTTCATTGTAACAATGTCATTAAATAATAATAAATTATTTTTATTAAAGATTTTTATTATAGAAAAATGAATTTTCGATAAATTCTCCATACAATACGGCAATTTGATACTTAAACCCCTAATACATACAATAAATAATAATATAAGGTTATACACTGTTACAAACTTAAGTATACCAATAACAGATGTGCGATAGATAAAATGCAAATGGGTAAGTAATAGGCGCGATTGAGTTTGATTTACTGCATTGACTGAACTATTCATGGATCGCTTGCGGAATCAGGAATACCATAATTCTGTGTCTATTTGTGTGACAACCGTGTGGTGATGGCAGAGCAGGATACAATTGTCACCACCCCAAATCACTCCCTCGGGTGTCGTACAAGGCGACTAAGGGTTAAAACAGTGATGAAAAATGGGAAGAAGCGTTCCTCTTATACCACCTAGCTGTACATTACTGCGACTTTCGTGCATGATAAATGGCAATAGGCTCGCCGCATGAGACCTAACGTGATTGGCGAAACATCTGTGTTAATTCACCTCTGCCTACCCTTTCGAGGATGTTGGCGTGATTTAAGTATGTATGTAACAAAAACTAAAGGCTATAAACCCATAATAATATGACCTTAAAACTATTGGCTCACGACACTGTTACCATGTAAAATTTACCTCGAGAAAGCCTTAGCAAATTCCGTTCTGGTTTTGTTTCGCTTAAAACATCACGTAGCTACAGAATACACTAGCCGGCGAGCGTGCGTGGAAATTCCCCGAAACATCCGTCAACCGTACGAATAGGTACCTACAGAATTAATTACTGAATTTTCAATTACATCTTGGATGGGAATTAATAAAGCGGTAGACATTTAAATTTGCCAACGAACTTTTCTAATATCGCGCGGAATGTGTTGAGCAAAGTTGGTCTTAAACAAGCGGTAACCGCCCTGTGATATACGGCCCTGTGATACGCGGCCCTGTGATTCACAGCCCTGTATACGCTTGGGTCTTTAATGTTTTGTTATTCCCAAATCGAATTACAATGCCGTGTGGTGACGACGGAGCAGAATACAATTGTCATCTCTCCCGCGAGTGTCGTACAAGGGGACAAGGTTTGTCACCACCTCCATCTCTCCCGCAGGTGTTGTACTTTTGTCGCCTTAGTAAGGATTAAGACAGCGGTGAGTAATGGGCGACAGCTTTGATTTTATACCACCTAGCCCGATAGATGGCAATATAATAAGTTATATAATAAGTAATATGTGGCTCGCCACTTATTACTTAGATTGGACATTTAAAGGGTCAGTATGACTCTCCCACGTCACGTGGTTTGATTTGTGAACAATAGTATCAATATTAAGCCTCACTTTTTATATTTATTACTTGGATAAGTTTAAACAATCGAGAGTTTCTAGGGTGCTAAGTGTATCGATGTGATAACGGTGCTCTGAGAAGGAGACCAGGCTTTACAATAATTATTAACACATTTTCTTAAGCTGGTGCATGCTATTCCCTATCAACACCATCTGAGCGCAATTCCAAATGTAATCCCCTGACATCGGAACATCTTGCAACAGTACGGTCCTACGAGGCAGCAGTGTGCCGTAAAATAGCAATATAGTCATGTTAATATTCGTGCTTGTGAATCTCATGGTTCGGCACCCCTGCACCCGACGCCTGCGGACCGGCTGGCTATATAGGCATATATATAGAAGTATGTTCGGATACATAATATTGAGTTCGTATATAATTTTATCTGTAAATTGTTTTTTATATACTAGCTCTAGGAAGTCTGAAAGTAGCGCCGATAGTCGAAAATTGAGGAGTAACAGGTTAGTGTGGTACAGGCATGTGATGAGGAGGGATGAATGCTACGTAACTAAAGAGGTATATTAAGTATGGATATGCCTATAATGATAGGAAGACCGAAGAAGCGATGGATGGATTGTGTAAAAGATGATATGAGGAAGAGGGTAATGGAGATGCTGAGCTCACGTCTAATAGAGGATAGTGGAAGAAGAATACAGGAGCGTGGATGAAGAAAACATATTGTGCCGACTCTACTTAGAGTAGAATAAGGGCCGGGAGAAGAAAAGGAAGCTCTTGGCCTTCATCTCACCTGATGGTAAGTGAAGAGAAGGGCCAAAGATAGAATCGAACTTCACCAGGAATCCTCTACCACAGAGGGACTGGCTATCTTATCACACATTGTCGAAACACAATAATGCTGCTTACATTATTATGGCGCCAGATTTTTCACAAGATGTTGAAATAAAGAAGGGGTTTGATGAATTACGAAAATGTATTGTCACCAATCACGACAAAAAAAAATCGTAATAATTCTGGTCTCTTTTTTTGTAACAATTTTTCTATCATTTTTATAATTTTGTGAAAAAATATCAAATAATAATGATAAAAGTCGATTTTCAATTCTTTGAAAAGCAACATTCAAAAGTTTATTATTTTATTTAGTATCCATCGATGACAAACTCTTATAGACGATACCCACAAAAAACACATAACATAAGATTGTAGTGATATACCTAACCGTATTAGATTATATTATATCGACGTCTATTTAACTTAGATAGTCAGCGCCGCGATTAATTCAATCAACCATCCCAAGTGCCCTGATGATTCAATCAATCAATCATTCAACTGATCAAAGACATATGAACAAGTATCGAAGTAATGTCGTTGTACAAGAATTACGGTTGGTTACCTTTCGAATTCCCTGATATAACAACATAGTAGATACACTATGAGCTCTACTAAGAGCATTACAAATAATATTATTATACTCGATAAAAAGACAGCCTTTATTTTTCCATTTCCAGAGATTTAATGCTACAATATAGTCCATGCTACATATACATAAATCTTGCCTATATCCCCGAAGGGGTAGACAGAAGTGAATTATCACCCACGTTTTACCAATCACGTCTCTCGTAATAGGTGAGCCTTTTGCCATCTTACGGCCTCGTACATCGCAGTATATTCCTAGATGGTATAAGAGTTAGCCCTTAGTCGCCTTGTGTACGACACCGGCAGGAGAAATTGGGGATGGTGACTAATATATTCTGCTCTAACGTCACCACACGGCTACTATGACCAACCCGGCTAGCATGACCACCGAATAACGATATGATAAAGGCATTTATCGGTTAGAACTGTCAAAAACCAGTTTATAACAGTTCAAAACGATAAATGGCTATATCATATCTATATCGTGTATCGGGGGTCATGCTAGCCGGCCAGATATAATTATGGAAACTATATTTTTTGTATTAGCCTGTTAGATCTCATTGCACAAACAATAACACGAGCGAAGCCGCGGGCGATCACCAGTCATTACAGATACCCTATTGAACCCTGCACTTACATAGAGTACGACCGTCCATCGTGCCGTGTAGTGACGGTACATTAGAATACAATTGTCACCACCCCAAATCTCTCCCGTGGGTGTCGTACAAGGCGACTAAGGATAAATCAGTGATGAGGAATGGGCAGCAGCGTTCCTCTTATACCACCTAGCAATGTACTGCGACTTATGTGCCCGATAAATGGCAATAGGCTCGCCACCTATCACATGGCACTTAATATGGTTGGCGAAGCTTCCTACCCCTTCGGGGATATAGGCGTGATTTATGTATGTATGTATGTACGAACGGCTACGCGCAATCGCCCCTGTGGTGAAACGCCTGTCGATTTTCAATAAAGCCCCGCTGGGTCGAATTGACCCGACCAATACGTTTATTGTCTCGGCACTCGCGCGAAATGTGTGGCCCAAAAGCGGGCTACAGATACACTTAACTGTAAAATACAGACGCACTTTAAAGGCACTTGCTAGGATTTATTTTTCTTACTTATGTCGTTCTGCTTTTCAAATATCGCAAATTTAATAGAAAATTGACACAAATTAAAAGCTCTTTTCTTTCAAAAATAAGCCTTACTTCCGCACTCAGAGTCGTCAGTTAACGATAATGAGTATTGAATGGTAAAAAATCACATTTCAAAACAATTCTTTATGGTCTAGATTTAAATGATTTTTTTGACAATATTAAGTTAATTTAAGTCTCTGAGTGTGCCGCATAAGCCTCAATTTTGAATACAAAATGTTACGGATTTCTTTTATTGTGTCAACGATATCGTTCCTGTAAGTAGCTATTGTAGTAAGTGTAATTTTCACTGGAGTATTCACTGGTTTATATTGCTAGACAAGAGCAGAATTTCATAGCTCTCTACTTAGGCTTCTGATGTCGTACATAGAAACCGTCTACATCAATGTAACATCTTGCATAATGGCATTGTGGCTGTTAGCTTCAGTTTATGTTGTCGCTAAGGATATTACGAAAGTTGAAACTGACGCAAACTATAGCAGAAGTGAAGCTAGAAGCACATTACATGGACACTTAACCAGAGTAGCAAATGTAGCATTTCTTGGAGAAAAAATCCTCTCGATGAATCCTTGAGTAAAGATTTGGATGTGGCACTTTTTGAGGATACTGGAACGTCTAATTTTTAATAATACGGGCTTGTTTCAAAATCGACAGGTAAGTTCTGTTCGGCAACTGTCAAATGAACTGCCAAGTAACCTAAACTCACCCGTCAATTGTGAAACAGGCCCTAATTATAAGCAAAAATGTATAAGGACCTATAACGTCGTGTGGTGACAGCAGAGCAGAATAAAATTTCCACCATCCCCATCTCTCCCGTGGGCGTTGTACAAGGCGACTAAGGATAAAGACAGCGAAGAGTAATGGGCAGCAGCATTCCTCCCATACCACCTACCAATGTATTGCGGTCTATCGGGCATGTAAATCACAGTACATTGGTAGGTAGGTGGTATAAGAGAATCGTTGCTGCCCATTACTCGTCAAGTCAGTCAACGTCTGGAACCTTATTGACCTCGTACGACACCAGCGGGAGAGATTGGGAGGGAGTGACAATTGTATTCGGCCTATCCGTAACGCACGGACATTAGAAATAACATAAAAGAAGAAGATAAAATACACTTAATGTTTTTTTTTATTCTAGTCAAGGAAGCTCTTACCCTTCATCTCACCTGATGGTAAGTGACGAAAAGGGCCGAAGATGGAATCGAGCTTCACCTGGAACCCTCAACCACAGAGGGGCTGGCTATCTTATCACAATTGGGATTGCGCGGTATGTTTCGGTTTATATGATTGGCGAGTTGTTGGAATGTATGGTGCTAATTTACAATGTAGGTACCTACAATGTCATAACTCGTTGACAACGGTGGGTTTCTCTAACCTACTTGCGCGCCGAATTGCTAGCTAGGCGTGTGGCTCTGGCGCGTTTAGTATCGACTTTGGTATTGAATGCGTCGAGGTCATCGCTTTGTAGGCGGATCGGGGCTTGAGTGGGTTTTGGAGACCTATCGTTACAAACTGAGGCATAATGCGCACTTCCCCATCCTCCCTTGGACATACAGGTTTCCGATATCTAACGTATTGACGATTCATGAGTGTATTGTAATCATACCAGATATGAATAAACGAATTTTGACTTTGACCTTGACTTTGATCGAACCTGGGACCTCTGGATCTTAATTCCGGTGGGTGAAACACTAGACCACGGAGGCTGCTAATAAATATAACATTATAGTTTTTCTAACTTCTTTATTCATTCTGCCGTGCAAATGAAAATGATTAGCCACATCCTGTTTTTCCTAGATCCTTGTGTAGCCAAACCGCTTGTCGCTCGGTTCGTTACCCACCCGGCCATTACCGTCCTCATCGAAATACTACTTTATGGCTTACCGATTACCATTCACGGACTGAGATGGTACACTGGGCTCTGAGTGATTCTTCGTGTCCGACATTAAAAGCTCCTTAAAGTAATACTATATTATCTTGGCCGGTAATGGCGCCCAGAACTAACTATTAAGTGATTTTGGGTATTTTGGGAGTCTCAACCTTGAATTTGAGAAGTTTGATGACAGTTCGAGTCTGGACAAATGTCCTGAGCTTTCGTACGTCAAACAATGCTCAATTAAAATTATCTAAATATTAGTGTACGCACGCGGCTTCGCTCGCGTTAATGTCGGTTATTGTATAGCCTGTAGCCTTCCTCGATAAATTGACTAGGCAACAAAAATTTTTTTTTCATCCCACCATCTCGGAAAAAGCGTTTTTGCTCTTCGATATCTGAGTGCAAAAGCCGTTTTTATCCTCTAGAGGGTAAAGTAAATTTGAATTTAGAACATCGTGTGCAATGAGTTTGTGAATTCAAAACATCATTATACATATTTATTTCTACCTCCATGGTGCCGAAATTGTCATGCAACCTATTTTAATTTGTTAAAAATTCAGAACCTTCTTGGTGTACTTTTTTTGTAATTTGCTTTGCGCGCGCCATTTTCTTTTCACGTCATAAATTTGTTAAAACCTAGGAGTTCCGTGACGGTCAATCAGCTTGGCGTCAATCTTGCTTTAAACATTTTGATCGTCTACAACGCATGCATGATGCTTGAGTCAAGCATTTAAAAGCTTTTTAGGTCTGTTTGATTTGTTTACGCTAGCAACGGAACAAAAACATACAGAAAATCAACGTGCTTGACTCAAGCTGATTGACCGTCTCGGAACTCCATTAGGGACGGTAATTTTTATTAGGTACTTACAGGTGTGTCTGGATGAATGTTGCGGGTGTGGCTGGGTGGATGGGTGGCTGTTGGAGGTGTGTCTGGGTGAATGGGTGTTTTGAGGGTGTGTCTAGGTAAATGGGTGTTTTGTGGGTGTGTCTGGGTGAATGGGTTTTTGTGGGTGTGTCTGAATGGATGGGTGAGTATTGTGGGTGTGACTGGGTGGATGTTGTGGGTGTCTGAATGGATATTATTGTGGGTGTGTCTTGGTGAATAGGTACTTTGTGGGTGTTTCTGGATGATTGGGTGTTTTTTGGGTGTGATTAGGTGTTTGTGGGTGTTTCTGGATGATTGAGAGTTTTTTGGGTGTGATTGGGTGTTTTGTAGGTGTTTCTGGGTGAATGGGTGTTTTGTGGGTGTTTCTGGGTGAATCGGTGTTTTGTGTGTGTTTCTGGGTGAATGGGTGTTTTTTTGGGTGTTTCTGGGTGAATGGGTGTTTCTGGGTGAATGGGTGTTTTGTGGGTGTTTCTGGGTGAATGGGTGTTTTTTGGGTGTGTCTGAGTGGATGGGTGTGTATTGCGGGTGTGAATGTTGTGGGTGTTTCTGGGTGGGTGTTGAGAGTGTGTTTGGGTTAATGGGAGTGTGTTGTGGAAGTTTCTGGGTGAAAACAGAAACTGTTGTGATTGTATTTTTTTTTGTATTTTGCAATTTCCTCGTTGGGGGGGATGAAAAGTTACGTGTTGCACTCGAGTGCAAAGATTTTTCACCTTGTGCTCTTTTGATTCCCTCGCTATCGCTCAGGATTCTAATTTTTGAATCACTCGCTACGCTCGTGATTCAATTTTAGAATCCTTCGCTAGCTCGGTCATCAAAATTGAGCACGCGGTTAAAAAACAACTTTGCACTCACGTACAACAAATAACTATTTTCAATTTGAGACAGTAGTTCCTGAGATTAGCGCGTACAACCATACAAACAAACAAACTCTTTAGCTTTTAATATTATTATAGATTATTCGTAGTTACATTAGGCCTTTAATAGTTATTTGTTGTACGTGAGTGCAAAGTTGTTTTTTAACCGCGTGCTCAATTTTGATGACCGAGCTAGCGAAGGATTCTAAAATTGAATCCCGAGCGTAGCGAGTGATTCAAAAATTAGAATCCTGAGCCATAGCGAGGGAATCAAAAGAGCACAAGGTGAAAAATCTTTGCACTCGAGTGCAACACGTAACTTTTCATCCCCCCCAACGAGGAAATTGCAAAATACAAAAAAAAAATACAATCACAACAGTTTCTGTTTTCACCCAGAAACTTCCACAACACCCTCCCATTAACCCAAACACACTCTCAACACCCACCCAGAAACACCCACAACATTCACACCCGCAATACACACCCATCCACTCAGACACACCCAAAAAACACCCATTCACCCAGAAACACCCACAAAACACCCTTTCACCCAGAAACACCCACAAAACAACCATTCACCCAGAAACACCCACAAAACACCCATTTACCCAGAAACACCCAAAAAACACCCATTCACCCAGAAACACACACAAAACACCCATTTACCCAGAAACACCCACAAAACACCCATTCACCCAGAAACACCCACAAAACACCCATTCACCCAGAAACACCCAAAAAACACCCAGAAACACACACAAAACACCCATTTACCCAGAAACACCCACAAAACACACATTCACCCAGAAACACCCACAAAACACCCATTCACCTAGAAACACCCACAAAACACCCATTCACCCAGAAACACCCACAATACTCACCCATCCATTCAGACACACCCAAAAAACACCCAGACACACCCACAAAACACCCATTCTCCTAGACACACCCACAAAACACCCATTCACCCAGACACACCTCCAACACCTACCCATCCACCCAGCCACACCCGCAAAATTTATCAAGACACACCTGTAAGTACCTAATAAAAATTACCGTCCCTAATGGAGTTCCGAGACGGTCAATCAGCTTGAGTCAAGCACGTTGATTTTCTGTATGTTTTTGTTCCGTTGCTATCGTAAACAAATCAAACAAACCTAAAAAGCTTTTAAATGCTTGACTCAAGCATCAAGCAAGCATTGTAGACGATCAAAATGTTTAAAGCAAGATTGACGCCAAGCTGATTGACCGTCACGGAACTCCAAGGTTTTAACAAATTTATGACGTGAAAAGAAAATGGCGCGCGCTAAGCAAATTACAGAAAAAGTACACCAAGAAGGTTCCGAGTCTGAGTTTTTAACAAATTAAAATAGGTTGCATGATAATTTCGGCACCATGGAGGTAGAAATAAATAGGTATAATGACGTTTTGAATTCACAAACTCATTGGACACGATGTTCTAAATTCAAATTTACTTTAACCTCTAGAGGATAAAAACGGCTTTTGCACTCAGATATCGAAGAGCAAAAACGCTTTTTCCGAGATGGTGGGATGAAAAATACCTTATTTACGATTAAGCTATGCTTTCATGCTGACCTGAAAGCGAAAAATTAATTTGGAATGAGCTAGACCCGTGCCGACTCACTCCGGGGGTGTCGTAAAAGTCGACTAAGGGAGATTGCCCGGTGTAGACCCATAAGCCCCTTGGGGCACCCGAATCGGGGAGGGCAAACTACCAGCAACAGCATACCCATTGAGGGTTGGTGTCAGGCAGGCGGCCGGCTTTAAAACCTAAGCCAAAACCTTGAGCAGCATGGAATGTTGTCATGCCAATCACTCTCTCCGGCCACCGGTCTCTTGACGTTGTCATTTTCGTCTCTTTATACGTTAATTCATCACTGTCACCTTTCGGGTGTGATGGATTGTATGAATCAAAAGGGGGTGGATGGTTTGATGACTTCTGATCGTTATTAATGGAACAAGGAACATACTGCGCCGACCCCAGATAAACTAGGAACAGGACAGCAAGAAGAAGACGCTAGGTCTTATAATGAAAATCAAATTACCGCAATGCCAGACAGAACTAAAAACTAACCCCAATACGTGTAACGTAGAGTGCACAATTCTCTAAGGCTACAATTATTACTGTGCGCACTCCTCAACCACTCATTTCAAGGGGCAGCTCTCGTCATAAACTTCACAATCACGTTTCGTCGCACTTTCGAGATTCCCTTGTAGCACTTTCCGCTTGTCAGAAGGATATTTCCACCGCGATGTATGTGATGCGATACATCGCAAATATTTTCGCAACTCTCATAATGTTATGAAGCAGCAAATAGAGATCGTATAACGCTGTTCATAAGTGCGATTGCGATATAAAAATTCATGGAACATGCCAGTTTGGAGTTGAAATAAAAACTGTGAAATGACATGCCTCGATTTTTGTTTGGCGTTATTTTGTGTTCTGGCGGAAGCAATCGTTTGTGGCATATCTATACAATTATACATGATGGTAAGGCTAGAAGAAGACAGTATTCCGTACAATTTTTAAGTAGTAGTGTATTATTATTTTAATTTTAATTTGAGCATTATTTATAAATTAATGTTAGAAAAATAAGTACTAATAAATTGTGCTTAGAAAAAGTTCAAAAAATTATAGTCCTAGGATCTGATGTCCAGCCATGACGTTTAGGTTAATGTCATACAAATTGTATTAGATTACGTGTGGGAAAGCGCCCTAAATCAGGCAGCTGAGGCCAAAATATTCCTACACGTGTCCACCCTAAGCACTACCAGTTTGCACGTCTGATTACCGCGTCGGAGGGTTAATAAGATTATTTCTTGACAACATTATGGAAGAAGCTCCAGGATTTGCTGGGACCGTTCCGTGGAACGTAAACAGAGCTGGTTTAAACCGGTTATGAAATAACAATGGCGCACGCGATTTATTAAAAGAGATAACGCTTTATTATATTGGTGGCTACGCTAGGGCTTGATTAAAAATATTATTAGAGCGTTTCGGCTGGTGGGCCAGTACTGTGAGCGACACGACAGCTTATACAATGCTGGTAGATCAGTCCTATTCCTATTGATACCAAATACTTTCCAATTTAAAAACTTTCCTCCTGGAGCCCGCTACGACAGTGGCATGGCGCGATTGCGTAAACTAAGTAATGTTCGTTAAGGCTGGTCATGGGATGGGTGACCAACATTTTTTTTCGACGACGCTGTGCACGGCGCATATCGCGCCGTGCACAGCGTCGTCGCGTCAGATGTTCATAGTGTGTTATGGTCTATAGAAAACAATACATTCGACTCAACACGCGTTGCGTTACATCGGGTCGCATCGTGTTTTAATAATGTGTTTCTGCCATAATGATACTCGGCCATAAAACAACACACGCCACAGCTATACCGAACCGTTTAGCCTCAACTCGTTCAGTGAATGCACATTGCGGTTTGCGGTTCTCGGCTGAAAGGCTCTGAACGGCGGTGCAGCCGACTGACGTGCGTCATAATTATGCGACAGATTGACCACAGGTCGTAAGCTGGCGTCGACTTAAATTTCAGTCTTATCTCCTTAGCATAAGGTCTGTACAGTGCAATTGAAACGACGGAATGAAAGTAAATGACCTATTCGTAGGTTTTTAGGTTTTATACTCTGCCCATTCCTTTATTTTCTTAGCATGTAATCTATACTAATAATAAAAAGCTGAAGAGTTTGTTTGTTTGTATGGTTAAACGCGCTAATCTCAGAAACTACTGACACAAATTGAAAAATATGTTTTGTGTTGGATAGTCTATTTATCGAAGAAGGCTATTATAGGCTATATAATAACCGACATTAACGCGGGCGAAGCCGCGGGCGTCCACTAGTTGCATAATATGGTTACGTAAAAAAATTACCTTTAAATGCTAGGCTTAAAAGTATGACAACTACATCTAAGACAAGTTATGTGCCAAAGTTTTTTAAATGCACGATAAATATGAAACGTTTTATATAAAAGTTACATTCTATGGCAATCAAAACAGTGTTTATAATATGATTGAAATATCGATATTGCATCGGTATTTATTTTGAACTAGATGTGTTCCGGCTTTGTACGCGTTAATTTTTCGCGGAATAAAAAGTAGCCAACGTTACTCAGGAATAATGTAAAATTCTATTGTAATAAAATTAAGTAGTCTCCCTTGAGCTCTATAAACTTTGTCCAACGCTTCTCCAATTTTTTTATCCCTTCCAAAAAATATGATTTGTCGAGGTTCAAAAAATTTAAAAAGTCACGGACTTATTGACCCGCCCTCGTAAGTATAGATAGGTAATCGATAATGAAGTGAAACAAAATATCATGGCAGCTATTTAATATTTATTGATTTGAATCAAAATCTGTTAAATCATCTCTGTCACTCGATGAGCTCTCACCGACATTTAATTTATTATAAATCCTTGTTCTTCTAAATTATCTAAGGCCACGTGAATTTGCCAATCAGACATTATAGTATTTTGTGTTCATCTCACAATATTTTCCCAGTTTTTGGCAGTTACTTCTGCATAATTATGCATTTTGTAAAGATCCAGGATTTTGTTTGCCGTAAAGGGGGATTTGTATCAACTAATCACTTATTTAGTCACAACACTGTAAGAATGTCATCGAGAAAAAAAATATTCGAAAGGTATAGGAAGTCTAAAATCTTCTCCTGTCATATAGGTCCATCCCCGAAGATTAATATGTTATGTATTCATTACGCACACCCCTAAAGATTGCTCATTCGCGCTAATAGCGGAGCATCAGGGGATTAAGCACAGCAAAACATCGCTTTCCAAGCGCAGGAATTGCGAAAGCCTGTAACAACTAACCATCGTGCATGAATATGAAAATATGTGCCAGTACCCACACCATGCTTTTGTGTAAAATTAGGACATTCCGACTTATACAGCGTGTTCGAAATTAAGCCATCGATCGATTTTTGTCAAGACTAACTAGAGCTATTTCCATATTGAGAGTGTATTCGTTGGGTTACAACGTGAAGTGTAAAGGTTAGAGAAATTTCGACAACTTAACTAACGTCATGGTTGGCTAAGTGGTATAGGCATTGGCCCGGATTGCAGAGGCCGGGTTCGATCCGCATCAAATTTTTGCGAACTTTTTCTAATCTTTGTGCTAATTGGAAAAAACCAGACAAAATTTCGGTGTTAATACATGACTGGCGTAAATTTAAAATACATTTTACTAGCTCTAAATTTAATACACAGAATTATATCCAATAAGTAAATAAATAATACTAACATTAGATCATAATAAACGAGATACACAGGAATCCGCTGTCATAACTTTGATAGAAAATGTACTCAAAGAAAAGAGAACCTCGTAATATTGCACTCTAATTCGTAAGGGCTGAGGAACTTTGAAGTGGCTCCTCTCATTGAGATAGAAATAAGGTTAAACGAAGAAGCCGAGAACATGGAGTGATTTTTTATTAGGAGCAGCGTACGGAACTAACTTTTCTTTCTTAACTCCCTGGATGATTGACTGAGAAAGTTTTATGGCATGCTGTGCAATGTTATTACGGAAGAAATGTAGGGTGATTTTAATCACTCACTATCTTCTTATTGTTAATTTTAATAGTCTGAGCGTTTGACCACAATCTAGCCTGATAGAAAACGACACATACATACACATACATAAATCACGCCTATATCCCCGAAGGGGTAGGCAGAGGTGAACTAGCACCCACTTTTCGCCAGTTATGTTAGGTCCCATGAAATAGTTGGCGAGCCTATTGCCATTTATCGGGCACAAAAGTCGCAGTACATTGCTATTGCTAGGTGTGGTATTAGAGGAACGCTGCTGCCCATTCCTCATCACTGATTTATCCTCAGTCGCCTTGTACGACACCCACGGGAGAGTTTTGGGGTTGTGACAATTGTATTCTACTCAGCCGTCATCACACGGCAACGGCACGAAAACGATGATGGGTTATAATTCTTATGGGTGACCTAAAACATGTTATCTTAGCAGATACGCCTGAAAGATAACAACAATGACAACCCCTTGACAATGCCGTGAAATAATGTAGATAGTAATATGTTATTACTTGAATGTTTTACTGGCTGTGATCAAGGCGATACAAATGGTATAATAAAATGATAATATAAATGGGAAATGATAAATGTTTTAGACCTTTGTGTTACACTGCAAAACAGTTTGCTTGTGTCACTAGATTTGCCACAATGTGGCGGAGTAAAAGATGCAGTTGTTCATGTTTGAACAAAACGCGCAAAAGTTATATCGTAAATGGATCAGCATATACAACAAACCTCACTTGCCGTTTCGCATGAATATGTACATTACTAGATGGAACACACGTTATGAAACGTAAGGACACTTCCATACATAAAATTAAAAAGTGTATTCGTGAAAAATAAGTTAGAAAAATTTATAGAAGCTTTTAGTTCCGGGTTCAAATTCTGATAGAGACAATAAGTATTTGTGATGAACACAGATAATTGTGCGCTTGTTAATATTTATGTAGTATTGATAATATATAAATATTTCAAATGTTCAAAATTGTAAAATTGATTTTTTAAATTTTTCGTACATTTTGCTTTACAGACCGAAAACGAACGGATAAAAAAAAACTTAATTTGAGGTCTAATTTTATAAAACACACGTTTATGGGAACTTCACAATAAAAGTATGTTGAAAATACGAAATGTCGTCAATTGTATTCGCCCATCGTTTTCGTTGTACTGATGAACACTGGAGCAAGGAATGCGATAGTGGCGTCCACTTATTAATATTCCGCACCAGAACAGCGAAAGCCACCACTATGGCGGGTAGCGTAAGTTTAAATTCGAAAACAGGCAACACTAGGCGGGCCATGATTAACGGGGCCCCCGGGACATTCGGGACTGTGTCTCGCTAAATTATGACCGCTATTTATTTTGCAGATTAGCCGCGGCTAGGAAACCCGCAGGACAGAGGACGTCATGAGTTAAAAGTGGTGTAGTGGGGTAGTGAGCTGGAGCGCACTTGGCGATTGTTTCGAATTGTCCAATTTTTCTTGGTAAGTGGACAATGTACGAATCTCACCTGGTCGAGGATGATGATTTATTACATCAACACTTCATAGCCCTTTATAGCTTAATAGTATTTGGTGGCGTGTGAAGACGGCAGAGCAGACTACAATTATCCCATCTCTCCCGCGGGTGTCGTCAGAGCAACAATGGGTAAAGACAGCGTTGAGTGATGGGCAGCTGCGTTACTCTTATTCCAGCTACTGATTTTAACAACCACTTTACAATTATTATTTTCATATTGTTTGATTAAGAATGACAACATTGTTGAGCTATATACATTGAAATTGGACAACAGATTATGAAAGTTTCTTTATGGCTTATACAAAAGATTAATTTTACCTTTATTTTTTTCTGCTTTTATATTTTACTAAAGATTAAATCTTATGTCAAAATCTTGAGTAGTATATATAGGAATGTTGTCATCTCAATCACTCTCTCCTTTTATAAATTTTTCGATATTTCAGTCTTTTTTCTATACATTCATTCATAATTAGCACCTTTCTGGTGTGACGGAGGATATGAATCAAAAGGGAGTGGAGGGCTTGATGACGCCTGACCGATATGAATGGAAGAGGAAATATTTTGCGCCGACCCCAGACAGACTTGGAACAGGGCAGGAAGAAGAAGATATTAATGGTAAGGAAATAAGATCGAGAATTGAAACGTGCCCGCGAACGGAATAGAACCGTTTGCATATTTCAAACCTACACTAAGGGTAGAGTCAGCGCGATCAAGTGTGGCTTCACAAGACTGAATCAATATTATCAAACGAAATTAATTCCAACCACCGCGTTATCTTATTTGTAGGCGTACATTAAGCAAAAACAAAGCCAAATAAATCATTTACGAACCAAGATTAAGGAGAGCGAAATGTAAATAAGGGGAGCCTCACAAATCCTGTAACAATGGATTTAAAACACTTCAGGGAGCGTGCCCCGTCTCAAATTAATAAATGTTTATATTTAATCTGCTCCCTATCTTTGGGGAGTTTGGTCAGTACTAGCGGAGGCATAGTACATAGGGAAAGCCAGCCCAAAGCGGACATTATGCCTAAAACGGGCACTGTTTAGTACAGGACCTTGACAGCGCAGTGGCTTAGCTCTCTCCTGAGATTGCGTAAACTAAGCTATGTTCGCTAAGGCCGGTCATTACATGGAGTACCTCTTAGTTAGAGTATGGACGAACAGTGATGGATGCAAGCAAACGAAGAATGCGGCTCAAAAAGGGATAAACTCTGAAAGGTGGTAGCCATAATAACTGGCTACTATTCCCTCAACAAGCACCTATTCATCATTGGGGTGGATAAACAGTCTTCAAAGGATGCATTAAAGCAGAAGAAACGCCATAGCACGTGCTTCAACGGGCAAGGCTTCTCCAATCCCCAGCCCCCGGAAACCTGCAGCAGTCTGAAAAGGCTGCTTACTTTTTGGGATGATCTTGGATATTTGGAATAGCAGACAAGCACAATGGCCCTGTCAAGGGGCTAAGTGCGAAAAGGGCCAGCAAAACTAAACTAGATGGGTGACCAAAAGTAATACCTCCTTACCTCGAGTTCCTCCGTGCTTCGGAAGGCACGTTAAGTCGTTAGACCCAGCTGCATCTATTGTTACTTCCCACCAATCGGTCAAACTAAACGGATCACGGAAAATTTCCATCTACTATCACCAACGTCTGACCGATATAGGCCCGTTGAGGCCTCCCATCCTTTTAGGTAATGAACGCGAACTGTGACGATGTTAGTAAGCCACTCGTCGCGACCGCGCTCGCCTTTTGTTTCGGGACTAATTACCAGATGCTTTTACCCTATTGGTAGTCCCGTGTGCACGCCAGTCTTTGTCGGTGGCACAAAGATTCGACTGCGCGGTGGCTTAGGGCGTCTGCATGCCGGCGACGCGAAGACGCAATATTATTTTTGATTACTATTAAATATGAGATAAATGTTAGTAATATTCTTCTTCTTCCTGCCCTGTTCCCAGTCTATCTGGGGTCGGCGCAGTATGTTTCCTCTTCCATTCATATGTCAGACGTCATCAAGCCATCCACTCCCTTTTGATTCATATCATCCATCCCACCGTAAAGGTGCTAGTGATGAATGAATGTATAGAAAAGAGACGGAACGGACCATGTCGAGAGACCCATGAACGGAGAGAGTGATTAGAATGACAACATTCCAATCCATACTGGTCAAGGTTTTGGCTTAGGTTTTACAGCCGGCCGCCTGCCTGACACCAACCCTCCTTGGGTACGCTGTTGTTGGTGGTTTGCCCTCCACCATTCGGGTGCCCCAAGGTGCTTATTGGTCTACACCGGGCAATCTCCCTTAGTCGACTTTTACGACACCCATAGGATGAGTTGGTACTGGCCTATTCTACGTTATTTGTTCGCTCCCAGGCCAGCATAGAAGGCAATGTGTGCAAAATGTTAGTAATATTATTAAAAAGAATAATTGGTTGGAACAAGTTTTTGACTTGGTTGGGTGAGTATGTTAATAGCCTATACCTGGCATCTGTCCGGATTGCGGAAGACGCGGGTTCGATTCCCGCATCCAGGCTAAAAAAATTCTAACTTTTTCTATTCTGTTTTATTTTGCGATACATACATTAATCACGCCTTTAAATTTATAGGCAGTGGTGCATCTACACCCACGATTCGCCAATAAAATAATAGGTCCCTTTCAAGAGGGGGCGAGCCTTATGCTAACTATCGGGAACGTAAGTCACAATATAATGCTAGGTGGTATAAGTGGAACGCTGCCCCATTACTAATTGCTGCCTTAATAACCTTAGTCGTCAAACACATTTTATACTCGCAGAAAGACGCAATTACCATAAACCAGTGTCGTTGATATCGATTGTTTGTCGGCGCCCTTAGTCAGGTTGAGCTTCGGCTTTGGGGGCTCAAAGCGTGGCGCATATGGATTCAAGTAATCAGTCAATAAAAGCGGGAAAAACCGTGCATGTGTATAACGAGCGTCTAAGAGGAAAAGATGTATGACAACGTTATACGGTGACATGCGAGCTATAATATAATGCCCCAAAGCGGTAGACTGATATTTGTAAGCATAAATAATATGTTCCCGGTTATTGGCTCTATTATACAGGACAGAAACCCACCAATATCAACGAGTTATGACATTGAATGCTGGAAGATTATCCACCAGATACAATCCCACAACTCGCCAATCACATAAACCGAAACATACCGCGCACGAACACTCAACCCGCCAACCCACCCTATATCCGTATAGAGTATACAAGTTCGTGCTATGTAAGTACCTACGTATGTACAATTTGTGCAAATTATGTCCCAATGCGCGATACTCGGAAATCATGTTGTCCTAAATCCGGACATATAGATGTATAAACCACTTGGCGATTCACTAGTTACGACGAAAGAATTTTCCTCTAATCATTCCCTTAAACGTTGCAAGCCAACGGCGGGACCGTTCATCGGGACATAATTTTTCTGTCCCATTGGTCTTTGTAATCATTTTTCCAACAATTCTCAAGCGTTTAAATATTATTAAAGACATAATGATGACTGACCTGTAACACGGGTCTACGAACCTATTATACAGATTGATTTTTTTCAAGTACATGGCCAAAATCCGAATCTACGAGGAATAGCGAAAAGTACTCAAAGGATTCGTTTGCCGTGTGTCATTATTTTTCTGAATTTGTACCTTATTAGCTACACAAAAAAACACACTCTAACTGCCGCACTCAGAGACGTCAAATAACGTTAATGAGTACTTAACGTCAAAAAATGACAATTCAAAACTAGTCTCTATTCTTGCCGGGTCTATGGTCTTGATTTGAATGAAAATTTTCGACATTAAATACTCATTAAAGTTAATAGACGTCTCTGAGTGCGGCAATTAGTATTATTCCATCTAATATTGTAATAATGGAGTGTTTTTTGTCAAAATCAACGGGTTCGATTCATGGCTAGGAATATTGATTTTTCAAAAATCCTGGGATGTAGTTTTAATTTTCATCAAAATCGACTCCTTTCAGAACTTTGTGCTATTCCTCATATTTTTGGATTTGGCCATCCACGCCCACTTGAAAAATTTATTTTAGTAAAAATATTTTTGTTATTAATAAAAATATTTCGTTAATTTACTATACTTTATTTTATAACTTTAGTTTTTAAGAATTGCAAACGAAATTGCAGGGTTCATATTGCGATAGCGAGCAATACCTATTTTAAGACAAATCTTTAGCAATATGATGCAATAAAGTATGATTATGATTACATAAATAGGCACCAAGCTACTACGAATAGGACCATTTTTAAGAAAAATTAATAATAACACTTCAGCTTATTATGCCGTCAGGGATAAGCAGGCCAGACGGGATTTATGTTTGAACACATAGGATTAACCACATTACTAACGCTTCAGCTGCTACAACATACGCAAATAATGAAAAATTTTATTTGTTACAAGATAAACAGATAGAAATCAGAAAAACAAATATTAAGATTCTCTTTGTAATAAATTTTCTAACATGTATGCAATGTTCAAATAAAAATCAAATCCGCTTCAAATGTTCAAATAAACAATTGGATGGGACGTTATCTGAATCAAACAAGGAATAATCTCTGCAATTATCTTCGGTACTCTTAAATTGTGTATCAATAATGAATTATTGAAATAAGCTATGGAAAACAGGGAACTTGCCAAGATAAACCTTCTAATACATTCAATAATAATAATCCGGAAATCCCAGAACAATCTGGATTTCGATAAAAATAATATTGGGATATCGGAGCGGGACATTCCGATTTCGTAGTGGGGTTTCTGACTATTATACGGAAAGGTCTCCAGCGAGCAACGAATAAAAAAAATACATTGTTATATAACTGAAAAATTGCCTTTTATGGTGGATAATGTAGGATGTGCCAGCCCCGACTCATCCCATGGGTGTTTGTAAAAGTCGACTAAGGGAGATTGCCCGGTGAAGACTAATATGCACTTTGGGGCACCCGATTGGTGGAGGGCAAACAACCAACAACGGCATTCCGAAATATGGTTGGTGTCAGGCAGGCATACCGAAAGATGGTTGGTGTCAGGCAGGCATACCGAAAGATGGTTGGTGTCAGGTAGGCATACCGAAAGATGGTTGGTGTCAGGCAGGCATACCGAAAGATGGTTGGTGTCAGGCAGGCATACCGAAAGATGGTTGGTGTCAGGCAGGCATACCGAAAGATGGTTGGTGTCAGGCAGGCATACCGAAAGATGGTTGGTGTCAGGCAGGCATACCGAAAGATGGTTGGTGTCAGGCAGGCATACCGAAAGATGGTTGGTGTCAGGCTCGCATACCGAAAGATGGTTGGTGTTAGGCAGGCTGTAAAACCTAAGCCAAAACCTTGAGCAGTACGGATTGGAATGTTGTCATCGCAATCGCTCTCTCCGTCCATCGATCTCTCGAAATGGCCCTTTCCGTTTCTTTTCTATACATTCATTCATCACTAGCACCTTTCCGGTCTGATGGACGATATGAATCAAAAGGGAGTGGATGGCTTGATGACGTCTGACCGATATGAATGGAAGAGGAAACATACTGCGCCGACCCCAGATAGACTGGGAACAGGGCAGGGAGAAGAGAAAGCTTAACATTTGTATTCGGTAGGTTCTTTTTTAAACCTTTAGACATTACAGTGGTACGGTACGATGTAGTGGGCAGAGACCCTTTGTTGCGAGGCCTTTCTGCGTTTGTTGATAAAAACTCGTAGTTTTGATCCTCAATCCCAGGCGGATTGCCGGATAAGCCATAATAGACAACCAGATTACAAATATTTCTCCGAGGGAAGTTTTCTAGACTCTTGAGACTCTTGCGTAGACGCAAGAGACGTTTACTCCTTCATACTTAATTTAATTTCTTACTAGTAGAAATATTAGTGAGGAGAATCGCGCGATCACTCAGTCTGCGATTGCGTAAACTAAGCAATGGTCGGTAAGGCCCGGTCATTGGATGGATGACAAAAAATATTATCTTGAGTTTCTCTGTGCTTCGGAATATAGACATTGTCAACCGTATATCAAGGAAATGACCTTCCTAAACTCTTTAAATGTCTTCATACAGACACATTCGCACGTGACTTCAGAGTTCAGAAACATTATCTCAGAAATACTTAGCCTACCGTCTCCCGCGGCATCCTTTTAATCTGTCCCCCGAAACAAAAGCCGCATCAATTTCGCGTCGAAATCAAACGGTGGCTTAATCCCGAAGCAGGGGTTCTCCATCGGTTTCTTTTTGTGTCAGAAATAATAAAAAAGGGTCGAATAATCTTCGGATACATTTCGGCTCGGACCCTAGCCCAGAATCATTGTCCCGGAATGTTTTCGCGTGCGGCCCTCAATCCGTCATGTTAGGGCCGCTGTGTGGTCAGCCTCCGCATTGACATGTCCCCAACTCGCCGGGATTACATATTTCAATGATTAAAGCGAAAGTTTTGCGGAGATTTTCGCATTACAAATTAAATCGGTTCTGTTTTTGTGGCTCCGTACCCAAAAGGTACGAGAGAGAGAGAAAGAGACCCTGTTACTAAGATTTCGCTGTCCGTCCGTCCGTTCGTCTATCCGAAAATTTTCACAGTTTTGAAAATTTTGAAATTTTCACAGATGACGAATTGCGGTGTAGTGACGGCAGAGTACAATAATAAATTGTCCCCCATCTCTCCCGTGGGTGTCGTACAAGGCAACTAAGGGTTAAGCAGAGATGAGTAATGGACTGTTGGGCAATCGACTAAGGGAGATAGCCTAGTGTAGACCAAATATCACCCTAATGGTGCACAGCACCAACAACAAAATACCTAAAGAGGGTTGGTGTCAGGCAGGCAGCTGGTTGTAAAACCAGCCTAACCTACATTATTCCACTTTCTATTTAAATTATCTTTAAATAAAATTCAATATCAAAATATTCCCGAATCCGATCAGTATATTGTTATTCTAAATTCGTTTAATATGTCACTTCCGCGTCCGTAATATTCTTACGAGGAAAATGTATTTTACTAACATGAGAAGGGTTATCCCAAAGAATATGTACGATTCAAACTGGTTACTATACTTTTTTTTTTATTTGAAGCGGTACTTTTTTTTCAATTGCTTCATTTATGTATATTATATAGTATTTATATGACTATGTTAGCATGGGTACCATTCAGAATATGCGTTATTTCTGTAAAATGTAGAACATTCAAACCATGTAGTTAAGGGTCAGAATAATTATCTGCTTATTGTCTGAATATTTTCCTAATATCTCCAGTGGGTGTCGTACAAGGCGACTAAGGATAAATCAATGATGAGGAATGGGCAGCAGCATTCCTCTAATACCACCTAGCAATAGCAATGTACTGCGGCTTTTGTGCCCGATGTATGGCAATGGGCTCGCCACCTACTACATGGGACCTAACATAATTGGCGAAACGTGGGTGCTAGTTCAACTCTGCCTACCCCTTCGGGGATATAGGCGTGATTTATGTATGTATGTATTTTCCTAATATGTACCTACTCAAACAAAATCCTTCCATGCGAGTTAAAGCCATGGTGACGAATTCCCCCAAAGAAAAGCTTCTTAATTAAACGAAAACACGTACATTATATAGCAACGCTGGCGGCTATTTCTTTATTGTCAAAGCACTGTCAAAGTGAAGTTTCTGACCTTTGAGAGCTTAAAGTACGTTTGTTTAAATCAAAGAGTACAATGTATGTTTGAATCAAGACAACGCTTCGATGTGGCTAGATTATAGTGACGTGGAATATACTAAAATGAAGTAAAAACCGGCCATGTGTGAGTCGGATCGTGCACAAAGGGTTCCGTAGCAATTAAAAAAAACGGCAAAAAAAAAAACCATGACTGTTGTACGGAAGCCTCCTTAACTATTTATTTTAATATGTTTATTAATAAGTGGCAACATAAATACATCATCTGTGAAAATTTCAACTGTCTAACTATCACGGTTCATAAAGATACAGCCTGCGGGCCTAGCACGGGGACGCGGACAATTTCTCTCCACCACTTGACAGTGTTTTGTCTCGGTATTTAGTGGAAGTTAGAGCGAGAGGAAAAGATTTTCTTTCCCCCGAAGAAGATGTGTCTTCGTCCCATGCTACGGGGGCTGGTGACAGATGGGTGGATGGACAGCGGGGTCTTAGTAAAAAACGGGATACTGGCTAGAGCAGGCCGGTTATGGTCATTTTCAGAGCCGCTTTGGCCGAATGGCCAGTTCGCTGGCTATTGTCCTAGAAGTCCCGGGTTCGAAACCTGGTACGGGCAAATATTTACGAGCTGGTCTGGTCTACTTACCACCGCTCTCGTCCCTTGTGATTACTTATAAAGAACCCAATGAATGTATCCATGCAAGATAAAGGACGCAAAACAATAAATTTTCATTTTTTTTGGCCGTGTGGTGACGGCAGAGTAGAATACAATTGTCACCACCCCCATCTCTCCCGTGGGTGTCGTACAAGGCGACTAAGGGTAAAGACAGCAATGAGTAATGGGCAGCAGCATTCCTCTTGTACCATCTAGCAATATACTGCGATTGATGTGCCCGATAGATGGCAATAGGCTCGCCACCTGTTACATGGGACCTGGCTAAATTGGCGATAAGTAGGTGTTAATTCACCTCTGCCTACCCCTTAGGGGATATAGGCGTGATTTATGTATGTATGTATGTTCATTTTTTTTAAATTAAAAATTTCTAAAATTTATCAATTTTTTATCATTCATCTCTTGTATCGGACCGTTTTATGTATAGGCTCCCATGTATTTCCGATCAGACGCCGTTTAACGTCAGTATAATTGTATAAGCGGTTGTCCGAATTTATAATTAATTATTTTTTTAGCGGGACAAAACTTAGGTGACTATAAGAAGCCTTGGCCTTCTTTCTCGCTGTTGTCGTACAAGGCGACTGAGGGAGATTGTCCGGAAGCACCTTGGGGCACCCGAATAGTGGAGGGCAAACCACTAACAACAGCATACCCAAAGAGATTGGTGCCAGGCTGCCGGTAAAAATTTACCCAATATGTCATCCGTGACCATGGCGCATGTAAATGTGCCGAAATATCGGAATACTCAAAAAATCCAGGTACGTGGTATAAATCCCGTTTTATCACAGCTTAAACTTAGCCAAAACCTTTAGCAGTATGGATTGGAATGTTCATCTTCCGTTCATCGGTCTCTCGACACGGTCCGTTCCGTCTCTTTTCTATACATTCATTCATCACTAGCACCTTTCCGGTGTGTGATGGATGATATGAATCAAAAGGGAGTGGATGGTTTGATGACGTCTGAAACATACTGCGCCGACCCCATTTAAACTAGGAACAGGACAGGAAGAAGAAAAAAACAGCCTTAAGATACATTTGCACCTGATATGTGCTATTATGAATATGGTACGATGCTATTAGTAGACTTTTGTCCACTAATGAACATGTCCGGTAGAAAAGGAGCCTTAGGCAAACTTGCATAGTTATAAAACGTATGAAGTAGACAGGATATATATTTTTGAGTTAAAACTTGCTTTCCATGCGAAAATCGTAAAGGCATGAGGCGTGGAGAAAAGCGACCAGTACTTAAAGAACATATATTAGAAAACGTTAAGAGAATATTCTGGATGAATCTCAACGGAAAAGCACTTCCGACGTTTACTTGGCCGGTTCTCCTCTTGGCCAGTGTTGGGAACTAGCGCCTTCGGATATTCAAATTCAAATGTTTCGTTGCATACCATAATTTTTACATTAGTTCTTAAATGGTTTATAATATATTTTTGGATATATGTGGACTAACGGATATTACTATTTTGATTTTAATTTGAACATTCTCGTTAATGTTAGTAAAAATAGTAAAAATAATACTGTGGTTAGAAAATGTTCGGATTACCGCATCAAGACCCTAATTTTTTGAACATTTTCTAATCACAGTACTCTTTGTAGTAACGCATATTTATGCGGGACGCTTTTTTGGAAGCGTGTACGACGATACACGAACTATCCTGAATGTCTGCGAGGGTTGATGTACCTACTTTTATGCTAGACAGGGAAGCTCTTGGCCTCCATTTCACCTGATGGTAAGTGGCGATAAGGGCGGAAGACAGAATTGAGCTTCACCTGGAACCCTCAACCGCATGGGCTGGCTGTCTGCCACTAATTGTCTGAACACAATAATGCTGTTAACATTATTACTATGGCGACAGATTTTGGACGGTGGTAGCTAGCCTAGCGGACTTGGAAGAAGCCCTACCACCAACCAAACCGAACACCAAAAAGACTACGGAGTCGGTTATTATAGATAACTCGGTAAACTTCGGTACATTACAACATTGAGCAGTAGTTACGTGCGGGTTGTGAGGAGCCTCGGGGCATTTAGGAGCACTAGTTATCAACTGCTCTATTCACATACAGTTCCTAGTGTGTTCATAAAATTACCCAACCCTCGTATCTCGATGCATGTAAACGTTTGATCGAGGATCACGTTAGTTTGTGCGGGATTCGTGGCTAAATGCAACCGGTACATAATTATTATGAGCTCTCTCTAGACTTCGGTCGCTTAGAAACTACATAAATCACCCCGATTTATCCTCGAAGGGGTAGGCAGAGGTGACACTTACTTATCTCCGATTATATTAGGTCTTATGTAATGGGGGCAGGCCCACAAAACACAGCAAAAAAATTACGTAGATTGTTGCAGTACGCACTCCGGGGTATCGTAAAAGTCAACCAAGGCAGATTGCCCGATGTAGACCAATAAGCACCTTGGGACACCGGAATGGTGGAGAGCAAACCACCAACAACAGCATACCCAAAGAGGGTTGGTGTCAGGCAGGCGACCAGCTGTAAAACCAAAGCCAAAACGATCCTAAACGAGTGGATGTTTTAATCCATCTCTCATGGTCACTTTTTTATAAATCCCTGAGAATATTTCGGGTGTGATGAATGGTATAAATCAAAAAGCAGTAGATAGCTTGATAACATCTGACTGATATGAATAGAAGAGGAAACATAGTGGACCAACCCCAAAGAAACTGAGAACGGAAGATGAAGCAAATCGCTTTGTGCAAATGCGAATCGAAGGTGGTGAGGCTAGCCCAAATGTGAACAACAGTTACCGTATAAAGCGCGCTTCAAACATTTCATACATAATTAGAATGCCGATTACAATGAAATGCTCCACTTAACGTGTTTACAATTTACTCTAGTTACAGAACGTTGTTCCGGTGCTGTGTTGCGAGTGCGCCTAAGGCGATGTCTTATGAGATTAATTTAAACAGTTTATTACCCATCTAGTAAACTTGGTTTGGATTTTAAACAATCGTCCAAGAACCAAGTCCAAGACAATTGGACGGGCAATAAACAAAACAGATTTCTTTCTAAAATTATTTAGTTTTTTTTATGATAGACAGGGAAGCTTGGCCTTCATCTCACACGATGGTAAGTGATGGATGATAAGATGTAGATAGAATCAAGCTTCACCTGGAACCCTCAACCACAGAGAGGCTGGCTATCATATCAAAAATTGCCGGAACACAGTAATGTTGTTAACATTATTATTATGGCGACAGATTTTAATAAGATGGTGTTATTATCTATAGTCCGACAACTTCGTGCGCTACCCTCCTGCGGTATGAGAGACGGTGGCGGGGACGGGGCACTCCAGAGGCGATGCGGGGAGGAGGGAAAACTCGCCCCTCCCCGCATACCCGCCCCCGCCAACATTCAGAGCGCCCCGTCCCCGCCACCGTCTCATAGCCACGCGGACTTGAAAAAGTCCTACCACAAAACAAACCGAGTACGAATTTGTACTCCCCTGGGGATCGAACCCGGGACCTTTGGGATCTCAATTCCGGTGGGCTAAGAACTAGAGCACAGAGGAATATTTTATTAAGCAAATAATTTCCACTTAGTCGCTTAAGTTGCGTCCACGCACGCTATTGTTATCTTCTTTCCTCGCGCCGAAAAGACATATCTCTATTTCTCTCTCAATGCCAAAACAGTTTTCACGGGGTATCCCCATAAACGTTGCGACAATGCAGCGGATATTTGTGCACATCACTAACAGGCAACATGCACATGCGGAAATACAAGTAAATGTTGAAAAAGTTTGCTCTCAACGAGATATCTTGTTGCCCACCAACAAGAGTTCCGTTACTGTGTTTCCTTTTGTATGGCTGTCTCTTTCGAACAGCCTTGTGGGATAATTAAGTATATAACCGTGAAATTTTCTGGAAATTTTAAAATGTTCACTTTCACTGAACGTGGTATAAAAACTAAAAATATAAAATGTAAAGTTAATTTTTTTAAATTGGCACAACTGTAGGACAAGTTCGTGCTCGACCTTCCTGCGGTATGAGAGACTATGGCGGGGACGGGGCTCTCTAGATGTTAGCGGAGGCGGGTGATGAGGGGGAGGAGCGAGTTTTTCCTGAGTTTTCTTCGCGCACGAAGTTGTTGATCTATAATCAAGATTTCGAAATGGAACTTTATAAAATAAATGATTTTCGTTCCCAGGACAGCATAGCAGACTTCTTGAAGGCTAAAAACAAAGCAGACGTATATGTCTATTAAAATATCGATGTGCCTTGTTAAATAATGTTCCCACTGGTAACTAATGACATACGGGCTAATGCCGGCTTTGCGCGTAAACAAGTACCGACACAACACATTAATTGGAATAAACGAAGCTTCTAGGTCTTCAATTAATTTCTCTCGAACTAGTAAATGGAAAAGTTTGAGAGTTCGCCAACACGAAAACAGTCTATTTTTGGTTGTTATTCAAATGTTTGTCAAACATTACATACTCTTGGATCAGTTAGAGTAAGCTTCTAATACTACTGTTAAAAAAAGTTAAGAAAGTTCTAAAGAGGCCATCAACATACATATGTATTATGTACATACATAAATCATACCTATATATCCGAAGGGGTAGGCAGAGGTGAATTAACACACACTTTTCGCCAATTATGGCGAGCATATTGTAATATTTATGTCGGCCACAGTATATCGCTAGGTGGTATGAGAGGAATACTGCTGCCCATTACTCATTGCTGTAATGGGCATGTGATAGGTGGCGAGCCTATTGCCATTTATCGGGCATGGAAATCACATTGCTTTGCTAGATGGCATAAGAGGAACACATTGCTCATTTAACCCTTAGTCGCCTTGTACGACACCCACGGCAGAGATGGGGGTGGTGACAATTGTGTTCTGCTCTGCCGTCACCACACTGCCACTACCTAGCAGTGCGGCGATTACAGATAGGGTTCTTATGTTTGGAAATTTTATAATCTTAATGATCGAATTCGCAATCACTGTTTTAGAATTTAAAGCCCCTTACTATCAACATCTAAGTTCAGACTATACAGTCGACCCTAGCAGACTCTTACTTCGTGGTTAATAAGGCTCACATCTCTCCCAATCCGTGTCGTTGTACAGCATACCTCGGAGCCAATTTATATCTCTTTAGTCCGGGCCTTCATATTGGTTGAAAAGGCTTCAGAGAAAATGTATTTCGTCTCCTTATTAGTTCATTCTTAAATTCATCATTATATAGCCTATAGCCTTTTTCGATAAATTGACTATCTAAACAAAACAAAAAAAAATTGATTCAGTAGTTCCTGAGATTAGCGCGTTTAACCAAACAAACAAACAAACTCTTCAGCTTTTTAATATTAGTGTAGATAAAGCTATCAGATTTCTTTATCTTTCTTCTATTGATTATTAACAATAAGCCGCCCTAATAATAGCTTATTATTATGGCGGCCTTTGATGCTTCATCTCAGTTTAGAATATGTAATGTGGCTTTATGCGTGAACGGGGATTTATAAAACTATTTTTCTACGCCGTGTGGGCTCCGAGGTATGCCGTACAGCGACACGGATTGGGAGAGATATGAGCCTTATTAACCAGGAAATAAGAGTCTGCTAGGGGTCGACTGTATAGTCTGAACTTAGGTGTTGATAGTAAGGGGCTTTAAATTCTAAAACAGTGATTGCGAATTCGATCATTAAGATTATTTGAGTGAACACTGAAATGACCGCAATTTCCAAACATAAGAACCCTATTTGTAATCGCCGCACTGGCAGGAAATAGCAGTGTGGTGACGGCAGAGCAGAATACAATTGTCACCACCCCCATCTCTCCCGTGGGTGTCGTACAAGGCGACTAAATGTTAAAACAGTGTGGTGGAATGGGCAACAGCATTGCTCTTATACCACCTAGCAATCTGCTGCGACTTTCGTGCCCGATAAATGGCAATAGGCTCGCCAACTTTTTTTTTTTTTTTTTTTTTAACGGAGTAGTACATGGGACCTAACATAATTGGCGAAACGTGAGTGTTTATTGACCTCGGCCTTAATATAGGAGTGATTTATGTATGTATATATATAAAAATCTCATGGCACAGTGTTTGTTATCGAACTGCTCGGAAACGACTTGATCGATGTATATGAATTTTTTTGTGTAATTATTTGGTAGGTCTGAGGATAGGTATTAGATTATTTTAGGCTATTTTTTAAGTGATAAGGGCAAAGCAACGTTAGGGTCAGTTAGTAACTTATAAATAAATAACATGCACAAAAATGAGGAAAACACTTATTAAAAAATACTGAAAAAGCGGTAGCAATGGCGGCTTTAAAACTCAAAACTAATTGGGGTTGTTAGTACGGCGCTCTCCCGAGAATAGATACGGAACTCAGAAGGGATTCCATCGGAAACACATTGCTTTAATCAACTCTGCGCATCGAACCGATGATGGATAGCCATCAAACCGATTACATCATTTTCTGAGTAGCTAATAGCGGTATATTTCTTAACTGGTGGTCGCCCGCGGCTTCTCTCGCGTTAATTTTGGTTATTATAAAATCCTATAGCATTCCTCGATAATTGGACTATCGAACACAAAAATAAATTTTCAATTCGAATCAGTGGTCTCTGAGATTAGGAAAATGAATGAAAATTTTTGACATTAAATACTCATTAAAGTTAATTGACGTCTCTGAGTGCGGCAGTTAGTCGCTTTGTACCCACGACACCGGCGGGAGAGATGGGGGTGGTGACGATTGAATTTTCTCTGCCGTCACCACACAAATCTCTCCCGTAGGTGTCGTACAAGGCGACTAAGGATAAATCAATGAATGGGCAGCAGCATACCTCTTATACCACCTAGCAATGTACTGCGACTTTTGTGCCCGTTAAATTAATGGCAATAGGCTCGCCATTACATGGGACCTAACATAATTGGCGAAACGTGGGTGTTAATTCACTGTCTACCTACCCCTTCTGGGATATAGGCGTGATGTATGTATGTATGTCACCACACAGCAACCATTTTTCTCTCCCATATCAGCTAATATAATATATATCATATATAATATATATCATATCAGCTTTTATAATACCTAGATTAATATTAAGGGCGTGTAATACTTGTATTTTTTTCTGCTTATGTGTTCCTATATAATAATAATTTAGATTTCCCCCCTTCTACCTAATATACCTAATGGTGACAATAAAATAAAAACAACCAGTTGGACAGTAGTAAATTTATAATTTCAATTTAATACAAATTTAACACAATTTATAATTTAAAATTTACATAAGCGGTAATTAAAAAGAACCAAGACCAAGGAGTTCGGGTGGAGTCGTTCTGGTCGATAACGAGTGGGACGAGTATATGAATCTAAATTATATTAATCTGTCTATATCTATAGAAGTCTATCTTTATCTCCGAGCCTTCAGCCGCCTGGTGGTTAGTAAGGTACCTGACTGTAGAGAAGTGTAGTAGGGAGTAGCAATTCCTCACAGGATTACCCGCTAGGTCCAGTCCACAATCAAGACAGCTTTAACTGGAGTCTCTTTACTCGTACCAAAGGACCCTGAAGTTGTGCAATATAAAACGTCTCAATATATGCGAAAAACACCCTAATCAAAAGCCTAAAATTGACATGAACACCAACTAATATACACAGGTTTCGCCGAATTACCACCGACGAACGCTATCGCACACGTTCGAGCCGGCAGCAAGTACCTATGAAGTTAAAAAGAAACGATATTAATAATCAATTTAGATCAAATAATATCGAAAATCGCCAAAAACTCTACTTTAAAATTTTGTCCATACAACTTAAGGTATCCAGAGAATTGTCCGAGCAACGGTTTTTCAACCGACTTTGCCGATCCAAATATATGCAAAATGATGACGAAACACAACAATTACGGCATTAAATTATGTACTTAATTTACTTTCGAATTTAGAACAGAGAAAAAATGACAAGACGAGACTTTCCTATTATGACATTTCATTATATTTACCTTTCGGGTCAGTGACACAGTATGTATTCCTTTTAATAACAGCTGTTATTCGGAGAACAACTTGCTTGCTCCGATATAATATTTATAAAATTCCTCTAAAATTTGGAAAATTCCACCAAGATAAGAAGACCATCAAAAATTTACAGCGTCTAGCTAGGAATTTTAAAACGGAATGAATTCCACTTCCGAATTTCAAAATAAGCCCTCGTCATTGGCCGTATAGTTTGACAATCGAATCCTGAAATTTTGTAAGGCTACTAGGCCGGACTAGGGCAACGATTCTGTATCATACAGCCAAGATAACATTGACAAATTGACAATTTTTTCGATCTCTAAAAAATCTATTCTAAGGGAATTTTAGGCAACAAATGTGACCACTGAAGACCTAACGAAACCTAAACGCCGAATAAATACTAAATAAAATCCTAACCTGCCAAAATACAACATTATTGTCTGGAAACCTTTTTAAACCAAGCAACTCTTATCTGAACTTTTTCCTTTTTTTTTTTTTTTTATAAGTCCCCAATTATGCCAATTTCTCTTTGCAAACCCAAAATTATTATGACAACTAATGTCATTGTCACTGTCAGTCAGTTTGTCAATTTTGACTTTGACGACTTTGACAAGTGACAAAATGACAACGTTACAGGCGATAAAATAGAGAATGTCCAAGATCGCAATTATTTGACTTAAATATGGGATCTGAGGCTTTCTTTTCATCGCCCGAGGTAAGATTATAGTTTTTATTAACCTCCTGACCCGGAAGTGGGACTTTCCGTACTCGTAGCGGGCGGAAAAGTCCACTTTATGATCTGGTTGAAGTAGAAATTTCAATAGAGAGCTTGATTCTGACCCGTCACTTGCGCCTTGTTGCTCTTAGATTGAACCAGCGCCGCTTCATTGTTTTGCCCGTAATCGTTTTGGTCTTTTCCCGGATGCCATAGTCGGGCTTAATTAAGTTTTTAATTACGTTTCCATAAAAGCGTTATGAATCGTCTCTTAATTATTCGCCTTAGCCTCTTGGGGTTTCATCTGCCTGTCAGGTTAGGATATTAATTGGACGCAGGCCTAGAGCAGGGGATATGATTTGGCTGTCTCACGTCACTCCCTGTTTTTTTGTCAGAGTGTACCTAATGCATTTACTCACGATACCAGCCGCAAGCTAGGCGACTGGCGTGTACCCACTAAGCCACTACGGTATTCTTCCTAGCTCTTTAAGCGGGGAAAGTCTGGGATCAGCCTCGCGGAAATTTACCAGCCTCTCCCCAGGGCCACCCAGCTTACGCCGGGAAAAGAATGATTGGTTAAATAGTGCCTTAACCAATTTATGTGTTCCATCCAATACCTGAAATTGTGTTATGTGCCGGGTATTGTACCTATCTATTAAATAGCCAAACACACACTCCACCTCCTAAACCGAGTTACGGGAATAAGGATTTAAGGATAGGTCGAAGACCCTTAAGTGCCCCGCGAGATGATTCCATTTCAAAGGAGCAATGTTCGAGACAATAGTAATCTAGACATTTTCACGGTCCTTCGCCGTTAGAACAATAAAGTTGTACGGCTTTTGGCTCATTGTGTTCGCGAGGATTTGATATTGTGCATGTGTATCTCAGCTGTGTACTTCAGATACTATATTGCACATCATCTCAACTATTGTGTTTTTACAATTCTGTATTTTATTAAAGATTATTATTCCATGCTGGCCAGGGGGCCTACCGCCTAACTCGATTGCTAAAGCAAAAGCTATAGTTTATGACGTCATGCTGTCATTTCGCACCAAATGTACCTAAACTATTGGCGATAGCTTTGAACGAATGATCACCGAATGATTTTATATGAATTTTGCACAAAATCCGTACTGCCTAAAAATTCAGGATGGCTGCTATAGCTGTAAGCAGTGCATTGCTTTAAAGCTATCATCAGCAATCGAGTTAGGCGGTAGGCCGAAGGATCGAAAAATGTTGTGCCGACCCTGACTAGAGCGGGTTAAGCGCAGGAAGATGAAGACATCCATGCTGGCTTAGGAGCAAGAAATAAAACGTAGAATGCGCCAGCCCAGACCCACCCCAGGGGTGTCGTAAAAGTCGACTAAGGGAGATTGCTTGTAGTTCACCATTAAGCACCTTGGGGCACCCGAATGGTGGAGGGAAAACCACCAACAACAGCATACTCAAAGAGGATTTCAAAAAAATGAGCCGGGACGGGCACGTTCTATGTTATTTTTTTGCTCCCAGGCTACACGATGAAGGCTACATACACGATGCCATAACTGAGTAAATTGAAGCTATCAATGTGTATGTTTATATTGGCCATGTGGTGAGGGCAGAGTAGAATACAATAATGTCACCACCCCAAATCACTCCCGTGGGTATCGTACAAGGCGACTAAGATAAAGACAGCAATGAGTAATGGGCCATGGTCCTCTTATGCCACCTAGCAATGTACTGCGACTTTCGTGGTCGACAAATGGCAATAGGCTCGCCACCTATTACATGGAACCTAACCTAATTGGCGAAACGTGGGTGTTTGTTCACCTCTGCCTACCCTTTCGGGGATATAGGCATGATTCACGTATGTATGTGTGTACCTATCAATCTGTATAGATGAATTTCAATCAACGGACTGTGCTCAGATTTAACCTGCTAACATGGCGGTATATGATGATTCATGACGGAAATTTTAACTCGATTCGTGGGTGGTAATCACCTCTACCTACCCCTTCGGGGTTAATTGGCATGATTTATGTATGTATCAATCTGTATCGACCCCCGAATACAGAAACGCGACTCAAAATTTGACTCAAACACGACTCACACTTTGAGTCAAACGTCAAATTTGACATTTATGTATTGTCAAATTTGACGTTTTTCCATAAAACTTCTGACAGGTATTGTCCACTTACTTTTTATATAGGCAGTGCCCAAAATTTTAATCGCGTTTCTGTATTCGGGGGTAAGTATCGGGGGCGGTAATGATTCGTGACAGAAATTTTAACTCGATTTTCGCAGCACGACCGGTGCAGATATCGGAATTCCAATTAATGGGCCAAAGAGGTCAAGTCGCCACTCGCCCGGTCGCCGGATGACGTCGCTGACACCGCGGAAGCTGCTCTCCGTCACCGTTTCGTTGCTGCAACGCACTTTGAGCCTTACTGCGGAACTAATTAAAAGGAACGGAGGGCGAAATCGAACTGGGTTTTTGTTGTTGTATAATATATGTTTTCTAATAACATATACCGTAAGCAATAAACAAACAAAAGAAGAGCTCTCTAGCGCAGTTGCATAAATACGCGGCCTGCGATTGTGTAAACTAAGCAATGTTCGCTAAGGCCGGTCACTGGATGGGTGACCAAAAATGTATCATCTCCAGCTCCTCCGTGCTTCGGAAGTGAATTTAAGCAGGTGGTCCCAGCTGCATCTGCAGTGGTTAATATTCGCCAATCCGCACTGGGCCATCTTTTTGAAAAGCCAAAGAAAAAAGAGAGAACTCTCACTTTCCCATTTTAAATTACCTACTCATTTCGGCCTTATTCCTCGAAAGCTTAATAATACGAGTTGCCTCGTGCCAAAACCAACTTTATTAGTCATCCCATGTTTCCCTCCACACTTACGAGTAGGTACCGTCGCATTCCGCTGTGATTCTAAGCATGTTTTCGGCTGCAAACAATTTACTTAACCCTCGGAGTGCGTAACTCGATTAAAAATAATAACCGAACCAACAAAAGTGGGGTTGCGGCAAATTTTGTTGTGTGTAAGTTGGCGCCATGGGCCCAAACTTAATTATTGTAGAGGCAGCAGCCAAATGCTCCAACTGGGACTCCTGAGAACTGAGCGCGTAGCAGTTAGTTCAATTCGACTTTAGTAAGTTCCTACAGTACATTTCATTCGTCACTAGCACCTTTCCGATGAAATGGATGACATTAAGCGCGTAGCAGTAAGTCTTTAGTAAGTTCCTTCAGTACATTCATTCATCACAGAATGGATTGGAGTGTTGTCACCTCAACCACTCTCTCCGTTCATCGGTCTCTCAACTCAACTCAACTTTCTGGTGCGATAGATGATATAAATCAAAACGGACTTACCTGATGGAGCTGACTAAAGTCGAAACGGACTTACCTATAAGAACCTACTGAAGTCGAAACGGACTAACACGAAGGTGCTTACTAAGCTGATTCGGACTTACCTGAAGGAACTTACTTCTTCTTCTTCCTGCCCTGTTCCTAGTTTATCTAAGGTCGACGCACTATGTTTCCGCTTCCATTAATATCGGTCAGACGTCATCAAGCTACACACTTCCTTTTGATTCATATTATCCATCACACCGTAAAGGTGCTAGTGATAAATGAATGTATATACGTAAAGAGCCGGACAGGACCATATCAAGAGACCGATGAACACAGAAACTATTTGGATTTGCAACATTCCAATCCATACTGCTCAAGATTTCAGTTTCACAGCCTGTACTACATGCGGTTGATAATGATCTTTTCTTCAAAAAGTAAACAATGTAATTTAACTACTCATCCCAATAAATTAATACAACTGCGTACTAAATGTAGATCCCCGAATCACAACTCACAACACCCCACTAAGCTGTTAGCAACTCAATTGAAAAATATGACGCTACTTAAAATTTAATCTACTCCCTGGAACCTTGATGAGGCGCATAAATTGTGCGGGGCGATTAATGTTTGTGTACATTTGACCCTTCTCAATCGGGGATCGGAAAACAGAACGGGAAAGTCCCTACTGCTGATAAAAGTGAAAGTTTTAATTATTTTTTGGGGGACATTGAGGCACATGAGGTGTGTTTAGTGGGTGTTGTGTCCGGAAAAGTGTCATCCATGTGTCTTCCATGGTGACCTGCCCTCCTACCCATGAGGCCAATCTATCCAACGCATAGGCAAGGATTAGGCAGTAACAAATATCGCCATCCAATATCGTGATACCGGTCTCAGTAAATATTGAATCTTAAAGCATCACAAAAATCCAGATTTTTTGTCGATATCGACTATAAAGTTGCATATTCAGAACCTTATCCGACTGTCTGATCCTTGTAATAGGATACAAAATGTATGAAACTGCCATATTACAGTGAAAACAATAAGTCAGTTTCATATTTTTCTTTTCTATGCGTTCGAATAGATAAGCGTCAGCCCCAACTCATCCCATTGGTGTCGTAAAAGTCGACTAAGGGAGATCGCCCGGTGTAGTAACTTGGGGCACCCGAATGGTAGAGGGCAAACCTCCAACAACAACAACATACCCTACGACGGTGTTGATAGGCAGCGGCCGGCTGTAAAACCTTGAACAGTGTGAATTGGAATGTTGTCATGTCAATCACTCTCTCCGGTCATCGGTCTCTCGACATGTTCCCTTCCGTCTCTTTTCTATATATTCATTAATCACTAGCACCTTTCCGATGTGATGGATGATATGAATCAAAAGGTATTGAGTGGCTTGATGACGTCTGACCGATATGAATGGAAGAGGAAACATACTGCGCCGACCCCAGATAGACTGGGAACAGGGCAGGGAGAAAAATAACTGTAACGTCTAACCACGTAAAGTAAAGTGTAACCACTTAATCTCACGTAGTAAGTACTCCGCGGAGGATCTACTACGTGAGATTCCGCGATGCGATACGCTACGCTTGAAACGAGAGGAATTCCGTTGAATTAATTAAGCGGAAACGCGGAAGACGCGGGTTTGATCCCCAAAGCTAGGCGTCATCGTAAGCTTGTTACTGGTGAAACTGGTCTCATAAATGGGACACTTTGAACCTAGCATTGTACTGCGATTTACTGACCAGATAGATGGCAATAGGCTCGCCACCTATAACATGGGACCTAACATAATTGGCTAAACGTAAGTGTTAATTCACGTCTGCCTACACATTCGGGGATAAATTGACGTGACTTATGAATGTAAAAATGCACTAGGGTGCCTGCTGTATGAAGTATGCCCGCTTTAAGCGATCTCACAAGATGAAACATGCCGTATTCAATATTATGAATGACAGCCTTCCTGGTGTACCATCACCGACTAAATTTCCCGGCGAATTGCAATAGGCTCTCCTCCTATTACACATGCCCTGAAATGAGCTGGCGAAACGCGGGTGTTGAAACACCTCTGCTTACCACTTTTAGGGAGTAAGGCGTAGGTTTTACACTTACACATTTCTCCCTAAGCGGTAAGCATAGGTACTCTGCCTAACTAGCATGATCACCAAAACACGATATGATATTTAAAGCCATTTATCGCTTTGAACTGTCAAAAATCTATGGAATTTTTACAATTCAAAGCGATAAATGACTCTATCATATCGTGTTTCGGTGGTCAAGCTAGCCGGGCTGAAGTGTCTGTTGTATGAAATATGCCCGCTTTAGGTCAACTCCCCGCACGACGAAACATGCCGTATGCAATATGAACGCTATGCTATTAGCACGGTGTTAGGAAAAGTCCGCATCGGGGCCGCCCGCTTTTAATCCCCGTGGACTCGGCCGGGAATCGAACTGCGGACACGGTATTCGGTCGGATTAATTAGTCCGGCGCGATTGGTCTGATTTGATGGTGGCAGTTGATTGGTTTTTTGTTTGGTTATTTTGATTGGCTTCATAATGGCCGCCGTCGAGTCATTGATGTGAGGCCCTTGCGGATTTGGATGTTAATCGGTAACGGTGTAACATTTAACAAAGAAAATAAATTATAATTTTGATTTTGTATTTGAACACTAGATGACCTGGCAAAAGTTGATTTACCCCTATCACTTAAGTACATACATACATGTATAAATCACGCCTATATCCCCGAAGGGGTAGCCAGAGGTGAACTAGCACCCACGTTTCACAAAATATGTCAGGTTCCATGTAATAGGTGGCGAGCCTATTGCCATTTACCGGGCACAAAAGTCACAGTACATTGCTAGGTGGTATAAGAAGAACGCGGCTGCCCATTCCTCATCACTGATTTATCCCTAAAGTAAGAAAAATATTCATAATCAAGATCAAGCCGTTTCAGAGGAGTCAATCTAATCTATTTCCCCGTGTATTGCAATCATACACCTTGGCCTAGTTAATTACTTTAATTATTGGATAACGTAATTCAAGTTAATGCCAATTAATTAACAATTAACTAACTAAATTATACATAATGAGGAAATATTGCATTGATTACTTGGTAATTTGAGTGGAAATTCATCATCTCATACTTAAATAGACACTTAATTCCCAAAGAATATTGTGGTTAGAAAAGTTCGAAAAATTATAGTCTTAATGCGGGAAACGAATCCGCGTTCTTCTCTTGTACTATTTTTTCTAACATTTATATTCTCATCATCATCATCACCCGGGTCATCCGCCTGGTGGCAGGCTGCGGGCATCGAGCGGTAGCTCATGGCCCGGGCATGAACTCAGGGGACATCAGTCCCCCGGTGGTCTGGACCGCCGTCATAAACGGCGGGGCTCCCCTTCGCCCCCCTGTGCTCGACCCCGGTCTGGCGGCGAAGCCCTCGGCGCGGTCTAACCATGTCCGGGTGATTTACCGTGGAGCAAGGCCCGGCTAGGAGCCTGCGAGCGGGCCTCGGCTTATGCCATGTACCCGAGGGAGCGGAAGTAGGGGGGAGGGAACCTGATGGCGGGTCGAGGAGATGCCTGTGGGGATGACGATGATGTTGAGTGGTCGAGTCCAGGGCCTGTAGCCAAGTTGCAATCGTTTCATAACGATATCGTATCGAAGTTCGTCACGATCGGCCATGTTACTTTGGTATCTACAGCGTCTTAGCTTGCGCTACCAACATAACTAGGAACTTACGAAGACGATTTTGGTCGCGTGACTTCACGACGACTTACGTCAAATCCCATACATTTTGCTTTATCGAACTTCGTTATCTTTGTCGGTATGTTACTTTGTCTAGGCCCCCTGGGGTGTCTTGTCCGGTGAAGTCACGGCGATCAAGCGCGGGGATCGTCTCGCGCGATCAGCCGTGACTTGGTTGTCGTGGTCGATGGGTGTGCCCGCCGATTTATATTCTAACCACCAAAATCTTTATATTATAATGTTTAAATTAAAAATCAAAACAGTAACTTGATTCTCATTTTCTTGCCACAGCACTTTTTTGGATAACGCTTTTTAGATTATGTGGACATAGGTATTGCTCAAGGTTTTGGCTAAGGTTTTACAGCCGGCCGCCTGCCAGACACCAACCCTATTTGGGTATGCTCTTGTATGTGATATTCTGTCCACCATACGGGTGCCCCAAGGTGCTTAAGTCAGTCATATCGTTGCATTTTGAAGACTGCTATGTCTCTTTCCAGAAAAGCGATTTTACAATGTGAAGAAAAGAGACAGATCAGGGCTTTTGTTTAAACTGTACATACGAATTTATTTAGTTAATAGGAACAAGGGTTAAATTTCAGTATGTTTATAATGCCTTAAATTATATAATTAAAGAATAACTTCATTGAAAGTGGCAGTTGCCTTGCTTTAGTCATTATTATTCAAGAAAGTACCTAAAACTTCTTCTTCTCCCTGCCCTGTTCCCAGTCTATCTGGGGTCGGCGCAGTATGTTTCCATTTCCATTCATATCGGTCAGACGTCATCAAACCATCCACTCCCTTTTCATTCATATCATCCATCACACCGTAAAGGATGAATGAATGTATAGAAAAGAGACAGAACGGACCATGTCGAGAGATCGATGAACGGAGAGAGTGATTGGAATGACAACATTCCAATCCATGCTGCTCAAAGATTTCGCTTAGGTTTTACAGCCGGCCGCCTGCCTGGCACCAACCCTCTTTGGGTATTAAAACTTATCCAATATATTCTTTCAATATAATAGTTCTACTAGTCGGAAAAAGACGTGAATAATTGCATACGTTTATTTAGATCAACCGTCTTCTTTAATCACCAAACACTTTCAAATAATGGTTTTACAAGTCAGAAAGAGACGTCAATACTTGCATACGTTTATAATGGATCAACATTGCATACAATAATAGTACCAAACAAACCAGTTATCTCAGGTATAGATATCTCACAGATTTGATAGTCATTTGGCTTGAATCCCCTGGGGCCAGCTCGGGAATCGAATCCGCTTGTCACTGAACCTAATCGGATTAATTACTCAGTCGCTCTCAGGGCACCTACAAGTTGGTACGCTAAGACCTATCTCAGACTAGGAAGTCTAGAGCCTCATGGACATAGCCTATAACTATGTTGAAGGATTAGCAGATAACTACGGGTAGTAATAGTGATTCCTATTACTATGTACATGCAGTTACTTAGTTAACAAAGGAAGCAAAAATACAAGATACATTTTCAAAAAGAGAATTCCAATCCATACTGACAAAGGTATTTAGCTTTTTTTTAAAGGTGTAATTTTTTTTTACAACGGCTGACTATAAAACATATGCTAAAAAGCTTGGTCAGTATAGATTGGAATGGTCGTTATAAAACCTAATCTAAGCTAAGCACTCTTTTAGAGTGCTGTCGTTGGTGGTTTGCCCTCTGCCATTCGGGTGTCCCAAGGAACTTATTGATTTACACCGCGACTAAGGGAGATCGCCCGGTGTAGACCAATAAGCACCTAGGGGCACCCGAATGGTGGAGGGCAAACCATCAGCAACAGCATACCCAAAGAGGGTTAGTGTCAGGCAGGCGGCCAGCTGAACACTCATGCCCATTCGCTTTAGTGTCATGTCACAGTACTATAAATAATAAACATAAAGAAAGACAAAAAATACATTGTAGAATTGCTATTTGCACTCAAATAGGTTATTGAAAGGTCGCCCATTGTTAACGGCTTAAAGATGCTGCGTCAGCATTACGCGAAAACAAAGAACAGACTCTCTCTCTCACACGGAAACGGTATTAACTAATTTACATTCCCTGTGGTTTACATTTCAAACGTTAACCGTATTTTTGTTTACTGATCTACCTGAGGATATTTCGTCGCATTTACGCCGTCGAGATAAGAGCTATTATCGACCTGCCAATGTCAAGCCCGATTTGCCGTTGCCAGTACTCAAAAATTATGCAGCAACATCAATAGAATTGTAATTCACGTAACGTAGGTACTGGCCTCTAACAAGTTTAGAATATAAAACACTTTTTGAAATATAAAATGCTACCTGTTTTACAGCTCGTACGTTATGACAATATTAAATCATGGGCATTATTTTATGTACCTAACACTGCGAATTGGGAACGTCGCATTTTAAAAGGTTCTCGTGTTTATTTTACAATTTTGACTTAGTATACATACATACATAAATCACGCCTATATCCCCGAAGGGGTAGCAGAGGTGAACTAGCACCCACGTTTCGCCAGTTATGTTAGGTCCCATGTAATAGGTGGCGAGCCTATTGCCATTTATCGGGCACAAAAGTCGCACTAGGTATATAGCTAGATGGTATAAGAGGAACGCTGCTGCCCATTCCTCATCACTGATTTATCCTTAGTCGCCTTGTACGACACCCACGGGAGAGATTTGGGGTGGTGACCATTGTATTCTACTCTGCCGTCACCACACGGCATTTGACTTAGTATGATGTCTCTATTATGAAGATGGTTAGTTGAAACGTTATGATGTATTTTCCACTTTCAAAATAAAAATAAACTGAACAGTCACGCCTGATAGAAAACGATGATGGCCGCTTTCCATGATTTCCATTATTGTATTAAAACTTATCCAATATATTCTTTCAATATAATAGTTCTACTAGTCGGAAAAAGACGTGAATAATTGCATACGTTTATTTAGATCAACCGTCTTCTTTAATCACCAAACACTTTCAAATAATGGTTTTACAAGTCAGAAAGAGACGTCAATACTTGCATACGTTTATAATGGATCAACATTGCATACAATAATAGTACCAAACAAACCAGTTATCTCAGGTATAGATATCTCACAGATTTGATAGTCATTTGGCTTGAATCCCCTGGGGCCAGCTCGGGAATCGAATCCGCTTGTCACTGAACCTAATCGGATTAATTACTCAGTCGCTCTCAGGGCACCTACAAGTTGGTACGCTAAGACCTATCTCAGACTAGGAAGTCTAGAGCCTCATGGACATCGCCTATAACTATGTTGAAGGATTAGCAGATAACTACGGGTAGTAATAGTGATTCCTATTACTATGTACATGCAGTTACTTAGTTAACAAAGGAAGCAAAAATACAAGATACATTTTCAAAAACAGAATTCCAATCCATACTGACAAAGGTGTTTAGCTTTTTTTTTAAAGATGCAATTTTTTTTTGCAACGGCCGTCTATGAAACATATGCTTAAAAGCTTGGTCAGTATAGATTGGAATGGTCGTTATAAAACCTAATCTAAGCTAAGCACTCTTTTAGAGTGCTGTCGTTGGTGGTTTGCCCTCTGCCATTCGGGTGTCCCAAGGAACTTATTGATTTACACCGCGACTAAGGGAGATCGCCCGGTGTAGACCAATAAGCACCTAGGGGCACCCGAATGGTGGAGGGCAAACCATCAGCAACAGCATACCCAAAGAGGGTTAGTGTCAGGCAGGCGGCCAGCTGAACACTCATGCCCATTCGCTTTAGTGTCATGTCACAGTACTATAAATAATAAACATAAAGAAAGACAAAAAATACATTAGTATACATACATACATAAATCACGCCTATATCCCCGTATATACTAAAATACATTAGTATACATACATACATAAATCACGCCTATATCCCCGAAGGGGTAGCAGAGGTGAACTAGCACCCACGTTTCGCCAGTTATGTTAGGTCCCATGTAATAGGTGGCGAGCCTATTGCCATTTATCGGGCACAAAAGTCGCACTAGGTATATAGCTAGATGGTATAAGAGGAACGCTGCTGCCCATTCCTCATCACTGATTTATCCTTAGTCGCCTTGTACGACACCCACGGGAGAGATTTGGGGTGGTGACCATTGTATTCTACTCTGCCGTCACCACACGGCATTTGACTTAGTATGATGTCTCTATTATGAAGATGGTTAGTTGAAACGTTATGATGTATTTTCCACTTTCAAAATAAAAATAAACTGAACAGTCACGCCTGATAGAAAACGATGATGGCCGCTTTCCATGATTTCCATTATTGTAGTTAAACGCTCTGCAAAAAGTGGGTATCACCAAAGATACTGGGCCGACCCCAGATAAACTGGGAACAGGGGGCCTACCGCCTAACTCGATTGCTGATGATAGCTATATTGCAATGCACTGCTTACGGCTATAGCAGCCATCCTGAATTTTTAGGCGGCACGGATTTTGTGCCAAATTCATACAAAATCATTCGGTGATGATCATTCGTTCAAAGCTATCGCTAATAGTTTAGGTACATTTGGTGCGAAATGACAGCATGACGTCATAAACTATAGCTTTTGCTTTAGCAATCGAGTTAGGCGGTAGGCCCCCAGAGCAGGAAGAAGAATATAAGATACATATTTGTGTGAGACTGATGCCTTTGCTAAGTGAAAATACTGGGTTTTGGTCTTGGTTTGAAAGAACATGTAATGACAAGGATTGAGAAAGGGATGCTCGCATGGTTTGGTCACGTCGAAAGAATGGATGAAAGGAGAATGACAAAAAGGATTTACATGGCGAAAGTGAATGGAGAAATGGCAAGGGGAAGGCCTAGGCGGATCTTTCATAATCAAATTGAAAGTCTATTGAAAAAGGGCCGGGTCAAGAGTACCCGAAACCGACGGGCATGCATGAAGAGATTGATGAGATTGGATGAAGCGAACGAAGTATGTAAGGATCGTAGCAAGTGGAAGGAAGTGATCTCTGCCTACCCATGTGGGAGAAGGGCGTGACGTATGTATGTATGTATGTATGTAAAATACTGGGTAGGTACCTATGTGTTTTATTAAATAGGTGTTTTATTTCAAATGTATAGTGCTGATGCAAATATAAGAGAACATTATGAAAGAAAACACCTTATCATCATCAAAGCCTCCCACTTGGAAATTCGAAAAAATAAATCGGCTCGCATTATCACTGCACATTCGACTCCACTAAGAAGAAAGTAACCTCACAGTTACAGCGCATTAGAAGAGATTTTCGAATGGTTTATGACATTTAAAACCGACCGGAGCGCTATCTAGCGGTTTATTATGTAAAACTGGCTGCGGGCCAGCATGCCGCGCTGCCAACGTGGCGGGCGTAAATTATGCCGCATTGTCCTTTCGACGTCAGTTTCTCCCGAATTATATTGGTGGGTTCGCGTCTATGAGTGTACAAATTGTAGCGGGTACCGCAATTGAAGCGTCGCATGTTCTTACTTTTCAATATCGAAAGAGGGTTGGTGTCAGGCAGGTGGCCGGCTGTAAATCCTAAGCCTAAGCCTTGAGCAGTATGGATTGGAATGTTGTCATCCCAATCACTCTCTACTTTCATCGGCTCTTGGCTGGTCCTTTCCGTCACTTTTCTATACTCATTCATCCCTAGCACCTTTCCGATGTGATGGACAATATGATTAAAAAGGGATTGCATAGCTTAATGGGCATATTATTATTATATTCATTTATTTCAAGTAACAATGGCTCGGAGTGTGTTAGTAACAATCTTACTTAACCTATGTTAGTAGTAGTACATAGATTATATTAAAACAATCAAACTATTTACATTTACATCCCAGCTGATGTCCCAGCATTGGAATAGAAGAGAACAGGAAAGAAATATAATGACAATATAAAGCATCTACTTCTTACCCTGTTTCCAGTTTATCTAGGGTCGGCGCAGTATATTTCCTCCCCCATTTATTCGATCAGAAGTCACCAAGCTCCCTTTTGATTCATATCGTACATCACACCGAGAAGGTGAAGAACGATTGCATAGAAAAAAAAGAAAGACGGAAAGGACCATGCCGGGAGACCGATGAACGGAGAGTGTGATTGGGATGACAAATTTCCAATCCATACTGCTCAAGGTTTTGGCTTAGGGTTTACAGCCGGCCGCCTGCCTGACACCAACCCTCTTTAGGAACGCTGGTACAATACGAAGCATAATGCATTCAGTTCCATTACCGAACACCCGAATAGTTCGATTCCAGAGAACGTTATCAAGCACAGGGCAAGTTTTGTTTCTAAATAGGCCGTTTCAACGGAATATCCGATATCTAGAAATAAGGGAGGCTCGTCACGTTCCTATTAAATAGCGCCGGGATAGATATATTTGTAATGGAAAGGGATTACAGCTAACTTCCCGGGAACTTGGCGGGCAACAACAAGTTGCGAGATGATTTGTTCAATTAGATTAGGCCCCGGCTGCGAGGAAGGGAATATTCCGAGAAAGTTGATCGCAACTAACCGATCAGGGTTCGATGGGGCCTTTGATGTTTCACGTGCGCGTTCATTGGCAGTGTCCGTTTTATTGGCACGGGACTGTTTTCTGATCAACACTGTGGCACGGTCAATTTGATTATGGACCTACCTACCATTTCAAACCAATTTTATTCCGTCACAAGTTTACTGCTGACATGTCAAAGACTTGACCCTGAATTATGTAAGCCGATTTCTGTTGCTGTGCTTTATCCGACACTCTTACATACTTACATACATAAATCACGCCTACATCCCCAAAGGGTTAGGCAGAGGTGAACTAGCACCCACGTTTCGCCAATAATATTAGGTCCCATGTAATAGATGGCGAGTCTATTGCCATTTATCGGGCACAAGATTCGCAGTACATTGCTAGGTGGTAGGTATAAGAGGAACGCTGCTGCCCATTCCTCATCGCTGATTTATCCTTAGTCGCCTTGTACGACACCCACGGGAGAGATTTGGGGTGGTGACAATTGTATTCTACTCTGCCGTCACCACACGGCACGACACTTTGCTATTAATCTCAATGGGTAAGAGAGATACGAAGACCTAAGCAACTGAAATCGGCTCACATAATACGGGGTCAGATGCCATGAACGGCCGCCTTGGTCGAATGCTCAGATTGCTGGGTATTGGCCAAGAAGTCCCGTGTTCGAATCCTGGTAGGGGCAAACTTTGTGATGACCACAAATGTTTGTTTCCGAGTCATAGTTGTGTATATGTTTATGTAGTATATTTTCAACATTTATATACATAATCATATTAAAAATATGTCCGTCATCTAGTATCCATAACACAAGTGCTTAGGCTACTTACTTTGGGCTAGATGATAGGTGTGAGTGTAAAAAAATATATTTTTTTTTTTATTCAAATTGTATTTTTTCTCGGCTTTCATACAGGTAAACTGATATGCACGGGCCTAAGCCAAGTGGTTATCAGAGACTGAGTTGTGGTGAGTCTGTGGGTTAGGAACCATAAGAGAGTCTCTACAAGGCGAATCGCATTCGCTCTGTAGAAACTTTCTTACGATTCGGCATGTATTAAGAATTACTGCTTTTTGTAGCAGTTTATATGTGTAAGGCGACAAGTCAAGGGTTCTGATTGATTGGTGCAACTGTTTAGGTATAATGCCTGTAGTGGAGAGTACTATGGGGACAATAGTTACTTTATGGAGGTGCCAGATTCTAGTTATTTCGTCTTTGAGTTCAGAGTATTTCGAAAGTTTTTCTGAGATGGTTGTCTGTAGGTTATGAGTATTAGGTATGGCTATATCTATTAAGTATCCAGTTTTTGTTATTATTATACATTTTTATTACATTTCAAATACATACAAAATCATATTTCTAAACATTACATTTTTACAATATAAAACATTAAAATTATTATTATTATTATTATGAATGTGATTAAAAAATATATGGGTATGAATGGTGGATGGGTGAATGGAATCGAAGATATTAAGGCGATGGCTGTTGATGAGGATGAATGACTACTAGTGACAGAAGAGATTATATAGAGAGAGGACAAACTGGTTGGTTGGCTCAGGTTTACAGTCGCCAACAAACCTATTTGGGTATTCTACATATAACATAAATAAATCACGACTATATCCCGGAAGGGACCGAAATCGTAGTACATTGCTAGGTGGCATAAGCGGAACGATGCTGCTTATTACTCATTGGTGTCTTAATCCTGAGTCAAGTGACAATTGTATTCTGCTCTGCGCCACCACCCGGCGAAAATAATAAAAAATAGAGTAAATTGAGTCAGACTGATAAGTAACATTAGTAATATAGTAATACAAGTAAATATTGCCGTGTGGTGACGGCAGAGTAGAATACAATTGTCACCACCCCAAATCTCTCCAGTGAGTGTCGTACAAGGCGACTAAGGATAAATCAGTGATGAGGAATGGGCAGCAGCGTTCCTCTTATACCACCTAGCAATTTTGTGCCCGATAAATGGCAATAGGCTCGCCACCTATTACATGGGACCTAACTTAATTGGTGAAAAGTGGGTGTGAAGTTAATTCACCTCTGCCTACCCCTTCGGAGATATATGCGTGATTTATGTGTGTCTGTAAGTAAATAATTTAGTATTTAGTAGTGCTTAGATAAGCTGCGAGATAATCCTAATGCCGCAATGCTGAAATAAGCGCGGGAAATACCCCAGTATTGCACTTACGAGGGGAAACACCTTAGTGATGCACGGACGCTTCCCGGAAAGAGGTGGTATACGCCTGAAGCGAAACCGCTGTGCAGATAAGATGAGGAATAGTAATTGGTTACGACAAGGATATAAGAAAAAGGTAAGAGTACACATCTACAATTGAATAGCTTTATTTTATTTAAAGTAAAATACTCAAGACTTACATTTTTGTTAAAGAAATACCGTTCTTCAGGTGTTCTACCGTTCCTTTGCATTACGGCTGTCCCATTTCAATACCTTTGCAAGGAATTTTTTTTTTTGCAAAATTGATTTTATCACATATAGTAGCAAAACTAGTCAGTCCCTTTACAATACAAAAACTCCAGCAATAAAATTGCTTAGTAAGTGCACCATTCAACATCTCACAACCATTTCAAAACCTAGTATAAGGCCCGAGTTCACCAACACGTAAATCAAGCGATTAAAAAATAACCGTCTGTTTTTAACAGTTCTTCCATACGATAAAATATCAAAAACCGTCGGTTAAATAATAATCGCCTGTTTATGAGTTGGTGAACTTGGGCCTAAGTCTCTGAGACTTGCTGGGTTTTCATGTGGTTTATTGTACTCCTTACTAGGTTTTTGAAATAGTTGAACGCGAATGAAAAGCTAATTTAGCTTTTTTAAAAAATTAATCATTACTCTACTTGAATACACTGCTCCCAGCGCGTACACATTACGTAGTACTTAAAAGTATCGCATCCCCAATAAATATGGGGCTTCAAAATGTAAAACAATGCGTATTCCCATCCCAGTGGAACTTTACGGTGCCGCGGGCCGCAGTATATTATGTTACAAGTTTGAACGGCCTAGCTGTATGACACGTATTTGGAGTTCGGATGTAAATGTCACGCGTGCTATGTTGGAACCACTCGCAAATGCGCAAATGAAATAATATGTAATACATACATACATACATAAATCACGCCTATAGAACCGAAGCGGTTGGCAAAGGTGGAATTACACCCACGTTTCGCCAATTATGTTAGATCCCATGTAATAGGTGACGTGCCTATTAACATAAAAGGAACGCTGCGCCTATTCCTCATTACTGTTTTAACCCTTAGTCGCCTTGTGCGACACCCAATTTGGGGTGGTGACAATTGTATTCTGATCTGCCGTCACCACATGACACTACATACATATTGTAATATTAATCAAATATTATATCTTAGGGAGATCGTCCGGTGTAAGCCATTAAGCACCTTGGGGCACCTGAATGGTGGAGGGCCAATCACCAACTACAGCATACCCAAAGAGGGTTAGTGTCAGACAGGTGGACGGCTGTAAAACCTAAGCCAAATCCTTAAGCAGTAGATGGGTTCAAATGTTGTGATTCCAACCACTCTCCGTTCATCGATCTCTGGACATGGTCCTATCCGTCTTTTTTCTATACATTATCATTCATCACTAGTACCTTCCCGGTGTGATGGATGATATGAATCAAAAGGGAGCAGATAGCTTGATGACTTCTGACCGATATGAATGGAAGAGGAAACACACTGCGCCGACCCCAGATAGACTGGGAACAGGACACGAAGAAGATAATCTTCTATGCGGAACGCCTAGGCGGGTAGTAACAATTGTATATTGTATTCAACTATGCCGTCACCACACAACCCAGAAATGGAGACTTCTAGTTATAAAATCTTACACACAATTACATACAGTTTTTAATGCGATTAATCATTAATTTATTTTAATAATTCTATTTCATGACTTTCCTTCAAATCACATACCGACCACAATAATAATTATAATAAATATTATAAGGAATTCGACCGCTTCCCGAATACGAGCCCCCCGTCTACGCCTTAATATGCGAGGCATCCGCGCACTCTCGCATGTTTCGGGTAAAAAGTTGGGGAATTAGAAGGCTTTTTGTTTTATACGAACGATTCCGCGGAACGGGACGTATTCCGGGCAGAAATCTGGGCTCTTTGGCAAAAGATTATGGTTAACTGGGGCGTACAGCGTTCTACGGCAGAACGGGTATTTGCCTGTGAACGGCTCGGGAGCACGATCCCGCGAGTAACGGTGCTTCTACACGGTGCACGTGGCTTGCGCATGTTGAAGCACTTACGCAGGTTTTTTTCATAATAATATTATTCCGAAACATCTATTGAGACAAACCCAGAAAGTATTTTGTAAATACTGTGTTGGAGTGCCTCGCTCTTATCCTAGTGCTTATTATACACTATTGAGTTGTTATTACATACATACATACATAAATCACGCCTATATCCCCGAGGGGGTAGGTTGAGTTGTTATTGTTAGTTATTATTGAGTTAGTAATTATTATAGTACTTATACAGTAATTATGTCAGCTACTCGAGGATGTATCTGCTACAAGTAACATGCGCAAGTAGCCAGCGCGGGCATCACATCGCGGGAGTTACTTGCGTAAACATGCTGGCAGCTGAAACGAACAAGACCCATACATAAACTAATATGACTAATGGCAGGTCCCAGTATTTTATCAACAATTGAAGATAGACGTACTACAGCTTAGTTGCTCAGCAACTTCTGTTATTTATCGTAATATAACAAAAATGCCAGGCAACTAAACTTTAGAATACAATTGTCACCACCCCAAATCTCTCCCGCGGGTGTCGTACAAGGCGACTAAGGATAAATCAGCGATGAGGAATGGGCAGCAGCGTTCCTCTTATACCACCTAGCAATAGCAATGTACTGCGACATTTGTGCCCGATAAATACCAATAGGCTCGCCACCTATTACATGGGACCTAACATAATTGGCGAAACGTGGGTGCTAGTTCGCCTCTGCCTACCCCTTCGGGGCTATAGGCGCGATTTATGTATGTATGTAACTAAACTTTAGTAAGCTTACTTTTAACTATAGATAGAATTTATTCGTAAGTAATTTACACAAGTAGCCCGCGCCTTTGTTTATGCACTGATAAACTAACTTGTGCATACTGCTTGCGCAAATAACTCGCGCCTTTCCAGCTGCTTGCAACGTGTAAAAGCACCATAACGGGCGTTCAGCCCTCTACGGCAGGCTTGGGGTATTTGCCTGTGAACGGCTCGGGAGCATCATCCCGCGAGTAATGCGGTGTTGGCGCCCACATTTCGGCCTTCGCACCAGCGATCGCATTGCTGTTGATCGCAATACCCACCGCAAACTATGTCTTGCTGTTCATCAATTTAATTTTGGAAGCGAATTTCGTGGACGTGTTTAAAGACGGGCCCCGATATTCTATCTAAAGTAAGTTTAGTTGCCTGGCATTTTTTGTTATAATAATTAACGATACGATGGCCGTGTGGTGACGGCAGAGTAGAATACAATTGTCACCACCCCAAATCTCTCCCGTGGGTGTCGTACAAGGCGACTAAGGATAAATCAGCGATGAGGAATGGGCAGCAGCGTTCCTCTTATAGGCCTACCACCTAGCAAAGTACTGCGACTTTTGTGCCCAATAAATGACAATGGTTTTGATGTAGCAGACACCTTTTTTCACACAATGAAGGTCCGTACTACAACTGAGGTAGTATGAAAAGAATATTTTAAAACAAAGTACGCTTAAGCCCTTACACAACCGGGTACAACCGCATTTTAATTGAAGCCGGATCTATACTGAGGGCCGGGTAAACATCCCGGTCCCCGGGCCTTAATCAAAACAACACCCAGTTTGCATTAGCACATAATTTTATTTAAATTGTTCGAAATCTTTTATTGAAAGCTCCCTATAGGCTGCCAGTGAAAACAGAATTAGGGGGTGTCGAAATCTTTGTGTAATTATGCGTTATATTGGTAATGGGCCATTATGTTTCAGTGATGCGATTCGTTTTAATGGAGGGTCTATATTTTTGTAAGTCTACGTTGTCACTTATCAAAATTATTTTTAAGGGAACATTATCGTCACAAATGTCTTAATAACCACCTCCTTGGTCTAGTGGTTCGCCCATTCGAATTGAGATCCGGAGGTCCCGGGTTCGATCTCCAGAGGAGTACTAATTTGTACTCGGTTTGGTTGGTGGTTGGCCTTTATCAAGTCCGCCTGGCTACCACAACTTATCAAAATCTGTAGCCATAATAATGATAACAGCATTTTCGTGTTCCGACAATTTGTGATAAGATAGCCAAGCGCTGGCCCAGCCTTCGGATCCATATTGTAAGGTCCTAACACTTTTTTGTAATTTTTCCCCTATAATCTTAATTGCGTTCTTGAATCGTGTACTTTTGCTGCACCTGCCGCCATTTTGTTAAACCTATCGGGCACTTTAACCATAGCATTGCTCCCATGGTGCCTGAGTCATTCCTTCAAACACTCTAAGACCTTCTATCAAGGTTTATTTCTGTAACAAACATATTGTCACTATCACGCCGGAGGAGTTATTGTTATAATATGTAGTGGATCCTAAGAAAACAGGCAAAGTGCTCTGTCAGATTAAACTTATGTCCCGGAGTGTACATCGCATTTACCCGGAAAACGCACACTGAGAGAAAGAGACACTGAGAGAAAGAGATTCGATTCCCTCTGTCTAGAAAGATAGCAGAAAATTTACACAAAATCTACAGGTGAGAATTGTAAATAAACAGCAAACACAAATTGAAGAGATGGCAAGCATTTATGTAAAAAAGTATTTGCTAGTAGATATAATTGATATCTTCCGTGCAAGATGATAAAAACGATAGCGCTGTGGCTTGGCGCGGTCTGCCTGCGATCGCGCAAACTAAGCAATGTTCGCTAAGGCCAGTCATAGGCTGGGTGACCAAAAATTTACTATCTCGAGCTCTTCTGTCCTTCGGAAGGCACGTTAGGCCATTGCTGGCAGCCTCTGCAATCGTTAATACCTACCAATCCGCACTGGGCCAGCTGGGTTCTTGCCAATTCTCCCTATATTCTTCCGTCCATAGAAAGGCTTGTGCCCCAGCAATGGGGACAAAAAAAGCTTGGTCATGATGAAGATGATGATTCATAGCACTACAATCTGAACTTATTGGTTAGTTGCACCTTTGCGCAGTCGTCCGAATCACTTGACAGTACTTTCTTGATCACCATTCTATTAATCGGCCTTTGTAGCGAGGCTTAGCTTCCTCGCAGGTCAAGCATACCTACTCAATATTACACCTCCGAGATTTTCCTCCAAATAGAATACCAAATGTAGTTCATATGGAAACTGCTTGTCTTTTGTAAGGAACTTAAGCCGGATCCAGACGAGTGTAACGTATAATGTAATCTAACATGAATTGTACGTTAGGACGGTACCTACTACGAGCTTTAAATGTAGCCGTCCTAACGTAGAATTCGTGTTACATTACACGTTAGATTACATTATACGTTACACTCGTCTGGATCCGGCTTTAGCGGGGGTAAATTTCATCCCATTATCCAAATTGATATACACCATGTACGCTTCCTAGCTACACATAAGTGGCGCTTCACACGGACGCAGTTCGGAAGCATTTTCAGAATAATTTTCCTCGTACGTCAATTCTGAATGTACTTCTGTTCGACTCGTCAGTGTTTCGTGAATTCTTATCGTGTGTTAACAGGATTAGCGTTTTTTTTATGTTAGACAGGGAAGCTCTCGCCCTTCATCTCACCTGATGGTAAGTGACAATAAGGGCCGAAGATGGAATCGAACTTCAACTGGAACCCTCAACCACAGAGAGACTGGCTCTCTTATCACACATTGTCGGAACACAATAATGCTGTTAACATTACTATTATGGCGACAGATTTTGATAAGATGGTGGCAGCTAGCCAGGCGGACTTCAAACAAGTCCTACCACCAACCAGAACAATGTGACCGCTTCCATCTCATGAAGTTGTTACGTAAATCAATAAGAGAGACGGTAACTCTTGGCATTCCATTGATTCACGGTGCGGGTGCCGGGCCCATAGTGTGGCAGAGAGGAAAGTCAGTGACAGCGTCTGGGACTTGTGACCCAAGTGTAGGTTTACGGGGCACCTTCACAACACTTAAATAATATACACCTTCACCTTCGTCACCGCGACTTCTTTCTCTGCTCAGCCATATTTGGTAAGATTCTGTGAGAGCTTAACCTTATAATATTACCAAAATTATTGAATGAAGTTGTAGTATGCCCGTGCTTATACTTGAACCGTAACTTAACATAACGCTCTGCAACATGACGTATATCGGTGATGAAATACTATTAGTGAATTAAATATAATTATTCTTGTAATTGTATGCATTCGCTCACTTGTGTTGTAACCTTCAACAATACAACATGTCACCATTAACTACTGCAGATTGCTGCAGATTCCTGCCTGCCAAGCTGCCACGTGATGCTTTATCTTGCAGTGCAGCTTCATTAAAGTATTACTATCTGATGTACCTGAAATAGGTAGGCCCATCAATTGTGCCAGCACGTTGGGTCTATTCTCCCTATATTCTTCTGTCCACAAGGCTGATGATGTACTAGAATGTGGAATTTCCTTTTCGTTCGCTTTTTGCTACATTTTTTACTCATAGTTTGATCTTTTCCCAACACTCCACGCGTCCCTACTCAAAAAAGAACAACGCATTATTCACAAAACAATAAATACAGTCTCTTTTCGTAATCCAACTTTCTTAAAAATTCCCATAGAACGTAAGGTTCAGTAATTTTCTTGCATATTTCCTGATGTAAGATTAAAAACATCTTCCGGATCTCAAAGCTTAAGCCAGCAATTATTATTAAAACACTGCTGCTTATCGGCGAAGGTGAGGCAAAAATTGGAAAGAGAGAGTGTTCTGGCCGGACCCGATTTTTAATAAAAGGTAGGGATGTTACAGAGCTTCGAGTCCGATTCCGAAAGGTCGTAACTTTTGTTTGATTTGGCCTTCGGTTCCGACCCAATTGAATCGGAAGCTATATCGGAGGTTAAGGAATAGCAGAATGGATCGGCTGCGGCCGCACGGAGACCGGTGTCACCGCATAGCGCATACTAACAAGTTGATACTTGTCCCGTGGGGAACTCCACTTTCGCTGTTCCTTCTATCGATTACTATTTCACTTTTTGTTCTGTTTTGCAATTGGAATCTTGTCATTTGTGTTGTCGCCCATTGACACCTACGACTACATCATTAAAATGCAGCTTGAAGTTAGTACAAGTCGTTTTTGAAACAATCCATAAATTAGAAACTTTGAAAAATAACGATGTCCAATCGTTACTTTGGATATTTCTTTTATAATACATATTTCAGTCAACGGTTCCGATTCCGGTTTCGGTTCCGACAAGCCAAATCTGAAACCTCCGATTCCGAATTCGGTTCCGTTAAACTGAGTCCCATTACATCACTAATAAGAGGTAGCACAATATCCGCTCCCCAAAGTAGAGGCGTGGCGCAAAATGCCAGTTGGACGAGGGTCCACTGACGCCCGACGTTTAGTTAAATAAATATAGCGTAATGTACTCTCCTTTGATACTGCGGAAAGATTGTTTAATATTAATGTCACGGCTGAGTCCTTTAAAGCTGAGCTTTCATCTGGTGTTCGTGGTGCGCGGGAAATTTGACAAGCCATTTTCGGGTGAGCAAGTTAAGACTATTAAACTCGGCGCTGTTGCTCTTTGCGTTTGTTGTAGCAAACTTGTGTCATGTTTTTTAGATTATTTATAACTATTATTTAGATTTTAGTAGATTTTAACAGTATAAAATGGTAACACTGGCTGTCCCGCCTGCCGACATCACCTGATGTAACAGAAGAAGTGGTAAAGTGGAGGGGGTAAAGGCTTATCTAGGGTTCTAGTCATTCGGGCGACAAACACAGTACAGTCAAGAACATCAGCGGAAGCTCTACCCAATTGCTGCGGTATTATTTTACACTTGCTATTTTATCATAGTGCTAGAAAAACAATGTATGGAGTACGAGAAGGTGTAATGGGTATAGTGCCTGAAACGGGTAAGCCGTGTGGTGACGGCAGAGTAGAATACAGCCACCATCCCAAATCTCTCCCGTGGGTGTCGTACAAGGCGACTAAGGATAAATCAGTGATGAGGAATGGGCAGCAGCGTTCCTCTTATACCACCTACAATGTACTGCGACTTTTGTGCCCGATAAATGGCAATAGGCTCGCCACATATAACATGGGACTTAACATAATTGGCGAAACGCGGGTGCTAGTTCACCTCTGCCTACCCCTTCGGGGATATGGGCGTGATTTATGTATGTATGTAGAATTGACTCTTCCTTGAGAAATTCTGCGGAAATTTTAATTCCCACCTGTCGCCTCTGATGTTACGATGACATTACTTGTCCATCGCAGTTGTCGTGGTCCATATTTCTATTGAAGCCGTATTCAAATATTACAAAATGAAAACTGAACTTAAATGTTTACAAAGAAAAAAAAGACAAACGAAAAATTATTGTCCTCGTGTAGAATCGAACCCGCGTCATCATCATCGAAACATCGACTGCCTACACCACTCGACCAACCACGACGTTATAGGGTTCGATGCCTTGTATCAGATTCAGGACAATAATTTTCCAAAATATATCGGGCCAATTTTTTTCTAATTGTTTTTGTAAATCAAATATGTAATACTTTCATAGTCATAGTCATATCTTTATTCGCATAAAACATGGTATAAAAGGTGTTACAGGTATCAATATAATATTGTTCACATGTTTTGCAAATTTCTATTGCATGCAAATGTTAAGAAGCTTTAATTTCTACCATTCTTACAATTCCAAAACTCATTGATGTCATAGAACATATTTATTTGTAGCCAAGTTATCATATTTTGGTAGTAGGCCAAGGTCATGAAATAAAGGTTTGCAGGAAACGTCAGGAGGCATACTACAAATAGCTCTAATGCATTTTTTTTGCGCAATGAAAACCCTTTTTCTGTCTACACTGTTACCCCACATGATTAAACCATAGCGAAGTATGGATTCAATGTACGCTTGGTATGTCATAATGGCAGTTTTTTTGTCAATCACTTTGCTTACTCTGTTAAGAGCATAAACAAAACTATTTATTTTTTTGCTCAGTGTATCAATATGAAGTTTCCAGCTCAAATCTTGATCTATGTTTACACCTAAGAATTTAGTTTCATTTACTTGTTTTATCTTGTCTATTTTGAGTTGGATATTATATTTTATATGTTTAGATCTATTGAATTGTACGTAATTAGATTTATTCAAATTATTTTTAAATTATTTTCTTCTAGCCATTGCATAATGTTGTCAATAGTATTATTAATTGCTATTTCATGGTCACGTATAGAATTAGTCAATTTATTTGATGTCACAGTTATTGAAATGTCATCCGCGAATAAAACACATTTATTATTTGTCATTTTTGTAATGTCATTTATATAAAGTACGAATAAGATTGGTCCTAGCACGCTGCCTTGAGGAACCCCGCATGTGTTTGTTCTGTATTCAGACGAATAAGATATTAAATTATTATTAGCTACCCCATTAACTACGACACACTGACGTCGATTAGTTAGATATGACGATAGCCATTCGATCGTGGGTCCTCTTATGCCAATCGATTCTTTTATTGAACATGTCAATGGACTCTTGGCAGTAGCAGTCAAGAATTCACTCAAGCTTCAAATATCCATAACATGGCACAAGTGTTTTCACACTTAAAAGGAGAAAATCAAACTCAAATATTGTAAAAACTATTTTTTATTGAATAAACCATTTTAGATTTTAATTTTTTTTTCATGGCAATACAGCAGAAAGACGCAAATACTTGAAACAGACTTGAAGGATGCAAATACTCGAGACCGACTTTGGTGAAGACCGTGACGGGTCGATGAATATCAATGGGCTTGTACGAAAGCAAACTGGACGGTAGTTAAGCAGAAATAATCCGAACCAGTAAATTAATTTTGATATTTTTCCTAAAATTAAAGAAAAAATATTTAAAAAAAGAAACATTATATTGAGATAATATAACAAAAAAAATATATATAAATTTTAAAAATGCTAATGCATATATATGCAGCATATAGCCAGCTTCCGTTGAAACCGTTTACTCCTTAATAACTTGTTTAATTACTTATTACTATTCTTAATTGACGGCCCCCTTGGTCGCGCAATGCTCAGATTGCTGGGTATTGGCCAAGAGGTCCCGGGTTCGAATCCTGGTAGGGGCAAACTTTGTGATGACCACAAATGTTTGTTCCCGAGTCATGGTTGTGTATATGTTTATGTAGTATATTTTCAACATTTATATACATAATTATATTAAAAATATGTCCATCATCTAATATCCATAACACAAGTTCTTAGGCTACTTACTTTGGGCTAGATGATAGGTGTGAGTGTAAAAAAAAAAAACATTAACTCTCTAACTTTATTATGGCTAGGTCGTTATAAAAAGGTACTACTACCTAGGCAGGGTAGTTATGAAGTTTTCCTTCAGTCGGTTTAATTTATAATAAATAAGAGCGATTTGCCATAAACAAATTCGAAGTCTCATGTTGTGATTTCCATTCGCGTAACTACGTCCATCCACTTAATCCCAAGAAAACTTCACGCAGCTACAGAGAGCGTTCCAGTGAATTTACGGATCAGCGGAGATAGTATACTGTGTTGTCGGAAACAATACCCGGCGGAACACACAAAGGAGTTTAATTTTATTATGAACTTGTTATTAAAACAAAAGCTGGAATAACGAAAATGACTTTGCGGCCCTTTTTTATTTAAATCGAGCCCCTTAAAGGCTTTTGCCTCGTTGCGTTTTTTGCTGATTCTTGACTCACTCCAATAGTTCTCTGTGCTGTCTATCCTATGATAATGTAATATCATTGTATCTTTTGTTCGTGTTTTGTAGTGGTATTTTTTTTAGAAATTTTCACATCATACTGCTTTATGATGAAAGAAAGAAGAAAGAAAAACGTTTATTGAGACCACATATACAATAAAAATATTAAACATGCAAACAAGGTCTCACAAGGTCCCAGCTAAGCATATTGCCAGCCTTGCGACTAACGCTGGTCTGATTTTTAAGTTAAGTAAGGTTATTTGAACACTAGTTGACCCGACAAACGTTGTTATGCCGTATTAATTATTTCTAGTGAATATTTTGGCATGTCAATAAAGAACAACAAAATTATTTGTCCTAGTGCTGGAATTTACAAGTAATTTTTGGAATTTTTTCTGATTTTATTTTAATTGTAATATTTTTTCTAACATTTATGAAATATTCAAATAAAATTATCATTTTTGATTTTAATTTGAACATTTTAAAAATGTATGAAGCTACTACTCTGTTAGTCATTCAAATTAATTAGTCATGATGATGACTAATAAATTTTTCTAACTTTTTCTAATCTCAATATTCTTTGATTCAAATAAGAATCAAATCATAATTATACTTTAACCGATGAAAAACGTGAGGAGGTTTCTCAATTCGTACCTTTTTTGCGTTTAAAAACCTCATATCATCTCCGTAAATTGGGTCAACACAGCTAGTTTAAGCTTCCCACAGCCCTTTCGAGTGAAAAAAATGCTACCATAATTAATATCACGTTACTCAGTCTAAGCAGTACGAATAGGCGTGGCTCTCCTCCGTGCCAGCATGTTGACGTAAGCGGAATATTAGCGGCATTGTCTCTGGCTCATTTGTTTAACTTGTAGTCTGTGGAAGACGCTCGCTGGCGTAGACCATGATGTGTTGCGTTTGTTTTAAGGGCGGTTTCGTTGTTGAGACTTATTACAATAAAGAATAATTATGTTAAAGTTATCTACTTACTTTAATTTAGTAATTTACGTGCCCGATAGGTGGCAATAGGCTCGCCTTCTATTACACGGGACCTTGCTTATTTGGCGAAAAAGTGGATGTTTAATTCACCTCTGCCTAGGGTGGGCTCTTCAGGGATATAGGCGTGATTTATGTCATGTGTGTTTTTGAAGTATGTTTAACATGTTTTAACAAGATACAGATGTCAGCAAAATGATGTGCTGATGAAACGAGTGTCCTGACATCTTTCGCACCAGCACCTTACATAATAATATGTCAGCCGCCAGCCGCAAAAAGCCGTTAAACTGCATCAATGTTTTGAAAAGAAACTCAACCTTAACTTGTAATAATTTTTCATACTAGCTTAAAAACAGAATATCTACTATTGTCACCACCAACGTCTCTCCCGTGAGTGTTGTACAAGGCGACAAGCAGTTATGAGAAATAGACAGCAGCGTTCCACTCATATCAACTCGCAATATACCTACTGTCTATCGGGTACGATGGCAATAGGCTCACCCCCTATTACACAGGACCCAACATAATTGGCCAAACCTCCATGTTAATTCACCTCTGCCTAACCCTAAATAGGATAGATTGGCGTGATTTGTGTTTGTAATATGTCATAATAAAAAAAAAAATTATTTACTTAAGTCGCGGTAGGGAAACAGCGCCTTAAATGGGCGACTATAAATCACGTGACACTTTTGTGCGCTCGCTATATCTATGCAAGTGTAAATCAAACGGCACCTCATTCTCATTCTCGGCAGCTTAACAAAATATGTCTCTTTGGATTTAGATGAAATGTCTTTATTCGATACTAATATCGCATAAAGATGATTTAGATGTGTATTGGTAAAATTTTGGATTTATATTGCAAATGTTATTACAAATGTCTTCATGCGATATATTAGATGTGTATTGGTAAAATGGGCGTACATAGGATAGGTGGTTGATCTCGAATACCTCCGAGCTTTGAGACATTTATATTTTATTTACTTTGAAATGTTTATCTTTATTTTTTAAAAGGGAGTTTTGTCACTACGCAGAGATTCCTCGCATTACTACTACTCATTGCTTTCAGTTAGTTCTGGATCTGAGGATAAAAATTTGTCACTTTTATCGTTCCCAGCTACATTTGCTGTGCTCCCCAATCGCCAGGTAAGCTATCCATTCTACATATCCTTCCATAAGAGTAGCTAACGGATACCCACTAACGTAGATACAATTGGCTGTCCTCTGATCTGTCCGTAATTGCGGAGGACGCGGGATCGATTCCTGGAATTCAATTTTTTTTTTGAAATTTTTCCGAGTATATTTTATTTGTAATATAGTACTAGTCACATTTTCACAAAGAACGCTTAAAAAGCAGCATGTCTCGTCTCGTCCTCGACATTCGCACGGCTGGTAAAAACAATTTACATTTGTAATTAATAACCGACCAAAAATTGAAATGTTAATTAAAATAATTAGGCAGCAAGAATTTCGCGCATCTCTTGGTAGCGGTTGACAACAAATGCCATGGTTCAGTGTGTTTGTGAACGTTATATTGTACATAAGTTCTGACATGTCACAAAGACGAGAATTCCTCGGTGTATAGTCATTAATGTTTTAAATTGCGATCGAAAATTACGCTACCAAACGTATTCGGACTGTAACCAGTTTGAATTGAATAAAGTCTTGTTATTTGAAATAATGTTATTTAAATAACAAACAAAAACCTGATAAATGTTATTTGTTTGTATATTAATAACATTTAAATATATCACGTATGTTTGGCCCCGAAAGAAATGTGTATTTAGTTATTTTTTAATCACCAACATAATACAAATAAGACGTATTGTGACGGCAGAGGAGAATACAATTAATGTAAATTTCTCACCACCCCAAACCTCTCCCGCGGGTGTCGTACAAGGCGACTAAGGATACACACAGCGATGAGTAATAGGCAGCAGCGTTCCTCTTATACCACTTAGCAATATACTTCGATTCACGCCAGAAGATGGCAATAGGCTCTATCACATTTAACCGAACACAATGGGCGAAATTTGACCACGGCCTACCCCTTCGGGATTGTGGTTAAATGAAGGTTTTATTTGCCTCTATGACACCCTTTGCTACACTCCAATCAAAATGTTAAATACTTACCTTTTTCACTTTGCGTGTTAATTATTTGTTGGTATATTCTCGTCCGGTTCATCTCAACTCGCCATCGGCGACAAGTTTCGCGAATAAGACAAAAGGTTTAATTATTAGCACCAATTAGCCGGTCACCCCATCGCCCGCTCGGGGCGAGAAAAAAATTATCTCCGTTAATTAATCGGGCGATATCTCGGGGCGTTAACAGGTGGTTTCCAATTAACTGGCAATTCGTTTGTTCCTTGCCTCGGTGGTTTGGTTTGATACCGTCCCCGAAGAGGGTAGGTGTATTAAATTACGAGGAGAATATCTGCCCGTAGCTGATGATGTGGCAAATATTAATTATTCGGAGGAAATATTTTTCGGATATATTGTAAATGGCCCTGAGTACGGTGAACAACACGCCACGCTATACAAATCAGACCTATGCTCGTTCAACCATGATCATGACCCAAAGGTAGGTAGAATCCATCAGCTATCATCATGCATGATCACAAAGCGATAGGTATAGGTAAAAATCAATCAATTATGTTCAATTATGTTAGGACCCATATTATAATACGGGCATGGGCACTCATATCGCAATATATTCCTTGATGTTAAAAGATAAACGATGCTGCCCATTACTCTTCGCTGTCTTTACCCTTACCAAAGGCGCATTTCACCAATTATTTTTTATTTCAAGTCACAGGTAGCCTATTGCCATATACATGGGACCACTTCGGGGATAAATGTGATATAGGGGAAGAGGGCTCAACAGACATGCTTCCTAACTAGATACTCTCGCGTATAAAATTCATTTTCAAAAGGGATAAAAATTCTTATAGGACTTAACGACTGTTTCCTTGAAGAATATATGATAATTAATCCCCAGCTTACTTGGCTGTATGGAAATAATTATGTACACCAGAGTATCTGCTTTAGCCGTCACGCTTCGGTCTCCCTCCTCCTTTAACATAACATAAGCACCCCACAAATTCCCGCAACGCACAGTAGGCGAGCCCCGAACCTGTGTACAATAGTTGATTCTATTTGTACTAGAACAAGTCTAATCCGTCTGTAAGCACAGAACAATTACTGGAAGGCAAAACTCCCCTAATAGGGCCAATTGCCCCCTTATCATTGGTCGGGCGGGCGAAAGTTAAAATCGTATTACCCCTGCTAACGAGACGGTGGGAGCGTTAACAGTCTGGCCGCGGTGCAATACAGGAGCTTTCGGGGGGTTTGGTGTGAACACCTCAGGAGCAGTCAAACTGTTCTTCATCGATGATTTTAAGGTGAAAAATTACTAAGGACCTGTTTCACAATTGACGGGTAAGTTCTGTATAGCTTACTTGGCAGATCATTTGACAGATGTAATATAAGCTATATGTGAATTGAACTGCCAAGTAAGTTATTCGGAACAGTCCCTAAGAATAATACATACATACATACATAAATCACACCAGCCTGCCTATATCCCCTAATGGGTAGGCAGAGGTGAACTAACAGCGTTTTGCCATTTATGTTAAGTCCCATGTAATAGGTGGCGAGCCCATTGCCATTTATGGGGCACAAAATCGCGGTACATTGCTAGGTGATATGAGAGGAACGCTGCTGCCCATTCCTTATCACTGTTTTATGCTTAGTCGCCTTGTACGACACCCACGGGAGAGATTTGGGGTGGTGACAATTGTATTCTACTCTGCCGTCACCACATGGCACTGGGGATCGAACCTTGACCACGGAAACGATACTAAACTAATACAAAACAAAATTAACACACGACAACTGCTCGAACATTTGACACGATGATCACCATGGTGTTTACTCAGTTATTACGTCAGTCTCATAAACCACTCGCTGGCCGGCGGGGTTATTATGTGAGCCTCTTTCAATCGCTTTTGTCTACCTGTCACTCTCACTCATTGAGAATAATCGCAAAGTGTGAGAGTGACAGGTAGTCGAAAGCGATTGAAAAAGGCTTACATAATCGGCGTTCGGGTGGTATTCGTTGAAAAACGCGGTATCGATCCGCATCAAGACATAATTTTCACAAAAATCTGATTTCTTATTAACATACATACATACATAAATCACGCCTATATCCCCGAAGGGGTAGGCAGAGGTGAACTAGCACCCATGTTTCGCCAACTATGTCAAGTCCCATTTATTTTTAATGTTTCAGGAAAAATATAAAATATGATCCTCGGCCGCTTACAACTTGGGCCACGTCGAAAGCGAAAACGACGCGGTCTGGCAAGAATTGTTATTGGCTGGTAATTTGAAGAAATAAAGGCGGAAGCAGAAGACTTTGTTTTTACAGTTCCACTTAGCGATGATGGACGAGAGACGCGCCCGGGTCCAGATAAATAGCACGATTTGTACCGTGTAGCCACCATTGTAAAATGGCGCTGTAAGCTGGAAATATTTAACGTTATGGTGTAATATTCGGGGGCAGAGTAACAGATAGATTGCTTAAAGACACTTTACAAAACATACATACCCAAAAGAAGGCCTGTATTCCGTGGGCAGAGGTGAATTAACATCCACGTTTCTTTCGCCAATTATGTTAGGTCCCATGTGGACCAATAGGTGGCGAGACTATTGCCATTTATCGGGCACGAAAAGCGCAGTACATTGCTATACCATTATAAGAGGAACGCTGCAGCCATTCCTCATAACTGTTGTTAATTTATACAGAACGTCTACGTTTAAAAATCGTTAACAAAATGAAAACAGCGGTTGTCAGTGATGTTAGCAGAGGCGTTTAATCCGCCTCTGCTAACGTAGCAAGCATCTCATCGGAGCCCCTATGTTAAAAAGGAATCTTATTATAGTAATATTTTTTTTGCATTTTTGTAAGCTAAATAAAATTTGAATAAAAAAGCGACGCAGAAAGATCCTCAACAATGAGAAATACGACGCAAGGAGGCAGGAGGAATGATTATAGAAAGATTAAAAACTGCCAGCCGCGTGGTGACGTCAGAGTAGAATAGTCAAAGTCAAGTCAATGTCAAAATTCATTTATTCATATCTGGTATTATTACAATACACTTATGAATCGTCAAGATATACAATTGTAATACAATTGTCACCACCCCAAATCTTACCCTTGGGTGTCGTACAAGGCGACTAAGGGTAAATCTAAATATGATTAGGAATGGGCAGCAGCGTTCCTCTTATACCACCTAGGCTAGCAATGTACTACGACTTTTGTGCCCGATAAATGGCAATAGGCTCGCCACCTATTACATAGGACCTAACATGTTTGGCGAAACTTGGAAGTTAATTCACCTCTGCCTAGCCCTTCGAGGATATAGGCGTGATTTATGTATGTATGTGAATGGGAGTCACGACCCTCAACACTGAGGAATATGACGCAAGGAGGGAGGAGGTATGTTTATAGAAAGATTTATCTATATAAGTGATTGCTACTTAAAAACTTGTCTAATCAAATCATGCGGCCCACGTATCTCCAATTAATTAGCATGTCCTTGTGGGATGTTTTAAAATTGCCCCGCCAACAAAACATTTCTCCAATTAGCGATTTAATTATACCTATCGCTTGTTTTGAAGCCAGGCGGCGTGTAGTTGGAAAAAAATATGACGTGTTCAATTTTCATAACCTATTTTCACTGCCGAATCGACAAGGTAATCTGTATCGAAAACAATTTGATGTGCTCGGAATAATCGGATTAGTGTTCTGTACGATGAGAATGGTATTAGCGTTACATTGTTAAAACGAGATATACAGAATTTTGGTTAATGTCTACATGTTTTTACAATAAAAAGCTATGTTCGACAATCTAGATTCTAAAGTAAGAAAGAAATTATAATAATGAAATCCTTAGGATAGGAGGAAGGTGTGATATTATACATACATACATACATAAATCACGCCTATATCCCCGAAGGCAGGCAGAGGTGAACTAGCACCCACGTATCGTCAATTATGTTAGGTCCCATGTAATAGGTGGCGAGCCTATTGCCATTTACCGGGCACAAAAGTCGCAGTACATTGCTAGGTGGTATAAGAGGAACGCTGCTGCCCATTCCTCATCACCGATTTATCCTTAGTCGCCTTGTACGACACCCACGGGTGTGATATAAAATTACGAATAATGTAACATTGGTGCATATAAATGTCGGAAGTTTATTAAAAGTTGAGAATTTCTAATTACTGCATTCTTAATTAGCACGTCAAAGCTAGACTTACAGCCAGTCACACCTGAAGCTACAAAATCTTGAAACCTAGTCAAATATTCGACCATTGCGAAAATCCTTTCATTCTGGCACTACATATAATTAATGCAGGAGTGGTCCCCTTACCCTGCTACCGATGCCAACACGAGTTAAGTGTTCTTATATCGGCACTTGTATCGACGCCCTCCCGTCATAAAATATTATTGAGAGGGCGATCATGCTTCAGGCTTGAGGGCCTCATAATCTGAAGGAGCTGGAGAGACAGTGTGACAGATCGTAGACATGTTTTAAAAAAAATACAAAGTCTGTACAATCATGGCACAACTTTTTTAACAATCACCCATTTAATAATAACAAAGTCAATAATCTATTACAATAAACAAATCTTTATTATAGACGACCTATTGAATCTAGATAACAGTTGATATTTAACGGGTTTTCGGTATCTAGCGTCTTGACGATTCATAAGTGTATTGTAATCATACCAGATATGAATAAATGAATTTTGACTTTGACTTTGACTTTGAATGCTGCAAAAAAGTGTGCCAAGATTGTTTACCAAATAAGACAAGTTAGATGGTACAGACTATACCTACATACAAATTATGTCACGCTTTTTCCCACATGATAAGCAGAGATCACATCTTTTAACTTGCTACGATCCTTACATACTGCTTTCGCTTCATCAAAGTTCATCAATGCCTTCGAAACAAATTAAGGATAAAGAAATTGGACTGATTTGGGTAATCTGAAGATATCAAAATTGAAAAGGTTAGTGGACAAAGGTGTTATCTAAAAAAACAACTTTTTTAATGAACACGTGCTTTATGTGACGGAAAATCGACAGATGCCCAAATTTTGATACGTATCAAAAATACGGACCCTAACAAAAGTGTTAACTGACAAACAAAAAAATCCTTGTCCTATTCAATCCCGTGCGGTGACGGAAGAGTAGAATACAATTGTCACCACCCCAAATCTCTCCCGTGGGTGTCGTACAAGGCGACTAAGGATAAAACAGTGATAAGGAATTCTTCTTATACCACCTAGCAATGAACTGCGACTTTTGTGACCGATGTGTGAATGGCAATAGGTACGCCACCTATTACATGGGATCTAACATAATTGGCGAAACGTGGGTGCTAAATCACCTCTGCCCACCCCTTCGGGGATATAGGCGTGATTTGTGTGTGTATGTGTCTTTTTAATATCGAAACTGAATCGCTGAATGTAATTAGTATGTGCCGCTATCACAATAGCGTCACCGTCGATCCTAATGTGATAATTTATTTTTAGCAACGTTAACTAAATGTGAATGCCATGTTCAACTTTAATTCTTTGTACACAAAGCTGTGCAGCGTATCGTAATCACTATAAATACAAATTACATCAGACATTATAATTGAAGCGACAATACAAGCATAAATAATCAATAATAATCATGCTATGGAGCTTTTTACTTTCCCGACTTGATTCAAGTGGATTAAAACAGTTCCTTCTAAACTTCATAACGTAAACTTCATCCCTCATCATATTATGGCCATATCACGCTAACTGTTGCTCCTCAATTTTTCGATGAGCGGCGCTACTTTCAGTTTCATTTTAGAGGTGACTAGTGGCCGCCCGCAGCTTCGCTCGCGTTAATGTCGGTTACTAAATAGCCTATAGCCTTCCTCGATAAATGGACCATCCAACACAACAAGAATTTTTCAATTAGATTCAGTAGTTTCTGAAATAAGCGCGTTTAACCAAGCAACCAAACAAACTAGACTCTTCAGCTTTATATTATTTGTATCGTATAGATTATTTTTATGCATATAAAAATAACTCTATCTTCCTTTATAATAATATAATTCGACGATAGCAACATTTTTAATTATAATTATCATCGATATCACGCGGCGCATCACCAGCGAATGATATCATTTCGCGCCGGCTCTACAATAGAGTCAGTGTTTCGATTAGCCTCAACGAAACATGTTGGTAGAGCTAATAATATTCTTCGTGACAGCCCTCTTGGCGTACCAATGGATTGTTCACAAGCGCATACACAACCTGTTCAGGGAGAATGATGTGAAATTTTTGCCCGGTGTCCCCGTGCTGGGGAACTCTTACAAGAGCACTATGATGAAGAGGCACGTAGTGGAAGATATTGATGAGGTCTACCGGGCGTTTCCCGAGGAAAGGTAATAGAGAACTTTTTAGCCATTTTGATGAGATAAAAAATGTAAACAGTTATGACGTTTGCAAGAAATGATTTAATTAAAGCAGTTGCAAGGAATAATTTATAGGGACCGAAAAAAAAATTACTATTATTATCAGTAGCCTTTTAATGTACCAATGCTGCGGCACAGGCCTTCCCTATGGATGGAAGAATATAGGGAGAAAGAACCATAACCCACCACGCTGGCCCAGTGCGGGTTGGTGGGTATTAATTACTACAGATGCAGCCGGGACCAACGGCTTAACGTGGCTTCCGAAACACATAGAGGAACTCGAGATAATAAAATTTTGGTCACCCATCCAGTGACCGGCCTTAGCGAACACTGCTACGTTTCTCGCTATTGAGCTCCTCTCTGTGTGTTGCCTCCTATGTTTGCGTGACAATTACCTTTAACTGACCTCAAGGTTGCAGACGAGGAGACAAATGGACCTCATCCAAAATGTAATGTAATTGTCCCAATTGAATAACTTGCTGTTAATCTTGACCTCGGGTCGTTTACCTACGACGCGTACGTCTTATCTCAATTAAAAACATAAACCACTTTTGACCTTGGCACCCAATCAGAAGTAGGAATTGGCGAAAATAAATACATAGGTACATACATAACAAATACGCCTAGTTAACCACGTGGGGTTGCCCAGAGGTGTTTACTAATACCCACATTTAACTAAGCTAGGTCCCATTTAATAGGGGCGGGCCTATTGCCTAATATCGGGCCCGAACATCGCCGTATTTTACCAAGTGGTATAATGAGAACGCAGCCCATTGCTCATCACCCCTATCGCCTTGTACGACACCTGAGGGAGAGATTTGACAATAGGGATGATGACAAAGAATCACTGAAATTCAATTAATGACTTATTATAATAATTTAGGATGAAGAGTTTCGTTAAAAACACTTATTTTCAGATTATACTTGTAATTGATATTTATTTTATAAAAATAAAAATACAAAACTTAACTAATTGCCATATTTGATCATACGCCGCGTGACGTCACGATATTACATTTTAAAGAGTTTACAATAATATATTTTCCAATGAAAATCACTATAGAAACTGTAATTTTCACGAAATCGTGACGTCACAAAGACGCCACTACCATTTTGGCGTTACGGCGGAAATTTTAATTTGCATTATTCAAAAGATGCTTTTTCTATCAAAATCTTAAGTTTTTACAAAAATATAATTTTCTTTTGGGTAAAGTAGAAACGTAAAAACAACATGGTGTAGTTTTTAAAAAAATAGTTATCATGCCTATCAATAAATTAATGCTTTCATTCAAATATACATTCTTCCAAAATTCCTCTGGCGTTATAATTCCCAAATTACAACTGGTTGAAACATGTCCGCTTTCGCACTTAGTATTATAAAAGCAGATAACGATGTTTTGATTGCTCTATGTGATAACACTGACTGATAAGTTATGCAAACATAACAACAATACACACCTTTCGGAAGGTTACGGTCATTGTCATAAAGTCAAATATACATATTTGCTAATATTTGATTTAAAATAAAGAAGAGCTCGCTAGCGCAGTGGCATAGCGCACTCGGCCTGCGATTGCGTAAACTAAGTAATCTTCTCTAAGGCCGATTATTGGATGGGTGACCAAAAATGTATTATTTCGAGCTCCTCTGTGCCTCGGCAGGCACGTTAATGATCCGGCTGCATCTGTAGTCGTTAATAGCCACCAACCCTGGCACTGGGCCAGCGTGGAGGCTTATGGCCCATTCTCCTTATATTCTTCCATCCGTAGTGAAGACCTGTGCCACAGCAGTGAGGACGTTAAAAAGTCTGGTTATTATGATAATGATGAATTTATAATAACGAAAATCGTTATTAAGTCGCCCGGTTTAATGTGCACAGGTCTTCCCTATGGATGGAAGAATGTATTAGGGGGAATGGGCTATATCCAACCACACTGGCCCAGTGCGGATTGGTGGGGGAACACTGCGGAAGCAGCCTGTACCAGCCGTTTAACGTGTCTTTCAAAACACAGATGTACTCGAGATAATATATTTTGGTAACCCTTCCAATAACTAGCTTTAGTGGTCATTGCTTACTTAAGTAATCGCAAGCCGTACCGTTAAAACGTAGCTAAACACAATATTTTACTTAAAATGAACACCAAAATATATAAGTTAGCCACCAAATAAGATCAGAAACAGCTTTTCTTCCACCTGTCCTAAGTAAATGGTTTATAACTGACATGCCACACCGACCGATGTTACAAATTTTAATGTTATTTTTGCCTTCAATCAGCAATTTAAGTACTGTATTTTGGTGGTCTTAATTTTAGTCTCGATCAATCTACAATTTCGGGTCCTAGAAGTTTATTGTTATAAACCAACCAAGCAAATTATCATGCACTTCATCGATATTGTCAAAGTTTAAAATACGAACCAATAAGAAAATTGACAAAATATACTATACGTGTATTAACTTTTTTAGGTATGTGGGCTACATCGAAGGTACTACTCCAATCATCTTAAACCGGGATCCAGAATTGATAAAACTGATCACAGTGAAGGACTTCGATCATTTCGTCGACCACAAAGAGTTTTTCCCGGAGGAAATCGAACCATTGTTCGGTGGAAGTATCATCATGATGAAAGGTTGAGACAATATTCTTAATTATGGTTCTTTTTACAGTATAATTATTTACATTGTATTTCTTTAAATAATAAGCATTGGGGTTTTTTTATATTACATCGTGATAATATGACATCTGATGCTCAAAATGAATGATTAGTTTTGGAATAGCCAAAAAAAAGTTGGATTATTTTGTATCATAGAACTATTAATGCAAGAAATGTTATTCACAGTTATTTAATATAGCTGTGGAAGATGCTGTAAAGGCCTGTCCTATAGAAACTAGTCACAAATATTCAGAAAAATTCGACAAATTATATCCTAGTTCAGAACATAGTTGGATAGTCGGGATATCGACATAATTTACAAAGGTTCCACCCTACAGGTGACAAGTGGCGTGATATGCGCACGACATTAAGTCCAGCTTTCACTGGTTCCAAGATGAAACTAATGATGCCCTTTATGGACGAAATCAGCAGGAACATCGTCGAAGACTTGAAAGGTATGTGTTCATTTATAACCTAAACACTAAGCAATTCAGTGGAAATTAAAAACAAACAAAGATGTGCAGAACAGCACGTGAAGTTACCACATGTCAAATTTTCTCAATCGGCTTTATGCTTTATGACAAACGTGGTTAAGGTTGATTATAAGACAGTTTTGTGTAATCTAATTTGCTGTTGTCCAATTCTTATAAATGACGCTGCGCAAACGCAGCCACTTTTTGGCCGACACAGCACACCACTATAGGGAACTATATAAAAAGTGTCAATGCCTGCGCAGACATCGACTGTTTTTGTGAATACAAAATATTCACTGGTACTTATATCACACAAAAATAGATAAAAATGTCTACGTAAGCTTAGCGCCTAAACGAACTGTAAGTTAGTCTGTAAACACACAACAACACACTAAGCAAGTGAAATAGAACTTTGGACCAAGCATCAAGTCACATCAGATCAATCAAAGAGTTCAGAACACACTAAATAGTTCTGTTCTAAGCTACAGCTCTCAGCTATCTTACACTGCCTCCTGAGTTTTCTGCTTTTCCTTATCTGTGCCTTTCTTCTATCATTTCGTACAATATAATCATCTCTACAAGTACAAACCCACCAACCCGCACTGGGCCAGAGCGTGGTGGTTTATGGCCCGGCCCAATCTCCCTATATTCTTCAATCTATAGGATAGGCCCATGCCCCAGCAGTGATGAGTATGGAAATTAAAGAGCTGGTGATGATGATCTCTATAAATGGATCCAAAGATTATTTTCTTCTTCAGGACGTATCGGGGATGATATCGACGTTAACGACGTCATTCGTCGGTACACAAATGACGTGATCGCCTCAGCGGGTTTCGGGCTGCAAGTCAACTCTTTGAAAGACAGAAACAACGAATTCTTCACAATGGGTCAGAGCCTGTTCAAGTTCACCGTCCTGCAGAGGATCTATTTCGTCATGATGTTTAATTTCCCGTTTATAACCAAGGTGAGCCCAAAAAGACCAATGCCAGTTTTTGAAAGATAATTAATTTACATAGGTAAATAACATTCTGAAACACCACATTTTGAAAGCGAATTCACATAAATAACATCCTGAATGATCTATAGTCATAATACCTAATGTTAACTTACAACAACTGCAAATGCAGACAGATAAAAAAATAATACGCAATCAAAAACAGACACTAAAGTGAACTATATTTTTCTACGTAAATAAACTCTGTTTTCTTCACCAGATATTCAAAATACCACTATTTCCAAAGAGCGTAACGGAATTCTTTAGGAATATAGTCACGACTACAATGGAGTATCGCGAGAAGAATAATATTGTAAGGCCAGATATGATTCACCTTCTCATGGAAGCTACCAAAGGTAACGTTGGAAATGATATAAGTACTACTACTAACCCCCGAATCCAGAAACGCTACTCAAATTTGGGGCACTGCTTAAAAAGTTAAGTGGACATTTTTTTTTAGAATTTGTATGGAAAAACGTCAATATTGACAACATTTAAATGTTAAGCAAGACTCAAACTTTGATTAGCGTTTCTGTATTCGGCGGTAAGTTACAAAGAGTAATTATAAAACAATTCCAATGAACCCAAGGATATTTAAAGTATGTTGATAGTATTATGAACCGAGTCTAGACAGATTATCTGGCACCGCAGAACAAAAAACCATCATCACTTACTAACTTCTACAATCATCATTCAGGGTAAAACATGCAACACGTTGGACATTATGGCGACAAAGAACATTTCCTTAGTTTTGCTCAATTCTGTATCCTTATCATTATTTACTGATAAACTAAAAATAGATTTTCAATTCAAATCTCCGAAACCTATCAATGATAATATCTTTACGTCAAATATACATTAATTTGCTTGTAAATATTGCAGTGTTGACAAGCTTGCACAAGTCCACGCCAGTTAATTTTTATCAGCTTTAGATAAAACAGGATGATATTATTCGTCGTGTTTGTACCGTTTAGTATATCAAGTATAGGGCTAATTTTAGTGCCAGTGTCTGGAACAGGATGGCTTTCTTCCATGCATTGGCTTGGCTATGCCTCACTCTGTCTGAGACAGGATATGTTTCGAATGCTCTAAGTCTTTCACTATCCTAGGGCCAATACCCAAATTAATATTAAAACTAGGACAACGCCTGGCTTCATCAACAGAAATTCTAATCCTGGCTCTGTTTTAGGCACTTTGGCCAGTAACACCAGTTCCGAAAAAGACAATATTGGCTTTGCAACCATTCAAGAGGACGTCAAACAACAAACCGTTACAAGAGGTGAGTTCATTATTATAAGTTTCGTAGAATTAATTAGGAATGCTCCTGACACACCAGACTGCTAAAATAGCAGACTGCTATTACGCCTGGTAAAGGGCAGTAGCCTAGCCCCATATTACAAAAGGACTAACTTAACGTGGAAGGTAAGAGTTATGTATTCCCTATTGGCGATAAGCAGTCGTGATATTGTAACTGTATTGAGGTGCTCAATAAATAAAAAGGAACTCATTTTACACACGGCGCCTGTATTTTTTATTTTATCATTATAGAGGATCTCATTTAAGCAGATTTTTTTTATTTATGTTTACATAACGGATTAAACATTTGAGAGGATAATTAGTTTTTACCTGAAAATAGAAAGGGCTGACGACGGTGACACTAAAATGTTGATTTTAATTTTCGCCTGTTTCTTCTTCTTCTTCCTGCCCTGTTCCCAGTCTATATGGGGTCGGCGCAGTATATTAACCGGAAAGGAGCTAGTGATGAATTAATGTATAGAAAGGAGATGGAACATCTCGAGGGATCGATGAACAGAGAAAGTGATAGAGCGATCGCGTGTTTAAAACAATTAATTTGCAGAAATGTCTTTATTTTAAGAATGGACCCAGAATGAGCTCGTTGGCCAAGTGTTCATTTTCTTTGTGGCTGGCTTCGAATCGTCTGCTACTGCCGTCATCATGTCCCTCCACGAGCTTGCTATCAACCCAGACATACAAGAGAAATTGTACCAGGAGATCAGAAATTTCAAGGAGAATCAAAAAAGTCTGACGTACGACAACATCAACCAACTAAAGTATTTGGACTGTGTTATGAATGGTAAGGTACTATTTTGTTCATACTACATATTTATCTGTATTATATGTGCAAGGTGAAGAGATGCACAACGTGCTCTTTGCCTAATCCCATAACATTACTAATCGAATCTTAAGCCTTGAATGACCTATTAAAAATTGTTTTGAAAGGCTATACGAATTTGCTACTTCTTTACGTGGCGAACAATCTGAGATACATTGGTTAACATGAAAATACGAGGAGTTGGAACATTGAGGTAAGAACATTCGGGTTGCAGTTGAAAATCAGTGATTTGCTTGGGCAGATGTTACACTGAACTGTGACCTTTTTTGACAGCTGCGACACACACATGCTCACTATAAAATAAAAATTTAATGCTCGGCTTGTATACCTTATTAATATGATTTGTGTAGTTACTGTTGTGATATGTTGAATGCCCTGTGTATTTGTTATGTATGTGTGTGTTAGTATTGGCAAAATAAAAATTATTCTTTCATTCATTCATTTATTGCTATCAAATTACACTGGGCTGCATTGAAAACGGCCAGTAACAAAAACTTATGATTAAAAATTAGTATTCATATTATAGGATATCTAAAATAAAAACGATTTACAACTAGTATTTTGATATCAGATTTATTATTCTTTTATAATATGTAAAATAATATTTAGGTTTTTAGTGACCGTTTTCTTGCAGCCCAGTGTATATTCAAAATGATTATCGATAGTAATAAGCTACTGATTATGTTTATAAATACGATAATGACATGCAGTTATTAATCTTACTCTGGAGTCAGGTTATCACCAGATTTCTATTACTGAAAGCAAATCAATTACAGGTCTCAAAACACCAGACAGTCACTTTAAATACAATAATTATGTATATACAGGCCTTTATAATGCTCCGGTATGTCTTAAAGACAAGTAAATATAAAAAAATCTTGGCACAAAATATCTTGTGTCCTCAAATTATACGTGGATGATATGATGTGTTTTTGTAACATGCGAATGTACTTTGATCTTTTTTGTCATATTATTATAGCAATTTACACTTAAAACCTAAAAACACAAAAGATCAAAAGTCTAAGATATGCTCAACGTTCCTCTCCTTCACATGATGGTCTATTGCCATACGGCGGCCTGTATTGCTAGTACTTTATTATTTGTCTATCAACTAACAACTGCTCCCTTACAGAAACCTTCAGGAAATGGTCAGGTGCAATTATAATGGACAGAGTGAATACCAAAGAATACGTTCTTCCTCCACCACATCCTAACGGGAAACCCTACAAGGTGAGCAGACGAAAGTATATAAACACTCATTTTTGTCAGTTATGTTAAGTCCATATTATGGGTAAGTTATACATCTTTCTATTGGCCATATAGGCCGCAGTATATTGCTAGGGGAAACAGGTACCATGATGGCAATTTCTCCTTTTGTTACTTAAGCTAAAGTAACGATGTTTTAAAAAAATATCGGAAAACAGGCGGTGATTTCCACGAAAAACCTTAAAAATAATTTTGTAACCACCTAACAAATCATATCCCAAAAAAACCAAACATTATTAGTGTAAACTATAGAAATAATTTTACCATCCGTGTGCTTATTAATACGTTATGTGTTTCCACAGATGAAGCCCGGTGATACAATCTATAATGTGGTCAACTCTCTCCACATGGATCCAAAATACTTCCCCGAACCAGAGGTGTTCAACCCTGAAAGATTTTCTGAGGAGAACAAACACAAAATCACGCCGTTCACTTTCTCTCCCTTCGGGGCAGGCCCCAGGGCTTGCATCGGTACGTTCTAAAATTGTTTTTTTTTAAGTTTAAAGTGAAATAAGGTTGAAACAGAGGTTCAGCCAATAGTTTTAAACAACTTATTTATCATGTTATTTGACTTGTGGTGCCGTGTGTAGACGGCAGAGAAGAATACAATTGTCACCATCCCCATCTCTCCCGTGGGTGGGTACAAGGCGACTAAGGGTAAAGACAGCAATGAGTACTGGGCAGCAGCATTCCTCTTGTACCATCTAGCAATATACTGCGATTGATGTGCCCGATAGATGGCAATAGGCTCCGATTACATGGGACCTAGCTAAATTGGGGATTGGTGTTAATTCACCTCTGCCTACCCCATAGGGGATATAGGCGTGATTTATGTATGTATGTTATTTGACTTACAGTTAAATAACATAGTAAATATAAAAATACAGCAAAATACGAGTTGAAGAATTGAAGAAGTTCGATAGCGCAGTGGCATGGCGCGCTTGGTTTGCGATTGCGTAAAATAAGCAATATTCGGTAAGGCCGGTCATTGGATGGATGACTAAAAATGTATTATCTCGAGTTCCTCCGGCACGTTAAGTCGTTGGTCCCTAATACCCCCTAACCTGCACTGGGCCAGCGTGGTGGGTAGCCCAGTCTCCCTATATTCTTCGACCCATAGGGAAGGACAGCACCCCAGCAGTTATTTACATTATTACATTAAACAGCTAGTGGTAACTGTGATGATGAGTCAAATTATAATCAAGTTTAATAGTCAAAAATGTTTACAATCAGGTTCCAGATTCGCGTTATTGGAGCTCAAAGTCCTACTGTACTACCTGATCCTGAACTTCAAAATCGTCAAGTGCGAGAAGACTTCGGATCCCATCAAACTCGTGGCGAACGACTTTAACATTAAAGCCCAGGGAGGAACATGGGTGAAATTGGAAAACCGACTTTAATACCTTGTTTCAAGGTTCATTCTCTGTAAGCACGTGACATAACGAGGTTTGCAAGCAATTCAGACAATAATTGTATACGAGTAGTTTTTATATGTAATGTGGTTATTACATTACCTGTAATTCTAAATGTTGTTATACGAGTGTAGCGTGTAAGTACTTGGTACATAAATAATTGTATTAATTGTCGTTACATGACAATTAATACATGACAATTAATAAGTATAATTATTATAATTATAATTACAATTAATCAATTTTATAAAATGATTCAAAGTTCATTGTTTTTTATGTCTACTTAAGTTGTGCATGAATGTCAAAATTACCTATTGTAAATTATTTTTGTTGATTAACTATTTTGTGCCTTTAATAATTAATAAAACATTGACAGTTTAATTGTTAGTGTAACAAAAGACACAGATTATATTTTAATAAATGCTATGTTTAATATACAGTAAAATTTTTGCAAATAAATAAAGTAAGTTAATAATGTATAAAAATCAATTCTATTATATTGTTACTATTTTACAATAATTAACGACTGACTTTTTAATTCTGAAATATTTTTTTTTGTCACAAAGAAATTTGTCGTTAGAAAAAGTTAGAAAAATTGTAGTCTTGATGCGAAAATTTATATAATTTTGAATTAAAATTCAAAATATATTTTTTTTGTGTCTCACCTTATTATTTCCTTTTTAGCATTAATTGACATTAACATTGGTCAAGATAAAGCCCGAATAACAAACGCGGGCTTAAAATAGAAATGGTTTAGGTACATTGTAATCAGTTATGTCATTTATTGGTCACTATGAGGGTCATCCTGCTCTCGCTCTGAAGAACTGATTGGAATATTGTTTTTGTACATAGTAAATAACTATTATTTTCAATAAGCATCATCATATTTTTAATTAACCTAGACAACAACATCACCATTATAAATGTTTGCTTACCGAATATCCGAGAAATGGTGAACTCAAAATCAATACAAAGCTTTTCCTCTGCAATGATAAGGCTAAATAAGATTATTGCGGCCGGAATCACACACACACACACGCGCATTTTTAAGCAGCACTCAGAATTCAGAATTTTTTCAGATCTCAGAATTTTTTCAAGGTCTTAGTACATTGACTGATTTTTACCTATACTCCTGCTTTTAATAATGTGGAAGCTAGCATAGTTTCCGTATCCCAAGAGAGCCACAAGTTTTTGATTTTTAACAACTATATTAAGTTATAAATAGAAATTTCATTTTCCGTGGACCAATATAAATCATCTAGATTATTAAACTCTAATACCATCGAATTTCCGCCATCTTGCTGTCAGCTCAAGATTATTTTTTCCATCAATGTTCATCCATCGCTGCTTAAGTCTTCTTTAAATCTTAAGTCCAGTTCATTTGCAAAATTAAATATTTAACTTTTCCTGATTACTTATGTGGTGCGGTGTGGTGACGGCAGACTAGAATACAATTGTCACCACCCCAAATCTCTCCTGTGGGTGTCGTACAAGGTGACTAAGAATAAATCAGTGATGAGGAATAGGCAGCAGCGTTACTTTTATAACACCTAGCAATGTACTGCGACTTTTTGTGCCCGATAAATGGCAATTGGCTCGCCACCTCTTACATGGGACTTAACATAATTGGCGAAACCTGGGTGCTAGTTTAGCTCTGCCTACCCCTTCCGAGATATAGGAGTGATTTATGTATGTATGTTATGGGGAAATCTTGACATGGTACGATCAGCTACGAAAACAGGATTATATATAAATTTGCTTACACTCTTAAGTTAAGAGCTATTATATAATTATAATAATATGAGAGATATTATTAAAATTTTTGAATAATAAAGTTTGCACACTGATTGGCCTAATTAAAAACTAAATAAAGATCTGTATATTTATTATGACCTATATTGAAAAGACCATATTTTTTTTTAAATTCTACTAGGAGAATTTTAGCCTAATTCCTCTGGTACACTTTACTTTCAATCAGTTTTGGGTTTTTTTTTAACTGCTTCCAACCAGTCTCTAATGGAAATTTCTAATACGAGGAACTTTCAAAATTCTATCATAATCTAATAAATAAAAATCTCGTGTCACAGTGTTTGTTAAAAAAACCCTCCGAAACGGCTTGACCAATTGTTATGAATTTTTTGTTTATATTTGGTAGGTCAGAGAGTAGGTCGTAAGCTAATTTTTATATTCCAAGGTGATAAGTGAAAAACAATATTTGACGAATCAGCTAGTAACATAATATATAAAATACACAAATCCCTTCATTTTAGATGAAACAATCGTTTAAGGAGATGAATATTCTGATCCAGTTTACCTTCGCTAACTAGCAGCGCTTGCTTCGAAGGTAGTGTTGACTTTGCGACTTGTTCAAGAGGAAATTAAACAACAGGCCGTTACAAGAGGACAGTTCGTCTTGCTGCAGCGAAGGAAAATAAGTTAAGTAGTACAGAAGATTATAATGGCGATAAAACAAGAGATGAATATGCGATCTGGGGCTTTCTTTTATATCTCTAGAGGTAACATTTCTAACGGAACGCTGTGTGCGGCCCTATGGGGGCTCTAAGAAATAAAGCACCAAAACTTTTGTCCCCATTAGATATATTTAAATTCGAAAAAAATAAGACACTGAAAAGATACAATAGGTAACAATATGAAAACCGAACACTAGACACTTAAAAACTAATATAACACTGATTTGTAATTAGGTACTCTCAAAAAGTGCCCTGAGGTAATAAATAGTACTAATACGTTTCAAGATCATAGTTTTATGTCACCCCCTGGCCAGGCAGTAGAATTTTACGTACGCGTAGCGGGCGGAAAAGTCATCTATATGGTCACGTGTGACATAAAATATTTGTTTTTTAAGATATTGACTTAAAGTTTTACTTAGGGCCTGTTTCACAATCGACAAGTAAGTTCTGAGTAGCTTACTTGTCAGATCATTTGACAGTTGTAATATGAAATTTATGTCAATTGAACAGCCAAGTAAGCTACTTAGAACTTATTTGTCGATTGTGAAACAGGCCCTCAATCTCTTGCTGCACTCAGCACTCTATTCTTAAATCTTATTTAACTAATTAACAAGGATGAGCGAGGGCGTTAATATCGTGCGATATTCTTTGTTTTATCACCCTTGGTATATAATCTACTATTTAACACCTCTGCCTACCCTATAATAATAAATAGGCATGATTACATAACATTAATGGTTGTGAGCTATCAAAAAGGACATTAAAAGACAGCAAATTGTTCAAAAATAGTTTTATTCCTAATGACCTTCTTTTTAATGTTTTCTTACTACTTCACATGTACTTAAAATACAGTATAGGTTTGTTCCTTTTTATTGTATACTTTATAAATGTCTAATGAATTTTATAAACACGTAAGCTGTCATATTGAAATTAATAAATAAATCTTCACTTAACAAATGAAACAATAATACAATACTTAATTAAAATTCGATTACATAGGTATGTGTTACATGGGTATATGTTTGAGAAGCTCGCTAGCGCAGTGGCATAGCGCGCTTGACCTGCGATTGCGAAAACTAAGTAATGTTCGCTAAGGCCGGTCATTGGATGGGGGAACCAAAAATTTATTATCTCAAGTTCCTCCGTGCTTCGGAAGGCACGTTAAGCCGGTGGTCCCGGCTGCATCTGCAGTCGTTAATACCCACCAACCCGCACTGGGCCAGCGTGGTGGGTTATGGCCCATTCTCCCTAAATTCTTCCATCGATAGGAAAGGCCCGTGCCCTAGCAGTGGGGACATTAAAGGGCTGGTGATGATGATGATGATGACATAGGTATGTAGACTTATATATTTACTTACTAATATAATGGTTTTATACTTTAGTTAAACTATATAGCAGCAAAGTATTAACTTAACAATTTCTTAATATAATGTTTATTTGCTGTGTGTCACAATCAAACGTGGGTGCTAGTTCACCTCTGCCCACCCCTTCGGGGATATAGGCGTGATTTATGTATATATGTCACAATCAAAATGTGGGTATTAATCGACACATCTCTCCCTACTACTATAAAGATAAACGTGATTTATGTACAATAATGTTTTATTATCATGTGTTGTAAATGACGTTATTTTTGTAACGTATTTTTTTTAATAATAATGAAAATAAATCGTTCAGCCCACCCTTTCCCTTACTATTAGATAGATATTTTATTATTAGTACAAATTAAAAAACTATTTGTTTAGATTGAATCCTTTCTTCTGAATTACATTCAATTTAACACCAAAATAGGGTAGTTTATTTTGAATATACTATTGTGTAGCAGACTGGCAAAAGGCTTCCTCTATTAACGGGACCTAAAGTGAGCGGCAAAACGCGGGTGTTTTTCTTCAGCCTACCCCTTTGGGTAGAAAGGCGTAATTGATATGTATATACACAAAAACAGAGATGACTTCTACACCCAGAATATTTTTTGCCCAAATTTTTTCCTAATTTCTAGGCAAAAACTTAACCCAAGTCCCCTGGTCGACCCTAATCAGGAAACCTTCTGTTACCAGCTGGGGGTTCGTGACGGTTCTCTCGCATTTCTGTATCTTGAAATTCTTCACCAAGTCGTAGAGAAGAACCTTCAACTCGAGGAGGGCGAACCTTGAACCTGATGGCAATTAAATTTCAAAATATAATGAAGTGTTACTATTTTGTCGTGTGGTGACGGCAGAGCAGAATACAATTGTCACCACCCCCATCTCTCCCGTGGGTGTCGTACAAGGCGACTAAGGGTAAAGACTGCAATGAGTAATGGGCAGCAGCATTTCTCTCATACCACCTAGCAATATAAATTTGTACTGCGGTTTATGTGCCCGATATATGGCAAAAGGCTCGCCACCTGTTACATGGGACCTAACATAATTACCGAAAAGTGGGTGGTAATTCACTTCTGCCTACCCCTTCGGGGATATAGGCGTGATTTATGTATGTATGTATGTATGTTACTATTTTGATTTTAATTTGAATATTATATAAATGTGAGAAAAATTTGTACAAATAATATTTCTGTTATAATATTGTAAAACGTCTTGGTTGGCCGAGTGGTACAGGCATCTGCCTGAATCAAAGAGGACGCGGGTTCGATTACCACATCTATACTATAATTTTTTCGAAGTTTTTCTAACCACATTAATCTTTGTATTATGAAAGGCTTCGCAATTTTTTTACATACAACATGTAAGAGGGATAATTTACATGCCCGATATTATATTGTAATACCTAGTTAGCCGTGTGTTGACGGCAGATCAGAATTAAATTGTCTTTCGAGAGTGTCGTACAAGGAGACTAAGGATAGCAACGAGTAATATTCATAAGCGTTCCTCTAACTAATATTTACGTGCCCGACAGATGGCAATAGGGTCGCCCCCACTACATTGGATCTAACTTAATTGGCGAAACGTGGGTGTTAATTCACCTCAGGATAGGCAGACGTGAATTAACACCCAAGTTTCACGCTCCCACACCATTTTGGGGACATTTGTGCTCTACATACCGATGCAATTCCTAGGTCCCACGCCGAAAGGGTTGAAGGTGAAGGGTTGAATTTTATGCTTGTTCTCATCGGAAAACCTCTCTGGGTCGAACTTGTTGGGATCAGCGTAGTACTTCGGGTCCAAGTGGAGAGCGTTCACCATGTTGAAGACGACGTCGCCGGGTTTCAACTGTGGACATAGATATGTGGATGACTTCTCGGGCCAAGCAACGTAATTTTTTAAATACCCCGTAAAATCCCTCTGCTGCCCTGCTAGCATGACTACCGAAACACGATATGATATGGCTATTTATCGCTTTGAGCTGTCAAAAAATATTTGATTTCAGATATTTCAAAGCGATAAATGGCTATATCTATATGATATAGTGTTTCGGTGGTCATGCTAGGTAAATTGGGCAAAAGACCCCGAGCCAAATGCGGCTTGCACCAAGATTGACAAGTCACCAGAACTTGGAGAAGTCCACTTGCGCGAGCGTTTACACGTTGGAAGTCGCTTGGACAAATCAACTTCCCCAAATTTTATGGCTCGTGGACACTTAGCTTATGGTGTGAGTGAAATTTTAGGTCTACGAGGGAATGAGTAAACGTATTTGTTTCCCTAGGACAAAAAACCGATCCTTAACCGATAAATACCGATCCTAATTAGAACAAATACCGGTCCTAATTAGAACAATTACACTTGTCAATTCATATAATAAGATAGAATAGAGCAAAGAACTGATTATTAAGATTAGCGATAATATTTGAATACATAATTAGCCTTGTGGTGACGGCAGAGCATACATACATACATAAATCACGCCTATATCCCCGAAGGGGTAGGCAGAGGTAAACTAGCACCCACGTTTCGCCAATTATTTTAGGCAGAGCAGAATACAATTAATCCATCCATATAAGTAATATATACATATTATAATTCTAAGTATATGTTTTATTATATGTATATATTTATAAGTAATCTATGTATATTAACTTATTTATGAAAGTTTATTAATTTGTTTTAAGATCATTTATTAACATCACAGTATTCACTTTCTGCACCGCCAACTAATATTTCTGTACCCAGCTTTCCGGTTGACTGGTAGAGAATGCCTAATAGCATTAAGTCCGCCAATTGTAACTTTTGTGTACAATAAAGTTTAAAGAAAGAAATAAATAAGGCAACTAAGGGTAAAGACAGCGATGAGTAATGGGCAGCAATATACTGCAATTTACGTACCCTTTAGATGGCAATAGGTTCGCCCCTCTTACCTCACATAATTAGCGAAACCTAAAAATCAATAGATGCGATTGGGGTATGTATGCTATTTCAATTTTACATACATTAAAACCCGAAGGGGTAGACTGCGTTATAATAATACCACGTTTATCGCCTATCATGCTAGGTCTCATGTAATAGTTGGCGAGTCTATTGCCATCTGTCGGGCACATAAACATTGCTGCTCATTACATCACTCTCTTTATTAACCTTATAGTCGCTTGTACGACACCCGCAGGAAAGATTAGGGATGGTGACGGCAGTATTCTGGCTTCACCACACGGAAAAATCAATATTACTACCACCAATTAATTTGATTACGCTAGGCGTTAATAATTTCCTTCCTAGCAACGTTGAAAGGTCAAAGTCGAACGAGAAACCTTTAGAGCGAAATTGGTTTCACAATCTTCCCTTTATAATACAAAACTGCTATTAAATTAAATCTGCTTAAGTTGTAAAGATGCAATTTGAAGAAGGCTCACCATGTACGGCTTTCCTCCTTCTCTCGGTGGAGGCAGCTCATAAGGCTTGACGCAAACTCTGTCCATGACAATGGCTGCGCTCCATTTTCGAAGCGTCTCTGAAAAACCATCATCATCATCACCAGCCCTTTAATGTCCTCACTGCTGGGGAACAGGCCTTCCCTATGGGTGGAAGAATATTAGGCAGTAATCCTCTACGCTGGCCCAGTGCGGGTTGGCGGGTATTAGCGACTGCAGATGCAACTGAGACCAACTGCTTAACGGGTCTTCCGAAGCACTGAGGAACTCAATATAACAAATGTTTGGTCACTCATCCAATGACCGGCCTTACCGAAAATTGCTTAGTTTACGCAATCGCAGGCTGAGTGTGCTATGCCAATGCTCAAATTAGATTTACGTGTCTAGAAATCATAAATTATCCGGCACAAAGGACCATAAACTAAAGGAAGTTGCAACTTTAAGGCAAATATCCAAATCAATTTGACTATAGTAATATATTAAAATTATATGTATACAACTTGAACTTTGATTTGATAATCCAAAGAACGCGTTAATGTGGATTCAGAGTGAAGTGATAGGGGAACGTCCATTCTTCGGATGCTGTCCGGTCGGAACGAATACGGGAAATAAAGCTGTGATGACATGGGTGTGGAAGTGACGTGTCCATTCATGCGAGTGTCAATATCTGTCATTGTCTGAGTTCCATATACTTTTCCGCTGCCAATTTTACCCGAGAAGGTCCAAATGCTTTTGCCTGCGTTGTTGAGCCTCAATGGCATATATTTACCTATGTATTAATTTCTATTATTTATCTCACAATACTCAATTTTTTCGTATCTAGTAATTCACTTGCACTCACTTGCTTGAATCACTAGATGGCGCTAGGAGTCGTAAATGCAATTGACGACCCATTTTTATGCCGTATATCCCCGAATACAGAAACTCTACTCAAATTTTGAGCTCTGCTTATAAAATACCTGTCAAAATTTGTATGGAGAAGCGTCAATTTAGATAATATTTAAATGGCAAGCAGGACAGGACTCAAACTTTGAGTACCGTTTCTGTATTTGGGGGATAGTTTTTTAACGCTGATTACATACATACTTAAATCCTGTCTATATCTCCGAAGGGGTAGGCAGAGGTGAACTAGCACCCACATTTCGCCAATTATGTTAGGTCCCATGTAATAGGTGGCGAGCCTATTGCCATTTATCGCGCAAAAAAGTCGCAGTACTATTGCTAGGTGGTATAAGAGGAACGCTGCTGCCCATTCCTCATCGCTGATTTATCCTTAGTCGCTTTGTACGACGCCCACGGGAGAGACTTGGGGTGGTGACAATTGTATTCTACTCTGCCGTCACCACACGCTGATTGGCCTATTTTATTTATAAGTCAGTTTGACTTTCGTTCCTATTCCCGTCTCACGAGCTGTGTTTTTGTGCTGCTTCGTGATTTAAATAATATAATTGAACAATAATTTATCAAGTTGATCTAACCCTGGCTGTCCTGAATGCTGAAGGGTCTATACGATTTATGGAAGGCGCCTGTCTGCAGATATGTCCAGGTCAGTGAGTGTTTTATTTGCGTTTTTGTCATACAAGTTAAGGACATTGTTTTCCCTTTTTGACGCGTATGTTTCATGGGGTTCGATTAAGGAATCTTTCTTACTCGGCAAATGATGTCAAAGAAATGACGGCGTCCTGTCCAATCTGCGCCGAGATTAAACCAAGTTCTACTTAAACTATTCCCGAATATGCTAATATAATTAGGGTTTGTGACAGTACTGTTGAAGAAGAAAAATCACATGCCCGAAAAACTCTACAACTTACCATTCAGAACGCAGTCCAAATACTTCAGCAGACCAATGTTTTCGTAAGTAAATTCGTGGTCGGCGTTGAAATTCTTCACTTCATCATACAACTTGTCTTGGATATGTTGGTTGAGTGCCAACTCGTGGATGCACAGGACCAGAGTGGAAGCCGAGGTCTCAAAGCCGGCACTGAAGAACAGGAACACTTGCCCCACGAGGTCGTCCACGGACCACTCTGAAATCATCATCATAATCATCATCATCATCACTAGCCTTTTAATGTCCCCACAGCTGGCGCATAGGCATTCCCTATGGATGGAAGAACATACATTAAGGCTCGAGTTCACCAACACGCAAAACAAGCGATTAAAAGATAACCGCCAGATTTTGACAGTTCTTCAATACGACAAAAATTAAATGTCAAAAATCGACGGTTAAATAATCATCGCCTGTTCAAGTGTTGGTGAAGTCCAGCCTTACATACCATACATAAATCACCCCGAAGGGTTAGGCGGAAGTGAATTAAAATAAAATGATTATAATAAAAATAAAAGCAGGTTTCCAAAAGAATACAAAAATTCAAATAATCGATAGCACCTAGGTTATCCTTTCTCACGGGGGCTAGAAAGGATTTAACAAAAACACTTATTGTTCAATATATGTTGTGTGTGTGATTACCACCGATAATCGGTTTATTCCAACTATGATACCTATCGAAATATGGACGTTGTTTGACAAACACAACACTTCCCACCAAATGAAATCTCTAACCAGCGACATGCCCAAAATACGGATGCCCGAATTGAAAATGCTCAAACATTTTTCGTCAATTCAGCATTACTGAATTAAAACAGGCAAATTAAATTCTACATGGTAATGACTTACCCTAACCCGAAGCGGCTGTGGGCCCACTGTTTTCTACATCGATCTGTATTTTGTAATTTGAAAGCAGCTGTTTCGAATACAGTATCCCGAGTATTTCGAGTACGCTATCGTGTTTTGGGCTGATTCTAAGCTACATGTTTTGTGACATAATAAATAAAAATTATCCCCTGCCCAGGATAATGACATATATTATAATAAAGTCCTACCACCAACCAAACCGTGTACAAATTTACTACGCAGGGGATCGAACTCGGCACCTCTGGATCAATTCCGATGGGCGAACATCTACGTCTGTCTAGTCTGTCATCAGGGTCTTAAATACGCGTGGGTTGCCAGTGAATACATACGGTACTGAAACGTGACCACTTACACTGGGCCTCATAAGAAGGCTTGAAGTCCCTCAAAGTACTATGGTGAGATCCGCGAAACTAAAGTCACCCACATAGTGTGGGTGTCCTTAAGTGAACCCTAAAAAGTCGTTTTCTGGACGCTTTTTCTTTGTTATAATTTAGTAACATTTTTATAATTTTACATACTTCTTATTTCTCCCTGAGGAAGGAGCATTTCTTCTTCTTCTTCGGCTGCTGCAAATCCTACGTCATCCTTGGCCGGCTGAGTCGCTTTCAAGGTACCTGAAGTATTAATTATTTGAAAAAATCAGATAATATAACAAAGGTCGTCATTTAAACAGATCCCTACAAAGGGTCTTACAAATGTGACCAACTGTGACATGGACGAAGGGAGGGGTCAAACAACACGAAATTAGTGTGACGTACTTTATAGATAATCCCTAAATTGCTCGATGGCATAAAAGGGGCACTGCTGCCCATTCCTGTCTTCACCTTTAGTCGCCTTGTACGATACTCGCGACAAATTTATTGCATTCTGCTCTGCCGTCACTACACGGTATCTATAATACAAATGCTTACGCTACTAACTTTGTTCTAGATGATAGTTGTGAGTATTTATTTTTCAATAGGGTCTGCAATATAAATGTCTTACCCTTGGATGCTTCCATTAGCAACTGTATCATGTCAGGTCTTTCCACATTGTTCTTTTCCCTGTATTCCATGGTGCTGGTCACTATTTCACGGAAGAAGTTGCTAGTAGACTCCGGTAGTAACGGTAATTTGAGTTTCTGCAAAATAATTTTGAAAGCACAAGCTTACACTTATCTGAAAGTGTTCTACACGCGTTTGTTATTACAGACAGAATTTTGAGAATTTAAAACATGTGTAATTAAATTATTCTGGATAATAAAGAACATGATAATAAGGAACACGACAACAATGAATTCTGAAAAAGAATTATGTAATACTTTCCCGGTCGTAGTCAAATGGGTCGAGGTTGACCTAGAAAGAGGTGGAAAGACGATCTGGAGGCATACTACGATAAGACATGATCAGAATTCGCTTGGGATTGTTCGAGAAGGGCGGCGTAGGAGACCTTTGCCATCGGATCTTATAGACTAATAAAAAAACTAATAGCTTCTCCAGCGACTTTGCACTTTTAATCTTACATACATACATACATAAATCACGCCTATATCCCCGAAGGAGTAGGCAGAGGTGAACTAGCACCCTCGTTTCGCCAGTTATGTTAGGTCCCATGTAATAGGTGGCGAGCCTATTGCCATTTATCGGGCACAAAAGTCGCAGTAGGTACATAGCTAGATGGTATAAGAGGAACGCTGCTGCCTATTCCTCATCACTGATTTATCCTTAGTCGCCGTGTACGACACCCACGGAAGAGATTTGGGGTGGTGACAATTGTATTCTACTCTGCCGTCACCACACGGCTTTTAATCTTATACTACATTAAAGTTGAAAATCGCATGAAACGCGACAGTTTTGGTGTACTTTGGGCGTGTAACTGCCTCAAGACTGACCTTGGCCAAAAACGGTACTTGCGTGTGCAAGAACAGCACAATCTTCTGCCAGAACGTGAACTGGAACGTGGACTGTCCCTGAAGGAAGAACTCGTTGTTGACGTCCTTGAAAGAGTTGATTTCCAGACCGAAGCCGGCCAAAGCGATGACGTCATTGGTGAATCGTCGCAGCACGTCGTCTACGTCGATTTGCTCACCGGCATGATCTGAAATAAACGTGCTGTTTAAATCTTATCGGTGATCGCCACAATGTGTGTCAGACACACAGTGGTGATCATCAATAATTGCATGAATTAGGTAAGAACTACCACAGTCTTGAGAGTTTGTTCAAACTTTACACCAACTTTGAGATTTTTTAGGCATTGATCGTGAATTTGAAGATCATCATCAACATTTGCTTTGTTTTATTCTGAATGCTTTGATTAATAATAAAAAAAACAATATTTTACAGTACTGCCTACTACAACTAAAGAATCATAAGGTCTCACAAAGGTCAATAAATCTAACCTTTTAAATGATCCACTGTGTTCTTCGATACCTTCATCATGGTCGGCAACATCATTCTCATCTTCGATCCCGTGAAAGCTGGGCTCAGCGTCGTCCTCATGGCCTTCCATTTATCGCCTGCCAACAAAAGTCATAAATTCTGGAGCATTGTCAGTTTTATTGTTCGAAACGCTGCTACAATCGTTGAAACATTTTAAATTAGTATCAATTTAAAGCGTATAATTCCAGAGCCAAAACGTGTTTCTAATTCAATTTTTTCCGTGGTAATTTTGTACTCAAAATAGAATTGGATAGTATAGAAAAGCTATATACTATGTATATGGTAGAATTTAAATAGGTAGTAGCTCCAGTAGACCTAGGACGGGACGTGGACAAAATCTCTCTCCACTACTTGACAGTATCTTGTCTCGGGATTTAGTGTGAGTTAGAGTTAGAGGAGAATATTTCCTTTTAGGGCTGGCAGACCAGTCGCCACAGATTAGCTGAAGGTGAAAAAAAAACATCCATCAACTAAAAATACGCATTGCCCCCTACTTTGCAAAGCAACAGTTTCTTTTGCAAGATGTGGCCTTGAGACAATTAGGTACTTCCTGAGGAACGAAGAGGAAATATTCATATAAAGTCGACTATAATAATGTTATCTTCTCCTTGACAACGAATTGCGCACAAATAGATCTCGCCGGAGGGTTCGGCACTCACATAAACAAATTAACGGCCGAGACCGCACCTTGAACTGGTGTTAGGAGAACAATTTGAATATATTACGTGATTGATATACTCTGAGATACTCCACATTTACATCAAACGATTGTTCATAAATTCTTGACTTCTAGATGTGGACTACTTCTTGTAATAAATTAGGATTCCCAAATATTTCCTCTTTTGCGGGCGTTATGTTCAGAACTTCTTTTATATCTGTCTGTCTGTCTTTCTTATATACTCTCATACAGGAATATTTAAGAATAGGATTCTTTTCAGCTGCAGTATGTTCTCAGAATCCTAACTTTGAGACAGAAGCATGTAAACAGAAATTTTGCAAAAAAAGGAACAAAGCTTTCTATAAAATATTTCTGACTACTAGGAGCAAGGAGGTTTCAGTAATAATATTTTATTAATCAATTACTGGTGCCTCTATAGTTGAAGAAGTTATTTAACTTCAAAAACTATAGAATACGTACGTAATAAGCGAATGAGGCGAAGGAATAAAAACCAGAAAAAATATGGAATATGGGAATGATTTATTCGGAGCGACAAGTGAACCAAGCACAACACAAGATGACAAATGAGAGAGAAAAAGTAATTAGGGTAAGTGAATTTGTTCGCAACGTAAGATAGTAGATGAAAAAGCCTTACGGCCGTTTCAATATTCTACCTAAAGTTGACGATACCTATAATAATATACCCACCACGGTTGAAATACCTAGCAACCTCTCAAATAATAACAAATTAATTAAAAAAAAGTTTTGAATAAAATACTTGATTAAACTTATTTCTAGAATACGGAACCTAGCAAGCACAATAATCCTATTATCACACCCTTAAATAACATTGATTTTCTAGAATTGATTTTAAGTATCACAAGTAATTGATGAAACGACTAAAAGGGATATGGACAATACACATTTTAAATTATGTTTTCCACATACATACATGCATAAATTACGCCTATATCCCTGAAGGCATAGGCAGAAGTGAATTACCACTTTTCATCCATCCACGTGTTTTATTACCTTTCATAATAAACATGCTCTTCCCGAGTATATCGACGTCTGGGGGGAAGAATTCTTTGTGATCCGTGAAATATTCAAAGTGTTTCACGGTTATCGCTTTAGTCAACTCCGGGTCCCTGATGACGATTATCGGGGTCGAACCTTCAATCATTGCGACGTACCTGGAAATTAAGAAAATACGGGCATAGGTAGCTGTATTATGAGCAACCATGAACATTTGGGGGCCTGGCCAAGTGGCCAGTCAAGATAGTGTAATAGTAAAACAAAACATACGCGTACGGCATAAGGTTTACTTTGGAAAACAAATTATATCATAGGAAAAACGAGCCGAGTGAGATAGCCAGAGTTCTCTGTCCCTTTTTCGCAATTGCCACCCGACAAAAGATGACATGACAATTGTCATTAAAAGAGGACTAACAACCCTATTAGAAGAGGACGAACAACTCCACTTCTATACATCTCAGGCTCGGCTCTAGTGCATTCCTTGTTTTTATACTACGTCCATACGTATTACAGAGAAAACAGCTAAGCATCCTGCACATGAAATACATTATGTCAATTTTAGATTTGAATTATTCAACCTCTCAATCAGTAGTAAATAATTCTCGTCTTCACAGAACACAGAGAAAGAGACGACAGTAACCGTCTCCAGTTCTGTAGACGTCTTCAAAGAAAATCCCATCTTGATAAATTCCGATACAAATTTGATGAAGTGAACAAAATACATTAATAGGCATTTCAGTGCGTAATCCAAATTGAGTTTGCTGGGTTCAAACGCAGCTATCTGATTGTGGAATTAATGGCAGCGAAACGATAAATTCCCAAGGTCAATAGTGAGACGAACCGGTGTTATCGGCTTGTTTTCGAGCTCTTGTACTGTATCGAATTATAATTACGTGCATTATTTAAAAACAAAAACAAAATTGCACTATTTCACATGAAAAACAAAAATAGTTACTGTTATGAAACTGCTTGAGCTGAAGAGTATGTATTTATATTAATTATTTCCATTCGAAATTAACGATAAACATACATAGGTAAGTCACGGCTATTAAACCCCGAAGGGAAAGGCAGACGTGAATTAGCACCCACATTTCGCCAATTATGTTAGACAGGTCCCATATAATATACGAGCCTATTGCCATTTATCGGGCACAAAAATCGCATTACGTTGCCAAGTGATATAAGAGGAACGCTGCAGCACTCATCACTGATTTATCCTTAGTCGCCGCTTGTATGACACCCACAGGAGAGATTTGGGGTGGTGAGAATAGTATTCTAATCTTCCGTCATCACACGACTTACGTACTTACAATTATAAAAAGAGCATAGTGCGCTCGGTCAGCGATTGCGTAAACTAAGCAATCCTCGCTAAAGGCGGTATATTGGATGGTGACCAAAAATTGATTATCTCTAGTTCCTTCGTGCTTCCTGAGGCACTTTAAGCCGTTGTTCCCGGCTGCATCTGCAGTGGCCCATCAACCCGCACTGGGCCAGCGTGGTGGGTTATGGGCGTTATGACCCATTCACCCTATATTCTTCCATCCATTGGGAAGGCCGGTGCCCCAGCAGTGGGGATATTAAAATGCTGCTTATGATGATGATTATTAAAAAACAAAAAAATAATATTTCACATGGGAACAAAACCAGTTACGAAACTGCTGTAGCTGAGGAGTGTTTATCCTTTTAGAATGGCAATAAGCTCCCACCTTATTACATAGCGGGTGGTGACAACTTTATTTTGATTGTTCTCAATATTCTACTTTCCGAGGGTATCCGTTGGCTTACAACGTGAAGTGTAAAGATAAGAGAAATTTTGCTAAATTCACTAACATCTTGGTTGGCCGAGTGGGTTGCGGAAGACTGTAATTTTTCGAACCATTTCTTTAAACGTCCTATTTTTTAGACCATTTATTTACTAGTGTGCTCTAGCGGGGTGAAACTTTTATAAAATTCATTCTCTTTTCTATACCTATATTCAGTCATCACTGGCACCTTTCCGGTGTGATGGATGATTTCAAACGGGAGTAGGCCTCTGACCACTAAGAATGGAATAGAAAACATACTGCGCCGACCCCATGTGGAGAAGATGTATATCGACTGCGAAGTGCCAATATCTTCTAACTAACAGACAACGTTTTACTAAAATTGCCCTTCAAAAACATAAAAAAATCAACTTCTCAAAAAATGTAAGCAGATAGAAGGTATTGGCACTTCGCCGTCGATATACGAATTCACACTCACCTCTCGTTTGGAAAAGCATTGTATATCTCAATCAATTCGTCGGCTATGTGCTTCTTGCCCATAATAGACGCATAGCTGTTCCCGTAGACGGGCAACCCCGGTATAAACTTCACCCCCTTCTCAAATAACGTCTGATGTACTTTGTAGTTGCTGTACAGAATGTAAGCGAACAAAAAAGTGACCGAAAATATTAAAATCTCCACCAACATGTTGATAGGCCGAGGTGTTTTGTTTCACTGGTATTGTTATGAAATCCGATGAGCGGTCAATTGATAAATTGGTACGGTCAATGGCACTTTACACTAGCCAAAACTGCTAGATATCTTCAATTGATTGTCAACCTTGACTTGTTGGTAGTAAAGCACAAAATCGAGTAGGAAAATATGGCGTTTTTCTTGATCGATTTAAAAAAAAATGATAAATTATTGATTGATAATCGATTTTAAAACTAACATTGGTAGCTGAACCCTCTTAACCCCAGTTAGTGCCTTTGCGTTTTTTGACAACTACTCTTACATTTTGACACGACGGTCGCTTTATTCTATTCATTCGAATCCACTAGTCTATCTGAATTTTTATGTAACCATATTCAGTGATATTAATATTAGGTACAGTCAACAGCACATCAGGTAACTACAATCTGTCAAATTTCTCCAATAACATTTCAACCTTAACATCCTTATTATAAAGTTCAAAATTGATTGAAAAATTTTACAGTTTGTAGTAACCTGATGTGCTGTTGCTGTACTAAGATAACAATCTTGATTGTTATTCTCTGTATATGAAAGTGGATACGTACATTCTACTATAAACTCTCTCTCCTTAACTTTTACACTACATTTACGTAAATCACACCATAAATTACATAAATCTCCCTATATTCTTCCATCACATTAAAAGGGCTGGTAATGTTGATGATGATGAAATCACACCTCTATCCCCAAAGGCGTAGGCAGAAGTGAAGCACCGAGGGTTCGCCAATTATGTTAGGTCCCATGTAATAGGTGGCGAGCCTATTGACTTTTATTACATAGGACCTTAACTTTAAGAATATCTTTTTACGCGCGGGCGTTTACTTCACGTCTCGATAAAACACAGACGAAAAAAATTAAGCAATACTGGCCCTACACGATGCAATGGAACATCGGTCCATCATATTGCACAATTCGAAATATTGTGCAATATAATTGATCGTATTGGGGGAGAGGTGCTCGCTGGCTAAGTAGCATAGCGTGCTTGGCCTTCGATTTAATAAACTAAACAATGTTCACTAAGGCGGTTCATTGGATGGGTGACCAAAAATTTATTATCTCGAGTTCCTCCGTGCTTCGGTCGTTGGTCCCGCCTGCATCCGCAGTCGTTAACACCCACCAACGCGCACTGGGCCAGCGTTGTCGGTTATGGCCCAATCTCCCTATATTCTTCCATCCATGGGGAAGGCAGTGGGGAAATTAAAGGGCTGGTGATGATGATGATGATGATATAGGGGCCGTCTTAGATATTTTGGAATTTGGCTTTGGAATAATTGTACCTCTTGTAATACTCAAATTTTTACCTGCTTATGTATGCCTATATAATAATAATTTAGAATTTCCCCCTTCTACCTAATGGTGACAATAAAATAAAAACAACCAGTTGGACAGTAAATTTATAATTTTAATTTAACACAAATTTAACACAATTTATAATTTCAATTTTACATAATTTTACATAATTTTTTTAATAGTATGTAATTAAAAAAAAACAAGACCAAGGGGTTCGGTTGGAGTCGTTCTGGTCGATAACGAGTGGGACGGGTATACGAAACTAAATGATATGAATCTATGTCTATCTATATCTCCGAGCCTTCAGCCGCCTGGTGGTTAGTAAGGTACCTGACTGTAGAGAAGTGTAGTAGGGAGTAGCAATTCCTCACAGGATTACCCGCTAGGTCCAGTCCACAATCAAGACAGCTTTGGACCTCTCAGAGATTGATAACTGGAATCTCTTTACTCGTACCAAAGGACCCTGAAGTTGTACAATATAAAACGTCTCAATATATGCGAAAAACACCCTACTCAAAAGCCTAAAATTGACATGAGCACCAACTAATATACACAGGTTTCGCTGAATTACCACCGACGAACGCTATCGCACACGTTCGAGCCGGCAGCAAGTACCTTTCGGGTCAGTGACACAGTATGTATTCCTTTTAATAACAGCTGTTAATCGGACAATCACTTGCTTGCTCCGATATAATATTTATAAAATTCTTCTAAAATTTGGAAAATTTCACCAAGATAAGAAGACCATCAAAATTTTACAGCGTCTAGCTAGGAGTTTTAAAATGGAATGAAATCCACTTCCGAATTACAAAATAAGCGCTCGTCATTGGCCGTATAGTTTGACAAGCAAATTCTGACATTTTTTTTTTTTAGTTTTAAATTCTCCCTATATTTTAGGGAAGGCAAAGGGTCTAGCCCATACAGCCATGTCTTTAGTGTATATTTTATCTGTAGTTTTATGAAATAATGAGTGGATGAAATTATGAATGAAATGAATATTACGTTAAAATATGGGTGTCACACATTTTAACGCATCTAGGGAGTGCTTGGCGCGAATTGAATGGTAACAGAGTTCATGATGGTGCTTGATGAAGTGAGCAAAACCACGTTTTACGTGGTTTCCACCACAACATCAAACACCATCACAAGACTTATTTTCCATGATTCTGCATAATTGCACATCAACACGGATGCTTGTGCATCAAAATAACACCACTTTCACTGCACAAAATCCACTCTGTAACAATTTTTGAATTAGCGAAAATAAATCTGACTGACACCACGAAACGCGCCAAGCACTCCCATTTTTTTTTTTTAATTCTCCCTATATTTTAGGGAAGGCAAAGGGTCTAGCCCATACAGCCAAGTCATTAGTGTATATTTTATCTGTAGTCATATGAGTTAATGTGTGGGTGAAATGTATGAATGAAATGAATTTTACGTTAAAATATGGGTGCCACATATTTTAACGCATCTAGGGAGTGCTTGGCGCGAATTGAATGGTAACAGAGTTCATGATGGTGCTTGATAAAATGGATAAAACCACTTCTGACATTTTTTAGGCTACTAGGCCAGACTAGGGCAATGATTCTGTACCATACAGCCAAGATAACACACAAATTTACAATTTCTTCGATCTCTGAAAAATCGATTCTAAGGGAATTTTAGACAACAAATGTGACCACTGAAGACCTAACGGAACCTAAACGCCGAATAAACACTAAATTAAATCCTAACCTGCCAAAATACAAAATTATTGTCTGGAAACCAAGGAAGAAGTAAAGTATAAAATTTTATAACACCTGGGGGTTATATAACCATCCAAACCAAGCAACTCTTGTCTGAACTTTTTCCTTTTTTTTTATTTCCTTAGTCCCCAATTATGCCGATTTCTATTTGCAAACCCAAAATTATTATGACAACTAATGTCATTGTCACTGTCAGTCAGTTTGTCAAGTTTGACTTTGACGACTTTGACAAGTGACAAAATGACAACGTTACACTCTTCGTTTACAAATGTCCATTTATTTTGAATTTTACTAGAATACTATTGATTTTATGTCAACGCTGTTAGTGACATAAACCATTAGATAGATAATTGATTAAATTTTGCCGTGTGGTGACGGCAGAGTAGAATACAATTGTCACCACCCCAAATCTCTCCCGTGGGTGTCGTACAAGGCGACTAAGGATAAATCAGCAATGAGGAATGGGCAGCAGCGTTCCTCTTATATCACCTAGCAATAGTACTGCGACTTTTGTGCCCGATAAATGGCAATAGGCTCGCCACCTAATACATGGGACCTAACATAATTGGCGATGCGTGGGTGCTAGTTCACCTCTGCCTACCCCTTCAGGGATATATGCGTGATTTATGTATGTATGTATGATTAAATTTTCTTGAGATATTGGTTTGTTTTTTTTTTGAGATATTGCTTTTTGGCCTTTAAGGGCAGGCTAATTGATCATGTCAATAACCTAGTAGGTACTGTCTGCAGTCGATTCTCACGCAGCTGTGCACACGACACCAAAGGCTATTCCTATCTAAAACTTTCACATTATGAAGCTCCTTTTAATAAAGAAAAGAAAATGGTCCCTATTTTATTTTATTACTTAAGTTACAGGCAATATCTTCCATCTTTTCCTAGGAGTGAAAAATAACGTGGAATGTGCCAGCTCCCAGTCAACCCAGGAGTGTCGTAAAAGTCGACTAAGGGAGATTGCCTCCTCATTGTACATACATACATGGTGAATTAACACCCACGTTTCGCCAATGCGGTTAGGTCCCACGTGGCGAGCCTATTGCCATAATTAGGTATATCGGGTATGGAAACCAATAAGCTGCGTGGTGACAGAGAAGAATACAATTGTCACCACCCACCCCTATCGTGGGTGTCGTACAAAACGACTACTCGTAATCACGAGAACTAAGCAGCAGCATCCTTCTATGCTACCTAGCAATATACTACGATTTATGTGCCCGATAGATGCCCATAGACTGAACACGATTTGCGAAACTTGGGTGTTGTACCGCTGGATGTTCTGGTGTGAGTGTGGTCTACCCCTTCGGGTATATGGGCGTCATTTATCTATGTATGTAAAAACAAAAACAGTCGAATTAATTATTGGTGAAATAAAACACTTTACATCCGACTGTAGGTACTTACATCCCGCAAGAACCCGAAATAGGTCCCCAGGGCTACTTCGTTTCTCACTTATCCTAACCTTAGCCTGGAAGACTCCCTAGGGACCCACTAGCGGTATGTTTTGCTATCAAACTGCCGTCGGCGTGTAAGTTCTGAAGGGTTATAATCGCGTATGGAAATTGTTTTATGGGAGGGATTTCAACTGATTAATATGCATGACAAATCTAAATATAAAGAATGTCGTGGTTAGGAAAAGTTCGAAAAATTATAGTCCTGATGCGGGAATCGAACTCGGCCAACCAAGACTTAAGTTAACTTGCCGAAATTTCTCCACTTTAACCTTTACACTTCGTGTTGTAAGCTAAAAGTACCTACCTGGGGGCCTAGAAAAAGCAACATACCGACAAAGATAACGAAGTTCGATAAAGCAAAATTTATGGGATTTGACGTAAGTCGTCGTGAAATCACGTGACCACAATCGTCTTCGTAAGTTCCTAGTTATGTTGGTAGCGCAAGCTAAGACGCTGTAGATACCAAAGTAATATGGCCGATCCTGACGAACTTCGATACGTTATCGTTATGAAACGATTCCCACTTGGCTACAGGTCCTGCTTTCGATGATGGAACTGAGACGAGACGAAAAAACTCTTACTGCCGCACTCAGAGACGTCAATTAACGATGATGAGCACTAAATGTCAAAAAATTACAATTTAAAACTAGTCGCTATTCTTGCCGGGTTTAGGGTCTAGATTTCTTTGAAATTTTTTGACATTAGGTATTCATTAAATTTATTTGACGTCTCTGAGGGCGGCAGTTAGCATTCAGTGGCGGAGAGGGGAGTCAATGGCAGCGCCTGGTACTTGCGACCCAAGTTTAGATTTAGGGCCCCCTTCACAACTGGTCAACACTCATCTTCTCCCTATCTTCTTCATCTCCCTGCCCTGTTCCCAGTCTATCTGGGGTCGGCGCAGTATGTTTCCTCTTCCATTCATATCGGTCAGACGTCATCAAGCCATCCACTCCCTTTTGATTCATATCATTCATCACACCGTAACTCCACCATTCGGGTGCCCCAAGGTGCTTATTGGTCTACACCGGGCCTTTTACGACACCCATGGGATGAGTCAGGGCTGGCCTATTCTACATTATTTGTTCGCTCCCAGGCCAGCATAGAAGAACTCATCTTCTCTCTATACATACACACATACATACATAAATCACGCCTATATCCCCGAAGGGGTAGGCAGAGGTGAACTAGCACCCACGTTTCGCCAATTATGCTTCGCCAATTACGCTGCTGCCCGTTCCTCATCATCGATTTATCCTTAGTCGCCTTGTACGACACCCACGGGAGAGATTTGGGGTGGTGACAATTGTATTCTACTCTGCCGTCATCACACGGCTTTCTCTATACCTTCACCATCTTCTCTCTATACCCAGTCATACTCGGCAAGATTCTACGAGAGCCGCCTTTGACACACGTTCCAGTTTATGTTCTACATTTTACCCGCAACTGATAATCTGCAGTTCACATTATTTTGAATATGGGTGAATTCAAAATCTGCAATAATCCCTTCGGCCTCTGTAAAGTAGTCTAGCATCTTGAACGTCATCTTCGCGCGATCCATCCTTGACATTTCTATTTTTTTTTCTAATATTACCTATCCCTGGCAAGGTCCTTTGCACGTATTTATTTGGGAGCAGAAGTGACTAAAACCTTGCAACTTGAGTCATCATCATCATCATCATCACCAGCGCTTTAATGTCCCCACTGCTGTGGCACGGGCCTTTCCTATCGATGGAAGAATTTAGGGAGATTGGGCCATAACCCACTACGCTGGCCCAGTGCGGGTTGGTGGGTATTAACGACTGCAGATGCAGCCGGGACCACCGGCTTAACGTGCCTTCCGAAGCACGGAGGAACTCGCGATAGTAAATTTTTGGTCACCCATCCTATGACCGGCCTTAGCGAACTTGCTTAGTTGACGCAATCGCAGGCCAAGCGCGCAGTGCCACTGCGCTAGCGAGCTCCTCAGTAGCGTTAGAGAACTTGAGTAGCGTTAGAGAAAATTTAGCAAGTTAACTTATGTCTTGCTTGGCTCAAGTGGTATAGGCCCATCAAAACTATATTGTACTACCTTGTGGTGACGGCAGAGTAGAATACAATTATCACCACAATGGACAGCAGCGTTCCTCTTATACCATCCAGCAATAGTACTGCGACTTTTGTGCACGATAAATGGCAATTGGCTCGCCACCTTTTACATGGGATCTGACATAATTGGCGAAACGTGGGTGCTAGTTCACCTCTGCCTACCCCTTCGGGGATATAGGCGTGATTTATGTCTGTGTATGTATGTAAAACTATATTTTGCAAACATTTTTTGCACTATATTTCTTTGTAATAATTTTTCTAACATTCAACATATGTATATTTTTTTTTGTCACAATAACAACTGTTATACAAGCTAAATATAATCACTTACACATAGGAAGTTAAAGGCACATTAAATAATTTTTCATTACGTGTTCTACCAACCAGTAACTGCAATCGTTCCAGCAATTCGCTCGTATCCCACTTCGAATTGAGAATCTTATAGAGGACGGCATAGATAATGTTCAAATAAAAACACATTATTGCACGGATGACCATAATACTCGTATTTCCATCCTCGCTGCGGTCTTTTTCTAGTTGTGCTATAAAAACTATTTCAATATCCATTAATTTCGCGCACGTGCATTTCCGCCGGTAACTGCCCCATTTCCCGCATGACCACGTTTGTGCAAAACATAAAAAGCGTCACCGCAAGACCAACAGAAGTACGATCGTAATCAAAACAAATGACATGCGTGCGGGATAACACGCCGGAATTACTGGCGCGGTGCACTGGCGAGCAAAGTAAATACGTACAAGTAATAACTTGATTTATTGCTTGTTTAACTGCAGTTTTGCCGTGTGGTGACGGCAGAGCAGAATACAATTGTCACTACCCCAAATCTCTCCCGCGGGGGTCGTACAAGGCGACTAAGGATTAAAACAGTGAAGAGGGGTCTTATACCACCTAGCAAATGGGCTCGCCACCACCATATTACATGGTACCTTGCATGATTGGTAAAACATGGGTTTCGGGGATATAAGCGTGATTTATGTATGTCTATATGATAACTGCAGTGTATTTTGGATTTATATGGCGGTAGTGAATGAAGAAATGGGAAGGGGAAGGCCAGGTGGAACGTTCTTAATCAAATTAAACGTTCTTAACACTATTAAAAAGGGCCAAGTCAAGAGTAATCGAAACCGACGGGCATGCATGAGATTGGATGAAGCGAAAGAAATATGTAAGGATCGTAGCCAGTGGAGAAAAATTATCTCTGCCTATCCCAGACGTGGACAAAATCTCCTCAGGGAAAAGAAAATGTTTTCTTCTCACTCTAATTCTTAGTGAGTTTTCCAACTAATTGGCGAAAAGTGGGTGTTAATTCACCTCTGCCCAGCCCTTCGGGGATATAGGCGTGATTTACGTATGTGAAGGTATATCAAAACTAAAATTTATTTGTAATAAAATATCAAATCAGAGTATACCATTTCTCAGCCCGCCACTGCATATGAAGCAACAGAGCTTTACCGCCTCTTTTATCCGGCGCGTTCCTCCATAGCGTTGATTATGAGCGATGCGTGTGTGTTTATATTTTTATATCCGCGACGCGTGCCGTTATTGTGTTACATGACATGACGTATGATGCACAGTTTCTTGGCACTGAAGTGTATTCCTTTATGAAGCTCTCTGCGTGTGAAGACTTCAGAGGCGGGAAAATATTTTCAGGTAAGCAAGTACATAAATAGGATAGGATATAATACCAAAGGGTACATTTCTTATTTATTTTTTAGCACACGTAAGACACCCGCGGGAGAAATGGGGGTGGTGACAATAATAATTATGATTGTATTCTGCTCTGCCGTCACCACACGGCTTAATACATCATACAGAACTAATACATACATACATTAATCACGCCTATTTATCCTTAAATATAATCACACTCAATCACACCGTAAAGGGGTAGGCAGAGGTGAATTAACACCCACGTTTCGCCCATGGTTCCATGTAATAGGGGATGAGCCGGCGAGCGAGTCACCACATTACCTTTACCATTACCTTTAATAAATTCATTACCCTTTAACTCCTTTGGGGATAAATATGCGCAATGTAAGTATGTATTGAGTGCCATTCAAGATGTTTTTTATTTGATTATCTTCTAAGGCCAAGATTCAAAACCGAACGATTTCAAAATACCGAAACGAAAATAAGCCCATAGAAAGCGTTTCACAAAAAAACAATAATTTCCGTAACGAGCCTTCACTCTGCGCGATTTGAAATTATAATTCGGTGTCACTTTGTCACTGGCTAACTAAGGATAAAATTGGAGTTAAAGGATAGGATATGCCGGGGGGAAAAATCGGCGGGGTAATCCCCGCGGTGCTAAGCTACCGGGAGATGGGATTTGGGTTAATCCCCGGATCCCGCCGGCGGCCGGGCGCGCGAAGTGTTGCATTTGAACAAGATCCCGTCCCGTCACACCTCCGCCCGAAACGTCTTTAGGTTAAAATAAATTAGCTCCAATCCATAGCTCGCACGTTTCGCGAATGAATTTGCTATGGAAGCGGGGACTTTTTCGGGTCAAGTTTTGGTTCAAACTTCTTTTTTTCAACCGCCTCCGTGGTCTAATGGTTCGCCCACCGGAATTAAGATCCAGAGGTCTCGAATTAGATCCCCAGGGACTACAAATCTGTGCTCTGTTTCGTTGGTGGTATGACTTCTTTCAAGTCCGCCTGGCTAGCTACCACCATCTTATAAAAATCTGTCACCATAATAATAAAGTTAACAGCATTATTGTGTTCCGACAATGTGTGATATGATAGCCAGCCCCTCTGTGGTTGAGGGTTCCAGGTGAAGCTGGATTCCATCTTCGGCCCTTATCGTGCCTTACCATCAGGTGAGATGAAGGGCAAGAGCTTCCCTGTCTAGCATTAAAAAACCTGTCCTGTCACGGTCGCCATTTACGGTTTTACTATGGCGACAGATTTTTCGGCCAGCCAGGCACACGCTCATAAGCAAGCCACAAAATTACGATACAAAATATTAGGGGTTTAAGTATCAAATTGCCGTTTTATATGGAGATTTTTCCATACAAACATATTTGCGATTTTTTAAGGAACCACAAATTGAAATTTTATATAATTTTGTGTGTATATACAGACAACACTACGCTATAGGATACCTAGGATACCTGGAGATTTGTTTATAACGGAGACGGACTAGTGTCCGTGTCCGTGGATCTAAGTGGTACTTAGGACGAGCGGTTTTTGAAGATTTATTGGTAGTGAAAGAAATAAAAATAACATAAAATGTTATATATAAATACATATAAGTCCTTGAAATGAAGTTTAAAATAAAAAAAGAATAATGGACATAACTATTGTTTTAAAGGAATTATAACACAACTACTAAATAATGAGGGAACATCGGCAATTTCATACTTTAACCTCTATTATTTACTCTGCTTATGTAATAATAATTGAACTTTGCCAAACTGACGCCCACGCCTGCTAAAAGCCGTTAACTGTTCGCACCTCCCATTACAAGACTTAGTTGACCGAGTTCAAGTGATTCTGGACTCTGTTGGTCTAGTATTTGAGACCAAAGTGTAGCGGCAGAGCGCTCAGTTGCATTTTAAAGGACGGGCCACGAAGATAGAGGTTCCAGTAATATGGATTAATTAGGATTTTTTAGCTTTGAGGCTTTAGCGTTGGATAAATAGCTCGTTTCCATATCTCATGGGACTTAACATATGGTGGCGAGCAGCAAGTATTTATAAATTAATAAAATAAACAGAAATCTCGTCATCTTGTAAATGATACATACTGAAAATTTTATCTTTATAAATGTTTTATTACAAAGAAAAATAGGAATAGAGAAATTATTGTCCTCATGCAATCTAGGCAGCTGCAACTATTGTTTTTTCTTTGTGATATTTCTTTCTAATTTTTATTTGCTTACATTCATACATAAATCACTCACCCCGAAGGGGTAGGCAGAGCAAATCAGAATCCAATTGCCACCATCTCTGCCTGGGTGTCGTACACATGGCGCATAGGGTAAATACAGCGATCAGAATAGCAATGTTTGTTTGATTGGTAAGCCTTTGGAATAAATAAATAAATAAATAAATAGGGCAGCAGCATGCCTCTGATATCACCTAGCAATTTATGTGCCCGATAGATGGTTATAGGCTCGCCACATATTACATGGGACTTAACTTAATTGACGAAAAGTGGATGTTTTAGTTAACCGCTGCATACCCCTTTAGGGATATAGGCGTGATTTATGTATGCATGTATAATTTCTCAATAATTGTTTTGTCGAATTGAGGTTGAGTGATAAAAAACTCCTCTTATACCAGCTAGCATTGTTCTGCGCCTATTGTGGCTCGTCCCCATTACATGGGACCTAACATAATTTAACGAGGATGCTACTTCACCCCTTCGGGGATATAGGGGTGATTTATGTATGTGACACAAAAAATTGGCAATTGCAACTACTGAACCGTCTCGCAGATTTCGTGGCCCCAAATTTAAAACTTTAAACAGAACCTCGCGGCCAATTAAAAGTTTTTACCAATTAGCGGGTGTAGATGAACAGTCCAGGTGGCTTTTGTGTTACGAAACTATTGTTCGCTGGTGAGCTCGCGGCTGCAGTTGCAAAAACAACTTTACCATCATTGTTTTAAGGTGCTTTTGTAGCGTATGAATTGCGAATACGTGACATACATTGTGTTAACACGCGAATGGCACAGTGTTGAGAACTGGATATACAACACTCTGAAAAATTACAAGTCACTAATAAGTGTAATAAATTATTAAATAAAATGATAATAAATTCACATTATATTATGTCAAATAAATTCAATTATTGAGAGAGGAGCTCGCTAGCGCAGTGGCTTAGCGCGCTCGGCCCTGAATGGTTTGCTAAGGCCGGTCATTGGAAGCAGACATACATACATAAATGACGCCTATATCCCCAAAGGTGAAATTAAACCCACGTATCGCCAATTAGGGTAATGGACCTAACTTAACTAGCGAAAAGTTGTTGGAAATGAAAAATAAAAAATGAAAATATGTTTTATCCATATAAGGTATCATTACATACCTAAAATATCTCATGAATTGTCAAAGAAATAACGTTAAACACTGGAAACGTGTATATCAAAGAAAAACGGTTTCCAATAATATGTAACGTTATAAGATACACCACCATATTGTTTAATGCACCTCTGCCTAGTGCCTACCCCTTCGAGGATATAGGCGTGACATATTCATGTATGTGCTTCCCAATCATAGAGCATAGTAAAACAAGTCATCTGGCAAGCGTGAAAACGCTACGCTCGACTGTCGCCGACACCAACTAATAAATAGGTCCGAATAGCCGCACATTATGGCACCGTTTCTACACAATAAGCATAATTAAAACAAATCGAAGCCCGCCCCGCTGGCAACCGTTCACATACGGAGGGAACTTTGTATTCATTTGAGATATGAGAGCGGGGCGACTGAGCGTCACTCCTGTCATAAATTCGGATTAAGTGGAACGCTTGGGCCATTCCCGTTGCGGTCGTTGCTTTCGGCACTGTTCTTTTTCGGAACTATGGCTTGAGTTCACCAATATGTAAACAGTCAATTATTATTTAACTGGTTCTCTTTGACATAAAACATTATGGAAGAAATGTCAAAAATATCCGTAAAGTAAGTATGGTAGCTGCTTCCAGCGCATAGATATCGGGTTATAAAATAAAACAAAACAAAAATTACACAATTCGAGGGTTGAATTTGTCAAAACCATAATTTATGTGTGGCTAAATTTACCTTTAATTTGGTGTGATTTGAGCAATATCATTGCTCAATTTTTGTAAGTGTCAGCCGTGTGGTGACGGCAGAGTAGAATATAATTGTCACCACCCCAAATCTCTCCCGTGGGTGTCGTACAAGACGACTAAGGATAAATCAGTGATGAGGAATGGGCAGCAGCGTTCCTCTTATACCATCTAGCTATGTACCTACTGCGACTTTTGTGCCCGATAAATGGCAATAGGCTCGCCACCTATTACATGGGACCTAACATAACTGGCGAAACGTGGGTGCTAGTTCACCTCTGCCTACCCCTTCGGGGATATAGGTGTGATTTATGTATGTATGTATGTAAATTTACCTCGGTCCATCCAGTAGTTGGATACGTTGATAAATAAGTCACCTTTCATCATCATTAGCTCTTTAATGTTCCCACTGCTGGGACACTGGCCTTTCTAATGCATGAAAGAATGAAGAATGGGTCATTGGGTGGGGATTATTGGGTATTAACGACCGGGACCAACGACTGCATCTGTGACCTTTCTGCCTTCCGAAGCACTGTCAACAGACAATATATTTTCGGTCACCCATTCTGTAACCGCAATCGCAGGCCGGGCGCGCTTTGCCACTTCGTTGTCGACCTCTAAGCAATTATTCCTTGTTAATTATAACGATGTCTAATTCGTAATCCGCAACGGAAGCACACTCGTAAGTTGATGTAGCCATGCGGGACCAAACTTTCGCAGACTGAGATTTAAGCGAATTTTGATTAAACCGGTATTTTAACTTGACGAATGCATTTATATTTTTATTTGACTTGTTACCCTCAAAGCGACGAGTTTTGTAGCGAGTCTTGAAATCGAAAGAGTTTCAATTAGGAACTTATACACAAGCAGAAATTAATGTCTGGTGCATTTTTGATGATCAAGTTGTTTTTAATAATGTATTCCGGTGAAATATATTACGTCAATTCTAGTGACGAGTCACACAAATCGTATCTATTTCTTCTTTTTTTCGTCGGCACAACATGTCTTCCTCTTCCATCTCTCTTTTATCAGACGTGAGCTCATCTTCTTCCTTATATCATCTTTTAAACGATACATCATAATGTGGCCTACGAGAACGTTACAAGTTTTCTTATTATTTTATACACGAAACACTATACACTGAAACTGGCACTGGAACTGACACTGGAACTGGCACTTGAACCGGCACTGGAGCTGGCACTGTAACTGGTACTGGCTATATTCTTCCATCTCTAGGGAAGGCCAGTGTTGACATGAAAGGACTCGGGATAATCAAACTGCCTCAATGCAAGATCAAACGAATCTGCCATCATTCCCCAAAGAACCCAGTAACATACTAATCGAGCACTGTTTCTAGATCCAAAATGAAACGCCCAACGATCGCTACCGAGATTTTTCTTCTTCTCCCTGCCCTGTTCCCAGTCTGTCTGGGGTCGGCACAGTTTGTTTCCTCTTCCATTTATATCGGTCAGACGTCATCAAGCCATCCATTCCCTTTTGATTCATAGCACACACCGCAATAGTGCTAGTGATGAATGAATGTATAGAAAAGAGACGGAAGGGACCATGTCGAGAGACCGATAAACGGAGAGAGCGATTGGAATGACAACATTCCAATCCATTCTGCTCAAGGATTGGCTGATCGCTGCCGAGATTAATAACGTCATATCATAAAGCGGATTCGGAATAAAACGACATTCCCGTCGAAGTGCAGACCCTTTCCATAAACCAAATGAAAAACTCCTCGATCTTGTCTTCGGCGTCGTAAAAGTGCGAGTCATCAGGGCCTTTATTTGTGAACCGTCCGAAATGTGAGCGACTCAGGATGTCGTCGAGGAAATCCCCTCGTTATAAAATGGCCGCTCGTAAACGCGCCAGATTTAGGTGCGCCGCACACGGAGCCGGCAAAGTCAAAGTTAAAATTCGTTTATTCATAACTGCCCGGCTAGTATGACCACCTAAACACGATATGATAAACCCATTTATCGCTTGTTTGTCAGTTCAAAGCTTTAAAGGGCTATATCTATATCATACAGCATCATCACCATATAGGCTTATAAGTATTTATCGCTTTGAACTGTAAAAAATGCAATGATTTTTTCAGTTCAAAGCGATAAGTGGCTATAGCATATGTGGCATACCATCTTATATGGTATGCCACGCTTAGTGCCGCGTCCGCCACGGCTCTGTTCAACGCTCCCTGGCTATAGAAGGGACGCAATAAAAAAATTCCTCAACAAAATAGTTTCATATTTTACGACCTGTGTACCGTGTTCAGAATTTGTTGAAAAAAAACGTTCGTTGTCAACTCAATACGAAACAGTGCAGTTGAATAAAAAACCACACTAACGTTATTCGTTGGCCAGCGCCGTACGGTACGACATAGGCAATAGGCTCGCTTTCTATCGCATGGGATCTTACATAGTTGTCGAAATGTGGGTTGACGAAATATATTTCTGGGATAAGGAGATCCGTAAACTAAGGAACGTTCTCAAAGGTCTAAGCAACCTAAAGTCTTTGGATGGGTGACCAAAAATGGATTATCTCGAGTTCCTTTGTGCTCCTTCGTGCTTGACAAGGCACATTAGGCCGTTGGCTCCGGCTGCATCTGCAGTCATTAACACCACCAACCTGCACTGGGACAGAGTGGTGGGTTATGGCCCATTCTCCCTATATTCTTCAATCCATATAGAAGGCTGTGCCCCAGCAGTGGAGACATTATAAAACTGGTGATTTTGATGATGATCGATCATTACTATTTTGATTTTAATTTGAACATCAAATGAAATTAGAAAATTAGTACGAAGAATACTGTGGTTAGAAAAAGTTCGAAAAATTATAGTTCAAGCACCAAGACTATAATTTTTCGAAAATTTTCTATCCACAATATTCTTTGTATCGTCGATAACCTCATTTAAACGGCTTAAAACTGAACTGCGATTAACTTTCCCAACAAATCACTTCGGAGCAACTCGCGACAACTCGAGCACAATTATTCCCGTTAAAGTTTTAATTAGCGCCAAATCCCTTCGGCAGACGTCTGTTACTGATACTGTACAAGTGCATTCGTGATCTGTGGCTCCGTTAGTAGTTTTATTGCTTGAGAATTGGCCCGATTCTGCTTTGGTGTATGTATGTGGTGATAATGTGGTCGCGATCGCATTGAGCTCGCTTAAAGTTGCCAGAAGACTTTCCGGTTTGTATCACTTATTAAATTTGTTATTTTGTTATTATATACGTACATGCATATTGCTTTTCTCCCACAAGAGTAAGTAGGGATCAACTCCAGCAGCCGTCTTTTGGGTTATGTATAAGGAATAATAAGAAAAAATAAAAAATGAAACTGTTACCATCTATTTACAGTTTTGCAAGATCGATTTTAAGTAAAATGGGGCAATATCAACCATTATTTTCTGGACAAGTTATCGGGCGCCTTTACGGTGACCCACTACACAAGGTTCTGATTAGTAAGCGAGTGATTAAGGGTTAACCACAACCCAGGGCTAATCACCGGAACAAGCAACAAATTGGAAAACAAGTTACTCAATCATGTAATGACAGCTATAAAAGTTATAATTCATACTCTGTCAACAAGCAAGAGATCAAAGTCCACCTTCAGGGAATATTTGGTTTACTAATGCGACGAGCTTATAGATATACTATTGGTACAAAGATTTTGGTGATTAGAAAAATTATTATTTCGACATTGCGAGGGTACACGTTGGCTTACAACGTGAAGTATAAAGGATTGAAGAATTTCGGCAAGTTAATTAGTGTCTTTGGTGGCCGAGCGGTCAGGCACCTGCCCGGATAGCAGCGGACGCGGGTTCGATTCCCGCCTCAAGATCATAATTTTTTGAAATTCTTTTTCTAATTACCAAAATCTTCTAATTTTTCTAGCATTTATATAATGTTAAAATAAAATCGAATAGGTATACTATTGTACTAATACCCAATGTAATTTTGAATACCCAATGCCAAAGTGTGGTAAAATAAGGCGGTATAGAGCAGGAGTATAGTAAAATATGATATAAAAGTTAAAATGTGCGCGTAAACAGGAAAGCATACTGTTATGAAGATGGTCAAAAATTTGACATCAAAATATGTACATAGATCACAGTAAAAGTTTCCGGAACTGGCCACTTACATAAACAATATTTAAAAAGTAATTACTACTTCCTTTGAAAATGGAACTCTTTAGCTGTACAATGCAGTTTGTTTCATCTGACTGTCAATTGTTTTTACATTTTGGCGCCATTTTAAAAATTACGTGTCTATATGAACATGGATTTAACTCGGTAAAATGTGCGTAGTATGATTTTCTACGATTTTAAGTGTAATTTGAGAGCTCAACAGAGCATCGCTCGGCTTCAATCTGCTTTTGGCGATGAAGCACTATGCAAGACGACTATTTATAGCTGGTTTGCAGAATTCAAGTGCAGTCGCGTCAATCTCAGCGACAAATCATAATTTTTGGTGTTTAATTAATTGAACATTATATAAATGCTAAAAAAATTATTACGCAGAAAATAGTGGTTAGAAAAAGTTCTAAAAATTATAGTCTTCGTGCGGAAATCGAACCTACGTCTATGCCTATACCACATAATTTTTCGAATTTTTTCGAACCACATTCCACAAATTTCTTTGTTTAAAACAATCATTTGCCACTGTCTACTGAACCAGTAGTTTGTCTTTATTATGTTTAAATTCAGCACTTTTTTGTATTTACACAAAAATCCCTTTACTAAGTCGGAAATGCGGGGAACGTGATAGCGGATGCCAAGCGACGATCCATAGCCAATAGGGTTCATCTAGCAGACGTGGTCTAAGCGAATACATTGTAGCTGGATCCCTGTGAATTGCTGTATTTTATTTCTTTGAATTCAGCTCAAAGGAACTATTACTCGGGGTCTTTTCTTTTATAGCTTATTCACGGATACTGCGACTTTCGTATATATATTCGGACACCCTTGTTCAACCTCTTAAGGGATTTGATGCTTTGTCACCACAAGAGTGGTAAATGTGAATGTTACTAAGAATACTTTTATTGTTCTTCTGCTAGAATTTCAACAAAGATAGAAATTATCAGATGATAATAAATGACAGATGATTTGGCTTATTTTCCAGAGATACGTAGATACGATCTCTGGAAAATAAGCCAAATCACTTTTGAGTTAATAATTTTGGTGTGTACCACGGAATAGGGGTTATTTCCGAGTCAAGTGTTTTTGAATAAAGTTTAAGTATGAATCGATGAAGCAAAAAGACAGAAGTATTTCAGCATCAGTTGCTGGCTAGGAAATAGTGGGAGATTCGAAGATGAATATAGTTAAGATGGGCAAAATTTAATATCATGGTTTCGAAAAACAGAAAAGCTTTTTATAAGAAGCTGTAACGTTATATTTATTATGGCCCATTCTCCTTATATTCTTTGATCCATAGAGTTCCCCACCAGTGGCGACATTAAAAGGCTGGTGATGAATGAAACGTATTCACTAATTAATCTTAGCCGCCACCTTTCGTCACTTGGACCAGATTTCGCTCTTAGAAGCTTAATGGCCGGCTCCAAGCGGTCCGCCATGACAACTTAACAGCTCCCACTGCCTTACTGCCTACAGTACACCGAAATCCACCGGCGCGTACTTAATTGATTTGCTTGTAGCATCCCGAATTTGGGTCCAGTGACCGAATTGGAAAAAAAATGTGGAAGAAACGGAGGGTCTTTTTCGTCTCATTAGGTTACGAAAATCAGTAGGTACCATCACCGCTATTGCTGATGTTGGTTATGTAGATGTAGATATTAGTGATATAGGGATAGGCTTAAATAGGTATAATGATATCCAAATAATTGTGGTCCATAAATTTTGACTGGAAACAAACGATCAAAGTCTCACCAAATTTGGACCGTGACAATCATCATCAATAGATAATGTGGACCATGATAGTTAAGGATTATTTAAACTGATCACCCATTTTTTACTCTACAGGACGCTCATATTAAAACCAAATTTTTCATTGTATAACCACCACGTTACAAATATTCCCAGCAGATGGAAACCTACATGAAGGACTACAACACCTGAGACATAGACCTCAACGTGCCTTCTGTCCTCGAAAACTAACTCGAAGGCTTCAGTATTAGTACATTTTGGCCACTGATCTAATAATATCTGGCATTTCCGGTGCTTGATCATTGTCTTCAAACAGAGCCACGTCTCGGTAGTTCCTTGTACACAGACCTCTGTAGCTGCAAAGGTAAAATCTCTAATAACAGAAGCAAATCACGCTCAAAACGTATAATTTCTGCGGCCGCTTCATAGCGAACCGTTCTTCCTGCATATTGCATACCTCCAAGCTACCTATTAAGTTTATGTGCTGTTGGATCCCAGCAGACTTGTAAGGAGTCAGCGTTCAAAGCAAATCCTATGCTTCAAGAAATCTTGGAAACAGATCCTTCCTTAGCGCGGTTTTGGATTTAGGTCCTTGAAAATTGAAGACTCGTAGATTGAAGTTTAGCCAGCACTTGCTCGGTTAATACCTTAATTGGTTTCGAAATAGTTTGATCGAATAACGAGAATTGATATCACCTCATTGCAATTCAGTACAATTGTATAAGCAAATTCAAATCCAAATGGCCTTTCTTCATTTCTAACTTCAAGGGCTTAAGAACTCGTTAATAATTTACTATATTAATTATTCTAGCATGATCTCTGTATACCCGTCAATTTATCGACGACAGAATAGCAATAGAGGAGGAGTCAATTTGTATCTAATTCCTTGACTTGATTTATTATTTATTCATAGCTATTTTCCATCTTAGTTCATCTGATAAATTAAAATCATTCTAGATTCAGCCCGCTCATTTAGGTGCATGTTTTTGGCCATTCAGAATACAGACCACACCTTGTTACTCTACTTTATTTTTATACCGTCTCCGTCGTCTATTCGCCCACCAAAATGAAGATCCAAGGTCCCGGGTTTGATCCCCAGTAAAGCACCAATTTGATTTCGGTTTGGTTTTTGGTAGGACTTTTTTCAGGCTAGCTACCACAATCTAATTCACAACTAATGAAAACAGCTAAGTTTAGATTTTGTGCAATAAATAAATTTATAAAATTTTACTTTTGATCAACTTTGGATGCAATATTTCACGCAATTATTGCTCATGTTTTACTACCCAATGTGGCTTTATAGAGCCGTATTTAGCTAGTACACAGTTGGCGGCAATAGCGTTAACGATGTTTATTTTATATTGTAAATGATACGAAAAAGTGGCTACTCCAAGCGAAGACAGCGATGAGTAATGGGCAGCAGCGCTCCTCACCCTAGCATTATATACTGCGTTTTATGTGCCCGATAGATGACAATTATTACCCATGGGAGCTAACCTAATTTGGTGTTAGTTCTCCTTTGCCTAGCCCTTCAGCCGAGATTTATGTAATATATGTATCCTCCCTACTCCCTGCCCTATTCCCAGTTTATCTGGAGTCGGCGCAGTATGTTTCTTCTTCATATCGGTCAGATGTCATCAAGCCATCCACTCAATTTTTATTGATTACACAGGAAAGATGCTAGTTATGAATGAATGTATAGAAAAGAGACGGAACGGACCATGGCGAGAGACCGATGAACGGACCATGACGCAATCACGTCCCAATCCATACTGCTCTAGATTTTGGCTTAGGTTTCACAGCCGGCTGCCTGCCTGACACCAATCCTCTTTGGGTACCCTTTTGTTGGAGGTTTGTCCTCCACCATTCGGGTGCCTCAAGGTGCTTACTAGTCTACACAGGACTATCTCCCGTAGGCACATACTACGTTATTTTTACGCTCTCATGCCAGCATGGACGACGATTTATGTGTATGTATTTACGAAAAAGTGTGCTACAAAATAATAATACAAAATAATGACTATCAAAAAGTTGGCAAACAAACGAACGCGCAGTAAGCCGCGCTATTCATCAGGAGGGCATGCAGGGCGTCCGCGGAATGAAATTGTTCAAACGGCGCGACACCTCGCACCTGCCTCCGGAAACCGATTAACATGATAAAGCGATGTGAGCCTCGGATTTGATGCCCGGATGTTGGTCCTCTAGATGTGACAAACAGTCGTGCTTTAACTAGAAAAGCAAGGCACAAGAAGATACATACATAAATCACGCTTTTATCCTCGATAGGGTAGGCACAGACATACAGAGGTGAATTAAACACCCACTTTTCGCAACAATTTGGTGACAACTTTTGGTGACAATTGGATTCTGCTCTACCGTCACCACACGACTTTAAATATGTTTAAACTGAATAAATTCTAGGAAAAGAAAATATGTCTCACCTAAAGTTTTGTTTTGTTTTTGTAACATTATCTCTACAGCCTGTATTGTCAGCCCGTAACTGTCGGATTTCCTCAATCGATTGTAGACCTTAACTTGTTTGTATGTTGATTGAGAAAGTTTGACATTTTGTGGTGGCCTGACGTGCTGATAACTGTACTACATACATACATAAATTATGCCTATATCCCCGAAGGGGTAGGCAAAGGTGAACTAACACCCACGTCTCGCCAACTATGTCAAGTCCCATGCAATAGGTGGCGAACCTATTGCCATTTATCGGGCACAAAAGTCGCAGTAAATTGCTAGGTGGTATAAGAGGAACGCTGCTGCCCATTACTCATCACTGATTAATCCTTAGTCGCCTTGTACGACACCCACGGGAGAGATTTGGGGAGGTGACAATTGTATTCTACTCGTACTTTAACGTCACCACACGCCACATAACTGTACATTTTTTTTTAAACTTTATACTATTATTTTCTAAGAGATGTTTTTATTGAATAAAATTTGCAATACGTAACGGTAAATAAGACTACTAGTAACCAAACAAGTAACAGCTTTATTGTACACTTGGTAAGCAAATAAATGTTTCATTTTATTTGATTAGAAGTCCGGCTCTTCCAGCGAAACACAGCCCACGGACACTCCCTGATTTAATCTTTCATTCCCGCCGTATTGCGTTGAAATTTTTCAAACGTCACAGGCGATTTGACAAATGCTCCCTGAGCATCCCGTGTCCGGGGGATATTACTGGCTGTCGGGTTTTTGCACCCTTTTTAATTGGTCCGGAAAATACGTATTTAGCCGAACACTCGAAGCATTGTCGGCAGGTTCGCAGAGTGATTTTGACGTTTTACAAACGCGCTTTATCACTTGTTTCGCTTAGCGAAAGCGAATAGGTCTGCCTCGATATTGTAAGTGTTGGGTATTTACCAAATAATGTACTGCGACTGTTGTGCCAGATAAATGGCAATAAGCTCGCCACTGTTTCATGGGACCTTTAACCGCCTCTGTGGTCTAGTGGTACGCCCACCGGAATGAAAATCCAGAGGTTCGATCCCCAGGGGAGTACAAATTTGTGCTCGGTTTGGTTGGTGGTAGGACTTGTTCGAAGTCCACCAGGCTAGCTACCACCATCTTATCAAAATCTGTCGCCATAATAGTAATGTTAACAGCATTTTTGTGTTGCGACAATGTGTGATAAGATAGCCAGCCCCTCTGTGGTTGAGGGTTCCAGGTGAAGCTCAATTCCATCTTCAGCCCTTATCGTCACTTACCATCAGGTGAGATGAAGGGCAAGAGCTTCCCTGTCTAACATAAAAAAAAACCTAACAAAAGTGGCGAAACGTGGGTGCTAATTCACCGTGCCGGGTCCATAGTGCGGCAGAGTATTCAGTATATTTACAGTCAACAGAAAGTCAGGTTACAACAGCACCTACATCAAGTTTTTTCAATCGATTTTGCGCTTCTCGCCGAACGAGTTAAGGTGGACAATCGATTGTCTGCCGCGGCCTTCCTACATTCCCTAATCTTGCCGTGTCTCAAGAAAACTCAACGTGAAATCCACCATTTTTTAATTGAAACTAAAACAGAATCTTGACGATAAAATATTTGCGGAGACACCGTGCGAAACCGACGTGTTTGCGATTTAAAATTGCCACTTAAATTAATAACGAAACTGGAGTACGCGAACGTTGGAGCTTCGACTTTATTCGGAAGACGATAAGATCGTTTTTGGTTCGCGCGGCTGCGAAATAATCCTCCCTCTGTTTGCATATCATTACGCGAATATTTTCCCTTTTTAATTGATACGCAGTCGAAGCACTCCGCAAACAAACCCGGGTATACATCATTAGTCTGCAAGTGAGCAAACTGGCTGCTTCTTGGAATTAAGGAATGCAAATGATTGATGCAACAAGAAACCGATCAATTAGCAGCCGAAAGCTTACTTGGCCATTTATGATGCGATTGCGAAAACCAAGCGCTAAGGCTAGTCTTTGTCGGTGACCAAAAATGTGATATCTCTTAAGTAAATACTTCGAAAGACAGGTTGATCCGGTGGTCTTGACTTCATTTGCAGTCATTGGGCAGCCTTGGAGCATCTGAATGGTGGAGGGTAAACCACCAACAACAGCATACACAATGTGTATGAGGAGTGGTATGCGTGAGTAGGTTGGTTGGTGTCAGGCAAGCCGTTGGTGGCAACATGGCCAAAGAACTCAAGAACTCTGCGTAGGAAGGTCGTAAAAAGTGTGGACTTTATATTTAACTCTCCAAGGATTGAATCATTGGGAAATGCGAAAGTTTTGTCACGTAAAATTTATTGACGAGAAGACTTGCGTAGACTAAAAAAAATCGAAACTGTCGCTGTCAAACATAAAGATGGCAATTGAAATCATTCATCGTTCATACATTGAGTGCTTTCTCGATACGATTAAGATTCGAATTTTTGCTTTTTCCCGAACACTTTTGAATGTTTGTATCCAAAACTTGTTCACACCGAACATCCTAATATAGTTAGTTTCCGAGCCCAACTAACATCAAGCATGGAGTAACTTAATACAAATTACACTATCTGCTTGAACTAAGTCGTTGCTTATAAAGTTAGCCCGCAAACTCAGCCCTACATAGCCTCATGTAGGTTCACTGATCTGTTAGTCGCTCCAACCACATGATCAAGTAAAGATTGATCGCTGGAAGTTTTGCTTCGGAAACATGACTGTTTGAACATATTCCTGAGATACATCCTAAGACGTAAAAGCTGTCACACACAGTATCTCTTTATGAGACAGTGAAGCAGATAAAAGAAATACATAGTGTAGGCCGTAGGGAATATAGACAATAGATACAAAAGAAAATTTGATCACAAATTTCAGAAAATTATTATTAGTAGTTGAGCCTTAGACATGCATAATCATTAGAAGACAAACCGCAAATTCTAGCAAAAAGAATCGATAAATAACTAGAATGATACGAAAAGCTATTGAAATTAAGAAACATCTAAACATTTGTTGATGTTTAGATGTTACATAAATTTAATAGCGGTAAAGAAATATTATAGTGCTAAAGGTAGAAATATTATACCAACTACTTGGGACACGATCAGAATTATTTAAAATAAAACCGTTTTTTTTGTCGCCAAAACTATAGACACTGTGAACTACAACAACATACAACTTTATTTGAAGACAGTAACTGTAGGCCTAGCACGGGACGTGGACAAAATCTCTCTACACCACCTGACAGTGTTCTGTCTCTGGATTTAGTGGGAGTTAGAGGGAGAGGGAAATATTTTCTATTTCTCGAGGAGATTTTCTCCACATCTTATGCTACGGGGACAGCTGTCGCCTTTAGTCTCCCCGTGACGAAACATCGGGAGGGTTAAATAAAAACAAAATAACGCGACTTTAACCGTAAAAGTTGTTTGACTTCCTCTTCCTGCTTGCGAATAATCCATAATAATTACAGCGTCCAATGCAAAAAGTACAGGAAATAACGTCAGAAATACACAAAACCCGATACTTCGCTTCCTATTTGAGTTTAACTGAAAACACTTAAGGCAAAAGTGAATTATGCATATTTCAGGAGCCTTCTCATTTTCAAATAAACGCTCATATTTTTTTCATGACCCCGAGGCGTGTTCCTTTTCCTTTGTTGTATCTAGTAAAAGAAATTTAAGATTACCGGAACGTCTATGGGTAATTTCATTTATTACGTTGCCAGTTATAGTTTAATGTGGGGGTCGCCTGTTAACTTTTACACGGCTTACCTTTTCTTCCGAAAGAAATTAAGTAAACATTTCCGCATAAGGTCGCGAAACGGTTTAGTGTAGAATCAAAGCATCATTATCGTCATCATGACTTCCTTTTAATTCATAATTTTCATCCATCACATCGCAATGTGCTTGTGTATTCTTTAATGGCAAAGTTTATTATTAAGCAGACTTTGATTGATTGCATTATGTATTGTAGTAGTATTAATAATTTTTAACTGATTTAAATCTATCATTTGTAACTATTAGATTTATAGCTTACGTCGCTCAAGTTAAAGTGACGTAAGCTTAAAATCTATGAGAATTTTTACAGTTTGCGATAGCCTGGCTTCTTCTGGTTCCAGAGAATTAAAAACTAAACTCCGATACACACGAAACCGACATTATGTTACCTCGAAAAATTAGAGAGTTCTGTAAATTGCTATATGGATGGAACAATATAGGGAGAATGGGTCATCACCACCACGCTGGCCCACTGCGGATTTATGGGCTATTAAAGCAAAGGCTACAATATATTTTACAATCAGCATTGTGAATAGGATAATTAACCGGCAAGATAATATTTATCCCCAAGACTGCACAGACGGAAGTACACTTCAGAACAAGTAATTACAGGACTTAAATTATTAAGATTAACTCCAGCAGCATGCGGCGAGACGCACACCAGGAGACTTAGGTGGCTACTAATTATCCGAGCTATTTTCCAATTAACATAACTTCTTTAATGCCGGTGTCGGAGAATTCTGAAGTTCTGGTGGAAAATTCGCGGTTCCACAAGTGATTTTCGTCAATGTGAGTTTTACGGGCAATCGTCATAATAGAATCTTCAATTGTGAACGCAGAATGATCCGCTGAGGTACCTACTGTTCGCCAAAAAAGTTTCAATGTTTCCTATAAAAGCAGAAGTTTGATAAACTTTAAAGTTCTTGAGATGTACTACATAAATTAAATTAGGCGAAACGTGCTTCCGATCGTGTGACGGCAGAGCCGAATTCAACTATAACCACCCTCCATCTCGGTCGTACAAGGCGACAGGTGTCTTACAAGCGGGTGTTGTACAAGGCGACTAAGGTTGAAGGCAGCGATAAGTAATGGGCAGCAACGGTCCTATTACTTACGAAGGTGTTCATTTAGGAAGCACGTTAAAGGTCGGTTTCATAGTTAACTGCTTAACCGATTGTTAAAAATTGATATTTAACAATTAGTAACAATATCAGACTGATATTTATGCATTAGTAACATTACCTAAAATTGTTACTAATGGTTACGCATCAGTAACAGTTTTTAACAATTGGTTGAGCTCTGCCGTTACCACATGGCGTACTATTACTATAAAAGATTTAGCGGATACACTTTTCATGCCTACCTCAATTACATACAAACCAACGCGGGATATTAGCATGGATATTCCAGTAAACACGGGACACCCCTTTGTCTATATTTACATTATTCGTACTAAATTAATGCAGACATACATGCGCTGGGAAAATGTGAGCCGAAAAAGAGACGAAACGCTGAATATAAATAAGAATTATCCCGTGACGGAGCGTTCTAGATATGGTTTCCATTAGAGTTTTACGAATGCGGGGAAATAATGTGAATAAAACACTAGTGTCGTGGTTGGATATAAGATTTGCTGTGCGAGCTTGTGTCTTTTATTTAGGTGCTTATTACTTTACTTGATGTATAAGAACACTTGCCGTGTGGTGACGGCAGAGCAGAATACAATTCTCACCACCCCCATCTCTCCCGTGGGTGACTTACAAGGCGACTAAGGATAAAGACAGCGATGTGTAATGGGCAGCAGCATTTCTCATATACTTACTGGCAATATTAACTGGACTGCCTTAAGGGTGAGAATTAAAGTTCCCAACTGTCTGTCCTAGAGTCATCATCACCCATAATTATCCCATCTTATTTGCCGTGTGGTGACGGCAGAGTAGCATACAATTGTCACCACCCCAAATCTCTCCCTTGGGTGTCGTCCAAGGCGACTAAGGATAAATCAATGATGAGGAATGGGCAGCAGCGTTCCTCTTTTACCACCTAGCAATAGGAATGTACTGCGACTTTTGTGCCCGATAAATGCCAATAGGCTCGCCACCTATTACATGCGACCTAACATAATTGGCGAAACGTGGGTGCTAGTTCACCTCTGCCTAACCCTTCGGGGATATAGGCGTGATTTATGTATGTATTGGAGTCGGCGTAGTATGTTCTCTTTCTCCACTCACTCCTCTCACTCGCCATCTGTCTTCTAGAGTGTACATGGGAACAATTGTATACACAACCGCCGAAATTTTAAACTACCCCCGTGGTTCAGTGGTTCGCCCACCAGAATTAAGATCCAGAGGTTCAATCCCCAGGCGAGTACAAATTAGTGCTCGTTATGGTTGGTGGTAGGACTCTTTTCAAAGCCGCCTAGCTAGCTACCACCACCCTATCAAAATCTATCGCCATAATAATAATGTTAACAGCATTAATGTGTTCCGACAATTTGTGATAAGGAAGGTGAAGTTCCAGGTGAAGCACGATTTCATCTTCAGTCTTTATCGTCACTAACCAATAGGTGGGATAAAGGTCAATAGCTTCCATATCTAGCATTAAAAATACAACAATAAATGCCAGGCAACTAAACTTTAGGCCATAACATTATGGCCCAATCTCCCTATATTTTTCCATCCATAGGGAAGGCCTGTGCCCCTGCAGTGGGGACATTAAAGGGCTGGTGATGATGATGATGATGATGAACTAAACTTTAGTAAGCTTACTTTTAACTGTAGATAAAATATTGAAACCCATGGTATGCCTTCTTACAACCGGTCTGACGTCATCTTGGCAAGGCGCCTTTATCGCGAGCGAAATCTCCTTTTATTACAGCCTTTTTTGCTCATGACGGTATGAATGGATGCGTTGCGAGATTAATCTTGACGCATTTCGTTCAGACCGAATTAGAGCTGGTTTAGTAAGCAGGATTTATTTCGACTCCGAATGAATGCCCACTAAAACGCAGATCGTGGTTAACTGGTTACGGACCGCTTTCCCGTGTCCTATAATTTTGAGCCATGTGATGACGGCAGAGGCCTTAGCCAATTGGCTTATCTACTCGAACGCAAAGAAAACTAAATTATGAAACTGGCGTTTTGTTTTCTCTGTAGTACGTCAGTTTCATACATTTTGTATTATATGCGTTCGATGGATTGGCCACTCGGCTAGGGGGGCAGAACACAATTGTCACCACCCCGATCTCTTCCGTGGTATTCGTACTAGTAAATCAGGCGATTAAAAGATTACCAGCAATTTTTGACAATTCTTCCATACAGGAAAATGTCAAAATCCGACGGTTAGATAATAATTGCCTGTTCAAGTGATAGTGAACTCTAAGCCTAAGAGTAAATACAGCCGATGAGATATAAACAAAACGCTATTTTTAATTGTAGCTCTTTTCTATTAAAGGTATTCTCTGTCAGACCGTAACCGTTTGTCCAATTAAAACAAACATTTATTTAATTTTGCTTACTAACTGCCGCACTCAGAGACGTCAATTAACTTTAATGAGTATTTAATGTCAAAAATTTTCATTCAAATCCAGACCATAGACCCGGCAAGAATAGCGACTAGTTTCGAATTGTCATTTTTTGACGTTAAGTACTCATTAACGTTATTTGACGTCTCTGAGTGCGGCAGTAGGTGTACAATAAAAGTTGTTACATGTTTTGTTAGCAGTATTTAAAACTGTAGATGAGATGTACCTACGCAATGGCGTTATAACGCTAGCCTAGTTCAATAACAATTGAACAACTGAATATTCCTACATTGAGCCCGCCTAAATTAACCAACGATATCATTATAAAAGCTCAACTGAGCCCGCATTTCGGGGGCTCTCAGTTGGACACAAATAGATAATTTGGCTATGATTGGGCCCGTTAACCGCAGAGGCTGTCGGAAATTACGCAACCAATGAGTCGCCTCCGTTAGGCCGCTTTCAAACCAAACGTATAGTCATATACCCAGTGTGAACGTGAAAATAAACGAAAATAACCGCCTCTGTATTCTAGTGGTTCACCTACCGGAATTAAGATCCAGAGGTCCCGGGTTCGACCTCCAGGGGAGTACACATTTGTATTTGGTTTGGTTGGTGGTAGGACTTGTTTCAAGTCCACCTGGCTAGATACCACCATCTTATTAAAAATCTGTCACCATCATAATAATGTAAACAGCATTATTGTGTTCCGACAATTTATGATAGGATAGCCAGTCCCTGTGTGGTTTAAGGTTCCAGGTGAAGCTCAATTCCATCTTCAGCCCTTATCGTCACTTTCCATCAGGTGATACGAAGGCCAAGAGCTTCCCTGTCTAGCATAAAAAACCATATTTTCCGTTTACAGTATGCTGACAATACGCTGTAACTTACAATACGCCAGCGCTGTGAACAAAACAACTGAGCACTATGGATTGGAATGTTGTCATTCCAATCACTCTCTCCGTTCATCGGTCTCTCGGCATGGTCCGTTCAGTCTCTTTTCTATAAATTCATTCATCACTAGCACCTTTCCGCTGTGATGGTTGATATGAATCAAAATGGAGTGGATGGCTTGGTAACGTCTGACATATGAATGGAAGAGGAAACATACTGCGCCGACCCCAGATAGACTGGGAACAGGGCAGGGAGAAGAAGAAGACATTAAGCTTCACAACGCTCACTTTCGGCGGCTAACAGTCTGTTTGGTCTGAACACAGCCTTAATACTGATACTATTTAAGCATTGCGAAAACAGGTTTCTTGACAAAGCTCCTAATAATGTTGAGTCTATTATTTGTTCGTGAATAACATTCAATAAGTTTCAGTACAATTAATATTAGTACAATAAAGATAGATCTGTCCCACGTAAATGGAGAGGAAGACCAAAGAAGAAATGGATTGACTGTGTAAAGGAAGAAGAGAGGAGTGGATGAGAATTGGTGACAGGTCGACAAGCATAGTCGCTTTGTACGGCTCCCGTGGGTGTCGTACAAGGCGGCTAAGGGTAAAGATAGCGATGAGTAATGGGCAGCAGCATTCCTCTCATACCACCTAGCAATATACTGCGATTTACGTGCCCGATAAATGGTAATAGGCTCGCCACCGTTTACATGGGACCTAGCATAATTGGCGAAAAGTGGGTGTTTAAGTGTTTATTCACCTCTGCCAACACCTTCGGGCGTATGGGCGTGATTTATGTTGATATTACATTGCCTATGACGCTGCACCAAAGGTGTTAAATGAAGCCACCTAACAATAGATTTCATGGGTAAAAATGGGCCTTAGAGAAATCGCTTGGGAATTTCCGTCATTGAGCTTCTATAAACGTTTTTCCACAGATTGTTCGCTGAAGAATTTAAGTGGAGCGCGCTCGATCGGGGTACCCGTCGGAAGATTTGCAGTCCGTGAATTTTAATAGCTGCCAAGAACCAAATTATATAGGTAATCTATTTTATTCCGGGCTTTTCCTTACTTGAAATAGCCTTGACAAACTAGAGAGCTTGACTCCCTGTGTATTACTGCCGTCCATTTACAAAACGTCAGTAAATGTAGCAAACAGGGTATAACTTGTAACTACGAAAAGCTCAATGCTACGAGGTACTACACGACTGTTGCTACGAAAGCTCCAGGCTACGTCAGTCATGTGCTACGGCGAGCGCTACGCAGTTTCATGCTTCATCTGTGTAGTGACGCAACGTAAAGTCATAATAATAAAGTCAGACGGCCGGCTTGGTCGAATGCTCAGATCCTGGGTATTGATTGACCAAGAGGTATTTGTTTATAAATTATATTTGATAATAAATATGCCTCATCAAGTTATCGAATCGATCTCTAACAGGCTCTAACTGCCGCACTCAGAGACGTCAATTAACGTTAATTAGTAATTATTACAAAAAAATGACATTTCAAAACTAGTCGCTATTCTTTCCGGATCTAAGGTCTAGATTTAAATGAAATTTTTTGACATTAGGTATTCATTAAAGCGAATAGACGTCTCTGAGTGCGGCAGTTAGACTATAAACACCGAAATTCACCCAGCGGCCCGCAGTGGCTGTTCTCACTCCAATCACGTACAACACCCACTGTTTGCAAAGGAGCAGTTTGAAGTTTCTTACGTCTGGCTTACTGCCTTTTATTAGTTTCACAGGTGATCCTGCTTTTTTAAGGAAAACTTAGCCATCGTCTGCAGTATTTACAATATACTAGTGGTCGAAATTTGATCATGGTTAATTTAAATTATAAGTTTGACATACTCGTAAGTAATCAAAAAGTCATTGAAATAAGTCAAAAAGTCACTGTCAAAAAAAAGTGGTGTGTATTATATTATTTTTTATTGACCGTATTATGTATTGTTTAGGCATTTTTTTAAATATTAGCATTGTACACTTCCTTTTCTATATCTATAGTATATACATACACATACATACATAAATCACGCCTATATCCCCTAAGGGCTAGGCAGAGGTGAATTAACACCCACTTATCGCCAATTTAGCTAGGTCTAATGTAATAGGTGGCGAACCTATTGCCATCTATCGGGCACATCAATCTATACTAATATTAAATATAGTCTATACTAATATTATAAAGCTGAAGAGTTTGTTTGTTTGGTTGGTTGGTTGGTTAAACGCGCTAATCAATAATCTAATAATACGCGAAAATTTGTTTTTGTGTTGGATAGTCCATTTATCAAAGAAAGCTATAAGCTATTTAACGCGAGCGAAGCCGCCAGCGACCACTAGAAAATTATGTGCGAAAGAAATTTCCTACTCCTCCGTCCGCGCGATTTTCGTAAAAAGGGGTACAAAGTTTTTGCTTCACGTATTAATACATAGGTAAAGAATGTAGGAGACTAGGTGGCGCGTGTTTGGGCTTCTTTATTTGATAAACTTGAATGAATAAACAATGTGCTCGGCTCCGTTTTACCGCTCACGTGGCAACAAGGCAACTCGCTTGTATGTGTTTTATTATGCTTTTGTTGAAATGAATAATGTATACTTTGAAACCGCTATATTATTTTTCTTACGTCTGCTCCGTTTTATACTATAATAGCTGCTGAGGGCTCTAGCAGGCTATTGCACTTTTCATACATACATAAATCACGTTACGCCAATGTTAGGTGGCGAGCTATGTCAATAAAAATTTTCAACAAGCTACCTGATTCAATAAAAAACATCAGCGATGAAAAACATTTTATAAAAAGCCTAAAACGATTTCTCACTGATAAGACCTATTATAATATAAAATAATATTTAGAACACAAAAATATATAACATTAACAAAATATTAAAATGAAAAAACTGTATAAATAAAACTCAAAATGACTAATTAATAAAAAATAATAACAATATATTTAAAGAACATCGGCGAATATGGCTTGATCACATTTTTCGTAATAGTAATAAAATAATTTATTATGATTTTTTATAAAGTTTAGTCTCTAAAGCGTTTAGTTTTAGGCGTTTAGTAGTTGAAGTCTCTAAAAAAAACAAACTTTATTGAGCATCTTAATGACTAAAATCTGGCCACAGAGTAGAGAGAATCCGGCGAGGGGTCGAGAGCCGTTCAAGATCTACGCAACGTTTTCACTGTAGTCATTAAAAAATCTCAAATATATAATCTCATAGCTAGTATAGTAAAAACTATCATTCATTAACATTGCACCTGGTGTTATGTCGATACTTTTACCATGTCATGTGAAAACTCCCATTGACAGTAGTTCTAGATACATACATACGAGCAAAGCCTTAGGTAACATTTTGCTACACATAAAGCCACATCTGGCAGTATTAGCTCCGCAGTGACGCCAAAAAGTGACAGGTGGCCAACTAAGTAAAAGGGGCACCAATCCCAAACACAATCCTTCAGTGAACAGTACAACGCAAAAGTCAACAAACGGGAAAGATGTTACATACATACATACATACATAAATCACGCCCATATCCCCGAAGGGGTAGGCAGAGGTGAATTCTCACCCGCGTTTCGCCAATTATGTTAAGTCCCATGTAATAGGTAGCGAGCCTATTGCCATTTATCGGGCACAAAAGTCGCAGTACATTGTCAGGACGGTAGTATAAGAGGAACGCTGCTGCCCATCCTCATCACTGATTTATCCTTAGTCGCCTTGTACGACACCCACGGGAGAGATTTGGGATGGTGACAATTGTATTCTACTCTGCCGTCACCACACGGGAAAGATGTTACGTTGCAACATTCCTGTGTATGTTATAATATTGTCGTATTCACGTTAATGAATGGATGAGATTTAGCATGAATATCTATAGTATGCACTCGTGTACAGTGTAGGCAGATATGTACCTAATAAGACAATGCAAAGGAGTAAAACAACTTTTCGATTCTCCACGTAGGTAATAATCTCGGCTTACTAGTCAGTTACCCAAATATACACTGATCTGTATTAGCTTAAATGATATTTAATTACAAATATTTTGGGGTTAGAAAAAGAATTTCGAAAAATTATGATCTTGAGGCGGGAATCGAACCCGCGTCCGCTGCTATCCGGGCAGGTGCCTGACCGCTCGGCCACCCAAGACACTAATTAACTTGCCGAAATTCTTCTAACCTTTACACTTCACGTTGAAAGCCAACGGGTACCCATACTTATTTAAAGTATTAATAGTCAAATGGATCCACAAGTGTAGAAATAAATTACTATACACTTCACGTTGAACAACGTGAAGTGTAAAGGTTAGAAGAATTTCGGCAAGTTAATTAGTGTCTTGGGTGGCCGAGCGGTCAGGCACCTGCCCGGATAGCAGCGGAGGCGGGTTCGATTCCCGCCTCAAGATCATAATTTTTAGTGTCTTGGGTGGCCGAGCGGTCAGGCACCTGCCCGGATAGCAGCGGACGCGGGTTCGATTCCCGCCGCAAGATCATAATTTTTCGAAATTCTTTTTCTAACCCCAAAATCTTTGTACTAATTATTCTAACATTTATATAATGTTAAAATTAAAATCGAATAGTTGATATTTAATTATCAAAAAACTATTTAGTTCAACAATTCAGGTTCACATAACCTATAAAAGTTTAAAACGAAATAACTCCTAAATTAGACTTTATCAATCCGAAATTCTTCGAGGAATAAGATTCAGACCAGAATGTTATTCTTATTTGTATTTTTTCATTTATGGACGCTTACATGTATACTGACAGAAAACTATGTATGGAAGTTCGCCATTGTTCTTTAAAATACTTAATAAATATAATAATATATGATAATAATAATAGCCAGTAACGCTTGACGCAATTACGGTAATATTACCTTTTTATCTTAAATAAAATGAGAAAACATAAAAATAAAAATAAATAATAATAATAATAATTAATCAATTTATGTTGATTTTCATAATAATAATAATACATATCTAATCAATAGCATATAATTAAAATAACATAATAATACATGAACTTAATAATATTATTCCTTTCCATTATTGTTGTGCCCGACATACATACGTAACATACATACATACGACAGACATAGTGATTTACCAATGTACCTACTGTAACACCAATTAACCTATGGAACGCAATAAAGTATTGAGTATTGAGCTTATGCCATGTATCGGGCACCTAAATAACAGTATATTGCTAGCTGGTATAAAAATAATTCTGCCCATTAGTCATTGTCTTTACCCTAAGTCGCCGTGCACGACATCCACGAGAGAGATGGGGTGGTGACATTTCTATTTTCGTCACCACACGGCTATTTATGTCGTTGCGCTTTTTATATCATTAATAATATAAGTAAAACAATTTAGAGACCGTGGTCACGGGGTTGGTCTTTTAGCGGACGTGGTCACCCCGTGACCACGGTCTCTAAAAATGTCAAAAACATTTATATGCGCGAATTAAATCCGTAAAAGCTTTTTTTATTTCAGACAGTCTTGTAAAAATAAAAATAAAATAAAAGCATCAGTTGAATTATTCCAGGCCATTTTCTTATAATATTTTTCTTAATGGTTGACTCTTTACAATACCGATGGTTCAATATTAAAATCTAAAAAGTAGTGAAAGCAAATTAAAAGTAAGTAAAAATATTTTATTTAACTGTGAAGATTTTTTACTTAAACCATTAATAAAAGAGATTTTACATTAGAGAAAGCCATATTTAATGTGTTTATAATACTTTTGCTCGCTTTTTTTCCTTTGATCCGAACAACGGCGAAAAAACACTTCCTTGACTGCCATAACCAACTATAAATGACTAACGGGAAAAACCCCCAAAAAAGGAATATATTTTTGAGCCCTCATGATACTAACAAGCCCGGCTCGTCACTGCGACGCAGACAAGCTGCAAGTCATCTGATTAAGTTGGTAAATCGAGTGGAAACTGATGGATGCTCCGCTCGTTAATTATGTCTGGTGTGGCCTTGGTGGGGACTCGAACGAGTTGTTGTTCGCGCATTGTTGGCGGTTTTTGGGCACCACCCCACCGCTAAGCGCCATGGATCGCTCACGGCTCAAAACAGTGATGACTCTCGGAATTCGCTCTTTGCATAAATAAATATTTCTTACACGTGCACCTATCCTCTAGCCCAAAGAAAACTGAAAATACACATTCATACAGACACATATAGGTAAGTCACGCCTATTTATCCCCAATGGGATTGGCAGAGGTGTGGTGACGGCAGAGTAAAATACAATTGTCACCACCCCAAAACTCTCCCGTGGGTGTCGTACAAGGCGACTAAGGATAAATCATTGATGAGGAATGGGCAGCAGCGTTCCTCTTATACCACCCAGCAATGTACTGCGACTTTTGTGCCCGATAAATGGCAATAGGCTCGCCACCTATTACATGGGAACTGACATATTTGGCGAAACGTGGGTGCTAGTTCACCTCTGCCTACCCCTTCGGGGATATAGGCGTGATTTATGTATGTATGTATGTATGGGATTGGCAGAGGTGCATTACCATTCACATTTCACCAACTTTTTAAAGAACAATTTAAAACCATTAAGTTGGGGCTGAATCAATTCTGTTTAACTCCATCCAGTTGTTATTTCTTTATAGACTCACCACCTATTACATGGGACCTAACCAGATTGGCGAATCGTGAGTGTTAATTCACTTCTTCGAGATATAGACAGGGAAACTCTTTTAAGATAACGTGGTCACTTTCATCTTTAAATTGTGAATAAACGGGATTTATACCACGTACCTGGACCATCCGTGACCATGGCGCATGTAACTGTGCCGAAATATCGGAATCATAGCAAAATCCAGGTACGTGGTATAAATCCCGTTTATTCACAATTTAAAGGGAAACGCTTGACCTTAATCTGACCTAATGATACGAGTAAGTGACGATATTATGGACTGAAGATGGAATCTAGCTTCACCTGGAACCACAGAGAGGCTAGCTAGCTATCTTATCAAAAGTTGTCGGAACACAATAATACATATATACATACATAAATCACGCCCATATCCCCGAAGGGGTAGGCAGAGGTGAACTAGCACCCACATTTCGCCAATTATGTTAGGTCCCATGTAATAGGTGGCGAGCCCATTGCCATTTATCGGGCTCAAAATTCGTAGTACATTGCTAGGTGGTATAAGAGGAACGCTGCTGCCCATTCCTCATCACTGTTTTATCCTTAGTCGCCTTGTGCGACACCCACGGGAGAGATTTTGGGTGGTGACAATTGTATTCTACTCTGCCGTCACCACACGGCTTACACAATAATGCTGTTGAGATTATTATAATAACGGCAGATTATGATAAGCTGGTCGCAGCTAGCCAGGCGGACTTGAAAAGCCCAACCACCGACCATTTATTTATTTGACGTTATAAACATTAAGCAATTTAACTAGCGTTTTATCTTTTTTCCCATTGTTATGCCGATACTTCTATCAGTTTACACAAGCCGTGGTCACGGTGAGACCATGAATTGTATCAAAATTCTAAGGAAACAAGCATTTTCTCACTAAGCGCCTTTGGCATCTTTGCATACGGAATTCAAATTAAATTAAAAACGGAGTCGGACTCGCGCATGAAAGGTTCCGTACCATTAGCTATAAAAATAAACCTTTGATGCGACCAAAAAATTTGTATATTTAAAATGGTATGGAGCCTCTTACATAGTTTTACCAAAAAATCTTATTACCGCCTCATAACACGTGCATTTAACCGTTTAACGCCATCTAGTTCCGTGTGGTGACGGCAGAGCAAAATACCCGTGGGTGTCGTACAAGGCGACTAAGGATTAACTGCCGCACTCAGAGACGTCAATTAACTTTAATGAGTATTTAATGTCAAAAATTTTAATTCAAATCTAGACCATAGACCCAGCAAGAATAGCGACTAGTTTTGAATTGTAATTTTTTGACATTAAGTACTCATTAACGATATTTGACGTCTCTGAGTGCGGCAGTAAGACAGCAATGAGTAATGGGCAGCAGCATTCCTCTTATGCCACCTAGAAGTGTACTGCGATTTCCATGCCCGATAAACGGCAATAGGCTCGCGACCTATTAGGTACATTGGATCTAGCCAAATTGGCGAAACATGGGTGCTAGTTCACCTCTGCCTACCCCTTTAGGGATATAGGCGTGATTTATGTATGTATGTAGTGCCGAAGCGGAGAACTATGTAGTGCAGCTTGCTATGCTTTCTTTGTACAATCATGTCTGTTGTATGGGAGCCCCCTTAAATATTCATTTTATTCTGTTTATTAGTGTTTTTTTGTTATAGCGGCACCCTATCTAACTAGCATAGTTCATTAGATACAGCCTGGTGACAGGCGGACGGATGGACAGCGAAGTATTAGTAATAAGGTCCCGTTTGTGTACAGAATCCTTGACTGGTGAATTGCCTCGCGGCGGACCTCTCCCCACTCAAAGGGCTAGGGGACACCGGAGTGGTTTAGTGGCGTGTTCCCGAATGTAGATAGTCGGGCGAGTCCCACACACGTCAGCCGCCTCGCTAGCGGCTGGTATGGTGCGTAAATGCATTCCACTCCGCAAAAAAAAATGGGTACAGAACCCTAAAAGCACAATATTGAACATTGCTCAGTACACGCTTGTTTATATCGGGAACCCGGCAAGTTTCAATTAGGAGACCATAAATCGATGGTTCATATTATACAGGAGGCCCGTGATCCCGCATACTAATACAACTCGGTCGCAATTTAAAAGTGCCCGAAGAAAACCACTTAAGAACAACCTTTGGGTAATTTTTAAGGTGCTCTAATTGCGCGACTAATTTACAGTCACTTTCTTTTTATGTTATGTCGCAGGTAAAGCGTTGAATTGGGTATTTTCTACAGTCGCCATGTTGGCAGAACTATCTATAAGACGGTCCGTCACACACACACACTGATTTATTTGTTACATACATACATAAATCACGCCTATATCCCCAAAGGGATAGGCAGAGGTGTATTAAGCACTATATGGTCGTGTGCTGACGGTAGAGCAGAATATTTTTTATTGGTCACCACCCCGATCTCTCCCACGCGCGGCTTCGTACAAGGCGAGGAAAATGATGAATCCATGTACCTCATAAGATTTAATTTTATTCTTCAATTGTGGTCGCCCGCGGCATCACTCGCGTTAATGTCGGTTATTATATAGCGTAAAGCCTTCCTTGATAAATTGACCATTCAACTCAAAACCCATTTTTCAATTTGAGACTAGTTCCTGAGATTAGCGCGTTCAACGAACCAAACAAACAAACAGACTCTTCAGCTTTATAATATTAGTATAGATTGGACAAAGCTTAAGTACAAATAGCATTAAATTACAATGCATAATTTATAAAACCTGTGTTATAGGTACAGAGACTTCAGGTACCTATCCTTAAAAATATATTCCCGGGTCGTCTTCTGCTATTTTTCGCGTCTGTTCGTCGAACGGTAAAATCCCCAATATTCCGTGATCGCAAAGATGTGCTATTGAATTATTACACTGACGCAGTCGGGTTGCGAACTCTTCAATATCCATGCAAGATATTGAGGAAAATGTCACTTTTGCAACGCCCATGTTTAAAAACGTATCGTATTAAATATTAAAACTGTACAACAGATTGAGGATCCCTTAAGTTTACAGAAATTGTAACAAAAATATTTTTACTAGGCGTTTGCGTGATCTCCTGATGCATAATTATTAATTATAATACGTATTAGGACATTTTTTTTCATGATATCGTATAGAAATTTTAATAAATTGAAATCTCTTGGTGTGTCGTACAAGGCGACTGAGAGTTAAGTCAGCGATGAGTAATGGTTATATCACCTAGCAGTACATTAGTGCGGTTTACTTGCCCGAAAGATAGTAGGTTCGCCCCTATTACATGGGACCTGATAATTGTCGAAAGATGGGTGTTAAGTTACCTCTGCCTACCACTCCAGTGATAAATTCCAACAAATAGTTAAATGAGTTAAATATTTGTAACTGTATCCGTGGTCTAGTGGTTCGCCCACCGGAATGAAGATCCAGCGGTCCCGGGTTCGATCCCCAGGGGGGTACAAATTTGTGCTCAGTTTGGTTGGTGGTAAGACTTGTTTGAAGTCCACCTGGCTAGCTACCACCATCTTATCAAAATCTGTCGCCATAATAGTAATGTTAACAGCATTATTGTGTTGCGACAATGTGTGATAAGGTATCCAGCCCCTCTGTAGTTGATGGTTCCAGGTTCAGATTCCATCTTCAGCTCTTATCATCACTTACCTTCAGTTGAGATGAAGGGAGCTTCCCTGTCTAACATAAAAAAGGCGTGATTTATTTATGTATATCTAGATTATTTCTAGATACTTTCTAGAATTTGTACACAAATGACAATAAATACATACATACATACATAAATCACGCCTATATCCCCGAAGGGGTAGGCAGAGGTGAACTAGCACCCACGTTTCGCCAATTATGTTAGGTCCCATGTAATAGGTGGCGAGCCTATTGCCATTTATCGGGCACAAAAGTCGCAGTACATTGCTATTTCTTGGTGGTATAAGAGGAACGCTGCTGCCCATTCCTCATCACTGATTTATCCTTAGTCGCCTTGTACGACACCCACGGGAGAGATTTGTGACAATTGTATTCTACTCTGCCGTCACCACACGGCTTTAAATACCAATCATATAAATACCAATCATATTAATATAGGCGTGATTTATGTATGTATGTATATTAATATAGACAATAAATACCAATCATATTAATATAAAATAGCGATGAAGATGTCATATTTCCCGAAACGGTTCTAACCTTTTAACAATAATGCTACATTAGGGTACAGTATTAATAGACAAAGACTTGTATTACCTACACAACGTTCGTTAAATTAGCTTAGCGACAGCAGTTTCCAGGAAACTCTTGTCAGACCTAAACCGGTGTTCCAGGAAATAATATTGCTACATCATTCTGGATCAATCAAGATATTATTATACCTGCTACGTGAACTGTTCTTCACCCCTGACATTACATTTATTTCGAACACAGAATTACATAAACAAACATTTTTTGCACACAAACATTTTGGTGACTTAACACGATTCCGAATCATTGCATTCGCTACAAATTTTTTTCCTTGAATATTTTATAGGGAAACCGGAGTGCCTCTATTTGGAGGCGAGTATAAATTTCCAATACCCTGTGAATAAGCACAATCGAGTTTCTTCAGCCGTTAAAACATATTTAGAGAAAAAGGTATCGAAAATAAATTGGCGTCCCGTAAGAATGTTGGTTGGTAAGGTAAAAAATGGTTTGAAAGAACGGAAAGGTGCCAGTGATGAATTAATGTAATGGAACAGAGTGTTGGGTTATCATCATCGTCATGGCCGGTCCTTCAAAGTCCTCAATACAGGGGTACGAGCCTTATGAAGCTGTTGTTTTTCTAATACAGTTCATCCCTAGTCTGATCTCTGTTTAAATTTGCCCGTTTGTACCAAAAACGTCAGGCTTCTCTAAGACCACTTAACTCCCAGTAAAGACGTCCCATAAATTTCGGGGTTCGCATTAAACAATGGAGTGCTTAGTTCGCATAGGAATCTTTTTGTCTAAACTTTATATTAGGACGAACACGAGACTTACATTATACGGAGTAGGGAGTCTTGCATTCATACACACATCTTGTTGACCGCGGCTATATAGTTACTGTTGCCAACGTTTTTATATTACACTGGCGTAGTTTAACTGAGTGGGTTAAATACCGAAAACTATTAAACTTGTCACCAAGACTTTTGTGGGCTCCTTTTTTATTAGAATAGGTAAGTAACACATAGGAAGTTAGACCAAAGCGGTCATACATTTTAAAGCGGGCTCTCTGGTTTAATCAGATAATGTTGAAAATTGATAAATATACCCAAACCTTCAAACATTTATGATTGTTGTTTTAAAGCAACATGTTGTAATGATAATCTGTCGCTTTAGGTATACCTACGGAAACAGTTTTACACGCGAAGTGCCAGTTTTAGTCATCTGGCATTGACAGCTTGACCATCTTTGCCACATATTATATGGTACTTCTACACGGGGCATGTAGCTTGCGCATGTTGAAGCACTTGCGCAGGTTATATGCATCGTGTAAACGATTTCAGCGACCCGAGGATGTACCTGCACAAGTAACATGGAGCCTGCGCGCATATCACATCGCGCGTTACTTGTGCAGACATGCTGACAGCTGAAACGGACAAGACCCATACATAAGCAAAGTACTCGCACGGGCAGCATGCACGTGTAGCTTGACCAAGTCACTTGCGCAAATAGCCCGCGCCTTGTTTATACACTGATCAGCTAAATTGAGCATGCTGCTTCCGCAAACAGCTCGCGCCTTTACTTGCTCCAGCTACATGCACCGTGTAGCACCACCAATAATCAATCCTTCGCGCAGGACCGCACAATCAATCAAATTACCAAAAACAAAACATGCGCAATAAAAAAGCGAACTACCCTCAAACATACAGGTGGGAGCGCACGGCACCCGTAAAACGTAGACATCATATAAAACTCCGCGCACAAAATAAAACCCATGACACCGCCGCCTTTATGCCTTTTATAGGCAGGCCTGCGATACGTGTCGCGTCGAACAGGAAATACAAGCCTCGCAAAGGGAAAGCGTTATGAGCCTGGAGATATTGAAATGTCCAATGGGGTGCGCCTGGATTCCTTCAAGGGCTTTGAGTGACACAGCTATAAGATAAGATTTCTGGGCTACTTTGGGGTATGTCAAAATCTTTTGCTAACCAACTCATCATCATAATCAGCCTTTTTAACGTCTTCAGTGATGTTCTGGCGCGTTTAGTATCAGTATCAACTTTGGTATTATACGAGTCGGGGTCAGCGCTTCGTTGCGGATCGGGGCGTGGGTGGATTGTGAAGACCTATCGTTACAGACTGAGGCATGCTGCGCACTCCCCTATCTTCCCTTGGACACACGGGTTTTCGACATCTTGACGATTCATAAGTGTATTGTAATCATAATAGATATGAATAAATTAATTTTGACTTTGATGGGTCACAGGCCTTCCCTGTGGATGGAAGAATAGGGAAGAATGTGTTTGAGGATAACCAATTCGGGTATCCTAAGGTGCTTATTGGTTTGCTTACTTTTACGACATGGCATGGCACATTCTAGGTTATATTTTCGTTCCCAGCCCGACTAGCATGACCGAAACACAATATATATATATAAAAATATAGTATAGCCAATTATCGGCTAGTATGACTAGCATGTAAGATTTTTCTAACATTTCTTGTTCAAATAAAAATCAAATCCTAATAATAATTAATGATGCCAATACGATTTAGACGCGTACACTGCAAAGCCAGAGGCGGTTGACAGCTGACGTGATCTGTCACTGGCACTGAAACACGCGAACGCGGCTGCCTCGGGCGTAAACATGTACATTCGCCATATGGCGAAATTCGAGGCTGGTTCATAGTAACTGAATTTACAATTCATATTTCGGGAGGTTTTAGTTGTTTACAACTAGACTGTCGGACAGGCCTGTACGACCGACGAAATTGTAGTAATGTGGAATATTAGATTAGAATTCATGTAGAATATATAATAACATTTATTATTAACAAAATCGGTCCATAAATGACAAACATAAAAAAAAGCATACAGGTACGAATTGAATAATAACCTCCGTTTTTCCGTCGGTTGCAAACATTTAAATAGACTTGTCAGTGATTTAAATCTTATTTCTCTTATTCATACTTATCATAAGTTACAGCAAAATAAGCTCAAAATCTTAGTGGCTATGAGTTAATATCGAAAATGCTGTCATACCGATAAAACGGTCTGAATTCCTAATTCGATACCAGCTTTTGTCTAGCAGAGTAAGATGGTCTGGTATGAAAAGATGGGCATCAGTCAGGTCAATTATTAGTCAGAAGGAATCTTATTAAACTTGAATTGAACCTAGTGGTGGCTAGGTGTGAGAGGCAAAGGGCAAACCACCAACAACAGCATACCCAAAGAGGGCTGGTGTCAGGCAGGCGGCTTGCTGTAAAACCTAATCCAGAACCTTGAGTAGTATGGATTGGAATTAATCCATAATCACACTTTCCGTTCATCAGTCTCTCGACATAGTCCGTTCCGTCTCTTTTCTATGCATTCATTCATCACTGGCACCTTTCCGGTGTGATGAATGATATGAATCAAAATGGAGTGGGTGGCTTGATGACGTCTGACCGATATGAATGGAAGAGTAAACATACTGCGTCAAACCCAGATAGACAGGGAACAGGGCAGGGAGAAGAAGGTGGTTAGGTGTGAGAGAGACGACCGAAAACCGCACAGCTGCCTCGATTCACGCACCTCCTCCACCTTCTTCTTCTTCAGCCTCCGTGGTCTAGTGGCCTGCCCACCGGAATGAAGATCCAGAGGTCCCGGGTTCGATCCCGAGGGCGGTAAAAATTTGTGCTCGGTTTGGTTGGTGGTAGGATTTGTTTGAAGTCCGCTGGCTAGCTACCACCATCTTATCAAAATCTGTCGCCATAATAGTAATGTTAACAGCATTATTGTGTTGCGACAATGTGTGATAAGATAGCCAGCCTCTCTGTGGTTGAGGGTTCCAGGTGAAGCTCCATTCCATCTTTAGCCCTTATCGACACTTAACATCGGGTGAGATGAAGATCAAGAGCCTCCCTGTCTAGAATAACCTCACTAACACCTAATAAGCCAAATTTCACGTAATACCCGGCACCATTAATACCCTTGCGAAGGTTTCTTTCCATTTTGTCATGATTAAACATTGTTAAACTAAATAAATGGAAAAGTTAATTTGCCATGCCGTCGCACTGGGCCTCAGCCTTACTTTTTTATGGAAAAACTTCCCGTCCGAAGTTACTTAAACTTTCGACCTTCACGAGGCAATTTTAAATTAATATTCACAAATTACAAGTTGAGCAATTTTGACGGTGGATGTGGTAAGTTGAGTGGAGGAGCGTTGTTTTAATATCGTGTCTCTGTTAACAGCACGCGCTGCGAGGTATTCAGGTAAAGCTTCTGAAGGCAATATCTTGAAGAAATGTCTTCTACAGACATGGAAAAAAAATCAAAATTTATTCAATAAACCGGGTAGCAAGAAATGGATTGTTATTTTGATTTTTATTTGAACATTATTTAAATGTTAGAAGAATTATTACAATGTGTGTGACTAGCAAAAGTTCTAAAAATTATAGCCTTAAAAAAGGCTAAAATGTTTCGGACTTTTTCTAACCACAAATTTGTTTTTAAAAAATGGATCATAAATAATGCACATACTATTAATGGACGTGCTACGTCATCTCTTCGTCTCCCTGCCCTTATACCAATTAAGGCGGGGTCGACACTACATGTTTTCTTCTTCCACTCCTTAAGAGGAGTAGATGAGACATTAGTGAAGAGGGCTACTAATACGAAGAGGTTACTATTGCATCCTTCTTTAGATAATCCATTTTTTAATGGACATACTGAAATAAATATTGATCAAACATCAAACTCACCAAACACTGCAAAGTGATTCCTATGTGCTCATCATCTTCATCACCAGCCGTTTAACGTTGGGAAACAAGCCCTAATTATGGATGAAACAATAGAAAAATGGGTCATAACCCACCACGCTGGCCCTGAGCGCATTGCTGATGCTGCCCCAACCAACTTTTTGAAATCGAGATTTTTGGTCACCCATCCGATGACCGGCTTTGGCGAACGTTACTTAGTTTACACAATTGAAGTTAAAAATTCGTGTATTCGTATCTGGTATGATAACAATACACTTATGGAGTGTCAAGACGCTAGATACCGAAAACCCGTGTGTCCAAGAAAAGATAGGGGAGTGCGCAGCATGTCTCAGTGTATAACGATAGGTCTCCAAATCCCACCCACGCCCCGATCCGCAACGGAGGAATCATTGAGCTCCTCATTACATCTATGCAATAATGACACACAACTCCATCCCAGTGATGATCCTAGTTCATACATACATACATACATAAATCACGCCCACGTCCCAGAAGGGGCAGGCAGAGGCGAACCAGCACCCACGCTTCGCCAATTATATTAAGTCCCATGTAATAGGTGGCGAGCCTATTGCCATTTATCGGGCACAAAAGTCACAGTGCATTGCTGGGTGGTATAAGAGGAACGCTGCTGCCCATTCCTCATCACTGATTTATCCATAGTCGCCTTGTACGACACCCACGGGAGAGATTTGGGGTGGTGACAATTGTATTCTACTCTGCCGTCACCTCACGGCATCCTAGTTCATGTTAATTTCAAACTAATCTACCTCCAAATAAAACACAAAGCACAATTTAAATATTTTGTGCGCCTAAGTAACAAGAAAGTAAAGTGTAATTTAGCTCTGACCCGGCGCGACCTTTATTTCTCGTTGAGATTTAAAATATTTGCAGGACTATTCTACAACTTATCTATGTATATCTTTACTTCTATACTAATATTATAAAGCCGAAGAGTTTGTTTGAATGCGCTAATCTCAGGAACTACTTATTCGAATTGAAAAATATTTTTTGTGTTGAATAGTCCATATTATTATATCTAGGAAGACATTAGGCTAATCTAAATAAAACAACTGACAACAACGCGAGCGAATGTTATATAAAGTGTTTGGTGAGAGACTTATGACGTCATTAGGATGGGCTTGAATAATTATGAACCTTTACCAACCATAATAATTAACATAAATACTTCCCCATTCGTTATTTTCCATATATTTTATATGGAGATTCATTGTAAATACCTAGGAATTCGTTAACTTTTGTATTACATACAAACTTTACGCCTATATTAGTAGGCCCACATTTACACCCACTGTTCGCCAATTAAGTTAGGTCCCATGCAATAAGTGGCGAGCCTATTGCCATCTATCGGGAACATAAATTGTCCGGTGGAATAAGAGGAATGCTGCTGCCCATTACTAATCGGTGTCTTTACCCTTAGTGGCCTTATACGACACCCACGGGAGAGATGGGGGTGGTGACAATTGTGTTCTACTCTGCCGCCACCACGCGGCGTTAAAAATTGACATTTGTATTCTATTCGGTCGAATAGACTGGCTTCTTGTCTAGACCCCCAGTCGTTCCAGACTTTTGTAATTCTGTTGTAGTAAGCATTAAGCAAAATATTTAGTTTTAGTCTCAAATATTTGCAGAATATTCCTTCTTGCTCAGCCAGTCCCAGATGACCACACAAATTATTATTTACATCCCCCTTTACAATAAACACGGAGTTAGGGCCCCGTGGGCCGGTGCGTAAATACAGCGCTAATTACAACTATGGCCGAAGTTTCTTCGAATTTAAACATTATTTTGCTAATGTTTAAGTTGAGAATTGAGACGAGTTTGGGAAAACGTGTTAGTAAAGTATTTTATTGTGCTCTCTACAGAGATTACTTTGGAATAAACATTGGAGATAAACAAAGAATTTAAAAATAAAGTCCTTTTTAGTTGACCTTTGATTGAGTACACATCACCAACATCATACCCCGTTTGTCTACTGTTAGGTGCAGTCTTCTAGCAGTACGCCAATATGTTTGATTTAATTAACCTCCTGTTTTTCGTTTTCCATAAAGTTCATCATCACAAGCCTAATAAAGTCTCAATCTTCCAGTTGAGAAATAAATAAGCTATTTCCTAATAAAGACGAATATAGATTCGAAGGAAAATATTTAGATCTCGTTACTCTTGGGTAATAATCAGAATGTTTCGTGCACTATTTTCTGTTATCCTGAATCTTAACTTTATCTACTTTCACTGAACACCAATCACAGACAAATATCAACCATTTTCATAATATTATAAATCAAAACTATATTTATAGCCGCAGATCTACGCGAATTCTAATTGAACCCCAACATTATGTTGATCGCGGTCTGTTTCAATTTAAACCACCGTGGGTCACATCTCCAGTCACCTGTACTTCTGACGAGGAATCTGAGCACTGACGTCATCCCGCCCCCCAGCTCCCAGAAACCATCGTTATTATTAGGTCACTGATTTGAATATTGATGAAGACGCTACTATAAATTCCCCGTCATTCATTTTCAACACATACTCCAATTTCATCTCTCACCCCTACAACAGCCGGGAAGGTATCTCAGAGTCAATCATGAAGTCTCAATTGGTTCTACTCGCTGTACTCTACATGTGTTCCTGGTCATTGGGGAAGTCTCCTACTCATTTCTTCTGTGGAAGCAATCTTGCTGATACCCTGGCGCATATTTGTCCTTATGGGACCGAGGAGGTGAAGAGATCCAGCAAAATTTTCAAGAACAGCCTACATTCTTACAATGGTATGTCACCTTTGAGTTCTGTTGAAAGATACCTTAGAGAAATGGGATCTGCAAGTGATGACTTTTACCCAGTTAAGCCGTCGGAATTCGAGAGGAGCTTCGAGGACAGCGCTTGGTTTAGAGGATCTCTGAAAGGAGCTCGGGGGAAAAGAGGAGTCATCTCTGAATGCTGTGAGAACCCGTGCACATTGGACGAGCTGTTCACGTACTGCTAGAACCTTCAACACAATTCTGCTGTAATCTTTTATTAGTGGGCAGAATTAATAAATACTTAACCATTAAAACTATGCAGGTGTAAATATGGCATTCGGTCCAAGGATGAAGAAAAATTGAGTACAACAAATTGGCGTTAATAGTGGTCAGAACTTAGCATCAACTCACACCGTTACTAAAAGGTTTGTGCTTCTACGTTCCATCTATTGTATCTATCTCTTTGAAAGTCTTTATAAGGGAATAGCATGAAGTGGCTTGGAAAGAACTTCTAATAAATGTAACAATCCTTAAAATCTTTGAAGATATGAAAGAAACTGAAGAAAACCCACCGAACTCTTATATGAATTAGTGAGTAGTCATTCTACGGTCCATCTCCTCTGAAAACTTATCAGAAACTGCTGATGTTGGAGAAGATATGCCACGGCGTTGACATTTCGAGTTGTTTTACAAAGCTGTGAAAATTCAATAATGAACTGATAAAATGGAAATGTATTGCTTCCCGGCAAGAAAGTTTCACAACACATATTGGGTACAAAATGACATTATGACTCTTTTTTTATATAAAATGGTCAAACGTTTATTAGTTTTCCAGCAAAACGTGTGATGCTACTTGTACTACTCGTAATTTAGTTGCTTAAAATAAATTTTACAACTAAGAGTGAGTATTTTTTTCTTATCCTGTATAGTAAGTCCTTATGTAGAGGAAATTGTTCCCTTGGCTGTTTCTTCCAAGACCGCTTTTTGTCTAACACATTTTTCAGTCTAAGCAATTCGTCTCAATTAACTGAGTCTTAATTAAAGATTACTGTTAGTTCAATTTCCTTTTTTGTTCTTATATAATAATTTTAAAGTTCAGAAAGTGTGTCAACTTTGGTACGTGTTAACCGGTCTCATAGCTGGCTAATTCGGTGAACCACTGGCACATGACCAAATAAGTTTTGGAATCATGGTTAGTTTCATCACGTTATAAGTTAAAACATTTGGTGCAGAATTACTCTACATCAAACTGTAAATTGTTCAGAATTTGACGTCCGGTTTGATCTAATGGTCAGAACGCTGCTTATCGGTCAAGAGTGAGTGAATTTGTACATACATACATAAATCACGCCTATATCCCCGAAGGGCCAGGCAGAGGTGAACTAGCACCCACGTTTCCCCGATTATGTTAGGTCCCATGTAATAGGTGGCGAGACTATTGCCATATATCGGGCACAAAAGTGTCCCAGTACATTGCTAGGTGGTATAAGAGGAACGCTGCTGCCCATTCCTCATCACTGATTTATCCTTAGTCGCCTCGTACGACACCCACGGGAGAGATTTGGGGTGGTGACAATTGTATTCTACTCTGCCGTCACCACACGGCAACGTGTATTTGTGCCACTCAGTTAATTTTGCACACACATTAAAATTGCATTTAAGTATTTCTTATATTAATGTACATAATAAGACTCAACTCATTTTGTTAGTATTAGTCATTATATTGCTTAAAATCTATGTTAGATAAAATAATTTGGTTTTTGCCCTGCTATTTCATATGTCACAGCAGCCATTAATAGGAGCAGTCTATTCATAATCATAATCCAGGTATTGGTTACCTTTTCTTAGCTATTCGCTTCAAGTTCCTTCGCACTAATCCAAGTAGCAAGAGCGATATAAAATTTCATCTCGCTCAGCCCCCGGCATTTTCTCTAACAGAGCGAAACAGTTTCGCCGAAAAATATTCACTGTTGTACAAGTATCTACGCAACTACACAGTGCGTAGATGCACGAGTAAAATACTAATTATCAGTCACGTACACACTGCTAAGCTTGTTTCACGCTCCCATTACCCATTCTCCCTTTCCATTGCCAAGTGGAGAGAATCAAGGAGGCACTTGAAGCATGCGAAGTAACTGTAACACAAAGGGATCAGCAACATTTATTGTGTGATGCGAGGCATTGCGCAATCCACTGTGTGACACGAAATAAATACTGGGAACATTTCGGCGTTGACATTTTGATAGAGGGGCTCTGCTTTGACTTTGTGGAAAACTGAGACATGGCTCACTAGGTGGGACCATTCGACAAGAACGATCCGAACAGACAAGTAGCGTCATCTATTAGCGCGAAATAGAATTAACTAACCACGTAACTATAAAAGCACGCGTCCTACAAGGAATCATGTGGAACTTCCCCTATTCGCCTTCGATTTTCGCCACTCTCTTGTGTCGTCATCACTAGCCCTATATTGAAAGAAAATAGAGAGAATGGCCCATAACCCATTGCGGATTGGTGGGTCCAATAATGGCTTGACGTGTGTTCCGAAGCATGGAGAAACTCGAGTTTATTTTTGGCCACCCATCCAATAACCGTCCTTAAAACCCACTGCTTGGTCCTTAAAAAACATTCCGTTTGTAAAGAAAATGAATGCTTGAAAGCTCATCATAATAATTATGAGAGAAAGCTCACTGCCTTGTGGTCCTACTTTCTCCTCTCCATTCATTAACGTCACCTTCATCTGTCTTCTCTGCAGCTACGCGGTTTCCTTTCTGCTTGTATTTCTATAATGGTGGTATATTTCCTCGGTGTCACTATTAAACTAGCTATTACAGGCTTAACAATTCAATCCATTCTTGTCACTCCTTCTTTGAAAATCCATTGATGAAGTGAAGAAATTTAATACCACTGAAATGCAATGGTCATTGATAACGCTATCCATAAATTTGTTCAGCCCTAAGGCATACTCATCAGTGCATATATTTTGCTACTAAAGACGGTTGGTGCTATTCAATTTGTAGTTATCAATGCCTGCCCGGCTAGAATGACCACCGAAACACGATATGATAGAGCCATTTATCGCTTTCAACTGTCAAAAAACAATGGATTTTTAGGTCGCTCCAATTATCCATTCTTACTAGATGCCTCTAGCATGGAGGCAGTACGTTATGCGACCCAAAGCCTGTCAGCCAATTTACATTATTCCAATTTCTGCGAAGCTACATCACAAAACCAACGGAATGGCGCGACCTCGTACCGCGTCATATCTGTCGTCACTTATTTCCATAAAATAACCACACTATCATTTTCTCTGCTCAAAAGTATAGTGAAAATAATGAATAATGCAGGAAGCGCCATGCAAGCGACAAAACATCCGTCGTCATAATACCGTAATGGAAGGGAAACGCGGGAAAAACTGGAGCGGCGCGCGCTCCAGTTAACGACACCGCGTTTACTACGGCATTCTGTATTATTTTTTATAAAATAAATAGTTCTGCAACGACGACAATATTGTTAGGCGTTTCACTGGATTTTCTGGAATTTTCTTAGTACAGTAAATTTTCTGAATGCATATGTTGAAGATCTTCTTCTTCTACTTAATCCTAATTCCGAATCTATAAATGTGACTTATCTAAGTATACGTGCAACTATGTAGGACATGCTATCGCCCTTAATAAAATGAATGTTATAAAATTCCGATATTAGATGGGCCCTAACATAACGAAACGTAAGTGTTATGTTATTTCACCTCTGCCTACCACTTTGGAGATAATTGGCGTGATATCTAAACTAATATTATAAAGCTGAAGAGTTTGTTATTTTGATTTGTTAAACGAAGTCAGAACGAATTCAGAAACCTCTGCTTCAAATTGAAAAAATATTTTTTTGTTGGATAGTCCATTTATAGAGGAAGCCGCGGGCGACTAGTATGTATATAATATGTCAATCCTTTGCGCTATATCCTATCTTTTTTGGGGATTTTTTACGTTTGGCCTCAAATACACCATCCGCAATGCGAAGGGCCCAGAAAGCACAGTGGCTCAAAAACCCCCTAGGTGGGAAAACGCAGGGATAACTGTAAGTGGGTCCGCAGGTGGGAAGCGACAGTGCATCTGTCCACCTCACACGCGTGCAAAATTGCACCCTCAGAGAGGGACGGCCGGTGAAAAGTGGTTGTTAATTGCGCTTTGTTTTCGGATATCTTTTTTCAACATTGTCTGAGGTGGTTTCCGTAAATTCTGCGAAGATTACCTACGTTGCATTCGTTGCTTTTTTTGCGTGGAGCTGTGCTCGTTGCTCGTATTTAGAATGCACGCCAATATAATTGGGGCCGGACCGGTTTTGAAGACGAAATTTAAGTCACGCAAGGAATTTACGAGTATACCTATCTCCATAAAAAAAATCGAAACTGTCGCTGTCAAACATGAAAATGGTCATTGAAACCGTTCGTTAGTGATGATACACTGAGTGGTTTGTCGATACAATTACATACATACATACACACACACATAAATCACGCCTATATCCCCGAAGGGGTAGGCAGAGGTGAACTAGCACCCACGTTTCGCCAGTTATGTTAGGTCCCATGTAATAGGTGGCGAGCCTATTGCCATTTATCGGGCACAAAAGTCGCAGTAGGTACATAGCTAGATGGTATAAGAGGAACGCTGCTGCCCATTTCTCATCACTGACTTGAGTTACTACGTTACGTTACGAAATTTCGGAAAGTTTGTGCTAGAGCCTGTACTCTGTATTTTGATTTTATTACTGATGTAAAATTTTTGAATGCTGTTTGTTGACCATAGCAATAAATAAATGCAAAAAAATAAAATGAAAATTATAAAAATACATTCGTCGTGTCTGCTACCGAACAAACACATAAATCGGGATTCACTCGCCTTAGTCGGGCTAGCCATTAAAATTTTAGTCAAAACAAATGTCTACAAATAAAATAGCACAATGAACAGAACATCCTCCCATACGTCATTGGCGTAAAGAACACTGACATATTAGGCAAACATCCATTTTGTTTACAAGCGAAATGCATTCAAAATGGCGGCATCCATCATGGCGGCTCAGTTGCCCGCGGTATAAATTTGGCGCGAAGCTCGTTTAGGGTTTCCATGCGAGAAACTAAAAAAGTGCAATGGAAAAAATATGAATTCATAGTGTATTTGCAGTCTGAACAAATGAATATAAATGCGCAGCGTGTGTCGCTGTTTGGATGCAGCTTGTTTCGTTTCGATTTTGGGCCGTGTTCTTTTAGAAATAAATAGAAAAGCCTCCTGGTATTTGTCAGTTCTGTTTTTGTGCAAGCGTACCTATCGAACCATGCGTGAGGTGCTTGTTGTAGCATGTCGTTCGATACCTATTCTATTCAATGTTTTGAACTGTCTGTCTGTCCATGCTGGCCTGGGAGCGAAAAAATAACGTAGAATGTGCCAGCCCCGACTCAGCCTATGGGTGGCGTAAAAGTCGATTAAGGTAGATTGCCCGGTGTAGACCGATAAACACCTGGGGCACCCGGATGGTGGAGGGCAAATCACCAACAATAGCATACCCAAATAGGATTGGTGTCAGTCAGGCGGCCGGCTGTAAAACATATGCCAAGACCTTGAGCAGTACGGATTGGAATGATGTCCTTTCAATCACTCTCAACGTTCATCGGTCTCTTGACATGGTCCGTTCCATCTCTTTTCTATACATTCATTCATCACTAGCACCATTCCGGTGTGATGGATGATATGAATCAAAATGGATGACTTGATGACGTCTGACCGATAAGATTGAACAAAGTAACACACTGCGCCGACCCCAAATAGACTGCGGACAGTGGCAACAAGAAGATTGTAAAGGTGGAAAGTTTACTGATTTATGTATAAATTATTGTTTGTTTGTTTTTTAGATATGTAATATGATATTGTATGTGTCCTAATTAATATAAATAAAAAACATTATTGGGTATAATAAAAATGTGTTTGTAATTGTCCAACCAAGATAACGAAATTACCCTAAAAAGGCATGTGAAAAGTACGTATTGTGAATTATTTTTTTGTTCAGCGTCGTAAATCATAAATTGATGGTCACCCTGCAAACATTGCCTATTGTTTCAAGTATTCCGTAACTGACTTAAGGCGCTTTTTTAAAATCTTACAAGCAATTTAAATTCGATATGGCATGTAATATTTTGACACTGAGACACGAGTGTTACGTGAACATTTATTAAGCAGTATCAGGGCCTATCTATAATAAAGGCTTGCAAGAATCGTGACATGGATTCTAATCTGCCGTCACTACACGGCTTATCATTTACACCAATATAAACAGATAAATCAAGGCTATAAAATCTTCAAAGGGGTATGCAGACATGTGAATTAACATCCACGTTTCACTAATTTTGTCAGTTCCAGGTACATCAATTGCAGTATATCAAGGTGGTATAAGAGCATTACTCATAGCTGTCTCTACCCCTGGTCCCTTGCACGACACCCACGGGAGAGATGGGGGGTGGTGACAATTGTATTCTGCTCCGTCCACCACCTCTTTTAAGGCTGTTAAACGTTAATTATGACTGTGGCACTCCGAATAACAGGCAAAGGCTGGAGCCCTGAATTTTATTCATGTATTCATGGGGTCCCTGTATTTGTTGCTTTTACGTTGCAACGTTACGTTACGGATGTTTAAGCATTCAGTGTTTGGGATTCGGGCCGGGGTAGCACTGTTGCTCTTTATGTAAGCATTAAGCTGCTTCTACTCTGTGCTGTTCTGGCTATAATGTTACCCTGTTTTCATAATCATTATAATTATAAACTTTATTGCATCAAATTGGTGTTACAATATCTGCATCACTCGAATAGTTTGACCGCTTAAAATATTTTTTCGTTATTTTTTCACTACCGTGCCGTGTGTGACAGCAGAGTAAAATACAATTGTCACCACCCCAAATCTCTCCTACAAGGTGCCTAAGGATAAATCAGTGATGAGGAATGGGCAGCACCGTTTTTGTTATACCACCTAGCAATGTACTGCGACTTTTATGTCCGATAAATGGCAATAGGCTCGCCACCTATTACATGGGACCTAACATAATTGGCGAAACGTGGGTGCTAGTTCACTAGCACCCACGTTTCACGTTCACGCCAAATATGTCAGGTCCTCTTTTTAATTTTTAACATTGTTGGGGATCAGGTGCCATCGTTGCGGTCCTAACGATCCCACTTTAATATTTAATAAAATAAATGAAATTAAATAAAATTCAGCACATAAAAAAGTGAATCTGTAATGCACTGAATAAAAAATAGAGTAAAAGACAGCTTGTTATTTTACACGTTGCTTAGCAACAGCCACATATGTTATTTTACATAGTTGCCAAGCAACCGCAACAACATCTGCCTATATATAGGCGTGATTTATGTGTGTATATATTTTTTCGCTCCCATGCCAGCCAGCATGGAAGACTGAAACTTCGTTAACATAATAAAACCAATAGCAAATAAAGAAAATATGTAAAAACAGCACCATCTATCTATTTGGATACGCGGTGTTATCGAGACGCGGAATTGTTTTCATTGGCGAAAATGCCTGTTCCCAATTACACAACATTTTTATTGGCAAGCTTCTGGTGTGGACCGCAAATTCGTTCGTAGTGAGGCGCCGTGATGGCAGCCGCTCGCGATAATCCGCCCGAGCGGGGATTGGGCGGCGATCTACGAAAACTAATGGACGCGCATTATTGAACATGAGATCAGAGAGAAACCAAGGCTAAATGAAATAAATTATTAATGGATTCTCCCACTATCACGCATCACCAGCCCTTTAAATGTCCCCACTGATGGGGCACAGGCCTTCCCTATCCCGCCTGGCTAGCAACCACCAATACAATCTGTCACCATAATAATAATGTTAACAACATTATTATGTTCCGACGATTTATGATTTAGGCTAACCTTTCTGTGGTTGAGGCGTTGTCACTTACCATCAGGTGAGATGAAGGTAAGAGAAGTCAAGCATAAAAAAAATAAACCATTACAATGCGTCTGTTAAATTCATGTATCATAGTATCATCATTCAACATACTTCTTGAGTGCGGATACTCACATATCGCACTGAATTAAGTGGAATAAGAAGAAGAGGTGAATTTATCTCAAAAAAATATTATTATAGCCTGACCCCTTATTCATAATAACAAATCAGTTTCTAAATAAACACTGTTTTAACTAAATCACTGATTGACTAAATGACTGTCTCTTTTCATCACAGCGTAAACACGTTAAGCAAAAAATACAGACGAATTGAGAACCTCCTCCTTTCATGAAGTCGGCTAAAAAGAAACAGCGGGCCTACTGCCTAACTCAATTGCTGAAGCAAAGGCTATAGTTTATGACGGCATGCTATCACTATCAGCAATAGCTTTTGAACTTGTCACTATCAGCAATAGCTTTTGATTTTGTATGAATTTGGGAGAAAATCCGTTCCGCCTAAAAATTCAAGATGACTGCTAGCTAAATTGATAGCTGTCAATACTGCAGCCCCCGTAGCACGGGACGTGGACACATCTCTTTCAGCGGAAAGAATAGTTATTTGTTGTACGTGAGTGCAAAGTTGTTTTTTAACCGCGTGCTCAATTTTGATGACCGAGCTAGCGAAGGATTCTAAAATTGAATCACGAGCGTAGCGAGTGATTCAAAAATTAGAATCCTGAGCGATAGCGAGGGAATCAAAAGAGCACAAGGTGAAAAATCTTTGCACTCGAGTGCAACACGTAACTTTTCATCCCCCCCAACGAGGAAATTGCAAAATACAAAAAAAAAATACAATCACAACAGTTTCTGTTTTCACCCAGAAACTTCCACAACACCCTCCCATTAACCCAAACACACTCTCAACACCCACAACATTCACACCCGCAATACACACCCATCCACTCAGACACACCCAAAAAACACCCATTCACCCAGAAACACCCACAAAACACCCATTCACCCAGAAAAACCCACAAAACACCCATTCACCCAGAAACACCCATAAAACACCCATTTACCCAGAAACACCCAAAAAACACCCATTCACCCAGAAACACACACAAAACACCCATTCACCCATAAACACCCACAAAACACCGATTAATCCAGAAACACACAAAAAACACCCATTCACCCAGAAACACCTACAAAACACCCAATCACACCCAAAAACACTCAATCACCCAGAAACACCCACAATTCTCACCCATCCATTCAGACACACCCACAAAAACCCATTCACCCAGACACACCCACAAAACACCCATTCACCTAGACACACCCTCAAAACACCCATTCACCCAGACACACCTCCAACAGCCACCCATCCACCCAGCCACACCCGCAACATTCATCCAGACACATCTGTAAGTACCTAATAAAAATTACTCCGAGACGGTCAATCAGCTTGAGTCAAGCACGTTGATTTTCTGTATGTTTTTGTTCCGTTGCAAGCGTAAACAAATCAAACAGACCTAAAAAGCTTTTAAATGCTTGACTCAAGCATCAAGCAAGCGTTGTAGACGATCAAAATGTTTGCCAAGCTGATTGACCGCCACGGAACTCCTAGGTTTTAACAAATTTATGACGTGAAAAGAAAATGGCGCGCGCAAAGCAAATTACAAAAAAAGAACACCAAGAAGGTTCCGAGTCTGAGTTTTTAACAAATTAAAATAGGTTGCATGACAATTTCGGCACCATGGAGGTAGAAATAAATATGTATAATGATGTTTTGAATTCACAAACTCATTGCACACGATGTTCTAAATTCAAATTTACTTTAACCTCTAGAGGATAAAAACGGCTTTTGCACTCAGATATCGAAGAGCAAAAACGCCTTTTCCGAGATGGTGGGATGAAAAATCTTTTTCTCTCGCTCTAACTCCACTAAATCCCGAGAGAAAACACTGTCAAGTGGTGTAGAAAGATTTTGTCCACATCCCGTGCTTGGCCTACTGCTCGGTTGACAGACGCATGCGTCCGTCAACTGTCAATACTCTGCCTCGCACTTTCCTTTGTACCGCTAGCAGCTACGTATATAAATAATATTTCGCTGTTTTAATTAAGTTTTAATTAATTAGTGAAATTTTTAATCTCATTGAAAATATATGGGCAATGATTGTGACCATGCAATAAAATAAGAAAAAGCATTTGATGGTCGCGACGCCGACGTTTTACGGAGCGCTACATCATCGCACAGGCTCTGGTGTCATCAGATGAGAGTGAAGATGAAGATAGTGAAGATTCAATGACCGATGTAAAAGAGTTAGAATTTTTTTTTAATGAGTTATCGACATAAATCGTGTTTTACCAGACTGCGGTGAAACCGGAGGATGGTTAAGTGTTCGATTTGTGTGTATGTCCGTTCCTATATAACGTAACTACTTTATATAGGAACGGACATAACTTAAAATAGCCTTTCGTAACTACTCAATACCTTGCTTTCTAATAAAATATATTTATTATTTTCCTTTAAAATATTTAATTATATTATTTTTTTCACTAACCCTACTTTTGCGATCACTCACACAAATGCAAATCTCATCTTATGCCAAAAGAATTATATCGTTCGTTCACGTTAGCAGTCGTTGTATACTCTGTGCTTATTGCTGATACAATTTTAGGCGGGAGTGTTTGGCGCGTTTCGTGGTGTCAGTCAGATTCATTTTCACTAATTCAAAAATTGTTACAGAGTGGATTTTGTGCAGTGAAAGTGGTGTTATTTTGATGCACGAGCATCCGTGTTGATGTGCAATTATGCAGAATCATCGAAAATAAGTCTCATGATGTGTTTGATGTTGTGGTGAAGATCACTATAAAAGGTGGTTTTATCCATATAATCAAGCACCATCATTAACTCTGTTACTGCCAAGCACTCCCTAGATGCGTTAAAATATGTGGCACCCATATTTTAACGTAAAATTCATTTCATTCATACTTTTCACCCACTCATTATTTCATAAGATTACAGATAAAATATACACTAAAGACTTGGCTGTATGGGCTAGACCCTTTGCCTTCCCTAAAATATAGGGAGAATTAAAAAAAAACAAACAATTTTAGGCGGTCGCTCGGATAAACAGTGCATTGCTGTAGAGCTATCATCAGCAATCGAGTTAGGCGGTAGGCCCACAGATCAGTGATTTAGTGAAAACAGTGTTTTTTGAATTAGGGGGTTAGTAATAAATAAAAAATATTTGTATTGAACTACGTTTTTGAAATGATCCCTCAGTTTTTTAGTGTTAAAGTTAGGTGGGCCTAACCTATTTGCCGCAGGTACCTAATTATGCCGCATCCTCCGTTTCTACGATCTGCGATCACGAGTGACTGGTGGATTTTTGATCGATGTCAAGCGGGTGGCGCTCGATACGTATTTATCTGCTTCAGAAAACAATTTGTGGCGATATAATATATTTTTCCTGGTTCATCATCTCATACAATATTTTCTGTATCAGATATAGAGTATTTGCAATATTCGGATAACAGTTTGATCGCATAATAGCCGTCTTATATTTGAACGAGGTTTGGGGCTTCAAATAGAATTGGGGAACAAGCACATACATCAGGACACGTTTCTTGCTACGATAATTATGATAAATATTACTTTTTCTTGTAACAAGCATTATAAGAATGTTAGGCATGAAAGTGGAAGGACGTAGAAGGAGAAGAAGACCAAAGAAGACATGGATGGATTGTGTAAAGGAGAGCTTGATAGCGAGAAGAAGTAGTGGATGAGAAATTGGTGCAGGATAGAGAGGAGTGAAAGAAAAAAAAATTGTGCCGACCTCGCCTAGAGCGAGAAAAGAGCAGGAAGAAGAAAAAAGAAGTCAACAAACATAATATGCTGCAATTGAAGTGATGTCCCCTAATATATACTGTTCTGTATAGCCCCTACGGTCTATTAATGATTCAGCTTGTTTTTTCTGACTTGAACCCACTTTCCTAGGGAACGCTATTTCTGATGGTTCACTCATCACCGCACGTGGAATTCTGTGTGGAATGACAATATTCCAATCCATAGTGGTCAAGGTTTTGGCTTAGGTTATAGAGCCGGCCGCCTGCCTGACACCATCCTCTTTGGTCAATCAATATCGCTGTTCGTGGTTTACCCTCCACCATTCGGGTGCCCCAAGGTGCCCATTGGTATAAAATTATAATACCTAATATCAATAATTTTAGTAAAATTAAAGACAGTGATGAGTAATGGGCATTCCTCTTATACCTTCACCTAACAATATGCTGCGATCGTATGTGCCCGTTAGATGACAATAGGCTCGCCAACTATTTTTTTATTCTATGGAACCTTATTTATACTACCTAATTTAAATGGGATCGAATATAATTGACGAAACGTGGGTGTTAATTAATCTCTGCCTACACCGAGTATACATAAATTTTAGAAAATTTTCTTTATTTTTCTTCAAAAAAATGTACAAAAAAAAGTTAATACAAATTTCTAAAAAAAAATCCTGGTTCGCGATCGCGATTGCTTCTATTTTGTAGCGTGCGTTTTAAAACCACACCTAATCAAGGAACAGGGAGGCTGAAAATTATATTTCTAATAGCAATTCCCTATGAAAAGAAAATACGGCTCTCCGCTGGCTTTCATTGAGAGAAAATACACTCATAGTTCCCCGGGGATTCTTTCCTAATAACGCACATATGAACCGGCAAGTACGTCTGTATCCTCTGTACGTCAGTTAATTACTTGATTAACTTCTCCTTTGAAATTTCTAACGGGACCACTTGGGAATTAAATTTTATTAGAAAACAAGTACTGAGGCACAGTCAGGAGATGGGATAGGATCTGGAATAAGCCGGCAAAACGAGGGTCTTGATACACCTCTGCTTACCTCCTTGCGGATAATGGCGTGATTTATGTATCTAAACTAACGAGAATATACCCAGAACAAAAATGGATCAGAAAAATTTTAAAATACAATTTTCTGACCACTTTTTTGTTATAATTTATTTAACAGTTATAAATTTATTCCTGACCCAATGCAATTAAAGAATACAGCAACGGTGACAGCATTCAGTATTTTCCCGAATTTCCGAAATGCGTAGCCACCAAAATAAAATCGAAAAATCATCTTTTAATATTTCCCCATAGTTGTCTACATACTTACATATCCCCGCAGAGGTAAATTAACAACCATGTTTCGCCCATTATGTAAGGTTCCATGTACTAGGTGACGAGTCTAGGTGGTATTAGAGGAACACTGCTGCCCATTACTCATTGCTGTCTTACTGCCGCACTCAGAGACGTCTATTAACTTTAATGAGTAATTAATGTCAAAAATGTTCATTAAAATCTAGACCATAGACCCGGCAAGAATAGCGACTAGTTTTGAATTGTCATTTTTTGACGTTAAGTACTCATTAACTGTACGGGCGGGCAGCGAGCGGTTGTGAGGCGCCGCTTCCCGCAGGTACAGAAACTACTCCAGGGAGTAGCCCTGGCAAGTAGCTGTGGTATATGGTAGGAAACTACCCCAGGGAGTAGCCCTGGCAGATAGCTGGGAGGAAGGAGTGAGACCCAACACGGCCGATTGGAATCTGTTTATTGTATAAAATATAAAATACAGTACTTATTTGGTTTACATGGTCTGTACACATTGATAGTTATTTGTATGTCTCTCATGGGTGTAAACTGCCGACGGTGCGCTTGGTCGTCTTCTGCATGTAGGTGGCCTCGCTGCTGACTCTGCTCCTCGGGTTGCGTCGAATGTTCGACTCGTGGCTCGAACATTAACGTTATTTGACGTCTCTGAGTGCGGCAGTTAACCCTTACTCCAGGGAAGAGATGGGGGTGGTGACAATTGTATTATACTTTGCCATCACCACATGGCATAGTTGTCTAAAGGTCAAAAAAGTCCCAAGGACGACAGACAAACGAATGTTTGTAATTTTCTCCTCAGATGAAACCTTCGGCTTACACGTGTCATAACGCAACCAACCTTGCCCCGTTACAGATTGGCCCAATTGAATTAATGATTCGATCTCCATACTGTAGTGATTGGCTTTTATTAACCAAATTGGGAACATTGAATATCGTCGCAGGGTACGATAGAAGAGGATGTTATCGAATTGTTCGTCTCAGGGTAGGAAGCAAAGGATAGGCTTGTCGAAAATATATCGATATTGTTTGTTTGATATATCGATATTTTGGAGCTATATTTAATTACTCAATGTACCGATATAAAATTCCAACTATCGACAAGGTATTAAAACGATATTTTTGTTAAAAAAATTAAAATAAAATACTTATGATTTTACAAAGATTTTGGTGGTTAGAAAAAGAATTTCGAAACATTATGATCTTAAGGCGGGAATCGAACCCGCGTCCGCTGCTATCCGGGCAGGTGCCTGACCGCTCGGCCACCCAAGACACTAATTAACTTGCCGAAATTCTTCTAATCTTTACACTTCACGTTGGAAATTTATTTCTACATTTGTGGATTGTCCATTTGACTATTAATACTTTAAATAAGTTAGGGTACCCGTTGGCTTACAACGTGAAGTGTAAAAGTTAGAAGAATTTCGGCAAGTTAATTAGTGTCTTGGGTGGCCGAGCGGTCAGGCACCTGCCCGGATAGCAGCAGCAGACGCGGGTTCGATTCCCGCCACAAGATCATAATTTTGCGAAATTCTTTTTCTAACCACCAAAATCTTTGAACTAATTTTTCTAACATTTATATAATGTTAAAATTAAAATCGAATAGTACTTATGATTTTACTTTATTTTATGGCTCATTGCATAAAAGTTCGAATTAATTATATGCGTAGGAGAATATTATCGAATCGACTAGTTAGGTATGTTAGTAACCCATATTTTGGTAGTAATGGGTTATTTATTTATTTTTCGCTAAGCCCGGTCATTGGTCGATTGACCAAATTGTAGACTGTCATAATAAGCAGCTAAAATTACCAATTATAATATACCTATGAGGTATTTTTATTTATAGTTAAAATAGAAATAGATTTGTAATGGGCTTTTAGGGTCGTGTGTTACTTCTACTTTTCCGTAGTGATGAACACAGAAATTTGTTCTCGAGTCATAGTTGTTTATATGTTAATGCAGTATATTATAAATATGTATATAGTATCATTATTATGTATATTAAAATTTGTCCGTTATCTAGTATCCATAAGACAACACAGTACTAGCAACTAACTTTGGTCTAGAGGTGTGTGAAAAAAATCTAATCTAAATGTAATTATTTACGGAGATGTTTCTTAAGAGAGATTCTAGTATTTTTTTGAAACAGTAAGAAGTCAAGTCTATATTATAATTAATTTGATTAGGAATATAGACTTTTTCTAGTTACGGTGGTAACATACAAAAAGAACCCTTACAAAGCGAAACTATATTATACTATTCGCTCTCTTTGATCAAGAGAAATGAAAAATGTATTGCCTCGAGTGACGTAAACCTAGCATTATACAATGTTTTTGGTATTCTTTTTTTTATGTATTGAACATTTTATCGGTGTACAGTAAAGGACATTCTATCTATCTAGCATATTGGTTAAATTTGGTTGAAATTTGGTTATTAATGTTATTATTACACCTCTGTCTACGGTTTTGCGGATAAACTGGGGTAATTTATTTTGTCAAAGTAGTATAACTGCCAATTCCACCACTCTAACTGCAAATCAATTTAAAATCAGCAATATAATCGTAGAAATATAATAATATTTCATAATCGCTACTGCAAACAAAGGATTAATAATAGGTATTAATCCTTTCATACACTTAAATAATAATTTAAGTGTATAAATTGAATTTCGTTTCGAGAAAGTATTCAACATACCGAAACGAAATAGCTGCAACGAATCAGCCGTGTGGTGACGGCAGAGCAGAATACAATCGTCACCACCCCCATCACTCCCGTGGGTGTCGTACAAGGCGACTGAGGGCAAAAAAAGACAGTGATCAGTAATGGAGAGCAGCGTTACTTAACAATATACTGCGATTTACGTGCCCGATAAATGGCAATAGGCTGCCACTGCACATGTGTCCTAATTGGCGAAGCGTGGGTGTTGATTCACCTCTGCCTACGATACGATATAGGCGTGATATAAGTATGTATGTATGTAACATCTCTCAGACTAATCATCCGACCTCATTTTAAATACAAGCTTTTAATACAAAGTGTCTATAAGCCGCCATGGCGGATTAACGACATCTAACTAACGATACAAATTGTAGTGAATCCATCGGGCTATTTACCCAACATTATGGATGTCACTGAGATCGCACTATTACTCACGGGGGCTTAACTCGCCGAATTTTAACCGGCGTTGCTGAGGAGCGTTTGGTGGAGCCATTAAATGGAATGGCTACATTTATTTCACTATTACGTTTAAATTATGATAAAACAAGACTTACTGCCGCACTCAGAGACGTCAATTAACGGTAATACTAATGAATATGTAATACAAAAAAATGACAATTAAAAACTATTCGCTATTCTTACAGGGTCTAGATTTAAATGGAAATTTTGACATTAAGTAGGTACTCATTAAAGTTAATTGTCTCCGAGTGTAGCTGTTATTGGTCGAAATCACACAATTATACCTAAGTAAACATATTTGACCGTGTGGTGACGGCAGAGTAGAATACAATTGTCACCACCCCAAATCTCTCCCGTGGGTGTCGTACAAGGCGACTAAGGATAAATCAGTGATGAGGAAAGGGCAGCAGCGTTCCTCTTATACCACCTAGCAATGTACTGCGACTTTTGTGGCCGATAAATGGCAATAGGCTCGCCACCATTACATGGGACTTAACATAATTGGCGAACCGTGGGTGCTGATTCACCTCTGCCTACCCCTTCGGGGATATAGGCGTGATTTATGTATGTATGTAAATTTGGGTAATTCTAGACATTTTAGCGTATCGCTCGCAACGCGGCACAGCGGCATCGCGCTTTAAGATTTAAAACAAATGGGTGGGATTGGCTCGTAGCGGAATTTGTTCTTGAAGCCCGCAGATCAAGATAAAAATGCACAGCGTTTATCCAACCAGATGGATCAGACGCAATTTATGGGAACATTTATATTAAACTAGTGGTCGCCCACGGCATCGCTCGCGTTAATGTCGGTTATTAAATAGCATATGGCGATGATGATGAATTAATACCGTATATGTGTGCTTAAGTCCAGAAACCTAAGAATATAAGCCTTGAAAATCGAAAAACGTGTGTTAGTCAGTAATAAATTAGTGTACAAAGTTACAAAGATAAATTAATATTACGCACATAAGTGGTGTTCTTCAAGGCAGTGAACTTGATCCCGTGCTTTTATATTTCTGTTCAGATGATCGTTGATACATCCTTCATTATCGGTTTGGACAATAGCGTACCTACTTTCCACTTTTGTGAAACAGCCTACGTGCTACCTAAATCAAGAAGCCTATAGAAATAGTTTTGGAGGAATTAAAGTCACTAATTTATATTAGAAGGATCACTATAGTAATGAAACACGAGTTAAAATTCGAAATTTTTATTATCACATTTTGACATTAAAATATTGAGCTTTACTAACATGATAAAAATATATTAATTGAGTTTATCTAAATATCGCTACTTTCGTAGGAAGGTACAAGGACTTGTAGCGGTGTAAAAACTTATTTTAAAATAAGTCAGATTATATAATATTAAACTTATATGCTTTAAATTTCAAATCAACATCGGTCAAGTGTAGTGCACAGTAACTTGAGTTTTTTTATTTTTATTTTCGAACATCAACTATTACTAATGTTTAAATAATTATCTTAGCATTACATTACTACGCTGTAAAGTAATGACCCAACAGACAATTTTAGTTCGGCTTTGGGATGGATGTATTTGTATTTAGCAATATTTTTGATTTAATTATGTGACGAATTATTTATATTTTCAAGAGATTATCTATTAAAATATGTCAATTAATACCTCGTTATGCACCTAATGCAAATATTACTCAAAAGTCACAACATAATAATTGTAAATAATGACGATATACTTAAAATATACAAGTATTGACTATAACTAATTAGGTACTTCAAGCACCCATTTTTCACAATTATCCTAACTATACATTACGCCATATTCGAGAGACTCAGTCTGACCCATAAAAATATATTACTCTCGCATGATAAACAAAGACTAATAAAAATATTCACATTCAACAGACAAGTTGATGAAACATGTACTGAATATAGCATAACTAACAATCTAAACACAGAACGTAAATTTAATAATAATGGTAACATTAATATTATGAATGTTTACGAATCACAGTCAGAAGGTTAATCACATCTTTGAGTCATCGTCGGTAAACCATTTCTTTAAATTTTGAATGTGAAGAAATTGTGGATAAACAACATATAAAAATCATCGTTGGATTGTATGCAGTTAAGATACGCGATCCAATAAGAGCGTCCATCATTTTAAATAATAATAATACAGAAGTTTGAGTCCTGCTTAACATTTGTCAAAATTGACGTTTTTCCATGCAAATTCTGAAAGTAATTGTCCACTTAACTTTATAAGCAGTGCTCAAAATTTGTGTAGCGTTTCTGTATTCGGGGGTCTACCCCTAGGGGATATACTCGAGTGACTTATGTATGTATGTCTCATTTAGTAAAACCATGGATCACCATAACGTACCAAATACGTGCTAATTAATGACTTGAAACTGTAAACGTATTTCTAAAACAAAATAACACAATATACACTCAATTCGTTGTTAATAAGATCACTTAAGATCACATGGCAAGAAATCAAAATAAGTACAACACTTATATATAATAACAAAATTATATGAACGATTTCTATTGAGATAATGAAGACAGATTTGTCGGCTTACAGTCATTTCGAAGAAAAAAGGTCACAGGAAATATTCGTCAGATTGATTTTCTATTTTTCCTGCTTCTATATATTATGCTTTACGTGCAAATTATGTGACCTATTTTACTCTGTAATCATTTATGTAACATTCATTTAATCTTGAAATTACTTACATACATTTTATATGGATACATTAAAGTCAAAGTCAAATTACTTTAACTTTAATAATTAGGTCGCTATTATTAACTACTCTGCAATAATAGCCGCAATTAAATAATTGTATAAAAACAAATTAAAAGAATTCATCAACAACAAACATAAAAATCTAAAAGAATAGTTTCCTTTTCAGGCTTGGCTCTGTATATTTTATCTTACTTAACACACTTCGGCAACTATTCAACGAACTACCTATCTACTTATTCATAAAATATGAAATATATAAAATATATCTTTATGATAAAAAAATAGCACAAGTCTCCTTGTATTTTCTCTAAAACTTAACACTTTAATATAAGAAACTTTAGTGATGATTACTATTAATAAGGTATCTCTCTCCTGATGACGTTCAAATCTGAAAAAAATATATCAATTATAAAATATATACTTACAGTAATTTTTTAAACACTAACCTTATACCTTTTAAGCATCTCATCGATCGACAAGTAACAATGTTATTAATACAATTGGTTAACTTTAGAATTACGAAAAAAATGTAAGGAACATCTTGAATGAATTTTCTTAAAAATTTCTTTTTCTCAAGATAGTTCTTGCTATAGCTGCTTGTATTGATAAGATATTAATTGTTTTAAGATTACAAGTGTATTAAAAATAAACCTGTACCAGAAAATTAATCCATTAAAACATTTTCGTTCTTAAACTAAAACAAAACTCATATAATAATTATGGATACTCAAAAGCTTAATTTGTGTTTGAAATTTATATTCAGCTTATTTATATTTTAGCCATATAAATATTATATTTAGTTCTGTAGTATTAATAAAAACTGTATTGTTCTAGTATACAATACAAACTCCCCTATGACAGATAACATAAACGTATTATTATTAGCCAGGAAAGACGTTATACCCAAAGTGCGCATCATTTCAACTCACTCAATATATACTGGTCTATACTAGGCCCATTGACGAAGCGGGTATCGAACCCGGGACGGAGATCTTCGAACAACCGGCGGATGTCATCGTTGAAGTTCCACAGTAGGAAGCGGTAGTGGCTTTTCTCCAAGTCCACCATTACCGACATCAGGTTCTGAGGAAGACATAAACGTAAAGTAACTAAAACTTCTCCTAGCCCTGTTCCCAGTCTATCTGTAGGCCTATAGTCTATTTTTTATCTCAGATACTAAATTGACAGCTGCAAATGTCATGTTCTATTGTTTAATGAACTCTAAACAATAAAACATGATATTAAATATATTGTTTTAAGCTTACGTGGTCACTTGCATCTCTAGATTGTGAAAAAACGGTCAGTCATCCGTGACCATGGTGCATGTAACTGTGCCAAAATATCGGAATCCAAAATCCAGGTACTTATTATTTAGAGTTGAATAAACAATAAAACATGACATTTGCAGCTGTCAATTTATTATCTGAGATAAACAAAATAGACTTGACAGTGTTTTGTCGCGGGATTTATTGGGAGTTAGAGCGAGAGGAGCTTACAAGCGCAGTGGCATAGCGCCTGCGATTGCGTAAACTAAGGAATATGTTCTAAGGCCGGTCACTGGATGGGTGACTAAAAATTTACTATCTCGAGTTTCTCCGTGCTTCGGAAGGCATGTTAAGCCGTTGGTCCAGGCTGCAATAACGACTTAATTAACCCAACCCGCACTGGGCCAGCGTGGTGGGTTATGGCCCAATCTCCCTATGTTCTTCCATCCATAGGGAAGGCCCGTGCCCCAGCAGTGGGGACATTTAAGGGCTGGTGATGATGATGATGTTCGACTTTTACGACACTCATGGAATAAGTCGGGGCTGGCACATTCTACGTTATTTTTTCGCTCATGCCTGTAATCAAAATCGTACGTTTTAGTATAATTTTTTGGGAAAAGTGTCCATTGCATTGGTACATATGTTCTTTAAAATAATACATAAAAATGGATTGCTGTCCGTTTGTCTCGCTAAAACTCGAGGACGGCTGGGCCAATTTAGCTATTTTGGCGTTTTCGCGGAACTTTTAAATTGCATTATTCAAAACATATTTTTTATATTAAAATCGATAGTTTTTACAAAAATATAATTTATTTTGGGTAAAGTAGACACGTAAAACCAAACATGGTGTAGTTTTTCAAAATTAGTCATCATGCCTATTGCGAGGGACATAGTAAAAACATCAATTTCATTTTCCCATAATAAACTGATTTCCTGTCAAACATTTGACGTAACCATGGCTACGGGATAATTCATATGGCATAACAACGTATGCCGGGTAACTAGTAGGTAATATATTTCCCAAAGTCCAAACCCACCTCGGCAACGCCGACGTCCACGTGCGTCAAATGTTTCGCGTCAAGAACCACCACCGAGTGGCGCGCCCTCGTCGTCTGTCGCCGCAACACCCGGGGAACATACTCGGCGCCCGCGTACGACAGCGGGCCGAGCAGCGTGACGCAGATGCAGTCCTGGTTGCCAACCTGAGGGCAATGTTGACATTACACATAGTCATACATACACCCGCACATACTCACACAGACATACTCACTCACCAACAAACACACACAAACACACACACACACACACACACAGACAACTACTCTCAAACACACACACAACTACTACTATAATCCGACAAGTTCGTCCGCGACCTTCCTGTGGTGGCAGGGATGGGGCACTCTAGATGTTAGCGGGGGCGGGTGATGCGGATGATAATGATGATGACGAGTTTTTCCTCGTCGGACTTGTCGGAACTTAGACGTTGTCGGACTATACAACAGCGGCCACTGAGCAGTCGCAAAGAACTAATATAACCTCAGAAAATAAAACCAAAAAAATTTGGAACAAATTATTATCAAAGAGTCACTGATGATCATTACCCAATAAACAGACGGTAAGTTATTCTTTGAAGATATTCAGTTTGCTTACTGTTCCATACTGGAACACCTTATCTTTTAAGTGGCAACACAGAGTGGGAGAAAGCAATTTTTTTTATATAAGGTATTTTAGTTAGAATTGTTGGGTTGGCGATCTGCTGGCGTCATGTTCTGGAAGTTTCTGTTTCCGTTGGCAATCCACCGCCCCTGAGTTTTTTCCTACCCTACACTCACGCGCGAACCAGTCCGCCAATTGCCGCCGCTACGCGCGCATCTCCTGTTACCTATTGCGCTCGCGATCCACGTATTCGCCGCGTGTTTCTTTCTGAAGATTACAAGGGCACCTATGGACCAAGTGTGTGATACATAGGCTGAAGTGAGCTGACGATCTCAGGCCATCGCCATTCGACTGCCGAGTCCTCGGTTGCAGATTGTGGAAAGGGCATGGTTAAGGTGAGTCGCCGACCCCTAGCTTAATATTGCACACTTACATTGATGGTAAATGAAACAATACCTTATGTACTTATAATACACTCCCATATTAGCTATCTAGTATATTTTAATTTTATACGTATTCGTGAGTTTGATCTGTACAGTAGCTTTAATTTAAATTTCTACAAAGTATTGTAATTGTAATTTTATTAATTTTTTTATCAAGAGTATTGATAAGAAGGAGCGTGTACTACTGACACAAATTTTCCCCTTAAGCACCTAGTAAGTAGTAAGGGTGGCTATCCACGGTTGATTGTGAAACGTTTTGTAACAGAAATAAATTACTTTTATGTCACACCTGACCTTAAAGTAAACTTTTCCACCCGCTACTCGTACGGAAAATCCTACGTCCTGTTCATGGGGTGACATAGAACTATGATTTTACATCGGCTATGATCTTACTTTTGTTTTATCGCCCTTGGTATACTGGGTGTAACTGAGAGGTGTAGTCATATTTAAAAGGGTTAATCAGGCCATCAAACTGAACAACTTTCACTAAGGAACCAAAATCGAAATCTCAGAAAAAAAATCACTTCGCCACACTAAACCGACAACCAGCCGACATCAGTTTGTATGGGAGAGTGTTTATTTTTCTGAGATTTCGATTTTGGTCCCTTACCGAAAGTTGTTCAGTTTGATGGCCTGAATAACCCCATTAAATATGACTTCACCTCTCTGTAACACTTTGTATAATCAACTATTTAAAAGTCCCTAAAAATATCTTCTTCTCCCTGCCCTTATCCTAAAAAAATAAAGAAAAAAAAAACCTTTTCATTTATTTCTTTACCTTGAAAGGGCGCACGGGCATCGGAGGCCTGGCGGCGGCGGCGAAGCCCCTCAGCGCGTCAGCTAGGGCTCCGGCCAGGATGCCGAACTCGAGGCCGGCGCCGGCGCCCGACACTAGTGTCGCCGCGAACACGGCCAGCTGGGCCTCTGGCGGTAACAGTACAAAATGGGAGAGATTTGGGGTGGTGACAATAGGGATGATGGATGACACTAACAAAGAATCACTGTTATAATGATTTATAATAATAATTTAGGATGAGGGGATTCGTTAATAGTCACTTGATATCAGATTATACTTGTGATTTATATTTATTTTACAATAATAAAAGTACAAAAACTTAGCAATCCGCCATATTTGCTAACGCCGCGTGGCATCAATATTTAGTTAACTTCATTTTGACATTTTATTTGCCAATCAAATTCACTAGCTTAATATAGAAACAGGCCTTTTTACGGAATAGTGACGTCACACAGACGCCATTGCTATTTTGGCGTTTTGGCGGAAATTTTAAATAGCATTATTCAAAACATGTTCTTTCTATCAAAATCGAAAGTTTTTACAAAAATATAACTTATTTTAGGTAAAGTAGACACGTAAGAAAAACGTGGTGAAGTTTTTCAAAATGCGTCATCACGCCTTTCATATACATATCGTGAAAATTGATCAAAATGTCACTAACTGCCGCACTCAGAGGCGTCAATTAATTTTAATGAGTATTTAATGTCAAAATTTTTTATTCAAATCTAGACCGTAGACCCGGCAAGAATAGCGACTAGTTTTGAATTGTCATTTTTTGACGTTAAGTACTCATTAACGTTATTTGACGTCTCTGAGTGCGGCAGTAAGTGAGTCTCCTAAGGCATCGATATATGGCTATGTTAGAATGGGTTATGTTAGAAGCTCGCTAGCGCAGTGGCATAGCGCGCTTGGCCTGCGATTGCGTAAACTTAGCAATGTTAGCTAAGGTCAGTCATTGGATTAGTGACCAAAAATTTATTATCTCGAGTTCCTCCGTGCTTCGGAAGGCCCGTTAAGCCGGTGATACCTGCATCTGCAGTCGTAATACCGGTTAACCCGCACTGGGCCAGCGTGGCGGGTTATGGTCCATTCTATATTCTCCCATCCATAGGGAAGGCCTATGCTCAAGCAGCGGGGACATTAAAGGGCTGGTGATGATGATGATGATGATGATGACAAACAATAACCATGGCAATTTATCGATATTTAAGAGATGCGATTGCGATTCAAAAAATATTGACATCACTCGGCGTTTGACCTAATAATAATATGGCGGATTGGTAAATTTTGTATTTTTATAAAAGTAGAAGAGTAGAATACAATTGTCACCTCCCCAAATCTCTTCCGTGGGTGTCGTACAAGGCGACTAAGGATAAATCAGTGACAAGGAATGGGCAGCAGCGTTCCTCTTATACCACCCAGCAATGTACTGCGACTTTTGTGCCCGATAAATGGCAATAGGCTCGCCACCTATTACATGGTACCTGACATATTTGGCGGAACGTGGGTGCTAGTTCACCTCTGCCTACCCCTTCGGGGATATAGGCGTGATTTATGTATGTATGTATTGATTAATTTTATACCACTTACTGCTATTCCTCCTTAAAGTGTGCACTTACTAGCACCTTTACGGTGCGATGGATGATATGAATCAAAAGGGAGTGGATGGCTTGATGAAGTCTGACCGATATGAATGGAAGGGGAAACCTACTGCACCGACCCCAGATAGCCTGGGAACAGGGCAGGGAGAAGAAGAAGAAGATTCTTCATGCATGATGCGCGTCACTATCTTACAAGTGAATAAATAAATAAATAAATATTTAGCACTTGTGTTATGGATACTAGATGACGGACATATTTTTAATACAATTATGTATATAAATGTTGAAAATATACTACATAAACATATACACAACCATGACTCGGAAAGAAACATGTGGTCATCACAAAGTTTGCCCCTACCAGGATTCGAACCCGGGACCTCTTGGCCAATACCCAGCAATCTGAGCATTCGACCAAGGCGGCCGTGAATACTGCCACACTATTTAAGCCACTCACTGCTATTCCTCCACAGGTGCCTCGCGATGGAGAGGTCCACCAAGGCCGCCATGGCCACCACGATGACCGCGGCCAGTGCGGCGCGCGGGATGAAGGAGAACGCCTCCGTCAGGAGGGTCACCGACAGCAACACCACGCACGCTGCAACCGAGGAGTTACACTTAATTCGCCCTTCTAAATGTTGCCATGGCGCTATCTACAAGGTGTAACAGAGAGGTGCAGTCATATTTAAACGGGTTATTCAGACCACCAAACTGAACAACTTTCGCCAAGGGACCAAAATTGAAATCTCAGAAAAAATAAACACTCCCCCAGACAACTGATGTCAGCTGGTTCTCGGTTTAGTATGGGGAAGTGGTTTTTTTTTTTCTGAGATCTCGATTTCGGTCCCTTAGCGAAAGTTGTTCAGTTTGGTGGTCTGAATAACCCGTTTAAATATGACTGCGCCTTTCTGTTACACCCAGTATACCCCATTCACTTGCGCTTGAGACAAAATGTAAACAATCTAGAAAGTCTCTCTATCTATGAAATGCCCTTAAAAACAAGAAACGTGTATTCTAAAATACATCATCAATTGTAGACAAACAAAACTGTTAGCTGCTTTGAAATATTGGTGTTACACATTTTTATTGTTGTATTTTATATTAAAAGACACATCAAGATTGTTTACATTTTGTCTGAAGCCCAAATGGATGGGGTATAGATGACTGAAGCTCCAAATGGTTTCGTAATTGTCATAACTTGAAATGAATTCAATTGGCGAGAAAAATATCATCAAAAATGAGATGTTCCAAAATGTATGGACTGTGGCCCATACATTTGTACAGTTACTAAACATGTAGGCAATAATTTATAAAACAGTTCGTAATTGTTAAATTCCTATTTTTAAGCTCTATTTTTGGCTAGCTGTACTTAAGTTTAGGCTTAGATTGCAACATAACAGCCTAGCCTACCGTCATGTCGGAAGAAAGTTATTTTATTTTTAAACGTTATTTTATTTGTCATGATGGGTACCTACTTACAGATGTATGTGATTTTAATGGTTTTAAAATATAATTATTTTTTGTTGTAAATAATGAACTCTTCATTACCCTTAATAAACGAGCCAGCCGGCGTCATCACCCCACTGGCATGGTTCAGAGCGGTCCTAGTAAAGGACCCTGTGGCAGGCATGCACTGGCAGAAGGACGGGAGGATGTTGCACAGGCCTATCGCGATCATCTCTTGTGTCCCATCCACTGGGGTACTGCCCGCTGGAATTGTTGGAACACTTAGTATTTTGAATTTTAAATTTAAACACTAGCTGACCATACACATTATCCCGCAGCCATGGTTACCATTTGGTGCTTCCATGCCCAAACACCGTACCGAACGGACGAACGTCAAATGTTTGACAGGAAATCAGTTTATAATGGAAAATGAAATTGTTGTTTTTAATCGCAATTTATCAATATTTTCTCACCTTTCCTGCCTTGCCTGGCCCGAGACAATCATTTCAAAACCTAAATCAGCTAAATCAGCCTAGACGTTCTCGAGTCTTAGCGAGACAAACGCACAGCAATTCATTTTTACATATAAAAGATTATACAACATGTAACAGGAGTCTTCCATGCTGGCCTGGGAGCGAACAAATAACGTAGAATAGGCCAGCCAGGCCCGACTCATCCCATGGGTGTCGTAAAAGTCGACTAAGGGAGATTGCCCGGTGTAGACCAATAAGCACCTTGGGGCACTCGAATGGTGGAGGGCAAACCACCAACAACAGCATACCCAAAGAGGGTTGGTGTCAGGCAGGCGGCCGGCTGTAAAACCTAAGCCAAAACCTTGACCAGAATGGATTGGAATGATGGCATTCCAATCACTCCCTCCGTTCATCGGTCTCTCGACATGGTCCGTTCCGTCTCTTTTCTGTACACTCATTCATCACTAGCACCTTTACGATGTGATGGATGATATGAATCAAAAGGGAGTCAATGGCTTGATGACGTCTGACCGATATGAATGGAAGAGGACACATACTGCGCCCACCTCAGATAGACTGGGAACAGGGCAGAGAGAAGAAGTCGGTAAATAGTAAGATTTTTACCTGGCTGGCTGCAGCATACCATACAGGCCGCTAGTTGAACGGCGCTGTTTAGTAAAGAGGCTAGGCTGTTGATTGATAGCTAATTAAGCTGAAGAAAAAGTTCGAAAAATTATGGTCTTGATGCGGGAATCGAACCCGCGTCTACTGCAATCTACGGCCCACCTGGATATGCACCTGGCATATCCAGGTGGGCACAAAAATCTTTGTACAAATTTTTCTTACATTTATATAATGTTGAAATTGAAATCGAATAGTTGGTTGCGACAAATACATCGGATAGAAGATACGAATTTCACTCACCAAAAGCCTTGGCGATGGCAATCGTCTCCAGTATGGCGACCAGAGGCATCACGAATCCCTCGCCGCCGAATATTGACAGCATTCCGTCAAAGTTGACAGTGGCGTTGTCCACCGTCGTGCTGAAGGGGGGAGGCCCGAAGGCCGGGAGACCCCCCTCTATTTTGCCTGCACAAGAATTTGGGCTTAGGTTCGGTGAGAAAAAGTAGCGTTAAAAAAGTTGTAGAAGCATCAAGGTCCACTTTTATATAAGTACATAATTATTGCATGTTGTTAATTAAAAATTGTATCCTGATGTAAATATATTTTAGGGTTGTTTTTAAAATAACTATAATTTTGAAATAACAAACTGATTTATACATATTCGCAAAAGATGTTGCTTTTTCAATTAAGGTATTTAAAAAAAACTTGCGAACCCAACAACTAGGGTAACAAGAAATGGACAGCAGCGTTTCTCTTATACCACCGAGCAATAAACTGCGATTATCGATGGGAATAGGCTCGCCACCTATATTACATGGGACATAAGGCTAGGTAAGTGGGTTAGGCGAAACATGGGTGTTAAATGTGTTTCGACTGTGTGTAGTGTGCCTAGCCGTTCGGGGATAAATAGGTGGGATTCATGTATTATATGTATGTATCTTATCTATTCTAATATTATAAAACTGAAAGTTTGTTTGTTTGAAGCTAATAGTTTGTTTGTTTGTTTGAAAGCGCAAATCTCAGAAACTACTGATTGAAATTTAAATATTATTAATTTTTTGGATAGTCCATTTATTGAGGAAGCTTATAGGCTATATAACATCACGCTACGACCAATAGGGGCTGAGCATCAATGAAAAACAGTATTAATCGAAGAGGAAACATACTGCGCCGACCCCAGCTAAACTGGGAACAGGGCAAGAAGCGGAAATATCTTATACAATACAGCCACTCACCGGTCAAAGCAAACGGCGCAATCTTGTACAAGTGCAAGACGTAGGCGAGCAGTGCCGCCCCGAACACGACGATGGCATTCCTGGCTCGCACCACGTACCTCCACACCTGGGCGGCCCTGACGCGGCACGCGGAGTCTATGCCGGACACGGACATCGCGGAGTGCTGGAGGTAATAATAGGCATGACGACGACAATAGTAAAGAAACACTGAAATCATAATTTAAGATAAGGTTTATTCGATTTTAATTTTAACATTATATAAATGTTAGAAAAATTAGTACAAAGATTTTGGTGGTTAGAAAAAGAATTTCGAAAAATTATGATCTTGAGGCGGGAATCGAACCCGCGTCCGCTGCTATCCGGGCAGGTGCCTGACCGCTCGGCCAACCACCAAAATCTTTGTACTAATTTTTCTAACATTTATATAATGTTAAAATTAAATCGAATAGTTTATAAAGCAAACCCAAGCTTAACCGAACGCACGGTATTTGTAAAAATATCTGCTTTGGAATGTTGAAATTTATTTCTACATTGCGAGGGTACCCGTTGGCTTACAACGTGAAGTGTAAAGGTTAGAGGAATTTCGGCAAGTTAATTAGTGTCTTGGGTGGCCGAGCGGTCAGGCACCTGCCCGGATAGCAGCGGACGCGGGTTCGATTCCCGCCCCAAGATCATAATTTTTCGAAATTCTTTTTCTAACCACCAAAATCTTTGTAAGATAAGGTTTGTTAAAAATCACTTGTTCTCAAATTATACTTCTTCTTATTCTGCCTGCCCTGTTCCCAGTCTATCTGGGGTCGGAGCAGTATGTTTCCTCTTCCATTCATATCGGTCACACGTCATCAAGCCATCCACTCCCTTTTGATTCACGTCATCTAATACACCGTAAAGGCGTGATGAATGAATGTTTAGAAAAGAGACGAAACGGACCATGTCGAGAGACCAATTAACGGAGAGAGTGATTGGAATGAAAACATTCCAATCTATACGGCTCAACGTTTTGGCTTAGGGTTTACAGGCGGCCGCCTGCCTGACACCAACCCTCTTTGGGTATGCTGTTGTCGGTGGTTTGCCCTCCACGATTCGGATGCCCCAAGGTGCTTATTGTTCAACACTGAGCAATCTCCCCGAGTCTACTTTAACGACATCCATGGAATGAGTCGGGGCTATTCTACGTTATTAGTTCGTTTCCAGGCCAGCATAGAAGACCTATGAAAAATATAGGTACTAAATACTTGTGTTTCTGTAGCGCTCATACGTAACCGCGACAGAGTGGATTCTCACTCCGACCGTAAAAAAAACTGGAACTCACCTTCAGAATAACTAGAGCTATAATGGTGACGACGCCCAGAACGGTGTCCCACAGACGCACGGTGGTGATGTTGGTGAAGAAGTTGACCATGGCACTTATGAACGTGTCGCCGGACGAACCTGCGGAAGGTGGAAATAAAATAGAATATATACAAGTCTTAATACTGAGTTACATAATAATTGTAAAATAAGTTACAATTAGATCATCGCTATCATACCTTAATTTTAGTAGACATGCAAATGTTTCCAGAATTTTGAGAAGTTACAATATTAATTGCAATTTTAAATTGACATAAACATATTAATTAATTAAGTACCTACAATTATAGAATAATAACAATGCATATTTAAAGTCCGTACCCAGTATAGTAATAATTCATTAAATGTCACAATTAAAATCATTTCTTCGCCATTTTCCCCAAATCAATTAAATCAAAACATAATAATAAGTCATAAAATCATTAAAAAAACACTTTTAAACGGTATATGATTAGCCGCCACCTTTCCCAACCGTAGGCGACTTAGGGTGATTTTGGTGACCTGTGGCCGTACCATGAAGTATTAGGAAGATCCAAACGCAGGTGACTAAGGGGGACGCCGCTCTACTCGGCTTATAGCACTGTATCACTTTAACAATGGGAATTGAGTCGCGTTTAGAGTATGTGATAAGGCTCCTGTGCATTTTCCCTCACTAATATTCACCGCATCGTCTGTATCCGCAACCCCACTTTATTCGTTACCTAACTTTTTTTCGCTACTACCCTCGCGAGGTGGCAATAATAAACCACTCAAAACGGCGTACCCTAAATTGTGTCAGACAGCTTACCGGTCATAAAACTTATCCAAATTTTAGAGCAGTCTTTCGCTATTACGTAACTTAACATCGCATAGTTTAATAACAACATTGAATCCATTTGCCCTTAATTAATGCTATACGATATTTCTTTCTTTTATTGATTGGTGTGTAACTATTATATAATGATTACTGCTATTACTCATCGTTGTAACAGTTTGAAGGTTAATGCGTTACATTTGAATATAAATTAAGCGAAATATAGGTGTTGGACATGCGGGTTACATTCAGGGCATCCCGAATCTGAACAATTTAGTATATCCGCTAGAAGACTTTAGAATTATTATTTAGGAAATAATATAAATATGATTTTTCTTCATACAAGAACTAAAATATACATGAATTAAAATGGTGGTCATAATAGATTAGCACTGGTATTATTATTATCAATGACTATTTATTTCTAACGCAGTGGTAAACATTACTTAGGTTAATAAAACAGAGGCGTAACCAAAAAACTACTATTCTCTACTCCCTTTGCGAAAAGTTCCAATCTTAAATTGATTTTCAATTACTTTAGTATACATATTGGCGCCATAAGTTTAACTGCCGCACTCAGAGACGTCAATTAACTTTAATGAGTAAAAAATCTAGACCATAGATAAGACGCATATTTTTCGAATAGACAACGTTTCCAACTATTGTTTGATTTGCCATTTCCGTGCTCGCAGCGTGCGTAAAATGCCACTTTCAGGTGTTGTGACGTAAAATATCTTACCCGATGTCCCGAATAAAGTCTTCAATTGCATGGCTCCTATCTGCAGCGCGGCGGCGGTTGTGAACCCGCTGATGACTGGCTTCGATATGAAGTCCAAGAGGAAACCTGGAGCGAAAAGGTTTCGACCTTACAAAAATGTCTTATAAAATCCCCCTACCCATCAGGAAGATTTTCAACTTTCCCAGGGAATGCCTAAGGAGTTCGGATCGTAACGAACTGTCGTGTTTTAAAACTAAAATCAACATCAATCGCCTTCCATCGGAATAGGACTTGAAGTTACTGTTAAATTTATTCTAGTTCACCTCTGCCTTCCCCTTTCGGGGATATAGGCGTGATTTATGTATGTATGTATGTATGTATGCAACTAGAATAAATTTAACAGTAACTTCAAGTCCTATTCCGATCCCATTCTAAATTTTGCATTTGAGTAATTATTCGCAAAATTGATGAATTACGCAAAATGGATTATTTGCGCAAAATGGATTAATTGCGCAAAATAGATTAACTGCGCAAAATGGGTTAACTGCCCTAAATGGATTAACTGTGCAACATGGATTAATTGCATTAAATGGATCATTTGCGAAAAATGGATTATTTGCTCAAAATGGATTAATCGCGCAAAATGAATTCACTTCGCCAAATGGACTCATTTTGGTTTTAAGCGCCACTTCCCAGTAATTACCTACTCACCGAGCTGAAACACCCCCAGCAGTAGTATGCAGCATCCAGACAGAAAGGCGGCCAGGTACGCGAAGTCCACGGACTTGGCCACGTACTTGGCGAGCAGGGCGGCCAGAATGGCCGTGGGGCCAACCGTCACGTCCTTACAGCTGCCGAACAACATGTACACCACTCCCGGGAATATGCTGGAGTAGAGGCCCACCTGAAATAAATAAATATTTTTTTATTTTTACACTCACACCTATCATCTAGCCCAAAGTAAGTAGCCTAAGCACTTGTGTCATGGATACTAGATGACGGGCATATTTTTAATATAATTATGTATATAAATGTTGAAAATATACTACATAAACATATATATACACACAACCATGACTCGGAAACAAACATTTGTGGTCATCTCAAAGTTTGCCCCTACCAGGATTCGAACCCGGGGCCTCTTGGCCAATACCCAGCAATCTGAGCATTCGAACAAGGCGGCCGTCAAACAATCACAATAGTTTCACAATCGTTAAGATAATGATCCAAATCCACAACATATTGCCCGGCCCCAGATAAACTTGGAGCAGCCCGGCTAGAATGACCACCCAAACACGATATGATATAGCCGTTTTTCGATTTGAACTTACAAAAATATTATTGGATTTTCGACAGTTCAAAGCGGCTATATCTTTATTATAAAGCCTTAGAGGATTCAAGTCGGGCTTATTCAAGTATTAAAATCCAATGATTTTTAACGGTTCGACACCACAAATGGCTATATCATATCGTGTTCCGGTGGTCATGCTAGCCGGGCGAGGCAGAAAGAATATGATGAATTGGTAAATAATTCTGTTATTCCATAGATACGGCTATAATTATGTAAAATATATGAGTTTACCATGCAACACTTAGTAACCTTGGAACCTACAGTGTGGCATGTAAGACTACAGGCAGATAAAGAAGTACAAGTACACTACAAACTGTGTTTCTTTTAAATTTGTAATGAACTATCGTTGATGTCTTGAATAACGAGGGTAAAGTCAGGTTATTTTAAAATACTTACTTGAGGGGGAACTCCAGCAATAATAGCGTAAGCAATGCCTTGTGGTATCGATGTCAACGCGACTGTAACTCCTGAAAAAAGAGTTTAATTTATATTCATAAAAAAAAGTTATAATGATGTTACTAGTTTACATTACAGTCGATGTAGAAACTTTAGCTATAACTACTTAAGAAAAATTTACATTTCAACTACAATCAAATTGGCAAATACATTCAAGAGCTCGCCTTGTATCTTACCCCCAAATACAGAAACGCTAATCAAAGTTTGAGTCTTGCTACACATTTTAATACAAATACGTTTTTCCATACAAATTCTGACAGGTAATGTCATCTTAAGTTTTTAAGCAGTGCCCCAAATTTGATTAGCGTTTCTGTATTCGGGGGTTAAACTGAATAGTTCTCAAAAGAAGTCAAGAAATTATTTGACTCACTCTCTCCAAGAGAAGCAAAAATGTTATCATCATCATTACACGACTTAATATAGGTAAAGTATCTATGCTTGCAAAATTCGGAAGCATGGGTATTCATTGTATTACAGTGATCTATTCACGATACCAAACTGCTGAAAGCTTTTAATTAAGAGGATATTACAATTGAAACTATTGAGATTGAATATTTTCTTATTTTCTGAAGAATCCTCTTACCTGCAATAGTGTCCCTGAGTAGCCACTCCAGGTTGTACATTGGGAGCCATATTGTTACCGGTAGCCTTTTCCTCCAGGATTCTAAGCTGCATAATTTTCTGGTGGCTCTTTTAAACCTGCTGCCTCTTGTCTGCCCTGCAACAAACAAATGCATGCTTTTACAATAAATAAATAATTTTACATTATATTACGCCTTTCTCCCACAGGTACATGAATCACTCAACTTCACTTACACAAATCTTTCGCGTCAACCAATCTCAATAATGTCCTCATTGGGGAGTCCAATCCCGCGAACGCCATATCAATAGAAATCTTCAATATCTTCTATACATCTTCTACATGGCGGGACAAACGCACAGCATATTTTTATAAATATGCTGTGCGTTTGTCCCGCCAAAACTTGAGAACGGCTGGGCCGATTTAGCTGATTTTGGTTTTGAAATGATTGTTTTGGGCCAGGCAAGGCAGGAAAGGTGAGAAAATATGGAACAATTGCGAGGAAAAATAGTAAAAACAACAATTTCATGTTCCCATATCAAACTGCTTTTCTGTCAAACATTTGACGTGCGTCCATTCAGTACGGTAGAGCCGGGTCCGCTCGAGTATTGATGTGTTTGGGCATGACAGCACCAAATCGTTACCATGGCTACGGGATAATTTATATGGCATAACAACGTATGCCGGGTTAGCTACTAGACTAGGTAAATAAAAATTGTAGTCCATCTGGCATTAACTTCCGCACTCAGAGACGTCAATTAACTTTAATGAGTATTTAATGTCAAAAAAATTCATTTGAATTTACACCATAGACCCGGCAAGAATAACAACTAGTTTTGAATTGTCATTTGTTGACATTAAGTGCTCATTATCGTGAATTGACGTCTCTGAGTGCGGCAGTAAGTCACCCTCGCTGCGTGTTGTCTTAAAGTAATGGTGTAAAGCGACAAAAAAGCACTCCTGACAGAAGAAGATACTCATACCCCTTACCAACACAGTACTTTTCTATGCCAACACATTTGAAAGCCATCATTCTGGTAACACGACACGAACACCGTTAAATACTTTTCCTTATATCGGTCAAAATCTTAAGCCTCGTACTCTACTCAAATACACGTGTGAAATTTCATGTAATTCCATATCAAATTTCAAACCGAGCAACCTACCAATCGGATTATTGTTTTCGCTGCAAATTGCTCCACTCATTTCGAAGTCAATATCTCCAAGCGCGCACTACATATCAATTAGAAACACTATTACGTCGCCCCAAGGTTGAATTTACTACTACTACTCGAGTGAATATTTAAAAGTAGATCAAGTACCAACTGAACACGAATGCGGCAATGTGTAGCTAACATAGCACTAATGGATACTAACATGATCGTTCAACGTTACTATTGATAATGCTTGTGCACACACACGGATTAACTACTCAGAGATATAAAAAGCGGAAGACGTGAAAGGTATATCTATAAGTTTGACGGCCGCCTCAGATCGCTGGGCATTGGCCAAGAGGTCCCGGGTTCGAATCCTGGTAGGGGCAAATTTTGTGATGACCACAAATATTTGTTCCCGAGTCATGGTTGTGTATTTGTTTATGTATTATGTAGTATATTGTCAACATTTATATTATACATAATTATTATGATATTAAATATATGTTCGTCATCTAGTATCCATAACACAAGTGCTTAGGCTACTTACTTTGGGCTAGATGATAGGTGTGAGTGTAAAAAAAAAAAGATGAACCGGCCTACACGCACGGCGCTGTACCAGGTACACTCGTGTGCCTGTGCGCTTCTCACCCCCCGGGATGGGGTGGTGACAATTGTAGGTATTCTGATTTGCCGTCACCACGCGGCATAATGTACAAGATTAAACAGATGGTACATTGTAGGCGCATCAGTCATTGGCCTGCCTATTTATTAATATTAATATGAAAACGCGCTGAGGTGACGGCAAGGCAGAACACAATTGTTATTGTTACCACACATCGATCTCTCCCGCGGGTATCGTACAAGGCGACTAAGGGTTAAGACAGCCATTAGTAACAGGCTGCAGCGTTCCTCTTATGCCAGATGGCAATAGGCTTGCCACCTATTACATGGGACCTAACCTAATTGGCGAAACGTGGGTGTTAATTCACCTTTGACTACCGCTTCGGGAATATAGACGTGATTTATGTAATGTATGTAACCAAAAAAAGTTCTGCTATGCCTGACGATATAGTATAGTTTATAGTATCGCATTAGGTACGCCAATATGATAATGAAGACCGGTGTTAGTTAGTTTTAACTAGGATAATTTAACTAAGCCAGGTGAGATAATGCTGGCAGACGTTTTAACAACACTAGACGGTGCAAATATTTAAGGACAATATAAGTTTATTTGTTATATTAAGTATAAAACGAAAATAGTTTATTCACTGTCTAGCCCGCACGCTATTAGGTAATAGAAGGGTACAATTATTGAAATTTCTGAACATTTTTCTTCTTCCTACTGTGTTCCCAATCTATCTGAGGTCGGCGCAATATTTTTCATTCATCACGCCAACCAATTCCTATTGATTCATATCATCTGTCACACCGGTAAGGTGCTAGTGATGAATGAAGGATAAAAATTCCCAAGATTATCATTTGAAAATTATTTAAAATTTCTGCTTTTATTTTCCTTGTAATGTTATTAGAAATAATATTAACAAGGAAAAATAGTCAGAATTTTTTTCGAAGTGGTAGAAACATCTGCCCGCCATCTCCCACAATCCCGCGTCGGGAAAATAGTTATTCGATTTTTTTCCGACTTAATTTTCTTTGTACTTTCCCAACAGATTTTATAATGTCTAGAACTACAAGATCTTTTGGTTGCTAACTGCTGAAAGACGTCAAATAGAGGAAACAGAACAGTGCATCGAATAGATTAGATTATAATAATCCATCTACGAAGCAAAATTAAGGTTACACAAATAATATACATAATGTCATACATCTCACACATTTCGCCATCTACGTAGTAGGTACGTACATCTACTATAATTAGTAGTTAGCGGCCGTTCAAGTTTTTACGAAACAGTAATCAACTCGGTCAGATGACAGGCACCAATTGTTATGATTATTCCGTAGCGCAATTCAACAACGTTTAAGTACTTCAAGTCAATTTTAAAGGATTAACCCCCAATACAGAAACGAATACAGGACTCAAACTTTGAGCAGCGATGAGTAATGGCTGCGTTTCTCTTATATTACTTAGCAATATACTGCGATTTACGTGCCCGACACATGGCAATCGGCTCGCCTCCTATGGAATGGGTTCTAACATAATTGGCGAAGTGAGGGTGTAAATTCCCCTCTGCTTTCAAGGCTAAATAGGCTATACGCTATATGATATATTATGTATTTCAAAATTTAAAATTTGTACAAAAAAAAATTAGTACATTTCCTCAACCTGAATTTGAGATAAAGTAACTTTTTATTGAGTTTACCCGGATAAATATTTACAACATCAAAATTATTTCCTGCCTTAACATAATTTTGTTTGTTTAAATGTTTCTACAGTTACATTTCAATTTGCCTTAGCACAAGGAACATGTTAATTTTCACTTTGTCTATGAAACTTCTTAATCATCTAAATAATAGGTAACTATCAAGAGGTTTAATTACCTATAGATCAATAATGTTTGCAAGATAGATAGATAATGCTACAGCCAATGCAAATCTAAATTGATAATCAGTGAAGTCATTTCGGTAAACACTTTTATGTAATGTAACACTTGACAGGCGGACAGGCGGAAAAGACACAAAGCAAACAGATAATAAAGATTAACAGTTGTGTCTACAGTACTGTAAGGCTGATGTAGTGAAATGAAATTGATTTAAATGTATTAATTATAAGACTATTTCATTGAAAGAAAGGAAATTGTAATACACAAATCTTCTAATTTCACCTTTATTAAAAAATATATTGAATGAAATATGACTTTCATCGCTAGTTTTATTGATGGCCTTTACAACACCAACCCTAATAATGTTCTCTTATATTAGCATCAGCACCACACATTTGAAAAAAAACACTTTATGGATTAGACTCCCATATATTTAGTTAGATGATAAAGTGATCGAAACATTGGGTTAAATAAAACAATAACGAACACCTAAATATACGCAAGCCTAATCCGTAAAAGTTGTTTTGTACCAACACTTATAAGGAACACGATTGTGAGGTATGTTGGTATGCGCTGGTCAAGAAACATCTACTAGTCAGCTCTTACGACACTATATCACCAATGATTCTGAGTTACTTGTTATATCAATCAGGATCAGGACAGTCTACTGCAAAGCTTTGTCTACAATAGAATTATGTTTAATTAATGTCTACCGCTGGTGAAGTATAAGGCAATTAAGAGTAAAGACGGCAATGAGTAATAGGCAGCAGAGCTCCACTTATACTACCTAGCAATATCCTGTGACTAAGTGCCCGAGACATGATAATAAACTTACAACCTATTACATAGGACCTAAAATAATTAGCCACAGTGTGGCTAATTATGTTAGGTCCTATGTTTAGTGGGTGTTAATTCACCTCTGCCTACCACTTCGGGAATATAGCGTGATTTAGGTATTTGTATGACCATCAGTAACTTTTTAATAATTACTTTTTCGAAATTTTTCTGACTTTATTTTCATATTTTCTTTGCGAGAATAGGTTAGTTTTTTTCTTTGCGAGAATAGGTTAGTTTTTTTCTTTGCGAGAATAGGTTAGTTTTTTGTGACTGCTAGTAGTAATAAGCTAGGCTCTTTAAGCTCTAAGTGCAGAAAAAGTCAAGCTAAACTAAACGTCAACTGTATTAAAAGTGATAAATTATTTTGTATTTTGCAAAAAGTAATTGGCACAGTATTGCAAAGTTACACAAATGACATAATAAACATAATAAGCGATACGAAATAATGAAATATAAGAAGCAAACTAGCGAAATAATAATAATTATTTTAGAACAGAAACACATATAGGTAGTCTAACTAGCAGCAATAATACTTTTTCATAGTTACATGATCTTCAAAGGAAGTGACGCTTGGCTAGTTCACTAACGGGTTCCGTTAAAATGGTATTACATTCAAGTGTTTAACAAAAACCATACAGTCTATAACTAACTATGTTGCCTTCAATTAAAAGTCTAGAAAAATAGAAAAAGTTTAAAATACATACCCAAAAGTGGTTGACTTGGATCGTCGTCCATTTTAAGCAGTCCGTCTTTTACTATACAATTTGAACTCTGACCCTTAATATGTGCATTTTGATTATTCTTATCTACGGTAATGTTTTATTTGCAGACTTACCTAATGTTTAGCATTAGAAACATTGTTTTTATTTACATAAAACACAGCTGGTTGTCAATATTGACATTGTCATTTTTTGTTGTTTTTTGTTTTTAAATTCTCCCTAATTTTTTATATAGAAGCTAGGGAATCTAGCTCATACAGCCATGTCTGTAATTAAATTCTCGAATTTTATCTTATATTATGGGTGTCACAAATTTGAACGCATCTAGGGCGTACTTAATGCGAATCGAATGATTACAGAATACACAATAGCGACTGATAAGATGGTGAAGACTACTGGTCTTCACCACCTTATCAGTCGCCAAATAAAATAAAATTCTCAATGTCAAATAAATTCATCATAAAAAACATAAAACATTTTTATTTCAATGATTCCTCGTTTGAACGTCAACACGGATCCTTAAGCACAAAAATAACAACACTTTCAGGGCAAAAAGTTCACTCTGAAACAATTTTTGAATGAACAGAAATATGACCGCAAAACACTCTCAATTTTTTGTTGTTTTAATTCTTCCTTTTTCAGGGCAGGCAAAAGGAACTAGCCCATACAGCCATGTGGTAGTTAATTTATTTTTATTTTATAAATAATATATAAATATATGGGTCAGAAATTTGAACGCATCTAAGGTCTAGCAAGTCCTGGCGCGAATTGAATGAGAAATCCCTGCTTAATGGGCCTTGGAGACGGTCAAGCGGCTACGAGTCAAGCTCGTTAATTTTCTGTGTGTTTCATTCTGTTGCTAGGTGAAACAAATCTTTTTTTATCTCAAACAAATCACACACATAAAAAAGACCTGTTTGACCTAGCTACAGAATGAAACACACAGAAAGTGAACGGGCTTGACGCGAATCCGCTTGACCGTCTCGGAGGCCCATAACCTGCAACATACAAGAACTGTATGTATATTATGGGTTGTCTGTAAGAGATCGCTTTTAGCGATAAGATAGCCTCTTATACTCCCTTGTATAAGTTACTTCCCGTATTTTGTCCCTTATTTTGGTGTACACAATAAAGTGGATACTATTCAATTATTATTTAAGGATATTAAATCATCATCATCCTATTTGGGGTCGGCGCAGTATGTCCTCTTTTTCCATTTTATTCTGTCACTCGTCATCTCCTCATTCACATCCATCACCTTCATATCACACCTCACACAATCCATCCATCTCTTCAGAGGTCTTCCTCTACTTCTAGATCTATCAACATTTAAGGATATTATATCAAAACTATTTTACACCAAAAATGAGTTTGAGAAATAACCAGTAGTAGCTCTCCTGATGGTTTCACTGCGGCAACAAGTCAGACTTACAATTTTTAATGCTTGGTGAAAAACTGAGGAGTGTTGGAGGCGCGGGTAAATTGTCAATGTAATGAATAGTTTCATTGTGTTTATGGTGATGATGATATTGATGATATACAAAGCAATGACAAAAATCAAATATAATCGCTACCAGTCTCAAGTACCTAGTAAACGTCGAAATTCAATACTTTCTATAGCATACCTACTTTTGGACTGGCGTTCATCGTAGACGTAGGGGAACTGAACCTCTTTTACATTAGACCTGGCATTGTTCACGAAACGTGGGTGTTGCCCTCTGCCTACCCCTCATGTCCCCAATGCTGGGGCACAGGTCCTATGGATGGAAGAATATACGGAGAATAGTTTGGTGGGCAGGATGGTGGGCCGCACTGGGCCATACCCCCGGAGGGGTAGGCTACCCCTCCGAGGATAGATATGCGTGATATAAGTATGTATTACGCAGCCACTAGCTTAATTAGCCGTTCAATCAACAGCCTAGCCCCTTTACTAATTCTATAATAACACAAATTACTGGCACTCGCCGGCTGCTACCGCAGCACGTTCGCTTCGCTCGCTCGGCTCGTGCGTGCAAAAAGTTCGTTACTAAAGTTCTTGTACTAAACTAACCTTACCTTACTAACCCATGTTGGTAAATAGTAAGATTTTTGCCTGGCTGGTCGCTGCATACTGCATACCAATCGGGCTAGGCTGTTGATTGAACGGTTAATTGAGCTGGTTGGCTGCGACATGTTTAAGTAGATATAATACTAACATTATTTGGCGACGTGTTTCCCGATCTGTTAATTTGTTTCGGGAATCTTCCTTGTGTCGTGTTGAAAATTATCACTGTCACACTAACGGTAATTGCAATGCGTATTTGTAATATTGGGCAACGAACCAAAGTGGGGCACCGGGGGGAACTCGATAACCTATAACTTTGCAACTGTGCGATCTGCTTAAAACTGGATCCACTTCTGACTTGGGATAAAAGACATGTATATACAGTCATACATGCATAAAATAATAGCCCCTATTTATCCTGTTTATTGTTCGTGTCTTTTTATCCCCGAAGGGGTAGGCAGGGGGTGAATTAACACCCCCGTTTCGCCAATGTTAAGTCCATCTATCGCCATCAGTATATTGCTAGGTGGTTTCAGAGGAACTCTGCTGCCCATGTTACTCGCCGCTGTTACCTTAAGTCGCCTTGTATGAACACCCCCGTTAGAGATTGGGGTGACAATTGTATTCTGCTCTGCTGTCACCATACAGCTTAACTTGTGATCAGCTTACGAATATTGAAGTTACCTTGCGACCTTGTTGAGAGAAGAATGTTAGGTATGAACGTGGAATGACGTAGAATGAGAGGAAAACCAAAGAAGAGGTGGATGGATTGCGATAGCGAGGAATAGATAAGAAATTGGTGAAGAGGGGTGGAAGAAGACCACAACCAAAGCGCCACAAAATACCACCCTGGCCCAGACTTAACGACTGCAGATGTAGCCATGAACATCGGCTTTACGTGCTTTCCGAAACACGGACTCGAGCTTCGGAAAGCACGTAAATTACCAAATATATATATTAGGATTAGGTATCTCGAAACTAAAGATAATAAGTTCTTTGTCACCCATCCAGTGACCGAATATAGCTTAGTTTACGCAATCGCAGCCCGAGCGCGCTAAACCACTGCACTATCGAGCTAATATTTTAGGAAATAGAGTAAAACTAAATAATGATAAATGCAAACATCAAAACATTGACAAACATTCTATGTCTATCTACTTCAGGTAATCCAAAGTGCTTGATATCAACCTATTGGGGTCGACATAAACGACTTTCAAATTGGTATATAAGTATTTTGTATCAATAGGAAAAAACAGTGATAGGATTTTTGAAGTATGCATTGTTGGCTATGATATGGGGTCTGTATATTGATATATCTATGGGTCTTTCAGTTATCAGTTAATTTTGGAGAGGAGTCTCTTGCCCAAAAATAGTTTGGAAATCCCATAAATACTTTATTATTAGTTATAGCAAATCATTACAGAATTAAAAAAGAAATCATAATGGGGTCATTTTAGAGCAACCAAATGGAGTTCGCCATGCCCTTTTTTTTAACAGACGAAAAACGGAGGAGGTTACTCAATTCGTACCCGTATGTTTTTTTTTTCGTAAGATTAAAAATAATTTAAAAAATGCCGTGTGTTGACGGCAGAGAAGAATACAATTGTCACCACGCCACAACTCTCCCATGGGTGTCGTACAAGGCGACTAAGGATAAATCAGTGATGAGGAATGGGCAGCAGCGTTCCTCTTATATCACCTAGCAAAGTACTGCGACTTTTGTGCCTGATAAATGGCAATAGGCTCGCCACCTATTACATGGGACCTAACGTGGGTGCTAGTTCACCTCTGATTACCCCTTAGGGGTATATGTGTGAATTATGTATGTATAAAAAAATGTGGCTGGGGAAATATCAATTTACAAAATAATTTTACACGACTGTCCGTTTTGGGAAGAAAATCCGTGCTGGGCCACCTTTCCCTATTTACATATGTAACAGAAAGTGGAAATAACTTACACCCTGAATTCCTCCCATCCTAATTAACGTAGTCATATAAATACTATAGTGTTATAAAAAAAACTTAAATTTGCAATTTTTTCCCCCATACAAACTGTTCGGTTAGTAAAGCAAAATGTATGGAAAATTCAATCCGTCCCGGCTTGTATATCAAGCCGGCACCAACTCCTAGGGATTGCATAGACTACCTGCTGTTCCCACTGGCAATGTGTAAAATAAACAGATCTCGGTCTATATTTTGCGGGGAAATGATGAAAATAGAGATTTAATCAAATCCCTAAAGAATGTGATGAAATCCCTGCAGATGTTAAAATATGTTAAAATTATTAGATTCTAATATAAGTTACTGGCACTCGCCGGTCTCAGCCGCGGCACGCTCGCTTCGCTCGCTCGGCTCGTGCTGTTCGTTGGTTCATCCTAGTCATTACAAATCCTTCAAACCACACCTTGCTCTTATCACACTGTTATACAATCGATCGCTCAGCCTTACCCCAGCCATGCTCCTCAGCGCTCTCATTTCTACTGCATTTATTCTACTTTCATGCTTCTTCTCACACACCCAACTTTCACTTCCATACATTAATGTCGGGACCAGCACTCCGTTATGAACAGCCATACGAGCCTTTCTGGACACGCTTTGGCTGTTCATAAAAGTGTGCAAAGCCCCGTTTACCATATTCCCAGCTTTCACCCGCTTTCAATATCACTATCACACTTTCCATCTCTCGTAAATACAGATCCCAAATACACAAACTCTCTCACTTGTTTAACATTCTCCCCCGCAATCTTTATTTTACACTTCGTCATTTGTCATCCCTTTCAACATGGTATTTGAAACCTTTGTCTTGCTTACATTTACTTTCATACCTTTCTCTGTCAGAGGTTCATCATAACTGTTACCATCTCCGGCAGATCTGTTTCTGATAGTTTTTATATGACTTACTGCCGCACTCAGAGACGTCAATTAACTTTAATAAGTGTTTAATGTCAAAAATTTTCATTCAAATCTAGACTATAGACCCGGCAAGAATAGCGACTAGTTTTGAATTGTCAATTTTTGACGTTATGTACTCATTAAAGTTAATTGACGTAGTGTGCGTTATTTCTGTTATATCTTGTCTTTTATTTTTGGAGTTTACACTTCATCTTAATATATTTCTATGTTAATAGTCGTATTTATACTAAGCTAATTTCAAATCCCTGTACACACGTAACATTGAACGGCCTTTAGGTCATAATTATTATGAGAGGTCTGTCCAGTTTTAGTAGCAGGCAATTAGAATCCACGAGAGGTCGGTCTAGGGCATTTGAATATTGCATATTTACTTAATTTCGCAACTTACTTACAAATCCCTGTTAGTTATTTAGTATTTTTTAAATAATTTTCGTGAAACATACCAGTATACAATTTACATTTACTGTCTACTTGGTAAAATTCTAACGAATATTCTTATGCTTAACTAGGCCCTTGTGTATAAATAAGATATACGATAGGATTTATTTATCTTATTTCGATCCTATAGAAAGACTAGAAAAATATATATAAAAGGAGTCAGAAATTTTTCGAGAAGACTTGAATGCCTGAGGAATAATTTAACTTTTATTTTATCTATTGAATAGCAGAAATATTACTAATAAAAATTTCAATAATATAAATTATAGCTATAGAAATTTAAATAAAATTACCTATTATTTTTTCTGTGTTAATTTTTCAAAATTATATTTTTTTATTCATTTTAATGAGCTCACCCAAGGGGTGTCGTAAAAGTCGACTAAGGGAAATTACTTATTGAAGACCAATAAGCACCATTGGGCACCCAAATAGTGAAGGGATATTCATCAACTACAGCATTATCCAAAGAGGCTCGGTGCCAGGCAGGCCTTAAAACCAAAACCTTGATCATTACGGTTTGGTGTGTTGTCATTTCAATAGTTCTCGACATTTGGTTTCTCGACATAATCCTTTCCTTTCTATACGTACCTTCCTATACATACTTTCTATCAACGAATATCATTAGCACCTTTCAGTGTTAAATAAAATGAATCTTATGGCAGTGGACGACTTACTGGCGTCTGACCGACAAGCATGGAACAGGGAAAAAACTGCACCAACCCCAGATTGACTTTTTAAAATATTTGCAAAACTTTGTCAATTCGTTAATATTTTTAGGGATGGTTATTTTTGTTCAGAAGATACTCCAGATTTTCTAAAGCAAAACTGCGTTCAAAAAGCACTCCTGTTAGCCTTACTTGAAGAGAATAGAGTTGAATTTTACCTAAGCAATGTGATTCATAGTGGTGGTTGCACTGTTTTATACATAAGACTGAGGAGTTGAAGCGACGTCTCATTATCTGTGAGTCCGTCTGTGGAGTTGTACCTAGGTACTAACGCGCTTAGGAAATAATTACAGGATACGTAACTATTTTGTGAAGTGAAGTTCAATATTTTGTTCCTGGGAATTACCATTGCTTTAAAAAGATAAGGTAGGTAATTTGTGTTCCAAATTATTATTTAAGTAATACATTATCATCATCATCATTTTAGTCAAGGGACGCCCACTGTTGGGCATAGGCCTCTTCCGAGGATCTCCAAACCAATCGGTCAAGTAATAATAATATTAAAAACGTTAGGATTTTTAAGTAAAATGCTTCAGGTGCAATGTAGAGTTATCCTCGAACGCATGGGACGTAGATTCGATTACTATCTGTCGGTCTATTTAAATAAATTAATTAAAAAATAGTACATTACCACGAGCCAATAGTACATATATAAAAACAAAGAATTTCTCAGATCGCAAGTAATTGTCCGAGGTAATTGGTCATAGTTTTATGTCACCCCCTGACCATGAAGTAGGATTTGCCGTACGCGTAGCGAGCGGAAAAGTCCATTTTATGGTAAGGTGTGACATAAAGTACATTTTTCCTGCATTTATTTATCAACAATAAACATTAATTTAGGCATTTTTTATCGGTAATGAGGAATGGGCAGCAGCGTTCTTCTTATACCACCTAGCAATGTACTGCGACTTTTGTGCCCGATAAATGGCAATAGGCTCGCCACCTATTACATGGGACCTAACATAATAGGCGAAACGTGGGTGCTAGTTCACCTCTGCCTACCCCTTCGGGGATATAGTAATTTATGTATGTATGTATGTATTTTTTATCGGACACGGAAATCGTAGTTCATTGCTAGGTGACATAAGAGGAACACTGCTGCCCATTACTCACTCTTGGTCGTCTCGTACGACACCCGCGGTAGAGATTTGGGAGGTGACGTTTCTCAGGTCCTCCTACCTACTGAAATGAAGTGATACCTTGAACATGTATTCTAGATCTTTCTCAATTAGCAATATTGTTATCTACGGGTGCCAAAGACACAATTACAAACAAAATACATTGATAACACTCCATTCATAAAATTGATTTTAATTAGGCATCTATGTTTATAAAACTTTTCATTCGAAAGCCAAAACATCTAATGTTCGATAAAATACGATTAAGCAGACATAGCAACTTGGGTAAATATAGCACATCGTTCACATGTTAATGAACTTTAATATAAACTTAAATTAGACTATAGGTAATTATGTTGCCAATCTTGGCACAACTTTTTAATGTGGTTTATCAATGTTTATTTTAATAATAGGTTAAGAATTTCCGGAAAAAATTAACTAAGAAAATAATATAAATCAGGACTGTTCTAAGATAATAGAAGAAGTATTATATATCAGCATTCACCTTTCGCAAAAAGTTAGGTCTCATGTAATTATAAAGTATTTTTGATTGTCTTTCTTAAAGACCTGCCTGGGAGCGAAAAAAATACATAAAATGTGCCTGCCCAGCCCAGGCTTACCCCTCAGGTGTCGTAAAAGTCGATTATGGGAGATTGCGCGGTGTAGACCAAGTTGGTTTACAGCACCTTGGGGCACCAGAATGGTGGAGGGCAAACCACCAACAACAGCATACCCAAAGAGGGTTGGTGTCAAGCAGGCGGCTGGCTGTAAAACCTAAGCCAATAAATTGAGCAGTAAGGAATGAAATGTTGTCATTCCAATTACTCTCTCCGTTCATCGGTCACTCGACACGGTCCGACAAGGGAGATCGTCAGGGGAGATTGCCCCGTGTAGGCCAAACACGGGGCAATCTCCCCTATTTAGTCGACTTTTACGACACGGGATGAGTCGGGGCTGGCACATTCTACGTTATTTTTTCGCTCCCAAGTCAGCATGGGAAGATTAAATTATTATAACTATTGACTGCATATTTCCAATACAACATACAATAGGCCTACAATACAATTCTATAGGCCCGCGTCACATTACATGGGACTTTACCTTATTGTCAAAACGTTGGTCTTTATAATAATTCACCTCTGCCTACCTTTACCTAATTGTATATTTCCAGATGAAACGCGTGTGTGTGATCGGCGCGGGCGCTGCTGGGCTGTGCGCGGCTAGACACCTGCTCGCAGAGCCCACGGTTGGGCAAGTGGACGTACTGGAGCAGTCTGGGCATCTGGGCGGGACATGGGTGTATACCGAGACAGTGGGCTATGACGACTTCGGATTGCCCATACACACCAGCATGTACAAAAGTTTGAGGTTAGTGAATTTGCTAAATTGGGTTAAGTTGGGTTCGCAAAGGAGCTCGCTAGCGCAGTGGCAAAAGCGCTCGGCTTGCGATTGCGTAAGCTAAGCAATGATCGTTAAGTAACGGTCCTTGGATGGGTGATCAAAAATTTACTGTATCGAGTTCCTCCATGCTTCAGAAGGCACGTTAAGCCGTAAGCCCTGGCTGCATCTGCAGTCGTTAATACCCACCTACCCGCACTGGGCCAGCGTGGTGGGTTATGGCCCAATCTCCCTATATATTCTTCCATCCATAGGGAAGGCCCATTCCCCAGCAATGCGGACATCAAAGGGCTGGTGATGATGATGATGATGATAGTGATGGGCTCTCAAATACTTGATAATTCTATTACAGTTTAAGTTGGCCTAGATCAGGGTTTCAGGAGTATATAGCATGTGTATCAAGGGTCCGCAGTACGTCAGTCATAACTATGTCACGTCTCTCTCCCACGGGTGTAGGCAGAGATCACTTCTTTCCTTTGCCTACATAACTAGATTGCTTTATTTCTCCATTATCTATTCAGTTTTTAATGCAGTTCAACGACCCATTATTACTAAGTAGGTACCTTTAGAATTTTAAACGAATCCATGCAATACTAGTGAACTTTGTACACGAAATAAGTTTTTTGCGATAACACAGTTCAATATACTTACCTAGCCTTGTGCCTAAATCTCAACAGAAAAATGTGTTATATTATAAATTATTAGTCGCCTATTTGTATACCCTTATGGATGTGTGTAAGAAGAGCTCGATACTACACTCGATAGCGCAGTGGCTGAATGCGCTCGGTCTGCGATTGCGTAAACTAAGCAATGGACAACAACCCTTATTGGGTATGCTGTTGTTGGTGGTTTCCCTCCAACATTCGGATCGGGTGCCCCAAGGTGCTTAATAGTCTACACCGGTCGACTTTTACGACACCCATGGGATGAATCGGGCTGGCACATTTAACGTTATTATTTCGCTCCCAGTCTCCCAGGCCAGCATGGAAGTCAAAGAGCTTCCCTGCCTAAAATAAAAAAGATGGCGTCTGACTGATATGCAAAGAGTACCTAATCATTGCAATATACTTGTTTCCAAGAGAAGCTATCTATTTACTCCCTAGATCAACGAAATTGTAAACTGGTGTCTGTCATGTCATAATAATAAGATAACCCTAATTTTGTTTACAACCAAACTCATATTATGTTGTGTAACATGTTTAAATGAAATATACATAAATAGTTATAGTTCAAATAGCAAACGTGACTTTTGATTTCTTCTTATTAATGGGAAAATTAGAAATAAAATACTAAAGACACATTTTTTATCTCTAAATATTTACCTATTGTTTTCTGTAATGTATATTGTTTTTTGATGGTGTAAATAAACAAAACGCGAATCATTTTCGAATGGAAGCTCTTGTCTTTGTCTTACATAAACTTGTCTTACTTTGAATCCGTAAAAGCCACCTGAATCAGTAAAAGCCACATGAATTATACCTATTAAAAAATGTGGGTGTTGGAGCAACAAGAATCCTCAAAGAAAAGCTTCCAGAACTTTCTTGTTTGAATCAGTTAAAGTTTCCCTATATCAATACTCTTTTTTATATTATACTTACTCACGTCTCGTTGTATCCTTGAAGGCACAGGCAGTTCAAGGTGCATCTATCTCATGTAAGGGATTCTCTTGATAATAATATAATTAATCATCAACAACAGAAAAACAATAATAATACGAGACACACTGGAGGTCAGCTGTTGGGTAAATAAACTGTTATGAAAACTTCTGATGCTTTCTAGATAAAGGACCTCCTCCTTTGATGACCTTTCCTCATAGACCTTTCCTCATAGACCTTTCCTCATAGCTATTCCATTATAATATAAAATCAGTTATTTAGTATTATCAGTTATAAGATGGCCTATTTTGTAGTTATTGTCTTCCACGTTGGCATGCGAGCGAATAAATAACGCAAACTGCCAGTCCTGACTAATCCAAGGGGTTTCGTAAAAGTGCAATAAACACCATGGGACAACCGAATGGTAGGATGCAAACCACCAACAACAGCCCTCCCAAAAAGCGGTTCAACCATAGATATAACAATTGATATATCCACAGATATATCACTTAAATTGATATATCAGTGGGTAAAAAAATTGTCTAACTCCAAGCAATATGGGTTGGTATGTTGTCACCCTAATCACTTCTTCTTCCGTTCAACGGTCGCTCGTTTTGGTCTTTTCCATCACTTGTCTAAACCTACATTAATTAATCACTAGCACCTTTGATATCACTTCGGGTGAATTTGAAATCGGTCGACAAAATTTTACAGGACATTTTAACCACTAAGGTGATCGTTATAGTAACAATTAAAATTGTTATAAAACAATAAGTAATAAAATACAAGAACGCAATTATTAGATTTATTAGTTGCAGTCGACTCACTTTGCGCGTGATTGTACCTACCTACAGCGTTCTACTACCTAGCCGCGCGCACCCGTCCGGTTAGCAACCCGCGAATGACGAACGATTTATTGAATTTTATTTAATATTAAGAATTTAAATTAATATTTTTCTTAAATAAATTTTATATTTAATTTTTTTTTTTTAATCTGTATATTTTTACCAGTATTGAGTAAAAGAAAAGGAAAATATTGAAACTTTTTTTGTCGACTTAGATTTGTTCTTAAACTTCACTATTTTTAAGTTTAATAGCACTGGAACCCCTCATAATAATTTGTCGATTCATTTCGATTTCACCCTGTAGATACTTTGTGTTTTAATCGTCACAATTCATCAAGCCGAAAGTTAAATTGGACACAATCAGTTAACTTTCCAAATTTTCACATTTTCAGAACGAACCTCCCAAAGGAAATCATGGGTTTCCCCGACTTCCCAGTTCCTGAAAGCGAGAAGTCTTACCTGCCAGCCAAGGAAATGTTGGCATTCTTGCAGCTGTATTCCGACACACATGGGGTCACTCCTCACATAAAGGTAAAGGGAAACCATCAAATTTAAGCCATAATGCCATAATGGTGGTGGTCTTAACTGCCCTTCAGTTAAGACCACCACCATTAAGAGAAGGCAGCATTTGCAAAAGCTGGTAACCAAAAAGCCTTAAGTCGAGCTCCCTCTGTACTTCAGAAGGCACCTTAAGCTTCGGTCCGTGGTAATTTTAAGGAATGTAAAGTTTAGGCAGGAATCAAAATCCAAATCCAGAAAAACCAGACGCACATACATTTGTATTTAAACGTTTCAAATTGAGCCTCAATCAATCTATCTACCTTCTATCACTACTCTAATTGCTTGTTGTCACTGTTTTTTTATCCATAGCGAGGGCAATGGGCATATATTCCATCAGTCAGTGATTAAAATACTGATGATTGTTCTAGAATATCTGATTTCACTTTATTCACGGAACCATTTTTCTTTTCAACAGTTCCACCACCATGTCCAAATGGTGAGGCCAAAGGAAATCCCCTCCGGGGAGCTGTGGGAGGTCAAATACAAGAACCTTGCGACCCTCGTCTCTGCAACCGCGGAGTACGACTACGTGTTCATCTGCAATGGCCACTACAACACTCCCTTCATCCCCCAGATACCAGGCTTGAACACGTTTGAAGGTTAGTTCGATTCAAAAAATATTCATCGTCATCTTCATCACCAGCACTTTAATGTCCCCACTGCTGTACCCCGACCTTCTATTTATAGTAGAGAAATATAGGGAGATTGGGCCATAACCTACCACGCTGGCCCAGTGCGGGTTGGTGGGTATTAACGACTGCAGATGCAGCCTGGACCAACGGCTTAACGTTGTGCCTTCCGAACCACGGAGGAACTCGAGATAGTAAATTTTTGGGTCACCCATAAAAAAAATTAACATACAAAATAATATATATTATTATTAATGATAATGATTATTATTTCTTTGTGGTTTTTTTTAGATAAATTTTCTTTGAAATGAAAATAATGTCTGAAAATTTTCGAAAAATTATTTGTTTTATTATTGGAGGAGCTCGGTAGGTCAAAGACTTAACGCGCTCGACCTGTGATTGTGGCTAAGCAATGTTCGCTAACGCCGGTCATCGGATGGGTGACCTAAACTTTATTACCTCGAGTTCCTCCGTGCTTCGGACGGCACATTAAGCCGTTGGTCCCGGTTGCATCTGCAGTCGTTAATGCCCACCAACCCGCACCGGCGTAGTGGGTTATGGCCCATTCCCTCTATATTCTTCCATCCATAGGGAAGGCATGTGCCCCAGCAGTGAAGACATTAAAAATGCTGGTGACGATGACGATAATGATACAGATGTAGGTAAACGAATACCTTGCTCTCCACCAGGAGACGTCATGCACAGCCACAACTACCGAGTACCAGAGATCTTCACCGGCAAACGCGTGCTAGTAGTGGGAGCTGGGCCATCAGGCATGGACATCGCGCTCGAGATAACTGCTGTCACTACCAAGGTGGTACTGAGTCACCACTTGAAGGAGCCACCGAAGACTGTCTTCCCAGACAACCTGACGCAGAAGCCTGATGCTGCAAGGGTGGAAGGCAAAACTGTATATTTCCAAGACGGCAGCCGTGAAGAAGTAGATGTCGTGTTCTTGTGTACTGGTGAGTTGGTTTCTTTGATACCTCGAACAATTTATGCATAATTCTTTTAAGCGATGCGTGTTTTTACGCGATTTTTGACCACCAGGTCAACCAAGACGTTTAGTTAACTTGCCGAAATTTCTCTAACCTTCACACTTCATGTTGTAAGCCAACGGATACCTTCGAAATGTAGTAGTGTAACATATCAGATATTACAGCCGGCCACCGGCCTGACACACCTTTGGGTAAAAATTCACATTAGTTCCCGGAACATAAATTTAACCAATATTATAATTATAGACTGTCTATACTGAATTTTGAACGCGCAGAAGCAGGTAGCCCTACGTTTCTATGATTACAGACACACGTCGCATCTCATACAGAACCTCAATTAATTAATACCTGTAAACGTTTTTCTGCGCTGCGCATAAGTCAACTTGTATGTGCCGGGTATTGTATTTATTACCATAATCATCAGCATCACCAGCCCTTTAATGTCCCCATTGCTGGAGCACGGGCCTTCCCTATAGATGGAAGAATATAGAGAGATTGGGCCAACCCACCACGCTGGCCCAGTGCGGGTTGGTGGGTATAAACGACTGCAGGTGCAGCCGGGACCAACCGCTTATGGTGCCTTCCTGTATTTATTGTACATACATACATAAATCACGCCCATATCCCCGAAGGGGTAGGCAGAGGTGAATTCTCACCCGCGTTTCGCCAATTATGTTAAGTCCCATGTAATAGGTGGCGAGCCTATTGCCATATATCGGGCACAAAAGTCGCAGTACATTGTCAGGACGGTAGTATAAGAGGAACGCTGCTGCCCATTCCTCATCACTGATTTATCCTTAGTCGCCTTGTACGACACCCACGGGAGAGATTTGGGATGGTGACAATTGTATTCTACTCTGCCGTCACCACACGGCTGTATTTATTGTAATTACCTTTAATTAATCACAGGCTACCAGTACAATTTCCCGTTCCTCCACGATTCTTGCGGTATCCTGGTCGAGGACAACTGCGTGGAGCCGCTCTACAAGCACCTCGTCAACATCCAACATCCCAGCATGTGCTTCATCGGCGTGCCGTACTATGTCTGCGCCTTCTCAATGTTTGACTTACAGGTAATTGTATCTTAGTTGCATTACCATAAACACGTTTGACTTTTTTATATTACTTACAGCCTGTTTCACAATCGACAAGTAAGTTCGAAGTTGCTTACTTGACAGTCTAATTGACATATATTTTATATTACAAATGTCAAATGATCTACGAAGTAAGCTACTTAGAAGCTACTTGTCGATTTTGAATCATGCCCTTATTCTTACAACCTGAAAAGTCTGCTACTTGGTATTGGGGAAAAACTAGCAGGATTGGCAAAAGTTTTTCGAAAAATCTAGGGCCCTTTAGGTCATTATATCCTCAGTTCAATCATATTGTAACACCCCCCGTGGTCTAGTAGTTTGCCTTACCAAATTAAGATCCCGGGTTCGATCCCCAGGGAAATACAAATTAAGGGTTAGTGATAGGACTGTTTTCAAGTCCGCTTGGCTAGCTACCACCATCTTATCCAAATCTGTCGCCATAATAATAATTTAATAATGTTAACAGCGTGTTCCGCCAACTTGTGATAAGATAGCTAATCCATCTAGGGTTCCAGGTGAAGCTCGATTCCATCTTCGGCCCTTATCGTTACTTACCTTCAGGTGAGATGAAGGTCAAGAGCTTCCCTGTCTAGCATTATAAATGGATAAAGGATGGGTATTTAAACTGTAGCCGTCGTTATTTATTCTGTATAGTTACAATAATAATTTATTATTCCCTACACTCCCAAAGAGTAAGAATCAAACTACCATGCATGATCATGACAAACTGATAAACTAGGAAAATGTTAAGTACTCCAATGCCTTTGCAGGTCCGCTATTATGTGCGTTCAATGAATGGAACATTCAGTCTGCCAACCAAGGCGCAGATGCTCAAGCACTGGCAACAAGAGAAGCAGGGCCGCGCAGAACGAGGGTTCACGAAGCGACAGACGCACATGATGGGCCCTGACCAGGTAAAAGCTTTGAAAGTTTTAAGTGCAACACTTACGGCGGTCCCTGTATTATATCTACAGTTAAAAACAAGCTTACTAAAGGTTAGTTGCCTGGCAATATTTTGTTATATTACGATAAATGACAGAAGTTGTAAGATAGACGTACTACAGCTTAGTAGTATTAGAAGCTGTAGTAGTACGTTTATCTTCAACTGTTGTTGAATATTGGGACTCGCCGTTAGACAAATTATGACTTTGTGCTTTAAGACGCGACTTTAGAACTCTTGTCTATTTATTAAGATGAAAGATATATTGGCAGAAGAATGTTGGGTATGAACGTTGAAGGACGTAAACGGAGAGGAAGACCAAATAAGAGATGGATGCATTGTATGAAGAAGGTTTATTATAGCAAGAGTAGTGGATGAGAAATTGGTGAAGAATAGAGAGGAGTGGAAGATAAAAACATTTTGTCCCGACTCGGCCTAGAGCGGAATAAGGGCAGGAGGAAGAAGAAGTGTATTTAAGGATTTATAGACACCGACTATAGCAACGTGGTGGTAAGTATTTCTGTTTTATTATTTTGTCTGTTAGTCTGATTTTTGATCAGTTTTCTCATGTTCCAGTGAAAATAGCTTTTAAATAATAATATAATAGGTATTTAAAAACACTATTAGACCCCGCATAAATCAGACATTATGATTATGATTTGATGATTATAGAGATATATAAAATGAGGGTGTCAGTTCACCTCTGCCTACCCCTTCAGGGATAAATAGGCGTTATTAATGTATGAGTAGTAACACTTTGTACAATTGTCAAAAAATATGCATTGTATAGTTGTTCTTTTGGTCAGAATATTGGGGAATTCAAATCAAATTAATATAGTTCTGAAGTTTTAAGAATTCAAAAGGACCACACACAGTGGAGATACCTTGTATGATGTTTATAAAAAATAATTGAAAAAGAGGACCTGACATTGCATAACAATAAAAGTTGGATTTTTACGCTATCTTACAGTTTACTATAATGCTATTGAACGATAATGATGTCATCTAGAAGCAGTGTAAAAACATGATAAGTAGCGTAATAAATTGTAATTACTCGATCAAAACACTCTTTAATAGAGGAAGCAATGCATTAAACATTGAAGTTGTATGTATAAATAGACGCCGTAGCTTTTCCATGTAAATCGAGTGGAGTATTATTATCATGGAATCTTTTTTCCATAAATGCTAAGCAATTCCGCAAATTAAGTCGAGGAAGTATATGGCACTATGAGGTATTCAATGTCATCTATTATTCGACCAATAATATTAGTTAGTAGCTAGTTTGTGTAAAATTGCAAATTGAAAGTGTCTTCAATTAAATTAATAACGTGTATGTCCAATGACTACTCATTAGAATCAATAATTATATTAATTATTTATTTGCTATTTTTTAGTTATTTTAAATGCAATATTATTTCCCTTTTTATCCGACGAAAAAAAGGAGGAGGTTACTCAATTTGTTATACCCCGAATGTTTTATTAAAATTTATTTAATTAAATCTCATCATTTTACAGTTGACGGGATTAGGCCGTGTGGTGATGGCAGAGTAGAATACAATTGTCACCATCCCAAATCTCTCCTATGGGTGTCGTACAAGGCGACTAAGGATAAATCAGTGATGAGGAATGGGCAGCAGCGTTCCTCTTATATCACCGTCCTGGCAATGTACTGCGACTTTTGTGCCCGATAAATGGCAATAGGCTCGCCACATATTACATGGGACTTAACATAATTGGCGAAACGCGGGTGCTAGTTCATCTCTGGTAGGGGTAAGCCCCTTCGGGGATATGGGAGTGATTTAGGTATGTATGTATTTTACTGTTGTTTATCATTACTCATTTGTCAGTAACAATCATCATCATATATTATTTTCAGTAAACAATGAAGTAGAAAAGATTGTTTTTAAAGGTTTTAATATTATAATCTTAAAGGACAACTTGAGATTTGCGAAGGCAACTGTAACCTTAAAGCTTCCGAATTTCCTCTTAAGCTATATACTTGATGACATATTCCAGCCGTGTGGTGACGGAAGAGCAGAATTCAATTTTCACCACCCCTATCTCTACCGCGGCAGCCATACAAGGCGACTAAAGAGAGCGATGAGTAATGGAAAGCAGCGTTACTGTTATACCAGCTAGCAATATACTGCGCTTTTATGTGGCCGATAGATGGCAATAGGCTCGCTATCTGGAACCTAACCTAATTGACGAAAAGTGGGTGCTAATTCACCGTTGCCTATACAAGAGTGATTTATGTATGTATGTGTTCCAATATCTCAGGGCTTGTACTACGTCTCGCTAGCCGAAGAGTCCGGAGCTACCCCTCTTCCCCCAGTGTTTACGAAAATTCACAACGACAGTAGTGACAAGTTCATGGACAACCTGACAAAGTACAGGGACGATGTCTACTGTGTCATCGATGAGGAAAACTTTGTCTGCTACAAGAGGGAGTAGCGCAAGGAAGTGTTTTAGGACCGACCGTATACCATATCCAAATAGCTATAATAATGCAAAATACGTTTAGAAGGCAATAATTGTTAAAATTCACAAATAACGCGCTCAGTCTCACCTTTGGAACGAAAACTTTCTGTTTTTCTTTAAACTTCTGTGCATGAAGGTTGTGTTTATTGCTATTGTATTTTTAAGTTCAAGCAGATTCCTTCTATACATAATTACCTACTCAAATCAATTTCCCATTACTCAAATATTAAGTCATTACGATCATATTTAATGAAAAGTAAGTGAACACACCTTGACGACTGATTTGGTCAAATGGACAAATGGCTGGCTATCGCCCAACAGGTCCCGAGTACGAATCCTGGTAGGGGCCAACATTTGTTCTCGATTCAAGTTTATTGATGTTTATGTAGCATATTCTCAATAAATTTTATATATAATTATTATGTATAGGTACCTACATTACCTACCTATTAAAAATTTGTCCGATACCTATAAGATCTCATTTCAGCATCAGATAAAATTCTGGGCATCAAAACGATCTCAATGATCTCATCAAGAATTGGTAACTATTTTTTTAGAAATTTATTACATTAGTATTGGATTAGTCGTTTACAATGAAATAATTTAAAAATTTTCAGATCTCTTTGTGCTAAGATTTAAGTATAAAATCTATATTGTATACGAGTAGTATAGGCACTTTTGTAAAAAATAGCTCAATTTCCCGCCTCAAGATCATAATTTTTCGAAATTCTTTTTCTAACCCCAAAATCTTTGTACTAATTTTTCTAACATTTATATAATGTTAAAATTAAAATCGAATAGTAAAAAATAGCTAATATTTTATTTATAATAACTAGGTTAACTAAAACTATTTAATCATTGTAATCAGGTATGTATTGTTATCCATTATTATCATTATCATCTTTGTAATTTGAAGAATTTTTAATATTAATTAAAAAAAATTCAAATTGTTTACAAATTTAATCTAACATTTTGATAGTAATTATTACATTTGATATAGATATATTTTGTGGTATTACCTAAACAAAATATTGTAAAAAAAAAAGTTAAGTTTAATACCTTTACCTATTATTGACATATAAAAAGTTGGCTACTCACATCACATCAGTTTAAGCAGAACTGTAATCTGTATGTAGATTTAATCTTTAAAGCCATTCATTTTATAGATACTCGGTGAAGATATAATTAAAATATGCTGAATTAAATACATAATTTTATGTTTCATAACTTATTTATTTTTAATTATTATTAACATCCATTGCACTTAAATATACATCCTAAGTAAGCAAACTAAGCAAAATTCGATTAATCCAGTTGTTTGATGGGTGACCATAAATATATTATCTCATGTTCCTCCAAGGTCCCTGCTGCATCTGCAGACTTTGATACTCTTCAATCCGCACTGGGCCAGGGTGGTGGTTTATGGCCCATTCTCCTTATATTATTCCATTCCAAGGTCAGGACACAGCAGTGGGGACAAAGGCGGGTGACGTTACATCCCTATATCACGCCTGTTTATCACCGATAGTATCAAAAATTCAATTTAAAATTACAAAGATACATTTGTTAGTTGTACCTACCATAATGTTAACTATTAAATTCAACTGAGTCAGACACCCCTATCTTGAATTGAAACCTTTATGAGAAGAACTTACAGAAGTCGCAACTATACCGTGGAAAAAACATGTTCTCTTTCTTGCCTATTACCCACTTCATTTATAGTGACCTATGTCTTATTATACTCTATTCCTGTAACTTATCATCTACTGATTCACGACATTTACGACGACCTTCGTGTCTTTTCTCATACAATCCATCCATCTCATCATCATCCTTTATCTACAGGTATCAACAACGGTGCCACTTTCAAACTTACTTATTAATTTCTGACTTTATCCCTTCATCTTCGCAAATTTTGCATTCCCTGTAAAAAATCTAGCAGTTCAAGCTAATATCTGACCAGTCGATTTTTAGGTTTTAAGACACTTCTAGGATAAAGAAGGGCGATTCATTTAGGTACTCAAAATCGATTCGTTTATTAATATCTGGTATGACTTCAATATTAAGTGTTAATCGTCAAGACGCTAAATATAGAAAACCTTAAATAAATGTCCAAGGAAGAATATGGCAGTACCTAAGCAGCATGCCTGAGTCTATGATGGGTAGGGAAATACATACATGCTCATTCTTAATATTCAAGAACGAAACTTGGATACTGGCATCAGTTCTTAAACCTTACCTGCTAGTTACTATGGACCATCTAGTCACCTGAGCTTCGTGAAGAGTATTATTAACGAACGACACTTTTATTCCCAGTCGTCAACACTTTTACCACCCATGGGCAAGTTAGTAGCAGCATTACTAATGTTCCAAGTGTAAAACTACTGCCACCCAATCCCTTTTCTGATGTTATACTTCTTCTTCTTCTTCTTCTCCCTGCCCTGTTCCCAGTCTATCTGGAGTCGGCGCAGTATGTTTTTTCTTCCATTCATAACGGTCAGACATCATCAATCCATCCACTCCCTTTTGAATCATATCATTCATCACACTGTAAAGGTGCTAGTGATGAATGAATGTATAGAAAAGAGACGGAACGGACCATGTCGAGACACCGATGAACGGACAGTAATTGGAATGACAACATTCCAATCACTGTCCGTTACTGCTCAAGGTTTTGGCTTAAATTTTACAGCCGGCCGACTGCCTGACACCAACCCTCTTTGGGTATGCTGTTGTTGGTGGTTTGCCCACCACCATTCGGGTGCCCCAAGTTGCTTATTGGTATACATCGGGCAATCTCACTTAGTCGACCTTTACGACACCCATGAGATGAGTCGGGGCTGACCCATTCTACGTTATTTGTTCGCTCCCAGACTATAGCATAGAAGGCTGTATTCCAAAAAATATAACTCCATTAAATTAATTTCTTGTGATTATGTAGAAAGCGAAAATAACAATTTGAATTTATCTTGGTAAAATGTGCCTAAACCAGGGAAAAAAGCGGAATAAAACAACATCAATATATAAATGTAATCACTCAACAATTAACCTAGTTACAATTTCCATTCTCCGCGGCCTAGTTAAAAAACATAATATAAAAATCTCGTGTCAACAGTGTCTGTTATCGAACTCCTCCGAAAGTAGGTGGTAGGTATGGGAAATCGGCTATTTTTTATACCCCTAGCCAGGTGATAAAGGCTTTCCGGATCAGCTTAGTTAACAAAAATGTCACTGTCCTCACTATGCACAGAAATTACGGAAACGAATTACCAGGAGGGCATAACCGTCGCAGTGGTCGGCTAATACGCCGACGCGTCTTGTTGACACTATCACAGGGTAGAGACTGCACTTGCGTTGCGACTCATACAGAGCACCGTTCACTTCTTATCGTGCCGTTTACCTTCAACATGCGTTCTATCCAAGTGCTAAAATTAGCAGCCGACTGAGGAAAGACCTTCAATACATTATTCATGTTTGTTAAGCCGTGCCAACTGATTTGCCTGCCTGAGTAAATTCAATGTTTTTACTCTATCAGATCACTTTGGATTAAAATCAGTGTTGGTCCATTAAAAAATGTTGGCTCATATTATAATTTGTTTTCTGATATTATTGCTTTTTACATAATTTGAAAGGTGTGGTATAATTGTTGTGGCAATAATACATAGGTACAGTAGAAAGGATGACAATAACATCCCTTATTGTTGTTCGTTAAAACGTGTTGACTGTTTATGACTTCATGTAACTGTTAACATTTCCTGTTTTAGTATTTCTTCCTTTATACACAGTTTATGTTTCTCTATCTATCTAAATGGAAATATAGTTTCCGGCACGTAAGCTGAATCAAACTGAAGATCTTCTGCGCAGGTATAATTGAAGGAAGTGTTAAACTAAAAACGGTCAGAAGCAGGTGTCCCTACGTTGCTATGGTTGACAGACACACGTCGCACCTCAAATAATAGGTACCTGAAAACGTTTTTCTGCGCTGCGCATAGGTCAACTTAATGACCGCTTATTTTCGATCATCTAGGGGACTCGATTCTTTTTGCTAATCATCATTATCATCATCATTCAACCGAGAGACGCCCACTGTTGGGCATAGGCCTCCCCCAAGGATCTCCAAACCGGTCGGTCCTGCGCTGCCCGCTTCCAGCGCTGCGTCTCCCGGTGCGTGGCCGCCATTCGAGGACCTTTTCGCCCCACGGCCGTCAGTCCTCCTCGCAATGTGCCCTGCCCACTGCTTCTTCGGGCTATATCGGTGACCTTAGTTCTCCTGCGGATTTCATCATTTCTGATATGATCACGCAGGGAAACACCGAGTATAGCCCTCTCCATTGCCCTTTGAGTGACTTTGAGCCTTCTTATATAGCCCATTGTTAGCGGCCACGTTTCGGTGCCATAGGCCATCACTGGCAACACACTAATGCTATTTTCTAATCGTCTTCACTGTATTCCAGGAATACTACTACTCGTCGTTGGCATTGGAAGCCGGCACAGATACACTGCCGTCGGTCCTCACGAAAATACGGGAAGAAAGCATGATTCGTTTTATGCACAACCTGAAACACTACAGGAGGGACGTCTACAAGGTCATTGACGACGACACGTACGAGGTTATCAGCGACGGGAGATACTTTGTTGACCTTCAAGGAAGGTCGAAAAGGTCTTAGGCTATTGTAGGTTAGAATTATTGTAGTAGGAATAAATAGTTTGATAATAGGAACAACCCGCAGAAGTTAACTGGGCACTCTGATGGCGTCCATAGCGAAGTGCTGTGTCCATAAAAAACTAAAGCTATCGTCAATTGATATGGTATTTAAAGTTCACATTTTTATTAATGACATTTTATTTATATTAATAAATTCCTCACAATGCCATGTTGATTTCTGTGGGTAGCATTTAATATGAATTGTAAATATAGATAGTAGGTAATTAGAATTAAACTATATGATCCAACGAGATCTGTAAAAGTAACAGTCAAGTCTATTCTAATTTTAATCGTTCAAATCATTCTGGCGTCGTCGTTCAAAGTTTTACCAGACTGCTTGACTGAACTGATGAAATACTGAGGCTATGACATTCATCTTTAGGTCAGTTTTTCTATAGTGAGAAAATAACAACGTAGACAAGTTTTAACAGCGCATCGTTGCTATAAACTGCTAAAACTTCCAATAGTAGGTTTTGTACTTTAAATTTAAAACGTTAAGATTGATTTTATTGATTCATTGGAGGATATAAGGTCTGTCTGTGTATATTAATTCCTAGGTAATAATACCAGTACCTGTATTTTAATGCTTGCTAAGATATGGAGCGTAATTTATTTGTACTAATCGCTTTTAATAGAAAAACATGCTCCTAAGAAGCGAACATGTAACTTCGGTATTGATACGGATTCAAGAAAAATATTCATAATTGATTCCCACAGAAAGAATCATTGATTCTTGTAAAAATACCGTTGTAGTTCGTCGGGGCATTTTTTTCTATCAAATTTTTAATTTCAAACTCCTATATTTAATTTTATATTGTTATTACCTATTTTCTTAGATTTTTTTTTTCTTATCTGAACATTGTATCACTATACGAAAAATAATGCCAAAGAAAAACTGCTTCCTATTTACCTATTTTTCTTCGTAGGTACTCAACAAGATATTCAAAAAGGTGTATTGGATAAATAAAACAAACAGAATCAGCCAAAAATATTTTATTTAAGCGTATTTATAATCTTTATATTATCAATGCTTGATATATTATTAATCTTTAACTCTAATATTTTATGGCTTTCCCTTCTGATTACAAGCTAATATTAATGAGGGTCAGAAAACCTACGACAGTCTCATGGTAAATAGCGGAGTCCCGAAAGACCTCATTGTACATGATTACGCTGTTTAAAGGTTTGATGACCGCGTGTTAGTATACATAGACTGGGCCGAGCCAATACTCAAGTCCTTCAACAAGTTTGTACTTATTTCAATAATAACTTTGATTCAGAATACATTATATATAAATTTCAAAATAAAAAAGTTACTTTAGGACAATATAAAAAAATACCTTTTTATCTCAATATTGTTTCCGAAATTGCATTATTATTTTTATTTTTTTAGTTCATTTTTTTCTTTTACTCAATAATATTTTCCTTAAGTTATATTCCAATATAATAAGTAAGCATTTTGTAGACGAGTGAAATCAAAATAAAACAATATTCCTAAATAATAACTTACCAACCGAGGTTAACCTAATGGGTACACATTAATAACAATAATTATAATAAAGTACGATGCACGCAAAACAAAGTTTTACACAATTTGAAGCCAAGAGCGTCTACGTGTTTGGCCGCTTAAAGAAATTACAGAAACTAACAAATCTTACGATAATACAACACTCGAGTTCTCTGACTCCCACAACCCCCCAGAATCATTTCCGCGTTTTCTTATAAACATTGGCCACTTGGTATAAAACCTACCGCCTTCCCTTCTTGTATCTACTTCCCTGTCTTTCAGTCCTTCAATAGTTATCGATATGAATAAATACGCTACAAAACAGGGCAGTTACCCTGTGGAAATTACCAACATAGGCATAAAAAAGAGTACATACTTTATGATAAATGGCAACATTAGATAAAGCGAGAGACGCCGTATCACTGGCGACCTTATGCAGACTACTTAAGGGTTTATCTATGTACAGTCTTACGCTACGGCGAAATAAATGAGTAATCAAGCGTCTAGCACCATTTCGATATAAAGGTATACTCAATTCAACATAAAATTATCAAACAAAAATATAATAATCAGTGAAAACAATATTATATAACAACCATCTCCGACTAATAGCATCGTAATCGATTTTCTTGTGTGGAACATCCCTTGAAAATAATCCAAACTACGACTTAGACGAATCACCGGATGAATTTTGAACAAAATAAGAGGACTAGTTGAACATTATTGCGTAAAGATAATAGACATTTATATGAGGAAAACTACGTATACATAAAGATCTAATAGAAATATACATGAAAATACAACTATGTACCTATACACTGAGATTGCAGTGTTACACATAATTAAAGTAAATCACATATCATCACCGATACGGTCACTCGAAAACGGACCGTGATAACTCGAAATAGAGTCCATTGTCGCAACCACCATTCAGGAACTCGGCCCAAGAGCATTCAACCTTCTAATTAGTACACCACTAGAATAACGTAACAAGGGTAGGTAACTTTTAACATAATGAGTCGTATAACTAATCATGTCGCATGGGACGCTACTGTGAAAAATTGTCGTAAAATTGAGCTTCGAAAAATCTACAATTGTACTTTAGGTAGGACCTGTATTATGTGAATAACCAAGCTACGACTAACACTTTAGTGGAAATAGACAGTATCTACTGTACACTCTAACACCGAGATAGATAAAATTGTGTATTTGTTCATACAATTTTTCGATTAAAATATATTATTTGAAACGATCAACGTCGTTCGATTGCACCGTAAACGGTTTGCCTCAGGGAATGCTTGACGGGCGCGTTTGTGTTACACTAGTTCGCCATGTGCTTTATAAAGCACACAGCGGGTTAACGCCATGTAGGGCAAAGGGTCAGACACCAAAAGCCGTATCAATAGCATAAAAGCATGTTACTGTGACAGGAATGCCATTTTGAGTTCTGTCTCGTTTCATTTTGTATTAAAGAAGCGATATCTTGACGTGATGACTATCCCGTTTACAATGAATACACTGCCGCCTTCAAATTTATGTTTGTTTGACAAGTGTTCTAAAAAGCTTTCTGTCTGTCTCTGCCGAGAGTTTACAGAGTAGACTTCGATTTGAATGGAAAGTCTTGAAACATTTCAATGGCCTTGTTAACACAGACTCCAACAATGTGTTGAGATGTGACCTCAAATAATATTTATATAGCTTCAGCTACCTGGCCAGGCCTTCCTCATCCTTAAGGGAGCAGACATACAGGCTGCAGGAACATATCTATTTTCAAAACGATTTTATACATGAGAGAGTTTTGGGCAGTATACCCGCTCTGGGCCACATTCCCCTATATTCCTTCAACAGCAGTCAGTTGCATCTACCAACCTGCATTGACCTTATGACCCATTTTCCATACATTTAAGCCACAGTGCAAAACTGTTCCCAGAAATTTTAAGGTGATATCCCAATACATGTGCCTATAGTCAAGTGGCGAAGGCGAATTCTATTCAACAAATTTAAATTTTTGACAACTACATTTGACACGACGGCCGCCATGTTGTTTTGTCTGTAAAGGCCTATCCCGCATGACCTCTATTATACAAGTATGCTGGGCTGTAGGTTGTCATCCAAAAAATAAAGCCAATTTGATTATCGCCATCTTGGCGCTGATGGCACTGGTGTACGAAGGTGAACGTCCACGGAACTAATATTAGAGATGCTTTTGTAATGTCAAATACAAGCAACAAACGTCAAATTTAGTACCCATGCCGCTCAATGGGGCGCTTCAAATCGACACAAGAAACATTTGTCATTTTAGTAGTAGTATTCAGTCCAGTGTATTTATTTAATAGAGGTCAGTGGCCTATCCGCACACGACAGTGCCCACACGTGCCGATCAGTAACATATCCATCAGTGTCAGTGAAAAATGATATTGTAGCATACATTCTGTACGAGTTACGACGCTATCCATGCTCTTCAGTGACAGTGAACGATAGCGTCGTACAAAATGTATGCTACAATATCATTTTTCACTGACACTGGTGGACACGTTACTGATCGGCGCGTGTCGGCACTGTTGTGTGAGGATAGGCCTTTATATTTCAGTTTAATAACTGATTCATAACTTAATGTAAGGGGAGGAACAAACTTGCAGAGTTTCTTGCCCGTTTTTCTCAGAACAAGGCCTCCTAGTAGTTTACGAACGGATGGTGTAGCTTATAACGTTAAATATTGGAAACCGATTTTTCTTTTACACACACGTTTCCAATGTTTAACGTTATTTCTTTGACGATTCATGAGTGTATGTAATGATACCTTATATATATAAACCATATTTTCATTTTCATACATTTGTGTTCTTTTCGTTCGAATAGATTGCCACTCCACTTGTCTACAGAGGCAGGTGTGACTTTAGGCATTAGTTTTGGCGAAGGGTATGTCCGGTTCCATCTTCAGCGTCTGCTGTGTAGGGTCGTAGTGACCAGCGAGGTAGTAAACGTCGTTGTTGTCGTAAACGGTGCTGTATTTGACCGGGTCGTCGCCCATGCGCTCCTTGTACTGAGCGAGCGGTAGCACCTCGCATTTGTGCGATATCGTTTGCACGTCGTTCTCGTCTGTGTGCGGGGACTCGAACAAGCCGCCCTGTAAGCGGAAATTTGAATTCAAATATTATTTTGATTTCAATTTAAACATTTTAAACGAATGTTAGAAAAAATTGTGGTAAGAAACCGATATGGTTCTTGGTTGGCCGAGTGGTATAGGCCCGGATCTTAGAGGACGCGGGTCCGCTTCCCACATCAAGACTAAAATTCTTCGAACATTTTCTAACAAATTAGGGTGTCAGGCAGGCTGTAAAACCTAAGCCAAAACCTTGAGTAGGACGGGCTGGAATGTTGTCATTCCAATCACTCTCTCCGTTTATCGGTCTCTGGACATTAGCACCTTTTATCACTAGCAAGCACCTTTACAGTGTGATGGATGATATGAATAAAAAGGGAATGGATGGCTTGATGACGTCTGACCGATATGAATGGAAGAGGAAACATACTGTGCCGACCCCAGATAGACTGGGAACAGGGCATGGAGAAGATGTTGTACTAGGAATTAAGCATTAGCAAGAAGGTGTAGTGACTGACCGGGTAGAGGAGCGGCTGTGGCGGCGGCGCGGCCTCCTCGGGGTGGTAGAACCACTTGACGCGCACGGCCATGGCCCCGCGGGCTTCCCACAGTGCCACGATGCGCCCGATGTACGGCCGGTCCGGCCGGCCCGTAGACAGGAACACCGCTGCCTCGCCCACCTGCAAAAGGACCGTCTCGCGTCTCATACTCGCCTGGTACCGTCCGTACGTGTATGGCAGCGGCAGCAAACAAGCAGCAAATTAAAAAGGGTGAGGAGAATGTGTGTGTGTGTGCAAAGGACAGACCAAAATATATATGACGCACAGATTATAGGGTTTATAGGCCTTATTAATTCGCCATGTTAAATAACTGTATAAAAATACATTCATAGCACATTACAAATTGTAAATACGACTCATTAGTCTAAGGGTCCCATGGCGAATAATAAAGAGCTACATATTTATGTTTGGCACACTTGCGATATGGCATCAGTCCGATTTTTGTTTTAATAATTATTTCAATGTAAGCTTTGTGTAGGAAATTGTTCTTAGTTTGATTTGAGGAAACACATGTTGACGTCCAATCATGCGAAATCATCGAAATAAAAGTGGTGTATGGCTCTGTTTGACGTTGAGAATTTTTTTGTGGTTTTCACTTTATCATTCCCGTTTTCAATGAAATTACTCCCATCCCATCTCATCCCGCCAATAATGCACTGTACCTTTCGCTTTGTTAACTTGCACCATTAGAAGAATGTGTGCATGGAAGTGTATGTATGGGTATGAAGAAGGAAGAAAAGAACTCACGTTCAAAGTCTCGTCGCCCCGCTGTATGGCCCGGTGGAATAGCTTCTTGTGCCTGGGCCGGACCGCCCGCCGGTAGGGCTGCCCGCTCCACCGCCACAGCGCCGCCCCTGGCAGGAAGGCGGCCATCTTGCTCACCCCCGCCCCCGCCCCGGCTGAGGCAGTCCCCTCGGAGGATGTCGTCGATATGGTTCGGCGTTTAGCCTTCTGCAAATAAATGTTTTACTGTTAAATAAAACAACTTTTACGGATAAGACTCGTGTATAATTACAAGTTTATTATTTAACCCGACGTTTCGATCGCCTTACAGCGGCCGTGATCACGGGTGTCTTCATTTAAAGTAAAAGTTAACTAACGTCATAATATAGTCCGATTTAGAAAAACGGAGCTCATAATGTGTATGGTTTTGGAAGTATGATTTAAATTGGGTAATTATCCCTATCGAAATTCATGTAAAAACTATCTAAACTAAAGATCATTGTTCGATCTTCGAGTTGATATTTACCATGGAAAAAACACTCACCTTTTTTAATCCATCGCTAGCCAAAACAGATTCGTCCTCCAAGCATATTCCGCTGTCCTTCAAATTGTCCTTTTGCTCGTCTTTCTTAGCCACCATCTTGGACAAGTTGCTGAAATCCAACACCGCATTTTTGACCAAACTCTTCTTCGATAGCACTGCCTTCTTTATGACAGTCTTCATTTTCTCGTCTGGAGACTTTTCCACTGCGATCAGGGTCGATAGCTTGTCGTTGGAGTCTCCAGAATCTTCGTTGGACCTGTTGGAGTCTATGTAGTCTGATGAGGACTTCTGTTTGTGATCGTCGCCGGAAGACGAGGATTGCTCTTTGCTGCTGGAGTGATGTCGCTTCCTGTGTTTCCTGTGATGCTTCTTGTGATGCTTCCGGTGCTTGCAGTGTTCCTCGCAGCATTTGTGCTTCTTCTTCTTCTTCTTCACGTAGTCGGCGGGGTCCTCTTCGCTGGAATGTCTCTTCAGTTTCTCTTTTCTGTGCTTCTTGAGCTTCTTCCTGTCTTTGTGTCTGTCCTCTTCGTCGTCTTTCTGTTTGTCTGACGTAGACGGTTTTGGTTCGGCGCTTATTGCGGACTTTTTGTCTTCGGTGACGCTGGTGTTCCGTCTTCGTTTGCCGAGCGTGAATAATGGGTTTTCGTATTCTGGAACAAAAACACATTATAAGTACTTACTGACAATTACTAGGTAAGAAGTAATAGTTTACCTTAAACGGTCAAACACAGAAGAGTCTTTTTGATTATATAACTTTGAATCTATACTAATTTTATAAAGCTGAAGAGTTTGTTTGTTTGCTTGGTTGAACGCGCTAATCTCAAGAACTAATGACTTTAATTGAAAAAAATATTTTTGTGTTGGCTATACTAACCGACATTAACGTGAGCGAAGCCGCCGGCGACCACTACATAAATCATTCATACATAAATCACGCCTATATACCCGAAGGGGTAGGCAGAGGTGAACTAGCACCCACGTTTCGCCCATTATGTTAGGTCCCATGTAATAGGTGGCGAGCCTATTACCATTTATCGGGCACAAAAGTCGCAGTACATTGCTAGGTGGTATAAGAGGAACGCTTGTACGACACCCACGGGACAGATGGGGGGTGGTGACAATTCTATTCTACTCTGCCGTCACCACACGGCCGTTGGTCCGTTCCGTCTCTTTTATATACGATGATTCATCACTAAGCCCCTTTACGGTGTGATGGATGATATGAAGCAAAAGGGAGTGGATGGCTTGATGGCGTCTGACCGATATGAATGGGAGAGAAAACATACTGCGCCGACCCAAGATAGACTGGGAACAGGGCCGGGAGAAGAAGAAGAAGAGAGTCTTTTTGGTTATATAACTTGGAATGTTTTCTAAATCCCAGAAGACGAAACTAAATGAACAGTCCACTCACCGACGACCGGGTAATTGGGTTCCAGGAACCGGATGTCCTCGAGGGCTATCCTGCCGGAGTCACCGTCATCGAACTCCACCGCCACGAACTTGTCGTCGTGCGGGTCCGGAGAGGACATCGCCACCGTGCCCGGGTACAGGCACCGGTACTGCTGCGACCAGTACGCGCAGACCCTGGTCCCGGACGGCAGTTCGGACACGGATGAAGGGCTTACTTCCAGAATCTGGAAAAAAATATCGTCAATATAAATGTGGGATCATGTGCCTAAATTGTGTCACGTCAACCGAGAAAAATGTGTTGTGGGGCTCCGAGACGGCCAATCAGCTTGGCGTCGAGCTCGTAGATTTTAGCTTGCTTCAAGTATTATGAAGACTTGTAGTCTTCTAGCATTTAAGTGGTTTTTTGTCTATTCGGTTTGTTTGACCTAACAACAGAAGAGACACTCACAGAAAATGAACGTGCTTGACGCCAAGCTGATTGACGGTCTCGAAAGCCCATTACAAGTATATAATTTTCGAACAATATAGAAAATTAATTTTACAAGAACTGTTCTGTGAAAATTCATGTAGCAAAAGTTGTGCGACGATGTACAAAATGTAAAATTTCTCAATCAACTTTGTGCTTTACCAAACACATATTACGGTGGCAATTACATACATACATAAATCACGCCTATATCTCCGAAGACGTAGGTAGAGGCGAATTAACACCACTTTTCGCCAATTAAACTAGGTCCTTACAGGTTAAAACGCGTTAATTCCCGTTTTAACCTTTAATGATCATGCAACACGAAAGTTTAAAATTAATTAAGCTAGGTCCCATGTAATAGGTGCCGAGCCTATTGATATCTATCGGGCACATAAATCCACGACACCCACAAGAACATACATACATAATTCACGCCTATATCCCCGAAGGGGTAGGCAGAGGTGAACTAGCACCCACGCTTCGCCAATTATGCTAGGTCCCATGTAATAGGTGGCGAGCCTATTGCCATTTATCGGGCACAAAAGTAGCAGTACTTTGCTAGGTGGTATAAGAGGAACGTTACTGCCCATTCCTCATCACTGATTTATCCTTAGTCGCCTTGTACGACGCCCACGGGAGAGATTTGGGGTGGTGACAATTGTATTCTACTCTGCCGTCACCACACGGCTCGGTGTCGAAGAAACATAATAAGTAGAAAACAACTTACAGCATCTTTCAAGGTTTCCTCTCTGGACAGTATATGCGGCTTGTTTCCCCTCTCGCCGTCCAATGTAATGGCGTACACATCGGGGGCTTGCACGGCACTCAGTTTTCCGGCATAGAAGAGGCCCCCCATAGCCGTCAGCACCCTCGGCGAAGAGTCCAGTTTATCCTCAGTCAAAGTACACATTGATACTTGGCTTCCTGTTTCTGTAGTAGGAGTTTTGAGATCCTCAGTAGGCCTCTCCTTTGATTTGACACTCTTTCTCCGCTTTTTCGCACGCCGCCTCTCTTTGTCGCTATCGCTTGAAGCGCTCGCCCGACGCATAGCAAACTCTAACTCCGGCATACCGTCCCGAGAGTGTTTCCGGACCAGCCGGTCTACTTTCTCCCTGTTCTTCTGTCTCACCTCGTTCAAGCTCTCCATAGACGAGCTGGCGGATCTGTTGAGACCCCATTCGTTCTCCTCCTCCTCGGAACAAACCTTTAGAATAGGCTCGGCTTTGAGTTTCGGGCGGACTTTGCTAGTTCGGTTGGGTTCCTCCCTGGAAGGCTCCCCTCTAGTACACAGGATGCCTCCTTTCAATTTTCCTTTGGCTAGCAAGTACCCAACGAGGCTGCTCTTGGATTTCGGTTTCTTAGCCACGATAGTCTCCGTTGAGTCGGGGCTGGAGACTTTCCTGGGTCGTCCGACTTTCCTCTTCTTCGAGGAACCGCGGTCGGAGTTAGGGGATAGCGCGGGAGTGGATGGCGTTGGAGGCGTAGCCAAGGGGGGGAGTGGGGGAGTCAAGGCGTCTAATTGCGCTCGCTTCTCATCGCACTGGCGCTGGAGGTCTTGTAGCCTTTCGCGCATGTCCTTTTCGATGGCGTCAACAAGAGCCTGAGCAGACGGTACTGGCGGTACGTGGGTACAAGCTACCCCTCCACATCTACAGGCCGTCACACGGCGCAGGCTAGCCTCCAACTCACCACCTCTAGCCCTCCCCTCTTCTTCCCTCTCTCGCTTGTGCCGTCTCATCTTCTCTATTTTGTGCCGCAGCCTGTCCGTCCTGTCCCGACTTCTTTTCCGCTTCTGCTCCTTCTCCTCCTGCCTATCTCTCTTTAGGGACTCCTTCAAGGAGATCATATCTCTTTCGGTGGGGCTCAGCAGCTCGTTCTTGATAAACGGACGGGAAGACATGGATGCGTTCGGCGGAGGGTTCTCGACTTCCTCCATGAACCTTTGTTCGGCCAGTGCACATAGTAACCCTAGGCCATCGAAGGATTGTTTCGGTGCGTCGCTCGTGCCTGATTCAGGCAGCGGAAATTGGAACCTTGCGTGTGGTTCAGTTTCGGTCCGCGGCGGAGATTTGGGCGATGTCTTTATATGGATATTCAGCTTTGCGGGGGCTTTAGTGTCGATTGTCAAAGGCGCGGGATCCAGCGCTGGCATGCTAGAACCAGGTGTGGTCCTTTCGAACTGTTCGATACTATTTGATAATAGTTCAAGGCCGCTGACATCGACCAGCGGTCTTGCCTGCGATTGTTGTTGTACAGGCGACGTGTTTGCCGTATCTATGACCAAGTCGTTGGAACCTCCGCTGCTGCAATTGTCCACTAGTGCCTCGTCTCTTTCCATGGCGTCTATAGCTTTCTCTACCGCCCCGACGACTGCCGAAGTAGCTAAGCCTTCCGACGAGGATTCCTCTGCGCTGTCAATAGGAGCTGGCTGTAGGAGCGTGCTGTGACTTTGCATCATAGTGTGATCTTCAGGAAAGTGGGCGACTCCAACGCAGGCGATATCCCGCTCGTCTTCATCGGCTTGGTTGGGCGATTCGTCTTCGTCATCGATGTGATCCGTTTGGTTGGACGCGTCTCTCTGGGTGGGGCCTTCGTGGACTTCGGGGGGCGGTGTGGGGGGAGCGACGGGGGAAGTGGCTTGGCTCCTACACGCCTGCTCTGAATAATCAGGTTGGTAGTACAGGTGCGTCGTCAACATCGGTTGCTGGACCGGCTCTGGAGCGAACGTTGGCTGAGGTTTCTCTTGGGGCATCTCCGGTTCAATCTTGATGAGCGCATGGGGGGTCATGAGTGGCTGGATGATTGACTTTCGCTTGTCTGTCGCGTGTTGCTGAGGAGCGGGCGCGAGGGTGACTAACCGAGTGGAGTGGGTGTGGGTCTGTTGGAGCGTCGCCGTGGACGTGAGCAGATCCCCGGGGAGGATTTGCAGGTGCTGCGGGTGGGGTGCGGATGGCAAAAGGAGGGGGGCGGACGGGTAAGGCACTCCGCCCCAGACGACGGCGTGCGATAGGTCCGGGGTGGTCGGCAAGAGGAGTAGCGCCCCCGAAGTGGGTTCCCTGACCAGCTGGAACCCCCCGACGGAGCCCACGCCCCCGCCGACGGGGCCCACGCCGCCAACCCCTACTCCGCCCATCATCATGCTGTCCATCGAGACATGAGCTGCAATGAGAAAAATAAATCGTTAAAGTTTTGCAATAGGACAATTCATTTACAACTTATACATACATAATTCACGCCTATATCCCCGAAAGGGTAGGCAGGCAGAGCTGAATCGACCCGCGTTTCACCAATTATTTAATTATTTAGGTCCCATGCAAAGTGGCGGGCCTTTTGCCATCCATCGGGCATGTAATTCGCAGTAATATAATGCGAATTACATAGCTAGGTGGTATAAGCGGAACGCTGCTCCTCATTACTTATTGCTGCCTTACACTTAGTCGCCTTGTACGGCAATGTACGAATAAATAAAAAAGTATTTGCTAGGATTATCTTAAAGCCTATGTTAGGTTTGTCTAAATACTAGGTTGTCGGGATTTTTTTTTCTCTTTATTTTTTATTGGGAACTTTTATCTATTTAGATACGCCAGCCCCATTGTTTCTCCCCTTATTATAATCTCGATATTAATTATTTATAGGTACATTATTTACTAAGCTACTTCAAATGAAATTGAATCACTGTTCAGGTTTTTTAATTAGGCCACATAATTTCCTTGCAGCATCTGATTTAGGGTTTGCCAGAATGCTTTGGATAGGCCCTACATCCTTACTGTTCAAATTTAGTTCGTTGAACAGTGATTCCCTTTCAGCTCGGTTCTTGGCACAATCCTGCAGCATATGTTGTACATCTTCAACCTTATTACGTTCGCTACAGTTAGGGGAATCAGTTTTTTTTCATTAGGTAGGCAAACTTCGCTGATGGATAGTGCTCCGAACGGACTAGTAAAGCCATTTAACAATAATTTCGACTAAAGTTGTGTCTTCAAACCAGTGCACTGAGGACACCACCGACATGCACCGGTTCTCCTTGTATGGACTTGTATAATATCCCTTTATTTTTCGAGATATGGTCAAAATGATTTTTTCATTCTTCAAAACATACTTTTTTATAATGAAAACAAATTCAGAATGTTCTCAAAATAATACGGGTAAATAATCTTAATATAAAGATGATAATTTTGTAAGCGTACGTACGCGTTGTACGTAGGTACAACAGGTAAGTTCATAGGCTAACTTCTAGAGTTGTCAACTAGCTAGACAACCGTACACGAGTTTCATACAAACATATCATTCAGGCATCGTAAATCTCTGTTTATCCTCATTACACACCATTGTGGTCGTAGCTTGAGCGAAGAATTTTTAGAGAGACCCTTAGAAGCCACAGTGTAGAGTAATACCGAAGTCTCCTCAAAGGTTTATTTATTTTTCCTAGTGTAATTAAATGTCTATAATTAGGAGAGCGCAAACAAAACACAATTGGTGGCAATAAGGCAGAATGGTTCTAATTAAAAAGAATTGAGACCGTAATATTATCGAAAGATTGAGTCTAGGCAAAATCATTAAAACTACGACTGTGTCAATTTATTTTTAAATAAATTGGTTTCTTGCGCTTATTATGGTTCCTTTTTGCTTCAGTACGTCTAAATATTTGAATACAGAATACAGATTTCACGATCCTTCAGATCCAGTGATACCTGACAATAACACCTACTAGGTGTGAAGAGAAGACAAAAATATTGGTGCTATAAACCTAGCAAATTCCTAGACAAATCGCCCTAAAAAAAAATTGCCAGGGGAAGAAGAATTAAATAACAATTAGATATTTCTAAAACCAACAATTCAGTCTAAGAAACCTTGTGTCAATATTCTCTTTCTTTAGTTAGTGACGGAAACGGGTGAAAAACTTAAAAAAAAAAACAAGAATGCATCCAATCGGCGTAGCAGTGGAACATCGGAACATGCTGTACTCTGTGTACACGGCACATTAGTATTCTACGAGCACACTTCCGGAGTAACACAGGAATGTCAATATTCCAACGCTAACGTCTCTGTATTCATTATCAGGCTGTGGCGGAGTGGCTACATCGCCTAACGTTCTTCTTTATAAATACAATTTTTTTATAAATACAAGATAGGTATGGGTTTTCTACCTAGTTTATATTGTCACTCTGGTTTTAACCTATTTTTTAGATATCTACCTACTTCATTTATTTCCTAACCACATAATAAGTATCATTTATAATATAAATATATTCAATGTTAAACCTACCTATCTAAGGTGCATACGGCCAGTGGCCACATCTTTACTACTAATACTATAAAGCTGAAGAGTTTGTTTGGTTAACGCGCCAACCTCAGGACTTATTGAGTGGTACTGATGCAAATTGAGAAATTATTTTTTTCTAATCTAAGAATCACCGCGTTCATTAAATCAGATCGCTCCAAGACATACCAATTTGCAAATATTACCTACATAAACATAAGGAGTGATTAATGCAGCTTATACATTTCGTCTTCGTTGTTCGTTTCGTACGAGCAGATGTGGACGTACCACGTTCGGGTGGTTACCTATCACTTTTCGACTTTTTTTTTATGAATGTCACTTTTTCAAAATCAGTTAACTACATTTTGTCATCAAACTTTATCATTTCACCAAAAAACTGACTTTTTTATGTTCCGATTATTTTTATGTTTAGGTAGGCACTTAATTTAACATGTAGATATCAAAATACTTTTTCAATAATTGCCCGTACCTAATAAACCTTTAATGATTCACTTTATAGAAAGATGTTATCAAATACATGCTATTTATATAATACCTAATATCTATCTACCTATTGATTCCATAAACTTTATTTTTACAAGAAAAAGATAAAAATCGAAAACCTTAAATGTAAGCGTACCTAATAAAAGTATAAAACCTTATGAAAATGAAACTAATGTGAAAAATGAAGCCAAATTCATCTAAAATAATCAATCTGATATTTAAAACAATACCGTTTTCGAACAATTGAAATCCGAAAGCATGATTGGTACCCGAGCACACAGACGGCGGATAAAGGTTATAGGTATCTACAAGGGTCTATAAATAAATACCACGCAAATAAGTACCCGGAACCTACTTGGTTTATGGCTGCCCTGACTACCGGAGACATTTATGAGAATTTCTTTGCGTGGGCACTTTTCATTATTGAGGTACTTACCTACTAACTTGTTTTATTTAGGGCCGGTTTCACAATCGACAAATAAGTTCGAAGTAGCTTACTTGGCAGTTCAATTGACATATATTTCTACTTGTCGATTGTGAAACAGGTCCTTACTGATGTAGTTAAGCTATCAATGCCTGTTGACAATAGCTGACGGGGAGTACTTGGGTCCCTCCCTATATTTATGGCACATGCTGTAAAAAGTAGCATAAATCACTTGTGTTTTGGATACTAGATGATGGACAAGTTTTAATAGGATAGATAAATAATGATTATACATAAATAATATATTTAAAACTGTTTATGTACTAGTACCATAAACAACCATGACTGGAGAACAAACGTATGTGTTCATCACTAAAATTTTTGACCCTACTGGTCGTCAAAATATTGGGTGTTGGATGATATAACGAAAGTATTTGCTAAATGGTAGTCTATTAAAAAGGGCCAGGGGGCCTACCGCCAAACTCGATTGCTAAAGCAAAAGCTATAGTTTATGACGTCATGCTGTAATTTCGCACCAAATTTACTTAAACTATCTTTGAACGAATGATCACCGAATGATTTTGTATGAAATTGGAAGAAAATCCGTACCGCCTAAACATTCAAGATGGTTGCTATCTAAATTGATAGCCGAAAGCAATGCATTGCTTTAAAGCTATCATCAGCAATCGAGTTAGGCGGTAGGCAGGCCCCCAGGTCAATCAAGAGTACCCGAAACCGACGGACATGCCTGAGAGAGATTAATGAGATTGCATGAAGTGAAAGAAGTAGGGTATGTAAGGATCATAGCAAGTGGAAAGAAGTGATCTCTCTCTCCCTACCCCTGCGGGAAAAAGGTGTGACGTATGAATATTGTATGTAAGTACAATATTCATACGTCACACGTGTAGGGTTTGATAAGATTGCTTCGCTTACAAAAACAATTGGATGTTTCAGATTATACATACATTTTCGGTCACCAGGTGATGTTGCTTGATTTGTAAAATATTTATACGCTATACATATAACGCCCTCATCTATCTATTAATCGGCTCCTCCTCGGTCGTGTTAGTAAGGTTAGGTTACAATAACTGATTTGTAAGTGAGACGTAATATGTTACAATCTTACTATAACTTTTTAAGAAAAACGAATAATCTCCTGCATATTAAAATTCTATTAGTTTTATTGTTATGAATTGTAAGCAATGCCACATTATAAATGACAAACAAAATTAAATCTATCACAAATTATACTTATTACAATACTGACAACCCTACCATCGCCAACACATTCGTTCGTTCGTTACCGACACTGCACTAATGAAATGAGACCCATCGATTCCCGACAGTATTCTTTTCACGTCCCTACTTAGGGGGAAAGGGTTAGCAATACTCAATCGTGTACAGAAAAAAGGGGACAGAGAACACCCATTTGAATAGCGTTAATTTGAAAAGCGAACGGGTATTTAAATTCGTTCGATTTACAAATGCGCCGGTGTTATGAATCGTATTAGGAACGGAATCCGTTTGGAATTTCAATCTTGATACGAGCGGCGTAGGGTCGAGGTTCGCGGGGATTCAAGTGATAGTTTTTTGTTTTCGTTTTTCATTCACGATTAGTGCCCGCGTTCAAACTAGTATAGTCGTTGTAGGTAAGGGTTTTTTAAACGTATTGATTTAGAATGTCATCGTAAGCATTTCATACAAATAAAAGTGTATAAGTTCCTAGTGTTAGATAGATGGTAATGAGAATAAAGGAGAACTATTTCCACCACCTTCGTACGGTCAGCAACACAAATAGACGAACACTTTGAAAATTCCAAAACGCATCAAATAATATCTTAAAACAACTTAATAAAGCAGAAAATAAGGACAGGTAATAGAAATGTAAGTATAAATAATTGAAATGTTAGAAAATTTTTTATCCATTGACGGACATTTCAAAAAGATTAGGATCGCCAACGAAGAATAATAAAGTTATACACGACACACAACTGTCCAGATGGGACGATACTTTATGCAATGCAATATACAATGCAAGCAAGTAGACACGTCCTACCTACTCGAAATCTCAAAAGGAATTCTTTTGAGATTTCGAGTAGGTATACTTATCTACATCGCTGGTTTAGCAACACACCTTTTTACTAAAGCTCCTAATCGCTCAGAAATGATTAACGAAACACATCTCGCTCGCGCACACAACATTTTGTGGACAGGGCTTCTCTGTTATCAGGTAGGAAGTCCCCGAACGGATGCTCTAAAATCGAATGGGTTAACTCATTGTGCCCTATACCTCACTTACCTGTGTGTTTAGGTGGGTATTACCTAGGTAGGTCATGTTTTGTTAATTCTCACTATTATCGTTGTCTGTAATTCACCTATTTTTTTTTTGGCCAGTACAGGCATCTATGAGGCGAAAGAAGATCTCTGCCTACCCTTTGAGAGAAAGGCGTGATTGATGTAGGTAGGTAGTTAGGAACCTAAATATTGTTAGGTATCGCACCTACGACTTTTTCATTTCTATAGGTGCGTTGAAATGACCTCACCACTCGGTCTACTCTGAAACTCGGAACGATTAACTCACATCTATCAATCTTTCTCACGCCACTGCGTGTTATAATAAGAGCGACAAAGACGCAAAGACTCGAACGAACGAAATAAACTTCCATATAGTAACGCCTCTGGTATCACCTAGTCTCTTCCAAAGAAATAAAGATAGTCAGCATGCAATAAAGCTATCAATGTTACCTTACCTACTAGGTAGGTACCTAAAAATCGAAATATCTAAACCTGTATCTGGAAAACATGTCGAAAATTAGTGAAGAAAATGACGACCTTCCATACTAAACTTGTTGAGGTTTATGATATGTGACAAGCTCAATTCGTTATCGGTGGCTAAAAATTATCTCGAAATTGAGTAGGTGTGATTCGAACCGTTCAATCAAATACGTGTGAATCATGCAACAGTCCGAGAAGGCTGCTAACTTTTTAGGATGATCTAGGTTGATTGGAACAAGAAGACAAAAGGAGGCACGCAGAACAGAATGGTCCAATCATGAGGTTAAATGCGAAAAAGTTTAATTTAGTGTAAGTAGGTACCTACCTATCTATTAACCTAAGACCTTGGAACTTATACCTACATATACAACCTGTCTAATGTTAATTTGAAGAAAATGCGGAGCTTACACGCTAAATATACCTATGTGTCATCAAAACTGCGTGTCTATGCAAATCAATCTAGTAATTATCTGCTAATTGTTATATCTCATTTAGGTTCATTTAAATGAGCCGTTTCTCAATCGATCGTAGGACTCGCGTGAGAGCTGCAACTTAACGGCGAAATCCCCATTATAACCATAACGCAAGAAAAACATAAACACAAAAAACCACTAATTCCCAACACTAAAACTTATTGAGGCGGCGTAGATCAAAGTCCGCCTCAGAAGGCGCGGCAGCGTCGGATTGGCTGATTCGAGCATGTGGGCGGGGCTATTGGGGCGGAGCTACGTGAAATAGGGCTGCCCCCGTATCCAACTCCAGTTTATCGATAAGTTTTTACGATTTTTGTGGTTCTTTATTGTTGGATAATTTATGGTGAGCAAGTGACAGTTCCGCGCGGCTGGAGTAGGCTTTTCGCATGAATGCAAGTTCAGAATGCTTGGTATCTAGGGAATGCGCAGTGCTAATTGGGATTTTATAACTTTTAAGCCAAGCCTGACAAACCAATATGAAAAATATTAAAAAGTTTGTATTGTTCCTATCTATATAGGTACAATACAATATAGATAGTAGATACTGTAAATAAATACAAAATAATTATTAAAGCTGTGTGCACGCGTTAAAGTACCTACCTAGATAATATTTTCGTTTTAATTGGCGTTATCATTAGCTGATTTGATTTATGTTTTAAAACTTTCTGTCGGTAGATTTAGGTAGGTATTGTTGATATTTTAATTTAGGGAGATACCTACCTACCTGTCTTTTGTATAATTTTTTGTTGGTTATAACAAAATACCTATTGGTTTTTAAAACAGTAGGTATGAGCGAAAATCAAGAGCTGACGAAAATAAAAATTAAAGATTAGATCTTGGCTGGTGCAGGGTACAGTTTAGATGGTTGTGAATAGTGATTCAAACTAAGGCAACTGGGAACAAAGTAGTACCTACTTATTAGACATTTATAAAATGTGGGCGCATGTAGATAGGTAGGTAGGTAGGTCCGATCCGAATCCGTGAAAATACGCTCCGTTAACTGTTACTCAGATAAATATAGGTTTTAATTGTAAAGTTACATCGTTAAAGGTTGAGTTTTAGGTAAATGAAGATACCTACCTACCCACCTATATAAAATATTTTTCTAGTACCTACCTACGTCTATTTCTAAATGATCTAATTTTAAATAAGTAGGTAGTGAGTTTTGTAATGCGAATCTTCTTAAAATTTGAATTCGGAAGCTAAACGTTACTCGTGTCATGTGCTAAAACGTCGTATTAAAACTGGCTAAACTTTTGGCACCAAGTGGTATCTTTAAATCTATATAAATATATACCTACTTTCTAATTAAAAACATTAAAAAAAATGCATTTTAAATTTTATTACCTAGTAATATATTTAATTACCTAGTAATCTCTTCTTAACTTTATCAATCTTTAGCAGGTAGAATAATGCACTGACAAAGCTAAAGCCTAGAGCAGTATGGATAGGAAAAATAGGAATGTTGTCATCCCAATTCCTCTCTTCGTTCATCGGTTTCCCGACATGATCCGTTCGATCTCTTTGCTATACCTACCTACATTCATTCATCACTAGCACCTTCCCGGTGTGATTGTGATATGAAATCAAAAGGGAGTGGATGGCTTGATGACATATGACCAATGTGAATGGAAGAGGAAACATACTGCGCCGATCCCAGATAAACAGGGAACAGGACAGGAAAAAGAAGACGAGGCAATGACATAACAATCGGCCGAACCGTAATACCACTACGAACTAATTTATTATAAGAACGTGCTATTAAAACAGCCGACAATAAACTCGTCAGGTGAGAACTCGGACGCTTTACCATGCAAGCAGGATTTCATTCAATGCGGTATAATTCAAGCAAAAAATTTCTAAGAATTCGGTACCTTGATAAACGAGATAGAATTACTTCTCGCTGTGAACTTAGGATAGGTGGTTAATGTGGTTTTAGTTATAAGGCTTCTCATAGTTTTAAGGGTTTTGTTCAAAGATAAATTAAGACTTAAGACGTAATAACGTGTGACTTTCTTGTAGATACCCCTAAAAGGATGTAATGATTGTGTGAAGTATGAATGTGTGCGGATGAGGAGATGACGATTGAGAGAAGACAGTAGAGAAAGGGTATGTCCCCTTTCTCTACTCTTTTGCCGCAATCTCTTGCGCCGATCCTAAATATGGGATAAGGGCAGGGTGCTGATGATGACTTATTTTATAGGTGTCTTCGAGTCAGTAAGCCGTCGTGTTGAAGGTGTGCTTTGTAGGCCTAGATCATAACTAGCACTTAAGTTATCACAATTGCAATTAAGAAACTGTTTCAATGATGGGTTAAGAAGGCGTGGCTAGCTAATTTATAACGAACATAATATTAAGTTCGAATTCAGTCAGCAATTAGCAATTACGAACCTATCATCCATGTCACTTAAGCAAGCCACGGAGAAAGTTATCAGAAAAATGATAGGATGGAATGCACGCCTAAACGTGACGGAATACAGTGCACTTTAGCTAAATCTTTAGGCGTTGAACAATTATAAATAGGCGGGAAATTTCCTATTAGACCTACCCATCGAGTGACTCTGAACGAATATCACTTTCTGTACAAAACAAGCGAATAACCGATGCCGATGTGGGTTGGCAATTCGTCATTTCTCAATGAATCAATAATTTTATATCTGATGGCATTCGTCCAGATATTGGTGACGTTAATGACATTTAAGTTACCTATTGGTTGCTGCAAGTGCTTGTACCTACACATACTTGTGCGATGCGAATTCGCAACGCAGAAGACTGCGAAGTGAATTTCTGCTATGCGATTTGGTGCGGCAAGGAAAATATAGGAAAAAGAAACAAAGCAGTATGAAATTGAAGGAATGTGCGATGCGAATCAATTTGCAAGTTCTTGTGATGCGTTGTAAAGATTCAGTTCGTCGATCAGGCGAAACCATAGTTGTTAAGGTATTCATCATCAATTATAGCTACTGGGATTTAGCAGAGGCTCTTTGTGAAAAGTTTGTTAGTTGGTTCACTGGAATAAATTGGATGACACGAGTCATTTACTTTGGCAATACAGACGGGAAGTTAGATTATCCAAAATACGTTAATTACCTTACTTTTATTAAATTACCTGATGCCGTGTGGTGACGTAGAATACAATTGTCACCATGCCAAATCTCTCCCGTAGGTGTCGTACAAAGCGACTAAGGATAAATGAGTCATGAGTAATGGGCAGCAGCGTTCCTCGTATACCACCTAGCTATGTATTGCGACTTTTGTGCCCTATAAATGGCAGTAGGCCCGCTGCCTATTACATGGAACCTAACATATTTGGGAAACGTGGGTGCTAGTTCACCTCTGCCTACCCCTTCGGGGATATAGGCGTGATTTATGTATGTATTATGTAATTAATTACCTAATACTTAGACGTAGGTACCAAGTTAAGTCGTTACCCTAATCAACTTAAAACTGGAAGAGGAATTTCTGGAGCCACACGATAATAAACAGGCATTAAAATTTCAAATAAAAACAAGAACTTCGATTATAAATCACAATAATCTTTTAAGACCCTTTGGACACTAAAAAGCTAACAACAAAAACGGAAATAAAATTATGGCGCCAAGAAGCCGCGATGGCGCGCAAGCGCGGCATCACAACACAGAAAAATTAAGAAGGCCCCACGTCACTCTGTCAAACTCCCAGTTGTGTAACATTCAAACCAGTCGAATAAGAGCGGCTATTGACCGGACGGCCTGTTGCAACGGCGCTACCAAAACAGCATGAGACCAGAGGTGATGTGTCTCGACATCGAAACCCAGTCCAATGAAGACCGTGACTGACTTGGGCTGACGCGGGGAATATTTATACAATATTTTGCATTAAGACTGACTCTGACCACATATTCTGACTCCTGCATAATTTTTTTTAAGCTAAATATTCAGAGGCAAGATTTTAAATTACAGGGTTCCACGTGCGTTTCGTCAATTCTAAACTAGTCGTATGAACAATTTTGTTTGTATTAAGTACCTACTCACTAACGTTAATTGACGTCTCCGAGACTCTGAGTATAGGCGCAACTGCCGCCCAAAAACTTAATTTAAATCCAGACCATAGACCCGGCATTAATAGACTAGTTTTAAATTCTCATTTTTTTTATTAAGTACTCATTAACGTTAATTGACGTCTCTGAGTACGGACGTAAGTGTCTGACAGAATGTAATTAATGCTAATAATGATTTAATTTAATTAGTTGTTTAATAAATAGCCACTCTTTCTTTAACTTAATGCTTAACAAGAAGAATAAAATGAAACGGTAAAAATTAAGTCTCTTTGCTTTGATCGCCAGTAAACTACGTTACGCCAGTAATCCACGGGACTGGCAATGAAAAAAGTGTTCGTTCAAGTGCGCGCTCTCGCAATGTAGTTGGCGCGTAGCTACCAGGCGATCATGAGCACTCAGGAGGTGTGTCTTACCGGGGTACTGCCAGAGGGGGGCGGGCGGCGGCGCGGGGGGCGCGGGCCACGCGAGGGGCGTGGGGCGGTCGTCGCACAGTACGTTGGCGACGCCGACTGTCATGGCCGCTTGCGCTGCGTCTGTGGTAGGGATGCAGAACATTTTGGTTCATTACGATTTTATAGAATAAACGCAAAAAAATATATAAATAAAGGGAATAGAAACATCTTAATCTATATGTAAATAAAATAATTTATTTTTTAATACTCCATACGTTACAGTGTTTTAAAAGTTATCTTTGGAGAATGTATCTATTCAACAATCAAACTAGTAATTGTTAAACATATTGAACGTCACCCAAAGATAGCTTGGAGAAATAAGATACACCCTATACGATGAAAAAGACTTGAATTGAATCAACATCAATCATTCTACAGATCCTTCTGTTGGACGCAATTAGGACTTCTTTGAACGCTCATTTATATGAGTAGGTACCGCATAGTTTATCATAACTAATACTTTCAGAAACTGCTGATTCAACTACTGATTCAAATGTGTTGGATAGTCCACATAATATCAAAGAAGCATTTAGTTTATAAAATAACCAACAATAAAGCGAGCGAAGCCGCGGGCGACCACTAGTTACTTATAAAATCTCAAGTTGGCAGGCGGCCTGTGCTGTCGGTATGACAACGTAATGACGCGGCTGCAACTAGCGCCACGCCCGACACGTGTGTCGCACATGCAGGCTGGATACGTTAATTACGCCGCCTTCTACGCTGCACGCTGATGGATAAATAAGCTGTTTTAGTCACGACATATCACAATTACAGGATGCCTCCACATAGCGTTGGCTTTTCAACAGATGGCGATCGCAATCTGGTTACAAAGTCGCAATACATACCTACACTGCCATCCTTGTAAAGTGCAATGTCTTTTAATTACGGGTATGAGGGCAAACCAAACAGCACGAAATAATACATTAACGGTATATTAAGTTAACAATACGATAGATATTGAATCAGCTTAATGACACATCCACAATAAATCGACACTGACCGCAGGCATTTATCCTGTTTGTCATTCACCGCTACTTGCTTAAGGTAGATACTCGTCGTAAGTAGGTATTAAGTACCTACAATACAATATATACTCTTAAATATTAATCTAGATATAAATAGAGGAAGAAAATAGATAGATAGAAAGAATGAAACACAAACAGTAAGGACTAAAATTGTTAGGTATGTTTCCCCAAGGCATTCCTAATCTACTAGATATATTTCTAGTATATTAGGAATGTGTCTACTAGATATATTCATTCAGTAAATTTATGGACTACCTCGAATAAGTGGCCCAAGTTCTCATAAAAAGTGTTATGATAGTTAACGCTTTAATAGATGGCTTAAGTAGCGTTGATAAGCTTGAAGAAGCAGCTCTGAGAAGGTGTCCTCTGCCTCTGGAGGAGATTGTGGAATGGTTTGGCAGTACCTATCTAACCGTCTGCTAGCATGATATCATATCGTGCGAATCTTATTAAGGCCCGAGTTCACCAACACGTAAAACAAGCGATTAACAGTTAACCGTCTATTTTTGACATTTCTTCCATACTGTTATTTGTCAAAAAGAACCGGTTAAATAATAATCGACTGTTTACGAGTTGGTAAACTCAAGCCTTAGAATCAAATAAAACACTATGGACAGTTTGTATAATTGCGTATGTGAAGAATAGGCCATCCCCGACTCATCCCATGGGTGTCGTAAAAGTCGACTAAGGGAGATTGCCCGGTGTAGACCAATGAACACCATGGGGCACCCGAATGGTGGAGGGCAAACCACAAACAACAGCATACCCAAAGATGGTTGGTGTCAGGCAGGCGGCCGGCTGTAAAACCTAAGCCAAAACCTTGAGTAGTATGGATTGGAATGTTGTCATTCCAATCACTCTCTCCGTTCATCGATCTCTCGACATGGTCCATTCCGTCTCTTTTCTATACATTCATTCATCACTAGCACCTTTACGGTGTGATGGGTGATATGAATCAAAAGGGAGCGGGTGGCTTGATGACGTCTGACCGATATGAATGGAAGAGGAAACATACTGCGCCGACCCCAGATAGACTGGAAACAGGACAGAACGGAGAAGATTTGTTTCTTATACTACAAGGAATATGTTACTAATACAAGTTTTGACAAAGGATAATTATACTATACGTTGCTGATACTAACAAATGTTATAATTGTGTTACATATTATTATAATGATTGATGTTTGATTGATTAAAGGAATTTCGATATAAATTAGATTTAATACGTAGCTATATCTTTACGTAGGTAGGTACGTATTAAATAAATGTTATGTATGTAGCAAGCATGTGTGAAACTCGCCTGTGCAAAATGAAATGGATTCGATTTTATAACAATACATCAGTCTTCAAATCAATTAAATACCTATGTTCGAAACATCTTCAGATCGAAATGGTAGAGACCGACAATATAGTATGCCAGGATTCAGCCGTGTGGTGACGGCAGAGCAGAATACAATTGTCACCACCCCCTCTCTCCCGTGGGTGTCGTACAAGGCGACTAAGGGTAAAGACAGCAATGAGTAATGAGCAGCAGCATTCCTCTTATACCACCTAGCAATATACTGCGATATTATGTGCCCGATAGACGGCAATAGGCTCGCCACCTATTACATGGGGCCTAACATAATAGGCGAAACGTGGGTGCTAGTCACCTCTGCATGCCCCTTCGGGGATATATGCGTGATTTATGTATGTATGTATGTAGGATTCAAATGCTTTTGAATTGCTCTTCTGAGCGCCCCTCTCATTTCGTGGAATCTTCTTAAGATATATCTTTTTCTACTTATTATTGTAGGAATACATGAACGAATGAGCAATCTAATGAGGGTTCTAGAAAATATTTTAGAATTATAATATTTATTGTTCGGAATTCCGGTACAGTAGGCGTGCCCCATCATTTCTTTATAAAGGTCGAGTAGTTTTAATTTTCTTACTGACCATGACCACCTTCATAGCATACTTTGTTACCAACAAATACGTATTATCTTTGCGCTGTAATAACCACTGCGAGGTCGCAAATCAATCATAACGCAAAAACCACAGTAGTTTGAGCCCCAATAAAACTATTTTCATTGAAAAGTGCAGATCAGTCTTCTTTGGCCGCAGGCAGGTGGACTTAACCAGTTGGTAACCGGTTCTACTGCTCGCTAATTTGAATTGTAATTTATTTGGTTCGTTATTAACAAACGATGACCCGCTTAGACCGTTAACCGCGAAAAAACTAACCGCGCATTTAGATACGAATGCTTAAACACATAACGTGAGATTGGAGACAAAAATCAAGAATTTCGAGTGTCTTTCTTCGGCACTCTCCATCAGATGGGTAAAAATAAAAATAAAAATTTTTACCCATCTGATGGAGAGTGACGAAAGAGCCGAAGATGGAATCAAGCTTCACCTGGAACCCTCAACCACAGAGGGGCTATCTTATCACAAATTGTCGGAACACAATAATGCTGTTAACATTGTTATTATGGCCTTATGGCGACAGATTTTGATAAGATGGCAGTAGCTAAGATGGTGGTAGTTTGCCAGGCATACTTGAAAAATGTCCTACCACTAACCAAGCCGAGTACAAATTTGTACTCCCCTAGGAAGCGAACTCGGGACTTCGGATCTCAATTCCGGTGTGCGAACCACTTAGACCACGGATGTGGTTCAGATAAAGTTTGCCGAACATACTGACCTCACGTAGGTATCGTCATAGAGAAACGCTGAGTTCTTCAAGACATTTTAAATATTGCGAAGTACTAGATTCACATTGAATTTATAGTTGGCCAAAAGGAATGATTAATAAACCTATGTTAAAGTTTCGCTACCAGCAAAAGCACAAAAATTGTAAACCTATCAAAGAACAATAGCAGACGAAATCGGATATACCGTTAGTCCACTCCAACTATCCTTTCACATAATTATATCCACAGACCTTCCTTCTATCTGCATTTGTGAATAGGTACATTAATCACGTTGGCAGTTAAGAGCCCCAAAATTATTGAGGAAAACAAAGGCACAATAAAAATGGATAGTTTTACCATAACTAATACTTTTGAGGTACCTATAGCATTTTTTTCCTATAATTTTTGAAAACATAGCGAACTCTATTGTAACAGTATCAGTAGCAGTTGAAAAATAGTTGACTAACTGACCCGTAGGTAGGTATTCCTTTCTAGGTTATTATTACGATTACAATAAAACTTCACTGAGAGAGTGTCCGACTAGGTTGCCGGAGTATCGTTGCGATTGCTTGCATGCGGGTTAACATGAGAACGTCTATCAGTTATTTTTTGGTTAATTCTCATTATTCGACTATCAGCTTGTAGGGGTAGGAAACATCAAATTCGAATTGTTAATTGCTTGTCACATTACATCGACTATTGTAGGGGTCGGAAACCTTTTTAAGGACGGAGCTTCTTTAGCACTTAAAATCACAAAGCATTTAAGAGACGTATTAAGAATTGCATTTAACTGCCGCACTCAGAGACGTCAAATAACATTAATGAGTACTCAACGTCATAAAATGACAATTCAAAACTAGTCGCTATTCTTGCCGGATCTATGGTTTAGATTTGAATGAAAATTTTTGACATTAAATACTCATTAAAGTTAATTGACGTCTCTGAGTGCGGCAGTTAAAGTGATGTTTTTCTAGTGCATTCAGACTGTCAAGCTTTGTGGTTATGACGACAGTGCCAGAATCACTGTTTACTCATTATTTATCAATAAAATAATGTCTAATTTATTTAGTATGTTTAAAGAAGAATTTACCTGTAGTAGTCATTGCTGCGGTTATAACTTCCATATGCAAAAGGATCAGAACTACTCTTTCAATTTCCACATAATATAACGATGTAGGTAATTATTGTTCATTGAAACATTCTTATATTTTAAATGTAAAGAAGTCAGACGCCATTCCTTGAATACTTGTCTTATTATGCAAGTTATCGTTATTAAATGTTAGATGGCATTGCATACCTACTGTAAAGATTGATGTTAGTATAATATGTTTATAACCATAAGGATTTAATTAAATAATTTTAAATTGTCTACAAATATTTGTAGAAGAGAAATAAATGTATGGGGTTTCAAATTTTGAAATATAAACCCGAAAACAAGCTTTCGATTATAGATAGATAGATTAAAATGCATAACACAGTCGATGAACCACAGGAAAAATTGTGTAATACGTAATAAATTAAAGCATTTTTTTTTATAATTTAACAGTATTATAATTAAGTGGGTGCCATTCAAAGCTGATTCAATTCCGGATTATGTTCGGAACGGAGTGCTCATTTATTTTAAACGCCATTGAATTTGCATAAAAAACATAAATAAACCACAAAAATAAAAAAAGACAACGGCCATTTCTCACGAAACAAATTCCCACAATGAGATGTAATATCGGATCGGCAGCGGCGCGAGGAGGCAAAAAGAGGATTATGAAAGGAAGCACGTGCTGGTACGCCCCTCTCTGTCTTTCATGCAGCGCTGTCTCAGCCCAATGATATATTTCACACAGAGCAATGTACAGAAACACGTGAAGCGCTCGCGGTTATTTTGGACATTAATAGAAATCAAGTAAGTTAATAAAACTACCAAAATTATGTCACAGCGGTGTTAATTATTTAACTGTAAAATGCGGAATAATCTATTTTGAAATTCACAATAACCCAACACCATACATTATGCAATTCACAAGAATGTAATACATTTTTATTTAAGGATTATGCATGTTCTAGACAGATACAATTGAGCTAGAATAAAACAGTTAAATAAATTAGGAATGTTAGGTATGCACAGTGATGTTTTAATATTTATAGTATCTCCGTATTATACTACTCTGTGCATACTATCAGTTGACCTTCACCGCACCATCTCGCTTCAACGGTAGCATTCCAACGATAAGCCCGTCTCGCTCACTCCCGAGACTAGAACCGGCGTTGTATGCCGCTACACCTCCTCAATGCTTCTGCTTGCCTAGTATCACGCGCGCTGAAGAAAAGGGTTTATCCGACGCCGAATGACCCCCTCCACCCGGATGCACCTAGGATTTTCCGAACAAGCTTTCTCGATAGTTTTCCATGAAAAACTTGACACTTTGCCAGCTGGCTGAAAACGCTAATAAAACTTTACTGAAAAATCGATATTGCAGTTAAATAGGCATCATTTACCGTGGCTTGTTTTTTTTAGCATCGAGACAGTGCGAAATCTATTTTTTGCAATGTAGGTTAGTTAAATGTAGGCCCTCCCTATAATAGCGATGGAACCGTTTGTGTGGTCAACGTAGCGTTGACGCTTTGCCGGTTCAGTTAATCCGCAATGTGCACTCGTAAAACGTCTATGCGGGGGGGTTTGCAAGTAATGTAATTACAATAACATGGCCTTTGCGATAGGATGTTTAACGACTATAATCGTCAATTCTTAGGCGTGTTTAATTTTTATAATATAAACAAATAAAAGAATACTGATTATTAAGTAAAATAGAAGTAGAAATATCAAGTACTTTGGTCATAATTACAATATAATTAAAATGAAGAAGAATTAATAATAAATTTAGTAAATAAAATACAAAAATCATATTTAAAATCCAGCGTTAACGCACGATTCAAATAATAAAGTAGTGTGTTAACTGAATCGCACAGCGTACTACATAGATGACTTGTACGAAAATTGTACTGGGAACGCAAGAACGATAGAAAGTATTTGTCCAATAACTTCTACACACGTACGAGAACAAAATTCGTACGTGGCTACCTGTGTAGTGATTGTAGCATAGCGATAACACTGAAATAGGGACCATATTTTCCTTGAGCTGTACTATTTTAAATGGTTACGAAACTTACGAGTGTGAAGCAAACAAACCATTAAATGTTATCCGGTCATTATTAAAATTACAATTGTAATGCAAATAAATGTCAACACGCATATCGTAATAGCAGAGTCAACAATATTTTTGTCCAAATAACTTTTATAAAGCGAGGGTGCCTAGAGCACATAAAACCCTCGCCGATTCGCCCCTCAATTTAGGAGACAAATAAACTTCTACCCTATATCAAGAGCAGTTAGTCGCAATTTTGTTTGGAACAATTGCAAAGAGGGTCCAATTTATTATTTCGTTAAAATTTCGGGCGTGCACTTGCGAAATTGAAATTTTTATTTTGTTTTAGCACTACATATTTCGGAAAATCTTTAAATACTGTAAAGTGGTATTCTAAACACGTCCACTATAAAATGAAATATTAATATGTAAGTAAAATTTTAACTATCTTTCTCCGATATTATACTTCTGATTATTTACCACTTGTTTTTTTAAACTTACAACATTATTTAATAACAACAAAATCGTAGGTGTTTTAAAGTTTAGTGAAAAAACACACCGAATTCGCCGAATTTACGATAATAAATCTACAGGAAACCGTCCGAGTCAGCGATTTTGAACCTTAATTCTTAGATAGAAAAGTGAACAATTAGATTTTAGCAGGAAGTTGTCAAGGCGAACGGTCGGATAGAAACGTCACTAGGAGTACTAGGAGAGCCGAGCTTCGTAGGAGGTATTCTGTCTGCGATGCGCCGGACGGCCGGAGCGGGCGCTCTTCGCTGCTTGCCGCGATACGGATTCCTACACCGCATTTAGGGTTGCTTAGTAACAAAACATTTTTTAATGACTCATTCCTGGAGTTTTATTAGACACTTAAAAACGGAGGAGTAAATTATTTCTCTTTGAAGTATGGTATGGTTGGGCATCAATTTACTGTTAATTTTATTATTAGTAAGAGTAATGCCAGTGATCTTAACAATAAAATTGAAATCTAGCTGCCATCCGCGCTGCTGGTCCGCATTATTTTGAGCCAATCCCTACACTATGTTAAACAATTTTATGAAACATTAATCTAATATATAATACAAAATTAAAATAAAATAAAACGTTTGCTACACTGGACCTAAGATTTTTATATCGACGTCCACCGAAACGGCTTACCCGATTTTTGTGAAATTATTTGAGTACCTATATTTAGTAAGTCTGTGAATAGGTCATAGTAATCGTATTTTTATACCCCTAGGTGATAAGGGCCAAACTAACGTTTCCACAGTCAGCTATTATTAAATAAAATGAAATTACCTATTTAAATTCGCTATTTGGTTTCAACAGCGCCAAATTGAAGGAAAGCCGGATAATGTGTACTAAAACCTAATTAAATTAAACCCTATCTACAGTAATTACTAGCTATAGATAATTTGCACGATCTATTACAAACTTTTTAGATTGCTTTCTACGAACGATGTTACTATAGCACTATGGCTGGTTGATTTTTCGAATAAAATGCGGCAAAGCGAGACGCAGTTTTATTTTAATACATACTGTGAAATAAGATTTGTGATCGTTTTTGTTCACTTTCATATTATTGATTTCATTTTGATTACATCAACTTCAACGATCTCGCGACATGGTCCTTTCTATTACTTTTCTATACATTCATCGCTAACACCGTCTCCGTTGTGATGGATGATATGAATTAGGCAGTGGGTAGCTCGATGACGTCTGACCGATATGCATAGAAGAGCAAATACTGCAAACATACATCGACCCCAGTCCACATCTGGAGGTTTGCCCTTAATTACTTTGAGTGGTTTGGATATTTAAAAAAATATACGATACGAACTTCCTAAGCTCCTCCGGTTTTTGGTCGGTTAAAAAGAGCAATCTATGTGCTATGGAAAACACTGAATACATACAAGAGTACAAGCTGATCCTATTTCCACTGTATACGACCGTGTGGTGTTTAAATTGGTACAAACAGTATAAAGATCGTACTAATCGCAGACTAATTAAATACCCCGGATCTCCCAGTCTCCTCCCCATCCAGACATGGGGTGGTAGGGGTCATTTGAAAGAAGCTTTATGTGGCCCCAGCAGTCCAAACTCCAGACCAATATTGTTAATCTCAAAGTGATGTCTGTGAATAGATATGCACGGTTTTTCAATTTTCAATTTTACTGAAGTTCTGTTTATTACTAAAAATAATTAACACGACTGAGAAAGTTTGAAAATGACGCCGATGATCGAAAAATTTAGGAAGTTAGCGTGACACGGGCATGTGATGAGGAGGGATGGATGTTACGTAACTAGAGGTTACTATGGACGTAACTAGAGGTTACGAAGAACGAGAGGAAGACCGAAGAAACGATGTACGGATTGTGTGAAAGAGAATATGAGGAATATCTTTTCATTCACACAGGTATGACGCCAGCAAGCCATCCACGTCCTTTTGGTTTAAATCATCCATCACACCCGAAAGGTGCAAGTGACGATTGGTTGTATAGAAAAGATACGGAAAGGACCATGTCATGAACGGAGAAAATGATTGGAATGACAACATTCCAATCCATACAGCTCGAGGTTTTGGCTTAGGTTTTACACCCGGCCGCCTACTCTTTTATTTTAATAACATTAATTATAATGTTCAAATAAAAATCAAATTTAATGATCAGTAAATTGAAGTTTCCCAATGAATAATTATTATAATAATATCGAAATAACGAGCATGGCTCATGCGAGTTATTGTCAGGCTCATCAGCCGAGTGAGTCGTTAATATTGAAATTCTTACACGGTGCCCATTCTTGTGCAAGTGTTTATGTTAATTTATGCACTCTCGCAGTCACTTTTCAACGAGTATTTAATGTTTCTTAGAGGCGATCCTAATCAACAAATATTAGCACATAATGGTGGCCAATAAACTTTCGAGGAATTATAATGAGCTTGTAGTAGCACATTGGACTATAGTTATCGCAATTCCTTAGCATATACATAGTTAATGCTTGTACTGGGGGCCTACCGCCTAACTCGATTGCTGATGATAGCTTTATTGCAATGCACTACTTACGGCTATAGCAGCCATCCTGAATTTTTAGGCGGCACGGATTTTGTGCCAAATTCATACAAAATCATTCGGTGATCATTCGTTCAAAGCTATCGCTAATAGTTTAGGTACATTTAGTGCGAAATGACAGCATGACGTCATAAACTATAGCTTTTGCTTTAGCAATCGAGTTAGGCGGTAGGCCCCCTGGCAATATGAAGTCCTAGTGGTCGCCACCGGCTTCGCTCGCGTTAATGTCGGTTACTAAAATTAGCCTATATTATATATAAATAGTTTTAATAAAAATAAAATTTTATTTGATTTAATTTTTATTAGAAAAATTTTTAATAATAAAAAATAATAAGTTATAATGATAAAATTAGTATAATATATGAATAAATATAAATAATGATTTTTATTTAAAGTTTAAATAAAGGAATTCGGAAAATATATATATATTCACTTGTTTATCAAAAACATGTCTTTTTGTGAGATAATTTAAAGTCTAATCTGCCCACTGATTTATTTAAAGGGCTGCAGTATATTATAGTATATTATATAGCCTTCCTCGATAAATGGACTATGGACCAACAGAAAAATAATTTTTCAATTCGATTGAATTGGTAGTTACTGAGATTAGCGCGTTCAATCAAACAAACAAACAAACTCTTCAGCTTTATAATATGAGTATAGATAAGTATGGATTTAATATTTACCGCCAAAGGGGTGGGCAATGGTAATTAACACCCACGTTTCGCCAACTATGTTAGGTCCCTAATAGAGAGGGGGCGAGCCTGTTGTCGTTTAACGGGCACGTTAATCACAGTTTATTGCTAGGTGGTAAGCAGAACGCAGTTGCCCATTGCTCGTCACTAGCTTTACCTTTAGTCGCCTTGTATTGTATGATACCCGCAGACGAGATGGGGGTGGTGAAAATTGCATTCCGACACCCACCTCCCAAGCAATTCTAGTTTCTTTCTATATTCTTCCATTCATAGACCCTAGCAGTGGGGACTTTATTTTCTAACTTTGATCTAAAACATACATACATAAATCACGCCTATATCCCCGAAGGGGTAGGCAGAGGTGGATTAACTCCCACTTTTCGACCAAATAAGTTAGGTCCCATGTAATAGGTGGCGAACCTATTGCCTTAAATCGGGCACAAAAGTCACAGTACATTGCTAGGTACGCTGGTGCCCATTCCTCATCGCTGTTTTTTTTTTTTTGTACATTTATAAAAAATATTAATATTACCCATAGTAAAATGCATGCATAATCGAAAGGAAAAAGTGCAATGTAAACAAGTGATTCGTGATAACGAGAAGTTTGCGTAAAAAAACTTAGGTACCCAAGCAGGTACTGAAGTGGAACGAGTTTTTTTAACTCCTAATCAAAAATAACGTTATAGTGCACAATTGTATAATGAAGTAATTTTGTTTAACCTTTAAGTTACTTTTTCAATTAAATTCAACAGCCTGGGTGGCAGAAGCTGAAAATATTGTGGTTAAGTGGTGTTGAAGCTGTAATACCATAAAAAAAACGTTTTATGAGAACCATCCAATTCGCCCATTTCCCCAATTGATTTTCAACCTTATCCTCCATGGCATATACATAGTACCAATCCAACTGTAAGTGCATTGAGAAATTGTCACTGAGGGCCGATTTTTTGATCCATAGTTAACTCAACCAATTGTTAAAAACTGTTACTAATTGCTAAATATTAGTCAGATATGTTAACCACAACTAACAATTTTAGTTACTAATGGCTAAATATCAGTCTGATATGGTTACTAATTGTTAAATATCACTGATATTTAAAGATAAGTAACAATTTTTAACAATTGGTTAACAGTTAACTATGCATCAAAAAACCGGCCCTTAGTGGAGGTTTGGCGACGTGTTGCTATATGTACAGATTCTTCTTTTTCCTAGCCTAGTGCGAAATTGTATGACTTTTGCTTCATGATTTGGCTAGGATTTTAAAGAGTCGCACTAGGCGTCTAAGGGTAAAGACAGCTATGTGTAATGGATAGCAGCGTTCCTCTCACCTAGCAATATGTATACTGCGATTTACGCGCCCGTTAAATGGCAACAGGCTTGCTCACCATGTTGGCCTAGTGCGGATTGGTGGTTTATGCCCTATGCATTAACCCAAGTTAATGGTATTTGGACACCAACTAAAGGCCGCTTAGGCTGTGTTTCCATAGAAGCGGAACTGCATGGAGCTGATCTGAGATTTACAAAAATTGACCAATGATATTGCTCCAATCACACATCTCATCTCCGCACTGCAATATCATTGGTCAATAAGTCTCAGCTCAACTCCGCGCAGCTCCGCTTCTATGGAAACGCAGCCTTTACGCATAAAAAACCTTCGCATTCGCGCTACGCGAAAACTGACCACGAAGCGCATAAATGCGAGCTTCAAATTTATTGTTGTTGTGTGAAATTCTTATTAGCATGTAATTGGACGGGCCGGTGCGTTTTGCGGTGTAAATAATTTCGATGCGATGCTATCATTTGGAGCGATGCTATCTGCGGTAACGGGAGCGTTTCGTGCTATCTGCCCTCAAATGTAAACCTCTGTACAAACATTAATCGAGTAAGTATACGGTATATACAGTATCGAATACCCGAAGAGGGTTAGTGGGAAGTAAAACCGAAGCCAAAACATTGAGTGGTATGAATTGGAATGGAATGTTGTCATCCCAATTATCCTCTTCTTTCATCGGTCTCTCGACATGGTCCTTTCCGTCTCTTTTCTATACATTCACTCATCACTAGCAGCTTTTCGGTGTGATGGATGATATGAATCAAAAGGGAGTGTATGACATTTAACACTAAATATTGAAAATAAGAAGCAAGACAATCCGTATTGAGTTTTATGAATTCTAAAACTCGATACGTTTGGATTGGACTCTCGCTTTAACGAAAAAGCCAACCAACTAACAAGGATTAAAAAACTAGCAACGATTCGGAGCCAAGGACAGTGCAGGAGGTGTCTAAAATAAAAAAACCCGGCAGGTGGCCGGCGCGATCGAGCAGCATTTGTCACTGTCGCCGATCCGACCCGACGCGAACAACGATTATCGTTTTTCTTCAAAGTTAACCTTTCAATTGATAGTTAGTTTAGCATAACGGAAACAGTGCAGCGGCTGTATGTCATAATGTTGTGTACGTCATCGTGTATAACGATCGCCGCGGGCGCACGGCTGCGAATCGTTGTGTTTCGGGTATCTTACGTAATGCGCGATTTGTAAGTCAGTTCCAACATCGTATACAGTATAAACAATGGTCTCACCTTCCTACCCTATTCCCAAGATTATCTGGGATCGGCGCTGTGTGTTCATCTTTCATAAGGCAGAAGGGAATATACATGTCGGTTTGGAAAACCTATTTCATACACTTGAGCATGTCCGTTTTGGACCATCTTCCCCTTATCTCGGTTAGACTTCATAGAGAAATCCACTGCCGATCAATTCATATATCATTACTTAGCAATGTAATTACATACATCCATAAAATTTTTCAAGGTTTAACTTACTACAGAGAGAAAAAGAAGAAAATGGTCCATTAATATCACGTAGAAAACTTAACGAATCTCAACGATATTACAAAGTATTGAAAACCCTTTTTTTCGCATAATTCATCTAGAATATTTATTGTAAACCAATGACAACTCTTAACAGAAATTAACACTTGCAGTCTCGATTCCATATTTGCTATACTAATGCGTAATTGTAGTGCATAAAAACGCTCTGAGTGCCAAATGCCTTATACAGCACATAACGACAATATTTCTGTTAGCATGCCTGCCATGTTTGACAAATAGCAAACAAGAATCGCTTATGGATTGCGGTCGGGTTTAATTGGTCTAATCGTCAATATGACATTTTTCAGATAACTTTCCATCATTGAACATTCAAAAAACTCGTAATATTATCGTACTCATTAAATTAATAAATTTCCTCTCCCGGTAATACTGAAAATTAGTTAGGACTTAACACTTGTGAACAAGACTACTACGTGCCGTGTGGTGACGGCAGAGTAGAATACAATTGTCACCACCCCAAATCTCTCCCATGGGTGTCGTACAAGGCGACTAAGGATAAATCAATGATAAGGAATGGGCAGCAGCGTTCCTCTTATACCACCTAGCAATAACAATGTACTGCGACTTTTGTGCCCGATAAATGGCAATAGGCTCACCACCTATTACATGGGACTTAACATGATTGGCGAAACGTGGGTGCTAGTTCACCTCTGCCTGCCCCTTCGGGGATATAGGCGTGATTTATGTATGTATGTATACTACGTGCTAATCACATTACTATTTTTTTATGTAGGTTTTCTGACATTTACATAATCTTGAATTAAGAAAGTTAATTAAGTAATTAAAAATACACAAGAGTGAAATGTTCATTGTCAATTTCTATCCATTAAAAAATATGCCAAAAAGATGAAAACTTAGTAGAACGATGATCGAATAAAAGAGCTACAAGTACATCATCATATGCCTGCTGCCTGTTAGAGAATTGTGGTTAGAAAAAGTTAGGTAAGGGATCTCCCCGGATTGCAAAGGACGCGGGTTCGATTTCCACAACAAGTTTTTCGAACTTTTTCTAACTACAATTTTCTTTGTAATAATAATTTTACTAACATTTTTATAACGTTCAAATAAAAATCAAATTAAAGATAAATAAATAAATGAAACCATTATAGAAGCGCCCTCTGGGTTTCTAAGGTAGACGCTACGTAAAAGGACTGAAAGACCACTTAATCGGGAGTGACGCAAGGAGATTCACGACACCACTGTTTAGCTTAGCCACTTTACATTTTAATGTTGCTTGATTACAACGTAGGTACCGAAACGTGCATATAATCCATACATCTAGCCATAATTAAGTGCACCTAGCAAACTTTGCAAACGCCCACAATCTGAAATTACCGTTGTGCCCGAACATACAGCGATACGTTAAAGCTAAACCTTCGCTGTAATGTCTGATTACCATATAATTGTACAATATAAACGATCTTTGAGCTATAAATCTCATTATCGAGCCCAGCCGTGACCATTATGGACAATAAATTAAATGTCAGCTTGTAGGGTGCCGGCGAAAGAATGCCTTGGTTAGACCCAAGCCATTTGTTTCCTTTTGCCATTGCAATGATAGATTTGGACGCATTGAGTGACACACGCGAGGAGTTTTATGCAGCAGTGATCGCTTAAACCAAGCAATTCTGCTTCAACCTGTTATTAGATGGGTGACCAAAAACATACAATCTCGAGTACCTTCATGTCGTTCATGTTTCAGAAAGCTTAATTAAACCGAGTATTAGCAGTGGTTTATGGTTTATGTGGTTTATGCTCGGTACCTAAACAATAAACCGATTCAATGTCTCTTATTTAATTATTTTTTTTGAAAATTATGTTGACATTTTACGGAAAAGCGTAATTTAATATGGGACTTGGGTCGTCGAATTTCACAGGTACTATGCAAAATTCTTCCTATCACGCAAATAAGCTATAAGAATCCGGTGGTATCTTTATAGTTATGGCCCGGAAGCGAGCTTTGGATCCAATTATGTATTTACGACATCCAGAAGAACGATTACGACGAAGGATTCCCCTCATTTATTAAAGAATAGAAAGGGACCTCGATGGCACAGTGGCTTAGCGCGGTCGGCCTGCGATTGCGCAAACTAAGTAATGTTTGCTAAGGCCGGTCATTGGACAGGTGACCAAAAATATATGACCTCGATTTCTTCTTGAAAATATGATCTCGATTGCGTCTTGACGATTCATAAGTGTATTGTAATCATACCAGATATGAATAATAGTAGATTTTCCATCAAGTGCACAAAACGAATCATTTTTGTCCGAGACTTTTTACATTTTTTCCTGATAGTAATGTCGAGGATAAAAATGGTTTTGTGGACGAGGTAGAAACTCTGCTTTTCACTTCGATTGCGAGGAAATAATACAGTAGTTTATCATAACATTTCTTAAAACACAAACTAAAATTAGTACAATTTTGAATACTGAAGGAAATTGTTTTTCCCATTGGTATTAGGCTTGGGCTGCAGACCTATACAGCCAAGTATTAAAGTAATTTTGAAATAATAATTTTCTTAAGTTAATTTAATAACCTACCGTACCTACTTAAATTAAAATTATGTCTTAAAAAACGCTTTACTCAAATAAATTTAAGTAAATAATAAAATAACAAATTCTATCTCTGAATTTCTTATTGTGTTTGGCTGCATTGCTCACTTTCTTTGCCTTAATAGAGACACATTTATGAGTAGATACGTTAATGCTCTAGAGCACAAAAATCGATTTTGTGCAGCCTATATCCTGCACAAATAAGCACTTTCAGAGCATGAGAAGTGAAAATGAATTTTTGACTTTGACTTTGACTTGACTTCCGTGCTTCGAAAGGCACCAATTAGCACTGGGCCAGCGTGGTGATGGTGGGTCTACACTTTTCCAGCAGTGGGGACATTAAAGAGCTGATGATGATGATGATTAAAGATCACGGTTACAAATACTAAAATTGAAGCAACGCATATCCCTCGTATGTTAGTGGTAAAAATCTCCATCCCAAGCATCACGTTTTATAATATAAACTGATTCGCACTGCTACCCCGTGGTGGGTTATGACATGTTCTCAGATTATAATTTGTAGAAATTGCGTCAGTGAGACGGTAATAAAGATTACCATAACGCAGTTTATCGCTATTCTATAAACATTTTGAGAAGAGGTCATTATCAACATTTTTACAAGAGAATTAAAATATTATCATTCTTACAATTCGGACAAAATACTATACATATGTCACGCCTTTCTTCCACAGGGGTATGCAGAGATCAGGTCTTTCCACTTGCTACGATCCTTACATACTTCTTTCGCTTCATCCAATCTCAAAATCCCAAAATAATAGTTTAGTTCTATTTTGAATGAAGCTAAATTTAAGTTAATTTCTTTTTTGTCTTTTGCAGGTCAAGACCTAATTTTTCTTGGTAAATTATGAAGACAATTTTGTATTTAGGAACTACCTATTTAGGAACTGTTAGAGTTGGTGATTTTATTCCAGTCACTGTTTTGAATTTCATGATAAATTGAATTTTATCGTTTTACGCGTTATTGCGAAATGCAAATCAATTTGCACAGTTGCTAAGTAGGTGTTTAATAAACTGTAGTCAACCAGAATTACTGCCGCACTCAGAGAGAGACGTCAATTAAAATTAATGGGTATTTAATGTCAAAAAATGACATTTCAAAACTAGTCGCTATATTTGCGGGATTTTTAAGGTCTAGTTTTGATTGACATTTTTTGTACTAAGAATTCATTAAACTTAATTTACGTCTCCGAGTGCGGCAGTTAATTTCAGAGAGCGCGAAAATTCAGTGACAACGTCTACTGGAGAGGTCCTACGAAAAAATATTTAAAAAATGCACGTAGGCTATGTGTTGTGTTACTAGCAACTGGTCATACCGGTGGCAATGAAGGGAGAGAGCTATGATTAAGTGGTATATTAACGTCGTAAGATTTATGCAGTTTTTCAACACAAACACTATTTCAATAGCAGCGTGCGCGGTTCGAGTCATTTATTCGCCGCCAGTCGGTCATAACTCAAGGTGATATCTGGAACGAAGCTGTTTGCGTGATGGCAGCGATTCGCCGATAACGTGTTGTGTGGTGAGCGCGCATTGAATTACACGTTCAGGACTACAGCCATTGGCAGTTTTCAGCTTACAATAATACATACATACACTAGCATGTATCTGAACAAATAATTACTTCAAAGAAACACACTCTAGTTACTTTACGACGCGCCAAAACAACAATGCCAACAAACTGTGCCGAAATCCACCTTATTTCGACGACGTTAGAGTCTCAGACAGATTCCATGGGTCGTCGGCCTTCGAAAAAGTTTAATTTACTTTTTTTTCATTACCAAGCGCATCAAAGTAAATACATAGTAGTACCAGGCTGGCAGAATGTAGTAGGAGGTCGTCCGAGCGCTGCCGAAGCTGATGGCGCAAGCAATATTATCAACGGACTGTCAATGGCATAGATAGGCGGTCTCGAACATCGAACACTATCGCGACGTCGCGTGTGCGCGTGTCACGCACACAGGCATAACTGGAGACGCTTTATACTGTGCTTCAACTGACTCAGCCGTAGGAAAATAGATTCTTTTCGTAGTGGAAACTCACCGATATCATGCATTCGTTGTTGGTTGTCCTTCTGGGAGAGCGCTGCTAGCAGTCCCGCGTCGCCAACCCTCTGACGGGCGACCGCGATTCCCACGGGAATAGAACCTGCGAACGGGATAAACGTAAGTTCCACGGCATAACATCAACATCTTCTTCTTATTCTCCCTGCCCTTATCCTGCTCTAAGTAGGGTCGGGCCAGTCTAACATCTAAATAAGTCAAATCGAACTCTTTTATGATTTTTTGTGTATATTTGGTAGGTCTATTAGGATAATACGCTATTTTTTATACCGCCGCGTGGAGAGAGCAGAATATAAATGTTACCACCCCCATCTCTCGTTCATCATCATCATCCCGTTTATTATGCCACCTAGCAATTGACTGCGATAAACCAAACAACACAAAAATCGTAAATTAATAAAATTATGACAACATATTCTGGCGTCGTTATGAAATAATAATATGATACATAATATTTCCTTGTTTGTTTTATTTTCGATTTCCGGGAGTTTTAATGGCGTAACAAGCACAAACATTGTGACGAAAGGTTTTCCTTGAATATAAGCATTGTATCATTGTAACTTTCCTCCGTGGTTTAGGTGGTTCGCCCACCGGAATGAAGATCCAGAGGTCCCCGGTTCAATCCCCAGGGTACAACTTTGTGCTCGGATTGGTTGGTGGTAGGACTTGTTTGAAGTCCGCCTGGCTAGCTACCACCATCTTATCAAAATCTGTCGCCATAATAGTAATGTTAACAGCATTATTGTGTTGCGACAATGTGTGATAAGATAGCCAGCCCCTCTGTGGTTGAGGGTTCCAGGTGAAGCTCAATTCCATCTTCAGCCCTTATCGTCACTTACCATCAGGTGAGATGAAGGGCAAAAAGATTTCCCTGTGTAACATAAAAAAACAGCGTCCATATTGATTAATTAATTTGCTAAATTCGATCTTTTTGAAATATTTTTCTTTAAGAATGGCTAGTTAGTTAGCCGCAGTCCTGTTTCACAATCAAAAAGTAAGTTCTAAGTAGCTTACTTTGCAGATCTTTTGACAGTTGTAATATGAAATATATGTCAATTGAATTGCAAAGTAAGCTACTTCTAACTTACCTGTCGATTGTGAAACAGGCCCTAAATATGAAGACAATAAATATTAATTAATAATAAATAAATAATACTGCGGGCTAACTTTCTGTTCCGAATTTCGCGAACCGCTACCAACACTACATGACGCTCGTAGGTAAATTAAATGCGAACGAAATATTATGTCTGTCACACCTTCCTTACATTGTTGTCTCTCATATCTACGACGCCAACGTACCAGGCTAGCATAGACAGCAAGAGCTTATCACTAACGCTGACATCATTCCCTCCACAGAGCGTAGAAAATACGCGTATAGGTATGTGTGGTCGAAATAATTCGCTTGCTGCGTGATTGCATTATTGAAGAGTAGGAGGTAGGAGGTAGGTATGTATAATCGGATTAGGCCGAGCCATCACTGTCATGCATGAACTGCATTCATGATAGGTAGGTCCTAATCTAATATTTGAATTACAGCTACAGCACTTCAACATTACAATGAATGATAACACGCGCTTCCTATCTCTAGAATTTTGTTTACTCCATACGTAGGTAAGTTACGTTTTTAGAACTATCAAAATAACTTTTACCCGCGGCTTCGCTCGAGTTAGTCTTTAAATAACTGTCATACTGTCAAAGTCAAAATTTTTATTTTAAATTTTGTAACAAGTTACAAAATGGCACCGTACGTCACATATTAACTATGATTTCTATTTGATTGATCTCTAAACAACAAAAAAACAAAAATACAGCCTATGTTACTCCTTTATAATGTAGCTTCCTATTGGTCAAAGAATTTTTTAAATCTGTTTAGTGCATCAGGCTTGAAAGCGTTCCAAATAAACAAACTCAATATCGCATTTATAGCAACTATAAATATAAATAATTATAGTTATGACATTGAATCGCATTTTGTTATAAATGCTACGAGTTCCATTCATGAATTTCGTCTGTATATTATATATCACCAGACCTTTGAACTTTTCCTTATACTAAAAAAGAGTTTGAATGATATTTTATTGGGTTATTCATTATGTTTATATTATATCGGCTTGGCTGATGGTGTTTTTAATCAACAGAACGAATTTCAAATAGCTACACTGAGGGCCTCTTTGCGAATTTACAATGACACCATCCACATAAAAACAGCTGTTAAAACTATAGTAATACGTCACTCGTTTTTTACTCTTTTCGTGAACTTGTATACCAATTTTCCGTGCAAATGGAATACGTACTTATTAATGAAATTGCCGACATGCTAGGGAATTGAACAGCAATAAAAAGCAAGCTTTTTTTTAAATAGGATAAACACTTAAAAATTAAAAATATACTGGACGAAAACAGGGCACAAAAATGCCTGAAAATTCATCCTAGTGAACGCGTGATTTATGTATAAATCACGCATTCACGCATATTACGCATATTCCCGAAGGGGTATGCAGATGTGAATTAACACCCACGTGTCGCCAATTATGTTAGGTCCCATGTAATTGGTGGCGTGCCTATTGCCATTTATCGGGAACGAAAATCGCAGTACTTACATTGCTAGGTGGTATTATAGTAATGCTGCTGCCCATTACTCATCGCTGGCTTTACCCTTGTACTGTGTCTTTCTTTACCCTTGTGTTGAAAAATGTTATAGTCCAAAATCAATTGAAACGCTTGTATTAATGGAAACTAGGGGACTGCCAACAACCATGAATTCAAAGAACCAGGATTCGAACCTGGGACATCTGGACCGAAATCCAGCAGCGTAACTAAGCATTCGACGATACTGAATTATTTATGTCTATTACAAGCAACTGAAGCATCCGTAAAATTAAATGTACCTTGAGATGTATTGAAATTACTTAATGGTTACAGTTAAGTTACAGATTAAGGGCCTGTTTCACAATCGACAGGTAAGTCCGAAGTAGCTTACTTTGCAGTTCAATTGACATATATTTCATATTACAACTGTCAAATGACCTGCGAAGTAAGCTACTTCGAACTTACTTGTCGATTGTGAAACAGGCCCTTAATATTATAGTCTTACTCCTATTAGTTAAGCCAGATGAAATAAAACCGTTTATTTAAGTCTTATGGGCCTCGGAGACGGTCAATCAGCTTCGCGTCAAGCTCGTTCATTTTCTGTGTGATTCATTGTGGGTTGCTAGGTCAAACAGATCTTTTTTATGTCTGTTTGATTTGTTTGACCGTCTCCACAGCCCATTACATACGCGGAACTGACTTCTGCCTTGCTCTGATGCAATCGCGATACAGTGTAGGTAGGTATCGTATTTTTGTATTATTGTTTGCTAGGTGAGTCATTTTAATTTAGGTCTTCTTCTGTTAATCATACTCTGTACACTTTTAAACGGGTTGCATAATCAGCTATAGGATCATTGACCTAGTCGTTTCTGCCATATCAGGAAAACATACTTTATTTATTTATTTAGTTGACGCGCTTGCCCTGTGATTGCATAAACTAAGCAATGTTCGTTAAGGTCTGTCATTGGATGGGTGACCAAAAATATATTATCTCGAGATCCTCCGTGCTTTGGAAGGCTCGTTAAGACGTCGGTGTCAGTCAGCCAGTTGGGCATAGGCCTCCCCAAAGATCTCCAAATCGATTATGTTCTACGCTGCCCGCATCCAGCGGCTCCCCGCGACCTGTATTTATCAGATCGTCACGTCGGTCCATTCGGTTTGGTGTGAATGTAACAATAGTAGGTACATTTATTCCATTGATATATCTGTGTTTATTACCAAGGGCGGTTAAGCTAAGAATACCTCAGATCGTAAGTATTTGACGCCCGAGCTGAAGGCAATGGCGTTGAATATGCGATCTGAGACTTTCTTTCTACCGCCCGAGGTAAGTGAAAAAAAGGCGGGGTGGCGGTGAGTGTTGACTAGTTGTGAAGGGGCCCCATTAAACCTACACTTAGTACACTTGTATCCAAGTTGTGACCGACTCCCCTCTCCGTGTATCGGGCGGAAAATACCACTTCCTTGTCGGGTGAGACCTAAATATAATTAACACCAATAAGCAGCCTCCCTCACCGTTATTCAGCGAGGCCGGGATCGGCGGGTGATCAGGCTTGTTGCCAGGCGACGCCTGTTCAAGCTTGACGGCGACCAGCTCTGACATGTGCATCTGGTTAGGCTCCCTCTTCACCTGCACGTGCACGTTCTGCCCGGAGACGCCTAACCACGTCACGGGGTTGGTGCGGCTGCAGCCGCCTTCCGTGTGCATCACCTGCAGGGAGTCGATGTTTGGTACGGCATCTTTATGACCTGTTTCACAATCGACGGGTAAGTTCTGGATAGCTTACTTGGCAGTTTAATTGACATAATATATTCCATATTACAACTGTCAAATGATCTGCCAAGGAAGCTATCCAGAATTTACCCGTCGATTGTGAAACAGGCCCTTGAGTCTTCCACGCTGGCCTTCACATAAACCAATCACATAAGCCGAAACTTGTTTGCTATGATTATTATTCCAAGTCAGGAATAAAACAAAAAGTAAGCTAATCGGAGCAGGTATAACGCCACGTACACACGCGGCGATCTTATTTGTAGATATTACTAGTGACTACTGTTAAAAGCTACACAATGAAACAAACTCCAAAATATTTAAAACCTTTCAATCACCTAACACGACAGCAGCAGGTAGTCTTGTAACGCGTTCCCACAGGAAACAGAATCCATACGTAAATCACGACTTATCCCCGAAGGGGTAGGCCGAGAATTAAGACCTACATTTCGACAAATATGGTAGATCCCATGTAATAGGTGGCGAGCCTATTGCCTCTATCGGTCTCGTAAATCGCAGTATATTTCTAGATGGTATAACATCCGAGGAATGCTGCTGCCTATCCCCCGAATACAGAAACGCTATTCAAAGTTTGAGTCCCGCTTAACATTTAAGTATTGTTAAAATTGACGTTTTACCATACACATTCTGACAGGTAGTGTCCACTTAACTTTTTAAGCAGTCCCCTAAATTTGAGTAGCGTTTCTGTATTCGGGGGTACATCTCATTAGCTGTTTCAACTCTTAAGTCGCCTTGTACAACAACCATTAGTAATTCGATTACTAATTTTATTTACACAACTGAATTCTTTCCTAAAATGTTTCTCTTTCATCAAATCATCCATATAAAAGTCATTTAGTATTATTTAAGATGCTTCCGAACAATCAGCACTACCATCACAAGCCAGCGGCTGCAACGTAGGGAGATGAAGGTGTACGTGATTCTTAATAACTTTAACCCTCTCATTTTAAAACATATACTAAAGTTAGTCATAATTTAAGACCGATGCTGTCACATTTATTTGCTGAATGAAAGACAGAGTTAATTGGCATCAATTTTAAACCATGACTTTAAAAACATGAACTTAAGTCCATGTTTTATAGTAAGATTAATTTCAGACTTAAAGTTTTCTCGCCAGAGCAGGTGCTGTTAAGTCTACATCTTCTAAAGCAATGTGGGAGAGATTGGGGGTAGCGACAATACTGCGCTAAAGAAGAAGCTTTGACAATTATTATTCCATCTTCTTACCTTCTTAGGGGATGCCGTGAGACAAGTATTGCAGGATCGCTTAGCCTGTTCCGTCTTGATGGTGAGCGGTTGCATCATGGCCAGCCCGTCCACCACCTGCCGGTCACCAGGGCAGCATAGGGCGTCAGGAATGCACTTCAATTTAGACTCATCCATTTTATTCTGCTCTCTAGGGAAAGAATTCAAGAGTCAGAACGGTGCGGAGGTACTGATATCGTCTCTTCATAATATAAAAGACTACAGAAATGTTACCAGCCTCCACCGTGTATAGTAAGAAAGACATTGCATTTGATTATTAGCACAAATGTAAAGAGGATTTAAGCAAAACATTCAATACGATACACCACATAAGCAACATCCATTCCATTGATAATATGTTTAGATTATAGCCACAAACTGACGTTAAATATAATCGTCCCTGACGTAGGCATAGGTGTATTAACACCCACATTTAGCCAACACCGTTGCTACCCATTCTTCATCATTATTTACAGACAATGGTCGCTTTATACACAAGAGATAAGGGGAAAGTGACAAATATCAAAAAATAGACCAACTGCATTCAACCATGAATAATGTAAAATTTTACAAAAATAACAGTTATTGTGTTATTTTTCTGCTTCTTTCATTTTCAATATTATTATAATGATTGTGTAGCACAGTTTAGCTCAGTAGTACCATAGCTATAACATTTTGCGCTATATTAAACATAAAAACAATTGGAGTTTACAGTTTTGTATAACTTCCTGCCCCCGTAGCATGGAACGTGGACACATCTCGTTTGGGGGAAAGAAAATCTTTTCCTCTCGCTCTAACTCCCACTAAATCTCGAGACAAAACACTGTCAAGTGGTGGAGAGAGACTTGTCCACGTCCCCGTGCTAGGCCCGCTGATGTGGATTGTGCGGGGGTACAAAAAAGAAGGTTACAAACAATTCTAGCTTTCGCACTCACAGACGTCAAATAACGTTAATGCGTACTTAACGTCAAAAATGACAATTCAAAACTAGTCGCTATTCTTACCGGGTCTATGGTCTAGATTTAAATGAAAATTTTTGACATTAAATACTCATTAAAGTTAATTGACGTCTGTCTCTGAGTGCGGCAGTAAGTAATAGACTACTCTCTAATGTGGCTAATAAGTATCAATGACACAACATTGAACACCGATAAACCAACCAATGGCATACTACTCGTAAGTTTAGAAAATATATCTTAAATACTAAACATCTAGGCTATATATAACAATAAAGAATGAATTAAAAGGAGAATTAAAATTTTACGTAAGCATCTAGAAGATTTAAAAATGCAATATTTAATGCTATATTATAAGGAGTTTATATGATTGATCTTCCAACATTTTCACACATGAAGTTCAAATAATATACTAGATAATACCACTAGATACAATCAACAATAATAATAGGTCATATCAAATTTTGTCAATCAACTCTATTAAACAAAACAAGGTTGACTATAAGATTGGAGATATTTGACAGCTTTGTATAGTGTTGACCGTACCTGGTGCAAAACTAAACTTTCTACAAAATACACAAATACAAAACTTTCTATTGTAGAATTAAAAAGATGTTTTTAGATCACCTTTGCGTCAAAGAAATTGACGCTCCACATCAACCACGTGTAAAAGAAATTGGTTAAAATATTGGAGTTCAATAGATAATAAATTCAATTTGCCTCTTGTCTCAAGTCCTCAAGTTGTCTGCCTACCTTCCGTGCAACTTGCCACCGCTAACTAAACTAAGTTAGTTTAAAGATTTTGGTGGTTAGAAACATTTCGAAAAATTATGGTCTTGATGCGGGAATCGAACCCGCGTCCACTGCAATCCGGACAGGTGCCTAACCGCTCGGCCAAACAAGACATTTAAGAAAAATCCCGCTTCCTCCCGCTTTCTAACGAAATTTTTCTAACCACCAAAATCTTAGTATAAATTTTTCTAACATTTGTATACTAATGTGAAAATTAAAATCGAATTAGGTAGTAAATTTAGCTTATCTAGCATAGTAGAGCCCGTTTTTCATACACGTGCGTCCACCGCAAACTTAAGCTAAACTGTATGGAAAAACTGCCTAGCTAAGCTAACTTAGTTTAGTCGGCGGTGGACAATCGGCTTAAGGCTTCACTTGCGAATTGCGAAGTGGAAACGGAAACTTTTACATGTTTAAAAGTAACCGTTTCAGTATTTGTCGCTTTGGCGCCGACAATGAGAGCGTCAGACGCAGCATTATAGGACATTCGACGTCACATTACGTTCAACAAGTAAGAAATTTCAGGAAAAGGATTCAAAGTTACATAAATAAAGCCCGTTCATTTCGGCAGAGGTTGACACAGGCGTAGACCTACATTTCGCCAATTATTCTAGGTGTAATATGAGCCTATATCTTACTGGAGACGTCAATATTACGAGGCTGTGTCGAAGGCCAATTCCTCATAATTCTTATAGTATTTAGTCGCCTCGTACGAAATTCGTGAAATTTGAATACTGAATGCTGCCATTTCAGATTTTTTTTATTCCTACTAAGTAACTAGGTTTTAAGCAGAGATTTTGAAAATGTAATTACACTTTTATATATTTTTTAGAATGATTATCTCTATTTTTAAACTTATAAAAAAAACACCAAATGACGTAGAAGTGGAATGGAAGGCAACTTACTCGTACTAACCTAGTACTACTAGGACAGTATGAGTTGGTAATGAGAAGAAATGACTAAAAGAATAATGATGGGTTGGATATAATAATTATGAAAGTTGATTGAATGGCAATGGAGATAATTTAGATGGCTACGATAGGGTTCCGGGGCGGTCAATCACCTTGGCCACAAGCACCTAGATTTTAGCTTGCTTCAAGCATGTGTTGAAGCTTAATAAAGCACGTGCTTGACTCAAGCTGATTGACCGTTTTGGAACCTTATTAGAAGTAGGGGTACAATAAAACTAACCCCCGATGTTAACCAAAAAGTTATTCTACTAGGATACTAGAAATATTTAGGAGTACTCACTTGCCGGCGAGCAGGACCCGCTGCGAACAGTTGAGGACCTCAAGGTGCAAAGGCGAGTATGGCGAATTCGGCGGCGGCGTCGGAACTCCGAACGTCGACAGGGACGTGGAGAACAGGCTCTCCGTTACTGGGGACAAAGGAAACACTTGGTTATTAATGCGAACGAGGAAAGAGCAGGAGCGGTCCTGGTTCCCTGGTGACCGTCAAGCAAATTACTGCTGTAAAGTTCCTGGTAAATGGCAATAGGCTCGCCACCTACGGACGTGAAATAGGCAGGCAAAAAGCGGGTGACACCTTTGCCAACCCGTTATGGCTGTAAGGCTTGACTTGTGTAACGTATTTTCATCGACAAGCATGCGTAAAACAAAAATGATTTAAAAAACCATTATTATTTTGTTTTTCAGATGATAGATATTTTGAGTTGAAGTAAGATTAATAGTTATTTGTTGTACGTGAGTGCAAAGTTGTTTTTTAACCGCGTGCTCAATTTTGATGACCGAGCTAGCGAAGGATTCTAAAATTGAATCACGAGCGTAGCGAGTGATTCAAAAATTAGAATCCTGAGCGATAGCGAGGGAATCAAAAGAGCACAAGGTGAAAAATCTTTGCACTCGAGTGCAACACGTAACTTTTCATCCCCCCCAACGAGGAAAATGCAAAATACAAAAAAAAAATACCATCACAACAGTTTCTGTTTCCACCCAGAAACTTCCACAACACCCTCCTATTAACCCAAACACACTCAACACCCACCCAGAAACACCCACAACATTCACACCCATCCACTCAGACACACCCAAAAAACACCCATTCACCCAGAAACACCCACAAAACACCCATTCACAGAAAAACCCACAAAACACCCATTCACCCAGAAACACCCACAAAACACCCATTTACCCAGAAACACCCAAAAAACACCCATTCACCCAGAAACACACACAAAACACTCATTCACCCAGAAACACCCACAAAACACCCATTCACCCAGAAACACCCACAAAACACCCATTCACCCAGAAACACCCACAAAACACCTATTCACCTAGAAACACCCACAAAACACCGATTAACCCAGAAACACCCACAAAACACCCATTCTCCAGAAACACCTACAAAACACCCAATCACACCCACAAAACACCCATTCACCCAGAAACACCTACAAAACACCCAATCACACCCAAAAAACACTCAATCACCCAGAAACACCCACAAAACACCTTTTTTTTTTTTTGTCGGAGTGGAATGCTTTTACGCACCATACCAGCCGTTAGCTAGGCGACTGGCGTGTGTGGGACTCGCTCGGCGCACGAAGCATCAGCAATACCCACTAAACCACTCCGGTGTTCCTCCTAGCCCTTTAAGCGGGGAAAGTCTGGGATCTGCCTCGCGGCAATTCACCAGTCTACCCACAAAACACCTTATCACACCCAAAAAAAACACCCAATCACCCAGAAACACCCACAATACTCACCCATCCATTCAGACACACCCACAAAAACCCATTCACCCAGACACACCAACAAAACACCCATTCACCTAGACACACCCTCAAAACACCCATTCACCCAGACACACCTCCAACAGCCACCCATCCACCCAGCCACACCCGCAACATTCATCCAGACACACCTGTAAGTCCCTAATAAAAATTACCGTCCCTAATGGAGTTCCGAGACGGTCAATCAGCTTGAGTCAAGCACGTTGATTTTCTGTATGTTTTTGTTCCGTTGCTAGCGTAAACAAATCAAACAGACCTAAAAAGCTTTTTAAATGCTTGACTCAAGCATCCAGCAAGCGTTGTAGACGATCAAAATGTTTAAAGCAAGATTGACGCCAAGCTAATTGACCGTCACGGAACTCCTAGGTTTTAACAAATTTATGACGTGAAAAGAAAATGGCGCGCGCAAAGCAAATTACAAAAAAAGTACACCAAGAAGGTTCCGAGTCTGAGTTTTTAACAAATTAAAATAGGTTGCATGACAATTTCGGCACCATGGAGGTAGAAATAAATATGTATAATGATGTTTTGAATTCACAAACTCATTGCACACGATGTTCTAAATTCAAATTTACTTTAACCTCTAGAGGATAAAAACGGCTTTTGCACTCAGATATCGAAGAGCAAAAACGCTTTTTCCGAGATGGTGGGATGAAAAGTATATTCTGCATAAAATTCATATTAAAATTTCCTTACAAGATAGTTCTAGAACCACTAGATAGTTTAATCCATATCTTTTCTCGTAGTTAAATATAGCTTATTCTACATAAGTACGCAAAATCATGTTTAGATTACACAATACCTTTATACACTGCGATGCGTAATATATTATATTTGTGATACGAAGAACTGATTATATCAGCTACTTCAGATACCATAGTAATCAAAATTTGCGTAGGTAGTTTCCATACACTTATAAACATCACATTTCACAACAACGTTCAACAAATGTTTATTTGTTTCCGCGATAAATACACACTTAAGTACCATACTAAACTCATGAAATTGAATATACATAAACATAGATGCATACTTCAAAATGTTAAAGCTTTTTCTATCCTATGTTACTCCCAAATTATTTAGAATCAAGGCTTTATGTCTTAAGTCATACATACCGCGCCTGGCAACAAATCACCCAAGGAAAGCTCAGTTGTGGGTGATTGAGTGAGTCGTGGTTTACTCGCCACTAGAAAGCTCCCTTCTTTCACACCAACGAGATAAGAAATGGGATGTTGAAAACAGTATGTATTCTATTCGGCCGAAGCGACGCCACGCTATATTACTAATATAATTTACTATTGACTATAATTTAAACATCACCCCTATAATATAAAACATGGACTAAAGTTAGTCATTGTTTACAACTGATGCTGTCACTTTTATTTGCTGAATGAAAGGCAGTTTTAGCATGAATTTTAAACCATGACTAACTTTAGTCCATGTTTTATAATAAGGGGGCATCTGTTTGATTTGATTTTTATTTGAACATGTTAGAAAAAATATGACTAGAAAATAAAGTGAGAATAACTTCGAAAAATTATTAGTCCTGCCTGATGCGGGAATCGAACCCGCGTCCTCTGCAAACCCGAACAGATGCCTAGCATATACCACTAGCAATTTTTTCTAACATTATTTTCTTAGCACCATATACGACAAAATTCTGTTCGCCAAGGTACGGTTTCATGATTTAAATGAAATAAACGCTTCCGACGCACCAGCATTTACCGCCAGCGCAAATACCCGCCGCGCCTGACAACCGTGAATATTTGAGCTGACAGTAGAAAAGACGGCCGACACAGAAATAACTGACATTAGAGGCACGCACGGGTAAACCGTTTTGGTCTTTTTGGGCTCCGTTCGGGTGTTGGTTTCCCACTCTATTTGGCCTTTGCACTGGCAAGGCGTAAATAGTTCATTTATCACCTAGGGTGGTAAAACATAGAATTTCTCAGATCGCAAGTATTTGACGATTCATATGCTATCAGGGGCTTTCTTTTGACCAGGATGTGGTGGGATGATTTTACTTAGGTTTTACAGCAGCAGCACCAACCCTACTTTAGGTAGGTATGCTGTTGTTGGTGGTTTGCCCTCCACCATTCGGTTGGCCCAAGGTGCTTACTGGTCACACCGGGCAATGTCCCTTGGTCGACTTTTACGACACTTCGGTTGGCCCAAGGTGCTTACTGGGCACACCGGGCAATGTCCCTTGGTCGAATTTTACGACACCCATGGGATGATTCGGGTCTGGCACATTCTATGTTATTTTTTCGCTCCCAGGCCAGCACAGGAAGACATGTATCTTAGAGTTGTATCTGTTTTGTATTTAGGAAGCGAATAGTTGTATGTACGTAATGACTACTAATGATTAATGACGATTCAAATAAAGGTCCTGTGGCCGTACCATGAAGTATTAGTGCGAACCAAACGCGGGTGACAAAACAGGACGCCGCTCTACTCGGCTTATAGCGCTGTTTCACTTTAACAATGTGAATTGAGTCGCGTTTAGAGTTGGTGGTAAAGCCGGATCCAGACGAGTGTAACATGTAATGTAATCTAAGGTGTAATGTAACACAAATTTTACGTTAGCACGGCTACATGTAACGCTCGTAGTGCCATCCTAGCGTAGCATTCGTGTTACATTACACGTTAGATTACATTACACGTTACACTCATCTGGATCCGGCTTTATATGTAATGACGATTCAAATAAAGATACTGGTCAATCGGTGCTTTCCGTACAGAGCGATGATATAGTAGGTAGCATCCCGCTCCAATTTCACGGGCGTCAATCACCGCTGCAATCTGCGCATGGCAGCCGCGCACTCTCATTATAGTTGCCGCTTCGTGTCCCGGTACGCGGGAGGGTGTTTTGTTTCCCGCTTATTATTAAATCTTCCCTCTTTTTCTGGTCGGATTGCGACTGCATTTGCGCTTATTGGTTGGCATTATTTCGAACTACTAAAAATGTAACAATACACTCAATAAAACACAAATAAGATTGTGTTATTTGCAACAGTCAACATGTAATTTGAAGCTGCGTCTTGGGTAAGTCAGCCCATAGCGAGTATACTGAAACGAGAAGTCTATCCCCGTCAGCTTTTTTTACACAGAAGAGCGCCACTTTGGGCGGAGCTTCCCCTATTGGTAAAATCAAAATCAGAAACGTACCTAACGTAGCATTTAGCAGTATACGACGTTAGTCTCTTGCAGATAGCAACCACCACTAATTATAGCATTGGCCAATACACCTCTGTATACCCCTTCGGACACTTAATCAACCCCATTAGGGTTAGTAATCACTGCCGCCACTGGTTACAATCCTTACGAACTCCATTCGCTTCAACAAATCTCAACGATTTCTTATTCTTCCCCATCGCTTCCGGGTTCTACTTTTGGCTTGGCCTTTCTTTAAAAAGCTTTCAATGTGATTAACAAATATTCGCCCAGACCGTCCCCGACCCTTTTCTCCGCCTCCGGACGCAACGAGAACGTTTATTTGTTCCCCAAGTGATGTACAAGTTGACTTAATCAAATTGGATTCGGACTAAACGTGTGTGTAATTTTTTTATGTTTACTCGTGGGTTTGCTTGTCTGTCTGTCATACTGTCGCTAGAGGACACTGCACAGTTGGTTAGTCCACAGTCGGGTTAACTCTCGGCTTTAGATGTGAACCTCAGAATTGAAAGGCGAATAATTTACGTTATATACACGCTCTAATACTTGGCAGTTTGATTTGAGTATGCTGTTATTGCTTATGAATAATTTATGCTGTGAGCTCACACGAACGGTGTAACGTTGTGTATCCTAATTTAAGAGACACATAGTGCGAAGTATATCCTTCCATGCTGGTCGGGGAGTGAAAAAAAAACGCAGAATGTGCCAGCCCCGATTTGCTTCAGTGGTGTCGTCAAAGTCGACTCGCCTGTGAGCACCTTAGGGCACCCGAATGGTGGAGGGTAAACCACCAATAATTGCATAGCCAAAGAGAGTTGGTGTCAGGCATGCAGCCGGCTGTATAATAAAGCCAAAACCTTGAAATGCCTTGAATATTCTTATCCATACGGATTTGAATGCTGTCATCAACATTCCAGTCCAAACAGATTTCAATGTCCCTGTAATGTCCTTATTGCTGGGACACAGGCCTTCCCTATGGATGGAAGAATATAGAGAGAATGGGCCATTGACCACCACGCTGGCCCAATCCCGATTGGTGAGTATTATTCGACTGCAGATGCTGCCGGGACCAACGGCTTAACGTGACTTCCGAAGTACCTACGGAGGAATTTGAGATAACATAATTATAATAGATGAGTGTTGACACGTTGTGAAGGGATTCCGTAAATCTATATATACTTGGGTCACAAGTACCAATCGCGGCCACTGACTTCCCCCCCTGCCAAACTATGGACCCGGCACCCGCACGGCGAATCCATGGAGTTATCGTGTCATCTTGGTCACCCATCCAATGACCGGCCTAACAATCGCAGGCCGAACGCGCTAAGCCACTGCGCTATCATATCAAGCTCCTCGTACGATTACTATATTTCACTCACCAAACACATTACAATTTGGAAACTTAAAACAATGAATCGTTAGTAGTGCTCGGTGTGCCTAGAGGCATGTTGTGTCAGAACGGGTACACGGCATTATGAAATTATTTATTGCCTTTTGTACCGCTATTTAGATGGCTGTTCTACTTCTATGCTGGTCTCGTTTGTGTCATAAAAATGTAATTGTAACTCGTACAAGGCTCTTCATTCACTCATTCTCTTGCTGGTTCACGTTAAAGTCCATAAATTATTTCGCGCCTACTCTTCCAAATCTTTCGTGCATCGTGCAATATTTATTTACACAGTACTTAAATTCGTTGCAAAGAAAAAGACATTTGTATAAAATAAAATTTTCTAACATTTGCAGTGTGGTGACGACGTCTGGTCTCTTTCTTCGTAATTATTTGTATACCTAACATTGTATAACATGTCAACAATATTTCTTAAACAATAATTTCATTTTATTTTCGCTTACCGTCTTTTTAAAAAAAACATACGGGTACGAATTGAGTAACCTCCTCCGTTTTTTCGTCGGTTAATAAACTGGTAGAAAACTGATAGTAAGCATGGTGGAGCTATTCCGCGTTTTGTCTTCGTCTAACAAACATGATTTTGAATGAGAGGAAAAGAAAGAAAACATTGAGTAACAGGATATACTTAAACCGTGTTTATTAATAAGGCCGTAAGGGTTAACTTATCTAAATCGAACATAATTATGTTTGACCTTTGCAAAGGTAATATAATTAATTGGTTAGTCAGATTATGGAGGCATAGCAGTGCACGTACCTTTATGTATAGTGGGTCGATTCGGCCCCTGCGGGAACAGCGAGTAAAGGGGGAACCGTGCCGCACCTGTGGGATTTAAGTACACATTAAAAACCCGTGCATGATCTTTATACAAGTACATTAAAAACTTCGAAAATTAATAGTAGATTTTCCATCAAGTGCACAAAACGAATTATTTTTGTCCGAGACTTTTAGCAATGTCGAGGATAAAAATGGTTTTGTGGACGAGTTAGAAACTGCTTTTCACTTTAATTGCGAGGAAATAAAACAGTAGTTTATCATAACATTTCTTAAAATTCAAACTCAAATTAATTTATTAACTGATACCCAAGGAAATTGTTTTTCCCATTGATATTAGGCTTGGGCTGCAGACCTATACAGCCAAGTTTTACATTAATTTTAAAATACTACATACATACATACATAAATCACGCCTATATCCCCGAAGGGGTAGGCAGAGGTGAACTAGCACCCACGTTTCGCCGAATATGTTAGGTCCCATGTAATAGGTGGCGAGCCTATTGCCATTTATCGGGCACAAAAGTCGCAGTACTTTGCTATTGTTAGGTGGTATAAGAGGAATGCTGCTGCCCATTCCTCATCATTGATTTATCCTTAGTCGCCTTGTACGACACCCACGGGAGAGATTAGGGGTGGTGACAATTGTATTCTACTCTGCCGTCACCACACGGCACTTTTAAAATACTAATTTTCTTAAATTAATTTAATAACCTACCGTACCTACTAATTGAAAAATTTTAATATCTTTAATATCTTTTATGTCTTAAAAAACACATTAGGGAAATAAATTTAACTGCCGCACTCAGAGACGTCAATTAACTTTAATGAGTATTTAAAGTCAAAACTTTTCATTCAATTCAAGACCATAGACCTGGCAAGAATAGCGACTAGTTTGGATTGTCATTTTTTGACGTTAAGTACTCAATAACGTTATTTGACGTCTCTGAGTGCGGCGGTTAGTCAATATAATAAAATAACAAATTTTATCTCTGAATTTCTTATTGTGTTTGGCTGCATGGTTCATTTACTTTGCCTTAATATAGACACATTTATGAGTAGATACGTTAATGCTCTAGAGCACAAACTTCGATTTTGTGTAGCCTATATCCTGCACAAATAAGCCCTTTCAGAGCATGAGAAGTGAAAAATAAATAAACTAATTAACGAATAATCATCTAATTAGGATCGTGCAAGTAATAAGAACTGTAAGAAGCGATAGATATGCTCAAGTAATGGACACAATAAATAACTGATTAAGTAAGTTTATAGGGCTTTATGTAAGTTTCATAACCTTGATTAAGATATACATCCCTTTAAAAAAACCTTGGCATGAAATATTAATAGCAACCCCCGCGTTTTTTACGAAGCCTTTTTAAAATTGAATTAAAAACTCCCCCCAGTAGTCAAAGGGGCCGTTATTAAAAAATTGTCGATCGCATTAAAAACATGTACCAGGATCGCATACCTTGTTGGAGGTCAGAGGGCGGGCGGGAGCGCGCGCCCCCCGCCGCCCCGCCCAGCATCGCCCCTCGGGGAGCACCTCAGCGCCTGTGGAAAATAAAAGCGTATAAGTAAAAGTTGACTCAGGCAATAAAGGTAACCTATCAAATTTATCAATAACCGTAGGTAGGTACTACGGACGACGCGGTTGTAATGTAGTATTTAATATTAGTAAGGGTGATAGTAATTGTAAGGGCGCGGCGCGGCAGAGCAGAATACCCCATCTCTTCCGTTGGTGAGTGTCGTGGGTGACTTCTCGTGGGTGTCGACTAAGGAAAAGACTGCGATGAGTAATCAGCATTCTTTTTATACCACTACTGTGATATATATAATATGTGCCCGATAGAATAGGCTCGTCACCTATTACTTAGGACTTAACATAATTGGCGCAATATGGGTGTTAATTGATTCGAAAGGATATAGAATAAAGTATGTATGTAAAATATGTAAAAATAAGTCTGAATGAGTACGTCCTTGTTGACCGTACGGTTTAGGAAGCCGCTAGGATTGCGGAAGTCGCGGGTTCTAGTTCCGCATCAAGCTAAAATGATCTTTCATAATCAAATTGAATTAAATGACGAGTACATGTAATCTACGAGCATGCATGAAGACTTTAATGAGATGAATAAAGTGACAGAAGTATGTAAGGGTCATCATCATCAAGATCATCAAGGAAAGAAGTCATCTCTGCATATTGCCTGCCTAAGTATGTAAAGTCTACTTTCGGTTCAATTGTAAAATTAAATGATACTTCAAATTACTGGGATAGGACTTAGACGAGTTTGATATCTACATAATTTTACAGAAATAACCCACACTCTGAATGTGTCATATAAATACTATGATGTTACTAGAACTAACTAAATTAATCTTTTTATTTTCTTCCCCCATACAAATTGTTCGGTCAGTAAAGCAAAGTGTATGGAAAATTCAAAAATTAATTTAATAATAATTTTGAATTTTTGATATCACCATATTTTTTACATTACTATGTTAACATGGATAGTGTTCCGGGACTGTGCGTTATTTTGGTATATTCCCAGTTTCCCCCGAATCATTTCCACCGAACAGGAGAAACTAAGAACTTTTTGTTGCATCTTTCGCGAATTCATAATCGGGGGAAACTGGAATAAACTGGTCCCATTTCCCCCCGAAATATTATTTAATTTATTGTTGTATATCCATTTTTAGTGTTAGATATGCGTAAACATTTCTAAGAAACTGTGTTAATAATACCAATAACAAAGGAAAGACAAGCATTTGCGCACTCAAGACAGATGGGGCGCCCATAAACGTCTGGTAGTTTCGATGTCACCATAAAGTCTGTATAACAGATGCTTCGGAATCATAAATTCCATAATAGCTGTAGTGAAATGAAGTAAACGCATATACGGGGCTACTTGGGCATTCAGATATATTATACTATAACATCAATATTTGCGACACAATTCGTCAGAGTGGAATCGTGGAACAAGTCCAACTAACAACATAGCGGAGACACGGATTACTAAAATATAGTATTCGTATAAAAATCTAGTTCAATCGTTTTTGGTAGGTATCGCTGTATCCTATACAGACGATAAGTAGAGGATAATGTAAAATTATATAAATCACATATTTTTCCCCTAAACGTTAAACAAACGCCCACGATTCGCCAGTTTAATCTTGGTCCCAAAGGGGGGTGAACCCATTGCCATTCACCGGGAACTTTAATAATATAATTAGAAATTGTAATCTTAACTCAAATAAGTGCATTAAGGTCACAAACCTAAAAAGTATTTTTACGGGTCAGGTTTAGCTTCTTCAAAAAAAAATTCCGAATTCCAAGTGAGTAAGTGTTTTTCATTAATTACTGCATGTAGCTCTGTGTCATTTAACAGATCATTATTAATTAGTCGTAGCGAAAAAAAACAACGTCAATGCATTACCTTAAAAAACTCCGATCAATGTCTTTCTTTGAAGTGTTCAATTATTGAAGAGCTATTAATTATTCCTGTTGCTTATCGATCGAACGATATCTACGTGAAGTAAAAGCACTAATTGGTCTGCAAATAGACGCCTACAAATTTAATTACGCCTCTTTTTTAACTTGAATTCTTTGTTTCTTTACGATACCTAAACCTAGTATTATTAAAGCAAAATTAACATAGATACATTAATCCGTAACAGCCGTGTGGTTACTGAAGAATACAATTATTGTCACCAACCCCATCTCTCCTGTGGGTGGAACAAGGTGACAAAGGCAGCAGCATTCTTCTTATACCACATAGCAATATATGCGATTTATGTGCCCGATAGATGGAAATAGGCTCACTATGGGACCTAATTTAATTAGCCAAAAGTGGATGTTTAATTCACCTCTGCCTTAATCTTTACTCATAATAAAACAACGACCTAATCCGAAATTTTGCCAAAATGCGTTAGAGTAAAATACCGACCTAAAAGATGAAGCTCCACAACTTTAGAAAGAAAAAACGTGTTTTTTCCTAACGGAATAAGGTTAAAAAATGATTTCAGTCTATATTCTCCACCCTGCGCGCGCGAGGTAACTCAGTAAAAAATAGTTTTTCATCAATTCCCAAAAGTTTGCAATTTTGGATTCGGTCGTTGTTTTATTAAGAGTGCGTTATGTTATGTAGGATTAATCGCGTCCTGAAAAGGTAGAATAGAAAGAAGTGTATTATCAGAATTATCACACACATTTATCAGTACCTAAAAGTTCATTAAGGAGGCGAGACTGTTGACATGGATCTAACAGTAATTTGTTCATTCAAAAAATGTGGATAGTATATTAATTATGGTACAAATCGGTACAATAAACTGAGAAACAGGGCAGCAAGAAGAAGAATAGCCGCACTCAAAATGTCAAATATTCTCAATCTCTGTGCTCTAATTATACAAGCTAAGTTCTGCCTATCGTATTTTAAACCAATGTAGATTGCAACCATGAAAAGAAAACTTCTAGCAATCCATGTGACCCAGTATTATCTGCCAATCTGCCAAGGTGCAGCGCTCGCCAAAGCAAAGTGTAGTGCCGGCGATGAATATCTCGTCCAAAAACTCACCAACTTACTACGGATCCGATTCAGATATTAATTTATCATCTACGGGAACAGCAAACATAGATAGTGTTTCTAGTATCACAAAGAGAGCGAAACGAAGGCTTGTGGATACCCCAGGTTGCTCAGATGAATTTATGGGCGAGTTCAGACAGATGTTTGACAAGCTCCACTCCCATCAAGAGGCCAGATACGTGTCACTAAATTCATCTATTAGTACTTTGATTGAACAAAACACTGAAATTCAAAAGACTGTCGAGTTTATGTCGTCACAATACGACGTTCTAGTAAGCAAAGTTGAGACCCTTGAAAAGGAGAACAATAGCTATAAATCACATATAAAAACACTCGAGACAAAGTTGGATATATTGGAGAAGGACTCCAAGTCTACGACAATCGAACTGCGTAGCATTCCTAAACTTGATCAGGAAAATAAGCAATCTTTGCATACCACTATTAAAAACATAGGTGCAATCATCGGCCTTGAATCTCACATACAAGAAACGGAAATTCGAGATATATATAGGACAAAAACGCAGGCGATTGTGGTGGACTTCACAACGACTTCTAGGAAGGAAAACCTAATACAAAGGTACAAGAACTACAATAAAGAAAAGCGCCAGTCTAAACATCCCCCACTCGGTACCTTTGACCTGAAGATACCAGGGCCTAACAAAACGATATTTTTATCGGAGGCTCTTACGACAAAAGCCCGACGTGTGTACTACCTTACTAGGGATCTTGTTAAAAACCGAAAAATTGCGTCTACTTGGACTTCCTACGGAAAAGTCTACCTTAGAAAAGAAGAAGGTCAACCAGCTGTGCGAGTGTACGACGAGAGTGATTTATCAAAAATTATTTTATAATTACTTTTCTGTTCATTTATTGTTCAATTGGTATATTCTTGTGTGTTAGTTTATTTAGTTATAGTATTTATTTTTATTATTATATGTTCGTCAACGGATACTATATTTGTAGGTCACTAAAATTACAAACAACACTTACATCATTGATAGGGTTTTCTGGCTGGCCGGGTCAACCCCCTGTGCGTAAATTTATATTTATCTCAGGAAGTTTAAAATACATACATAAATGCATAAATCTCAAAAAGAAAAAATATACTAAACCAGACAAATACTCTTTTCTGTTTTTCCCCAACACGACGTTTACAGTAAGAATTTATTATTACTGCAATGGCAGCTGTAAATGGCAATAACGAAACAATATCTGTTGAGCTGGAGTCTTTTGAGGTAGCTAAAGTTATAGCCTGTGACGTTGAGAATTTAAAGAATGTAGTACCGTCGAGCCCAAACACCTTAACAATAATATCTCAGAATATTAGAAGCATCTCCTGTAATTTAGACAACTTTTATACACTTCTTTTAAGATCTCGTATAAACTGGGACATTATTATTCTCACAGAATGCTGGTTACATAATCCTAAGCCAATACCCCCATTAGATGGTTATAGCTTAGTTCAAAGTGAGAAAAATGCAACTCAGAATGAGGGTATTGTTGTTTACTTCAAATCGGACCTTAACCTGAAAATAGAAGAACCATTACTCAGTGATGCGAATTGTCTATTACTTAAAGTTAACCAAAACACCTGTATAGTGGGTATTTATCGCCCTCCAAGTAATAAAAATACTAGTAATTTTGTGACCTCCTTAGATGCTTTACTCGGCGATTTGGCTCAATATAGGAACATTATTATCATGGGCGATATAAATATAGACATTTCCCCACAATCTGTCGACAATAGGCAAAGCGAATATCTGAACTTGCTGGCTGGCCATGGTATATTACCCGCCCATAACATTCCAACACACGGCCGCACATGCCTTGATCATGCCATGTTGAAAACTAAGCAATTGTGCCACTGTTTCGTCGTAGAATCCACCATTACTGATCATGACTGTGTGGCTCTGAGCATCAACGTAAAATCACAAAGTTTTATCAATGTACCCATTACTAAAAAAATAATTGACCGCTATGCTGCCAGTAGCTTGATAACGAATATAGATTTTAGTCCAATTTACCATATGCGGGATGTCAATGGGATAAGTGAGTTTATTGTCAGTGCAATACAAGGCGCCTTGTCAAAACACACAAGGGTTGTGACAGTGCCCAAACGCAAAAGAATTGCAAAGCCATGGGTTACAACAGGTCTTATTCGCTGCTTAAAAAATCGAGACAATCTTAATAAAAAAGTAAAACAAAGCCCTAACAATGATACTTTGAAATTAACCTACAAAAGATATCGGAATTTCTGTACAGCCATGCTAAAAAAACTCAAAAGAGAGTATGATACATCACTATTTCGGGAAGCTGGTTCCAATAAAAAAAGGTATGGAAGGTAGTGAGAGACATTACATACTCTAGCAAAAAAGCGGACAAGTCAATGAGCTTAGTATCTAAAGACAACCCTGAAGCTAGTGTGAATGCTATTAACGAATACTTTACTGGAATTGGGCAGAGGTTAGCTGAGGACCTTATAAATACCGGCGGTGATAATACCAATACTCAACCAAACCACTCCAATACAAGCGGCTCTTTGTACCTCTTGCCCACCGATTTAGAAGAAGTGGAAAAAATTGTAATGTCAATGAGAGATGATTGCGCCTCCGGAGTTGACGACATTCCCGCGTGGTTTTTGAGACATAATTGCCGTGTTCTTGTTTCTCCCATCACCCACCTCTGCAATGTGGCTTTTCTTACTGGTTCTTTTCCTACTCTGTTCAAAATATCCCTAATTAAACCGATTCACAAAGGCGGTGATGAATCCGATGTCAGCAATTTCAGGCCTATCTCGATTTTACCAGCACTATCCAAAATCCTGGAGAAACTGATGAATAAAAGGCTCGTGTCCTTTCTTGAGTCTAATAATATTTTATCTGACTCGCAATATGGATTTCGCGCCGGGAAATCGACCGAGGAGGCAGTGATTGAGATGACAAATACACTGATTAATGGACTTGAGGGTAAACAAAAGCACCTGACTATATATATTGACCTGGCCAAGGCATTTGACACAGTTGCTGTGCCCTTCCTACTGGATAAACTGGAGTCGATCGGAGTGCGGGGCGTTCCACTTCAATTATTCAGAGACTACCTAAATAACCGCTCTCAGCGGGTTAAAATAGGGCAGGTAATCAGTCAACAGCTGCCAGTCTCTTATGGAGTTCCACAGGGCAGTGTTCTCGGTCCGACGCTGTTCCTCGTATACATAAATGAGTTATGCCAAATGCAGATTCGTCAAGGAAAAATTATCTCATTTGCTGATGATACAGCGTTGCTGTTTAGTGGAAAGACTTGGGAGGAGGTGTTTTCTGTTGCACAACGGGGCTTTGACTGTGTATCGCTTTGGTTGAGGAATAACATCCTAACGCTTAATACCTCTAAGACCAAATACATGACTTTTTCTACTTCTACAAGAGCTCTGCCGTCTAATGGTATCATATATGCACACACTTGTAGCCCCCTAATAAATACTAACTGTGACTGCCCAATCTTGAACAGAGTGGAGAGCATCAAATATTTAGGGGTGATAATAGACTCCTTGCTTAACTTTAAGCTCCATATTTCATCTCTTGTAAGCAAACTGAGAAAGCTAATATTCATTTTTCGATCTTTGAGACATACAGCTGACCACAAGATTATAAAAACAATTTACAATGCCATATGTCAGTCTATAATCACATACTGCATTACTGTTTGGGGGGGTGTAGGTAAAACGAACCTAATAGAGGCGGAAAGAGCTCAAAGAGCTATCCTTAAAACAGCAGCATCACTTCCATTTAGATACCCAACTACTGAGCTTTACAAAGCTTGGGATGTCTTAACAGTGCGTAAATTATTTATTTTAAGAACATTGTTAAAAAAGCATATAGAGATTCCTTATGACCCAAAACTGAACAAAAAAAAGAGAAGAAAAGGTAAAGTGTGTCCCATTCTAAGGGTTTCTACCAGCCTAGCTAAGAAACACTATTATTATATCGGTAACTTCTTATATAACAAAGTCAATACACTTTTACCTATTTATCACCTTACAAAACCAAAATGCAAAATGACCATAACTAATTGGCTTAAGTCCTTTACCTATGCCGAAACGGAAACCCTTCTGGTTCCCTAATTTGATGACTTGCTGCGTAGTATATTTACTTTTATTTAATTTGTATTTATTACTTTGTTACATGCTTATTATTATATTTATTTCTAATATGTTTTTAACCTTAAATGATAATAATAAAAATAAAAAAAGAATTGTGACAACTAGTACATACACACATATATTTTTAATATATATCTTTTGTATTTATAATTATTGATTATCATAATACGCATAACTATTCTTTATGTTGGTGAATGTTAATTTTACATTGAAGTTTGGAATTCTACCTAATGATCCTAACCGTGGGGAGGACCTGGTGACCTATAGCACAGGTACATTTACCTATTTTAGGCACCAGTCCTTCACACATCATGTTATATAACTAAGCAATCTTTTAAAGATTTATTATAAGTTGTGCATACTTGATTGTGATGGAGAATAAATGATTTTATTATTATTATTATTAAAAATCTATTATTAATCATTACGTTAGGCAAATACATAACATTATTAAATAAATTGTTTTATAAATGAAATCCTAATTCTCATCGCTTATTCACTACAACTTAATTATAATAACCTAATCATTTTAATTGCGTTCCATACCGTTACACATGATCAACATGCATAATATTATAACGTAGATAATATAATGTTTTCTTATATTTGCACGAGCACTACACATTTGAAATCACAATGAAATCACAGTGGCCGTGGTCACGGGACCACGGCCACTGTAAAGTGATCGAAACGTCGGGTTAAATAATTAATATGCCAAACACCAAATTATACGCGAGTCTTATCCGTAAAAGTTGTTTTATTTCAAACGTAGATAATAATTAAAGTAACAAACGTCGTCATTAATAAAATAAATAGTAATAAGAGTATCGTCGAGAACGCAGCGACTGCGATACGGAACGCTTCATTCATTACAAAAACACAAAACAATGCTAGTCATTATTATTCCGTGAATCCGATCCGCAATTTTTGTAAACAATAGTTTTTTGTTACATCCATATTAACAGCAGACCTAAGCAATAACGGTCACATCTGTTAATTCAAAGCATTATGCGCTTTGGAGTCAAGGAATAAAGACACAAATTGAGTGTCGCGTCCGTACCACGAGCGGAGGCGGTCGCCGGCAATTCGAGCTTCTCGGGAATTCTGTTGCCCTGGTACTCGGAATCGCCACTCACTTTCAAATCGAGAAAAACGTCGGTCGCGAGGAGACGAAGTTCGCGCGGGTTTTTTTTTTGTTGAAAAGTGAACTTTATTGGTGCTTTTTGTGTCACGACTTCCCGATGCTTTGTACTGCTTGTCTTCCATGGGAATTTATTTTTTACTCCCAATGGATGAATGTAATGGTATTATTAACAAACAGCCCTTTCTTTACTCAATGGCAGAAACTCGGTGGGAAATGGGGAATTAGGTAGGTAATTTACTTTTGCTTGACATAATTTATTTTATTTATTAAAAATAATCTCCTCGTATGTATTAAAAAAAGTTTTCAACAAGGTTTGACGTTCTTTAATAATTTTAAATAGTAAAAAAAATATTAATGAAAGGTAAAGACAGCGATGAGTAATGGGCAGAGCACAGTTCCGATTATACCACCTAGCAATTTAATGCGACTTACGTGCCCGATAGATTGCAATAGGACCTAACCTAATTGGCGAAAAGTGGGTCTTAATAGTGTGATTTACGTATCTTAAATCTTTAAAATGCGATGTTTTTAAATCCTGATTGCTGTAAAATAAATAATAAAATTTTCGATGACCGAATGGCGCTGAGTCAGTCAGTTTTATAGTACGTTTCCTGTTTGTCAAGTCGAGCGTATCTGGTGTTGAATAATATAGTTATAGGGTCACTAACATTAAATATTAGAGTTTCTTCACAGTTTACTTAGCCCAATTAAACAATTTAGTATTATTATTTTACATACATACATAAATCACACCTATATCCCCGAGGCAGAGGTGAACTAACACCCACGTCTCGCCAATTATGTTAGGTCCCATGTAATAGGTGGCGAGCCTATTGCCATTTATCGGGCACAAAAGTCGCAGTACATTGCTTGCTAGGTGGTATAAAAGGAACGCTGCTGCCCATTCCTCATCACTGATTAATCCTTAGTCGCCTTGTACGACACACACGGAAGAGAATAATCAAGATTGTTATATATTTCGATTATTCTATATTGGACGAGGGTGGATATTTGGATAAATAATACCTGGACCTGTTAAATAATAATAATTAAGTCAAACTACATACATATACATATATAAATATTTTGCAGTGTGTGGTGACGGCAGAGTAGAATATAATTGTCACCACCCCAAATCTCTCCCGTGGGTGTCGTTCAAGACGACTAAGGATAAATCAGTAATGAGGAATGGGCAGCAGCGTTCCTCTTATACCATCTAGCTATGTACCTACTGCGACTTTTGTGCCCGATAAATGGCAATAGGCTCACCACCTATTATTACATGGGACCTAACATAACTAGCGAAACGTGGGTCTAGCACCCACCTCTGCCTACCCCACCCCTTCGGGGATATAGGCGTGATTTATATATGTATGTATGTATGTATAAATATTTTGTATAAATATCTACTGTGTGCGCAAAGTCATACCAATAAAATAATATCTTTTCATTATTTTTATCATAAGTAAAATATGTATAAGCCACATCACCACATCAACATGGTGTTTCTTTTTAAAAAATAATCTCTTTTGTATGTTTTGCACATGTCAAAGTTCAGGAGCGTTTAAAAATTAGGTCATACATACTTTAACTAATCAGTGGCGTCATTCGTAACGTCTGTAACTATTCTATACCTATACTTGTTTTCTAATCACACTGACTCATTAATGTTGACAGAAATAGATACAATTTGGCAGAATTGTTGAATGACAACTTTAGTAATATAAAAAATATGCTTTCTGGTAAATTTTCAGCTAGAGGCCGGCCGGCGCGCTTCCAAAACAGATATTTTGAATTTAATTCTGGCACGGCCAGCGGCCATTATCGATTAAATTCGTTTCACTGCCTGCTCAGCAACTTTACAATCTGACGTGGCAAAACAATTTATTTAATTGCTAGCACGATAAAAGTGTATCGGATGACTTGAAAAAACTTTGAATGCAGCGGACGCAACAAAAGGGCGGGGTTATGTTACGCCACAGAGCAGCACATGTCAGAACTACAACACAAGACTCCGATAATGTTTAAACTACTTAAGCGAATTCCCAATGGCATGTGGTGACGGCAGAGCAGAATATGATTGTCACCACCCCTATCTCTCCTGCGGGTGTCGTACAAGGCGACTAAGGGTAAAGAAGGCTAGGAGTAATGGGCAGCAGCGTTCCTTTCATAGCATCTAGCAATATAATGCGTATTACGTGCCTGTTAGATGGCAATAGGCCCGCCGCCTATTGGCGAAATGTGGGTGTAAATATACCTCTGCCTCCCATGGAGACGAAAACTCTTAACATTCCATGGATTCACCGTGCGGATGCCGATGCCGGGCCCATTAGTGTATAATGGGCGTGATTTATGTATGAGTTTCCAATATCGTGCTTCTTTTCTATGTATACACAGGAAACACCTACTCCACCATTTTGTACAGATAATCTATTTATTTAAATTTAAATACTATGTAACTGTTTAGTAAGACGCCCTAAGAACCGTGTACTTCTCAAAACTTTAAACGTGTCCTGCTGCATATCCAGCTACACTGTGGTCACGTTGTACGGGAAGACAGAAAAAAGTCATTATATAGTTCTGTGTCCTATTAAACAGTGAGAGATGTTCCGTATAAATTAAGTTAACCCATTTCAAAACTTTTTTAAGGGAAGTTATATGCGGTGGTTAAATAAAACCTTTCCGAGAACCCGGATTTAGTTGCAGGGTTGCCTCTGACAGATAGAATTATGATAATGATAAAATGTAGTGAAAAGCGAGTGGGTAGGGCGCTAGGGCGTTAAGGCACAGTCACAAGCAATGAAAAAAATGCGATCTGTTAGGTATACTTAGTGGGTTTGTTTTTAAAATTGGTGAGAAAACTACGAGATCTAACCAGTTTGTGTTAAGTAGTAAAAATGCCGGTAACCTATTTTTCTTAATTATTTTTTTTCTTTTCTTTTCTAACATGTTCAAATAAAAATCAAAATTAAAAAATATTATATTTCTGTCCAACACATTCATAATTTCCATTTTGAACTTTCAAATACCACTATAAAGTATAAACCGAAGAATATTATATAAAAATCTTACTTAAGACGATCATAAAATGAGCAATGATTCACTTTCTAGGCATTTTTCTGTCACAATATAAATTGGCCATTGTTCTTTGGACATAATCTACACGTAACACCGGCAGCTTTCGATTATAGTCTTTATGACCTAAACAATAAGGCTATCAAGAGAGAGAATAGTCAGTTTCGTTTTACGATCGATTCGTCCCGATTGTTAGACCTCACGCAAGTCTGAATCACTTTAACTTTCCAACTAGATTTCTGGTGTAGTTACCTCTCGGTTTAGTAGGGAAGGAGTGAAAGTGACAGCCGCGAGACAATGATGTACGAGTAACACCGTACTGCGTTTACTTCATTGCCGGGTCAAGAGAATTTATGCTTTTCAGTGACAATATAAAATTACTGGCTGACCCGGCAGACGCTAAATTTGCCCTTATCACCTAGGGATATAAAAAATAGCTTACGGGCTATTCTCAGAAAAATTCATGAAATAAGTCAAGCAGTTTCAGTAGATTTGTATAACATACACTGTGACATAATATTTTTATATGTTAATGTTAGAAGATAAATGAATTAATAGTTGTTTATCATTGTTCATCAGGTAAGATGAAGGCCAATAGCTTCCCTGTCTAGAATAGAAATAATAACTTACATTACGCTATTAAATGCATACCTTGCACGACGTAGTTGCAAAACATACCTTGGCTACTTACGTACAGTGTAACAAATAAAGATTTCTCGGCACCATACTCGCAACGTTCCTGTCCTAAACACGTATGTTTAGGGCTCCGAGAGTAATAACCGAAGCCCCCGAGTTTTAATAACAGTGCAACATTATGTGCCAGAAATGTCGGGTGCCGTTTATTGCCTTGGGGTTCCGTAGAAACGCGCTTGACACTATCGGAGATGTGCCGCCTGGCGGATGAAATGTGAAACGCAATTTGGACTTCTGCTTTTCGTTCGTAATATCTATTGGAAGCTATTTTGGATTTCGCATCATGTAGAAATGGTTGAACTACGTGGTTTCTGTAATCCGATTCTGTTAAAAAACACACACACATAAAAGGGCTATTCCCTGAGTACCCTGATCCCCGAGGCCCCCGTTCCGGAGTACCCCGATTTATTTGTATTTGTACCTGTAAAATTACAAATAAATCGGGGACCCAAATAAAATACCTAAATATTTAATAATAATAAAATATTTGGGATCTCTTCCTAGGTCGGCCTCGACGCCTTTGACCATCCTGAGGTACACTGTAGTAACCTTTTCCCAGCGATCTTTATACATACATACATACATAAATCCCCCAATGGGGTAGGACTAGGCAGAGGTGAATTAACACCCACTTTTCGCCAGTTAAGTTGGGTATCATATAAAACAAGTGGCGGGTCATATATCGGGCACATAAATCGCAGTATATTGCTAGGTGGTATAAGAGAAATGCTGCAGTGCATTACTCATCGCTGTCTTTACCCTTAGTCGCCTTGTACGACACCAATGGGGGTGATGACAATTGTATTCTGCCGTCATCATACGGCCGGTCTTTCTACATTGATTATTATTGTATTTTATATTTTCTGCTTTTAATTCTCAATTGTATATTACGCGAGGACAATCATTGTATTTCTTTCTTTCTTCTTAGTAGGAAGTCAAGGGCAAGTGTCCCCTAGTGTCGTTGCCAGGCACCGGCGGCTCCCCTTTCCCCCGTACTAATACACAATCACTTGGTAGGGCTAGGGGACGTGCACAGACGCCCATACCGGTCGGAGCAATAAGACGGCACGATGAAAAGATAATCAATTAGCGCGAAGGCTTTTCTGTCCAGACGCTCTGTAGTGGAGATCAGAGACGCTCGTAAAATCAATCACCATTAAGAGTATATCATTTTGTATTTATTTACTAGCGCTACACAGTTAATTTGTAAGTTTCTCCTATATTTTAATAAGGGGTCAAATAAAAATCGATCTCTACTCCAAAAGGTTTGGTTTTGTGAATAAGTGCAAAACTGAGAGAAGGCAGGCCGAACGGTAGAAAGCATTAAATTTATTTAAAAGAACCGAGAATTAAATAAATTCGAATAGGATCATAAGTTTTGTAAGCTTATTAGTAAAACTGACTATCTAACTGAAACATTTTGGTGACACCGTTGAGGTGAATCAACCGATAAAAGCCTAGAAAAAATTTAATATAGAAATACATAATCTCACTAATCCGGCACTTTAATAAACCGACACGGTCAATAATCCGGCACCCTCCGCTTAGCCCCCCCCCCCCCACACCTCTGCGCTCTGGGTCGCTGCGTTGTCGTCAGTCTAACTTCAAAACTTATCACGTGCATACGTATTTAACTGGTTTTTTTAAGTGAAAATAGTGTGTAGTTAAAAATGTCAAATAAACGGAAACACAAGACACTAGATTTAAAACATAAAATAGAGATTTTAAAGAAGTTAGATAGAGGAGAAAACATAAGCAAATTGGCAAAAGAATATGGTATTGGGCGTGCTACTATACACGATCTTAAGAAAAAAAAGCATAAGATAGAAGACCACGTGAAGACTATGGAATCTGGGCCAGGAAAGCGTAAAACACTAAAAATTGGCTATTGTCCGAAGATGGAAAACGCTCTCTACATGTGGTTCATGCAACGGCGTTCTGACACTCACACTCCCATATCTGGAGAAATCCTGAAAGCCAAAGCAATCGAATTTTATAAAAAAATTACCCGAAAAGATGATTTTCGTGCCAGCGGAGGCTGGCTGGATAAATTTAAAAAGCGATTTGGTATCCGTCTATTGCCCATATCGGGTGAGAAATTATCAAGCGACGAATCTACAGCACAGCCATTTATCGAGCTTTTTAAAAACAAAGTAGAAGAACTGGGTCTTGTTCCTGACCAAATCTATAATGCAGACGAGAGTGGTCTGTTCTGGAGACTGTTGCCCAGTAAAACATCCGTATCTTCTAAAGAAGCAAGTGCACCAGGTTGTAAAGAGAGTAAAGATAGAATCACATTCATGCCGTGTTCAAATTCTACTGGAACGCACAAATTGGATTTGTTAGTGATTGGTAAAGCAAAAAATCCCAGAGCTTTCAAGAACATTTGTCTTCCAGTCTGCTACAAGAACCAATTTAAAAGTTGGGTCACGAGAGAGGTATTTAGCGAATGGTTTCATAAAGACTTTGTCCCGGAAGTCATGAAGTTTATGAAAAGATCCAACTTGTCCATGAAAGCTTTACTAGTACTTGGCAATGCTCCAGGCCACCGAAATGAACAAGAACTTATATCAAGCGATGGGAATATCCAAACCATCTTCCTACCACCAAACTGCACACGCTTACTACAGCCAATGGATCAAAATGTTATCCAAAAAGTAAAGTCCTTGTTTAAAAATAAATTACTGATACATATTATATCTCAGGATGGTGATATAACGACAAGCCTTAAAGAATTGAATTTGAAGGATGTGGTATTCTCTCTCGCTCAGGCTTGGAAGTCTGTTTCATCTGACTTAATCCAATCTTCTTGGAAAAAGTTATGGCCTGCAATGAATGCAGTATCAGAAACAAAAGAAATGGAAGAATGGGATCCTAAAGATAGTCTACCTAATGCCGATTGGTTACAAATTCTATCAGAAAAAGGATTGGAGACTAGTGAAGAAAATATACATTCTTGGTTTGAAGGGATCGAAGAAACAGAGTTAATTATGACAGATGAAGAAATATGTGAAGCAGTACAAGAAGTGGAAAGCTTTGTAGAAATATTGAAACCACTAACTACCAGAACTGTTAAACCAGATGAAGCATTGAATTGTTTCAATACCTGCATAACATGGGCAGAAGAAAACGGCATATCCGCCAAAGATATTATAATTCTTCGAAACATGCGAGAAAAGGTTTTTAAGCAAGGGCTACAAACAAGTTGCACAAAAGCAGACCTCAATTAAGGATTATTTTAAAACTATGTAATTACTTAATAATACATTTGTGTACCATGTTAATTTATTACATTATAATTTATATGTAATGCTTTATTTTATTTTATATTTTTACTCTATCATCTAATAAGCCGGCACCCTCTGATTTTTAATAGTGCCGGAGTAGTGAGATTATAATTATAGTGTTTTGTAATGTCAAAACAGTACAAAAATACAAACTACAAAAATAATTTTAGTTCGTACTACACATCTGTCTTGACGTCACGCATTCGTAGTCCGCACTGCACGCACTGTATTTCAGTGTTCCCGTCTGTTTTACTTGTTGATGTTCCAAAAATTCGACAATAAAAGCTACTATGAAATGGCTTAAGAAAAGTAAGGCAGATGCGCCAAGGGACCAATATTAATTGTCGAATCACATTTCATTTGTAATGGTTTGTTTAACGTCAATCTATATCCATTTTCAGCTACATGCGAATTTTGGCTAAGTTAAATGCCTATTTTGATTGGACTAATCGTAAATTGGTAACATGTCTTGAGTGGTGTTGTTGATAAACTGCCGCGCTTACAGACGTTAATTAACGTTAATGAGTACCTTACGTAATGTCAAAAAATTACAATTCAAAACTAGTCTCTGTTCTTGCCGGGTCTATGGTCTAGAATTAAATGAAATTTTTTGACATTAAGTACTCATTAAAGTTAATTGACGTCTCTGAGTGCGACTGTAAGCCCCGAATATGGAAACTCTACTCAAAGTTTTAGTCCTGCTTAACATTTTAATTTAAATATTGTCAAAATTGAGGTTTTTTCATACAAATTCTGACAGGTATTGTCCACTTAATTGTTTAAGTAGCGCTCAAAATTTGACTAGCTTTTCTGTATTAGGTGGTTAGTCACAGAAAGTTCCCGAATAAAAACGCCAAGAGAAAAATGGTTGAGGGGCATTCATTGAGAAGTGTCGCTGGCTCAGCCGCTTCAATAATACTAATGAAACTTTTTATTTCAGAGCTTTGTCCATAGCGTTAGTAACAATTAATCTTATGAGCTAGTATTGTACATTAATTATTAAGTTACGATGTTTACTAATTAAAATTGGTTTGGAACTGCACCCAGTCCCAGCGGTCTAGAAAAACATTCAGCATTCTTTGTTTTGCGTACCTTTTTATAGATCAGCCTCGCAGTGGGCGCTATTTGAGACGGTGACGGCGATGTTGTGACGGCACCTACCTACGCCTGTGATAGAATCGTGCTTTGATAACGCTCGCCTACTCTCCCTTGGTGGGTGCGAAGGGGAGAGAACACGCTAAGAGAGAATCGATATCCTGGTGATAACGAGAGGATGCTGGAGGGACTGAATTTCTGGTTACGGTATCTTTTTAAATAATTGTTTTGAGATTCCAGAATTTTAGATATTATTGCACTGATTGGGGGCAATCTATGAATGTATGGTACACCGTCCAAAGGGATTAGTAGAATATTGTCAGTAGTAGTTTGCGAGTAGTATGTAAGTACAGTACAGAATTAGTACAGAAAATTTTCTAAAAATATTATGGGTTATTTGTTATAATTTATCGAAATTTACCTGACACGGTAAATATTTTGTACATGATAATGCTTATGTTAAAATAATACTATAGCGCTGTTTCATTTGCTGGGTTATTGTCTGTTCTTGTTTTGTTTACACACAACATAGGTACTACACAAACACTATGTTTTTAAAGATTATATATTTCCAAATATATTGCTCATTTCTATCAAAGACAATAAAATTTGCTTTATATTGCCATAGCTACGCAAGACGTAAAATAAGAATCATAATCATTAATTATATAATAACTCAGAAGGTTGATTAAACTGAATAATAACTATAATACTTTTATAACTTACTCAAATGAAGTTGGAAACGAAAGTGAAATAGCTAGACGCCGAGACGGCTAAGTTTATGTTAACTTTTAAGTTAGACTTCGAACTGTAAGTCAAGATCCCTTGTGTAACTTCGTCCGGTGCCAGTAAGAAAATATAAAAGTAATTATATTCAATAACAGTCTTGCCGAACTGAACATATAACTGAATATTATCCAATTGTGTTGATGAGTAATTGAGTATCATAATAATAGGATGTGCATGTTTCTTAAGTATGATGGATGTGGGGATTTCTTATGAAAACCTATAAACAATATTTTTAAAATGATATTGAGTTACAATCTCCATATTTAGTGAAACTGTTAGGTTATTATTTCTCTATTAATCATCATCATTCACTATAATAATTTCCAAATGTATTAAATACTTTTCAAATGAAATTGATGATGATGAAATAAAAGTCATGGAAATATTATACTCTTTTATCTTTCAAATATTTATTATCAGAGATTTATTTTGACCCTGCCCGGTATTGAAAAGATGAAAAAAAAAACAATATCGCTTGCGACGCCTATATCCCCGAAGGAGTAGGCAGGGGTCTTTAAAACCCACTTTTCACCAACCAAGTTAGGTCCCATGTAATAGGCGGCGAGCCTATTGGCATCTATAGGGCACTAAAAGCGCAGTATATTGATAGGTGGTATACGAGAAATGATGCTGCCCATTACTGATCGCTGTCTTTACACTTAGTCACCTTGTACGACCTGTGACCCACAAGAGATTGTGACAATTGAATTCTGCTCTGCCGTCACCACACGGCAGACTAAACACAATCATCATAAATTACCAAAACTCTTATATAAACTGCCGTGTGGTGACGGCAGAGTAGAATACAATTGTCACCTCCCCAAATCTCTCCCGTGGGTGTCGTACAAGGCGACTAAGGATAAATCAGTGATGAGGAATGGGCAGCAGCGTTCCTCTTATACTATCTAGCAATAGAACTGCAACTTTTGTGCCCGATAAATGGCAATAGGCTCGCCACCTATTACATGGGACCTAACATAATTGGCGAAACGTGGGTGCTAGTTCACCTCTGCCTACCCCTTCGGGGATATAGGCGTGATTTATGTATGTATGTATGTATGTTAAATCTCAATAAACAGTGAATTTCAAAATCCATTTTAAATATGATTATCAGGTCATACAGCTGGGTGATTTTTGGACATTTCTAAATGAAATAAACTAATGTGGTGGCGTTCATCCAACGCGGCATATCTACTTCCGGCCGGTAATCTTATCAGCTTCGCCCCCGAGCTCGCTCGCGCGTTTTATCGCTTCAAATCAAAATATTCTGACTGTATATTTATATAGCGTATCTGGTTATGGGTTTTCAAATTCTTTCAATCGATTTTCAACCATAAATGTAAACACCTTTTAACCCGAAACATCTTTTTATCATAGGTAGTTAGCTGCTTGTTATTAAATGAATTTGCGGGTGTAAGTAAGAGATGTCTTACTTACACCCGCGTTTCACTATCTATCTATTTATATCCATGAAACGGGAGTCTGATGAATAGCCTATTGCCACCTACTTCGCAGTATATTGCTAGGGCTAGGTGGAACAATAGAAACTCTGAACTTCCGACATATAAATCCTAGAAATAAATCAAAAATATTGATAACATTCATCTTAATAATTGGAAGCACCGTGTATATATATGGCGTAGCGTTCTTGACATACACACACACACATACAAGCGCACAAGTGCCCCTGAAGAGCCTGTAGTTACAAACGCTAGCGAAAGTCTATAATTCCAGTCTCGACTCGTACATCGTTCGTTTACCCACGAGACATACCGTTAGCAAAAAAGTAGCAGATTTTTTGGATGTTGAACTCGTTTTGAAATTACTAGCCATGTATAGTTAACATAATTTTTTTTTGCCTTTTTTTAGAACGTTTTTCATGTATAAATAAATCAAAAACTAGTCACAAATTGGACACGCATAATATCTTCGATTAGGGCAAAGGTCTAACTCACAGTGTAGCTGTGTTTTTTTCCAAGGTTGGTCAAATTTATATTAACATAAACTTTACTAGTTATATAGCCTTTATTTTCCTACTAATATATTACATATGCCTATTTATGCCTGAAGAAGGTATCTATTAATACATTACGCCAACCTCATCATAGTATAATGTTGCCTTCAACATAGATGGGGGTGGTGTCAATTGTATTCTGCTCTGCCGTACAAACAGGCACACACAATTGTTATTTTAAATGATAATTTTCTTTTGTTTTGCTGACCGTCCATTTTCCCGCGTACTTTTTCAACTCGGAGCAACTAGAGAGCGATACACTCGGCGTTTCCATTGGCAAATCCAAATTAGTATTATATTATATATCTTCAATTCCTAGAAATGAACGAATTTGTATTAAGATCTGTCTGTACCTATTATTTTTCATATAATAAGTAAGACCCCAGACAAACTGGGAACAGGGCATGAAGATGACGGAAGTAAGAAAACCGTACTAATAATAATATCAAAATAATAATTAGCAAACCCAAGCTTAACCGAATGCGTGGTATTTGAATAAATAACTGCTTTGGATGTTAGTTCATTTTTACATAGCGAGGGTATCCATTGTCTTACAACGTTAAGAGTAAATTAGAGAAATTTCGGCAAGCCAACGTGTTCGATTCCCGCATCAAGACAATAAATTTTTCGACATTTTTCTAACCCTAATTTTTTTAGAGAAAACAGTAACTATGACAAAAAGGATTTACCTACCTATATGGCGCAAGTGAATGGATAAATGGGACGGGGAAAGCCTAGGCGGATCTATCTTTCATAATCAAATTGAAAGTCTATTAAAGATGGGCCAGGTCAAGAGTACCCAAACCGACGGGCATGCATGAAGACATTATTGAGATTGGATGAAGCGAAAGAACTGTGTAAGCATGTAAACGAGCATGTAAGGATCGTAGCAAGTGGAAAGATGTGATCTCTGCCTACCCCTGTGGGAGAAAGGCGTGACGTATGTATGTATTTTTCTAACCACCATTTTCTTTAAGAAAACAGTACTTAATTAATAAAATGTTAAAGGTTATTTTCCATATGGCAACAGAGTTCGCTATGTTTGTTCAGGGGTTCCCCGCAGAGAGCAACTCAGCCGCCCACTTAGCTCTCGTAATTATATGAAGTCTACGAGGGGGACTTTTGCATAATTCCCTTTGCACTTAAAAACGGTTGCTATTTCATTAGAGCATCCCCCGGATGCCTGGTGCGAGACTGCGAGACACGAGCGCATGACTCATCGGTGTCTGGTTCATAATTTAAGGGTAGGTTTGTTTGGAGTTGGATATAAGGTTCAAAATCGGTTGGTAATTCCAAGTGTTGCCGTGTGGTGACGGCAGAGCAGAATACAATTGTCACCACCCCCAATCTGAATACTAAACATGCTAACATAATACTACGGTGTTATTAAAAAATCGAATTCTTCCTCCATACAAATTGTTCGGTCAGCAAAGCAAAATTTTTCGGAAAATAATATACCTACATAGGTACATACATAAATCACGCCCCCTAAGGGCTCCCCCGAAGGGCTAGGCTGTACGCAGAAGTGAAATAACACCCACGGTTCGCCAAATGTTAGGTCTCATTTAATAAACGGAATATTAATTTTACAATATACCACTACAATTTTTATATGATTGAGCTAGCACATAATAGGTAGTGTTTAGCGTGTACATTATTTCTGTTACATGTTATAAGCTGTGATTTACGTGCCCGATAAATGGCGATAGTCCCGCCGCCGCCGCCTCGTCACATATTTATTACATGGAACCTAACCTGGTTAGCGTAGCCCGGGCTACCCTTTCGGGGATAAATAGCTATGTTTTTATGCCTAATGAGTAGAAGAATAGTGTCGGCTTCACGTGCTTTACCTGTACTCGAGTAATGAGTCGGTGTATTTTGATTTTGTTGGAGCAGACCTACGTTAACGCAACCTTCGTAGTCCCGAAACGTTACAATGGCTTTTATTAGGGGCAAAAAATGAGGCAAAAACATTATTATCATAGCGGCAAGACACGGGAACAACCGTTCGCAGCCGGCCGGCGAACCAGTGATGTGCTTAGAATTATTATTAGATATATCGATATGGCATTATTTATATTCATTATTTACTCTTCATGGTTATGATTTTTCTTTTTTCCGACTTATATTTACTTTATTTTTAATCTATTCTATTCAATTTATTATGCACTGAACTTGAATAATATTAATGCACCAAGACAATCGATAAAAATGTTTATTTCATTAAACATGCCCAGTAATGCCCACCAATCGTGTACGCTTTAATTGGCAAAGCAAACGAGCATGCATATTTATTTATGATAAAACGGCCGGCGATTTTATTATCCCTCTAATTGAAATAATAATTCACTTGGTTGCACTAAGAACTTATTTCATTACACATTACTCTTTGTGTGTAGTGAGTCGCCGATCGGGCTTATTTAAACAATTGACAGGCGAATGACTCAAATACGAATCGCTTCTTTTTTTTGCTTGCTTTATTCAGTAAAAAAAAACTGTAAGTTATGAAAATTCCATTGGCAAATGCTAATCACACTTTTTCTCGATATTTTTAAGCATTTCTCTGTAGGCCCGACATAATTAATAGTTTTTCAAACATTTTTACACGTTGTTAAGTTAACTGATTAAGCGTCTGTAAATGTTTTAAAAAATCTACTGTTTTAAAGCTACAACCTTTGTCATAATGTTCAATCATATTTATAGAATTTAAAATAAAATACGTCTAAATCAAACAATAATGTAGCTGACAAACGTGTTGTAAGACGCACTATGAATATTTCTTAATCAGTCGCACATAGTGGCACTGTCTTCAGTTCCCAATTTAAAGAAGACAGGAAAAAACAATAGACAAACATTTCCACACGTTAAAAAGAAACCGCTTATTTTTAATGTACCGTTTAATTATTCTGATTTTTATTTGAACATAAAATAATGTAAGATACATTTTGACAAAGCAATGGTATTTACAAGGCAAGGCAATGGTTAGAAAAAGTTCGAAAGCTTACAGTCGTTTTCCGTTTCCCGCATCAACACTATTAATTTTTTGAACTTTTTCTAACCACAAATTTCATGGTTCCGTTCCATTTCATGTAACGACCAAATTACAAAAGTATCGACAAGAGCTCGACACAGCACTAGCCTTTTTGTGACTACCTGGTCCGTAGGTAGGCGCTTCTAGGAACTTGCCACTCCACAGCGATAAGCGAGCTGCGCTGAGGTGTTACGTTGGTAAGGTTCTTACCTATGACATACCCTCGAATATTTTCATTTTCATTTTTCGATACAGCAACGCTACTCAAATGTTGAGCACTGCTTATAATGTTAAGTCGACAATACCAGTCAGAATTTGTATGGAAAAACGTCAATTTTAACAATATTCAAATGTTAATCACTCAAACTTTGAGCAGCTTTTCTGTATTCGGGGGTCTTCTCTTGTGCCCAGGAGGCCTAGCACGGGACGTGGACAAAATCCCTCTCCACCACTTGACAGTGTTTTGTCTCGAGATTTAGTGGGAGTTAGAGCAAGAGGAAAATATTTTCTTTTCCCGAGGAGATTTTTTCCACGGCCCGTGCTATGGGGGCAGTAAGGATATAACGCTGGAGTCAGCTATCGATAAAGGCATAGGGGTCGATTAAAGACCACTGTACGTGGCATTCACCAGAATTCATTAACTTTTTTTTTTTTTTTGTTTTAGAAGGACCTAAGTTGCTGGCCGAGAGACCTTTACAGCATCTACCGGGTAGTTTGACGAAGGCAAAGACCTTGTCCTTGCAGTCAAGCACTCCCTGTGAGGGTACCTCCACAGAAGGCGTCATTAGTGGAACGGCATCTCCCAGGGGAGATATTGAGGTTCCCGAGTCAGAGCTATACTGGGGCAGGATATTGTGCTGGAGTCAGCTAGACTGGTGTCGATTCAAGACCACTCTACAACGCTGTCGCCCAGAGATGAGTACCAATTTACATTTAAAAGGACCCTAAACCTACGTCCAGGTCGCAAGTTCAGGATACTGCGTTTGAGGTGAGAGCGAGTTTATCGTTTTAGTCAAATTGAATTGTTTGGCCGTGTGGTGACGGCAGAGTAGAATACAATTGTCACCATCCCAAATCTCTCCCGTGGGTGTCGTACAAGGCGACTTAGGATAAATCAGTGATGAGGAATGGGCAGCAGCGTTCCTCTTATACCACCGTCCTGGCAATGTACTGCGACTTTTGTGCCCAATAAATGGCAATAGGCTCGCCACCTATTACATGGGACTTAACATAATTGGCGAAACGCGGGTGCTAGTTCACCTCTGCCTACCCCTTCGGGGATATAGGCGTGATTTATGTATGTATGTATCTTGAAAATTACTTTTAATGTGTTGCTTTCACTCCTTACCGGGAAAGCCCTCTTAACTTCCTTAAGCTTTCTGTTAATGACTATCACCTATGTGTTCTACTTCAATTACACTTGAATGGCTGGATTCTTAGATACTTGTTATAATTCTTAGCTTTGCGTGTGGTGACGACAGAGCAGAATACAATTGTCACCATGGGGGTAATGATAATTGTATTCTCTCCCGTGGGTGTTGTACAAGGCGACTAAAGGTAAAGACAGCAATGAGTAATGGGAGTAGCATTCTTCTTATACCACCTACCAATATACTGATTTACCGATTCACGTGCCCGATACATGGCAAAAAGCTCACCACCTAACATTATTGGCGAAACATGGGTGTTAATTTACCTCTGCCTACGCCTTGGGGGATATAGGCGTGATTTATGTATGTATGTATGTTTCTTTCTCTGTTATGCGATAGACCTGGAACTCCCATAGCCTACCCATGGCTGTAAAGTATATTCATTCGTCTTGTAGCAAACACTATTTTGGAAATATCCAAATAGCGCAACAGCGTTACAACATACCACTTTTATAGTAACAATAGGAACGAAAACTTGTTTGAAAAACGGTTAATTAATTCCGTGGACTTAACAAGCTTACAAATGCAACGTGGACGTGACTCTTATGACGGAGGCGCACGGTCGTGTTTCCTCTGCAGCCTTTCAGTACAGTCGGTACAATAATAAACCTTGACTTACATTGCGAGGAGCGTGACCGCTCGCATGCTATGAACGGCGTTACTCAATTAGTGAATATATCTTTTATTATGTAAAGGCTAGGATTCAAAAGTGACCGCATTGTGTCAGCACAGCAGTGAGTGCTCAATTGGAAGTTCTAGTCATCGTCAGCAGGCTAATCATTTATGCTGCCCTGTTACCGGGTTAGGTTTTACACCACACCAACTCTCTTTAGTATCTACGCACTAACCTGGGGGCCTACACAAAGTAACATACCGACAAAGATAACGAAGTTCGATAAAGCAAAATGTATGGGATTTGACGTAAGTCGTCGTGAAATCACGTAATCAAAATCGTCTTTGTAAGTTCCTGTTATGTTGGTAGCGCAAGCTAAGGCGCTGTAGATACCAAAGTAATATGGCCGATCGTGACGAACTTCGACACGTTATCGTTATGAAACGATGCCACTTGGCCCTAAGCCTAACCAGACTGCTGCCCAACGTAGGCACTATTGTTAAGATTTTTTCATGTATTGCTGTTGTTGGGAAGTCTATTTCGACCTGTTTCTCAATACTAGCAATTGGTAAATATAATCATTATTATTTTGCTTTTTGACTGTTATTTAATGTTTTTTGAAAACGGTGGCAGGAGTTTTTGTTCTAATCAAATTATTTAGAAGTAGCAGCAAACTAGTGTCTAATTTCATTAGAACTTTTTGTTTAGTTGTGGTTTGTTTATTGTCTATTTTATATTGTCAATGAAAAATAGGATTGTCAAATATAAACATTCTGAAGAGAAAAATGGTCTCTAAATAATTTCCTTACTATTTAATTATTCTACCTAATACCAACAAAAAGAACAATACCAAACGAAGTATTCTTCATGGTGACCCCGGACGAACGAGACACAAATAAGGGAGTAATATTAAAGTTTATTTAATATGGCTGAGATAGACGTGAAAAAATTAACTGTGTTACGCGGAACTCTAAAGGCTAAAATTACAAATTTTGACAAATACCTAAATAAAATTTCAGAAAGTAATCTAATTTCTAACAGTCAAATTCATAATTTAAAAGATAGAATTGCTACCATTACTAAAGTTTTAGCAGAATTCGAAATTGTCCAGAATGATTTAGATTTGGTTATTGATGATACAGAAGAAAATTCACTTCAGCGAGAAAATTTTGAAAATTTATATTTCGATACGATTGCTAGGGCAAAAGAATTGTGTGACAAATTAGACCAAGGCTCTTGCAACACGAATGGTATCAACACGATAAATAGTCATCAATCGACTTGCCAATCATCGCTGCAAATAAAATTGCCGGAAATATCATTACCAAAATTCGATGGTAATCTAAATATTTGGCTGGAATTCCGTGATACCTTTCAGGCCCTTATAAATGACAATAAGTCGCTAACCGATATTCAAAAATTTCATTATTTACGGCAATCGCTCCTCGAAAACGCAAAAGAGTCTGTCGAATCAATACAGTTCTCAGCGGAATACTATTCTATTGCATGGAACATCCTCTGCGATCGCTACAACAATCGAAAGTTATTAGTCCAAAGTCATGTAAAATCTTTATGTCACTTCCCGAACGTTAAACGCACAAGTCATAATTTAAACCTATTTAATGATAATATCTCTAAGAATATGCGTGCTCTCAAGTTACAAAAATTACCTGTAGACCAATGGGACACAATAGTTATCTTTCTTATGTTACCTAAACTAGATAGCCAAATGCAAATAAAATGGGAAGAAAGGGGAAGTAATGAATTACCTACCTTACAGGATTTCCAAGATTTCATACGTAAAGAAGCAGATCTATTAGCAACTATTCAGACTCAGGAATCGCAATACCCCGCAAGTGAGACACGGCAGGAAAGGACCTTTACAATGAACCGCTCGAACCAAGATTCGGGGTCGTCCAAGGTCATGTCTCCCATGTTAGTGCCACATTGCGTGGCATGTAAAGGTAAGCACTATCTTAACCAATGCGACCGGTTTTTAAACTTGAAACCTAATGAGAAATTTAATATAGTAAAGGAAAACAGATTATGTACCAATTGTTTTAACCCAAATCATACTACGTCAATGTGTCGAGCCAGTCACTGTCGAATGTGTCACGGCAAACATCATTCACTATTGCATACGGATAAACCTAGTACCTTGCAATCACAGATGACAGCTATAACTTCAGAACAAGATACGCCAGTATCAATGGCTGATACTTCCGAAACTCAAAACATCAGTCAATTTAATGTGAATTGTGATAGAACCATGCAGGCAACAGTAATGCTATCTACGGCTATTGTTATGGTCAAAAACGCAAATAAGGATTTAGTTCCATTGCGAGTGTTACTTGATTCAGGATCACAAGGTAATTTCATCTCAGAGAGGGCGTTCAAAATTTTAAACTTGAAAAAGGAACATACTAATGTTAAGGTAGTAGGGTTTAATAATAGCAGCACAGATATAAATTATCAATGTACAGTAGAAATACAGTCTCAATATGATACGAAATATCAACTTACTGTATCTTGTTTTGTAGGCCCCGAGCTTTGCGAAGTATTAAAAAATACAGTGATAAGGAAGGATTTGTTAGACATACCAGTAAATTTAAAATTAGCTGATCCCAATTATCATGAAGCTGGTAAGGTCGATATAATTATAGGGGCAGAAGTATTCTATAACTTGCTATGTATAGGACAAAGGTCTTTAGGGTCAGGTCTTCCGATGTTACAAAAAACCAAGTTAGGATGGGTTTTGGCGGGACCTATTCCTGTATCAATTAACGGAGCTGCTTTAAGGTGTAATGTGGTACAATGCAATTTAATTAATGAATTGTTGCCAAAGTTTTGGGAATTAGAAGAATGTTCTTTACCAAAACAAATTTCCATTTCCTATGAAGAACAAAGGTGCGAAGATATATTTAATACAACCGTTACTTATGATGCAAAGGGTAAATTTGTCGTAACAATACCATTTAAGCAAAGACCAGAATGTCTAGGGGATTCTAGGGCTATTGCTTTACGACGTTTTCGTAGTATGGAGAAAAAATTGCAACAAAATATTACGTTAAAGACATTTTATGTAGACTTCATGCGTGAGTATGAAGCTCTAGGACATATGTCAAAATTGACAGATATAGAATTATTGCAGTATACCGGACCAACTTATTTTTTTCCTCATCACGGTATATTAAATATTAAACGTGAAACAACAAAGCTTAGGGTAGTTTTCGATGGTTCTTGCAAGACTGATAATGGTATTTCTATAAATGATATTCAGTATATAGGTAAAACTCATCAGCAAGATATTATTTCAATACTATTACGTTTTAGAAGATATGCTTATGTAGTAAATGCTGATATTGAAAAAATGTACCGAATGATTAATATTAATTCTCATCAAAAACACTTGCAAAGAGTCTTTTGGCGTGAGAATCCTCATGACAAGCTAAATGTATACACCTTAAACACGGTGACTTACGGTACATCATCAGCTCCCTTTCTAAGTACTCGCTGTTTAAAAAAAATAGCGGATGACATGTTAGATACCGTAGATAAACCAAACAAAAACACATGTCTTATACAGCAAGCTTCAAAAATAATACATGATGATTTTTATATGGATGATCTGTTGACAAGTCATGATGATATTAATAAGTTAATAGTTCTCTCCAAGGTAATTTATGCTAAGCTTCAAGGTCACTCGATGATATTAAGGAAATGGAAAACCAATAATAGTAACATAATGAAGGCGTTAGCTGATTTGAATGACACTAACCAGGATGCACTACACTTTAGTAAGGAACAATATGGTAAGGTGCTAGGGCTGTGCTGGTTTTGTCAAGACGATGTGTTCAATTATACTCTTACGGAACCAAACTCCGCTTGTACTAAACGATCCATATTGTCGGACGTTTCTAAAATATTTGACCCTTTAGGTCTTTTAGGTCCAGTGATAGTTATACCAAAACTAATACTGCAAGAGCTATGGTTACTGAAAATTGATTGGGATAAAAGAGTACCGGACGATATTATAGCTAAATGGTCTTTGTTTTCTCAACAATTAGGACAAATTAAAAATCTTCAAATACCCAGGCATGTCAGCTGTTCTAATTCAAAGTCTCTAGAACTACATGGGTTTTGTGACAGCTCTAAACGTGCTTATGGTGCTTGTATATATGTGAGGTCTGAAGATGATGCGGGATATATAACGACGCGATTACTCATCTCAAAGTCACGAATAAGTCCTTTGAAAGAACAAACTATACCACGCTTAGAATTATGTGCAGCTGTGCTGTTAGTAAACTTAATGCATAAGGTTAAAATCGCCTGGGATATAAAGAATAATATTGAGTTGTTTTATTGGACAGATTCTAATGTTGTGTTATCGTGGTTACAAATGGCAACAAATAAGTTGCAGATATTTGTAGCAAATAGAGTGAACCAAATCCACCTGCTAACAAAGATAAATGAATGGAGGTGGGTTTCATCGTCGCAGAACCCAGCAGATTGCTTGTCCAGAGGTCTAGAACCAAATAAATTGTTGGGTTGTGAATTGTGGTGGAAAGGTCCTTCTTGGCTCAGACTTCCTAGAGAGTCTTGGCCGCTCATACATAGCTCATTATCTTTACATGTTATTCCCGAGCGGTTGACCACGTGTAATTTGACGGCATCTTTAAGTCAAGTTCTACCATTAGACCGGTGGTCTAGTTATAATAAAACAATTCGTATAGTTGCATACTTCTTGAGATTTGTTAATAATATTAATAAAGGTAAGGATAAATTAATAGGAACTCTTAAGTGTGATGAAATCTCACAATCCCTCAATTTAATATTAAGAGTTGTACAAGAAGCTGAATATAGAAATGAATATGATACCTTGAATAGAAATGAGGTTTTACCAAAGACCAGCGAAATCATAAGTCTTAATCCGTTTATTGATAGTGATAGAATTTTGAGAGTTGGGGGGAGGTTAGCGAATTCTACACTTTCGTTTAATCAGAAACATCCGATTCTCCTTCCGTATAAACATCATTTTGTAAAAATACTATTTCAACATGAACACATTCAGCTCTTACATGCAGGACCCACACTTTTGCTGGCGCACATTCGACAGAGATATTGGCCAATACGTGGTAAACAGTTAGCAAAACAAACGGTATATAATTGTGTTAAATGTTTCAAGGCAAAACCGCGTCCAGTTGACTATTTGATGGGAGACCTGCCTGCGGAACGAGTAACACCTTCCTTGCCGTTCTCGGTTGTGGGAGTTGATTATACAGGGGCCTTTCAAATCCGTGATCGCAGAGGGAGGGGTTATAAGGTTTTTAAATGTTATGTCTGCATATTTATTTGTTTTGCCACAAAGGGGGTGCATATAGAATTAGTACCGGATTTGACAGTAGACAATTTTTTTGCGGCTCTTCGTCGGTTTATAGCGCGTCGAGGCAAGCCAACAAAAATTGTTTCGGATAACGGAACAAACTTTGTTGGTGCGAACAAGGAATTGCAACAAATGTACCAGCTATTACTGGATAATGAAGAGTCGATTAATGACTATTTGGTCAACCAGAGGATCGAGTGGTCGTTTATCCCGGTTTATTCGCCACATATGGGGGGTCTGTGGGAATCGGCCGTGCGGTGTTGTAAATATCATTTAAAACGTATTTTAGGGAATGCATTATTGACTTTTGATGAATTCTATACCATACTAACCGAAATCGAAGCCATATTAAATTCACGGCCTATTACCCCCTTGGAGCCAGAGTGTTCGGAGATGTTAACGCCGGCACACTTTTTCATTGGACGTCCGTACATATCGTTACCTGAGCAAGACCTTACGAATATTCCCAGCAATAGACTGACCAATTATCATCAACTGGTACGGCTAAGACAACAATTTTGGAAGCTGTGGTCCGAACGTTACCTTAGTGAGCTACAAAAGCGCTACAAATGGAAAACGCGCCAACGGAATGTCGAGATTGGTCAATTGGTCGTTTTCAAGGACCACAACGTTTTATCCAGCAAGTGGCATTTGGGCAGGATCATGCATTTGATACCCGGGGCTGATGGTCAAGTAAGAGTCGTGGAAGTACAGTTGCCAAACGGCCATAGAACCAGAAGAGCGGTGACAGCCTTGTGCCCTATACCGGACGAGCACTGAATAACTGTGGGGACTTTGAGAGCTACTCATATTTAGTTGTTTTTTTCTTATTTACCTTTCGTGCCGGAGCATGTCTAATTTCATTAGAACTTTTTGTTTAGTTGTGGTTTGTTTATTGTCTATTTTATATTGTCAATGAAAAATAGGATTGTCAAATATAAACATTCTGAAGAGAAAAATGGTCTCTAAATAATTTCCTTACTATTTAATTATTCTACCTAATACCAACAAAAAGAACAATACCAAAAACTTTTTGTTTAGTTGTGGTTTGTTTATTGTCTATTTTATATTGTCAATGAAAAATAGGATTGTCAAATATAAACATTCTGAAGAGAAAAATGGTCTCTAAATAATTTCCTTACTATTTAATTATTCTACCTAATACCAACAAAAAGAACAATACCAAACGAAGTATTCTTCAACTAGTCAGTTTTTGTTTTGATATGACACTGCCGCACGGCACTTAGAGACCTCAATTTACGTTAATAAGTACTTAATACAAAATATGACAATTTAAACTAGTCGCTATTCTCGCCTAGATTTAAATGATTTTTTTGACATTAGGTACTCATTAAAGTTAATTGACGTCTCTGAGTGCGGCAGTAAGTTGTAAACGGTTAAAGTATAATTAAGTTTTATTAATATTAACAAAAGCTGATGCGTCTTAAGCACATAAAATAATGATTTGACACACCGCTTTGGCAGTGTGTCCGCTTCGAGACTCCAACCCCTGCAGAACCGGAATTGCATAGAAAGAATCTTCAATCTCCACATAATATCACCAGCATCGGGTATAACACGAAAGAAAAAACCATATAAAAGGCGCGTCGCTGGTTAAAAAGCCATGAATACATTCGGGGGCGCCGCGTCCAGCGGACAAACCGACTTTTCCCAGAATCATATATTTAGCTATGTTTATTTTTAGTTGGGATCAGTTTTGTTTGTCCCGTGGTTTCACTAAAATTGTGCCCACGGAGCGTAGTACGAAGAGATCACATAATATGTCTCATTATTTTGATTTTAGTTTGAACATTCCCGCATCGAGACTATAATTTTTATTCTTAGAACTTTTTCTAACCACATTTTCTTTGTAATAATAACATACATACATACATACATAAATCACGCCTATATCCCCGAAGGGGTAGGCAGAGGTGAATTAGCACCCACGTTTCGCCAATTAGTTAGGGCCCATGTAATAGGTGGCGAGCCTATTGCCATTTATCGGGCACAAAAGTCGCAGTATATTGCTAGGTGGTAGGTATAAGAGGAACGCTGCTGCCCATTCCTCATCACTGATTTATCCTTAGTCGCCTTGTACGACACCCACGGGAGAGATTTGGGGAGGTGACAATTGTATTCTACTCTGCCGTCACCACACGGCTTAATAATAACATGTCTTGTATTCGTCGCTTTTTTGTGTTATTTTATTTACAAACATAGTACATTTATGTCCACTTGCTACGATCCTTAAATATTTCTTTCGCTTCATACAATCTCATTAATGTCCTCATGCATGCCCGTCAGTTTCGGGTAAACTTGCCCTGGTCCTTTTATAAAGACTTTCAATTTGATTATGAAAGATCCGCCATGCTTTCCCCTTCCCATTTCGCCATTCACTCCGCACTATAAATCCTTTTTGTCATTCTCCTTTTGTTGATTCTTTATACGTGACCAAACCATGCGAGAATGACCTTCCCAATTTATGGTGACAACTGTATTCTGCTCTGTCCTCACGAGACGGCCAAATTAGTTTTGTTTTCGAAAATTTTAATTTTCAAACCAGTACTACATTGATGATCTAGTCGCCCTGTATGTAACGACACCTACCTAAACCAAGTTAAAATTAGCTAAAAGCCGTCAACGCGTCACTATGACGGACCGGTAACCAGCTGTGCGGATTCACTTAGAGTTAATTAACTTGACCCTGCTACAGTTTTATTTGGTCTCAGTCGTCGGTTGGAACGAAACCAAGCCAGTATTTTCGTAGATGTTTTTATAGTTATTGCTTAAATATCTATGAACGTGTTTGCTATAAACCTATCGAGATTTAAGAACAAGTAAATGGTTCTCCAATGTAGAATGGTACATCAACCGGAGATACAGCCAGGATTAGAGCAATTGAGTTCTAAAAGAAGTACTTTACCCATAGCCAGTGGACCTTTAGTGATGATATTATTGGGGATATTACCTGTGAACAAGAAAACAAATAATAAGTAAACTTAGCCACTGGACCCATAGTAAAATGATAGGACTAAACATTTTTGCATAAATAAACAAAACGTAACTCTTTTGCTAACAATTCTCGATTGAAATTAATGATATTTTTGATTAACAATCACTCACATCGCACTCAGTTCGTAACTGTCAAATAGTAAATACATAATAGCAGAGGCAAAAATTTCAATAATTTCAACCGGGAATTCTCTGCAGCAGAGCTACCGAATAAACTTATTGGTCATCATCTGTGGTCATCACACAGTATCACAATAGCTGTATCAGTATTCACATCAATCCATCCATCATACTCTACGTATCTAATAACACTCATAAACTTCACACGTTATCATATAATCATTTATTTGTCTTTATGTCGTACTCAGAGACTTAAATTAACTGTAATGAGGCAAAAAATTATAAGTCAAAAAATTACATTTAAATCTTGACCATATCCCCGGCAAGAATAAATAAAAAAAATACGTGTCGCGTCTTTTAATGTCTATTTTCCATCCGTATAATAAATAAAAAAAACTTTACAAAAAATGTAATGTTTTCAATTATAAGTCCCAAAAAGAGTCCGTCTCATCTCAATTGTTGTTTTAAGGGCCTGTTTCACAATCGACGAGTAAGTTCTGAATAGCTTACTTGGCAGATCATTTGACAGTTGTACAAAGAAATATATGTCAATCGAACTGCCAAGTAAGCTATTCAGACAGAAGCGTCGATTGTGAAACAGGCCCTAAGTGCGTGTGTTACAAAAAGTTCCAATTACGTAAGTGAACGAAGTCTAGAAGTTGTGACAGTGCGTTAAAACGCCCAGCAGTAGCGGAGAGCAGTCGGCGACATGACGCATGGTTCAGTTTATTTCCACACACCGTCACAACTTAAGCACCGCAATCATTTCTCCTAGTTTCCCTCGCTAACATCGCTGGGGTAAGTCAGGAGCGGGCAGCGGGCGACTGGACGTAGAGCACAATATTTAATTTCAGAAAAAATATACAGACATATACCTAGATAGACATTTTTAAGCGAAATTTATTTTCATAACAATTATTTCTTATAATGTAAAAAACGTTCTTAATTCTAATGTCTTTTTTTTCATTGGTTTAGCTTTCATTGTACTAGTACATTGTGTTTGAAATAAAACTTTCTGTTTCATGCACTCCTATTTCATGATTCATAGAGCAACAGCCGGTTACTTAAAACTATTACTCACAAATTACTCATAATAAGTAATTCAAACTTACTTGAGTTGGGGTACTAGCGGACAGACATCGTAAAGCCGAGCTAAGACGTTGGGTTTAATTTTTAGGCAAGCTCTTGGCCTTCATCTCACCTGATGGGAAGTGACAATAAGAGCCGCAGATTAAATCGAGCTTCACCTGGAACCCTCAACCATAGAGGGCCGCTGGCTATCTTATTACGAATTGTCGGAATACAAAAATGCATATTTATGTATTCCGACAATTCGTAATACATATTTTGATAAGATGGTAGCTACCACCAACCAAACCGAGTACAAATTAGTACTCCCCTGGGGATCGAACCTCTGGGATCTGATTTCAGTGTGCAAACCACTGGGCGGTTAAAATGGAATAAGACTTACTGCCGCACGCAGAGACGTCAATTAATGTTAAAGAGTACTTAATGACAAAAAATTACAATTCTAAACTAATCGCTATTCTTACTAGATTTAAATGAATTTTTTATACATTAAGTCCGCATTAAAGTTAATTGACGTCTCTGTGTGCGGCAGATAGACTGACATTACAACGCCGAGTCAGATGAATAAATAAACGGAACAGAGTAAAAGCTTGTCAACTGGGTGTGCGAGCGTGAACCGGTTTTTTCCAGTCTCGCCTAGCGGCCAGTGGCAAGATTATTCTCTGTATCGTTTATTTACTCATGTACTAAGATATGATAATGAGAGGACAATGGTCAACCTCTAGTAACTTGACCCACTCAAGTCCCAGATCGCTCGTCGGCAGTCCCGGGACGCTTCAGCATTACTCATCCGGCAAGTACGCCCGTGGGAGCGAGCGGGACGCCCGCACAGCCCGTCCCTGTCTAGGCCACGCTGCGATCCAACAGCTGGGGTCACTAGCGGGGGCCGAGCTCTGTTTTTTTTAAATTATTTTCTTTACTTCTTGTGATAAGTCATTTTGCGAGGCGCGGTCCCGATAAAGGTCAAGAGCGAATCGCGCTTTGCGGATGGTTTTGAAATTTAATGTTTAGATAAGGTCAGAAAAATTATGTTTGTTGTTTCAACATTATTTAGAAAAAATAAATTCCGAAAAATATCCTTGCTTGCAGCATTGAACTACTATTTCAATGGGTTGCAGTAGGTAGTAGTTTGTTTTGTTATTTCAACATTAAATGCTGCACTCAGAGACGTCAAATAACGTTAATGAGTACTTAACTAACTTAAATAACAATTCAAAACTAGTCGCTATTCTTGCCAAGTCTATGGTCTAGATTGGAATGTAAATTTTTGACATTAAATACTCATTAAATTTAATTGAGGTCTCTGAATGCGGCAGTTAATGTATTAGAAAAATTATTACATAAATAAATACCGTTCCTTATAAAAGTGTTTGTTGGGCATCGACCACTGAATCGATACCAGATACAGCTTTATCTAATATAGCTTTTCTTAAAATACTGATTCGTTTCAGCAAACAGTCCAATGTACACCTAATGACACGTCAGTGGCATACCTAATAGTTTTTAACGTTCCTTTTTACATTTCTGTCTACAACAGACCGTGTGACATAAACTGCCCATAGTTTTAGTGAGCACTATGAGTAAATAATTTCTTGTTTCCAATATTAATTAGTGACAGCAGTGGGAGAGGAAGTAATGCACAGTGAAGTGCAAAAGTTCATTAATATTTGTCCCCGTAATAGATTAAAAAGTCGTATTATATGCATGTGTATTAACACTCAATGATGTGGAATGGGCAGCAGCGTTGCTCTTATACCATTAGCAATGGCAATGTTCTGGACATCAGAAGTGCATGTTAGCATTCTGGAAGGTCAAGACAAGAGGTACCTACCTAGTTCGAATCCTGGTTGGTTATATTTATAAATACGTAGTCATTTCTTTTCATAGAGTACACAAGAGCGCTGGATAATTGGTGAGAGGAAAAGAAATTCTTATTTTATTACCAATGATTTGCGGTCCCTAGAACCGTCTATTAAAAGCTTACATGTATCTAATGCTATGCCTCAAAACTCATCGACTCCAAAGTCACGAATCTGACAAACCAAACTATCGCAAGCCGGCAACTGCAATTGATATTCCACCTTAACATGCTTCTCGTATAGTGGAAATTCGCTTGAGGAAATGTGGCCTGACGTGTAGACTGTGCGATGCCTCGGAGCGCTGTGCGTTCTGACGCAATCTTGTAAACCTCATTCCGTCCGAGTTCAGCTCGCATGCGCACTGTACCCACATTTAATACAGGCATATCCTATATCTCTGCTAGTCCAAGGGATTCGGGACCATGCTACGCGGAGATAAGGCGGCAAATGGCGTTAACGTTTATTGGACAACAACCCCTTCCGGGGGTGTATGCAAAATTGGAGTGTTTAATTGGTGTCGTGTGGGCCTCTGGTAACGTTTGCTTGGTTGGTGTTTGTTGGCGGCTTATCAACACGTTACTAACAAATACTTAATATATTCCTACATTTATTATCAAGGGCGGTAAAACAAAGAATTTCTCGATCGCAAGTACCTATTTGACGCCCGAGCTAAAGGCGACGGCGGTAAATGCCTGAGTGAGGCTTTCTTTTTACCGCCCGATGTAAGTACAAAGTTTTGTGTCACCCACGCGGGCGAAAAATGGCACTTTCTGGTCAGACTTCGGAAAGCGATTTCATGACCGGGATGAAATCGATTTAATAAATCTCAAGAATATTATCGAAATCCACTTTACTACATAAATTCGGTTTAAGGTTAGTCTTGGTACAGTCTACAACGAAAATTTTAACACTTACTGCCGCACTCAGAGACGTCAATTAACGCGAATAATTACATAATTAAAAAAAAAATTAAAACTTGTCGCGATTCTTGCCGGGTCTCTGGTCTAGCTAGACCTAAATTTTTTGACATTATGTACTCATTAAATTTAAATGACGTCTCTGAGTGCGGCAGTTAATGACGTATGGTGACTCAGTGTAGTATGAACAATAATCGTCACTTCTCCTGCCTGTTCAGAGGACACTGAGTTTTCGACACACAACCTAACAATACTTCGATTAACATGCCCGTTAAATGTCAATATGCTAATCTCTTATTAAATGAAACTTACTGTCGCACTCAGAGACGTCAAATAACTTTAATGAGTACCTAATGTCAAAAAATTTCATTTAAATCTAGACCATAGACCCGGCAAGAATAGCGACTAGTTTTTCTTGTCATTTTTTGACATTAAGTACTCATTATCGTTATTTGACATCTGTGAGAGCGGCAGTAATAGATGGTTTGGTCATGTTATGCGAAAAGATGAAAGCTATGTTGGCAGACGAATAATAGGTATGAACGTGAAAGGACGTAGAATATGAAGAAGACCAAGAGAAGAGATGTATGGATTGTGTAAAGCAGGATATTATAGCAAAAGGAGTGGATAAGAAATTCGTGAAGGACAGAGAGGAGTGGAAGAAGGGAACATGTTGTGCCGACTACGCCTAGAGTAAGATAAGGGTACGAAGAAGAAGATTTATGTATATATATACGTATGTGTAATACTCCTTCGGAAACCTCTCGAAATACACACTATTCAGAATTTCAGAAGCCTCCTCTTTATAATTGTGATAATACTTTCCAAGGACTTTATTGCGAACTTTTGCAACTCTTTCGCAATAATCGTTTCAACAGAAGCGCTAATAAAAGTGACGAAACGAGTAACTAAACACTAAATACGCAAGATTCATGTCATGTGTCGCAAGCCCTTTATGTCCCCACTGTTGGGGTACTGGCTTCCATATGGATGGAAGAATATAGGGAAAATGGGCCTAAACCACTGTGATAATTAGGTATTCACGAGTGCAGATGCAGCCGGGATCAACGGCGTAACGTGCCTTCCGAAGCACGAAGGAACTCGAGATAAAAAAGTTTGGTCACCCATCCAATGATCGGCCTTAGCGAACATGGTAAATATATGCAATCGCAAGACAAACGCACTAACTGCCACGCCCAGAGACGTCAATTAACTTTAATGAGCACTTAATTTCGAAAAATTTCATTTGTATCTGTAGACAATAGAACCGGCAAGAATAGCGACTAGTTTTGAATTGACATTTTTTGTATTTAGTACTCACTAACGTAAATTGACGCCTCTGAGATTCCTCCTCCGAGTGTGTTGATGTAGGTACAAGACAATTTGAGTAATTCGTCATCTGGTCCCCACATTCCTGATGAAAAAAACAAAAATAATAATAAATCTGTACTGCAATTCGTCCCAAACCAATTTTTGTATAGAAATTTAACCTTCATCAACACAGTGTGTAAGAAAATATCTACATAAATACTTCCACCTTCTATCGTAGCGTTGGACCACTAAAATAGACAGCGGAACAAAGCTCAAATAAATTGCGACCCATCAGAGTAATCGGCCATTGGGAAAATGAAGTTGTAAAGCCAAGCATTCGTTAATGTCTTGTTCGTTATTTATTGTCGAATTAACTTTTGCGAGTAACATCTAGAAGGTTTCAAAATGGTCAAAAATGGCTCGGTAGCCTTTTTACTATAAGAGTCCAACAAGGTGTTTGCCGTTGCTAATTAATATCAGGCCAACGATCTTTTGAGGCATTTCAATAACTTCATTAGAATAAGTACAAAGAAAATTGTGCTAAGAAAAAGTTTAAAAAAATTCTAGTCTTGATACGGGATTCGAAGCTGCGTCCTCTGCAATCCGGGCAGATGCCTATACACATTAAAAGGCTGTTGAAGATAATGATGAACAATGTGATGCTAATTAGGTAGTAGCTTCTTTAAAGCAATACGAAATTAACGATAGTTCCTTCCTGCACGCCGTGTGGTGACGGCAGAGTAGAATACAATTGTCACCATCCCAAATCTCTCCCGTGGGTGTCGTACAAGGCGACTAAGGATGGGGAATGTGCAGGAATGCCCGGTAAATGGCAATAGGCTCGCCACATGGGACCTGGCATAGTTGGCGAAACGTGCGTGCTAGTTTACCTCTGCCTACCCAATATAGGCGTGATTTATGTATGTGTACTAGCTGCAACAGTCTTATACATTCTATCACCATGACACGTCACAGTCTCTAGAAAGCTTCTGAAATTCCAAGTGTAATCTTAAAATGAACAGTCACGTCACGATGGAGCAGAGATTCATCACGATCGCCGCTTATCGATCAAACTACATTTGAATGATGGTCCCTCTCAGTTCGGGAACACTGACGAATTATCAGATGCATGTTCAATCTTAGTCTTTTCTAAGTTTTCGACTTTCGATATTGGAAGTTGTTAGAGGACTTCATATTGCAGAACTTTAGGACAGTCTCTTATATTCCAACTTTTGGAATTTGAGTCAGTTTGTCGATATTTAAACTACTTGCTGCTTTAAATATAGATTTACTACTTAATTATCTATAGATTTACTAGCAGACTCGGCAAATTTTGTGATGCCACTAGCACCTAAGCGTATATATGAAATATAGCCTACGACCTCAACCTCAGACTCAGAATTCTCAGGCATACCAAAAACCTATAACAAAAAAAAAACATACAGGTACGATTTGAGTAACCTCCTCCGTTTTTTCGTCGGTTAAAAATTTAATGACAATCGGTCGGGCCGTTTCGGAGTTCAAACAAACACTGTAACATGAGATTTTATAATGATACTTGTCAATTTTACCTCATGAGATTATGCAACATCGACCATAATCGTTCAAGAAACGCTTCTTGGGTGATCGAATTTATAGTAATAGCATTTTGTACGGGCACTTCAGGTTCAGACTACACAAAACTGTCATATTCCTTCAATCGATTGTCACCCTAACTTATTTGAAGTAAAGCGCAAAGTCGATTGAGAAAATTTGCCATTTGGTGGTAGCCTGAGAGAGATGCTGTTGAGTATTTTCTTCCATCGATTATTATTCGATTTGAAGTATTTGAAATAAACCACTTTAACGGATAAGACTCGCGTATAATTAGGTGTTTGGATTACCTATTTATTATTGAACCCGATGTTTCGATCACTTTACAGCGGCCGTGAAGAACGTAGTTGTATTATTTCAAATGTGTAGTAAATGTGTAGTAGTGCTAGTGCAAATAAAAGAAAACATTGTTTGGAGTACCTAAAGCACAAAGCACAAAGAAAATTTGACTTTTTGTGGGTAGCTATTAGAAATAGAGACTGTACACAAAACTATAAAGCAACTTTGTTAAGCCGCTCCTTGAAGAACTTTAGGAAGCGAAACCGCACTGTAAAACGTTCACAAAGCAACACCGAACTTAGCCGTTTCATCTCGCGATGTTTGTTGAAATAAATATTTCTCATACATCCTGCCATTGGATTCAACAAACAGGCGGCTGGCCGCGCTGTTATCTTTCGGTGCTGGAATTTTGATAAAACATTTACTTTTCATGGAAATATATTGGAATAACTAATGAAAGGCATGGTTGGGAGCCGGGTATTGCAATTGCTGAATGCTTTTTTTGAAAATATCCAATACCAGACAGTATTTTAAAGCACATTTTCTCCACATCTCTCCCGCGAGTGTCGTTCGTAAGGGATGGGTAAAGCAGCAGCGTTCCTCTTGTACCACCTCACAATTTTCTGAGATTCGCGTGCCCTATAGTTGGGAATAGGCTCGCCATTGTTACAATGGGACCTAACATAATTGGCGAAACCCTCGACATATAATGTCACCTTAATGGTGAATGTAAATCCTTTGATATGGTATACCTATACCGATTGTTTTTTCGCTGAAGCCGGTTGATGCAAGTGTTGCCAGAAAAAATAAACCCGGGCCAAGTGTGAGCCGCTAAAGCTTCGACTTATGCATAATTAATTCGGGCGGCGCTTTATCGATGCGGGGCATCTTTCACGTGATTCCAGGGCTGCCACCAGTATGCCGCATTTAATAATTCAGTGCTTAATTTCAATGGAATATGTTTAACAGATTTGCAGCCATGAGAAAATAAAGGGTTGTATTTAATTGATTACCAGATTAACCTAACTTAACCAATGAAAAAACCTAAAAAGCGCATGAAAAATTTACTTCAGTCAACCTTATCTAGTTGGTATTAAAACACAAAGTCGATTGAGAATAGTTAACCAACAAGTTAAGGTTGATTGAAGTAAATTTTTCAAACCGCTTTTTATGTTTTTTACTTGGTTAGGTTAGTTTAATCTGGTGATCAATTAAATTGAACTCTTTATTTTGTCATGGCCGTATATCTGTTAAACATATTCTATTGTAATTAAGCATTGAATTATTAAATGCGAGTTAACTATGGGTCAAAATTTGGATTACATGAAAATTTTCTAAATCTACACTATTGTGTATGTCAGCGAAGAATAAAATTTCTACAAAAACGTCAGTTGCATAAATAAGAACTTGACTATAAAAAACATTCAGTAGAATTTAATAAACGGATAATACATTTCATAAAGACCACGCCGCTGTTGTTAACCCTAGGTACTTCAAACCAGTTTTTTCACCTTTCGCTTAAGAACGCCGCCCGCTATATCCGATACTACGCTACATCAGGAATACGAACTATATACAAAGCGACAGAAGGATCTGTGTATAAATTACTTTGGATATGTCTTACCTATTTGAGATACATACGGAACTACAAACAAATGCGCTCACTTACATAAGTAATTATCATAAGAAAATTGGAAATACTTTGTTGAATTTTGTTGACGTATTTGATGATGTATTTCTAAGAGATGTCCACATTGTTTGGCTCTATAAAGAAGATTTAAATGAATGTTTATAATATCAAATGTACAAGTGGTGGAAAATATAAAATTTTTTTTATATTTTCCACCACTTGTACATCGTCATGTACATTGTCATGAAAAAACAGTTTCAATTCGTCATAAAAGAGATATTTTTCAGTTTAAGAGACACTTCAAAATCTCGAAATCAAAATTAGTACGGACATTGTAATTGCCTTCCTCTAAATATTTAATGAGATGCGTATTAGCTCAGGGCGAGCAACCCATCCCTTGGATAGTCTGTGTTTTTGCCGTCCGTAGACATAGCCTTCTGCCGGCATCGAAATAAACGTAAATGAAAACGTTAAATCCACTCTTCCTTCTATCTGACAATATGACACGACATACACGCACGGCTCAGAAATCAAATTAATTTGGATTTAGAATCCGTTATGGCTGTTCGAATGGCCGAAATGCTTAGTGTTTGCGTTCAAATTTATTTTAATGGTCGCTTTTAAATATACTAAGCCGGCCAATGTGGTAATGCCCGAATAAATAAATAAATTGGGTTTCCTAATGGTGCCATATATTCTCGTTCACTGATTAGTTATAATGATGTAAGAAATTAATTTTACGGAGCGCTTCGATAGTTTTAAATACATACATACAAGAAATATTTTTATTGCACTTTCTTTGGGAAGAAAGCACCATTGACAAGATGTAAAACAATTAAAAGCTAGTTACAATGTAAACAGATATTCAACAACGTAGTTTGCTTGTATATTTACTTGCGTTTACTGTAGTTATTTGTCTAGCAACATAGAGTTAATATTAAAAACTTTGCCTAGTCTAGATCGCATTTTACAATAAAATTTAATGTGATGACGCGATGACCAAATTGTTGTTTTATTGGTGTAAAATTGTAGTACAAACATTAGTAATAACAACATGACACATGTAACATACGTCACGCCCTTCTCCCACAAGGAGAAACTATTATTAGTAATCAACTCTAAGCGGTAACCAGCGTCCTGTAATGTAATACAACAACGCCGTATAAAATACGAAACGTACTTCTCCAATAGTACCTAACCGAAAATAGACCGTCTCAAATTGGTTTTGCGAGAATAACTGTGTCTACATTTCAACAGATAAGCTTCATAATAAACTTGGACCAATACAACTTCATTGGCAACCGCGACAGAGGTTAAACTTCGAGTCAATTCGGTCCTTTGGCACTAAACTAATTACCGATTCCCGTGGACCCCCGTCCGCGTCTGGCGCCTTTGCCACGACAGCTCTTGCAACCTGGTCACAATCACCGAACCCTGCATAGGAAGTGATCCATCAGCCTTATCTGCCAGGAAATGGTGGATACGCACACTCGTTTTTTTATTGCCTACACAAAACTTTGTGAACAGCGTGGTCATTTTTATACAATTTTTTTTTGAGCGCCCGAGGTGTTTGCTTTGACCCAAAACCCGTCAACAATGTCGATGTCGGCAAACAGTTTAAACGTGTCACGGTTAACACACAAACGCGTTCGAAATTGAACGCTAATCTAACGCCTCTACGTGATATTTTAATATTCGCAAATAAACGTAAGTACCGCGACACGAAATTTGTTTTCGCCAGATTTTCGTTCGAGTCTGATCTTTAGCTTGAAATGTGAAAATGAAAAGATTGAAGCGAGAATTCGTTAAAATATCAGGTACAAGAAATGGCTAAAGTGGTTCCTTTGACATGGCAGGATAGAACATGAATAAAATTTTTTGATTTTGTTAAAAAAATTGCAAAAATTATTTATAATAAATATTAGACTATAGTTTTATACAATTATAACGCGTGAAATGTTAGAAGTCGTCAGAACAGTATTCACTTTGTTAATACACGTTGAGAATGAGTACTCCTCACCTAAGAAAATTTTAGATGATTTGTTAATTTTCAGGCTGCTTCTTCCTGCCCATATCCCGCTCTATGCGGGGTCGGCACAATATGTTTTCTTCTTCCACTCCTTTCTATCCTTCACTAATTTCTCATCCACCCCTCTCGCTATCATATTCTCCTTTACACAATCCATCCATCTTTTCTTTGGTCTTCCTCTCCTTCTACGTCCTTCCACGTTCATACTTAACATTCTTCTACCAACATAGCTTTCATCTCTTCGCATGACATGACCAAACCATCCAAGTCTATCACTCCACAGCCTCTCAGTCACTGGCGCTACTTTCAAACTTCCCCTTAATAACTTAATTTACTAATGTTACTTTTCAGTAACATTAGTAAATTAAGATTGATTCACAATGGTTAAGCGATAGTAATGTTCTTCAATTTTAGCAAATAAATATACATTTTGACAAATTATATCTAAATCTTTCAACATCAATACAACGTCTGCACATTCGGAATAACGGATCATTGAACGTATTTTCATTTATTCACCACCGTGCGCCGTGGTATGAATCGTACAAAAGCGATTGTTGAATTGTTACTTACTTTTAAGTACAATGTACATCTTTAAGCTTTATTGCTAAATAAATAAATAAATAGAATAGGACTCTTCATTTTGTCCTGTCCTGTTTAATTCACTCCATTTGTCTTCGTCTCACACAATACATCCATCTCATATGTCTATTATTTTCTATTCATTCCATAACAAGGTCTGTTTTGCTTGGCTATTGCCACTGCTTCTGTTTCGACCAACCTATGTAATTATGTATGATTAGTGATTTGTGAGTACAGTATAAGTAGCTACGTCGTTTTCTAAGAACGACGCCGATGAACTTTTTATAACGACGTCCTACCATCGTCTTCTAAGAACGAACTTACTTTTATAACCACGTCCTACAGTCAGATAAATTCGAACTGACACCATTCCAAAGTACAACGTTAGGCTTCTTAGCAAAACCAGGGGCAACGATTTCGAGGAAACTGTCCATTATCAACAGCTACCCGAAGCCGACTCGATGCGACCGTCCACAGTGGACTCAGAACCGCAAACCACAACTCATGGCCAGAATTTATGAGAATTTCCATGCTGATCTGATTAAACATTGTATAAAAGATGACGTCTCTTAAACCTACTTACGTTAATATGGTTTGGCACATATTCGTTTCAGCTACTAAGTTAGATTGATGCCTTTTAATAACATCATGCTAGTATCTTATCTGAAGTCCTTCCATCAGTTATTGTGTTTTTTTATAAAATATACCTAGTTTTATTACTTTACTATGTAAACGTTTTAGTAAACATAATAATGGCATCTATTCTACAAAGAATTTCTGGAGTGCGTGAATATTGTTTGTGACTTCCTAAGACCGGTGGTAGAAATACCTAATATTTAAATTATAGTTGTTTTATAGACATTATAAGCGTTTACTATGATTTTATTAACATCTGAAAGAAGGATAATATAAGGGATCTCCTTGAATTGCAGTTGACTAAGCTGTAGGAGTACCCAATGCTAAAATATTGGTAGGTCGCCATCCGAAATACTTTTAAAAGTGATTATGAGAAAATTAGCGAATGAAACTTTAGTCCTGCTAACACTTTTGATGTTCTATTTACTGCACTAGATTCTACAAAGAAAATAACGACGTCCTCAGACTTAAGACAAACTTCGAAACATTATTTCCAAATTGAACCCGCATGTCCGGTCCGGACGGAATGTCTCTATGACCGTGTATCGATATTAATAAATCAATTGGTAAAGATAAGATAGCGAGGAGTGGAAGAAGAAAACATGTTGTGGCGACCTTGATATTAGATATAAGAGCAGGAAGAAGAAGTTATTTGTTCTGGACTATTTGTTATACAATGCTAAAACAATATTCTCTGGTTATGAATTCCTTTATGAAATCAATCAATTTCTTGAACATTTTGAAACACACCGTCTAGCTACTGTGTTCCTTAAGATGAACACATAGTGTGTTAAAGTTATGGAATATTAATAGTGGACACGATTATCTCAGCTAATAAAATAACATGTGGCCAACGGTGCCGGTCTTACAATTATGTAACTAGTTAAGCCTATACCATATGTGATATAATATATTGTATGACTGTTTGTTGTCCTAAATAAATTGAAAATAAAAAAAGATATTGCATCGAAAAATTGCTGGGAACAATTTCGCGCGCTGCATCACAGAGCCTCTTCCTCAATTCCCGCGCAACAACACCAGACAAAGGCGCAGGATGGCAACTCGAAATCCATATTTCCCGTAATCGGCCTCCCGCCGCCAGGGACCGTAATCACCAGTAAATAACTTTAGTGCTCCGTCGGCCACTAAAAACGGTGAGCTGTAAAAACGGCCATTCCACTCCCAGCTTATTGCAGCTGCCGAGAGCATTTGCATGTTCGAATATAGACGAACCTGGACGCGGCGAAGACGAGATAGATTTTAGTGTTTCGAAAATATTTTAGCGGCCTTTGTTTGGTAACGTTTTAGCTAACGTCGACACCTTTGACCTTTTTCTAGTTTATTTTCGTTTCTGTTATCTGCAGAAATATTTTATCAATGTTATCGAAGAAAACGGTGGTTCACATTTCATGAATCAATGTCTGATAAACTAATTACTTACCACTAGAAATATTACGACTCAACTCGCTAAAGGGAATCAGAGGCCGGTGAACAATCGTTAGTGCCTGCCAAACGACCAGCCCGTTATAGTTTAATGACATTACCGATGTTATTAATCAAGTTTATAATTAAACTAGTACAGTTGATTACATCAGAGCATGCTTGTCCAACTTCGGTTCCATCCTATTGCTGTCTGTGATAGTCGTTGAAGTTACGCTAGACTTGATCCCGCTGCGGTGGAGATATAGGTACACATTATGTAACGGTGCTGATGTCGTGGACACATCTATATTTATAGATATTGGTACAGCAGAGTTTGGGTCCATAAATAACTCTTCTAATTAAATATTATTATACGAACTGAACTGAGCACTTTATAGACAAAACTAGAAAACTAATTGAAGTTTTCAAATTGTTTAAATTCTACCGGTAAGACATTTAAGCAGTGGTAGACGTTCAATATGTATATCAATTGCCACATATAATATAATACATAATTATAGTTAAAATATCTCTTAAGTTAGCAAACATAGCACAATAAATATTTTCTACTTATAAATCCAAATAATTTCGCGGTCCCTTATAACAATATTGAGGACCAAATGACATTTGACAAGAATTCTCCTTTGTAACCCAAATACCACAGCCCAGCTGAATAACTGACCTCGAAATTCAAAATGATGGACTGTAGCAAATGCATACTGAAATGAATTTCCAAATGTTTGAGATTAGTTTGAGACGGGTATTCATAGTGGATACGAAATAAACTTAATACACCTATTAAACTAGCTTCAAATCTTGGAATCTAGTCGAGATATGTATGTAGAATTGCCTTAAATCAGAGGTGCTCAAACGATCGAGAAAAATATTCGATATACTAGAACTATATATATATATATAACTATTTAGATATTTTGTTAAGCCCCCACAAGTTTCTTTTATCATACGTTCCTTTGATAAACCTACACTTACCTGGACCAAAAAATGCATATTGTGCGGTAAAATTAATATCTATACCTACCACGCATACACCATACCTAAAGGACAATCCTACATAACACATAGTTGCGGCCTCTCGATCTCTACGAGTCTATCGATCGTAGTCTAACAGTATCGAAATAGATCGCCAGCAGTTCAAGTTTGAGCACCCCTGCCTTAAATCATCTATACTTTGTTGAACGCCTGCACTAGCTTTGACGTGACGGACGGTGCACGTGATGAGTAATTGTGGACGATTACGTTACAAAATGTTGCACAGGCAGGTGTTTCAGTCGCTTCAATTAATTATTTACTTCATCATAATGTTTTCTTTACTTTGACATGACATGTTTAAACGACAACTCTGTAACGGATTTAAATTGCGTGTAATTAATTTTAATAACATTGTTGTTTTGACCAATTCTTAATCGAAGTGCTAAAGGAAACGTGTTTCAGAAAGCACCTTAAAAAGACAGACTACGGATACTCGCGGCGCGAGATTACTTTTCAAGAATAGTAGATGCGTCGCGATCTTCATAAACGCTTACTTTTATCTAATTATCTTAATTCTAGTCTGTTCCAAGTTTATCTGGGGTCGGCGCTGTGTATTTCCTCTTACATTCATATTGGTCAGACGCCATCAAGCCATCCACTTCATTCATCATCCATTACACCGGTTGTTAATGATTAATGAATGTATAGAAAAGTGACGGAAAGGAACCACGTCGAGAGATCGATGAACGGAGAGAGTGATTGAGATGACAACATCCATACTGGTTAAGGTTTTCGCTTAGGTTTTACGGCCGGTCGCCTGCCTGTTTGACACTAACTTTCTTTGGTGTGGTGTTTTTTTTTTTTGGTGTGACATTACAACGGGCATGCTTACCCTTACTTTACACTTAGTTGACTTTTACGACATCTCTGTGTTGTGTCGGTACTGGCGCATTCTACGTTACTTTTTCACTCCTAGGTCAGCATGAAAGAACGTCTAGATACTGGTACATCGTAACGGAAACTAAATTATGAACAGTAATATCATTGAGATTCCACTAGATACTCAACGCCACTAACTGTGGTCATAGTAGAAAGACTTCGGAAATGTTAGCAATTTCTACACATGCCTTCGGTGATGTGTAGTAGGTACTAAACTATACTTAAATGAGAAAATCATATGGTCTGGCTTGATGGCCTACCGTCCCAATCCTTTCCTTTCCCGTCCACCGAAACGGGGCCCCGCCCCTGACCATTTGGACGTTTTAAACCTAATCACCTCTGATAACTTCATCCACTCGTGGAACCAATTTGAGCGGCGTCAAATTGGCATGGTGCTGAGAAAAACAAAGTGTCATCGCGTCATCTGTTGTCGCGACATGCGCGTGCACATGGGAATCGTTAGCTCCAATGGGTACGGGACTGGGGTTCATTAACAGACGGAGTGACGTCACTACTTGGTAATTCTGGATCGTGACGTTGTTGGATAAGGTGTTTTACATTTTGTTTGTGATAGATTTCATGAAAACTAAACAGGAAATATTTACTTTTGGGAAGTTGTATGGCCGGGTGCAATCTTGGTGGTTGCGGATGTGTTCCGTGGTAGTAAAAGGCAGGGTTCATAAAAGTAACTGACTGTACTTCTAAATATGTACACGGTTACAATATATACAAACTGGACAATAAACATAAATCGGAAATAATATTTATAAGGCTTAGAAAATAACCATATTCTCTAGCTCGGAATTAAATTCTCATCTAATTAATTTGACAACTGTCACTTAGTGAAAAACATTGTGTTTGTCAAACATAGACAAACAACAAAGGCGGTCGCATTACAAGAACGCCACACCACCCCCCCACGGAGAAGGAAAACCTAGTAGAAATTATAAACATCTAAATTTGACGCGTCTACCAGACCGAGTAGTGTACGGCGCGGTAGCGATGGCCGGAGTTGGCCTTGGGCGAACAGAAGGTGCAGGCTTTGCAGTCTGCTCTGGATCATCAGAAGACGCAGGCTTTGCAATCTGCTCTGGATGGGTGACAGTATGTTCAACAAAAGCTGGTTTCACACGATCGATACTGACGACAACACTTTTGCCCTTGATGTCCAAAGTCATAGTTTTGCCATCGCTGGCACGATTAACAACTTTATAAGGACCCGTATAAGGTGGCTGTAAAGGACGTCTAACTGTATCATCCCTTAAGAAAACGTGTGATGCAGAAGAAAGATCTTGAAAAATAAAAGTTGATGGTGATGAATGTCGAGATGCAGGAATAGGTCTTACAACTGACATCTTACGACGTAGTTGTACGACAAAATCTGATGGTTTATCAATTACATCTGATGGGGTTGATGAAATAAATAACTCACCTGGCAAACGAAGAGGTTCTCCATAGAGCATCTCCGCGGCTGTGGATTTAATGTCCTCTTTGAACGCGGTACGCATGAAGAACGAAAGGAAGTGAACGCACCCAAGAATCATGATGGCACATGAGAGCAGCCTTAAGCTGGCGGTGTACTCGCTCGATCATGCCATTAGCACATGGGTGATAAGATGTGGTCCTTATTCGTTTAGTGGCAAAGTGAATCATCAGTCGACGAAACAGATCAGACTCAAACTGAGTACCTTGGTCTGTCGTGATGATTGATGGTACCCCAAATCTCGAAACCCATTCTCTAGTTAAGGTGTCTGCCACTTCTTCTGCGGTAATGGAGCGCATAGGCCAAACCTCAGGCCACCTGGTTACTCGGTCAATAGCTGTCAAACAATAGCGATACTCATTACATAAAGGTAGAGGACCAATAATGTCAATGTGTATGTGACTGAAACGACCAGATGGAAGGTTGAAATCACCTAACGGAGAAAAATTGTGACGTAAGACCTTAGCTCGTTGACAAGCCTCGCAAGCGCGTGCCCACTGCTTACAATCCTTATTGACGGAAGGCCAGACGTAACGCTCTGTCAAAAGGCGGGCAGTTGCACGTGCGCCAGGATGGCTTAAGTTATGAAACTTATCGAAAACTGCTTTGCGAAAGGAAGGGGTCAAATATGGACGTGGCTTGCCTGTGGATACATCACAAAAAATGGAAACGTTTGTACCAGGAACGACGACGCTTGTCAACTGGAGACTGGAGCTCTGACGCATGTCTGATAGTTCGTTATCTGACTCTTGAGACTTCGCGAGGGCTTCATAGTCCTGTTCAAGAGCAATAGCTTCGACTCGAGATAAGGCGTCAGCCACGACATTGTCCTCACCTTTAATATACCTAATATCAGTTGTAAATTGACTGATAAAAGACAGCTGATTTAATTGGGCAGGGGGCAGTTTCTCCCTGCGCTGTACGAAAGCGTACAGCAATGGCTTATGATCCGTATAAATAGTGACGCTCTGAACCTCCAAAATATAGCGGAAATGCTGTACACTTTCGTACACCGCCAGCAACTCTCGATAGTAAGTCGGCCACTCTGTCTGCTTTTTAGTAAGTTTCTTACTAAAGAAAGCAAGAGGACACCACTCACCATCGACTCGCTGTTGAAGACAGGACCCAATATGTACAGAAGATGCATCTGTAAACAGTCCAAGAGGTGCGTCATTAGCCGGATGTTGCAATTGCGTAGCCCTGGACAAACTCCGTTTGCAAACTTCAAATTGCTCCAGTAGTTCAGGCGACCATGTGAATGGTTTATTGCCTTTACCATTTGTGGCAACTACTGCATCAATCAATGGAGCTTGAAACTGCGCGGCCTGGGGTACGAATCGACGGTAGTAGTTTAACATACCGAGAAAACGACGCACGCCCTGGACGGTTTTCGGAGCTGGAAAATCCAAAATAGCTTGAACGCGATCCTGAGGAGGACTTGTACCTTCTGGGCTGACATGGAAACCAAGGAAGGTAAGTTCCCGAACGCCGAAAGTACACTTCGAAGAGTTAATAACAACCCCATACTCCTGAAGGCGTTTGAAGAGGATACGCAGATGTTCGCAGTGGAGAGCCTCATCCGCAGAGAAAATAAGAATGTCATCCACGTACGGAAAACAGAAATCAAGACCCCGTGTGACCTCATCGATAAACCTCTGAAAAGTTTGACCGGCGTTTCGAAGGCCAAAGGTCATGAAGGGGAATTCGAAGAGGCCAAACGGGGTAACGATGGCTGTCTTCGGTATATCCTCTTCAAATACCGGGATCTGATGATATGCTTTTACGAGATCTATTAGGCTAAAAACCTTAGATCCCGCAAGATTATGAGCGAAATCATTTATGTGACGGACTGGGTACCGATCAGGGACAGTTCTGGCGTTAAGGGATCGGTAGTCGCCACAAGGTCGCCAACTACTGTCCTTTTTCAAGGTCATGTGTAGCGGAGACGACCAGGCGCTCTTAGAGGGACGTGCAATGCCAGCTTGGATCATGTTGTCGAACTCCTTTTTTGCTGCTATCAACTTCTGAGGCGCCAGACGACGAGGACGACACGAAATAGGCGGGCCATCTGTAGTCTTAATGTAGTGCACAGTATTGTGCAAAACATTACGAGGGATTCCAGGAGGCCGAGTGATTTCTGGAAACTCGGCGAGCAGTTTAACAAAATTGGAATCTCCTGAAACGACAACCTTGACACTAAGCTGTTCCGACATTGCTGCAATAGCGGGTGCTGACAAATTCGTTACGCCATCCATCAACTTCTTGAGTCGGCAATCTGGCAAAAGATGGTAATAACCTAAAAAGTCTGAGCCAATGATCGCTGTCGTAACATCAGCAACAACAAAATCCCACACAAATGCTCGTCGAAGACCAAAGTTGAGGTTTAAATGAATAGTGCCATATGTCTTAATACTACTCCCGTTAGTGGCGTTAAGTTCATAGTCCGAATATTTTCGCGGAACTGACAACCAGCTGCGGGGGTAACAACAAAGATCCGAACCAGTGTCAATCAAAAATTGACGCTTTGTGATACGGTCAGTGACAAAAAGACGGCGGCCGTGATGTTGGATGGACTTGCAATCAGATGCCGCCGCTACTGATTGCTTGTGCGGTTTTCCGACGCCCAATTGCATGGAGCAATACACTTGCTGGCATTCGCACCAAATGTGCGATGATACCAACAGCGTTTACTACCAGGTGTGCTACTGCGTGATGTCGGCTGGCTTCTGGAAGAAGAACGGTTTCGAGATCGAGCAGAAGAACCGGTCGATAAAACAGCAACTTGCTTAGTTAATTCCTCTAATCGAGCCATAACGAGGTCGATCGAAGGCGTAGCAGCAGCAGCATATATGTTTGAAGAACTAGGCTGAGCTTCCAAAATCTTGTCAGCTATATCTGCGATTCTATCAACAGATAAGTCAGCTTGTGCAGCCAAAATCCCCTGTACGTGCTGTGGTAAACGACGTAACCATAATTGCCGCAATATGTTATCGTCCGAGAGAGCCGTTCCCGCGAGCGAGCGCAAGTGACGGAGAAATTGGGATGGTCTCCGATCCCCGAGTTCTTCGTCACCAAGAAGGCGCCTCACTCGCTGTTCCTCTGATGACGAATGTCTGCTGATTAAGGTCTCCTTTAGCTTCTGATACTTACCTTCAGCCGGAGGGTTGACAACGATGTCCTCGATTTCGCCGGCAATCTTGTGGTCAATCTGGCTAAGGACATGACTGTACATCGTGGCATCAGTGTTGATACCAGCAAGCAAAAACTGTGCCTCAGCCTGTGCGAACCACACTGTCACCCTATCAGACCAAAAAGGGGGAAGTTTGACACTCACGCGACATACCTCGCCCTCCCGTTGAGGTTGGGATTCCTTTTGGTCGCGCAGATTACGCAAAACTGCATTTTCTGCCTCCAGGGCTGCTAAACGTGAACGTAGTTCGTCAGCCATTATAAACAAAAACACGCTACTAAATTTATAAACAAAAGTAAATTAAAATTAATTCGTATTAAATAGAGAGAGAATGGACAGAAAAGAAAAATTGCTATTCCGTGGGCGCGTGATGTGGCGAAAACAAAACACAAACGTCTAAAAATTTATATGTCGACATGTCAACAAAAACAACATAAGTTGTCAATATGCAGACAACATTACACGTAAAAAACAAAAGACAATGTAAACAAATTGTTCAAACCACGCGAAAAAATACACACGAAAAACAAATGAAATATTTCCTATGTCACATTACACAAGTTGAAAAAAATAATTTTCATAAAATAACGTAAAAACCAATACTCCGAACACGCTTTACACAACTAACTAAAAATCATTACTTGGAATAATAATAAAATGTTTAAAAAAATACTCCAAATAATGATGCCGATAGTACTTGCGTGAGCGATGTGCACAAATGGTATAATGCGCAGTTAGTCCAATGCATGCATGTGTCCAACTGCAACTCCCACGGAGACGTCACTCGAACTTGCGAATGTAGGAAACGGTGAATGCGCCAGGGGGCGCTCGACGCCACAGCTTGGGATGTGGTACCGTCTCACACGACGAAAATTTCTTCGTAGTGACCATCCGCATGTCCAACGCAGCTTCCCATCCCGCGCCGGTCAATTGCCAATGATATTACACCCAAAGCTCTTGACGATCACGTCGGGGTCACCAATTTGGGAAGTTGTATGGCCGGGTGCAATCTTGGTGGTTGCGGATGTGTTCCGTGGTAGTAAAAGGCAGGGTTCATAAAAGTAACTGACTGTACTTCTAAATATGTACACGGTTACAATATATACAAACTGGACAATAAACATAAATCGGAAATAATATTTATAAGGCTTAGAAAATAACCATATTCTCTAGCTCGGAATTAAATTCTCATCTAATTAATTTGACAACTGTCACTTAGTGAAAAACATTGTGTTTGTCAAACATAGACAAACAACAAAGGCGGTCGCATTACAAGAACGCCACACCCTCTTAAAAATGCAATTTCAATTTATTTAATCTGTTCTATAAATGTCTAACTGCCGCACTCAGAGACGTCAATTAACTTTAATGAGTATTTAATGTCAAAAATTTTCATTCTAATCTAGACCATAGACCCGGCAAGAATAGCGACTAGTTTTGTATTGTCATTTTTTGACTTTAAGTACTCATTACCGTTATTTGACGTCTCTGAGTGCGGCAGTAAAACGCCTTTCGTCATATTGGATACCGACACGTAGGTATCAAAAGAAGATCTTGGTCTATCGCAGTCGTATTGCTTACTAAAAATGTGACGTAACGAGCCGAACATGGCAGTTAGCGTTTCCGCGTTTACCATTAAAATTCAAGAATTTTGGCGATATGTATTCTTAAAACGGGTCACTATTTTATTGGGTTGTGTATTTTATATGAAATGAGAACCTAAAATCATAATAAGTACCGATATCTGACGACCCCCAAAACCTTGACAGATCCCCCTAAAATCTTGACAGAAATGCAGGTGCTTGCAGCACTGAAGACAAAAGTAACCAACTGCCGTCACTTGATAAGTATCCTACAAATCCAAATAAGGGAAATCTAATTCCGATTGCCTTTTCTGCATCAATGGTCTGTTCTCATTGTGACTCTTATACTTTCTATGTTTAGAAAATACCGGGGCTTCATCCTGTGATAATCTACACTTCTGTGACTCTGTAGCCGATACGACATACGCGCTAAGCGAATCTTCGTTCAATATTGATACCTAGCTACGTCTACCTGTAGAATAGTTAGTTACAGGCCCGAACTTGAAACCGTGGTGCCGTATTCGGATCGATAGCTATCATAACTCGGTCAGAGCCACGTAAAAGCTGCGAGTAGGTACATGCAGCCCCACACGGAGTTTAACGGGTCATTGCAATATCGGTTCTAGTCACAAGGCACCAAGGACGTTCCAGACATGAAAGTGATTCGTTCTAAGTGTCTTCTGACGTGTTTCTGAGTTTTACGACGCACCGATAGCTCGATACAAGAACGCAACGAAACGAAAACTCTATTCAGTCTTTAGCTACTTGCGATGACGTCAGAGCGTACCTACATAATACAATCTGCATACGTCGGTATAGCACGTAGCGTTGGTGTGGTTTATCAACGAATGATATAATATGTTTAATGATATAGAATGGCGTAAAGCCATTGAGAAGATCGATTCGTAATGGATCTGCTTTTGAATAAGCTTAGTAACAGCCGTACGCAGAGACGTAAATTAACGTTAATGAGTACTTACCTTAAAAATGTCAATTCAAAACTAGTCGCTATTCTTGCCGGATCTAGTTTTGATTGACATTTTTTATATATTAAGTACTCATTAAAGTTGATTGACGTCTCTGTGTGCGGCAGTTAATAGTGTTTAAATAAGTCGGCGTTGGATGTGTGACCAAAAATTTGATATACGATAAGGTAATATGACATGTACGGTAATAGGTCAAGTGAATTGAATTGAATTTATTGTCAATGCAAACATACATACATACATAAATCACGCCTATATCCCCGAAGGGGTAGGCAGAGGTGAATTAGCACCCACGTTTCGCCAATTAGTTAGGTCCCATGTAATAGGTGGCGAGCCTATTGCCATTTATCGGGCACAAAAGTCGCAGTACATTGCTAGGTGGTAGGTATAAGAGGAACACTGCTGCCAATTCCTCATCACTGATTTATCCTTAGTCGCCTTGTACGACACCCACGGGAGAGATTTGGGGAGGTGACAATTGTATTCTACTCTGCCGTCACCACACGGCTCTATGCAAACATGGCTGGGATATAATTACGGAACACAAATGTTTGCGATCTTATAATAGGTATCCATGTTTGCTATCTTATAGGTACCAAAGGAAGGAATTCCTTTAAAGTTGAGGTATTCCCTTGGTTTGAAATTGTAGGAAATACACGTCATGATCTGTAACAAATTCGAGGTTTCATGCTAGACCAAAATACATTAAGTAGCTTCATTTGTTGCCTTTACATTTTGTTTAGAATAGAAGATAACGAAGGGACTTGAACATTAATTGGGAAAACAAGACAAAATCCTATGTCGCATAACAAAATTTCAGAGACAGGCAGCTTCTCGCAAAACTGAGTTCTACGACTACACAATAAAGTTGCAGTTGGCATCGACTGCCTCACGATTGCGCCAGAACCAACTGTTTCCGATCATTGGTAATTTTAATTTAGCAGCAAATAGAGGAACCATTTTAATTCCGCCGATCGATGCTTTGCTGCATTGTATTCACATCCCTCCCCTCGGAATAAACATTCACTATAAAATATCTGCACCGACGCACCTACCGATCTCTTTCAGTTCCAACGCATTTGAGCGGGACCGAAAATATAAACAGGTTTAATGTAGGTATCCTAGTAATTATTAGTATTAGCCTGTCGTCTAGTATCTATCAACACTCAGATACCTACAGATAAGTACCTACTTAGTGTTAGTTATGAATGACGGCCGCCTTGGTCGAATGCTCAGATCGCTGGGTATTGGCCAAGAGGTCCCGGGTTCGAATCCTGGTAGGGGCAAACTTTGTGATGACCATAAATGTTTGTTCCCGAGTCATGGTTGTGTAAATGTTTATGTAGTATATTTTCAACATTTATATACATAATTATATTAAAAATATGTCCGTCATCTAGTATCCATAACACAAGTGCTTAGGCTACTTACTTTGGGCTAGATGATAGGTGTGAGTGAAAAAAAAAAATGTATAGAAAAAATAGACGGCAAGGCGTGTTTTTCGTGATCGCTTGCATTCGTTGTTTTACGTGGTTCGTATTAGTCAACTTACGAGGACCGATGAACGAAGAGTGAGATCGGGATGACAATATTCTAATTTATACTACTCAAGGTTTTACAGCCGGCCACCTGTCTGAATCAATCTACCTGTATTGCTGGATTATCACAGAGAAATTTTTGGTTGGAAAAAGTCCGAAAAATTATAATCTTGGTGCGGGAATCGAAGCAGAGGACGCGGGTTCGATTCTCGCATCTGGACTATAATTTTTCGAATTTTTAACCAAAAATGTTTTTAATTGTTATGTGTATTATTATACCTATAAATTGATTTAATGACTGGTCAGATGGTATGTTCTTCAGAGCTGGGTAGTAAAACTGACTTCCGGTACTTCCGTACCTTTTCTTGGGTTCTAGATTCTAGAATGTACATACATACATACATAAATCACGCCTATATCCCCGAAGGGGTAGGCAGAGGTGAACTAGCACCCACGTTTTGCCAATGAAGTTAGGTCTCATGTAATAGATGGCGAGCCTATTGCCATTTATCGGGCACAAAAGTACATTGCTAGGTGGTACAAGAGAAACGCTGCTGCCCATTCCTCATCACTGATTTATCCTCAGTCGCCTTGTACGACACCCACGGCAGAGATTTGGGGTGGTGACAATTATATTCTTATATTCTACTCTGCCGTCACCACACGGCTAGAATGTACCTATTTAATTTCAAACCAGTTAAGTATCGGCTCTGAATAGTGAACAGAAGGCGGCGAATCGGGGTCTTTGACCTCTGAAAGGAAGCTCCAATCATTAGCCCAGATCCGTGGGATGATGATGACTTCTCGAATTAATATTGTATTAGTATAATGTCTAATTGGAGCGGGTGTTTGCGATACTAATTAATCCGTAACACAAACTCTTAATGAGACTTGGTGTGGGAGGTTATTTGGTGTCAGTGATAGAATTTTATTATTACTGAAGGTCCATTTGAATTACTAATTTTTCTCCAAACTTTTCTCTTTCCAGGCCTGTTTCCGGTGTATCTGGGGTCAGAGCAGTATGTTTCCACTTTCATTAACATCGGTCAGACGTCTTCAAGCTAACTATCTACTCCATGAGTGATTGGCATGACAACAGTCAAATCCAGACTGCTTAACGTTTTGGCTTAGGTTTTACAGCCGGCCGCCAGCCTGACAACAACCCTCTATGCCCCTATGGTTATTTTGGGTATTTTTCACACGGCTCAAACAACCTAACTGTGATGTGAGTAGCAATCTGACTTTAAAATATATTGTACCTAAATAAATACTAAAGTTTCAAAGTTTCCAACGCAGAATAACCTTATTAATTCCATTGAGAGAGTAGTAAAGGCGATAATCTGCTTTCACAATGACTTGACGTTTTGTGACCGGCCAGCTGAGCAGGCCATTGGAACGAACGTCCCATCTCCCGTTCGGTTCACCGGCTTAATCCTTGCCAGTACTTCCATTCCATGATAGGGTTGCCAGCAGAATTAGGAGTGTCGCCTATAGATGGACTTGTCGACCGGCTTGGTCGAATGCTCAGATCGCTGGGCATTGGCCAAGAGGTCCCGGGTTCGAATCCTGGTAGGGGCAAATTTTGTGATGAACACAAATATTATTATATTTGCTCCTGAGCCCATACTCCTTATATTCTATAATATGTTGACGGTCAGTTTGGTTGAATGATCTGATCGCTGGCTTAAACGTCCTGGGTTCGTATCCGGATATGAGCAAATCTTTAGTCCTCTGAAATCAATAATTGACTTTATGCCGCTACTCCAAGGTAAATTTTGAACGACCCAAAGTAGGCCCTTTGCAACCCAAATTATGCAATACGTAAATGTATGTACATTTCTGTGCCATTTATTTCACAAGTCTGACTGTTCAGGCACATTAGGCTCGCGGTCCGGTGGGAGTCATGCCCAGTTTTGTTCCGTTAGGCACAGGTTACACAGGGAGCGAAGCGAAGCGAATATTTTACGTTTTATTAGTTTCCTCTAGAGTAACTTAAAATATGTAATTTATAAATGTACATCATACATAAGTCACGCCTTTCTTCCACAGGGGTAGGCAGAGATCATATCTTTTCAATTGCTTATATCCTTACTGTAACAGTACTTTTTTAGCCGTGTGCTCACAGTAGAACAGAATACGATTGTCACCACCCCCACCTCTCCCGTAGGTGTCGTAAAAGGCGTCTAATGGTAAAGACAGCGATGAGTAATGTTCAACAGCATTCCTCTCATACCACCTAGCAATATACTATGATTTATTGGGCCCGATTTATGGCGAAAGGTTCGCCACCTCCTATATACTATACAGGGATATACGGCCGGCCGCCTGCCTGACACTAACCCACTTTGGATATGCTGTTGTTGGTGGTATGCCCTCCACCATTCAGGTGCCCCAAGGTGGTTATTGGTCTACACCAGACGATGGTTATTGGTCTACGACAGTTACGACACCCTGGGGTGAATCGGGGCTGGCACATTCCGTTATTTTTCGCTGTCAGACCAGCATGTAAATCTACACCGATATTATACCTGTAAATAGCAATAAAACAGTCCCTCGACTTTATTATAAAAGTTTGATACCCACCTACTATTCGGAGCGTGTATAAGAGTACAGAAATAAGCTCAGGTTGTCGACCTTCAATACACGACGTACAAAAACCCTAACTTTCTTAGGAAAATATACTTAAAACGTGTTACGTTAACACGCGGAGAAAACATGTAAGTAAAAGAAAAACTCGTTAATGCCGCTATGAATATTTTAACAATGGACTTGGAATATTTAAATACTTTATTTAAGTCGACTCGAATGAATTTAGTGTGGGGTCATATTTAGAGTAGTAACTCCAGAGTGGTGACGGCAGAGCAGAATACAATTGTCACCACCCCCATCTCTCCTGCGGTTGTCGTACAATAAAATTGTTACCGATGGTTACTCAACAGACTGATATTTAACAATTAGTAACAGTTTTTAACAATTGATTGAGTTAACTATGGATCAAAAAACCGGCCCTAAGGGTTAAAACAGCACTGAATAACGTGCGGCAGTGTTCCACTTACGCCATCTAGCAATGGACTTTTCGAGCCTTTTAAATGGCAATGGGACCTAATCTCGTGGGTGTTTTTCATCATGATATAGGCGTGATTTATGAATGAATGTACCTAACTCCTATTGAGAGACAAAGAATATCGTGGTAAAAAGTCGCAAAAAGTTCGAAAATTTTCCTGTTTAGAGGTTATTAGTAATATAGTAGGTTATTAGTTTTATTAATAACATAATATGATACGAGCCAAGAGATGTGCAGCAACCATTAATAATAATCAACGTTTATTTATCTCAACGGCAGCAGTAGAAATAGCATAAATCTGTCACATCAGTTACTGTTGTGTAAGCCGATTTTAGAGCCACAGGATATACAGGCCGAGGCAACGCAATTTACGGCTAGCTCAGCTCATTATTGTATCTGGGATGTGATCAGTTCTCGACGTCTACGCACCACTTCTTCAACCCGAGCATAGTGAGTGAGCAACCCTCCAGGCACGGGGAGACACAACAAACTATACAATAATGTGAAATTAGTAATAACAAGAGCGAAAAAACAAAGAATGTAGCAGATACAAAGATTTTGGTGGTTAGAAAATGAATTTCGAAAAATTATGATCTTGAGGCGGGGATCATAATTTTTCGAAATTCTTTTTCTAACCACCAAAATCTTTGTACTAATTTTTCTAACATTTATATAATGTTAAAATTAAAATCGAATAATGTAGCAGATCTTCTTCTCCCCGCCCTGTAGGCCTATTCTTACTTGTTTTGACAGTTGAAAGTGATTATCACCGAACTATTTACTAATACATTGCTGTTATCACAGGACAAGTGTCACAATAGCATTATAGTAAAGTAGTAATGGATACGTAAATAGTTCGGTGATCATCACTTTCAACTGTCAAAAAAAGTTAGGGAAAAGGTGCTAGTGATGTATGAATGTAAAGAAAAGAGACGGAAAGGAACATGTCGAGAGGCTGATGAACGGAGAGAGTGATTGGGAGGACATGCCAATCTACACTCTCAGGTTTTGGCTTAGGTTTTACAGCCAGCCGCTTATAATTGTTAGATTACGATCGATCGACTCTGAGAGACCGCATGTATGTGTGACGCAGAATTGTCGTCTAGGTAGGTAATACAATATTTATACCACGCATGCACCCTGCATCCGTGGTATAAATATTTTCTTTTACCGCAAAATATGCATTTTTAGTTAAGGTAAGTAAGGCTCTCAAATACTAACCTTACTGAAACAAAATTTGTGTAACAAATTCTATTAAATATCAGAATTGTTTCTTGATATCAAAATTGTATTGTTAAGTTAAGGTTGCGTAGTTGTTATAAGAAATTTTTATTTTTTAAATATCATTCAATCAACAATTCGCAGCATATTTTATGAAGTCATAAGATAATTATCTTCATAAGCATCGATTCATAAGTGTATTGTAATCATACCAGATATAAATAAATGAATTTTGACTTTGACTTTGAGTCATTTTTTGTACAAAGAAAGGACTGCTTCTCCGTCCATATCGCGATCTAAGAAAATAAAGTTTTCTCAAAACATCATGCAGTATTTATTTTACACATTAAGAATTTCGGCAAAAGGAAAGGTTTAAAATGCCGCGAGTGGCGAGCTTTACATCACCATCTGTCCGCCGGGAAACGACCACTGCACTAATGGCATCCAAGGGTTACCACATGCGCGTTTAAATATATCGCGCGTTTGAAAAAAGGCTACTAATACTAAATACAAAGTAATAAACTTTACTTAAATTAATTTTAAAAGCAATTCAGGTAAAACTAGATTAAATTAACATTATAAAAAGCCCAGCCCGCATAGCATATAGCATGACCACCGAAACACCATATGATATAGTCATAGCGATAACTTTGAACTGTAAAAAATCATTGTAATTTTGACAGTTCAAAGCGATAAATGGCTATATCGATACGATACCTATAGCCTTATAGGATATATGAAATTGCCATTTATCGCTTTGAACTATACAAAATCATTGTTTTTCGGGAGTTCAACGCGATAAATGGCTATATGATATCGTGTTTTGGTGCGGTCATGCTAGCTGGTAGCGAAAGAATAATATAGAATGTGCCAGCCCTAATTCATGCCATCGTAAAACTCGACTAAGGCAGTACGCCTGGTGTAGACCCATAATCACATTGAGGCACCCGAATGGTGGAGGGCAATCCACCAACAACAAATACCCAAAGATTCTTGGTGCCAGGTCGACGGCTGGTTGTAAAACCTGAGCAATGCGGATTGGAATGTTGTCACCCCAACCATTCTCTTTGTTCATCAGTCTCTAGTTCCCATCACTTTTCTATACATTCATTCATCACTAGCACGTTTCAGTACATATGAATGAAAAAGGAGTGGATGGCTTGATTACGTCTGGCCGAAATACCTACATGAAAGAGGGAACATAATATATCGCGCCGACTCCATACAAACTGAGAACATGTCGGGAAGATGATGATAAAAAAAATGGTGTAGTATGCCCTAAGCATGATGTTATTAAGTATGAACGTTAGTGACAGTAATTATCCGATCAAAAAAAATCTCGAAACGAACCTCGTTCTTCGTAGAAAAATCTTATTCTTAACCCTGTTCTCTAAAATAAGACTAATTGCCAACAGCTTAGCATTACGCATGGCATGGCTATGCAAATGCGTTTGGGTTAAAGTGACTCCTAGAAAAATACACGTATGTATGTACATAGTTGGATATATTTTGCAGTGAAAGCCCTAGGCGACTCACCTCCTCCGCCTATTGTATGCAGATTGTGAGGCACAGACGATTCATGCCGCAGACAGGACAATCCGCACATTACACGTTATGCTATCCCCTACATTGCAGAAAGTCGGTGTTAACCGACTGATGGACACTCACCTTCCGGAGGCTTTATTGCGCATCTCTGATATTGCTTGTTTGTTTCCGCGGTACGTGCTTAAGTTTAAAGCTAAAGTCTACCTTTGGTGTGCAGACAGGTCTAGGCAGAGGTGAATTAACACCCACATTTCGCCTATTATGTTAGGTCCTATATAATAAGTGGCAAGCCTATTGCTATTCATCGGGCACGGATAAATGGTTCAGACATGGTGAGGTATTATGACATTTAGAATTGCACAATGCGTGAGATCTAGATTCTATAATAGCACCAAATTGAATTCCAGTAATTCAGTTTTGTGTGCTCATAAACAAACCTAACCTAACTAACTTACTAACCCATGTCGGGAAATAGTAAGATTCACAACAATTTAAGTCGCTTCTAGGATCGACTAGGCAAAGCACGAAACATATTTTTTTACATTCGATGTTCGACTGAAAACTTCTGGGTTTAACTAAAAAAATCAAAGATCGAAATTGGAATTTATTAAGCCCTACGGCTTTGGTCAAACCTAGGATGAACCAGTCATTCCGCGAAGTGACTGCATATCGACCTTGACTATGACATTTGGATGACAAAACAAATGTAGGTGGCAATTGTCGCACATTCTGCGATTGTCCATGATGGACCATGGTGTAGAGGGCGCATAATAAAAATTAGGCATGAAACCGATAGAAAAATATTCGCGTAGACTTCTAGTGTCGCTCGTCCGACGTACATTTGTTTCGATGCACACCGATAGATAGCAGAGGTCGCCATGTGCGAAACAGTGACGTCACCCAGACAGAGGGAGACAGATTGTGAAATGGGCAACACCAAAATTCCGAGTGCGTAGCGAAAATAAAAGCTGTTACCCAACACCGAACGGCGATTTCGGGTATTTTTGCTGAGCGGACAAATATTTCTGCGGTGACCGTAACGTTTTGTTCGTCTATTGAATTCGCACGTTTGACAATAATGAAGTTTGAAGTTGAAACATGAAGAATGAATGTTATAATAGGCTCAACTCATTTGAACTTAAAACCTACTTAGAAACATTCTTCTTCTCCCTGCACATGGGATGAGTCGGGGCTGGCCTATTCTACGTTAAATTTTTCGCTCCCATGCCAGCATCGAAGAAACTACTTAGAAACATTGTGTGTTCTAAATTCATGATTAGTTAGATAGTCGCTGTATTTCGTTAGTAAGTTAGTTAATCGCTATTTGAGGGGGTTAGCCTCTAAAATAGATATAACTTTTGTGGGATATGTGGAATAAAATCCTGTCCTGTGGCGATAAATCAAGTGAACTCATGTGTTAAATAATTTGATTAGGTTGCTAAATCTGTTCCCAGTTTATCTGGTATCTGCGCAGTATGATTTCTCTTCATATCAAGAGAGAAAAAAATTAATTTCGAGAGACTGATAAACGGAAAGCGTGATTGGGATAAAACATGCATGAAAAGCAATGACTGTCCAATATGCAAGCATCATACATACATAAATCACGCCTATATCCCCAAAGGGGTAGCCAGAGGTGAATCAACACCCACGCTTCGCCAATTAGAATAGGGCCCATGTGATGGTGGCGAGCACAGCACAGACTGTTCTGTGGTGGCGAGCCTATTGCACAAAAATCACAGTATATTGCTAGATGGTATAAAAGGAACGCTGCTGCCCATTCCTCATCACTGTTTTAACCCTCAGACGCCTTGAACGACACCCGCGGGAGAGTTTTGGGGTGGTGACAATTGTTATCTGCTCTGCCGTCACCACACGGAAAAGCAATGAATTTCTAATAAGCAAGGATCACCATCTAAGTATATATACTAATTTCCAAGAGGCACGAATCTTTATCTCCTGTCCGTTGTACCAACAATATCATGAATGTATCGCTTATCAGAACAGGTCAATCAACAGGAAGGTCGCCGATAATAGACCGCAAGGTCAGCTCCCTAATGAGTCTTTTGGAGACCTGATAACGGACGGCGGATAAAGTCCTCTCTGTACTTGTTTGTAGAGTTCGAAATTGAATGGCTGCTGTTTAAGGTTCAAATGGATGAAGTTATAATATCACATCATCATCATCACCCTGCCCTTATCCCATTCTATTTGGGGTCGGTGCAGTATGTCCTCTTTCTTATGTCACTCTTCATCCACACCAAACCTCCCTCCTCCATCACAGCCAAACCTTCATTTCATACCTCACATGTTATAAGACGGGATTCCATATTTATGCCGTGTGGTGACGGCAGAACAGAATACAATAGTCACCACTCCAAATCTCTAGCGCGACTGTCGTACAAGGCGAGAAATGTTACTAAGGTGCATAAGCGTTTAGTTTATTTCATGGGTTGGTTATGTTGGTCTATCTATGGGGACGGTACCTTATGAATGAATACAAAACGTGTCCACCAGCTCTTTCCTAAACGTGACTTCCAGTACATTTATACATAAATCATGATCATGTATGCCCGAAGGGTTAGGCAGAGGTTAAACACCCACTTTTCACCAATTAAGTTAGGTCCTAAGGTCCCATGTAATAAAATGTGGCGGAAATCGAAGTATATTATATTGCTTATAGGTGATATAAGAGGAATGCTTCTGCTCATTAGGGGTTAAGACACCGATGAGTCTTAACCCCTAGTCGCCTTGTACCTTGTAGACATTCGTAGGAGATATTAGGGGATGTGATGCCGCAAAACGACCAGATTCCGTTTCTGGGATCGGACTAAATAGCACAACCGTAAAACTTTGATTATAAAACATGGACTTAAGTTAGTCGTAGTTTAAAACTGATGCTGTCACTTTTATTTGCTCAATCAAAAGACAGAGTCAGCATCCATTTTAAACCATGACTAACTTAAGTCCACGTTTTATATTAAGGGGGTGAGCGTTTTAAATCCACGTCAGTACTTATTAGTGAATAATAGTACAATTAACAGCGTTCAGTCAGAATACCCCAACTGCGTTCAGACTAGTTAGTTCCAGATAATACCGGACGAAACCGGTTGAAATTCCATTCCACATTCTGGGCTCTTATTTAATATAGAGAAGCAGGGTTATAAGAATTTCAACTTCCAAGATATAGCAAGCGCTGCGGTGACAGAGAATGAATAATCTAGGAGCGTCCGAACACTAGGTAGGCTATGTTATCTAGACCGGTTTCCAATACTGCTGTGTAATGAAACTAATGAATAATGATGGAGCCCAATGCTCATATCAGACGTTGCGATTGCACATTCTCGGTTTCAATTTACATGCACATTCATAAGTCACGTCTATATTTGACGGCCGGAATGGTCAGTTCGCTGGCTGTCGGCCTAGAGGTCCCGGGTTGGAATCCAGCTCGGCTAGCATGATCACCGATAGATAGGTACACGATATGATATAGCGATTTATCGTTTAGCACTGTCAAAAATCTATGAAGTTTTAACAGTTCAACAGTTAAATAGCTATATCATATCGTGTTTAGGTGGTCATGCTAGGCGCTCTGGTAGGGACAAATTTTGTGGTGAACAGACATATACATTGTTTGGCTTAGGATTTACAGCCGCCTGACACTAATCCTCTTTGGGTATGCTGTTGTTGGTGGTTTGCCTTCCACTATTCGGGTGCCACAAGGCTGTACACCGGGCAATCTCCCTTAGTCGACTTTTACGACACCAATAGAATGAGTCGGGGCTGGCACATTCGACGTTATTTTTTCGCTTTCATGACAGCATGGACGACCTAAATCTAAACAATCTACACTAATATGATAAAGCTGAAGAGTGTGTTTGTTTGGTTGGTTGTTTAAACGCGCTAATCTAGAAACTACTGGTTCAAATTGAAAAATTCTTTTTGTGTTGGATAGTCCATTTATTGAGGAAAACTATAGGCTATATAACAACCGACATTAACGCGAGCGAAGCCGCGGGCGACCACTAGTAGTAGATAAACAAAACAAAATCGCAACATCACGCACAGCTACACTTTGTTCTTGTTTTTGAAACGCGACGCCCAAAGTCCAGACAAATGGCGAGGTCTGGTGCAATTTGGACAGCAAGCCAAAAGGCCAGTTCGCTATTCCCGGAAAAAACCGGTAACGCGAAATTGTATTGCGTATTGTCTGGAGCTCCCGTAGTGAATGAATGGGTCGTTGTGGATGGATAGTCGTATTTACGCGACGGGTCGCCTTATATCCGACAGAATATATCCTCTGGAACTTAATAGCGCGCGCTCGGCCTGCGATTGCTTAAACTAAGCAATGTTCGATGCGGCCGCAAATTGGATGGGTGACCGAAATATATATTTTCTCGAGTTCCATCTGCAGTCAATTGGTGGGTTATGGCCCATTGGCTCCTATATTCTTCAATCCATAGTGAAGGCCTGTGCCCCAGCAGTCGGGACATTGGGTATGATAAAATAATTCTCACGGTGAATAATTTCACAAATTCATTTGAGTAGCGATATGGGATCTGTGTAGTCTTGTCGTTTGCTGTTAAGTTGTGAATAACATACCATGTACTCAGTAGAAAGTAGACTCGATCCCGACATTGTACACCAGTAGATCGCTCTCAGACCGGCTGCGACCGCCGCACTCCAACCCAGTGAAATGCACAAATCCATTTCTGTTTTATCTCGTTATAATGCTGGCACACCAAAACCGACCTTCGAACTTCCTTCATAAAGCCCAAATCGCACCGGGCGCTTCAATTTATGCTGTACATGACGTGGAATATCGACGCAAACCATTTTGATACTTGCACCCAAAGTTTTGATGCTAAATTCGCGTGGGCGCGCTGGTAATAAGGGCGCCGGGAGACCGGCGGTTAAGGAGTTTGAAGCTTGTCGCTCAGAGTTTAAGGGTGGTTTTCGGTTCCGTTTGGGTTTATGAAGTTTTTTTTATGGTGGTCGGTAATCAGCTGTTCGGCACGCGCAGACCCTGGGGAGCGGATGATGTCAGCCGGCCGAACGACATGCGGGACCAGAAATTTCTATTAAATTTCTCTAAAATTGTGCTCGCTCTGTGTATGGGAGCGTGGTGCTTCAGTTGGGGTGTAGTTTGCGAGCGGTAAACATTCTGCAATATTACGTTGGATTCTACTATTTATTAAGTAGGACTTGCTTTTGGATTCTACTAAGTGTTAAGTAGAACTTGCTTTTAAGTATTTCTTAAAAATGTATAAACCTACTTTGTAAAATTGCGAGTAAGAAGAACGTATGAAAAATAGTAACTTAATTTATTTTACATACATAAATCACGCCTAGGTATATCCCCGAAGGGGTATCCTCGAAGGGGTAGGCAGAGAGGCATTAACACCCACTTTTCGCCTATATTACCTATATTGATGACATTATAATGGATTGACGACATTCCCTATAGTATTATCTGCCAGCAAATCACTTCTGAAATACAAGTATATAGTACAAATATATAGTATAGTACAGGATTATCTACTAGAAACGTTAATATTTTGTGTTACCTAATCTTGCCTTTTTTAAGAGTGATCTATGAACTGGAATTTTAGGTACATATTTGTCCATATATTAATGTACTTTTTTACTTTTAATCCCGCTTATAATAAAGAGGCAACATTACAAACGTTAGACCAGTGGTGGTTTACAGAGTTAAAAGAAAAAGATTTGATTTGATAAAAGGCAAGCGAACATACAAATCATTAAAGTACCGATTAATCAAATCACTGGAGTTAAAACAGCTAAATAATAAACCTCAAGGAGCAGCAAGCATACTTGTGAATGATTAACAGAATGAAGGACCAAATTTGCATCTAAAGGACATAAATGGTGCGCTATATTTGCAAAATGCCTCTGAATTCTCGACACTCGATGATTTGATAATCGCCACAATTATAACCGGCCTCCGAAAAGAAAAAGAAATGAAAGCGAAATCGATTATAGGGGCAATGTCGACAGAATTTGAGTGTTGCGAGCATCAATTAAGGACCAATCTCAGACCAATGGATATCCTGATGTGATGAATCGATATTATGGCGGCCGTGTGGTGACGGCAGAGTAGAATACAATTGTCACTACCCCAAATCTCTCCCGTGGGTGTCGTACAAGGCGACTAAGGATAAATCAGTCATGAGGAATGGGCAGCAGCGTTCCTCTTATACCACCTAGCAATGTACCTACTGCGACTTTTGCAATAGGCTCGCCACCTATTACATGGGACCTATCATAACTGGCGAAACGTGGGTGCTAGTTCACCTCTGCCTACCCCTTCGGGGATATAGGTGTGATTTATGTATGTATGAATCGATATTACGAATTCGAGAACGACCAAGGATATTTGAAATCAGATTGAAACCGAGAAGCCGTCTGGTGACGGCAGATCAGAATACAATTGTCACCACCCCCATCTCTCCCGTGGGTGTCGTACAAGGGGACTAAGGAACACTGAGTAATGGGCAGCAGCTTTCGAACTTTTTCTAACCACCATTTTCTTTGTGTTACTTATGCACCTATTTCTTTCAATAAATTATGCACTACAAGTAAATGTCACAAGAGTTAAGGTATCAAAATCGATTGAAAAAATTTGAAAGCGTATGGTAATCTAGGATGTCATTGTTTTCAGACACACGTACGTACAACGGTCAACGGAACTTCAGACTACCCAAAACTGTTAAATTTCTTCAATCGCTTGTCAACCTTAACTTGTTTGGACTAAAGCAAAAAGTCGATTGAGAAAATCTAACATTTCGTGAGACTTTTTGACTAACGTTGACTGTACATTATTCAAGCCACAGTAGGGCCAATCCTAGCTCAGCTATGGCCGTATATATAGGAACACCAAATACCATTGAAAATAATCACCGGCTGAATATCCATTCATAAATTACGCCGAAGCCGGTATTCCCGAACAACCGGTTGTTAACCACAAAAACTAGTCGAAAACTCGCATTGACACTTCCAGTTTTGTTACTGGTTGGGACTTGTAGTTATCTCATGTGAGCTAGTTTCTTCAGCCCCCGTACGTGGACAAAATCTCCACGGGGAAAATAAAATATTCTGCCTCACTCCAACTCCCGCTAATTCCGAGACAAAACACTCAAGTGGTGGTGCGGAGAGAGATTTTGTCCGTCTCGTGCTAGGCTTACAGGTATTTCTAGTAACATAGGATTCTTCATCTTTCAATATCGCTTCTTTAGTAAAGCATTTCGACTTTAAATTTAGGATGCAGTTGCACTGAAATCTAAGATCGATACAAATCATTATCAACAGTACCTACTTAATTCAGTCCTTCATAATAAATTAAAATTGCATATTCTTCTGTTCTGTTTACACATATTCTTTCATAATAATAATATGAGGAAGACCAAAGACTGAAGAAGCGAAGGATAGATTCTGTGAAAGTTGTTATGAGGAAGAGAGGAGTTCATACTGAGCTCACGTCTAATAGAGGAGAGTGGATGAATAACCCCCGAAAACAGAAACTCTACTCAAAATTTGAGTCCTGTTTATTGGCAAAATTGTTGTTATTTCCTTACAAAATCTGACAGGTTAATGTCCACTTAACTTTATAAGCAGTGCTCAAAGTGTAAGTGACGTAATCGCGGAGAAGACATGTTGTGCCGACCATACTTAGAGTAGGATAAGTGCAGCTTGAAGAAGAATCTTTCATAATTTCTAGAGATGTTCCGACTAGTCGGTAAAGCCGACTAATCGACCACTTTTGTAGTCGGCGACTAGTCGGCAAAAAGCGCCGACTATCCGGCTTCGTACTTTTTATGCATTTCTTAATAAAACGTATACAGAATTTGTAAAACACCAGCAACCTAGCAGCACTATAGATATAGGTATAGCTATATCATAATTATAAACGACATGGTTTGTTCTACGACTTTTAATATTCGTTAAAAAATCTAAATCATAAACCGGGACTTTTTCTTAGAAAATGATATTGAATTAATACTAACGTTATAAACATATTATACTTAAGATGACAATGTATTAAATTATTTTAAAAGAAAAATAATCACTTTGAACTTTATTTTTATCATGTAGGTATGTATATATATAAATATTTCTTGCTAATAATAAATTATACCATGTTTGGTTTATAAGCTTGTACACAAAACTGCGATGGGACGTCGCGTCGTAAAAATCCACGAGCTCCCACGACAGAACTTGCGACTTTATTCGCATCGTACCAAATCGCATCGCAGCACTTTAAGTTGTAGTTTTCTGCGTTGGGAATTCGCACAAAACGCCGTTTTGTGTATAAGCTCTATTAACGGTTTCCGTGACTCTTGTTTTTGGCATTTGAAATGCGAAAGTTTTTATCGATTGTTTGATTTTTTATGTAAATTTTTTAGGCGAGATAAATTGCGTAGAAAATATCAATTATCGGAACTGTAGACCTGTCAATCATCACGAAGGTTATCGAAACCGTTCGTAATCCAAATCTGAAATTTCTGAACGATCCGAATAACCATGATCGGCTTGGCCGACTAATCGGCCTTTTTACAACCAACTTATCGGCGCTATTCGGTCAAAGTCATAGTCGGCACATCTCTAATAATTTAGTTTGTAAATAAATTAAACTGTAGCCTCAGCATGGTCTGATGAAGATTGCAACCTTCCGTGCGTCGTAAAAGCTATCTCTAGTTCACATTACGAATGAACCTGACACTGGGCAAAAACGTTGTAGGACCATATTACAGACAGGCTACCTTCCTTTTTGAGTGAGTAGTCTGACAGAGCGGGAGAGCGCACCAAGGGCGCATATACAACATGTAACAACGGAAATAACTAATACCCTGAATACTACCAGTGCTAACAAAGTCATCATTTATAATATGGTGTTATAAAAAATTCGAATTTTATTTTCTTCCCCAATACAAACATTATTTGAGTAAGGCCCGAGTTCACCAACACTTAAACAGTCGATTATTATATAACCGACGGATTTTGGCATTTTATCGTATGGCAGAACTGTCAAAAACTTACGGTTATCTTTAAATCAGTTGTTTTACGTGTTGTTGAACTTGAGCCTAAGTAAAAAAAATGTATACAATTTTCCAAGATAAATTTTGATATGGTGATATTAAAATTTATTTTGGAAAATTCAAATAAGTAGTTTATAACTAAGTTAGCATGGTTAATGTCCATCGTGTTAAGTTAGCCTCGTGGTGACGGCAGAGTAGAATACAATTGTCACCACCCCAAATCTCTCCCGTGGGTGTCGTACAAGGCGACTAAGGATAAATCAATGATGAGGAATGGGCAGCAGCGTTCCTCTTATACCACCTACCAATAGCAATGCACTGCGACTTTTGTGCCCGATAAATGGCAATAAGATCGCTACCTATTACATGGGACCTAACATAATTGGCGAAAAGTGGGTGCTAGTTCACCTCTGCATACCCCTTCGGGGATATAGGCGTGATTTATGTATTTATGTGTTAAGTTATTTCTGTAATTCTATTATGTACATGTTGTATACTGGGGGCCTAGACACAGCTTCTCTTGCATTGAACATTGACATGACATGACATTGACACGAGCCGACGGTCGCAATTTTGTTTTCTCTGTCATACCTCAGTTTCATACATTTGTATTTCATTCGTTCGAATAGATTGGCAACTTGTCTAGAGGGCCTGGTAAAAATGTAACCAAGGACATGCGTGAAACGGTTTACAGTGACCGACTCAGATAATGGCTTAGGCAAAAAGTGGTAATGTTAAATGAACCTAAGTAATTTAGGTACGTAGGCACAGGCGTGGAAGTACCTACGTATCTGTATATTTATTTATAACAGCTTTTTGGTGACGACAGAGCAGAATAAAGTTGTTACTATTCCAATCTCTCACGCGTGTGTCGTACCTACCTACAAGGCGACTAAGGCCCGAGTTCACCGACACTTAAACGGGCGATTATCATAATAACCGTCAGTTTTTGGCATTTCACCGTATGGAAGAACTGTCAGAAACTGACGGTTATCGTTTAATCGCTTGTTTTACGAGTTGGTACCAATGCATATTTAGGTACCAATTATAGGAGGTTAAAGACGTAATTCAATTACTTACTTACCTACCTTAAAACATACTAAAAATACGTTGATCTAATAAGCCAAAATGATTCCGTTTTACAGAATATCGCTTAAACATTAATTGAATTTTAATATAGTTACCTACCTAATTCGTAATGCTTCAAATTTCTTCCATGAGGTTTCTTTCAACAGAGTACGGTCTACAATGCAATGGTTTTGTTAAATTGTACAGTGGACATTAGGAAATCCTAGTTTCCCAGCAGTAAGGAAATAAGGTAGGTATGCGAAAATACAGATGAACTTATTACAAAGACGGCGTGAAATGTTATTTTTCGTATGTAAAATTGCTTCCACCTCAACGACAGACGGACGCCGATATATCGACAGTACACTATGGACGAAAGTAGAAATAATAGATTCAAGGAGAAAACGGGCAGAATTAGGTATATTTTTTATTTTAAGTGCATCACGTGAATGTACTAGTATTTAGTATTAGACGCATGCAGTTCTTTGAAAAATAGCAAAACTACGATAGCTTTGTGGCCTTCGTTAAAAATATGTACAAAGCAATTTTGATAGAACAGCAATTTTTTCGAAAAGGCACATCTTCTAAGTGCGTAAGGTAAGGATAGAATCTTTTGCCTCGCTTACATTTCATCACTAGGTAGGTAATATCAAAGTTAATTTAACGACCTTATAACCCGCCTGAATGTGGGTAGACTGTGTTTTTCTCAAGCATCATACGTACAGACAACAGCACGCCAGACTACCACAAAATGTTAAATTTTCTCAGTAGACTTTTGGCTCTACTGCCAACAAGATAAGGTTGACAATCGATTGAAGAAATTTGACAGTTTTGATTAGTCTGAAGACCCGTTGACTGTACATAACATTTAGATTTATAGGTAAATAACTCTTTACCTTCAAGATTTCTGGAGTGCCTTTTCTAAGAATCCATTATGAATAAATACCTATCTGCATATTGGAAACGTGAAACGTTTAGAGAATTAGAATCGTAGGCTACACTACTACCTACACTATAAACAACGGGTAAAATTATTTTCAACCAAATCATATACTAGATATTGAAATTTGATTTCGATTTATTATTTTACTGGTTTTGGTTAGTTAAATCAGTCGAAAGTGGTATATACCGGCAAAGAGTTTAGTTATATATTGATATATCTATGATAGACACTGTATTTCTATTTTCTTTTGCCTTTTGCTCGGCAAGAGAAGTAGTTAGGTACCTACAGACCTACATCCGTACGTAGGTACTGGGAAAAGTTACCTATGCAATCATTGCGTGCGTGGGTTCTTTTTTTATTGTAAACTGACGCTGCAAACTAATGCTAAGCAGACGTTGCAAAAGTTGTTTTGCCCTTATCACCTTAAGGGTTTAAAACATAGCCTACGACCTATCTACAAAATATACACAAACAAAATCATAAAAATCGGTTGAGCCGTTTACAAAAGGAGGTTCGTTAACATTAACAAACAACGTGACATGAAATTTCTATTAGAAAATTAGGTCTAGGTAATATAAAATCAGGGACCTATTCTTCATAGCGTCACAATTAAAAATGTTTTAATAACATTTATAAAACTGAGGTTCAGTTTCATTTAGTACAAGAAATTTTGCTTGCTCGCTAGCAGTAATCGTGCCGGTTATCTCAATAGGCCTACGAGCCAACAGAATAGTTCGCTGCGCGCCACAAGCGGACAATGTAACCGTAATTTCTCCACTAAAATAATGCAAGTTGAACAAAAAAACGTCGTTTACCTTTTTATCTGCTCCCAATCCAGATCCACAATGGTAATCCAAATCGAATAATCCTGCTATACACTGAATTTTGACAAAAACACTGTCAACTCGAAAACACTGTTTCTTCTCGCGCTGATTACAACAATTTAGCAATATTCAATTTCTTTTATGACGACATCAAACATTAAACTGTGGATTCACTAGCACTTCACAAAAAAATATCAGTAAATGCACTTTTTGTGTCGTCGATAATTAACTCGCAGTGTTCAACAGAGCGTTTAGTTTAATTAATATTCACAATAAGTACAATATTTTTACGCACTGTACAGATTTAAGTTTAACTTTTAACAAAACGAGACAATCAAAGAGAGATGCCTGCGCCAGTGACCGCCCCCATACCCAAATCAGCTGTTCCGGACAAGTGATGCCAAAAATCAATAGGCATTAGCAGATAGGGCATCCGGATTTGCACAACACACAACTTTTCTCAACACAGATGACCGGTTTCACTATCCTTCAATGCATCTCCTGCGCGTTCTTAGCTAGTCAGATCAACGAAAAAACTGGTTTGGTTGCGAACTTAACAGAAAGGGTTGCTTTACGTTTCGATTTACATTTCGGGGTGCGTTCTATTTTATTTTAGATGTTGTTTAGTATTGTTTGGTATGTGGATTGATGCTATGCGAGCATGGCATGGCTATGGCACCCGCGCGCAGCCACAGTCGTTGGTGGAGTCGGACTGGCGCGGCAGAGGCGCGGGGCGCGGGGCGCGGCCGGGGGCGGGGCGAGGCGGGCCCGAGCGGAATGCTATTGTAGGCGAAGCAAACTTGCCCGCCACTTTTTTTCTCAATTCTGGTCAAACAAGTTTCGTATACAAGTTGTATAATACAACCTGCATTTAAGGATTCCGCCATTCTTCCACCAGCAAACAACGGTCTCTCTGACTGAACGGAGAGTGCAAGGTTTCGCTGAAATTTCAAGGTCCCTTTGAATTTGAACCCACCAAAACACAACTTCGACTGAGTTCGCAACAAAGTTTTAAGACAGGAACACAAAGACCGAATGTTAAGTAAGTGCTTAGGCAACACTAATGAGAACAAGTTAATAAGCAACAACTCTCAATCATGAAGCGACCATTTTTTTCAAGACACGTTTCTTTCTTCTAAGTTTTGTTTCTTTACATAATAGACGTTAACTGATATTGAATGTAGTTTCTAATAAAAACTACTTATTTATAAAAATATTACGCATTTTGAATTAAAAAAAGTTTTATTTAGCTAATTACATGGAAATACAGGAAAACAAATATGTACCCAGGTAGGTATCAAATCACGCTCGTCCAGTTAGCTTGTAAGTAAGTCAAAATTCGTAATCATTGCTAACATCGACAATTCGTGTGTCCACTTAAAGATGGGGTGTATGTATGCTTCATTCACCCCCGAATACAGAAACGCTAATCAAAGTTTGAGACCTGCTTAACATTTAATTATTGTCAAAATTGACGTTTTTCCATACAAATTCTGACAGGTACTGTCCACTTAACTTGATAAGCAGTCCCCAAAATTTGAGTAGCGGTTCTGTATTCGGGGGTCAAACATTTAAATATAGGAAACGAAAAGCTCGCAATTCGTATCTCAAGTCTTATCTAAGTCACCTATTTATCTTATCATACGGAGTACCTTGGGGTGGCGAAGGTGAGTGTTGACATGTTGTGAAGGGATCCCGTAAACCTACACTTGTAAAAAATGTAAAGGGAGGAAAATACCTGACTGAGTTTCTTGCGCGTTCTTCTCAGAACAACTCGATTGCTAAAGCAAAAGCTATAGTTTATGACGTCATGCTTCTTGGTCTCATGGTTATTCGCACCAAATGTACCTAAACTATCAGCGATAGCTTTGAACGAAATATTTGTATGAAAGATTTTGTATGAATTTGGCACAAAATCCGTACCGCCTCAAAATTCAGGATGGCTGCTATAGCCGTAAGCAGTACATTGCTATATAGCTATCATCAGCAATAGAGTTAGGCGGTAGGCCCCCAGGGCCTCCTGGTAGCTTACGAATGGATGGCGTAAGTAGATTGTTCGTTAGATATTCAAAACTTGTGTGTCCGTCTTGGACGCATGGGTTTTCGGTATCTAGCGTCTTCATAAGTGTATTGTAATCATACCAGATGTGAATAAACGAATTTTGACTTTGACTTGGGTCACACGTTCCTCTCTTTCTTCGCTCTCTGTCTCAGTATGGACCCGGCACCCGCACTCTATAGAATGCTAAGAGTCTCATCTGGCAAACGTAAAAGGAAATTCTTAATTGATCCGTAAAACTTAACCTCAGTCTTCATTTACTACGACATCTAACAACATTTTTGCCAACCATCCTTAAAAATACATGATTTTAATCATGTCTGAAATCCTGAATGTCTAGACTATACCAAATCCTTCTGGACTAGACAGGCCTTTTAACTTTTCTGTCACTGCACCCCTTTTAAACTTCCTCTTACGAATTCATTCCTTATTTTATCCTATCTCGTTTTACTACACATCCATTTCAACTTTCTATTACCTGCTGCATACAATTTTCTTTTATACGAATAGGTGCACAATAAAATTGACAACAATTAAAACTATCGTCAGATATTTTAAAAAGTGTATGCAATATGAAAATTATAACAATAAGGTACGAAAAATTAAATTGTACAATTCATTCACACACGACTCAAATGAGAATGAGAATAATAAATGTCTTCTTACTGGCGACATCACACAGAGCGAAATTATAAATAGTGTATGGAGCGAAACACATGCTGGGATGTAAAACCATTCTTTAATTATACAAATACACATTACATTGGTCCATTTTACGTTTCTGTTAATGAAACTAACTTTTATTTTGTTACCAGACTTTATTCAATATATAGTTGCATAAAATGTGACGAATGACGACGTTTACCTTATGCTTGGAATTATAACGAGAAAATATTCAATTTGTGCTACTTTTGCAAGTAAGTCCGTCAGTTTTGTTTCGTTACTCAGTAGGCGGTTATTTAGAAACTAACTCTAAAATTCTACTAGCCATACACTCCCTTTTTATTCATATCATCCACCACACCGTAAAGGTGATAGCGATGAATGAATGTATAGAAAAGAGACGGAACGGACCATGTCGAGAGACCGATGAACGGAGAGAGTGATTGGAATCACAACATTCCAATCCATACTGCTCAAAGTTTTGGCTTAGGTTTTACAGCCGGCCACGTGCCTGACACTAACCCTCTTTGGGTATGCTGTTGTTGGTGGTTTGCCCTCCACTATTCGAGTGCCCCAAGGTACTTATTATATTAGTCTACACCGGGCAATCTCCCTTAGTCGACTTTTACTACACCCATTGGATTGATCGGGGCTGGCCTAAAAATCTATTTAAACCATGTAACTACTATTACTACCGATTTAAACACCACTAACAGCCGTACTCAGATACGTGACTTTAAATTAAAGAGTTCATTAACGTGCTAGTCTAGATTTAAATGTTTTTTTTTATTAAGTTCTCATTAACGCTCTGAGTGCGGCTGTATGTAAGACGCGATTTTTACGTTTACATTATCAGAATCAAGCCCCTGATAATCTACTTCAAACTAGAAGAGTTTGTTTTAAATTATTATATTGAAATGCAAAACTTGAAACTTCGCCGAAAAAAATCTATTTAGGCATTCCTCGACGCAGTGTGGAATTCCAATATTCAAGGTTAGAAGGGAACTTCTAAAACATTCGAGTTACGATAAACGAACTTCCTAAGGTCGGATGAAGTCGGCTTGAGCAGAGACAAGCTTATCACCCGGCGCGAGCGAGCGAGCGAGACGCACAGATGTATATTTTATTTATTGCCATATCAAGTTACACCGTGTGGGCGCTGGATCATGGCAGTGTGAGAGGGACGAGTATAGTTATAGTGCTCCCCTTGACCCCATCAGCGGTAGATGCCTGTTGATCAGATTTTTTGAGAATCATTGAAAAAAAAAGGTCCTTTGCTGAACGGCTGATTGGAATTATTGGGTTATCAGTCTAGCCATCGGGATGAGAATTTTCCCTCTTTGAATCCTTAATGGCGAAGTAAATTGGCTGGGAACATCCCGAACTAGTTAATGAAAGAGTTGCTTGAATACCTTAATTAGTGGTAGGTGAATTACTACTATTTACCAGCAAGAGAGGTGGGACTCAGTAGGATACCGATACTTAGTAGTATTTAAATCCGCAGTCGTAACGTCTTCAGAGCTCGTGGAGGACGCATTTGTTTTGGCTGAGATACTTGTTTCCTGTGACTTTTGCGAGGCTGATGATTAACGAACTATAAGGGCAGTTCTATTTTAATACAGTACATTTGTCGGATAATTTTCATGAACTGAGAGTTTCATATAGACGCAGAGTGGAAATGCGATTTTTACACTTTATAATAACAAGACGCAGACTATAGTTACACTAAAATCTCTATGTTGCATATAAAAATAACTACTCTTACACTATTGCAAAGTCTACATCAAGGTGAGAGATATTGTCATGAATGTGTACTCAACTCAAACTAAAACTTTACTAAGCTTCAACGCTAGTCACTCTCTCGATACGGCCCAAAACTTCTAGTTTAAAGTTTGTTTTGAAATGTAATGTTGTATATTCTGCGACATTAATCCTCTAATGGTACATAAGAGACTTAAATTGAATATGAAGCACGTGAAAAGAATGAAGATTCTATTAAGAAATAGCAATTTCTACAAAAGAAGAAGAGAGAGCAGAGAGCTCTCAGGATATCTGAGGTCGCGTCGGTGCAATATGCTCTCATATAGATCAGACGTCATCTAGCCATCCAATCGTATCATCCATCACACTGGAAGGTGCAAGTGATGAAGGAATGTGTAGAAAAGTGATGGATTGGATCGAGAGACCAATCCATCATAGCGTTTCAGATGACAACATTCAAATCCATATAGCTCCAGGTTTCGGCTTAAACTTTACAGCCGACCTCCCGCCTGACACTGACACCAATCCTCTTTGGGTATGCTGTTTTGGTGTTTTCCCTCCACACCATTCGGGTGATTGATGGTATACATGGGGCGGTATCCCTTAGGTGATTTCTACGACACCCCTGGAGTGTGTTGAGGCTAGATACGCTCACAGACCAAAGCGATGTGATGCTCAAAATGGAGTAGCAATAATAGTTCATAAAAATTACTCTGTCAGCTTAAATGCTAAAATGTTGTAAGACTTGATTGATTCTTTGGAGTTTTGCTCTTAAAATCATTGAAGATCAATAAAATAATTAAAGCTTAAGCTCAAGCAAAAATATACCTTCTTGATGAATAAAATACATCATCTTTAATTGCAAGGAAATAGATGGAGGCACTAAAACGAATTCAGTTCGTTAAAAGTTTAAAAGTTCTACAGGTAGACCAGAAAGAGAAAAATGTCTTCACAACTATAAACCTACTGTATGTAGTAGGTAAATGCAAATCTACCTAGTAAGTAGATATATATTGCATAAGCTATTATATATCAGATAGTAGAAGCAAAGTTAATACAATTAAAATTTTATGGCACAATTCCTAATACTCCAATACAGAATCCCGTATGTGCAATATTATCCGCAAATAAGTTACAGCTGATTACGATGCGGCTTGGGAGATAATGTTATTTGAAGAAAGCTGAATCTTTTCCAGAGATTTCAATTAACACCTACCTGTAATAAGGAATATTGGACATTCAGTTAGTCTAATGCAAGTTCAATAAAATTAACGAGCCGACCGCCCCATGTAAGTATTTCAACTGCTAAAGGTTAACGCTCATTAGACCCACCCGGCACCCGACCCGCACCGCCTCGCCTTGCGCAGTTAGTATTATTAACGCCTTCGAATCGCCTCTGTCGTAAGAGTCTATGCGCGGTCACCGCGGGGACAAATGATGCAAGGCGAAGTGTTATTTCCAGGCTTTCTTTCTAACGTGTCGGAAGTATGGTGTTTGCTTTCAAAATGGATAAAGAAAGACCTATCGATAAAGTTCGCTGCTCCAATATCTCTCTACCTCTTAACAGTGTTTTGGCTCGGGATTTAGTTGGAGTTAGAGCGAGAGGAAAATATTTTGTTTTCCCAGAGGAGATTTCGTCCAAGTCCCGTGCTACTGGACTGGTCGGGTGCCGGGTGGGTCTGATGAGCGTTAACCTTAAACATAGAACTACACAACCGGTTATTTAGTTGGAAAGAATGGCTTGTCAACAGGGCGTACGTGGAATTCTGTACAGGGAGACTTGTAGGAGAATCTGTGAACGGCGTATGCGTGTTATTTTATTTGTGTACAGTCAACAGCACGTGACCGACGATATGACGAAGGTCGCGGGAAGCCGCTGGATGCGGGCAGCGCAGGGCCGATCGATTTGGAGACCTTCAGGGAGGCATATGCCCAACAGTGGGCGTCTCTCGGCTGACTGACTGACTGAACAGCACGTGAGTACTTACCATAATGTTCCAATTTTTCCCTATTGAATTTTGTGCTAAGTAGCTAAGGTTGAGCGATGGGAGATGTTTGACAGCTTTGTATTGTATAGTCTATTCTAACGACTGTACCAGTCGTTATTAAAATTTTAATTGGCAGGACAGTACTTATGGATAACAGCAGTTAGTATGCTAGCTTAAATATTTGTGAAGCGTTAGTTAAACGCGTATGTTTCATAGGACAGATAAGTTAACTATTAGATATATTTTGTTTCACATACAACGCTGAGTATTACGTGGGAATTTTGTCTTTATCACCATAGCACTGTGAAACCGAAAAAATATTAAACTAGGTATCCGTATTCTCTACTGTTTCAAGGGAATCTGAAGAAATATGAGGAATAATTGAGATTTGTTGCCAATTGAAATCGTGGATAACTATTAAAGACTAGCTAAGCATAACTGAACTATATTTACATATACTTCATTTAGCATTTGAAATAGTATATTATCAGTACCTAATTTTAATAAAAGTTTAGTTAACTGTATTAATAATTCGTTTATTATTGAATTATTTTATGGTATTGATTTGATGAGTTTGCTGAAATTATTTAAAAAGAACATGGCACGTGTGAAGCTTTTTTGATAATTAACGGTATTTTATTAGCGTGAATAGACAAGAATCGCAAATACATTAATTAATCAGATAAGTAATCTAGACCTAGAAGTTTGAAAGTCTGTCGTTTCAAAGCAGAAGCTAAACGTATTTGTCATGTTCTAAGTGTTACTAAGACATTTACTGGAACATTGGAAGTGCATTAAGGGTAATTCATATTACTAAGACGCGTCCCAATGTATACGAGCAAGTGAGTTTCTTCGAAACGATCAACGCACACATGCGAATATTTCTTTTTAGTAGTGCCATTATTTTTTTACAGCTTACCCGAAGCAAACCGCTTAGACCTAAAATATCCTGGAACAATTATAAAATATAAAACAACGAAGGGACCGTTAAGTGTAAAAATTGTTACTCAATAATTACCTATTGTTACTTACGTCTAATTAAGAGACAACATCGTCTATTAATGTTTCAACTGTTGGGGCGTTTCCGTCGAATAAAATAATAGTTGCAGCAACAGACAAATTATAATTTGGACCGTTTTCGGATATTCTTTCAGTCAGTAGAACCTTAAAAGTAGCGATCTCAAAACAAGAAACGAGACTAGAGACTTATCACTTTCCACGTTGTATCAAAATCCAGAATGCTGATGCTAAGCTAATAACAACAAGTCATAATTATTTGCTTCCGATTTTGGAGCTTCTATAACTTCTTCAGAAGGTTAAAGAAATAGTTTATAAAAAAATCAATGAGACATTCGCCTGAAAGTTCATTTATTTTGTAACGAATTTGTCATAAATGAATTACCAGAAATCATAAAGCCATATTTAGTTGGTAGATTAGAGTAAATATTATTCCTACTAGTTTATAAGGGGAAGAGAAGGAAAATAGCTTGATGCTTTATACATTATGGCTTATTGATAAAGAAACTACATTTAAGACGACACACTTTCGATAGAATAATATCGCAATAATACAGCAATAATATAACCATGAATTTATTGTATTTACTGTTATAATATTTAAGCCTCTTGAATCATAATTAATTTCAACCAGCTCAATAATTGATCGATCGAGTGAAATGTGTTTTCCAGGGGTAATTTGTATGAAACCATGTTCAGGAACACCAAAAATGAATTTAAAAAAACGCACATAAGTTGCGCTTCATTACAAAAACATTACGTCTTCAAACGGAATATTACTTCACAATGGATGACTCAACGTTATTCAACTGCGGTCAAATATAATAACAATTCTGGAAGTGCTCGGAAGCGTTACTTACCTCCCGGGATTTTCGCTGGGAGATCTATTGAAAAATGATCCTTGCACCCTTAGCAATAAGAGCGGCGGTTTGGTTTCTGTATTGGTGGCAATGAGCACAATGAATGGCGGATTGATGGCTATTGAAGAAGACAAAGAGGAGACAAATCAAAGAAGGGCGTCAAAGGGGCTTAAGGGACACGGGCGCTTATTCTTGCGGACGGAATTCCCCTTCGACAATGTTTCGCAGTAATTCCTATTGTGTCAACTAGAACAACGCCTTATTTGGTTCTGGGTTCTGACAACCACCAGATCTTACTTTAAGTCCCTAATACATTTATGTGTATTACGTATTTCTTAACGAAACTGTTACAGCTTTTGTGTTGTCGTTTACTACTTCATACCTTTAAATCTTTCGTGTAAAGAAGCCTTATAGCGCCAACGCATAATATGATTTATGGAAATTCTTTCAGCTTCAAAATTTATTTCAAATATTATTATTATTATTATTAAGCCTCTTTATTTCCTTTAACTAAATTTCATGATTCATTTAACAATTATTAATTATACATGCATTTTATATAACATTATTCAATTTTACAAAATAAGTTTCAAATAAATTATTAATATTTAAAGGCATGCAATATAATTAAAGGACCCCTCTGCGGGTAAAGGCCTCCTCCATTTTACTCCATATCTTTCTATCTTTTGCCTTGGTGATCCATTCATTTCCAACAGTCTTTTTAATTTCCTCTATCCATCTTTCTTTTGGTCTCCCTCTGCTCCTCTTATTATTTCAAATATAGTATACTTAAATTGCGGCGTACATATATGGTAAGTTAATCCCACGATCGCATTTGCTTTTTCAACTGGTTCCACTCACGAAAACGCCTTGGGCCAATAGGGTTGATATGCGGATCATGGTATATTATTAAGGATGAATCCAGAATAAGGGGAAGATAAAATTGACAGAATAAAGAAAATTAAGCGTTAATTTATAAAATCAATCAATATTAATTAAATATGACATAGACTCACACCACACTCATCATCTAGTCCAAAGTAAGCAGCTTAAGCGTTTGTGTTAAAGGCACTAGACGACGGAATATGCTTAATAATTAAACATATATACTGAAACCAAACTCGTAAACATGTAAACACAAATGTCCGTGTTAATCATACAAATATTTGCCCCTAATTGGGATTCGAACCAAAGATTCTTGGCCGACAGCCATCGATGTGACCATTCCACCAAACCGGCCGTCAGCTGTATACTTAGCCCCGAATACAGAAACGCTACTCAAATTTTGAGCACTCCTTTAAAAGTTAAGTGGACAATAACTGTCAGAATTTATATGGAAAAACGTCAATTTTGACTTTAATGTTAAGCAGGACTCAAACTTTGAGTAGCGTTTCTGTATTCGGAGGTTAAAATTTTTTAGGCTTAAGTATATTATTTTAATGCGAAATCAGCTGCAGCGTTGCTAGTGTTAGGAACGCTGCGGTCACCACAGTCACCAGTGCCAATGTTACCGTGCCCATAACATAAGAATAGCCCCGCTTCCTTTTCTTTTATTTCACGAGCTATAAAGTTGGTGAAATCTGGGTGTTAGTACACCTCAGCCTGCTCCTTCGGGGATAAACTGACGTAGCTTACTAACTGTGCCTATTTAAGCATATTTCTAATTCTTAGCCCCTTACGCCCCATAAGTATTCATGGGCGTAAGGGGCTAAGAATATTAACAAACTAATATTAACTAAAGTAAACTTATATTTTATCACTCATGTTTTCTTTACTCTTTACTCATGTTGAAGTTAAATAATATAATATTTAGATACTTAACCGTTTGAAGACTCAAAACTAAACTCAACTGTTAACAGTCAAGCTATTCCCGAATAAACGACAAAAAGGATCAGCTAATGCCATTAACGAATCGGTAAGTATCGTAATTAAAGCTGCATCACTATTGCGAGAACCTGTGTCGCGTGGCGGGAGAGGAATCGATTCTCCGCACGGGCGACGTTGCCGCTCCGCTCGTGTTTTGTTTGGGTTGCCTGCAGCGGCAACCGCGCCCGCCGCCTAACGTCACACTCGCTCAAAACTCACTCGCGTAAAAACTTTCGATAGTTTCGATAGAGCTAACTCTTTGGGAAACATGGGGTGAGTAATAGTTGGGGACTGTAAAAATATTCATTGTTTATTGAGTTAATAAGTTATAATATTCAACGGTTTACTAGGTAGGTATATAATATTATTGATTTGTTATTTTTATTTGAACATTATATAAATGTTAGATAAACATTTTTATTACAAAGAAAAATAGGGTCGAAAAGTTTCAAAAATCATAGAGTCCATCGTATTATGGCCGAGTTTAAGAGACCATTTTGTTTCCGACTGACCAGATCACATTTAAGAGTTCCCATAATTTATTGATTATCTATCTCCCTATATTCTTCCATCCACAGGGAAGGCCCATGCCCCAGCAGTGGGGACATTAAAGGGCTGGTGATGATGATGATGATTTATTTACGAAATTTTCTTTTTTTTTTAGTATATTGTATATTGATTAGTTTCTTTAATTAGTTGTTTTTCTTTCATAATAGCGTTAGAAGACTATCTTTGGTTAGGGTGCAAAGGGGGCGCAGGTTAGGTTAGACTTGCGTTGCGCTTGCGAGTCTTGCGACCACAGATATTATCTGTGCCTCGACCCATACGCCCGAGCCGAGCGAGCGGAGCGAGCGTGCCGCGGCAGCGGCCGGCGAAGCGCCAGAAACGACTTTTCTCGCATTTTACTGAAGGACTGTTACAAGTATTTTGTGATTGTTGGTGTGATATGTATAAGCATCGCCTTTACGACACCCAGCCCAAGTGATTGATTACTCTAGACTAGACCTACCTATATTTCATGGCAAAGTAAAAAGTAAAACTACAAAATTGTAAATAAACATAATAAATTGGACCAATTTCCATGTAAACAGTAGGTATAGTTCCCGGTATAGTTTAAGTTGAACCAAAATGACAAATGTCTGCGCCTGAAATGAACTAAATTTTGAACGCGCAGAAGCGTACCCCCATTGAACTACTATTACAAATAACTCAATGGATACCCCTAAATTTCTGTTTCTACGGTTACAGACACACGTCGCACCTCTTACAGAACCTCAGTTAATAGGTGGCTGAAAACATTTCACTGCGCTGCACATAGGACTTTATAAACATAGCAACTTATGTGCCGAGTATTGTATGTGGTTTGGCGTGCTACTTAAATGAGACGATCCATTTTCTTATACCTAGATCATTTATATATTCAACAATAGAATAGATAACAACAGATATTCACACACAGAAACTTATTTCAAAGGTCGGTCTAACCGCTAGCCAGCAATGTTTTCCAGCCAACCTTCTAGTCGTTCAGCGCGATGACCTAATCGTGGTACAAGTTGCAATTTACAAGCGTAAGCCTTTGCATGTAGCGTTGCAGTGCTTTCTCATTGCTGATGTGTGTGTGTGTGGATGAGACGGAACGTCCGTTCGTTCAGTCAGTTGGTTACATTGGCTAGGCTATGCTTGGTCCAGTCCAGTCTCGAGCGAACGCCTGCCTGAATCACTTGTGTCAACTACGACCACAGATATATTGATATATCTGTGACTACGACGCTTGCTCGAGTCCGCAAAGTACCGTCAACATGTCAACCGAAAAAAAACGAAAAGTGATTAAAAGTCAGGTGAGTTATTTATTAAGCCTTTTTTTACATTTTTCGAACGATTTTTGATGAGCCACTAGACCACAGGAGCGGTTTAAAATATTTTATTGAAATAGCTATTTACATCTAGCTATCCAGAAACTGAAAAACAGAATCTGACAAAAAAAACACAATTTTCTTTCTTTTTTTAGGGTCGAGCCATAATCGCGAGCGTGTACAAATTTCTTCAAGAAGAATACGATTTTATGAAGCTAGCTAACCACGACCATTGCGATCTCAGTCCTTTGGCTAAAATAACACAAAGAACGGCTTTAGCGACAGGCGTCAGCGAACGTACTGTTTCTAAAATATTACACGAAAAAAAACAATCGGGGGCATTTGAGCAAGAGGATGAGGATCCCGCGGAAATCGATGCACCTAGACAACGTAAAAGACTCAAAAAAGACATCGCTAATATCGACACCAAAACAATTCGAGAAACTATTCAAAATTACCATAAAGAACACGGATTCACTCCGACTTTAGAAAAACTAAAGGCGGAAATCGGATTCAATGGCTGCCTGAACACTTTACGGAGTCTCCTCCTAAAAATGGGTTATAAGTGGAAGAAAAATAGCAGAAACCGAAAGGCTCTTGCTCTGGAACCTACATGTGAAAGTACTGACACTTTGAGATTGCCTGATCACAAGAAGACAACTGACTTTGACCACAATGTGAACACCGTTATAAAAACGGAGTTTTCGGATGATATCGACATAGATGAAACTTGGAACTCTGTTGTAAAAGTGGAAGAAGAGTAATAAATATATCGGTCGGTTCCCAGTACGATATTGTGATAAATGAGGAAACCAGTGTCAGTGAAAATGAAGAGATTGAAGAGAGACACAACACTTCATAAGAATAAATTGAAACTTCAAAATTTTGCTTATTTTTTTAACAACATATCTACTATCGCCTAAATCTTAATGCGATAAGTAACACATACTATAGTACATTTAACAGATCTTAAAATCGCTATTCTTATGAATTTATTCAGTGAAATAATGGTTTACTTAACATACATACCTCCATAAATAGCGCCAATTTATTGATAGAGGTGTATTGATTACCATCCATATTTAGTAATATAGGTCCCATGTAATAGACTTCGTGTCTATTGCCATCTACCGGATCAGATTAATGCAGTAACAGTATTACTAGTTGCTCATACGACAGCCACGCTCTGGAGAAATTGGAGGTGGTGACATGTGTATTCTTCTCTGGCTTCAATGCCGTCGTCATAAGGCAAAACAGAATGCAACGTTAAGTACCTACACTCTGTTTAAAACCATACTTAGGTACACAATTTAAATTAAAAACATGTTTCCGCTGACCGTACATCAACGATTACGCGCGCACACATTCAAAGGCTGTGCGCAATCGTGTGTACCGTGACTGTGTAATTTTGCAAACTGTTTCTGAGTGAGTACCGTCACTACACGAGCAAAGAAACCGTTTCTATACTCTGTGCTATCACTGAGAGCTCCCCATCCACTAACGCAAACAGAGATAACGAGCATATTTATTTATTATTTACCAATTAATTAGCAAATAAGGTGTTCACAATCATAAAAATGAACTAGCTATTACATACTATGAGTACTAATCTTGAAGCTGCAATCTCCCCCTCCTTAGACCTAGGTACCAGCCCGGCTAGCACGATCACCGAAACACGATATGTTATAGCCATTTATCACTCTGAACTGTCAAAACTTCATAGATTTTTGACAGTTCAAAGCGTAAATGGCTTTAATGGCGATGCAAAGATTCTAGCTAGCGCCTCTAGCGTCAAAATTGTGAACCTGTCTAACTGCCGCACTCAGAGACGTCAAATAACGTAAATATGTACTTAACGTCAAAAAATGACAATTCAAAGCTATTCTTGCCGGGTCTATGGTCCAGAATTGAATGAAAATTTTTGACATTTAATAATCATTAAAGTTAATTAACGTCTCTGAGTGCGCAAGTTAGACAAGTTCTAAATTTTGCCGCTAGAGGCGCGCGGGTATTCTTTGCATCGCCAATCATATCGTGTTTCGGTGGTCATGCTAGCCGGGCTGAATACCAGGGATACAATTTGAAAATGCGGTGTTAGGTATTGAGTAACAACGACTGAGAGCGGACAATGTTATTAGAAGAAGAAGAAGAATTATATAATTAATACGTTAGGTTGGACCGGAACAAGGTTTTAGCGCGGGAGATTGCAGGAAGAGCCGTGCGGGGAGGGGAGGTAACGTAATAAATAAACAAAGTAAGAATTGTAATGAAACGAAGTAAACTTTTAATAATCTGCCGTTTATGTTTACTTATTATGAAGTATTAGAAGTAGGTACCGTTTCAGTATTTCTTCGGGCTTTTCGATCTGAAAGAAAATTTATCAGCCCTGATAAAAAATCAATTTCAATAGATGACAGCAAATTTTAAGTAAATCAAGATTACACAATTCGACTAGGTAAGTATGTATATTAAACTAAATTAATTTTGGGAATATATTTTTCGTATTATAAAGAAACCGAGAGCAGCGCCATCTGTGCACATTAAGCAGAACTAGCTTGTGTCATTTTACAATTTAGCACTTTTTACCAACCAGGAGCTCTAGGTACTAGGTACCTAGGTAGGTAGGAACCTACCTACCAGGCATTCATAGGTATCTACCTAGGTAGGTACATATATACATGGCCATATCTAGAAAACTACCTACCTAGGTAGGTAGGTGGTTTTCTAGATATGGCCATGTGGTACCAATCTGTAGTTGCCCTGTGCTGACGGCAGAGAGAGACCTTTGTATTAATTAAATTACTTTTATGTCGAACACAAATTATGTCGATTAACATTTCTCAGTTGAGTCAAATTCTTGTCAAAGTCAAATCTTGAAATTTATAATGCTATAAGCGACATCTAGAATACCACATAAGAAACTTTTGAAGCAGACTGTATACTCCGTGCTTTAGACTGCTTTTGAAATCACTGCCAATGTGCTAGCTTTATTCTAATTTCGTGATTTTTTGACCCTCCCCCATTCCTGTCACAGTTGACCACATTTGTGAGACCGTCCCTCCGGATAGTGCGACGTCACGTCACATATTTAGCAAATTTACCTATAGAAATTGAGACGAAACAGCATTCCATGGATTCACCATGCGCGTGTTGGGTCATTGGGTCTTGTTAGATTTTGAAATGTGACGTCACGAAACTTAGGGACTTCTGCCACCCCTTGTCACGCAAAGTCACACTTCATTGACAAAACGTGTGACGTACAGTAGTCAGTACCTACGTCACATTTTAAGGAATGACAGGCCACTGAATGCTTTTTTAATGAGTTGATTATTTTGTGTACTTAGGATATTTTTATCTACTACTCACTCGTCCCGACTATACCTACATATAATAAAATTCCTAATACATAGTCATTTGCCGTTCTTACTACTATAGTCTTAAATTTTCAGATTATGTAGGATGGGCAGAACATTCAAACAAACTTATGCACTAATTAATTATGCACTAATTAATATGTTTTTTAAATATTATTATGTTAGCTAGGTCGGCAGTAAAACTTAATGCAAAACCTTGAACAGTGATTGCGATGACTTCTATATTCCAATTCATGGAACGTAGTCATCGCTCATTCCCTCTTACCACTCATTGGTGTTTGGACATCCTATTAAATCAATTTTCTATGTTCCATTCATTCATCACGTTTTCGGTGTGATGGGTCATCATCATCACCAGCCTTTTAATGCCTGCTGAGGCACAACAGGCCTTCCCATATGGATGGAAGAATATAGAGATAATGGACCATAACCCACAACGCTGGCCCAGTGCGGGTTGGTGGGTGTTAGTGATGGATGATATGAATCAAATCTCCATTGGTTACTATTATCCAGGTTCATTCCTCGGCTTACCACTAACAGACAAAGGTCTTTGGAAACAGGGGGCCTACTATAATTCAACGAAAATGGAAACTACAGCCGATATTTCTTTATATTCTTTATCGGACCGAAACTTCGTTCGAACCAACGCTTGAAACCAACAACCTACTTGAAAATATAGAAAAATTTTAGTTGGTTGACAACCGCCAACAAATATTGGTACAATACCGTTATTTTACATTGATCAAGCTAAACGGAGTTTCTGCTGATAAAAAGGGACCGTTATTGCTCACGCATTTATCGGATGATTCATACCTACTGGCGAAAAATCTCGTACATCCAAGGAACCTAGAAGATGTCGGATTTCAGGATCTGGTGAACGAGCTCAACAAGCATTTCTCCCCAAAGCGATGTACATTCGCGGATCGCGAAAAATTTTTCGAGGCGAAGAGGGCAGAGGGGGAAAGCGTTGAGGAATGGGCGGTGAGGATTAGAGGGGTTTCAGTGCACTGTGATTTTGGTAGTGCGCTAGATATGCTCCTTACGAACCGTTTTGTGCTGGGAATGAATGTTGGACCCGAACGGGACCGCCTGTACGAACAGGATGCTACCACCCTCACATTCGCTAAGGCAATAGAGATTGCTCAGCAAGCTGCATGTGCGCGTGCAGCAAGGGCTGCAGCAATGATGCCGGTGCGCATCAAGGAGGAGCCGGTGTACCATGTCGGCAGCCAGGGCGTCGCGGCAGGGCAAGGCAAGGCCGCGCGGAAGTGTTCAGTGTGCGTGTGTGGTGTAAAGGGCCATCTAAAAAAAATGTGCAGTGAAAAAGTGAATTCTCGTTTGCATAATTTGAATACGGATTTAGAAGCTCCCACTGAAAATGAATGTAAAAACTGCAAAGAGTGTGAAATTTTCAGTATGAGGTATGTCCAATATTCTCCAATATTATTGTCTGTTTATGTTAATAATATTAAAATGGAAATGGAACTAGATTCGGGCTCGGGAACAACAGTAATTTCTAAAGAACTATATTGTAACAAATTTTCTTCCATTCTTTTAAAAAAAATGTAATATGAAAATGTGTCTTTATAATGGTCACAAATTATCCCCATTAGGTTATTTTGAAACACAAATGCATTATCTAAACGCATGTAATAAAATGAAAATTTTTGTTATAGAAAATGGGGGTCCGCCATTATTAGGACGAGATTTTATGTCAAAATTTAACTTATGTATCACGTCGATGAGTAATAAATTAATGTATTCCGAACCCGAACAGTGTCCGATGGAGGTGCGGAAATTGTTAAGTGAATATGAGAATTTATTTAACGGTGAATTAGGAAAATTTAACAAATTTGAAATCGAGCTACATTTAAAAGAGGGAGTTGAACCAAAATTTTTTAAGCCGCGATCTGTACCTTTTGCATTAAAAGACCGAGTTAAGGAGGAAATAGATAGGCTAGTAAGTCTAGGTATTCTAGTGCCCGTAAGTTACTCTAAGTACGCGACACCTATCGTCCCAGTCTTAAAAGAGAACGGCAAGGTAAAGATTGCGGGTGATTTTTCTGTAACGCTAAATAAGGATATGTATATTGATAAATATCCGATGCCCCGTATAGAAGAAGTGTTCGCTAAATTAGGAAAGGGAGAACATTATACAAAAATTGATTTATCTAACGCATACAATCAATTTGTGCTCAATTCTCACTCCCAGGAACTAACTACAATCAATACTCAATATGGTTTATTTAAATATACGCGGTTGGTCTACGGCTTGGCGAACGGACCCGCCATTTTCCAAAGAGCTATGGAATCACTGCTGACAGGTATCGATGGCGTCTCGTGTTGGCTCGACGACATTTGTATAACCGGAAATACAAAGGAAATCCATATCCAAAGACTTCTAGAAGTATTGAGAAGACTAAACGACGCAGGTCTAAAACTTCAAAAAGAAAAGTGTTCTTTTTTTCAAAATTCCGTGACGTATTTAGACTACGTAATTGACAAGAATGGTTTAAAAGCATGCCCACGTAAAATTGAAGCTATCCTGAAAGCGCCTCGGCCCGTTAATTTAAAGGAAGTAAAACGTTTTTTAGGTGTGGTCAATTACTATCGTAACTTCGTGCCTAATACGTCATCACAGTTAGGTCCATTGCATGAACTATTACGCTTAGGGGCGCGCTGGAAATGGGGTGAGCGACAGGAGCAGGCGTTTCTGAGTATCAAACGTGAATTAGCATCCGAACGTATACTAGCACATTTTGATTCAAACGCACAGCTGATATTAGCAGTAGACGCGAGCCCTATCGGTCTCGGGGCGGTTTTGTCTCAGGTAGATAGTAAGAATAAAACTGAACGTCCACTAGCATTCGCGTCACGAACGTTATCTCAGAGTGAAAAGAATTACAGCCAGATACAAAAAGAGGCAACTGCGATTATATTCGGCATTAAACACTTTCACCAATATTTATATGGCCAACAAGTACCTTTTATATTGAGAACTGACCATCGTCCATTACTGTCAATATTCGGTAACAAAAAGGGCGTTCCGATTATGACAGCCTCTAGGCTACAAAGATATGCATTATTATTATCAGCATACAATTATTCAATTGAATACATAAACAGCGAAAAGAACGTGATAGCTGATTATTTCTCGCGATCGGTGGCTTACTCGGACGATGACTCATTGCCTACGAGCAATGGGGCGCGAGCAGATGTCTCCGCGGGCGCTCGCGTCGGTGTCCCTGCTACGGCCGCGCGGACGGGTGACGACTGTTCATATTTAAAATTCTTAGATGCGAATATCGCTCCGGTCACGTTCGAAGACATAAAAGCTGCAACTGCTAAAGATATCACATTACAGACCGTGCTAAAGTATATGCATAGTGGATGGCCACGTAAAATTGAATGTCCTTTAATTAAGCCTTATTTCCTATGCAAAACAGATTTAGAAAGTGATAATGGATGCCTATTTCGAGGTCACAGAGTGGTCATACCTACTATCTATCGTGATAAGTTATTGAATGAGTTACATGCAGGACATTTTGGCATTGTAAAAACAAAATGTATCGCTCGTTCGAAGTTATGGTGGCCTTCGCTAGATAGGGAAATCGAACGTTTTATAGGGTCGTGTAACGCGTGCTGTAGTGTCCAGGCTGCTCCGGCGCGTGCCAGCCCGGCGCCCTGGCCCCGCCCCGCCGGCCCGTGGCAACGTGTGCACATTGACTACATGTCCATAGCCAACCGGGATTATCTTATAGTGATTGATGCGTTTAGTAAATGGCTAGAATGTATTCACATGAACTGCGGCACCTCCACTCGTTCACTAGTGAATAAATTGAAGGAATTGTTTTCTCGATTTGGTATTCCACACCTTATTGTATCCGACAATGATATAAAAATTAATTCCAATGAATTCAATATTTTTTGTGTCACGAACGGAATTAGGCATGTGACGTCACCCATTTATCACCCGGCCAGTAATGGCCAAGCTGAAAACTCTGTAAAAACTTGTAAAAAGATGATAAAATGTTTATTGACTGACAGAGTACCTAAACAATTTATTGATGAAAAATTGTTGGGGTTTTTATTCGAGTACCGTAATACTGCACATTGTAGAACAGGTGTTTCTCCGGCGAAACTCATGTATGGCCGCGATTTAAGATCCAGGCTAGATTTGATCATGCCTAACCCCCATATTGATCGCATGAATGAAGATGCGCGAAATGGACAGAATAAATGTCGGAATTTCGATATAGGGGATAAAGTTTGGTTAAAATGGTTTATAGCTAGAAAAGATGTTTGGACATTAGGGACCATTAAGAAACTGTTAGGAAATCGAATGTACGAGATTATGGTAAATGAGTATAATTGTAACTGTAAGCGCCACATAGATCAAATTAGAAAATATACTGGTAACGAGATATATAGTTATAATAGTAATAAGAATGTAAATGTAGACGAGTCGCTATTGTCACCACGACAGCAACAGCCGCTCTCACCTCGGCCTTCTCCACCACATCCACACTTGATAGACGAAGACAATATTAGTGAAAATGTGGAAAGGGGAGACGGGGGAGAAGAAGAGTGGGCTGATGCCGAAATTCACGACTCCCTAGCTAGCTCGGCACCGGATGATCGCTGCGACGATGTCCCGAGCGTGCCTGTCGCATGTCCGCCCGCTGATCTTGGTGGTGAACAAACCATGGAATCAAGCGGGCCGTCATACGGCCGTTATGCATTAAGACCTAGGCCTAGGCCTACTAAAACAACTTTTTATTAAATATTGTTTATGTTATCCCCAGGGCTTCTAATTAGCACTGGAGGAGTGTGGTGTATGTGCGTGTGTGCGTGCGTCGCGCACGCACTATCTCTCTCTGCGAACGAACGCTTCGCCAGTAATAAACGGACCTCTGCTCAGAACTGTTGTTTCATTGCTGCTATAAGCAATCGGCTGAAATAAAACCAATAAGTAACACTTTTCCATTATTTATTGTATATCCCAATACAATTTCGAGATGTCCTCCATTTTGCGTCTATCGAATGAATGATGTCCAGTATGAATGTAGCTACGAATTAAGATGCTTCAGATCGATCAAGGGCGCTTGCGCAGCAACTTCATTTCAATTGAACTCATTCACCGCCTTCTCAATCTTCCGACAGCAAATGGCGCCAACACAGACTATAATTCATTACATTGACTATCCGTCAATACACCAACTGTTTACATTATAAAGGTCTATATTTAATAATCTAACATTCGGCCTTTCCTGACTACAAGTTTGTCCTCAAACTTAATCGTAGAAGTGCTATCATTTTAAATCATAACTTCTTACTTCTTCTTTTATTGTTTATGTTGTTTCAATTAACGTTTTTCTTTCTTTCTTACAATAAAATGTCCTCTTTTTAACAATCTCTGCAACTTAAATTCATCACAATCATTTGACCATCTCTTCCAATGGATCTATCATTACTTGCTGAAATAAAATGTTCTCTATTTAACAATCTCTGCAACTTAAATTCATCACAATCATTTGACCATCTCTTCCGACGGATCTATCATTACTTGCTGAAATAAAATGTTCTCTATTTAACAATCTCTGCAACTTAAATTCATCACAATCATTTGACCATCTCTTCCGACGGATCTATCATTACTTGCTGAAATAAAATGTTCTCTATTTAACAATCTCTGCAACTTAAATTCATCACAATCATTTGACCATCTCTTCCGACGGATCTATCATTACTTGCTGAAATAAAATGTTCTCTATTTAACAATCTCTGCAACTTAAATTCATCACAATCATTTGACCATCTCTTCCGACGGATCTATCATTACTTGCTGAAATAAAATGTTCTCTATTTAACAATCTCTGCAACTTAAATTCATCACAATCATTTGACCATCTCTTCCGACGGATCTATCATTCACTTCCTGAAATAAAATGTTCTATCCTGAAATAAAATATTCTCTCGATATTCAATGAACACAATCATTTCAAGTTAAAGAGACTCAGTCATCTCTTAAGCTTAAAATCGACTCAATCATTTGAATAGGATGAACTTGTTAGTGATGTTAATAAATAAATAAATTAAATAAATAAATATCTCTCTCGGTGGTTCTATCGACACCAAATCACTTTAGTCGATTGAGTGGTTCTATCGACACTCGTAATCAACTACATAATGGGTGGTTCTATCGACACCAAATCACTTTAGTCGATTGAGTGGTTCCATCGACACTCGTAATCAACTACATAATGGGTGGTTCTATCGACACCAAATCACTTTAGTCGATTGAGTGGTTCCATCGACACTCGTAATCAACTACATAATAGGTGGTTCTATCGACACCAAATCACTTTAGTCGATTGAGTGGATCCATCGACACTCTTAATCAACTTTATTCAATAAAATTCTCTCTTAATATTCAATGAACGCAGTCATTCTAAGTTTAAGAGACTCAACCATCTCTTAAGCCCGAAATCAACACATTCATTTGAACATCTCTCTCGACGGATCTATCGACACTCCTAATCAGTTACATAATAGGTGGATCTATCGACACCCAAACAGAGTCGATTGAGTGGATCTATCGACACTCTTAATCAACTTCATTCAATAAAATTCTCTCTTGATATTCAATGAACGCAATCCTTCTAAGTTTAAGAGACACAACCGTCTCTTAAGCCCAAAACCAACACATTCATTTGAACATCGCTCTCGACGGTTCATCGACGTCGTTTACTTACTTTGTAGACAAATAGGTGGATCTATCGACACCCAAGACCTAGGAGTGGATCTATCGACACTCATCAACTACATACAACTACATAATAGGTGGATCTATCGACACCCCAAATAAATTAAATTAAACATATAATCAGACGTCTACCACATGTATAATAAAAGCTGTTGTTACCAAGTATTTAGTTCGTCTGCGTTATGATTTGAATGGCCGGCCATGATACTTTTGACAATTCAAATTTATTTTTATTTTATCTTTACTTATTATTATTTTTATTTTTTTTTTTATATAGGGACTCGACTGATTTAATAAATTTATCTAATTATTTCATGATAATTATTATTCTTGTGAATAATTACTATGTGTAGCCGTCGGCCGTCCGTAACAAAAATGAGTCCCTTTATTTTATTAAATAAAGTCCCAAAATTATAACTATATCGAAACAAGGTTGGTAATTTCTTTCAACATCTTGACTTGACTGCGTGTCGCATAGCACTTCTGGGCGGCATCATTACCATCCTGCTCTATGCTATGCAAACCTCATCACTTAATTTCATGCATGGCTTTCCACGTCATAGGCAAATCACTATCTCAATCAATTCATTACTATTACAGATATATGTAAGTATTGTTTATACTCATAGATTTATTATAACATTATTGGACAACTATATGAACTATACAATTGGCGGACTTAATGCCATATGGCATTCTCTACCAGCCAATCAGTAGGGTGTGTTAGAGATAATAAAGAGGCAAAGCTTAATTAGCTACATATTTAATAAAATACATAAATGAGGTATAACGTAAACACATACACACATAAATATATAAATACATAATAATAAATAAATAACTATTTCCTATGGCATTATATTGAATATAAAACGAGAGACATCAACTCAATCAGACTTGAGATAATGTTCACGTATTAGTCTTTTGGAAGCAACCTTTTCCCAATATCAATCACTTGTCTTTAACATTATTAAACATAATACATACATACATAAATCACGCCTACATCCCAGAAGAGGTAGGCAGAGGCGAGCCAGCACCAATTAGACATAATACATAACTAAGTTATCGATTTTTATATTTTCGGTTCTTCATATAACTGCCCTTATCTCGCTTTCAAGGGGTCGGCAGAACCTGTCTTCTTCTTCCGCTCTTTTTTATTATTCTCCATTCCGTATACTCCTTTATACAATCCATTCATCTCTTCTTTGATCTTCCTCTACTTCTGCGTCCTTCCACATTCATATATAATATTATTCTGCCAACATGGCTTTCATCACTTCTCATAACCTTACTAACCAATCCAAGTCCATTATTTTGGGGTCTCTTAGTCACTGGCGCGATTTTTAAAGTTTCTTATAACCCGCATCTTATCTTTACATGTCACAGCCCCCACGTTCACCTTGACATTCGCACTTCCGTTACACGCACTCGTTTTATTTTTATTAATCTTCTCAATTGTTTAACATGTTTCTTGATCCCTAATATCCTTCAATATAATAATATCTTGTTCAAACTACCCTGTAATTAATAGTAGTAACTCCATGGGTGTTAGTTTAATGATAATGAACAGTTGTTTTAATACCTAATCGAATGTCCGGTAAATAGACGTCCTAAGTCTTTAAAAATTATCACTATCCATTTTTAAAATGACTGTTCATAATTTTGTTTTTATTTTTATATTAATAAACTTATTAAATGTTGTCCATGACCTCCTGTTTTGCCCTACTAAAATGCCCTCTGAATTGTTATAGCTAATGCTAATTAATTGGATTGACATTATGAATGTAGGTTGTGTTCCTCTTTTTGGTTTGTTTTCTTTGTTATTCCTGACATTCAAATAAACATTGGGTATTCATTTTATTTGTATCTTAACGTGTGTTCTGTGGTTTTATGTTACTCATTTTATCTAATTTTATTTAATTGTGCAAATTATTACATTTTATGTTTTAATTTAACAATTTATATATGGCAAAGGAATAATGTCTGCTCAAGTTATCGATAGATCGTGAACGTGCATGTGAAATACTTATAGGATACCATGTTTGATCACAAGTGACTGTACATAATATGTTTTCAACTTTTCCTTGTAAAGCTTGTTGCTCTTGTCAGTAATCAGTAGATGGTGACCCCAACAAATTAAAATAAAATGTTTTCAAATACTAAATACTATAATGTCTTCAAACTCGGTACTGGGTAAGGCCGCCCAATGTAAGTATTTCGTAAAATAATCTATATTATTAAAATATAAGTACTGCCGTGTTTGTAAGTGGGAAAGGTCCTAAAGGCATGTATTGTATGAAAAAGTACAGCTAGTTTAAATTTGATATTCTAAATGGATCGTTGTTATTCATTTATTTCATAGTGGCAAACAACAGTCAAAAAATTGAGAATGTTAATAGGTATGCCAGATCGCTTATTAGTTTGTTACAGTAAAGCTATACATACAAGCTTATACACTACAAATACACTAGTTTTGTTGTAGTCAAAAATACCCATTAGTTTTGATTTTACATGCATTTACACTTACGATAAATATCAAGGCCCGTTAACATTCACATGACGACATGTGACATCATTTTACAACGCTCAGCAAGTTTACTTCTTCAGATCGGAAACTAAGTAATTCTTCCACCATTATTGTTATTTATTGTTATTATAATAATTATTATATTATTGTATTATTTATATATATTTTTTTTTAAACCTACTAGCACTTTGATAAAAGATTACATAAATTTCATTACTATTAGCACATAATAATATACCTATTATTATACAATTTTGACACATACGGGACAAAAGCATATTTTGAGACATTTTTATTGGAAGGTTACAACCAAATTGATATCGCATAATTGGTTACCAAAAAAAATTAGGAAAGTATTTGTTCGCCCTTTTAGAACAGATATTCGAATTGTTTTCCATAAAATTACAAAGATTTACACATTATACTATCGGTTTTGGGAATTTATAGCTAAGATGTCCATCCATTATAATTTACAACAAATAACATTATCGTATGGTTTACTTATATGTATGTTTTATTACAATTTCTATAATTTTAGCCTACTAATTTCGACGAATTCTGTTTTAACTACTGTTCGGTAAATTATGTTTTGTTCTCTTTAAAAATAGTAAAGTTGTAATAATTATCCAGGACGTACTCTTTCATTGAACCCCTCGGTCAACTACTCCGCTTAATTATCTATTTTGTAATAACTGGAGCGGTATGTTTATGCTCTAAGACGAATGCGGCAGACTATATCTGCTGAAATCGTACTAGTTCCATACCATGGTTACGTTCCCTCCGTTCTTAGCTATGGACTGATCTTAAGGGGAGTCTCTGTTGACATAGAAAGGGCATTCAAACTGCAAAGAAACGTATTCGAGCTATATTCGATGCATGGGTGTTAGACAGCTGCAAACCATTATTCATCAAATCAAACTTCCTTTCACTACCTTGCACATACGTACATACGAGACATATGCGTCTTTGTCTCTCTCAAAATCTCACTTCATCTACTACAACCATTATTCGAACGTATCGCACAGACCTCTTGGAGCGTAATATGTCTATATGCTACATCAACCTCCGAGTCGTACATACATCTACCAAAGGAGTGTATACAATATGAGCATCATAATATATAATAGGCTTCCTGAAAGCCTAAAGTTACTGGAAGGTATAGGATTTAAGAATAACAAAATGTCTGACGTAAAATTGCTTTTACACCCTAAACGAATACATTGATAGCAAAGAATAAGGTTGATTATGACAATCATATCTTGCATAATGTTACAAAAATTAAGATTGATAACTACATATTTATTGAGATATTTATAGTTGTGATAATTTTTAAATTGTCATCGTTGGGGCTTTGATAATTTTATTCTAAAGCTGTGTTATGTTTATTATTGACATTGACATTACGTGCTGTGAAAATGTTATTATATAATTGTGTTTTTTTTTTTTTGTTTCATTGATATCGACATGTATAATTTTTAACTTGATTCTTCTATTAAACTTCTTTTATTTTTATAGAAGGCGTACCCTGATAGCAGGTTTTGGCATTACCAACAAGTTTCAGTGGAGCATAGTGTATTGCTTGTTCTTTAAGAGATCAGGTCAGCGTTGACAGAATTAGGAAAAATTATGTCAAGGTCTTTGTTTTGAAGAATCTCGTTAAATTCTCAAAAACTTTATTGAGTATTACCTGGATTAATTATACAGTTAGGACATAACGGTGTTGTCAATATTAGAAATAACGTGATTGGCAGCGTTTAGTTTGTGAGATTGAAGATCATGAAACAATTCAGAAGCTCATGCACCACCAACATCCATTCCTTTCACTGCATACAATTCGTTATCCAAAAAAAAACAGTCTCTCACACACAATGTCATCACTAAATCCCCTATTCCCATTTCGAGAATTATTAGCAGTCACATCAATCTTCGGCGCCGGGTACGAATTCGGCCACGCCGCTCAGCAGGTCTCTGTCTGGTCTCACTGGGACAGACGCTCCGTGGTGTTTATTAGCTCTCTCCGTTTGTCACTGTGATCCTCCTCTATGTCTCTGGAACTTGAAATGAAAAGCCTCTATGTAAAAGGTCTAGATTAAAAATTACAAGGAGTCGGTCCGAAAGAATCAAGTGAAATATTAAAGTAAGCACACAGATTTAATCCAACTGTATATTTGTTTTGGTTAAAATAACTAGAGGAAGCAACATTTACCACTTTCAATATTCCTCTTTTTTTTTTTGTGTGTTAATTAAACTATAGTTCAACTGTCATTTGGAAATAAAGTAGATACATAATTATTATTTCGTTTATATCCTAATTATTCTGCGACTTTTCATCATAAGATATCCCAGCAATCATTAATTAAAGAAAATGTTAAACTGACTTTTATGTTTACTAGTTCACTAACTTTCAATGTTACAGTTATAGGCATTTCGCTTAAGTAAGTTAAGTGATATTTGAATAACTACGCCAGTAAAATTCATAATGCAATTTAATTTTCATTTTTGAAGAAAATTACAACTTTAAAGTCTTGGCCGAATGCGTTTTAGGCCTTAGTTTTCTAGTTCATGTAATTTTATAGCAGCTGAAACTGTAAACGACATGGAGAGTGTTTTTATTAACAAATATAAGACACTCTTTTTTGTAAGTAAAAAAAATACATAACTAAAGACATGGCTGTATGAGCCAAATCCCCTTGCCTTCCCTAAAAAAAAGGAAGAATTAAAACAATAACATGTAAACAACATTGATGGACTATTTCTTTTTAAATTTTGTTACATTTCACTAACTCCACGGATTTGTAACAATAGTTGTCAATTCAAAATAAATTATTATTTTTTTCACCTAACAATTTCCGCAGCATTGTAATTTTAAACTTGTATGAAAAATGTGTTTATCACTCACTAGCTATGTTTCATTGCGAAATCTGTATTTCGCCTTATTAAAATAAATAAATATACATATTAACCTTCTACTGTTATTAACTGGATGTTTCTTAAGTATCAACAATTGATTTGCGAAGACTTACTAAGACGGAAAAAAAAAGTACGTCACCTGTGTTCTTTTTCTTCCAATAACTGGGCGTACGGCTACAAAAATGGTATATTTTTGTATTATCCCACTTCTGATATAAGCAATCGGCTGAAATAAAACCAATAAGTAACACTTTTCCATTATTTATTGTATATCCCAATACAATTTCGAGATGTCCTCCATTTTGCGTCTATCGAATGAATGATGTCCAGTATGAATGTAGCTACGAATTAAGATGCTTCAGATCGATCAAGGGCGCTTGCGCAGCAACTTCATTTCAATTGAACTCATTCACCGCCTTCTCAATCTTCCGACAGCAAATGGCGCCAACACAGACTATAATTCATTACATTGACTATCCGTCAATACACCAACTGTTTACATTATAAAGGTCTATATTTAATAATCTAACACTGCGAACATACCAGTATACCTAATCGTAGCATGACAGTACTCTTAAAATGAGCATCCGAACATTATTAGAGTAGGGTCAGTTCCAAAGTTTCGTTTTATTCTCGTTCGATTGACAAGTTTCGTTCGGAGAATTATAGTAGGCCCCCGTTCACAATAAAACGCACAATTTTGTCCACATTTTATTTAGAGTTATCGGTATAAAATATAGATATAAAACAGCACAGTCGTAATTAAATTAAAATATATCAATATAAAACACGTCAACAGTTAAAAATAATAATTTACTTTGAGAATACGATTTGTGAGAAGGTCGCTTGAAGCCCTCTCCGATTCTTATTTCGACTAATTAATATAATATTAAGTACATATATGTATGTTAGACATGGAAACGGGCTTCAAGCGTTATAAGTAGTTTTTTCTAGAAACCTCTAAACATAGATTTTATTTAATTTAAATTAACATTTACTGTGATTGATGTGATGGTTCGAAACGTGGTTCAAAGATTGGGTTAGAACCACAATGAAGCATTACTAGCCGTTTGATGACGAGGCGTGATAACAAATGGTATTTGGTGAAACTCTATTCGTACCATCATTTTTTTACGAATAGAGTTACAAGTGTACTATCCTACTACGTGTACATCGAATTTTTGTCTGGTTGGCCAGTCTGAATGTTGAAAGGTACTCTATGAATTTTAAGCCATTACGACAAGCAAGAATGCATAATGGCTTAAAGCTATAGCCAATCTGATCCAACAGAAATGTTCATAAGTTTTTTAGTGTCATTATAATTGAGTCTAACACATGACAAACAGTAAAACTTCAAAAAAAAAAATAGAAGGACTCGAGGTTCGTAGTTTTAATGCCCTGTTTCCATCACTTCTAAGTTTTCGTTCTTTTATTGAAACTCTTTCTTTATATATTAATTTTTTATATAGGTACAACATGTAACAGAAAGGCACAGGGCTTCGGGGATATAGGCGTGATTTATGTATGTATGTAACAGAAATAACTGACGTGAATATGATTGGTTTTTCAAAACATTCTACTGTCTACCGATAGAAATGATCGAACCAGGGCTAGAGGAGCATGAGATAGATTGTCGTGGATATCTGTTTTTAACATCAATGCATTACAATTATTAATGATACACCGTCTTATCCTATACACTAATTAATGTATTACTTATATATTGTTTTGGCGACAAATACACATACAAAGCGGCAGCGGAATGTATGCTATACAATTATAATAAAACTAGGAAATAGAACCTAACTTAAACAATTTTGTACACCAAGAGACGACTGAGATATACAGACTTTTTACGATTTACGATAGTAATATATCTACATCAATCTTGTTTTAAAAAGTAAAGATTTAAACAGAGTCAAACCATTATGGTCTACCTACATCTACATTAATTTTTCATCTGTCCGCTGTTGCACCTCTTATTTCTGATTTGGTTTAGATTTTCTATTATAACGGAATACAATATTATCTGCATAATGTTTATAATTATATTACCTATATGTCAATTCCATCACAAATGTCCATTCTTTGTAAGATCGGATGCATATTGTTAAAATATGCGACGAAAAAAGGTAAAATTTAGTTGTAATGTTTCAGACCACGATCCTTAGATATACGCTTGATTATTAAAGATTGCGTTAGAAAAATTATTCTTTAAATTTGTATTTAAAAAATAAAAAATTTATTTGATTTTGAATGTTATATTTTTTGTATTGTATTTCCTATTATGTCAATTACATTTTTGACTCTCAATCTTTTAAAATACACACTACATACTTTTTAGGCTTATATCAGTGTTATGTATGTAGCTTACCAAGCGTAGTAAGGTTCGGGCCCAAATTAGTACAAATCGTACAAAGTGTAAAAGAAAAATCACTCAATTTACAAAAGTCAAAAAACAAAACCCATCTCTCTGGTGGTTTCACCACCGACCTTTGGCACGGCAATTCATTACATGAAAATTTTCATTATCAACGTAATAATATAAAATTTAAACATTACAACAATATAAATTCGGCTGTTCTCAATTAAAAATGCTAATAAGCATTGTCAGTCATCATTTCAAAGGACATAACGTGTCACTTCATGTTAATTGGGGAATTGTGCGTCTCATTATAATTGGCCGAATTACGTATCTGTGTCATTTAAATCTAAATAAGGAATATGGGTTTTCACTTCCAAGTGTTCCCAGACTGGATTTATTTCAATAATTTTTATTATACAATCTTTTAAAATTCTAATTTTTAATTAGATTACAAGTCTTACTTCCGTGTAATAAGTATGAGATTTAAATTTAATTGTTTCTTAAAGTCTACAGCTTTCAAAAATTCTTTGTTGAATACATAGAGAAAGAGGAGTCATGAAACAAAAATGAGTTTGACAGCTTCCCCCTTTCATCAATCGGGACCTTTCTCTTATAGGGATCCCCAATTAACGTGACCAAGTTTATTTTGGCATCATTCCAAATTAACATAATGACCAAGCTTTCTTAAGACTATGATCAAATTAACATAACAAATTATACTAATTTCTTAAACTACCACAAACAGAAACACGCTACAATATGGAATATTTGAATAAACACCCATTTTAACATCGACAATCACCATTACAACATGCAGTGTCTTCTTTATATTAACAAATAATTATGTGGTTTAGTATTCACCGGTCTGAAATAGTATTTTTTTCTTTTCCTAATTTCTTTATTTTTCAATGGTAACATCGAATGATAGAGCGGGTTCCTCCCATTAAACATAAAAAGAGGAGTCCAACCCTTTAATTCATGTATGCCTTGAATTAAAAATAAAGAACATTTTAACATTTTTGATACAGATAAATTTAGATGCAGTTAGTTACGTTCGAAATAGACGTAGTTGGGTGATATTGATTGTCTCATACACATTAAACACCTTGAGGGTCCAACAAACGTCAGATAGAATTGCACCAAACCAGAGTTGCATTTGGCAAAATCAGTTTCGATGTGATGGCGACTACAGCAAACTTTTCTTTTTCCATGACAACAAGCCCTCTTAAACTTAGTACACAGTAAATGAAACTTTTCACAATCCACAGACATCTCTATGGGCGTGTTTTAAATATTAATGGTCCAAACTTTGGACCCAAGATGACAAACAAAATCGTAACGTCACTATAATGTTGCAAAAACCATGTGCTGATAGTTCGAAAGTACCAACAAATGATTATCCCTTTGAAAAATTACTTTAGAACACTCTTCTCAGTCTCTTAGGATTAATTCCAATATTTCTCCAAAGTTTAAATGCAGATATCCGAACATACTGTGTCCAAACAAAAATGCAAGTAAAGCATTATTAATTAAGATAAAGTTAACCTACACAGATATTATTATTATAATAATTTAAATATTATGACACACGGACATACAGTTTTGCATTATATCGAATAATTTAGGAAACTGCCTAAAGTTTTAAAATTACTTAAGTTTTGCTCACTAATTAATGTCATTGGAATTTCCCAGTCTAGTGGATTTTATCAAGCTCCAATGCAATTAGTGACCAAACCTTAAGTAAAATGTAACGCCAATATAGAACTGTATGAAGATTACACAACTATTAAAACATCGATAGACAACATCTATTACGTACTATTGTTAAATGTTTAACTACTTAATTAAAATTAAGTTTTTACGTAGCTCGAAAGACCTGCGCCGACCTCCACAGCTGTTTGGCGATGAGACACCACAATGATGGGCAAAAATTATGAATCTCCATTTCAAGATTATTTAATCATCAGTATAGTAGAGAATAAAATAACTTCAAACCCTTTATAAATGCTGTTCAGAGTGACATCTAGCGGACGCCTTTAGAACTACCCAAAACTCGTTTGAAGTTGGGAAATGTAAGTAATGAAGTCAGAAGACAATCTCAAGTGATTTTCATTTAAATGTTTTATTAAGAACCCTCAATGCTTCGATATTTTTCATTTTCATAGAAAAGTCACATTAAATAAGCTCGTGTATTAAAATAACGTTCATTGATTGAATAATAAAGGTGTTAAATTAACATTATAAAAGGGTAGGTTATAAAATATTTCATAATTGAAACTCCAATAGTATATGTATAATATCAATAGTTAAAATTAAAATAGTGTTACACACATTAATACAATATTTTACCTGGGGCTGTTTTAAGCAAATAAGATTATTATGCGACGTTGTAATAAATACAATTTTTATTCTCAACGGACGGCAAGGTTTTAATTTAAGTTTTTAAAATGAATTTAAGACGAATTTTTTTAATAGTTTCTGTTTAATTTTCCTCTCGATTGATATATCGGATATTTTTATTATTTTTATTTTAAAGTGGTCCGTAAATATTTGACAAATCCAACATTATGTTCAAATATTCAAATAAAATATAAACGGGGACTTTAAATTGTAAATATTTCAAAAATATATTAAAATAACATCATAAAATTTGATTATCTTAACTTATGGGTGAGATGACTTAGAAAACGGTTTATAGAAAATATTTGAGATGTGCAACTTTGTAAAAAAGGAGTAATGGTTTATGGATTAGGGTCTAATCAAAATGATATGTAACCAACTGTACCTACCATAGACATAAAATCATGTACAATAAAATGGATGCTGTATTGACTTTGTGATATGGAGTCGCCTTTACCAAAAAATGTATGACCATTCTTAGATTTAGCTTTTCATTCACGTAAAGAAGTAGATATGATTTTCAGTGTGAGAGTGTCAAGTTATTAGCTAAAGACAATAAGTACCTGATTTTAACTATGATGGAAAAATGGAACTAAGTTTTCTTGACACAATATTTTTTTTCACAATATACAAAATATCCCAATACCAACGCCTTGCAGTTTCTTAACAGCAATGTTTCTTAACAGTGGTACTACTTATCACTCGCCGTTTCATAAAGGAGTTACACTGTATAACTCCTTTGTACAACTTATACAGCCGCTTATCGATTTATCCAATAGCCATGCTAGAAGTTCGTGATTTTTTTCCGCATAGATGCTCTACAAGACACAACCATTTCATTCATTAAATATTAATAGCAAATCCATATCACAAACACTTTTTTAATGAATCATGTTACGTACATCGTAAATCACATTCAAAAACCGAACGGGAATATTCTTAAGAATAAGTATAATTATATTTAAAACCAGTCACCATTGTGACGATCACACGTATCGCACGCTCACCACCACTCATTTTCGAAGATACTGCGGCGGCCCATACACAACCAAAAGTATAATTAAAGACAATTAATAAACAATATTTACAGATGCCTAATCAAAATTATAACTCTAAAATACTACCTACTGACTAAAACATTAGTCGTTTTAAAAAAAAGATTATAACCGAATTATCTTAATGGCGGGAAGTACTATTCTGAAAGGTTCTATTCAAAAAGATCCGTTATTAAATGACATCTTTTTTTTATTACTAACACGGCAAAGGGGACATAATATTAACAATATTTCGAAAGTTTCCTGACAGTTTTTCTGAATACGGATTGCAATATGTAGTATAATACCTCTATTAATTAAGTACGTTCATACAGTCAACAGCTGCGTCAAGCTACCATAAAATGTTAAATTTCCTGTATCGATTTTGTGCTTTACTTCTAACAGGTTAAGGTTCATAATCGATTAAATAAATTTGACAGTTTTGGGTAATCTGAATTGCCGTTGATCGTACAGTCAAGTGTCAGCAGCGGAAAAAAAGATTGATCTAACGGTTGTCTTCATGACAGGCGTCGAAGTGTTAAGTTTAGGTCAAATGTAGTTATAAATTGGCGCTATTCGACACACATTGAGAATAATCGCTTTACAATTACGACGGAGTATCGCTCCTATGGTATCTACTACATTTTAAACACACAATACATCGCTCATTTGATACAAGAGGGACGCAACTCAAAATATGGGGCAAAGGGGCATGTACGTACACCAAATATCCGCAATCAACAAAGTTTAATTTATGTTTTAAAAATGAATTTTAAACACGTAGGTAAGTGCCGGGTTATGCAGCATATCCGTTTTTGGCCATCTTCCCCTGTTTAGAAATGAACTGTTTTTGATTCGGGTCCCTCTTAGATTCAACAAGCGAATCGGAGATTTCGCGACGCGTATCCAATTAAAGCAAGAATTGCAAATGGCCGCCGCCGGGACGTAAAATGGCGACACGACGAACGCACAATTTTAATACTACTGCCCCCGTATCACGGGACGTGGAGAAAGTCTCCTCGGGGAAAAGCAAATATTTTCCCCTCGCTCTAATTCCCACTAAATCCCGAGACAAAACACTGGCAAGTGGTGGAGAGAGATTTTGTCCATGTCCCGTGCTAGGCCTACTGGGTTCCTAGCCAAGTGGCAAACGCTAAAACGTTTCTATCGAACGAATGTCAATTTTTGACAGCATTTTTTTTAAATTTCCTCTTTTTAGGGAAGGCAAAGGGATTGAGCACATACAGCCGTGTCTTTATATTTGTTTTTCTTGAATTTTACATTAAAATACGGGTGTCACGGATTCTAACGCACCTAGGGAGTGCTTGGCGCGAATTGAATAGAATCCTGAACGTCAAACACACCACAACACTAATTTTTAATGATTCCGCACACTTGAACATCAACACAATTGCTTATTGTGCATCGAAATAACACCACACAAAGTCCCTTCTAAAAACAAATTCAGAAGTATCGAAACAAAATTTGACTGACACTATTGAAAGCGCGGCAAATACTCCCCGATAATTACTCTTACATTTGACACGACTGGCGCCATGTTGTTGCCTCCGCAAACGTCACTTGCACACATTCCCATTCCATTCGTTCGACTACACCTTTTAGATCAGCCACTTGTCTACGCCCATATAATACAGCAACACGACGAACGCATAATTCAAGTAAACAATCTAAGTGCTACTGGTCGGTTTGTCTTAAGTTAGGCGTCGCTCGCGGCCGACGGTTGCTTCACGAGATCGAAATCGCGACCCACGCTGGCCTGCGTTTTGAGCTTCGGCTTGTCTAGTGCGTGTGCGTGCGCGTGCGCGTGCGCCTGCGTGTGCGTGTGCGGCGTGTGCGTGTTTGCGTGTCCGCTCTCGACCACGCTCACGCCGTGCTTGTGTGCGTGCGTCTCCGCTTCCTCCTCCTCCTCGTCGAACTTGCGGTTGTACCAGTGCAGGCATATGCATCTGTGGAGAGAGAAATTGGACAGTTGAGTACCTATGCATTGCAAAAACCTATATTTCCATGTAAAATAAAATATGCAAGACATGGCTTAAAGGACATGTTTCCAAGCCAGAAATATTGCAAAAAATATATATAAAGTCGGCATTCATATACATTTATTACTATTCCACTATGTGTAATAAAATAAGTCTTAATATTAGGGGGGTACAGTACGTTTGTGGACCCTGTTTGGGCACAGCAAATTAGAAGTGAGGAGAAACACCTTTTTTAATCTGAATTTTATACATATATACATACATAAATCACGCCTATAAGGAAGAGTTAAGAAAAGAAGGAGGATCCCCGAAGGAGTAGGCAGAGGTGAATTAGCACCCACTTTTCGTCAATAAGGTTATGTCCCATGTAAAAGGTGGCAAGCCTATTGTCATCTCTGGCAAGTAAATCGCAGTATATTGCCCGGTTTTATAAGAGGAACACTGATGGCCATTACTCATTATCATGGTCCTTATTAACCTTATGCCTGTATAAATACTTAAAAGAAAAAAATAAAGAAACATAAAACGCTGTAGGCATTTCACAATTCCACTCGTTTAATTAATAGGACGTTGGACGTACGACAGCAAGCACGAAAGATCTCATTAAAATGAATGCGAATCCCAATATTTAGGGGATGATTTGCTAAAAGCTCTCTGCCCCAAGATGTCCACTTTAAACAAAAGGCTTCTCAGTTAGGGGCCGGACTGGATTGGGGTAACGGGAATCGCTAATTAGCAGGCAACTTTCTGAGCCGTTAATTGGGTCGTGGGATGTGACGTGTTGCTTCAACTTCACAATCTACAGTGGGTTCACAGTTATTTTACCTCTGACACTTCTCATCATCCTGCTCTAACATTAATGGAAATATCATATTAGTATCCTTCTCTTACCTAAAACGTAAATGGAAACGTCAGAGGTAAAATAACTGTGGACGCACTGTATTTTCAGTTAAATTTCAGCAAGTTGCCTGTCATACGTTGTTAAAAGGTTTGACGAATGTTAAATCCGATATAGGTATAGGTATACCTAGAACATGTAACTGAAATAACGCACACCCTAAATACTACCCGTGCTAACGTAGTCAAATAAATACTATGGTGGTATTAAAAAAAAAAAATTGTATAAATGCGGTGTGGTGATGTCAGAGTAGAATACAATTGTCATCACCCCAAATTTCTCCCGTGGGTATCGTACAAGGCGACTAAGGATAAATCAGTTATGAGGAACGGGCAGCAGCGTTCCTCTTATACCACCTAGCGATAGCAATGTACTGCGACTTTTGTGCCCGATATATGGCAATGGGCTCGCTACCTATTACATGGGACCTAACATAATTGGCGAAATGTGGGTGCTAGTTCACCTCTGCCTGCCCCTTCGGGGATATAGGCGTGATTTATGTAAATATAATGTAAATGTAAATTGTTTATAAAAAATCCGCTATGCTAAATTGTTTGGTCTGTAAAGCAAAATGTATGGAAAATGGGAAAATTTATTTGAAAATTTTGAATTTTTTATATCATTATACATTTAATATGACTAAATTAAAATGGGTAGTGTTCGGATTGTGCGTTATTGTATTGTATATTTATCCCCGAAAGTAGGCACAGGTGTATTACCTACTTAATACCCAGATTTTGTCAACAATGTTAGCTCTCATTCATGTGGTAGACGGCGAGTCTATTGCCATCTATCAGGCACTTAAAACGCAGTATATTAAATTTTCAAAGTGGTATAACAGGTGGATGCCGTGCGGTGACAGTAGAGTGGAATACAATTGTCATCACCCCCAATCTGTGTGGGTGTCGTACAAGGCTACTAAGTTTCCCAAAGTGAAAAGTAAGTTAGTCCCTAAGGGTAGGCAGAGATAGCTCCTTTCCACTTGCCACGATCCTTACATAGGTACTTCTTTTGCTTCATCCAATCTCATTAATGATCTTCACGCATGCCTGTCGGTTTCGGGTATTCTTGATCTAACCGCCTAACTCGATTGCTAAAGCAAAAGCTATAGTTTATGACGTCATGCTGTCATTTCGCACCAAATGCACCTAAACCATCAGCGATAGCTTTGAACGAATGATCACCGAATGATTTTGTATGTACTTGGAAGAAAATCCGTACCGCCTTAAAATTCAAGATGGTTGCTAGATAAATTGATAGCCGTACGCAATGCATTGCTTTAAAGCTATCATCAGCAATCGAGTTAGGCGGTAGGCCCCCTGGCCCATAATAGTATACCCATAATGTAATACCCATAATGTAGGTATATCATTATATTAAACTTTTATTTGTGTACGTACACACGACATTCACGTCTCGCAGCGCTTCTCCTATTGTAGGTGGGCTGGAAGAGATTTCTTTTAGAAATAAGCCACACCTTTTGTACATTTTTTAATATAAATTGTTTTATTATTGTTTCTTTGTGTACAATAAATTATTAAATAAATAAATAAATAAATAAATAGACTTTCGATTTGATCAATAACAAAAAAAAACACAAAAACAAGACAAGATAACGCCGCCGTCCATTCCTCGTCTCTGTATAAACTCTTTATTTTTTCATTGGTTTTAAGCCCTGTTACAAATCACTTAAGATTTAAATTATGGTGGCAATATTTTACCACTGCCCGCCCTAAAAAGGATTTATTCTCACTCGCCCTGCATGACATTGTTTTAATGCCTCGAACTTGACCTTCCCAATCGCCGTTAGAGGTCGATATCTCTTTCCAGAAAAGCCCTAATCTAAAACTCTTCATCGGCCAATAACTTCCAAACGTTTCTTCGCTGAGGGGAGCTCTCAGGATAAAGGCTCTTGTGACGAGGGACCATCGACAGCCTCATTAATAATCGAGTAAGAACTTCCCGCCTGTGACCCACAGCCTTATTTGAAATTTAACTTCTATTAACTCGATTTTTTTAATGTTTTGGAAGTGGTTTTTTTTTTCACTCACACCTATCATCTAGCCCAAAGTAAGTAGCCTAAGCACTTGTGTTATGGATACTATATATCGGGCATATTTTTATTATCAAAATAATTAATGAATAAATGTTGAAAATATACTACATAAACATATACACAACCATGACTCGGAAACAAATATTTGTAATATTTGTGGTCATCACAAAATTTACCCCTACCAGGATTCGAACCCGGGACCTCTTGGCCAATACCCAGCGATCTGAGCATTCGACCAAAGCGGCCGTCAAACGACTGAATCTTACAGCGACCATCGATCGACCAGAATAGAAATTAACATACATACATACTAAATCACGCCTATATCCTCGAAGGTGTTGTTAAAAGGGTGCAGGGCCAGGAAGGAATGCACTTTTGTTCATTTCTATTTTCATTTTATTTGGAATTTAACTTCTATTAACTCGACTTAGTACTTGTCACTAATACTAAGTAAGTGCTTGTTCACGGCGAAAAAGAAAGACGCCGCCTGATTTTGCACAGTGTGCTTACACATGAGGACTTAGTGTTAGTGACAAGTACTAAGCGCTTAGCTACTAAGTTCGTGTAAACCGGCCATCAAACACGTAGATTTTCTGCTGTACTTGCTAAACATACAGTGTGATTGAAACGCCTGTCAAGAGGCTTGACCTGTGAGACAATGAGGTTGATACGCACTTGAAGTGATTTTAAATGTATGTATGGTACCCACTTTTCGCCAATTAAGTCAGGACCCATCTAATAGGCGTAGAGCCTATTGGCATCTATTAGGCACATAAAATCATAGTATATTGCTACGGGTCACGCTCGACCGGATGCGGACGCCTCTTGTCGTAAAAGTAGACTAATGTTAATTGCTCATTATAAACCAATGTGCACGTTGGAGAACCCAAATGGTGGAGGGCAAACCACCAACAACAGCATACCTAAAGAGTATGGTTAAGCCTCTTTCAATCACCCTGTTTAGCAAGCACAACAGAAAATCTACGCGATTGACGCGAAGCCGCTGGACCGTCTCGGAGGCGCTTTAACGTCTGTGCCGATATTTTACCAATTTATTCACGAATACTTTGTTTGTGTTACTTGTGGTAAACCGTATGTGTGTGGGTGAAAACGAAAGTTATTATGGTTAGCATACAAAAATAAAGAGAAATGTCCACAGACTGACTAGACACGGATACTACAGCAATGTTCATTACACAAGTAAAACTAACTCCACTCCTTGAATCGCAAGAACTGTAGGAAGCAGAAGTAAGTATTTAATAAAGTATTCCAATAAGAATTAGGTACCGAATTCATACGAGAACAGCCGCGTAAATTCGGTAGGTACAACATAAAACTTGGTCCTCCAGCCGGATCCAATAACTTTTATGCGTCCCACACAACCATCGTAGCCGGTACAAAATAATAAATGGCCGGTATCAATTACTTAGGGCACAGTTAACTGGCGGTCGATAGCCTGTGCCACCGGAGGCACATTCGCGGAACGCCGCCGCTAGTACAAAGGGCGTGATACCTTCGGCTCGCTTCAATTTGCTAAGTACACTCCTGTAAAAGGTTTATTTTCCGCCGCCATTTTATCAAAAAGCGTATCAAATTGCGTTTATCTTGCTTGCCCTGATGTTATATTAGTTGATATTATAAATGGAAGAGTATTGATTTATTAGATGGCAGGATGATGCCGTGTGGTGACGGCAAAGCAGAATACAATTGTCACCACCCCCATCTATCCCGTGGGTGTCATACAAGGCGACGAAGGGTTAAGACATGGTAAGGCATTAAGAAAGGGTTGGCAGCGATGAGTAATGGGCAGCAGTATTCCTTTTATACGACCTAGCTATGTATTGCGATTTCCGTGCCCGATATATGGCAATAGGTTCGCCACCTATAACATACATACATACATACATAAATCACGCCTATATCCCCGAAGGGGTAGGCGGAGGTGACTAGCACCCACGTTGCGCCAATTATGTTAGGTCCCATGTAATAGGTGGCGAGCCTATTGCCATTTATCGGGCACAAAAGTCGCAGTACTATTGTTAGGTGATATAAGAGGAACGCTGCTGCCCATTCCTCATCGCTGATTTATCCTTAGTCGCCTTGTACGACACCCACGGGAGAGATTTGGGGTGGTGACAATTGTATTCTACTCTGCCGTCACCACACGGTTGTAACATGGGACCCACATATTACATGTTATATATTACATTATTGAAGAAGCTGATGTGGAGCTCAATAGCGCGCTCTTATAGCGCGTTCGCTTCTATACCTACCTACATTTAATTGGTTAAGAAAATGAGTTTTTTTTAAAAGACCCCTGAATATGACTTATATAGATAATATTTATTTATAATATTTACAGGGGATCTTAATTCCGGTGGGCGAACCACTTAACACGGAGACGGTTAAAAGACACCATGTTGTAGTAGCCCCCCTTTGACTTTTACCTTAGCCCAGCACCCAGGAGTCCGGCGCCGACGAGCGCAGCCCCCGCCCCCATCAGGTAGTACCGGTGCTGCGCCGCCTCGGCACCCGGCGACAGCTGCACCAACCCCACCACCAGCACCACGATGCCGAGCAGAAGGGAACCCACCACCGCGTGCAGGGCCGCGACCTGCAACTAGCCATTCAATACCACGTGCTTAAGAGGGGACGCCAGCTGAGAGACATTTGGAAAATTGGTATTTGAACAAGTTCTGCCGCGCTTACGAAAAACGAATCATCTACCGTTTTACAACTTCTGAGTTTTTTTTCTTAGTAGTACTTTTGTATCTCGGAAACTAAGCTAGCTATTGATGTAAAAATTGGAATATTCAGTATATTGAAATGGTCTTTATGGGAAAGTTCTAGAGCTCGTTTTCCTAATTTCAAATAAGTAGATATATAACTCAATTCCGGTAAAAATCGTACCTACATACTTATGCGTTCTTCGTAAGTGCGGCAGTGTTGCTGTCTCGGTTTTTATGCGATAGGGACAACTACAGTTACCGCTGAATATTGCGAACAAAATTTGCAAAATTCGAGGTTTGGCTCTCGCTGATTTCCTCCCACAAAATTAGATGTATGTGTCGTGGCCAAATCGTAGAATTGATCACTGCATGATGTGGCCGACCATTTCATGAAATGGTTGCATTTCATGAAGTGGCCAGCTAAAACTGACCATATTGTTGAAACGTCATCGTTTGATGATTATGTCCATCCACGTTTGGCCTATCATTAATGTAGTTAATGTTTAGTATTTTTAAGTTGCGCTCGTTTTTTGAGTGACTTAAAACGTACAATTCTAATAATTTGGTGTTGTAACGACCTTTTACTTCACTTTTATCTTCCATTACTAATAGTTTGTTTATTAGGTTATTTGTCCGCCGCCATGATGCATCACAAAAACCAATCGAAATAAGCGCCTCTAACGGTGGGTAATGTAACTATTTTACGATATGATTAATAATGTTTGGCCATATCATGAAATAACCATGCGTTTAGCTGTTCATATCGTTAAACGTTGTTTATTCATTGATCTGGCCAGACCATTATCATGATATGGTCAGTTACAGTTGGCCATTTCATGAAATGCCACCATTTCATGAAATGGTCGGCCACATCATGAAGTGATCAATTCTACGATTTGGCCACGACATATGTAAAAGAAATTTCATTTTATTTCCATACAAAAACAAGATCGAAAAAAAGAAAACATAGAAGCATGTTTACGGTGGTGTGAAAAAAGTTATCACTTTTGTGTGATAAGATAACTGATAAGATAGCCAGCCAGCCGCTTTTTTAGAGCACTAAAATCTTCACAATCCTCTTAAAATCCATTGGGACTAACTGTCGCACTCAGAGACGTCAATTAACGTTATCATCATTACCAGCCTTTCAATGTCCCCACTGCTGGAGCACTGGCCATCCCTATGGATGGAAGAAGAATATAGGAGGAATGGGCCATAACCCACCAAGCTGACCCGGTGCGGGTTGGTGGGTACTAACGACTGCAGATGCAGCCGGGACCAACGGCTTAACGCGCCTTTCGAAGCACGGAGGAACTCGAGTTAACAAATTTTTGGTCACCCATCCAATAACCGGCCTTAGCGAACATTGCTAGTTTACTCAATCGCAGGCCGAGTGCGCTATGCCACTGCGCTAGCGAGCTCCTCGTATTAATCAGTAGGTAATTAATACAAAAAATGACGATTTAAAACGTGTCGCTATACTTGCCGGGTCTATGGTCGAGATTTAAGGGCCTACGGAAAAAAATATTTGTATCGAAGTGGCGGCGCTTCAGCAGGAAGTTGATTAAGATGGCTGTATTGTGCCGCACGGTCTCGAAAGCGAGACAGAGCGCAGCGTACCCTGCTCAATAAAATTGACGTAAGCGCCAAATCAAACTTCAATTAACTGTGACTATATTAACAGTTTTTATTCAAATTATCGCCGAGCAATCCCTAGGAAATAATATACACTTTGCATTGATACAAGTCTCACCTTTCAATGTATAGCCGTTTAACTGTAATATTGAAAAATTGAAATAATCAGAGGTTACTTTGAACTTTTTTTCTATAGAGGAATTTTTTTTAAATCGCGTAAAGGACTGTTCTACGCCCTTTCATATATGCCCAATTTACACAATTCTGAGTATCAAATACCTGCTTATAATAAATAGATTACGAGATAAATGCATTTGAAAAACCCATATTTTTTTCCATAGGGCCTTAAATGATTTTTTTGACGTCTCTGAGTGCCGTAAGTAAGAAAATTGTGCATAGAAAAAGTTCGAAAAATTATAGGTAGTCTTAATGCGGGTTCCTAACCACAATTTTGTAGTACAATTTTTTCTACCATTTATTTAGTGTTCAAATTAAAATAAAATAAAAATTAAACCAATGAGACTGTCATGGCGTAATCACTAATCATTTTTGAAAATATTTATTGAATCCTTAATACCGTATATAACTGTATTATAAAGATCCTGATTTCAGTTTATTATATCCATGATTCAAATACATAACATAATTTTATTAGAAAAGAAGATATTGATTTATAAGTACATTTTTGTATATCGGATCTCCTGAAAAGTGACGATTTAGTACATACATACATATGTCACGCCTTTCTCCCACAGGGGTAGACAGAGATCACTTCTTTCCACTTGCTACGATCGTCACATAATTCTTTCGCTTCATCCAATCTCATCAATCTCTTCATGCATGCCCGTCGGTTTCGGGTACTCTTGACCTGGCCCTTTTTTAATAGACTTTCAATTTGATTATGAAAGATCCGCCTAGGCCTTCCCCTTCCCATTTCTCCATTCACTTTCGCCATGTAAATCCTTTTTGCCATTCTCCTTTCATCCATTCTTTCGACGTGACCAAACCATGCGAGCATGCCTTTCTCAATCTTTGTCATTACATCTTATTTCAAACCACACCTTTCTCTTATCACACTGTTATACAATCGATCGCTCAGCCTTACCCCAGCCATGCTCCTCAGCGCTCTCATTTCTACTGCATTTATTCTACTTTCATGCTTCTTCTCCCACACCCAACTTTCACTTCCATACATTAATGTCGGGACCAGCACTCCATTATGAACAGCCATACGAGCCTTTCTGGACACGCTTTGGCTGTTCATAAAAGTGTGCAAAGCCCCGTTTACCATATTCCCAGCTTTCACCCGCTTTTCAATATCACTATCACACTTTCCAACTCTCGTAAATACAGATCCCAAATAAACAATACTCTTTCACTTGTTCAACATTCTCACCCGCAATCTTATTTTCACACTTCGTCATTTGTTCATCCCTTTCAAAAACCATGACCTTTGTCTTGCTTACATTTACTTTCATACCTTTCTGTGTCAAAGCTTCATGCATGACTGTTACCATCTCCTGCAAATCTGTTTCTGATGACACTAATATAACCTGGTCATCAGCGTACAGCAGGCATTTGATTAGTAACTCGTTCATTCGAAATCCACAATCAAATTATTTCAGTCGCGTCAGACAGTTGTCCATGTATAAGTTGAACAGCCATGGTGACGCTACACATCCTTGTCATGATTTAGTGATTACGCCATTTGAGATTAGGCTGGAGTTCACCAACACGTAAACAGTCGATTATTATTTAACCGGTTCTTTTTGACATTCAACAGTATGGAAGAAAAGTCAAAAATAGACGGTTATCTTTCAATCGCGAACTCCAGCTTTGAAGTATCGATGTGTCGTTATAGGTGTTATAGGTAAAGAAGCTGTAGGTACCTTGCCGCACACGTACAGCTCGTTCCTCAGCCGCTGCTGGTCGGGCGAGGGCGTGGCATCCGGGTCGGTTGGCCGGCCCAGCTGCAGCGGCAGCTGCGACGGCCGCCGCCCGGTGCCGCGTTTCTCCGCACGGCGCCGCTCGTGGCGGACGGCCACTGCTGGCATTGCGCCTATCATCTTGGCTGTCCGTCGCAAAAAGGCACCCGTAAGAGAGAAGCCGCACGGTGCATCGCGCTGCGCTGCGTCGCGTCCTCGCAATGGATCAACGCAGTGTATGCCACACCAGCCTTTCGGCAACGCACGATTGCGCAACGCAAGAGGCATGTCATAGAGAATATATGAAAAACGTCGCAGCGTTGATATTGCGACGACGTAACGCAACGCGCAACGCACCAGTGCGGCTTCGCTCTGAATGAGGCGCTTCGGGTTGAAATAAATTGAATTCGGACAAACCCTTTTTAATCCAACACTACGCTACCGACATATTGGGTGTCGTTTTGATCCGATTTCAAATAAGGAGGATCTATATTATTGTTTAATTAGATGATGCTTTTGTTATTGTAAGACTAAAGACAGCGATGAGTAATGGGCAGCAGCATTCCTTCTAATACCACATAAACTGCGGTGTATGTGCCCGATATATGGCAATAGGCGCGCCACTTTTCGCACATTAAGTTTGGTCCCATGTAATAGATATGGGGCCTAATGATATGACACAAAATTTACAGATTTTGAAAATGTAAATTATACCAGGAACATAAAATATCCATTCTTCGTTATATTACCTATATCTCTGAGTCGTCTTGTACGACACTCGCGAGAGTTGTAGGGTGGTGACGATTGTATACTGCTCTGCCGTCACGGTTAAGGTTTAAGCAAATTGTCCTGTCGTTTAATCCTAGCTTATAAATCACTTTGGACACAAAATATTGTCATAACACAAAACATTTAAGGGATTAGATGTGCGTAACGACTCGTAATCGCGCAGGCGGTTATGCGCGCGGAGATCCGTGAAGGCCGCCTTTATCTTAATACGCACGCGAGGCCCCTTTTTGGGCCCATTTGCTTTATAATGGGACCCTTAGGCCCTCCACACATGGTGCTACTCAAAGGGAACTAATAACAAACTCAAATTAATAAAGAGTTTTTGAACGGCAACCCTTATACTGTCATAGCTCACACATAACGCGACTAGTCAATAACCAGTTAGTTGTGTTGGTAACTGATCAAGCGTGTTAGAATATATACTCTTATTCTGACTATTAAGTCTATATATACATATACTTTGATACGTTTCTTATAGTTGTCAATATCAAATAATATTATTTACAGTCATTATCATTAAATAAAAGTTAGTACAATGACATCTTATTCTTCACTCGATCCATTGACATTTTTATTTTTTCCTTTGCAACTTGAGTAGCGTCGTGTGAGAGATATAGTTTATAAGCAGTTTCTAATTGTAATTACTGATTCTTTTCGTCGTTTTTGAGTAGCTCCATGTGCGGAGGGCCTTACAGGAAAAGGGACAGCGTTAACAAACTGCAGTGACACGCAGCCTTTACACGATTGGAACAATACGTTTTGTAAGTACAGGAACAACGACCCTTACTTAACAGGTTGTTTAGGCTTAATCCCAGTGATGTGACAGTTAAATTACAAGCGTGTGTGTTATATCCCTCATCCCTTCCTCAATTCTTGTCATTACGTCTTCTTCAACCCACACCTTTTGCACACTGTTGCACAATCTATCGCTCAGCCTTACTCCAGCCATAATATCACGCCTATATCCCCGAAGGGGTAGGCAGAGGTGAATTAACACCCACTTTTCGCTGAATAAGGCCCCATGTAAGGTTTCGAACCTATTGCCATATATCGGGCACATAAATCGCAGTATATTGCTGCTAGAACAAGGCTGCTGCCCATTAGTCATCGCGGTCTTTACCCATAAATTATAAAAAGTATTTTTTACAAAAAATACTTACAACGCTGATTCTCCCTTGGTTGCAATAACGACTGGAGCATATCTGTAACAACAAATTATAGTTCTTTAAGGACATAATATAACACCAAAGTCTGCAGCAGGCAATACGTAAAATGACAATTGTACAATCGGTTCTCAACTTTAACGTTTATCATCTTCACCAGCCCTTTAATGTTCCAACTGCTGGTGTACCGGCTTTCCCTGTGGATAGAAGAAAGCAGATGGAAGGAGATGGGAAAGTAGACCATAACCCACCATGCTGGCTTGGTGCGTATTGGTGGGTATTAATGAATGCAAATGCAACCGGGACCAACGACTTAGCGCGTCTTCCGAAGCACGGAGGAACTCGGGATAATATTATTATGTATATCGTCACCCGTCCAATGACCGGCCTCAAAGTTAAAGTAAATCATACATACATACATACATATATCACGCCTTTCTCCCACAGGGGTAGGGCAGAGATCACTTCTTCAATCAAACTCACTAATATCTTCATGCATGATCGTCGGTTTCGGGTACTCTTGATCTGGCCCTTTTTTAACAGGCTTTCAATTGGATTATGAAAGTAAATCAACCGTGAGCAATTTCACAGATCCGACTACGAAATTTTTCTGAGCTATTTTTCTTTGTCTTAATTTTTTTACATTTCATTTAAGTAAGTCATAATGTGATAAGAAACAAATTGTGTAACACTGACAGTTTGTTAATCTGTCCTGATTTTCATATACGGGAGCGGCAACTTATATGCAGTGCCTTTGGAAATATTTACCCGCGTACACACGACGGTGATTGATGTCCACGGCACCTGTAGAAGAATTCATTTAGGTACCGACGTCTATCTGCGTTTTCGGCATGGTTCAATTTTTCAAGTGGGCGTGTCGAACCTGTGACTCACGCACAGTAAGAATCAAAGTATTTTTTTATAAATCCAGTCATTAAAGAAAATACATTTCTAGCTAGGAATAGAAATCTTAATTAAAATAAAAACACACTGTATGTTACAATATTTTTTTAGAATATTTTCTCTGGGGTATGAAAGAAATCTGCAAAGTTTTCTCATCTTGTGCAATTAAAAATAATAATAATTTTTCAAAAACAAACAAACATACATTCATGAAGTATTAACAAAACAGTGCAGTCCCCAAACTTGGCGAACCATATACATTGTTTAATGTACTGCATCGGATACTTTTAAATTTATTTAAAAAATAAACAAATAATAACAATTGAAACCTCTAACAAACTAATAAACACTAATCGTCGACTTAGTATATCTTCCGTGGAGGCATAAATAATCCAGTGATAATAGCCAGGTTGTCAGAATCTTTATTGCTCTGAAGACAGAACAAGATACCACACTGTAAAACCGCACAACCGCATTGTAGACTCGCGCTTGGATAAAGTCGCCAAACCTTCCAGCAAATGCCGACTTTATAGTCGGGGTCCGTAATCTAATTAGCACGATAGAAATCTAAATCTAATAATCAAGCCGACTTAAAATCTCTCAAATTGATGTTTTCATTCTAAAATTGATGTGATCTTAAGAAAGCTGCTTTGCAAACGAGTCAAAAAACAAAATACTTATTTATATTTTTCCAATAAGGCGTAGGCGGTTGCTATTTTGATGCCTTAAGATGTTTATTTTCATTGAATTATTTCTCTTGTGAATATTTACACAACAGGCAACTCCAAAACGAGTCGCATTCTTCTCTTGCAAAAGTAAGTTTTGATATAAAAAAATTATATCTCGAAATGAGCTAAGGATCTTTTTGGGGGTCAAAAGCGAAGTGACATTTATTTGAGTGCCTATTTATAAATTAAGTTCTTGTGTAATGGAAACTAGACAATGTATACATAATTATAAATAAGAACTGAAATTATCACATAATTCCAGAAGAAATATAATGACATACAATTAAATTCATGTAAGAAAAGTCTTATTACCATAAATAAAAACCCACAATTTTTCTAAAATTATTATTTGAGTTGTGTCATTTTTAAAATATCCGTGTCCAATATTTTAGAAAAATGTGAATACGTAAAAATATTCATTTAGATTGACTTATGTTTATAACATATGTCATTTAAATTATTGGAACTTTAAAGTTTGTAATCACTGTTCTATCTTTTGAGTGTCTGTTATAAATATTGCAAAATATATAGAAAATCAATGTGATTGTGAAATCTCATTATGTTTCTATTAAGATTCTCAAATTAAAATTTCAGCAGAAATTTACACTGGTAAGTTCTTTCGACAGTCAACAATGAAAGGTCAAAGGTACGGAATGAAAATTTAATTCGGATTCTGCGCAAGTTCAAACAAAGAGCGATCGTTGTTTGCTGGAAGAAGTACCAACAGAAAGTTGAACGAAAAGTCGTGCATTGACATTCATGCTAGCACTACTACATAAAATGGCTTGTCGTCTCTGATTTGAATATAGGGACGAATTTTCTGGAAGACTCGCGTGTAGTATTCGAGACTTTATGAAAGATATTCAAATACGAGTGAATTATAAGTACTGTTTCTGATTGTTTCTTGTTATATTCAAATGAGGAAGTTTCTAGAACATATTTGAGATAGTTTTACACAGCTTTTAATATTTAAATTAGATTTTTGTGTGCTCAAGCACAGTGGTTGTAATGCACTTGCTATCTTAACACCCAATGATACAACCGACAGGAATCATTCCTACTAGAATTAGTCACTAAGCTGGCCAAATGGTGAGCCTATTTGAGAGTCTACCTCTTCGTGAATATAAAGGCGTCATATAATCTATACCAAATGACACATTGTTTGTTCTTTTGTTATGGTGCTGTGTGGTAATAGCAGGGCCGAATGCATGTATGTGTGTATTTTTAAATGTATATTGCGACTTATGTGCAAGATAGATCGCAATAGGCTCGCTCCCTATTACATGGAGCCTTACATTGTTATAAATCTGGGTGTTTGTCCTTCTCTGCCTACTCTTTTGGAGAAAGTAGGCGTTATTTATATTATGTATGTATGTGCATTTTGTAATGCCCCATATGATTTGTCAAAGCCAGAACCGCCCATGTTCCTCTTTAATAAAGCACTCCAGACAACTAGGTCAGGCTGCCGAGGGGAAAGTTTTCCCAGTCTTCATTTTGGAGAGAGGTTTTTAATAAAAAACTCAGGTACATACTTGTCAGAACCTAACACACAGAGTAATAGCGGTGGCGCAAAGTAATTGAAAACGTTGTTCTGGAGACTTTGGTTTTCGCAGTGCTTTCGTCAATTGTTATAAACAATTTTTACGTCATCATCATCTTCTACTCTGTTCCCATTATGTCTGGTATCGGCGCAGTATGTTTGCTCTGCCATTATCGGATTCATCTTTCCATTCACTTCATATTATTCATATCACACCGGAAAAGTGTGATATGAATATCATTTCTAGACTTGTATATTGTCTAACATACAAGTCTAGTCTAGTATAGAAGTTTCGAAAAGGACCATATTTAAAGACCGATGAACGGTGAGAGTCATTGGAATTACTATTTTTTTTTAAGTTGGCAGCCTGCCTGTAAAGAACCGTAAAGAAAGAATGTTGGACATCGGATTGCGGAAGACGCGAGTTCGATTCCCGCATCAACACTATAATTTTCGAAGTTTTTCTGACCTTTTCGAAGTTTTTTTGAAAATTATTACAGAGACAAATATCTCTGTAATAATTTTTGTAACATTTATATAATGTTCAAATAAAAAATCCTCACTCCCTGGGTAGGTATACCAGGTAATTTTGTTATCACTGCAAAAATGTTTGAAATAATTTCAGACCATCAAACTAAGCAAATTTGTTTTTGATGGTCTGAATGAATTCCAAAAATTTATGCAGTTATAAAAAAGTGACCTGGTATATGTTGTTTGCCTTCCATTTTGGTGCCCCAATAAACAGGCGTATATGTGTGTATTTATTATTTTCTTTAAATGTTTTAAAGCCTGCTAGATTTTGTACATATTTCCCGTGCATCATATGCAAACAAACTGAGATAATATAACAATTTCAATGCCCAATTCGTTTCTGTTCGTGCCCGAACCATTAGCGGACCAGAATCACAGAAGATTTTATCGTTTAAACCGGCCCAACTAGGTTTTCGACGAATAATTTATCACTGTCAGAGGTCTGCTTAAACATTTTCAGGGCTCCTGCAAATGCCTTTATCAGATACGGTAGCTTATGGTTTGCACATAAATAAAATACGGGTTCCAATCAACTTGAGGGTGTAATTTGTAGACAATCACTATTTAGGCTGGTGTTCACCAACACATAAACAGGCGATTATTATTTAACTTTATCATTTGATTATCTTTTAATCGCTTGATTTACGTGTTGGTGAACTCGGGCGTTAATAGAATGTTGCACGTCTTATTAAATGAAAGTACTGGAACAGAAAGCTTGGTAGCTTACAACGACACTTAAACCGTGAATGTTTACTTGGTATCTCTGTTCGAGTGAGATTAGGTTCCAACTTCAGATGAGATCTGTCCTTAAGTACTTACGTAGGTATCATGTCTTCCTACTTACTTGTTCTGGCGAACTATATCCAAGTTTGCACTCAGACACGTCTAGACTACTGTCCTTGTAGTAGATACTGAGAGAATTCCCATTAGAGATTATCCTCGAATACAACATTACTGTACTCATTTCTGTCTTCTAAATTAGATATTATGTCTCCATGTTATGCTGAAGTATTACGTCAAATTCGTGACTGTGTAGGCCTAGGGGAAAGTAGGATCTAGCGGGCACGTTAATCACAATATTTCTAGGTGGTCAGCCAGGAACGCTACTGCGCATTCCTCGTTAAATGTATAGCCCCTTGCCGCATTCTACGACATCCGCGAGTGATTGTGGTTATAATGTTTTATAGCTGTAATTATTGCCATGCAAGTCAATTTAAGGGCAATTCCTAGATCTAAACATAACATTAATTAATAAATAGTATTTTGATAATTATCTCTTCGTGTTGTATTCCTTTTTTTATTCATATCATATATGCATAGAGGTTTGATAAGGCAGAGCCAAAGCCTTGAGCGGTATGGATTGGAATGTCGTCATCAAAATCACTGTCTCCGTTCATCGGTCCCTCGGCATTCCATGATTTTTCTACCACTGTCTGGCAGTCACCACTAGCATCTTTCAGTTGTGATGGATGATATGAGTAAAATGGAAGTGGATGGATTTGCTTACTACCGTCATAATAATTATGTACGTCTTTCTAATTGTGTTTTTGAGTATATTGTGTTTTTCTTATGTAAGTGAATTTATGTATAATTCTTAATGAGAATAAATATCTTAAGCTGTATGGCTTGATGGTGTCTGACCGTTGTGAATCGAGGAGGTAATATACTATGCTGATGATGATTGTATAATCTATAACATAATAGTATCTAATCAAATATATGTATAAAAATCTAGTGTCACATTGTTTGATAACAAATTTTTATGAAACGGCTGGATTGATTTTATGAACATTTTTGTGTATAGTGTTATCATGGTAGGTCTGATAACAGGTAGTACCTAGGCTATTTTTTATACCTCTACGTAATAAAGCATGTAGTAAGGGTATGTTTAATACCCCTACGGCCTACGTGATAAGGGCAAAATTACGTTTGACGGGTCAGTTAGTAGTATTAAGTATAAATAAGTGTCTTTGATCGAAATCGAATTAATCAATAAGCGCTTTCCCATTTTCTTTAAGAAGCAAAATCTTCTACGTTTCTTGCCTCGACTCGACTAAGCAATTCAGCATTACTGACTGAACCGGCTTCAGAAGCCTCGGCTTTGTAATAATTATTAATGACAGCCCAAATCGTGACGACAGCGTAGGCGAAACTTATTCGGGTCGGAGCTTAACGTTAGGCTGCTTTCCCACCAGAGTCGAGCGAGGGCCTAAGCAGTGCGCTAGGGAAAATCCACCAATAGGATTGCTCCATTTCCGTATTGCAGAAACAGTATTGGACGATTTTTTTCTTGCACACCGCTGTTTCCAAATATACTGATTCTATTGGTGTAGGAATATGTTTAAGAAGAACCAATAGACGAGCTCGCAATGCCACTAAGGCTGGTTATGATCCAATCTCCCTATATTATTCCATCCATAGGGAAGGACTGTACCCAGCAGTGGCGATATTAAAAGGCTGGTGATGATGATGATGATGACGCCGCTTAATAACCTCTCATATCTCTGAGATGCGAGATTGCGAGGAATGTCTGAGGAGAACCAATAGACATAGACAACCACTCCATTTGAAAATCGAGTGATTGTTGGTTCTCTTCGAACAAATTCCTCGCAACGCATCCTCACACAGCTCTGGAGGAAAAGCACCCTTAAGGAGGCTTTGCCATCACGGGATGTTATTTTGATACGCTTCTAGAATCATCTGGCACGTGTCTCGTCTCCTTCGTCGCCTTGAAATCAATTCACTCTCAAAGTTGTTGAGTGGGTTTCCCGCGAAATGTAAAAAAAACAGAACATCGGCAAAATTGGTAATTGTGAAAAACTGTAAGGAAATTATCAATGTTAGGTATAAACGTGGAAGGCCGTTAAAGGAGAGGAAGACCAAACAAGAGATGGATGGATTGTGTAAAGGAGCATATGATAGCGGGAGGAGGGGAAGATATGTTAGAAAATATGTTAAGACAACCCTACCTTGAGCGGATTGAGGGCAGAAAAAAGAATAGTGTAAGGAAATTATGATCGGGTTCAAAGCTACACAAGAATAATTAATTACATAAGGCTTTTCTAATATTTCAAGACTTAACCAAAAGGATTATCTTTTAGCACATTATGTTGCAGTGATGGAGGAGACCTTAGACCTTATGTGGAGACCTGTATGTAGTTGTACAGAATTGACAATAGCACATCAGACTATAAAAAAACTGTAAAATATCTCCAATCGAATGTAAACCATAACTTGATTGACGTAACAACACAAAGTTGATTGAGAAAAATTGACATGTTGTGGTAACCTTACATGCAGTTGACTGTACGGCGAATCCTTTTTAGCCTCTGCAAGTATTATGTATATTTATTTATTAACATTATATTTTCCTTTTTTTCTGTCCCCTAAGGCCCTAGCGACGTACCCTAGTCGCTTCGGCCTCACCTTGTTGGCTGCTGCTGGCCCATTTCTCAGTGGTCAGCACCGGCCAACTACGAACCATTTACATAAGTATGTATTCCAGGTTACTCAACTTTACCTTTAAGAATATAATAAGCCAATTAGAATAAAATATATATAAAAAAAAAATGTAACCGGACTTATTGTATAAATAAAGAAAAAAGTATACAACTACGTTTTAACAATACTAACTTGATAAAATACTTGAAACAAATCACTGTGTTATATTTCTGTTCTTTATTTATTAGTATGTAATACTTCAAACAACATAAATTTTCTCAGTTTTTTGTAATCGAAAGTATATATTTTAACACTCGAAATGAATCATCCGCACCATACAACTCCATGTCTGAAAAAAATTTAAGTATCGATACTTAGGTCCATTTCGATGTTGTAACAGTTATTCGTATAGCTTAAGTTTGATGTAATTTTATATCCGATTAATAATGTAAGTGTCGCCAAGATGTCCACTGATAGCTCTCGGTGAAAAGTAGAAAGTTTGTTGAATTGTTGATGGTAACTTGAAGACGAATTCTCGTCTCACTTTTGAAGCGCGAGAAAGACGTAGTGGCAGCCCCTCGGAGATATCTCGTTACACGCCCACAAAAGTATTGTAATTTATTCAATTTGTCTTTTACTTTGGCGGAGTTCTATCAAAACTCAGTTAGATGTGACTCTATACACGACATATTCAATATTAGAGTTGGGAATAGAACTATGTGTAGATGGAAAACTAATTTGTCGTACTTACAGGACAGGGGAAAAAGAGCAAAGTACAATGTTCACTGCCCAATTTTACACACGACTAAAGGAGCTTGGTGGACATATGCCTAAAGTCCAATCTTGAACAAAACCCGAGATGGCACAGCTATCGATTGTCAGACCCGCTACGGATTATAAATATGATGAGAAATGGATAGCAGCATTTTTGGAATAGCTCCTAACAATGCTGTAATTAACGGGCCCGGTATAGCAATAAGCTCGCCCTTCTTCTTTCTGCCCTGTTCCCAGATTATCTCATCCATTAATATCGGCTTAGACGTCATCAAGCCATCCATTCCGTTTTAATTCATAGATCACACCGGAAAGATTAGATTGACGAAGTACATGATGATGTACATCAAGATGTAATAAATAGACGAAGTTACAATGTTTACTTATACATCGATCAGAATGATGTAAGGCCTCCTCTTTCCAGCCTTGTCCCACTCTAATACATCTCGCATGACAACTGAGCCTTCATTGTTTGCGAAATGGAAGCATCGTCCCGCGGTACGACAACTCAATTCAGATACCTACTAAGTAAATAAATTGACGGATTGGACTCGGACGTTGGAAATTGCCAATATCAAAGGTGGAATAACTGCCACCGGCTGAACACTGCGCCTCGTCATAACCTATCGCTTTTTAATATGAAAGAGACAATACACGATTGCATTCCTGCAACAGTCTTTTGTTTCGAAGTATTTTTTGAGTTACCTACGTCTCTCTTTTTCATGTTTTTATTGTAATTACGAGACATAGTTTATTAAAACGAAAGGCCGACACTGCCCTCGTGCTCTTTCTGATATTACTATAGAGTTATTCGAGCGGGTAATTTAATTAATATTGATTTTTGTATGAAAGTTATTTTTAACGAATTATCTACCCTGCTCCAGGTTTCGGCTTAGGTTATACAGCTAGGGTCTGCTGGATGGACATGGTTTGTCCTCCACCATTCGATGCCTCAAGGTGCGTATGAGTCTACACTAGGCAATCTCCCTTAATCGAGTTTTACGACAGGGGTAAATCGGAGCTGGCACATTCTATAACTTTTTCTTTGCTTCTAATCCAGCATGGAAGGATGCAATGTAATAATAAAAAATGTAAAATTCATAATTACTTTATTAATTATTAAGTGTAATAATAAATCGAGTGAAACGAAATATATTCTGACTAATAATAATTATGGAATTCAAATGTGTGATCCAATATAATATAGCATTTACTTTCTATCAGAGAAAGAAATTCAGTTTTACTTCAGGTGGTTCTACAGTAGTATTATAATATGTTAACTTTGTACTATGTAATCTGAAAATTGCTTAAATAATTTCGTATATTTAATTTTAAAAGTATATTTGAAAAATCTATGAAAAAGGTAATTAGGATTTTCTTATTTACACAACTTTCTCTCATAGTAAGTTCAATCATTTAGTTATTAAAACACTTTTATTGCTGTTAGAAATGTATAAGAAGTCAGTACGAATAGATTCTAGGCAAAGACTCATTGCGTTGCTTTTAAAGCAAAACTTTGATCACAACAACAGTACCATCATTGATTAAAAGAAGAATTACATTCATAAGATAAACATTTTGCAATATTATGATTAATATTATTAGTTTATTAAAATTAAATGTCTAGGTCGGACAAATTACAAAGTATAATCTTTTGATTTTACAATGTTTGATCACAAAGGCGTTTAAAACCAACGCAATACAATCATCGATCTATGCCATTGCCAAATAGAAATCACTTGTTATGACAATGAAATTCCATCAAATCTAAATGTCACTTTGACTTTGGGTTTGTAGCCAAAGTAAAAGTGAGATCAAATAAAGGGGTGACCCAGGCAGCCAGACGACTCATCCGGGATACCAATGGAATAGATCGGACTGCCAAAGAACAAGACAATTCATAAACGATACTACAATCAAAACCAGATAACGTGACTTAACAAACAAATACCGAACTTCATATCCACGTTACAATACCATATAAAATTAACTATTAAACTATACAACCATCGAACGGTGCAATGTATTAAAGTGTATAGATTAAAAATAGCGCAAAAGCGTTTATAAAAAATTCATATCCACGACACCGAAACTGTTAAAAATACATCTAACACATCTTGAGCTCACAACATCAAAACTTTTGACTCAAATAAAACAAACAATGTCCTCTAATCTACTATCAATTCACAGAAATCAAGAGCCTACTGAAAATGATAAAGTCAGTTAATTCACATGGATCACAGGTGGTTCTTAAGTGTAGCATTGTTTGCGTCTATTGCGAGGATTTCACCTAAGTCCCGTCTCCCTTTTCAATATTATGTTTCTGAAAGCGACAGGTTAATATTTTAAGTAGCACAACATAACTGAGTTTGTTCTAAATATACTTCGTTACCATTATTTCCATTGTCTGGAACTATCTGCTACTTATTCTGATGCTTAATAATGCACAAGTGCTTGTTGCCCCGTACAAAGTTTCAATGATGGAGGAAGTTTCCTCGCTATAGCTCTGCGCGTTTTGTTTTAAGGACGCTTTCAGGATTTCATTACTCTTTTCACGAGACCTTTCTCTGGTATATCCCCATTACCATGCCATGAGACGGGCTCTGTTAATAATTAAAATTCTGTTTATATATAAGGATATTTAGTTTGTGATCATACTTTAATAAATATGAACGATGTTATTTGTTAGAGATTAGCCAAAGTTATTTTTAACTGTCTGTTATGTATAAATCGTTAGCATCATTTATGTTATCTGATCAAAAAACAAATTATAAACACAGTATCATATTTAGTAAATATTTGGTAAACGTTTTTCAATAAATTTACTAACTACACCGAAAAGAAAGCTACCTTTGACACTATATTTTGTAAAATATTTAGTAGATAATGTATGAAATATTTACATATGATGTTAAGATGATTATTTTTAGTTATATAATCCCTAAGTATAAAAGTAGTATAGGCACAAGAAATTTCATAATCAATTTGTGTACTATGATTTGCGCTATTGGTGCTGTGACAGAGAGCTCCACCTTACTTGCTTTCGACGAAGACGTTAATATTTTTACCATCCTATCAATACGAGATGCGAACTCTATGTCTGTATCGAACTAAATATTTTAAGCCCTTCTTCTACACAGTAGATATTTTTTTAAAGGTCAAATCAAAAATGACTAATTAATTTTTCACTTTTCAGAGAAGAGTATTCAGGTTTATTCAGGTGTTGTGTAATTAAAATTATATTATTATGCAACGTAAAGTAGGATCAGCGTCTGTCGTAGTATCTCTGTTATTCTTACTTGAATCCACTCTTTTATGGAACATAATTTCAGTTTGTTTTTTTGTCTAAGTCACCATCATTTCATTTCAAGTTCATTCTTACTGTGCCAGTCATCATCACGTCAGATTACCACAATATGTCAATTTTTTTCAATCGAATTTTCTACTTTACTGAACAACCGACAATCGACTTTGCGCTTTATAGGTGAACAGTCAACTAGAGATATTTGACAGTTTTGTATAATCTGATGTACTGTTGCCTGTATATACATTTATAGATTTCAATATCCACGCATTTGCACTTATTACGCTAACATTTCAAATGTTACCAACCCTTCGTCATTCAAAACATTCTTAATATTTATTGCACAGACAACAACTATATTAAGGATTATTTGCTTTTAATAAAAAATCGAATAGCATTTTGCTGGTGTAAATTACTTTTCTTACACAAGAATTTTCACACCCTTGAAATATACTTAGGTACAATTACACTTATATACGTAATCAAAACAAGTAGCCAAATAATTATTTATAATATATGCGTCTTCAGAGCCTTTTGAACGATATTTTTTAGTTATTGTAAAAAAAATTCACCTTTGGAACAGCCGTCAAAGTTTTAGCAGAATATTGTGACTTGTTGTTATGGTATTAATATTAGAGAAGATATTTCGTCTTACATAATATTTTTGTAATAAAAGTTATTATATATTGAGAAAAGAAACATAATGTAATACCACACTTACATAAATCTCAATCTCACATTATTGGACAAAAACGGCAAAGAACTTAAGAACAGTACGATATATAGGTATATTTGTTTATAACAGTATTGTTTAGTAAAATAGTTTAAATCTCTCGACAGACTTTAAGATAAACAAGCTAGCTTGTACTAGACATTTAATAATCTTTTACATAATATTTATTTAGGGGGGAGAATATTTGGAATGTACTCTGTTGTTTAAGCAATAATAGCATTTATTTAAAGTATTTAACATTTACCATTCATACTTAAAACTTGAAATAGATGTCCAGGATTTAATAAATTGCTATCTAAAAAAAATAATATTTAAATTTTGTTTCATAGCAATAAAAATTAGATTGATATATTCACTGGACATAGGTTTATTCCAAAGAATTCACCCGATAGTTCCGTTTGCTAGTATATCGAAATAAAGGTAACTATCCTAAAAATTTCACACTTTCTGTTAAACTTTGGGGCAAGTTTAACATTTCGCTTACAATTAATTACCCTACATTTAAACGTACCCTAAAGACAAGCGTACGTTTCCATCAAGCTACTAAATTAAATCAACTTCTTTTCAATCTCAATATACTCCATTCAATCGCACTTAACAATTTAGAGTTATAGACATATTTTTAACTTGCATCTACTGATGCCAATGAATTCAAATCAAATATTCTCCCAGTATAATTTCTTACAATATTTATTAGATCTAGACAAAAATTGTGCTATTACATTAAAAATTACTCGTGAAACAGTTTCTTAATAAGGCAATGTTTTATAGACAGCACTTAGAACTAGGACTAGAATAGCGATCGAAAAAATTTAACTAAACGGGCGTGGTACTCTTTGACGTAGAAATTCAAAAACGTACCTAAATTCCAAATGCTCCTAAGTCAGTTTTGCATTTACATTTTATTGAATACAGGTTATTGAATCAGAAAAGCAATGTGTACAAAAATGTACCAGATTCGTAAGACATGATAATATGCTTTAAGCACTGAGGACTAATATATATTATATAATACTTACTGAAAGGCTACTCAAAGTTTGAGTCCTGCTTAAATTTAATTGTATACATAACTTTATGAGCAGTGCTCGTAATTTACTCAAATTTTGAGCGTTCAGTATTCGGGGTTCATTCTTGGATAGCGAATAGTTCTACCCAATGTTCAAATGGTTGTTGTTTCTAACCAGATCAACAAGAAAACTTTATCGGCAAGATTCTACCTTCAATAAACATAACGATTGCTCTCTAATTATACACAGATGGCTTATTAACGTTGCCAAATACTAAACTGTTTAAATATACGCCAAGGTTTCTCCAAATGCATATGATTTTATATTGTGCCTATAAATAAAATCGTATAAGTCAGTTAATAACTTTTTAAGGAACACGAAATTCAAATATTTTAAGAATTTAATAAAGCTTCCGCCACATTTTTACATTCGTGACAAAGCTAATATTAGCACTTTGTTGTTATCTCGCGTTGGAAGAGTTTCATTATTTTGTAATTTACCGCCTATTTTGTCTAAATATTTCTCCTTTATTTATGGTTGGTTTTTGTGGACGGGTCTTAGAACTTCTCTGTCAATAAGTTTGTATACTGCGCTATGATATCTATACTGGAACCTCTGTATACAGTGACGTAAGCATGCTTCGTGCAAGCTTGCAAAACTGTTTCCCAACGCAGCAATTTGTATCGTTTTGTCAATACATTACAGCGATCCGATCACAGTAGTTATCGGCGTCGTATCTGTAACCAGAATTGGAATTTAATGAAATGCAAATCATAATTAGATTTTGTTAACAAAAATTGCAATTCGACATCTGAATTTTTATAATTTAATTAGTTTTAGGTGAAAATATTTAATTTGTCGAACAAAGAAGTTAAATCAAAGTTTACCACGCACGTATTGCAGAAGATGAAGATATTATTAAAATGTAAGAAGAAGACTGGGTGGAAAATATAACAATTCATATTTGAGCATTGTGAAGCTAAGCTCGTGTTTGTGTTAGCTTAATTTAATATCAATCGTTACAGTAGGTATACATACATAATATAATTTGACATCTCATTAGACTGTAAGTCTTCGTGGAAAATATTTCACAGCCATAAACGAAAACAACGTTTAATATCACTTAATTCTGACAACTGATATCTCGTAGTATCTGCATTAAGTGCAGTGTACAATGAATTGAATGAATATCATTTGACTTAAATCGTAGAAAATCAAATACAACAGTAATCCCATAGCAATATTTAAAAGTAGTTTCAACGAGTGCAATGGTAAGATATAACTACGTAAGTTTTATCAATTTCAATAAGGTATTAAATTGTTGCCACAACATTTTGGCACGACTGTATGTAAAAGTAGCAAATTGATGGCAAAAACTATAAAGTAATCGAAAGTTTTGTATAAAGGGTTTGGTTTGGAATTGTAGATATCTAATAAAACAGACAGGTAGAATTATAGCTGAAGTTAATACACGAGACAAGGAAACAGTGTATCTTACACACTGTTAAATTAGAACATATAGATAAGAACAGTATAACAATCAGTCTCAAGCCAATACACACGGAATGTCGTAATTAATTAAATATACAAATCGATGGCCTTTTTATGATTGCAACCGAGTTAATTATATAGTTGTGTGTGTAAAACAAAAAACACTAAATAAGAGGATTGTAAGTACCACAATTTTGTAAAAACGCTGCAATCATAACTAGGACATGTAACTTAATACTAAAATTTACAGAAGAGTTGGTCCATCTGTTAAAATATAAATACAAGCCATTTTGAAATTTTAACTACGTAACTTTTGAAACATCGCCATGAAGCCTTGAAGCCCACTCTTAGGATAACAAGTTAGCTGAACGGTTACAAGATTACGAAGTGTAGGCTTTGAAACAACACTTTTCAAACAACATCATTTCCAATCACAACAGCATTAGAGTTTCAATACACTTCACAACAGTAGGAATAATTTCGTCAATTCACTAACTTCCGAATGAAAGTAAGACAATTTACTTGGGTTCGAGGAGGAGTAGCCAGAAAAGGAGAAACAGAATTTCGCTCGGAATTAATGATTTGCCGAAATTGAATCCGCTCACATCCTCGACATAATCATGTAGCGTCCGTCCGACAACAGCTCTCTCGTGTCGGACGGCGACCCTGGACTCAAGCTGGGGGCGACGGACGGCGTGGAGTATGTGTCTTTGTTGAAGCGACCGAGCCTCCGGTCGTTCTCCGAGGCCACCGACATTTCCTCCTCAGCTATCTGTTCCAGCGGAGACTCGCGCACCGCTTCCCCGTTCAGAGCGAGCGCGTTGACGAAGCCGTGCGCTCTGTCAACAGGTGGTTCAGTGTAGGTCTCCGTAACAGTCTCAGGCAGTACCTCGGACGCTCGTGCGCGCCGCCCGTGCTTCGTGTGCATGCCCCCCGTCTCCGCGTCTCTCTCCAGCCTGTGGCCCGAGCGAGACCGCGTCAGCTGCCTCTGCACATAGTCTTCCAAGGCGTCCTCCTCGCTCTTCGTCAGATACTTATGCAGGACTATCAGAAATATCCCGATGGCGATGGCGAAGAGCCCCGAGCAGACAAGCTCGTTGAACCAGCTGACGGAGCCGATGCTGCTCCAGGAAGTGACGTCATCCGGCAGCCAACCGGACCCGACCAGGAACACGCCGAGCACTAGGAAGACGACTCCCAGGTGGAGCATGCCCACCGAGGAGACGACCTCATTCTCGGCGGTGCGCGTGTTGCGGAAGCGGCGGCGCTCGAGGCTGCCGGTGGAGCAGTGCGGCGAGGTGACGCCCGACTCGGACGACTGTAAGGAGTAGCGGCGCTCCTTCGCCCGCTGCTGCTCGGCGCGCCGCTTGCGCTCGCGGCGGATCGCGAGCGCGGAGTGCAGGCCCACCGCGTGCATCCTGCAAGCACGGGCACGGGTGAGTGGCAAGTCCGGCCGCGGCGGGCGCGGGCACCTGCCCCCAGCCGTGCCCGTGCCGGCCGCAGAGGCGGCGAGCCGTACCTATAGCTTTGGTTGCTGCGCGACGGACGCCCAACGCCCACATCGGGGTTGGTGGGCGCTGTGTCACGTCTTCCCGACTTATTTATTTTATTCCAAGAGGCGTGACGTTTACCAGACCAAAGCTTAATGGAAAAGGTTCAAGAATCCGACAAGTATTACGAAACCTGCTGGACTGCCTAAACGTCATTACTTTATTTATTGCATTTACCTTAGCTACGGCTCACCGCGGGGTTAACTTCATTGTTTTTTAAATACAAATCAGTTAATTCTTAGGAACTAAGTTTAGTAGGTATATTATCTAGTTACAGAACCTTAAAATCTACTGACAAGCCAAATTACTTTATAGAAGATACTTATAATAACTAGGAATAAGTAAGCATTGTAAATCAAAGAGATAATATTTGTGTGGGCTCAAGCATTTTTTTAATGAGGCAGTGGCGTCAGGTAAATATTTTCATCAGAAACATAATATTGATAAGGTTAGCAGTTGTAATATGCAAGAACGCACTATATTGCGCCAGAACCGGGGCTGAAACGTTCGAATAAAAGTAAATGAATACGAATGAAACTCGTGCCTTGCAAATAAATTTGGAAGCGGCAACGGCGGCCGTCCTTGAGGCTGCTCATCTCATCTTCATCACCTGCATTCACGAAATTATATAAGGGGCTCTGCATAATTGGCTGGAATCCGATAGGTTTCCGACGATTGTAGGAAACCGTATTCGCTTGAAGATATCGAATTGAAATCTCTTGTTTCTGGAAAAATTCAGTGCAGTATGCAAAGCATCGCGTGATCACTACTCGGCTTCTATTTGATGCCATTGTAACATTGTAAAACCAGAACAATAATAGTAGGAGAAACAGGAGTAAATCCTTGTTGAAAATGTTGAATATTCTAAGCCACCAGGCTTAACAGACGTAGGAACTCGAGATAATATTATCGATACTGGAACAACGCCTAAGGCTGGAGTTCACCAACATGTTAAACAAGCGATTAAAAGATAAGCGCCAGTTTTTGACAGTTCTACTATATGATAAAATATCAAAAATGACGTTTAAATAATAATCACCTGTTTAAGTGTTGGTAACTCCAGCCTTTATGTGAAGTTGTCAAGCACAGGTGGTTGTGTACGGTGATGGCGCTTTGCCAGCATAACTATTGCCTCTAGCGGCTTACAAGGCACCCCCGAAAACTGTTTTGGATTTTACAATAGTTACCTGTTGATACCACTTGTAGAGTTAAAAGTTTAACGTATAAATCATTAAGAACAGTAAAGAACAGTAAAGCTTGTATAAAAAATATCTTCTTATCTAAGATGTTGAGAACCTTTTGACATTTGAGAAATAATGTCGAACTTAATTTTGAGGTTGTTTGTTTTGTATTGACATATTCTATCATATCACTGCATTTAAGTGTTGAGTGATTAGTTAGTGAAGAACGAAGTAAGTTAAGTGTGGAACAAGAACCTGACCCTAAACGCATGGAATCTAAACGCATCAGTCAAAACAAGTATCTTTCGACTGATATAAACAACAATAAAACGACAGATTCTGAGCGATTTCCAGCGAAGCGAAATTACTATGTCATCTGTTATTGTGTACTATTATCGAGCATTTGTTAGTGACATTCATATCCAGATTTCCATTACGATGAACCAGCTTAGCCGATACAAACAGGCAGTGAAAGCGGAAGCTTGCGATACGAAAGTTACATATCGGTTTACGGTCAAGTGTCTCCGAGCTGATCAGATAGCAGATGCTGGCGACCAGCCAGGGGATGCATTGTAGAGACAGCTCTAACTTTAGAATTGCTTTTACTAGTTCGCGTTGTGGGATTGTGAAACACGGCGTTCAGACTGTTTACATCGCAAAGTTGTACGGAAAGGGAGGATATTAGAAATGGTTCTGATATCTGGGACCATTGGTTCCAACGTTGGTTTCTATAGTCATTGATTTCTCTTTGTTAGGCGCAATCAAACCAAGATGGATTATTATGCAAGGAGTATGCTCTAATGGAGTACGAATTACCTCTGTTTAGTAGATTGGTAACTTTAATTACGTACAGATATCAGAATTAATCACAACATGGTCTAATTCTAGAAATTTTCATAAGCGTGGCTGTAGTATTAAGTGATAATATTTTTCTTGCAGGGAGATTGGTCCGTCGGCGTAATCTAGCCAGCCGGGAACATAATTCCGTTTCATGTCATGCCGTAACGAAACATCCCCAGTCCGAGGCCCCGGGGAATGGCAGGGTGAAAACACGGAGCTCTTCTTTAGTTTATTACTACTACATCAGCAATGAACGAGTAATACTGCTATTTTTTCTGCTTGGCCTGAATCTAATATATTTGATAGGGTTAAACGAATATGCGGTAGTAATATTCCTGTCTCATTTATAAATAACGAGAATGGATAGCAGATAATTGAGTGTACTGAAAATTTTGCGTGGATATTTATGTCATCATCACCCTGCCCTTATCCCATGCTATTTGGGGTCGGCGCAGTATGTCCTCTTTTTTCATTCTCTTTTGTCACTCGTCATCTACTCTCATTCACAAATCAAACAAATAAAACAAAACAAATAAAATCTTCTTTATATCACACCTCACACAGTTCATCCATCTTTTCAGTGGTCTTCCTCTACTACTACTTCTCGACATCCATCAAAATTCATATCCATAACTTTTTTACTCACATTCATGGAATCCCGTCACATAACATGTCCATACTAAGCTAAACGGTTCCCTGTCATCTTCAATGTATATAGCAGTATATTGCAAGGTGGTTTAACAAACAACATTCAGCCAATCGCTGCTTTGATGAACATTTTATAAGAATTTGCTGTCCATTCATTTTATTTTCATGAGCATAAGAATAATATTTCCCATATTTTATTACTATCTTTGTAACATTCTTCGTACACAAAGTCTTTTGACCTATGTTCCTTTGTAACACAAAAGGTCACAAAACTTCGTAATGTTAAAGGGACTTTGTTAACAGACACAAAAACTAATCAATCCCTCGTTCTCCTACAATGTAACAATACAAAAAAAAGACGTAGATATCCCAGAAATAGCTTGCCCTTGAATGCGACGACAATAAAACCCCGCATTCGAACAATTGACTCGAAACACCCGAAATATTGGACATGGCAAAGTTTACATTATCAATCACGATCAAAGCCCGTCCCTTCGCCGCGGAAAATGCAAATCTTGTATACGTTACAGGGCGAGGAACTTTCAATGTTTATTGTGAAAAATGGGGCCAGCGTTTGATATACTCGTATTTTGTTGGCAAGATGAAGTTGTTTAATTTCGACACTGATTAATGGATTATTAATAACGGGAGCACTAACTGCCGCACTCAGAGACGTAAATTAACTTGAATGAATATTTAATGTCAAAAATTTTCATTTAAATCTAGACCATGCAAGAATAGCGACTAGTTTTGAATTATAATTTTTTGACGTTAAGTACTCATTAACGTTATTTGACGTCTCTGAGTGCGGCAGTTAGGGTCGGTTTTTTTATGCTTAGTTAACAGTTGAGTTAACTATACATCAAAAAACCGGCCCTTAGTATATGTCATAACATCATACATAGAACCCAAAGGGGTAGGCAGAGGTGTATTAACATTCACGTTTCGCCAATCATGTTAGGTCTGATGTAGTAGGGTGCGAGCCTGTTGTCATCTAATGGGCACGTAAATCGCAGTATATTCCTAGGTATTGCATAGTCTAAGGAATGCTTCTGTCATATTACTCTTCGCTGTCGTTACCCTTAGTGGTCTTATGCGACACCCGCGAGAGAAATGGTTTCAGTAGCATTCCAGTAGCAGCATACTGTGATTTACGTGCCCGACAGATGGCAACAGGTTCGCTCCATTGCATGAGTCAAACAACAGCTGGCGTAATATAAATGTAACACACCTCCATCTACCTCATCGGGGATAAGTAAGGCTGATATATGTATTTATTTATCACAACTAACTAGTTATGGACAACAATTATATGGCCCATAATTAGTTACTAGGTTACAATGTTTATTTTTGTGTTATCGTCGAATGAGAATCTCTTAACAAGACAACGATAATACCTTGTATGTTATAAGTAAGGGTAATGCCAAATGAAGTGCTCAGGATACAAGCAATTTCATAATAGTATATCTGAATTAGCGTAGGCCCTCAAAATGTCAGGGTCAAGATATGAAGGTATTAGTCTATGGCTGAGTACGAACGCTTTAGGCAGTAGAGAGTCAAGAGGCAATAATAACGCCTCTTTCAGGGGATTATATTAGGTACTGGGAGTTAATGATTAGTCCAAATTGACTAACTACAGAGCCAAAAACGATGTCACATCCCGTGGGTGTCGTAGGGACTTATCTGGACCTATGTATATCATAGCACCCGGGGTTTCCCGTCCGGTGGTCAGTTACAACAGCTTGGTAAGATTTTGTTATGTTAGGCAGGCATCGGCCACAAACTGCTAAACCCAAACCTAATCAAACAAGTCATACTGCACCGATGCCTAATAATCAGATAAACTATTTAAAGAGAATAGGTTAGAAAGAAGAACAATTAGTAACTTTCTTTGTACCCTACAAAGAAGAACAAATTATCGTTAATTAATAGAAAAGAGAACGGATAAGGGCAGGAAGAAGACGAAGATGAAATTAAAAAAACACTCGGTAACATAATGTGTTCTATATTTATGACAACAAGATTCACTGTTCTAGAAACTCAATTTTGATATGTATCTTTTTTGTATTTAAGATGCGGTACAACACGTTTCATTTTGGAAATACTTAAATTATGAATAACTACGATTAATCAGAGTGTGATGGAAACCAGTCATCACATTCCGCCCTTGTACCATTTACTTTGAAGCTGATGCATTAAATAATTTTCATCAATTAGTTGCTCATCATGTTTCTCTTTAGTTAATCAATCCATCTGTCAATTATTCAGGTAGAAGCACGCATCACTAAAAATATTTTTGTACTCTCGTGTGTGCATATTTCGTTCGAAGGGTCAACAAATTATAATTCAGCATTGTCATAATGATTTCATATGCACAAAATGAATGAAATACAAGTTAAATTTTTAATCTCGACAAGCGATCTTTGATCAAAATTAATCCAAAAGTTCCTCATGAAAAATCTTAATAAGTTAATGTTCACATACCAGTTATATTATTTCCAACCTGTGTAGTACTTATTTTTTTTAAGAGCAAGTAAAATATCAGATTAAAAATAATCCAAAAGTTTCTCATGAAAAATCTCAATAACTTAATGTTCAAATACCAGTAATATTAATTCCATCCCGTGTAGAATTTATTTAATTTTTCTAAGAACAAGCATATCAGATACGGTTCGTTGAAGCAAAGCACTAGATCCAATCGATACACCCTTTGATAAAGTAATCTTGGTTCCGGAGAGTCATTAGGCTTCGGATCTCATCCCCGGATCCCAGAAGCCTTTTCAGGTTTCTGACCGGGAAATTAGATGTAGTTATTGAATGATCGGGTTCATTCACATCGTTGTAATGTTGCAGCAAAAGGTTTTCAGACGAAGTTGTTACATTCCTAATTTTATCAGCATGTTTAACTTTAAAATTGTTCATGTTGATAGGTTTATTAAGAGAAAATTCTATTTTATTAGCACAAGTACACAATGATTTTCAAATCATTGTGTACTTGTGCTAATACTTATGCAAATCTATCAACGACTTTTAATCCTTAGAAAGGTGTGTTGACAATTGCATGCTATTTACCCGTCATGACTTCAACACCAGATCTACGTAATTAATTTCGTCCCTTAGCTTACAACACCGCTCAAGTCGAAAATTAGCGGTTTTCACTTTTTAATGCATTTCGATAGAGCTGCTCATTGTGCGTCTAACCATTGGTGACGTTATATAGATTTTAGCTAATAAGATGTCGTAATTCAAAAAGTAGTATGAGCGCCCAAGTCGGTTGGCGTCTCAACACCCCGACAGTTTTTTTCGTCTCCTGTGAGGTTGCTAAAATGACTTATGCGGTGTTGTAAGCTAAGGGACGATTTTTTGAATTAAATAAATTAATTGACTCTTGCTTTACATTTCAGTTCACACCGGGATGTCATATTATTTGAAAAGTAATTTAGAATTGGAGCTGGAAATGACTTTATCGTTCCGACGGAGTAGCGCAGCTAATGGATCCCTCCTCAAACGTCAGTTGCAGGCAAATTTGAGGGCTGCCAAGTCAATAATACCTACGAGGGAAGGCCAATTTCCATGCTAATTTACAACTTTTTGGTAGACTTAAATATTGGAGTTTTAATTTTAATACCCAGAGTAGGTATCATACCGACTCATAGATTTTGCTGATACAATAGTATTTATGTTACCGGAAATTTATGTAATCCGCCATTGTATTCAATTTCTAGGAAATGTATGTAGTTCCTAAAATCGCACGGAAATGTATGAAATAAATTATATTAGACACCTAGGAAATCTATACATTTCCGAAATAGCAATCGGAAATGTAAAACATTTAAGATATCAATGCGTACGCGGGGATAGCAGGGCGAGGGAACTATTAGATTGCAACTTTTCTATAAAGCACAACTTACTGTTCGTTGGTTCATGTACAAACCTAATCTAACCAACTAGTATATTACAGCAAGATGCTTGTGCTATAAAAATTTGTGTACAATATAAGAATAAAACAAATAAAACAAATTAAAGGAATCATTATTTTTATCCATTTCCTAATACGATATTGGAATTATATACAATTCCGAAGAAATGTTTACATTTTCCAGGATAAGTATAAATTAAATCATTTTTAAAACAATATTCTATACTTTTCCTAAATAGCTTCGGAATTGTATACATTTCCTAGGAGTGTATACAATTCCAGGATATCATATATTTCCGGTAACATATACAATGAAAATGAAAATAGACATAAACAAGTTAAGCGAATAGTTTTTAAGAAAGTAAAGGCTGTACAAATCGTTTGTTTGTAACTTGGTTAGTAAATAAATAGTACAGCCATTTTAACAAAAGTGCAGACTCTTACTAATGTTTTTTTATGTTAGATAGGGAAGCTCTTGCCCTTCATCTCACTTGATGGTAAGTGACGATAAGGGCTAAAGATGGAATCGAGCTTCACCTGGAACCCTCAACCACGGAGGGGCTGGCTATCTTATCACACATTGTCGCAACATAATAATGCTGTTTACATTATTATTATGGCGACAGATTTTGATAAGATGGTGGTAGCTAGCCAGGCGGACTAAAAGAAGTCCTACCACCAACCAAACCGAGTACAAATTTTTACCCTCCTGGGGATCGAACCCGGGACCTCTGCAACTTAATTCCGGTGGGCGAACCAATAGACCATGGAGGCGGTAAATTACTGTTACTAATCCATGTAGGTCGGAACAGCAAATAGCAGTTACTGCTGTCGCATTTCAATCATAGCACCACGCCGTGTTATTAGATTGTGTTACAAGGTCAATGGTTCCCAATATGGGGTACTGGAGTTCGTCGTCCTGTAGGAGACCTCTGACTGTGACAAATGGGGAACCCGAGCTCTTTGCGATTGCTGTTCAATATCCATATATTGGCCTGACATTAAGCACCGTGCCGGGAAATATAGTGCTGCCAGGGAGAGAAAATTAGATAAATATTATTTCACTTTACATTACATTTTGAGATGGAAAATTTCAGAAGAGAGTTACCGGCCTTAACTTGCGTTAATGTTATGGTTATTAAAAGGAAATTTTAGTCATCTTTTGGTCGTATACTTTTCTAAAATGAATATCATTATTTTATTTTTATAAAAAATAAAATACAAATTAGATTAGTAGTTTGTATTTTATTTCCTTAGATTATTTTAAATGATACCTACTTAAGCAATAAGGTTGGTATTACTATATTCGAAATGTTTGTTACAACAGCGAAACCCACTTAAGGAGTATGATTGTAGCCGAAATTCCGAACAATCCCGAAATTCAAAACATTTATGGCCATGTATATTGGTCAACCTTTAGGACGATAGGTAGAGCAAACAGGGGTTTCAATTTGCCGCTGAATTTATGGTCGAGATTTTTTTTGTTAATATACTAGAAATAACATATGCTGGCCTTCTATGCTGGCCTGGGAGCGAACAAATAACGTAGAATAGGCCAGCCCCAACTCATCCCATGGGTGTCGTAAAAGTCGACTAAGGGAGATTGCTCGGTGTAGACCAATAAGCACCTTGGGGCACCCGAATGGTGGAGGGCAAACCACCAACAACAGCGTACCCAAGGAGGGTTGGTGTCAGGCAGGCGGCCGGCTGTAAAACCTAAGCCAAAACCTTGAGCAGTATGGATTGGAATGTTGTCATTCTAATCACTCTCTCCGTTCATGGGTCTCTCGACATGGTCCGTTCCGTCTCTTTTCTATACATTCATTCATCACTAGCACCTTTACGGTGGGATGGATGATATGAATCAAAAGGGAGTGGATGGCTTGATGACGTCTGACATATGAATGGAAGAGGAAACATACTGCGCCGACCCCAGATAGACTGGGAACAGGGCAGGAAGAAGAAGAAGATACTAGAAATAACATAGGTTACTTTGTAATTAAACTATGGTAAGTTTATATTGATCTGTTGGTATAGAGAAAAAAGATTCACCGAGTTATATTAGTAGCTAGGTTAGTTAAATGAGTATAAATTAATTCAATGCAAACTAAAGAAGATGGCGGACAACACAAAATGGCGGCCGTCTCAAACGCAGTTGCGTTGAAATGTTTTTTAAACTAGGCAAGCGGACGAATGACAGTACGTCTAGTAGCATAAGAAAAAATTGTGCGTTTCACTAACTTTCTAATACATAGTCTAAAGTGGCTGTAACTTAATGTATTTATGGCGTGATTGAATACTTGCATTTGGAATGGGTGGGTGCGGAACTTCGATTCTCAAATTACCTGCAAGAAAAAGAACACATTAAAAAGTAAAAAGATACTTGAGGGTTTAAACATAGTATCAAAACGGAAATTTGGGATGGGCGGTTACGAAGAGTGGTTCCTATTAAATGTCTTCTAGAGAAAAAGAAAATTAACTTAACCATCTACGGAAATACGACCGGAAGTATATCATAATATGTTTAAATAATTAAGAAACAGTCACTATTAATATTTAATTTTGATTTGAACATTATATAAATTAGTTATAAAACATTTTACGAAGAAATAGAGGACAGTAGAACGGATTTTCAATGGGAACGGGAACGGGCGGTTTGTAGATAGGTGATAAATGATAATGACCAAAAAAGCCTCCATTTTCAAATAGAGTAATTCCATTGGTTCTCCTTAAACACATCTCTACACCAATAGAACCGCTCTATTTGAAAATGGAGTGATTCTATTGGTTCTCCTCAAACACATTCCTCGCAACGCTTCCTCGCACAGCTCTGGTGAAAAACCTCCCTAAATGCTGATGATGAAGTTAAGGACTGCTCAGTTGCCGAGTCCGATGCAATTAATTCCAGAAATTGTTGTTTACAAACGATGAGATTCCCGCGAAGTTACACCATTATCCGAAGTCAGTGAACTGCGGGTTCGGCGCCCAACAACACATACAAAAGTATGATAATAAAGCGAACGGGCAGTCACCCCAGCAATATACGCTATTAAGCGAACAGCCGTGGGGTGAGTTTTTTATTTTCTTGATAAAAAATCGTTCCCATATCGCAAAAAAACTACATAATAATAATTCTGTTACTTTTCCAATAATTGCTCAGTGAAGTAACGTGGAATCCGCGTGGTGACGGCAGAGCAAAATACTATTATCGTGGGTGCCGTACAAGGAGATAGGCTGCCACCTATTTCGTGGGACCAAGTATGTTGACGAAAATTGGGTGCTAATTCACCTCTGCCTACCCTTCGTAAATATAGGCGTGATTTAGTGTGTATGTGTGTAAGTAATGGAATGTTGTGTGGCAAAATATGTCATTAGGTGTTCGGTGGCGCAGCAGTTGAGCGTAAAGAATAACGGGCTGGAGCATTCCAGTTATACCATCTAGCAATATACTGCAATTTTCGTGCCCGATAGATGGCAACTTACCCATCCCCTATTACCCAGGACCAGACAATACTTGGCGAAATGTGAGTTCACCTGTAATTCATAAATAGGCATGATATATGTCGGCCGCCTTGGTCGAATGCTCATATTGCTGGGTATTGGCCAAGAGGTCCCGGGTTCGAATCCTGGTAGGGGCAAACTTTGTGATGACCAAAAATGTTTGTTTCCGAGTCATGGTTGTGTATATGTTTATGTAGTATATTTTCAACATTTATATACATAATTATTATGATATTAAAAAAAATATCATCCGTCATCAGTATCAATAACACAAGTGCTTAGGCTACTTACTTTGGGCTAGATGATAGGTGTGAGTGTAAAAAAAAAAATTATAACACCCATATTCCGAGATTTCGACATAGGTTGATAAAGCATCATTTATTCTACAATTCTCAAAAGTGTTCTGACTTGAAACACTTTCTTTAACAAAAAGATAAAAACAGTTTTAATAAAATAGCTAATCACATCATGTTAAGTATCTTTGGGCGTCATTTTCCTTCCCAAATCCAATCCCAAATTGGTATTCATGTGGCTTGACACATTATTGCTTATCTGCGTCCAAATGTACATACATACATAAATCACGCCTATATCCCCGAAGGGGTAGGCAGAGGTGAACTAGCACCCACGTTTCGCCAATTATGTTAGGGCCCATGTAATAGGGGGCGAGCCTATTGCCATTTATCGGGCACAAAAGTCGCAGTGCATTACTATTGGTAGGTGGTATAAGAGGAACGCTGCTGCCCATTCCTCATCATTGATTTATCCTTAGTCGCCTTGTACGACACCCACGGGAGAGATTTGGGGTGGTGACAATTGTATTCTACTCTGCCGTCACCACGCGGCAAAAGCGTCCAAATGTGCGTGATAATTATGTTGTATTTGCGAGAAATCAACGTGATCAAACGCTTAGTTCCCGGTCGCAGCGAGTAACGAGTAACCGACAATTCGGGGAATGCACGCACCAAAATAACTTGCACACGGTAGGTACAACATACTACAACGACATCAATAATAACAGAGTCGTTTACCTCCGCTGGACTTCGATAAAGGGGGAGGGGAATCTCATATCCCTGGACCTTCTACTTAGAAGGCTAGCTGGATCCAGTGCTCACGGGCTATTTCTCAAGAGATCCTGAGTTCGATTACTGGAACTTCCAGAGGAAAACTTCCGAGGAAGTGTTGATGCCCTCTGCCTACCCCTTCGGGGATATAGGCGTGATTTATGTATGTATGTATAATAGGAATGCTGCTGCCCATTGTTGACAAAGTACATTTTAGGTTTCGTGAATATCGCCTAGGTACATGAGTAATATTCGTTTTCCAAAGTACTTCCCAATCATGCTAACAAAACACTCATAATCTAATAGTAGTTGTTCCTCCAAATATTGATTCAATTCCGAGAAATTTTCCTACCATTTTCCTGTAACAACCGTCATATATCTCAGAACATCTATATTTATGTTTGCAGTACTTTCACCGCTATCTTTCTAGTACATCCATATAATTAGCAGTATTGTTTCATTAAATAAGGATTTAGAGAATTTATAGATGGAAGAAATAGTTTATCAATTGTTGATAAATACAAAATGGGCCAAATTTAGAAGGTACTGATGAGCCTATTGCCAAGCTTCCAAGATGGCAATAGGCTCATCAGTCACCACCTATATTACATGAGACCTACACCTTCGAGGACGTGATTTATATCCTTGAATCACAACAAATATCCCATATGGTTAAATCCAAAAGGGACAAAACTTAAAAACGCATAACTTAAGTGATCTTTGAGCTGCAAAACAGTAACGCATAGCTTCTTCCTATTCAAAAGTTTCTTCTGTAGCGCGTTTACAAATTGTAATTACCTTAAGAACAGGGCAAGTTAGCCCAACAGAGCGCTCAAGAAAATAACAGACGTAATCACTGGAGGCAGTTCTCCCCCATCTTACAAAGTACATTGCAAGACGCTAAACGTCCAAACAATTACATAACTTACGCGATGCGAAGGTATTTCCCGAAAAGTCTCAGGTTGGCTGCCACCAATGATACACGACTGTTGCCTTTGTCCACTAGCAAATAGAGACTATTATTAGGCGGTATTAAGTGCGCAGTTTTTATGACGTCGCCAGTCCCTTAATCCAATAATCGGGGTAAGGGTGCTTTTCCACCAGGGGTGTGCGAGGAAATTGTGTCGTACGAGGATGTGTAGCGTGCTGTGGAAAAGTGTGGGGGTCTCCACTCTCCACCAATAATGGGCGAGGAAAATGTCTCTTACAATTTCGTGTTCGATACTAGCAGGTATAGAACACGAAATCGTCGCAAACCTCCCAACACATTACTCGCATCACATTAATATTTCGCTCGGTTAATACAAATACGGCGCAAATCAAAAAATTCTTTCTGCCGCACTCCGATAACTTTAATGAGTACTCAATAAGAAAAAATATATAGCGACTAGTTTTGAATTGTCATTTTTGTGTAATAAGCATTCATTAACGTTAATTGGCGTCTTTGAGATTGGTAGAAACGTTGTGTGTTCTAAAAATATGTCAGTGACACTCACTTTCGCAGAACACAATTTTGAGTTGTATCTGTTTTGTTTTTAAGAAGCGACTTGTTTAGTATGTACAAAAACCTCCCTTCGCTAAGCCCTTTTTCACCAAAACTGTTCTATGTGAGGCAAGGAAAATAGAGTGATTCTATTGTTTTTCCTCGAACATATTCCTCGCAACGCATCCTCGCACAGCTCCGGTGGAAAAGCAGCCTAACCCAATAATCGGGGTAAAGGTGGGGTCGCAGTGGGCGCGGGAAGTCAACAATTGACGATCACCTGTCGTTTACACTCGCTCGTTTACTCAGCCTAGTCGCCTTCCTATTACTTCTTCTGAACGTGACCGAATTCTATATTGAATTATTGTTACTGTACGGGCTTTGATTTAACGAGCTGATAGTCGATCGTGATATTCGAGGGATAAACAGACACTGTGCTTAATTTTTTATAAATTACTTTTAAGATTGAGGAGACAGCGGAGTAATTGACTTGGATGGTTTGGTTATGTTATGCATAGAGATGAAAGCTATGTTGGCAGATGAATGTTAGGTCGCAGAAGGAGGGAGCGGAAAGACGATGCTATTGCTCCCCTCCGGCGCTGGCGAACAAGTTGAAGAAGGCGAGCTTATTTTCGTCCTCGCTAGGTCCCTCAAGGTGGCCTGTATACATAGGTTAGCCCCCATGTGTGCATTGCATAGGCCACCCCGTCTGGGGAGATGTCCAGTTTTCCGGACATCTCCGGCGCTGACCCCGGCGTAAGGTGGGAGGCCCTGGGGAGAGACTGGTAAATTTCCGCGAGGCAGAACCCAGACTCTACCCGCTGAAAGGGCTTGGAGGAACACCGTAGTGGTTTAGTGTGTATTGCCGGCGCTTCGTGTGTCGGGTGAGTCCCACACACGCCAGTCGCCTAGCTGGCGGCTGGTATAGTGCGAAAGGGCATTTCCCTACGATAAAAGAAAGAGGGGGGAGATATACTGCGGAGGGCTTTGGCACGTGACGTGCTGCTTACTGTATTTGAAATAACATTCAATTCGATTCATTTGTAACACAGGTCAGGGCCGACTCAGGTCATAATATATCTACTTTATTACATGTATACTTAACGAGATTTCTTATGTGAAGCGCTTCAGAATTTCAGACTAACAAAGCTCTTTGGGCCCGCGGGACGGACGCTATCTAATTGTGTGTGAGTAATAAAACGACGTACTGTCGACGGCGGGTAAAAGAGCACGTGCAGCTTTCAAAATTAAGCTTTATTACAATGAAATAAAGGCGGTATTCCGAGGCTCGGATCGGTTGAAGATGAAGCGCTTATAAAGGAAGTCAAGAGAACTATTTAGAAAAAATGTTACTTACTTACTGCCGCACTCAGAGTCGCTTTAATGATCATTAAATGACATTTAAGTAAACATTAAATAAAATTCCCTCTCAGAGTCAGTTAATGGGTCAATAGTGACGTTAATGATCCCTAAATTTTTAGTGACCGATGACCCTTACTTAACTCTTATGTGACGTCTTTAACGTCTTTTTGTCATTTCAAAAGTAGGGTTATCTTTTGTTGTAATTATATTTCAGTGCATTTATAGTGATATTTTCAATAATTATTTAGAATAAATTACGATGAAGATTTTTGTGAAGTTTACAGATTACGTAAGAAGGTTCAGAAAATCACAGCCTAGATTCTATTTACGCGGCTATTCTGATCCTTTCACTATGTGCTTGAATTACATGCAAGATACAGATTTACACTCCAGGCAGTAAAAAATACGTTACTCCCAATTTTGGAACCTGATTTAAAAAGCACCGAAACAGGACAGGCTTGCCATTTGCCCACATTGCAGTATTTAGCAAATGGGATTTTTCAGGTTAGTATATTACTTTACATTCAATATTAGCCGTGTGGTGATGGCAGAGCAAAATATAATTGTCACCACCCCCATGTAAACAGTGATGAGTAATGGGCACCAGCAATCCTCTACAACCAAGCAATATACTGCGATTTACGTGCCCGATAGATGGCAATAGGCTCGCCACGTAATACACGGGACCATACTTAATTGGCGAATAGTGGGTGTTTAATTCACCTTGGTCTACCGTTTCGGGATATACGCATGATTTATGTATGTATGCATGTACTTTCAATATCTGTCATTACTGTCTTTATATTTATTTCAGAAACTAGGTGGTGATGTGATGAAATATTATTAGGTCAACAGCGAGTATCACAAATTGTCACCAAAGTGTCTATCTAAGCAAGAACAATGAAAGACTATGTAAAATTCCCTTCTACAGATGAAGACACAAACAGAATAAAACAAAATTTTATCAAGCAAAGTCACAATTAATATTACTAATTGTCAAATTAAAATAATATAATGAAATTCTTTTATAAGCCTAATCTTTTTATTTTTCTGCTAATTCATTTTCATTGCTTGGGGTTTCTTTTGTTTTTTTTGAATGAAACTAGTAGATTTAAAGAAATATTTTATGTTCCAATTTATTTTTAATTCCTTGAACGGTAATTTTCAAATTTCCAGAAGAGTTTTACTCCTCTCTTCCTCCATTTCAGCAGCAAATTTCTTTTTAACTTGATTCTCCAGGTAAAAAAATATTTTTGACTCGGTGTGTAATTATCAGTCTTTAGATTTGTTTGATAATATGGCCCTCATCTAATAATTATATCAATGTGATCTGAAAAAAGATTGGTATAATATCATTAATTTAAATCATTTTTCTAATTGCATGTTATGATTGAACTATATACACTAATAGCCAGTTGCACCAAGTTTTACAATTTTTCTAAAAGTAACATAAAACAACTTGATTCATATCAACAAGTGCCCATTTTATATAAAACCTTATAAAATTTAATAGGTACCCATAGCAAAGTCTATGTCAAACTCACTGTCCCAAATATTTTATACTGTTTTATTTTGATTATTATGTCTATATGGACAGCGCAATACCTATACCTATGAAGGTGATGGATGTGAATGAGGAGATGACAAGTGACAGAGAAGAGAATGGAAAAGGATACTGCACCGACCCCAAATAGGATGGGATAAAGTCAGGGCGATGATGATTATGACGATGATGGACAGCGCAATACCATCATTATCAAATGAGTTCTACACTTCACATATTATTGAAGGTGCAGCCTGAATAATGATATTAAAGTAACTAAGGATAGGTTGCAGATAGATTACAGATAATTTATATAAATTGTTATATTTTCATAACAGTTTATTAGTAGAAAATAAATGTTACCTTCTTTACTGCTTAAGATAGCTCCTTGTTGTGGGGAAAGTGGTGGATTTTATAGACCATTTCCAGTTTTTAATAAACTCCCTCACTCTGTTGTTTTACAGGTCATGGCCTTAAGATTGTCCCATGCTCTTTTTAATGTTATTGTATCACACTGCAAATTGCAAAGAAATATTAGTTACTTTTTAATAATGCACCTTAGAATATAGAATAATTCTATAATCTAAGCACAAAAAAATATAAGAAAATACTAATTACTGTGCACATATGCATTACAATTAAATTCCTCAGTCATTCCACTCCCGGAACGATCAAGCCCCATGCATGTAACAAAGAAATTATCAATACTTACTAAGACAATCACAGTACTAATCAATTATTATAATGAAGATAGGGTTTGTGTGGCTTTTTCTTCTTCTTTTTTCTATGGCGTTTCCTATATGATTTCGCCAATATCGAGTGTGCCGCTCGGACTTTTGTATGTTAATGATTTCCCAGGCTGACTCCACTTGCAGTGGCTTTATCTATTTGATCAATTTTGATCACAAAATAAATAATTTGATATTATTATGTTTTTGTTTGGTATTTTCATGGAATTATTTAGGGTATTTCTTGTTTGTTGACATTGACTTTTTAATTTTATAATAAATGACTTTTGGTCCGGTGTGGCCAAATCTAAAAAGTTTTGGCATTTACAGTTCAAGTTTGATTAAATTAAATTATTATTATGGATTTTTACGTAAAAATTATACTAAATAGATATAAGTAACTAATTCTAATGGAAAACCATACTTTTGTGATATAAAAACTAGAGTAACTAATAATATTGTTTCAATGGCTTTTTGCATGTGGCAATTCCGCAATTACGGATAACACACGCACTACACTAACCTGACTTAAAATTGTCACATAACTAATCAATCAATTATTTTCGACTCTGAGAGGAACGGTCAATTAGATGTTTTAATGATAATTTGTAAAATACCCATTATCACTAATTTAATGAACGACTCTGAGTGCGGCAGTTAAATACATAAAAACATTTTATCTCTAGAGATGTATAATATACTCGTATTAGGTCAACAACGGGTACGTGCATATGATTTATTACTACGTTAGTCAAGCATCAGGTGAACGTGAAATAATGTAGATTCATTTTACAACCAAGCCAAAACATTGAGCAGTGTGAATTGGAATGTTGTCATCACAATCGCTCTCTCCTTTGATCATCTATCGACATGATTCTTTCCGTCACTTTTCTACACAGTCACTCATCATTAGCACCTTTCCGGTGTGATGGATGATATGAAGCTAAAGGGAGTGTCTGGCTTGATGATGTCAGCTCGTTATGAACGAAGAGGAAATTAATCTACCACGCCGACATATATAAACTGGGCCCTGTGAAACATGATGATGAACCCAAACGTTTTGAGATAGAACTCTGAACAAGCTAATCATTTAATGGAACTACATTGATTAGGAATGGCAGTTGGCCTTCTCTAATATAGCAGGTAGGAGAGGGACCGCATTAGCCGAATAAATACCGTGATCATCGGAAATAACAAAACCACTTAACACACCAACTGCCGCTCAACTCAGAGACGTCAATTAACTTTAATGAGTATTTAATGTCAAAAATTTTCATTCAAATCTAGACCATAGACCCGGCAAGAATAGCGACTAGTTTTGAATTGTCATTTTTTGACGTTAAGCACTCATTAATGTTATTTGACGTCTCTGAGTGCGGCAGTAAGTGGAATAGTTACAACACAAGCCAGCGTAGTTTATTAGCTGATAATAGCTGACAGATTACTCTGACATCATTTTGTGGAATGATTCTGGTGGATTTCGGTTTCTTTAGCCGGAAAACGGCTATTAGAGGCGGTTCTTTAATAGCATTGCAAGAAGGACTGAAATACAATGAACGAAAAGATATTGTACAATATTCTATTGAACAAATAATTGAAGTATCTTGTGTAGAACTTGAGGAACTAGTTGTTGTTTGTATATACAGGCCCCCTACGGGAAACTATGAACTTTTTGAGACTTCAATGGAAGGTATATTAAATAAACATTGTAATAAAAACAAAAAACTAGCCGTCCTTAGTGACTTTAATGTAGATATATTAGTCACTTGTTCTCACTCAGACAGATTTATCAACTTATTCGGATCCTATAGCCTTTTCTATACATTTTATGAACCAACAAGAATTACTCCAACATCAGGCACTTGCTTAGATAACGCGTTTTGAAATTGTAATATATTAGATAAATCAATTATAAATTGTATTAATTCAGATCATACTGGCCAAAAAATTACTGTTGAATATCAAAATGTTTATAAGCCAATAAAGATAATATTTCGGCCAATAACACAAAAGCAGTTGCAGTTATTTGGAAATAATATTACAAATAGACTTAATTACCTAATAAATGATAACAATTACTGTCCTGATGTAATGTACAATAATATGTTTAATCCTATTAAAGACGAATTTCATAAGATTTTTAAACAAAAATCCATAACAATACACTCTAAAAAGAAATGCAGTGACTGGGCTACCCCAGGAATTTATATAAGTAGAAGGAAACTTTATGACTAATATAGCCAAAAATACACGTCTGTTGATTCCACCTTCATAGACTACGTCAGGAACTATTCCAAAATATTTAAAAAAAGTTTGCAACACTGCCAAATTGACCGCAATTGGTAATAAAATAAAAAATCCGATAATAAAATAAAAACAACTTGGAGAATTATCAATTCAGAAACCGGAAAACTTAGAAAGAGCGAAAGATCGTTTAAAGGTAAAATGGATAATAAGGTTATAGAGTCCGATGATGCGGTTGCAAATGCCTTTAAAACTTTTTTCACCGACATCCCTGCTCGAGTAACCAGCAAGCTCAACTCTTGCACAAGAAGAGCTCTGTCTCTACTAGAATTAAGTACAGTCGAATGTAATATACCTTTTGATTTTCACAAAATTAATATAGACACTATTATCAAAACGTACAAGACATTAAATATGAAGAAAACTGAAGATCTGTGGGGTCTATCAGTTAGCATTTTGAATCCCATCATTAATGTCATCGCTCCTCAGCTGACATCAATCTTTAATAAATGTATAGATAACGGCTGTTTTCCAAACTTAATGAAGCATAGTAAACTAATACCTTTGTTTAAATCTGGAGACAAATGTGAACCCAATAATTTTCGTCCCATTTCTATATTACCTTTCTATATTATATTTCTATATTATTATAAGTAAAATCTTTGAAAAAATTATGTTGAACCAGTTGCTTTCTCACTTCACTGCTAACAAACTGTTACATGCTAAACAGTTTGGGTTCACGAGGGGAAAATCCACCACTGACGCTGGAATAACCCTCATTAAGCACATATTTGATGCTTGGAAAAATCGGCAGGATGCTTTGGGTATCTTTTGTGATCTTTCTAAGGCATTTGATTGTGTTTCACATCAAACGTTATTAGCAAAATTAAAGCATTACGGTGTATCTGCTGCCTCATTGAATCTGATAAAGTCATACCTGAGTGATAGGACTCAAAAAGTAGTAATTAATAAAGCCGAATCTTCGGGTTCACCAATGCGAATGGGTGTTCCTCAAGGATCAATACTGAGACCATTACTATTCATAATATATATAAATGACCTTCCCTTCTACACAGAATCTCTATATGACACGGTACTATTCGCAGATGATACCTCATTAATTTTCAAAATAGACAGAGGTAAAGATAATTATGATGACATCAATATAGCTATTTCCAAAGTTCTTGATTGGTTTACAAATAACAACTTGTTACTCAATTCTAAGAAGACCTAATGTATTAAATTTTCATTACCAAATGTTAGGCAAGTTAGTAGTCCGATTGCAATTAATAATGAAACGATAGAATGTGTCAATTCTACAGTATTCATTACTCAAGATCAGCTGAGGTTAGATAAGAGGGTAGTCATAAAATCGAACGAGGCTATAATTTAGGAATGGTATTAACTGAACAGAGTCGAGAAATTAATCGTTAAGAACTGGAAGGAATGTACGATTAGATTTAAGATTACTTTGAATAACTACGTTACGGTCTTACAAAACCGTTTCAATGGGGTAGTTAGTTTTGTTGTGCTTTTTTCGCACTTAACGCAATCAGGAGATTGGGCCTTTTTGCGTGTCTGCTTTCGTCTTCTTACTCCAACCGTTTCAATGGGTATAGATACTGCAAATATTCCAATATTCCTCTTTATAGATGTCCTAACTGTGTGTGTGTTTACATTGTTGATGTGCCTTAATAAATAAATATAATAAATAAATATCTGCCTTACACGCTTCGAAAACGAGTCCTGGGGGCCTACCGCCTAACTCGATTGCTGATGATTGCTATATTGCAATGCACTGCTTACGGGTATAGCAGCCATCCTGAACTTTTAGGCGGTAGAGATTTTGTGCCAAATTCATACAAAATCCTTCGGTGATCATTTGTTCAAAGCTATCGCTGATAGTTTAGGTACATTTGGTGCGAAATGACAGCATGACGTCATAAACTATAGCTTTTGCTTTAGCAATCGAGTTAGGCGGTAGGCCCCCTGGTAACCTTCTGACGGCAGGAACCCAAAAATAGGTAACTTGTTTTACCTATGCATTCACGAAAAACGATAAATCTGACACAAGCAATGAATGTCTTACTCCATCGTAAAGGGTTAGTTCCTCTTGCAACAAACACTGGTGCAGAAAATTAAACTTCTGCGAATGGACAGTTAACATCAGTTGCGGCAGCTTGGTCCTTCAAAAAGCAGCCTTATCACAATGCAGTAAAGTGTAAAAAGTTTGACAACGAGTAGGAACCCCGTGCGCTGTTGACCAATACAATTCCAGATGCATTTCTCCAGTGACCTATAACGACGTGCTATTCAAAATTGAGCTTTGTTAACCACGCATAAGTACTTGAGTCGCTTACTTAGTTTGTCGGGTAATTTTGCGAGATGCAAACGGGTCAGCGCACTATACACGCGGCCACGTACTGTTTTATTTTCTCTTCGAACGTTTGGATTCATTTCCATTGGTTTGTTAGTGAGTTTCTAAAACAAAGCAATACGATTTGTTTCAGAAGCTAAGCCATTACTGAACTGAGGCACAGGCCTTCACTATCATCTTCCCCCTACCCTGTTCTCCGTTTATCTGGGATCGGCGCAGTATGTTTCCTCTTCATTTTATATTGGCCAGAAACCCCCTTTCCACTCCCTTTTGATTCATATTATCCATCACACCGGAAAGGTGCTAGTGGTGAATGAACCACCCTCTTTGAGTATGCTGTTCCTGGTAGTTTGCCCTCCACCATTCGAGTGCTACAATACGCAATACATGTTAAGTTGTTGCCTTCTCTCTCTATATTGTTCCATCCAAAGGGCTGTTGATGATGGTGGTTATTAACAACTATATTATTATCAACGGCTTTGCGAACCGTTAGTATTACAAAACAGCCCGAATTGATACTGTTCATGATTCTCAATTAATTAATTATCATAACATTAATTACGTACAGCATGTGTCATGGTTAAATATAATTTAAAAATAGATTAAACAATCCACTACTTTCTAAATTCCAACAACCAGTGACATACAATAAAACGAACCCTCAAGCTTTCCATTTGAATTCCGAACCTTAGAATTTTCACGTTGGCGGTATCTGGTGTAATTGTTTTTTCACGGTGCAAGCCAAATGAGACCCTAAGGCACGCTTCCTGTGTAGATCTCAATAAACATTTACCACAACGGCTTATACCCTCCTCGACCCGGACCAATCTGGAACCACTGCGACCGCACGAAACTGGTTAGAGTCAGCTTTATAATTCATTTTATGCGTGGCAGTTCTCGCAAGTTCTGCGACGTCTATTTTAATGAGGTGAGTCGAGCGACCGTTACTTCACGTAGGCAGTCTAAAGAACATACAGCTCATTCAGTCTTACTGCCGCACTCAGAGACGTCAAATAACGTTAATGAGTACTTAACGTCAAAAAATGACAATTCAAAACTAGCCGCTATTCTTGCCGGGTCTATGGTCTAGATTTGAATGAAAATTTTTGACATTAAATACTCATTAAAGTTAGTTGACGTCTCTGATTGCGGCAGTTAGACCCCATTAAACGGATAGGAGCTCGGTAGTAGCTTAGCCCAGAGGCGATGAAAGTCTAGAAAAACTGATTGTAGTGGGAAACATCGAAGACAGACGATCGCGCGGTCGTTCACCAACAAGATGGACCGATCAAGTAAAATAATCTTCGTCCTTAAATTTCTACACAGGTGAGAGGAGCGCGCTGGATAGGGACCGGTGGAGGCAGATCGTCCGGTCCAGATGTAATTCCGAGGCTGACCACGATCCTAAGACATGAGGAATCGACCAGAGAGAGTCGCTTAGCGCACTCAGCAAAATTTTCTAAGGCCGGTCATTGGATGGGTGTCGAAAATATATTAGGTATCTCCAGTTCCATTGTGCCTTTATGCTTCGGAAGTTATCTGAAATTCTCATTGCACTGTTGCCTCCCTCTCCTATTAGATCTTTCATGGGCAGCTCCCATCCAGTGCTCGTCTCCTGGTAAGCGCTGGTATCAAGGAGCTTTTCGCCGAAACAGCTTTTTGGCCCGGTTGCCGTTCGTTAGAGCATAGATCTACCGTCTTTTTGGTGAAGGCGTTGACCTTGTCCTCAAACCTTGCAATCTAGCATTCTCTGAGAGGATGTCTCCACGGTAGGGGGAGATTCACTGGTGTGGAAAAAGGGTGTTTCTAATGCGTTTGGTGTGTTGGACACTTTGAATGGCCTGCGTGATGGAGCTCTTAATAGTTACCATAATAGATTTAGAACAGTCCCGATTTCAGTTCATAGCCACGCATCGCATAGCTCCTTTAATCCAAAAGCTCAATTCGCAGTAATAAAAGTAATAGTGAAACAAAACAACGATAAACCGTTACCATTTGTAACAATAAACCCGATCGGATCGTTAAATCTGTTTGACCCGACATCGAAACATCTCGATGGTCGTGAAACGAACATATTGAGAACTGAAACAACAAACTGTCCGCCTCAACTCAAACAACAGACGGTTACGCCCGCGGCCGCACGGTAGAGTGCGAGCCAAGCTTTGCACTGCGAATACGTGTTTCTTTTTACATTATTTAACTTCGGATCTCTAGGTCTGTAGCTCGGCATTATTGAAAAACATTTTCGTATAACGAACAAACTTTAACACTGCTATGTTGTTGAATGCCTTTTCATTTTAACTTCGGGATTAAATTTTGAATTATTATCATTTTGGAAATGAATGCAATCTCTCAAATTATGTTATCCGTAATATTGAATATTTTAAGTATTTGTAATAACACCGTCCTTCTTTATTCTCTTTATCGCCGTGGTCCATGTATGTTTTAATATTCCAAACTGTTATTTTAAATACATTGATGCAGTAGTAGATCTAATTAAAGCCCACCGATATCATAGCTTGGCCATGATTTATATAAAATAATTGCTATAATTAATAACCAGGGTTTGGTTTACCGACGACCTGTCATCGGCCCATATACAAAAGCACGCGTTTGTATACGAGTTTTCATTCAAAAGAATTCTTAATGAACGGACATTCACGTGAAATTAGTGTGTCTGGTAAATTTGGATTGTTGAACATAATTACACCAGGGAGTCGCCCGCCGATGTGTAATGACGTCATGCGTTAGCCTGGGACAGCGCAATACAATTTTTGATCAAATATTGCTCGAAGCTTCTGACAGCCTGGTACATTTTCAGAGACAACAAATAAAAAACAAACACTTTTCTTTTTTTTTCTTTCTATTTTCGTGTATATTATATTTACCCACGTGGTGCTATGTCACCCTGGTAAATTTTTTCACATTATTATTTCACCCGCGTGGTTAGAAAATATTTATGTTCCATAGAAGTTTTATAAAAGACGGTGTTTCTTATTTAAGGAATGCATAAACGAGAATACCATGCAACTTTCTCCAAGCGCAGTATTAAATCGTTATAATTATTACCAGCCCTTTTATGTCCACACTGCTGTGGCATAGGCCTTGAATATAATGAACAATGGGCCATAACCAACCACGCTGACCCAGTGCGGATAGTATATTTTGGTCACCCATCCAATATTTTGCCGTGTGGTGACGGCAGAGTAGAATACAATTGTCACCACCCCAAATCCCTCCCGTGGGTGTCGTACAAGGCGACTAATGATAAATCAATGATGAGGAATGGGCAGCAGCGTTCCTCTAATACCACCTAGCAATAGCAATGTACTGCGACTTTTGTGCCCAATATATGGCAATAGGCTCGCCACCTATTACATGGGACCTAACATAATTGGCGAAACGTGGGTGCTAGTTCACCTCTGCCTGCCCCTTCCTTCGGGGATATAGGCGTGATTTATGTATGTATGTATGTATCTAATATTTTCCCAGAGGAACTCCAGATTTTTAAGAAGCACTTGGTACTTTTAATATGGTACACTAAAATGCTGCTCAGCTTAAAATATAAATAAACCATTAAATATTTGAGATTACATAATAATATATTCTGTGGTGATGGAGAGTCAGAAAATGGCATGACGTCTCGTCTAAAGTTTGTGTTAACTTCTGAGAAAACATTAAATCATTTTGCAGTTGGATTTAAGACCGAGGAGTGCTCGATGTCTTTGATATTTGGCAGTTGAAAGGCTTGGAATTTCATCATCTTCCTGCCCTGTTCCCAGTTTACCAGGGGTCGGCGCAGTATGTTTCCCCTTCCATTCTCATTCATTCATAATGGTCAGACGTCATCAAGCCACTCACTCCCTTAGGTTCATATCATCCGACGTAAAAAAGGAAAAGAAAAAAGAAAGGATCATGTCGAAAGACCAATAAATCGGAATGACGACATTCCAATCCATAATGCTCTAGGTTTTGGCTTAGGTTTTTTTCAGCCGGACGCCTGCCTGACACAATCGCTCTTTACGTATTCTGTTGTTAGCGGTTTGCCCTCTGACATTCGGGTGCCTTAAGGTGCTTGGTCTACACCAGTCTCCAGTTGACTTTTACATCTGGGTGAGTCGGGGTTTGCACGTTCTTTATTATTTATTGCTCTCAAGTACAGCACAGCAGGAATAGGTCGACCTTCCACGAGGTCTAGTGCCCTCCACTCTGTTTGGACGAAGAGGCGCTCAATGGACTCTGAAGTGCGTCTTAAAACGTGTCCGAAATATTTTAAAATACGAGTCTGAACTATACCAGATAGTGGCTGCTTGATACCAAGTTCTTGGATTACAGAAATGTTGGTACGAAAATCGGTTCGAGCATTCTTCTCCAATCCCACATTTCCAGAGCGTCTATCTTCTTCTTCTCGATTTCGCGCAACGGCCACGTCTCGGCAGCGTATAAAAATATAAGAAAAACCTAAAAGTATGACAAGTCGGATCTTAGTGGCTTTAGAAGATTCCTGTTCTTCCAGACTTTCTTCAGTTTATTCATTCCCGTCCTTGCTGTTGCTATACGTCTTTATACGTCATCCATGCTCCCACCATTGTTTGAGATCAAAGCTCCGAGGTAAACATATTGATTGGACAACGTCGCAGTTCGCAATTTTTGTAACCTCTGGAAAATTGTAATTAGGACGGTCTCGATCATTATTTAGGTCTTTATTAATAAGATATATTGTGTATACCTGATTGTTTCCCTAGAAATCATTAAAAACAAATTAATAAATCTCGGAATCAGCTGCCAATCACAGCTGTTCTGGACCACGCAAATGAACAAGAAACAGAACAAGTCTAAATATATTCGAACTGTTGTCTCTGAGTTAGTTTGATGTTCTGACTCACCATTGTTTAGAGAGACCGTGTATTTTTCGCTGTGCGTATGGACCGAAAGTTTGCGCGTCATACGGTAGTATCTGTAGACTGTAGGTCAATTAATTAAGCTTGTGAGGATGGACTTGGGACTGAGAGGAAGACTGAAGAAGCGATGGATGGACTATTGTGACTAGGTTTTTTAACCGGCCGCCTGCCTGACACCATAATTCCTACTAGGGAATTAATGTTTAACGCCAATTGTCATTGCGACACCCGCGGTAGAGATCTCTAATAATAGATAGAAATCTCTACTAAACGAGAACATCCTCCGTGCTTCGGAAGGCAGGTTAAGCCGTTGGTCCCGCCTGCAACTGCAGTCGTTAATACCCACCAATCCGCACTGGGCCAGCGTGATGGGTTAAGGCCCATTGCCCCTAATATAAGTCTATCCATGGGGAAGGCCTGTGCTCCAGCAGTGGCAACATTAAAGGGCTGGTGATCATGATGATCATGATGACTAATACTGTAGTACAGACGCCTAAGGATGGATATCCTTAGGCGTCGCGAGACGATGCGTGTGCGTGTGAATATTTTACAAAATTATGTATTTATTAATTCAACACAATTCTGAACTACCTGTGTTGCCACAATAAATATACATACCCATTTACTTAAACGTAAACATTATCTAGCCTTATCTCGACGTTTATGTTTATTATTACATTGTAGAAATAACCTCAGTTAAAGATTTAATGGACACTTGGTTTCAACACTTTTAACTAAATGTTATTGAAAGGGAAATTAGTACCTACTGTGTTAAATAGTAGACATTTACCTAATATGCGTTAATAATAATTGATATTAGTTATAAATGTCAATTGAAATAATCAAGTTACAAAAAATAAAATTCTTATAGAGTCTAAAAAAATAGAACAAATTATTGGTTTCATTTTACACATTACACTAACCGGATCTTGTTAAATATATATTTATTTATTTTAGTTCCCAGTGATCACTTGCTAACTGCGCAATCAGAATTTACATTAAGAGGCTTTAAAAGCAAACAGATTTAATTAATACTGCCATAACTTCGTGTAATGTTTATTCTGTGTATATACATTCTTTTACAGTATCTGTTTAATAATGCTGAGTGTTTCGAACATGGCAAGAGTGTTTTACAGCTTTTACATTCAATTATATTCCTTACACAATATAAGGAAAAGTACTCGAGATCTGTTTAAATAATATGGACTTATATGAGAGTTTTTGGATGACCACACCATGAGCTTCATGTGATTGTAGGATCAATAATAATAATATATCACTTTATCATGAGCCATTTTAATTCCCTACACAAAGAAGAATATGTTGATATGAAAAATTGCGCATAAGGAAGTATAATTTACGGTCTCACGCACACACTTAAATGCTCATATCCTCTAGAAATCACAGCTAATAAACGTAGAGAAAATTAGGCATATTTGTAATACCTCTATACAATTTTTTGGTGGTAATTTCATATCTCTCTTGACTTTGGACATATAAATAATTTTTGTCATTCTCCTTTCAATAATCCTTTCTACGTGACCAACATATGCGAGCTTCCCTTTCTCAATTCTTTCAAACCACACATTTCTCTTAGGAAGTTATCATATGTTAATCTATCGCTTAGCTTTCAATTATCGCTAACAATAATAACATTATATCCAAAGAAAAGTAACTCTATAATTTCCGATATCCGAAACGCTCTCGCGAAACAGACAAATGTTTACTTAAATCTGCACTTAAGTTTCTACAGCAGATGTATCTAGGTTACATCGGCTATAAACATCAGTGAACATGGAAAGAGAGACGTCGAATATTCCTCGCATCTACATCAAAATGGCGCTACCCCAGATCCATCGATAAATTTCCGCACACTCACCACGCAAAATGCATAAGACATGAACAAGATGGATAAGACAAGGCTCAGGTTACGTGGCCGTGACGTAAGGAGGCCGGGTTTGATATATATCTATCACTCGGTAAATGGTTGAGGAAATACGGAGGCGAAATGATATTACCTACTATTTTACAGACGGTTATGTGTGTGTTACGGTCTTCCATGCTGGGAGCAGTATAGGTTGGAATGTTGTCATTCCAATCACTCTCTCCGTTCATCGATCTCTCGACATGGTTCGTTCCGTCTCTTTTCTATGCATTCATTCATCTCTAGCACCTTTACGGTGAGAATCAAAAGGGAGTGGATGGCTTGATGACGTCTGACCGATATGAATGGAAGAGGAAACATACTGTGCCGACCCCAGATAGACTGGTAACAGGGCAGGGGGAAAAGGACGGTGTTCCATGCTGACCTGGAAGCCAAACATGGAATGTGCCCCACGTAAAAGTCGATTTGCCAGTGCCATTTGTTTGTCAGTTGATTTTGGAGGTAAAGAGACGATTTGGAAGATTACTGCAAGACATGGACGGAATTGGCTCGGGATCGCTTGACGTGGAGGGCACTGGGTGATGCCTTTGCCCAGCAGTGGGGTCTTGTAGACTAACAAAAAAAATCATGATAATGTCGTTAATATAATGTGAAAATAATATTACATTTATCGTCGTGTTAGTAACAAATAGACACATTCCCTAATCATCAAAGGCTCACTCGGACACGTTAGGAAAGCAATAATTTATTTATCAGAGCTCGTAATGAAACTGCGTTATGAAATAATTATTGCCCACTAACCGCTGAAACATAAATTATAAGAAAGCGTAAACAATTCAGGGCTAATTAAACCCACGGAGCGGTTTATGCGTTACGTGCTCACTGTTATTCGGTGCGATGCTTAACTTCTGGCTGGGAAGGTTTCGTAGGTCAGCGTTTTTGTTGGTTATTTTTTGTTCACTATTTGGTTGACTACTCAAAACACACAAATATAGCAAATAATTATCATATAACTGAGTGAAGACCGAGCGAGATATTAAATTATTAAACAATTGAATAGGTGATTCAGGTTAAAGACAGTGATGAGTAACAACAGGCTGTAGCGTTCCTCTTGTACTAGCAATATTTTACATTTACGTGACCGATGAATGGCAATAGGCTCGCCACCTATTTGTGTCAATCGAACGAAACATGCGTGTTGATTCGCCTCTGCCTGCAAATTATAGATATTCAGGCGTGATTTATGTATGTAAGTTAATCTTATAAGCTAATATTGACTATAATGTTCATATTCGGTTTTGCATATCTAGGTATTACCGTTTGTTTACTAAAATCTGCAGTACATAGCCCAATTTGTCACAGATAACACGCTCTGAACAGCTTTGTCGATAAGTTGACACCGAACGGGAGTCCGCACTCAACACGTTGATAAGGCGAGTCACTCGCCATAATTGGACATAGTAGTGCAGACAGAATCCAATAGTAAACAGATTTGCTAGTGAAAATTGGATAAAAATTCCGGCGTAATTATTGTTTTTTTTATTATAATAATAATCCGTAAAATAATTCAGTAATAATATCAGTCCGTAAAGACTTGTCCGCCGTGTTCTGACGGCACAGCAGAATATAAATGTCACTTGTCACTACCCCAAATCTCTCCCGCGTATGTCGCACAAGGAGACTAAAGGTTAAAACAGTACTGAGGAATTGGCAGCAGCGTTCTATATTGCAACACGTTAAACCACTTAGCAATATACTGCGATTTACAGATGGGAATAGGCTCTTGCCCGACAAATGGCTATAGGCTCGCCCCAAAAAACCATTTATTATTTGTTTGTTGGCGAAACGTGGGTGTTAACACACCTCTGCCTACATTTTAGATCATGATTTATGTATGAATGTATCTATTATAAAAGATTTTCATGATACAGCCTTATTGCATACAAAAAACTTATATAATTAATCGCACTTGCGAAAAGATGCTGCGGTAGAGATAAGATGCGCGTTTATCGCGGAAGCGAAAATCTCCCGTTTGATGAGTCGTAAAGTTTTTAAGCGGCTTTCAGTGAAGCCGTAACTCGATGTAATTTTATGATTGAGGTTATATAATAGGAGGGAAACATGGCAAAACAAACTTTTATTTGTTTTTAACAGCGAAGAAAATGGCCGATATTTAGTGTTTGGAAAAATATTGCAACGCGGAAGTAATGGTTTTCTGAATGAATAAAGTTTTGTGAGTACTTATTGCCTGCCTGTATCTTGCATGCATCAAATTAATATTTGTTAACATGAATGCATAAAATATGTTTCTCTAAAACACTCTGTTTTATAAAACGAGACTGCAGCGAGTGTCTTTGTTGATGTGCAATTATGCAGAATCATTGAAAATAAGTCTTGTGACTTGCTTGATGTTGTGGTGAAGACCACTATTACAAGTGGTTTTGTGATTTGTCCACCTCATCAGGCACCGTCATGAACTCTGTTACCATCAAATTCGTGCCAAGTACTCCCTTGATGCGTTAAAATGTGTGACATCCATATTTTAACGTAAAATTCATTTCATTCATCCATTTCACCCACTCAACTACTAAGACTACGTATACACTAAAGACATGGCTGTATGGGCTAGACCCTTTGCCTTTCCTAAAATATACGTAGAATTTAAAAAAAACGAGACTGTAGAACAGTCGTCGTGTGGAGACGGCAGAGCAAAAATACAATTATTAGTTATAACATTTATAGTTACAGAAGGTAATATTTGTAATTATAATGTATAACCATAATAAAACAAATAATTCTTCTCCTCCGTGACAATGAAGAGCTATTTGTTTTATGTGATGCAAACGTTTTCTATATAGTATTAAATACCCTATTCTTTAACAAGAGTAGATGATGGGTTATGATCTAGATTTAGTTATCTATCAATTAGAGTAAGTGATCCAGGGTACAACATTAAAATATATTTGTGCGCGAGGCCCCCCTATGCTCTATGGTTAAGGGTTCCATGTTCAGCTCGATTCCATCTTCGGCCCTTATCGTCACTTACCATCAGATGAGATGAAGGGCAAGACCTTCTCTCTCTATCATAAAAAATATTAGGGTGTTTCTTCTAGTCTTATCGCAGATACAATACCCGACGCATAAGTTGACCGCATAAGTTGACCTAGCGCAGTAAAACGTTTTCATGTATTAATTATGGTTCTGTATGTGGTGCGACGTGTGTCTGTAACCATAGCAACGTAGGAGAACCCACTTCTGCGCGTTCAAAATTTAGTTAAGATCCCTTTCCCTCATTTATACCTGCGCAGACGACCGTCATTTTGGTTCAACTTACGCGCCGGGAACCGTACATAGCTTCAAAACTACTTTTGAGAAACTCAAACCCAATAAATAGCCATAAACTATATTCAATAATGGTTCCTCGATAACCGTTTGCACTTGAAACCGTTCTGCTATTACAAATTGACCCATTTCTCTCGTCTTTATTGAACCGTTTGAAGTAAAGACTAGTTCTATTTACCAGGGCATTAGAACACGGAAGAGATGTTCTATGGATCGAAAGAAATCGATGTTTTATGGACTCATTACTGACTGCACCTGCTTTGCAAAGTGAGTTTTGAAATTCGCGTCATCATGATAAGGGCTGCATTCCATTGTTGGACACGGGCATGCTACGTGCGTGTGAAGTATCGCTTGACGTTCATAGAGAGTGTATTAGTGAAATTTAATTGTTGATAAAAACAAACTACTCATTCTAAAAATCTCAAATCTCAAATCTACTCATATCGGTCAGACATCCATAACACAAAACCTGCTTGTAAGAAGAAATGGTGTGTGTGTAGAAATATTTATTTATTTATATTTACATTTATTCCACTGTACTGCATACCCAGAGAATAAATAGAAATGATATGCAATCATTAGCATAATTTTCAATTCAAAGTGAAGGTCAGCCACTATGCGTAAGCGCAGCCAAGCAGTAAACTTCACCATTCACGAACTGAACAAAACTATAAATAAAGTCAATGCGGATTATAAATAAAGAAATAGCTCACTCAAAATGCTCAGTCTCAATCGATGCTTCCGATTCCGATACGTTTGTCGATTGATTTGTGCCACGATATGGGAACGGTGTGTTTTTTTATTCTGAGTTTCAAGTTCAACTTAACGCCGGCTCATGTGGAATTGACATAGATTAGAGAAACGGATTGCAATGATCAACAGTGCCTGGGCCAGCTTTCAATAAATATAATTTTATTTTAGTATGATATAATAAAAAAAACTTTTATTTCTAGACTAAACATTTTCACAAAAGATATTTGGAAGCCTTAGATATAGGAATATCTGTGCCAGAAGACTCCGTAAAGCTGGAGAGGCACTAGAAGAATAAAAGAAAAAAGGTTTAGCCGAACGAATGCGGTCACTGCCAATGCTACCCATACAATATCGCACTTTGATGCACAGTACGACTCAATTTGACAAACTCTCACACCCGAATGCACTACATAAATATTTATATTAGCTCAAATGCAATCTTTAATCTCGGCTCGTAAATCACAGTCGTATTTCTTAAGATATATAAATCATGTGTGCTCGCAGAAATCTTCAGAGTTATGCTGCTTTAAATGCCGTACGTGATGCGTTGTCTTGTTCTGTCTGTTTATTGTTTTGTGCTAAACGGACGCATACGCTGGCACGCCGCAGTATGTGCATAACGGAAACGGAAATCTTTATTGGTTGCTACACATTCACGCTGTTAACCTAGTACAATAGACTAACTAATCTAATGATGAAATGTTTCTCTTGGTCACCTAAATTTATTTATATATTTTATATTATTATTATTTATATTATTATATGTTATATATATTTTTTTTAAGTTTTCAAATATTTTGTAAAAGATTCCTGAGAAAAGAAAACTTAAGAACATTTCGTAGAAACTGTATCCATCTAACTTCAGAAAACTTAACGACATTTAGCTTCCCTGCTGGCTACAAGTTTCTACAAATTTTTCCTTGAATGTATGTAAGGTTTCTCCTCGCCTCATACCATAAGCCTGAAGCGATAAAAGACTGACAATATTACATACGTAAACGACTCTCGACAATTTGGAAGCAGCATAGCAAAAAGAAAATCCAACAAACCGCTATTTTTAAATAAATATAAAATTAATACACACTTTAAAAATGGCAGGACAATCAATTCAGTCGAAATCACTCTTTGTGACTTAACAAAATACTGCAAACGAGAATTGACTCAATGTAAAAAGTAATGATTTACTTCTGAGTTCTTCTACTTAAGTGACCATTATGGTCTTATCATCACAATTACAGTGACCGATATTATCCATTACCGAAATGATTGGCCTTCGATACAGTGACATGTTTTCGCGCAAATGGTTATTACAGTCGTAAAGGAGACATTTGTCAATGTAAGTACCAGGCTGGGTCTCTTTCCCTCTCCAACTGCATACTAAGTATATTAGTACTTATATTGATAGGTAAACGGACTGTTTACCTATCAATATAAGTACTAATATGTGTGTTCCTTTACCACATGTATGCTATGAGGAACGCATACATGTCCAATATATGCGTACCTCTTGACATACATGTTGTAAATAAATCACACTTTTGTGAGCAGCCTGAGCGTGTCTATAAAGAATCGTATGTGTTCATAATGGCATGAAATTGAAAGTTGGGTATGGGAGAAGAAGCATGAAAGAATAAGTGCAATAGAAATAAGACTAGAAAGGACGGTCTCATGGTTTGGTCACGTAGAAAGGATGAGTGAAAGGAGTGACAATAAGGATTTATATGTTGTAAGTGAATAGAGGAAATGGAAAGGGGGAAGGCCTAGTAGGCGGATCTTTCATTATCAAATAAAAAGTATTTTGTGAAATTTGAACAAAAGTGCCCGAAACCGACTGGCATTCGTGAATTGATGTATTATTTGGGATGGGTTTGGGAACTTTTATCATTTTAGATTTGGAGCTAGGATTGGGCTGCCTGCTGCACACAAACCCTCTTTGAGTATGTTGTTGCTAGTGGTTTGCCCTCCACCATTAAGTGCCCAAGGTGCTATCATTTGTAAGGTGCAATCTCCCTTAGTCGACTTTTACGAGGCCAACCCTGACTCACCTAGGGTGATTCAGGGTTGGCTCACACTGCGTCATTATTTCGCTCGCAGGCATGCATGGTAGACCGTGCGTACAAACATGAATACACATAAGGCACGTCACGACCACGGTGTAATACAAAATATCGATCGTCTCTATTTAAGTCCCATGCGACCTGACATAATCTTAAAATAGGCTAAGCTTGGTGGCACTTAATTTACACCAGTAAATAGTTAATGGCCTTTGTCCTGTGATGGCGGTAGAGCAAACAAGAATAGGATCCACCACCAAATTGTATGACCATCTAACACCATCTACCCAATTTATACAAGTAAGTAGTAGTAATGGCAATAGGCTCGCCACCTATTACATAATTAGCGAAACGTGGGTGCTAGTTCACCTCTGCCTACCCCTTCGGGGATATAGGCGTGATTTATGTATGTATGTAGTAGTAGTAAAACAAGTTTTATTGTTTATTTTTTGGCGAATATTGCCCCTGTGATGGGGAATGGTACTTTCTATATTGGTTAGGTTTTTGAACATTATATAAAAATGTTAGAAAAATTATTACAAACAAAAAGGGGTCATGTTTTCAGATTTTTCTGATCCTTTATCTATGTAAAAATATTGAGTTTTAAACGTTTGTCTAATTTTTAAAACATATGTTTTTTTTTCTGAAGTATTTAAGTATCAGTCAAAAATTAATAAAATTGTTGCAAATTTCGTAAGACATGTTGATCTAATATTACTGTGTGTGGGATACGTACGTACCGTTTTATAAATATATTGTGAATTTATTTTGACAGCAGTTGCTTGTGAATTTATTTTGACATTAAGAATTAATTAAAAGTGGTAAAATTAAAACGGTACAATTTAAAGAACTTAAAATTAAATTCTGCAGGTGAAGTAGCATGCTGCTACTTCACCCCCATAATTTGAAACCTTTAACGGACTAGCAAGCCTAATAACTATAGTATAATATTCTCGTTAAAGTTTTCCATTAGCGATTACAAATTTGAACATGTTATAGTCAACATCGTTACGTTCAGGCTGCGTTGCATGTACTTACACACGGGACCCCAGGTGAAAATAGGTCAATGGGGTACCTACACAACTTTGCCATGGCAACGGGGTTAATGACTTTGCGTGCATTCTGAATTGATTCAAACCGATCGCATTCTAACATTACAAGCAGACTGCGTTTTAATTGAGAATGAATAAACCTCGAAATCTCTTCTATACTAACTAATTAACCGAATTCACAAAAAGGAGGAGGTTCTCAATTCGACTGTATTTTTTTTACATAAACTTGAAGTGCTCGACCGTGTGGTGACGGCAGAGCAGAATACAATTGTCCCCAGCCCAAATCCCTAGCGTGTGTTGTATAAGGCGACTAACGGTTAAATCAGTGTTGAGGTATACATACATAAATCACGTCTATATTCCCTAAGGGGTAGGCAGATGCGAATCAACACCCACTTATCGCCAATTTAGCTATGTGGCGAGCCTGTTGCCATCTATGGGGCACATCAATCGCAGCATATTGCTAGATGGTACCAGAGGAATGCCCATTACTCATCGCTGTCTTTACCCTTAGTCGCCTTGTACGACACCCACGGGAGAGATGGGGTGGTGACCATTGTATTCTACTCTGCCGTCACCACACGGCTGCGTTGAGGAATACGCTTGCAATATTATCCCCTATAACATGGGACCTAACATAGGCGAATTGTGTGCGTTTCATGAATAGGCGTTACTTATGTATGTACGTAAAATTTTAATTAAAAACTTAAACAGTCTAAATAAATGGAACTTATTGTATTAATTATGACGATATATGCCGTGGGTGTCGTGGGCTTTATGTAACCGATAGATGGCAATAAGCTCACATGGGACCTAGCTTAATTGGCGAAAAGTGGGTGTTTAATTCACCTCTGCCTACATACCTAAAGGCCTAATTTATACATCTGCTACACACGGCACACATGCATAAATTAAGGCCACGAGTACCTACCATTTCCATCCTCCCAGTATAAGGAGAAAAGTTGCTGACATTCACTTAAGATTTTATCTTGCAGAGTGGAATCCAATTTCGGTGCTATTGAGCGAAATTAGAATACGTGTCCCAAATCCTCCATTGAGAATTAGACTTCAACATCTTGTACCTTCCTGGCACCAACCCTCTTTGTACCCAAAGAGGGCAAACCATCAACGTGGTTTGCCCTCCACCATTCGGGTGCCCCAAGGTGCTTATTGGTCTGCACGGGGCAATCTCCCTTAGTCGACTTTGCAAATTGCTGGCAAATTCTATGTTATTTTTTCGCTCCCAGGCCAGCATGGGGAATGGGCAAAATTTTTGAAGTAATTACAGAACTTATTACAGAAGCAAATATGTTATTATTATTGACCTCTGATGATAACTTTAAATGAGTAAGCACATTTAGGTGGAGATATGGATATCTTTAACTTATCCAAAATGAGACGCTATTTTGAAGCGCTGTTTTGAACGCAAATTTACAATTTTCCATATTATAATTCGCATAAGTACCACAAATCGTCCGCAATGTCAATACAGCGTTATATTTGTATCGATTAGCAATTGAAAGAAGGAAATGCTACATAAAAGATAGTGGCTGCAGCGAATCCATTTGATTGAGTTTATGGTCCGCGGATCCTCAGATTGATCGCCATTGTATTTTCGTAATCATGTCTAATGGAAAACTCCTAGGTTTTATGCTTAGGGCCATAAAGTAAGCGAACCGTGGAGCAGAGCCGACATCGTGGCCCCATGAATACATAATTGGTGACGTCATCCGATTGGAGCATGATGGATGTGTATTAAGACTTGGGACCACTAATAGCTGTGCTTTCGGAGTATTCTCTCCTTTACTTCAGACATTAGGTTCTAATTTTATTGGAGAACTTTTCAACAATTGGGAACAGAGCTTTGTCTTATTCCAGTATCATATCGCTTCTGAAATAGAAAATTGACCCAAATTTAAAACTCTTTTCTTGCAAAAATAAGTCTTAAAGCCTTAATTTTGAATACAAAGTGTTTTTGGAGTGTGTTTTTAATTGCGTCGTTTTTCTATTAAAAGAACGATATGTAATAGGGAGAAAAAATCCCAGGAAGAAGCACTACAAAGAAGAAGCATCAAGAACCTTAGAATAATGGGTAGACCAGAAACTCCAGAAAGTTATATTGAACCTAAAGTATAACTTAAGTTGGGGAGCAAGAATTGGATAATTTAGAAAAAATCACAAATTACTATAAAATAATATCGGATTACCATGCCAAGCCATGGTAGCCCTGTTCGTTGATGATGCGGCAGTAGGTTTCGCATTATTAGCAACAGCAGAATAAATTGTCTGTCGTACATATATGTATTCTACATTTCATTTATTTTCCATCATACATCTTGTATGTGTTTTCTTCTGTATTTATTTATAGTGTATTCTGACATTCGTCTAAGTTTTATTGTTTGTAGAATTTACTATTAATATCAAAAAAATCCGTTATTAGCTGTAAGATTTGATTATATGTATGTAAAACGTTAAATAGAACTGAATTTTGTGCAATAAAAAAATAAATCATTTTCTCTTGACAATAAAATTTCAACTTTAAAGCCGACTTAGTAACTGCCCTATCGCCTCGCTGTATCGGACTATCGGGCAGTTCATCAGCACTAATAGTCATGTTTATGGTTATTGTACGTGGTCCGATCCCTACCTCGATAGTCGGACAATATTCAGATAAAACGGAACCCATAGGTATTGATGGGAAGTTTTATGGAGAGTTTTAACTACTTCTATTGTTATTTTTTAGTTTTCATACAAACTTTTAACATAAGCTAAATTTGGCATCTGAAATGCGTTTCTAAATGCATATTTTTCATTAAAACTTTCGCGTCCCGGTGATGCCTGTATAAAATATTGTGAATATAGGAAATCATGCAACCTTGCCTTAGACAACCGTAGATACTGCGCCTTTGCACTTCAAATTACCTGTAATAAGAAAAAAAAACATATGAGCTTAAATCTTGTACATTGTATTGGCATCCCTATACTAAATACATAAATCTTCCACTCAAAGGCGGCGACATCCCAGCTTGTATAAATAAATAAGTTGCATTTGTTTTGTAACTAATAACACCATAATAAGTTTCATTGTTACTGACACAATATGGATTTTAGTCCAAAATAAAGATTATTATTAGTATAACTTTAGATATAGGGTATTCAATAAAGGGATATTTTATTTATTTACAACTTTTCATTCATCGCTTAATCTAATTGTAGCTATTAGTTTTATCGTTTCTTTTTCATAATAACATTATATAAATGTAGGATTTACTTTGTAACCTTATATGAATGTAAATTAATTGCAAATCTGATATAATCTGTTTTATAATATTTATTGCCTTTTCAATTTTTTTTTATATTTTATTCATTACCTTACCAGAGACACACAAATAAATCCTAATTGTATAAAAACCAAAGTAAAAGCTTTTACAAAAACATGCAAAGGTTAAATAAAATTAAAATAATTGGACACACATTTAAATTGGCTAGCATGAAACTGTTCTAAGCTACTGTTTTTATAACGCTACGCCGTAGTTATTGTAGCTGCCTACGATACACCACTGCTACAGAGGTCTGCTACGAAAAGGATCAGCTACGTCATGTAGCAGAGATTTCTTTGACCATGCGATTTTTGTACACAACCTGTTTGAAAAACAATATAATAACCCCCTCCGTTTTTTCGTCGGTAAAAAAAATAAGTGCTTTTATATTATTAAGTAAAATACGTTTTTATTAAATAACAGGTTATAATATTGTTCTAACTAAATGTTTATGTTTACTTATGTACAGTTGTTATTGATAGCGTAATTTTGAATATCCATATTATTGAATTAAAATAAGACTTTTAAATTGTAATAAACCGAATTGTTATCCTCACAGAAAACTCACAGCAAAAAAAGTCTAATGTAAAGTAAATTGTTATTCAAACCCACGAGTTTATTTCATCGTTCCTTGTAATATTTTCTTACTTTTCTATAAGAAAAAAAAATTAAGATAAGTGACTTAAAATTAAATATATTTTTTTCTAACATTTTATTAGATTTTATACTATTACGAAAAAAAATTCCAACATTTTAGATTATCAATATCATCATATTTATACAAATCCAAATTTACATGTTAGTAAAATAGCAAAGCAATGACAAACAACGAATTACCTGTAATAACGTAGATCCCTGATCACAATAAACAACCGGACTTCACCACAACTGTCTCCACAACACCCGTACACCAGAGTACAACATGCGCGTGAAGCGTTCTGTCGAGGCCGCGGACGCAGACTGGTCGGCACACACAGACATAACGACTCCGCCGCGTATTTTTGTATATTTATTTGTTGTTGTTCTTACGCTCTTGTGATTCCGACGCACGTTTCAGCGGTCTCCCCAAATTTCTTTTGGAATTAAATCATCGCATCATCACCATACATCATCACGCATTCGTCACGCCTTTCAGTCATTTCATCCTCTTGCTAAAATACTTAAATCGTAGCAAGAGGATGCTTCATCCAATCTCATTAATGTTTTCATGCATGCCCGTCGGTTTCGGGTAGGGCTACTATTGAACTGCCCGGCTAGCATGACCACCGAAACATGATATGTTAAAGCCATTTATAACGTTGAACTGTCAAAATAATTGTATTTCACACACACACACACAAATCACGCCCACATCCCCGAAGGGGCAGGCATCATCACATCATCACGCATTCGTCACGCCTTTTAGTCATTTCATCCTCTTGCTAAAAATACTTAAATCGTAGCAAGAGGATGCTTCATCCAATCTCATTAATGTTTTCATGCATGCCCGTCGGTTTCGGGTAGGGCTACTATTGAACTGCCCGGCTAGCATGACCACCGAAACATGATATGTTAAAGCCATTTATAACGTTGAACTGTCAAAATAATTGTATTTCACACACACACACACAAATCACGCCCACATCCCCGAAGGGGCAGGCATCATCACATCATCACGCATTCGTCACGCCTTTTAGTCATTTCATCCTCTTGCTAAAAATACTTAAATCGTAGCAAGAGGATGCTTCATCCAATCTCATTAATGTTTTCATGCATGCCCGTCGGTTTCGGGTAGGGCTACTATTGAACTGCCCGGCTAGCATGACCACCGAAACATGATATGTTAAAGCCATTTATAACGTTGAACTGTCAAAATAATTGTATTTCACACACACACACACAAATCACGCCCACATCCCCGAAGGGGCAGGCATCATCACATCATCACGCATTCGTCACGCCTTTTAGTCATTTCATCCTCTTGCTAAAAATACTTAAATCGTAGCAAGAGGATGCTTCATCCAATCTCATTAATGTTTTCATGCATGCCCGTCGGTTTCGGGTAGGGCTACTATTGAACTGCCCGGCTAGCATGACCACCGAAACATGATATGTTAAAGCCATTTATAACGTTGAACTGTCAAAATAATTGTATTTCACACACACACACACAAATCACGCCCACATCCCCGAAGGGGCAGGCATCATCACATCATCACGCATTCGTCACGCCTTTTAGTCATTTCATCCTCTTGCTAAAAATACTTAAATCGTAGCAAGAGGATGCTTCATCCAATCTCATTAATGTTTTCATGCATGCCCGTCGGTTTCGGGTAGGGCTACTATTGAACTGCCCGGCTAGCATGACCACCGAAACATGATATGTTAAAGCCATTTATAACGTTGAACTGTCAAAATAATTGTATTTCACACACACACACACAAATCACGCCCACATCCCCGAAGGGGCAGGCATCATCACATCATCACGCATTCGTCACGCCTTTTAGTCATTTCATCCTCTTGCTAAAAATACTTAAATCGTAGCAAGAGGATGCTTCATCCAATCTCATTAATGTTTTCATGCATGCCCGTCGGTTTCGGGTAGGGCTACTATTGAACTGCCCGGCTAGCATGACCACCGAAACATGATATGTTAAAGCCATTTCCCGCTCACACGCTTCCTACTCACCAAAGTGGTTCATGTTTGGATCATATCATGCTTAAAACAATATACCCCTCTCAAACATTAGTTACTAACTCATCAATAACAGATCACAGTGCAGTTCTACTAACCCTTGATTGTAAGTTACCTAAGATAGACAATAACCGCACAGTATCTAAATTAAACATAAACAAACTCGAGAATGACTTGCGGGGCATCGACCTCGACCCAGTATACACTTCTGCTGACCCGCAATATTCCATGTTATACTTAATAGAGAACATTCAACTCGCAATTCAGAAAAACACAACAAATAGACGATTAAGCAATAAAAATTATAATATCAAGCCGTGGATTACGCCAGGTCTGATAAGGTGTATGCGTCATAGGGATAAATTGCATATTAAAGCAAAGTCTACTCCGAGTAATTTAATATTGCAATTATCATACAAAAGATATCGTAATTTCTGCAATAATCTGTTAAAAAAAGTTAAAATTAATTACGACAAAACTATGTTACAAATGGCAGGAACAAATAATAAAAAAATTTGGCAACAAGTAAAAAATATTACATATAGTTCGCCGCCGCATGAGTCGTGTTCAGGCTTATTTCAAGCACACTCTTCTCAGCTAACAGCCGCTAATATGGCAAACGATTATTTTATAAACGTGGGTAAAAATCTGGCAGAAGAAAATCAAAACCAATTACCTCTCACAGCAAGAACCTCGATCATCTGCAACACTAGCCTTAGCTCTTTTGCTCTACTAGACACTGACGAAAACGAGGTGGAGAGGACAATAATAGCTCTAAAAGATGATTGTGCGGTTGGGTGGGATGGTATATCTAATAAAATAATTAAGCACTTTAGGCACTTTTTAGTGCCTCCACTTACACATATTTTTCGCACGTGCTTATCCACAGGACTTTTTCCAAAGTGTCTCAAAAAAGCCATTGTCATTCCCGTCTACAAGTCTGGTAATAAAGATCAATTATCGAATTACAGACCTATTTCATTACTACCAAGTATATCAAAAATATTGGAAAAAATCATAAATAAAAGGTTAGTATCGTATTTAGAGAACAAAGGGTTTTTATCAAAAACACAGTTTGGATTCAGGCCGAAAGTATCAACTGCTGATGCTGTACATAATTTAACTGATTACTTGGTACAAAAACTTGACGCAGGTGACCACGCTATTGGAATCTTCTTGGACCTCGCCAAAGCCTTCGACACAATTTCCGCCCCTATCCTATTGCACAAGCTTGAAATGTTAGGTATAAGAGGAGTTCAGCTGAATCTTTTCAGGAGCTATTTAGAAGATCGTACCCAATGCGTAAGGTTAGGCAGTATCCTCAGTTCTGAGTTAAGGAGTACGTCCTTTGGCGTTCCTCAAGGAAGTATTTTAGGTCCTACCTTGTTCTTAATCTACATAAATGACCTTTGCAATCTGAATCTAGAGCATGGTATGATAATATCTTACGCTGACGATACTGCTCTCCTTTTTTCTGCCGACACGGAAGAAAACGTCTACAGATATGCGCAAAATGGTTTTAACATAGTGAATAACTGGCTTCAGTACAATTTATTAACATTAAATGCAGACAAAACAAAATACATTAAATTTTCTATCCAAAAAAAACCTTATCCTACTAACAGACATTTGCATGCTCACTATTGTGGATTTCCCACAAATGAACAATGCAAATGTCCCGACATTAAAGCCACAACCTCTATAAAATACTTGGGTATTATATTAGATGAAACGCTGTCATTTAAACCACATATCGAAGCTTTAAATAATAGAATCCGTAAGATGATATTTGTCTTTAAAAAATTACGCCATATTGCTGATCCGAAATTGATTAAACAAGTGTACTCCGCGTTATGTCAGTCCATACTAACTTATTGTATAACCACTTGGGGTGGAGCGGGTAAAACGCTCCTACTAACAATTGAGAGAGCTCAAAGAGCGGTTCTCAAGGTATCTACTTTCCGCCCTTTCTTGTTCCCTTCTAGCCTTCTCTATCACACTTGTGAAGTACTAACAGTCCGACAACTGTTCATACTGAACATAGTACTAAAACAGCACGCAGCCCTTCCCTACAGCACCGAATTATTAAACAAAAGGCGGAAAGATATAGTTTGCATTCAGACAACTTCGAAACACGCTTTTGCGGCAAAATTTTATAAATTCCTAGGACCTCTTCTCTATAATAGATTAAATTTTATGGTTAAGATTTATCCCCTGAACTATAAAGTTTGTAAGAAAGTCCTTCAAGATGCCCTTCAAAAGATGTCCTACGAAGATACAGAGAACTTATTATCTGTAATGAAGTAGTTCCTTATACTATAATAAATTTATTTCAAACAAAATTTTCTCTATTGATTAGTTTGTATAACATTAGATTGTATTTAGTTTAGTAGCAATTTTTGTACTCTTATTTTGATTATTATTTTTTAGACTTATTTTAAACGTAATCGCCTGAAACACAGGATATCCTAGTTCAGGCACCTATGTTATTATAATCTTACCATTGTAATTTTATTGCTATTGTCATTTATCATGTACGAGTCTTTTTTGGTAATAAATTATTATTATTATATTATTATTATTTATAACGTTGAACTGTCAAAATAATTGTATTTCACACACACACACACACAAATCACGCCCACATCCCCGAAGGGGCAGGCATCATCACATCATCACGCATTCGTCACGCCTTTTAGTCATTTCATCCTCTTGCTAAAAATACTTAAATCGTAGCAAGAGGATGCTTCATCCAATCTCATTAATGTTTTCATGCATGCCCGTCGGTTTCGGGTAGGGCTACTATTGAACTGCCCGGCTAGCATGACCACCGAAACATGATATGTTAAAGCCATTTATAACGTTGAACTGTCAAAATAATTGTATTTCACACACACACACACAAATCACGCCCACATCCCCGAAGGGGCAGGCATCATCACATCATCACGCATTCGTCACGCCTTTTAGTCATTTCATCCTCTTGCTAAAAATACTTAAATCGTAGCAAGAGGATGCTTCATCCAATCTCATTAATGTTTTCATGCATGCCCGTCGGTTTCGGGTAGGGCTACTATTGAACTGCCCGGCTAGCATGACCACCGAAACATGATATGTTAAAGCCATTTATAACGTTGAACTGTCAAAATAATTGTATTTCACACACACACACACAAATCACGCCCACATCCCCGAAGGGGCAGGCATCATCACATCATCACGCATTCGTCACGCCTTTTAGTCATTTCATCCTCTTGCTAAAAATACTTAAATCGTAGCAAGAGGATGCTTCATCCAATCTCATTAATGTTTTCATGCATGCCCGTCGGTTTCGGGTAGGGCTACTATTGAACTGCCCGGCTAGCATGACCACCGAAACATGATATGTTAAAGCCATTTATAACGTTGAACTGTCAAATTAATTGTATTTCACACACACACACACAAATCACGCCCACATCCCCGAAGGGGCAGGCATCATCACATCATCACGCATTCGTCACGCCTTTTAGTCATTTCATCCTCTTGCTAAAAATACTTAAATCGTAGCAAGAGGATGCTTCATCCAATCTCATTAATGTTTTCATGCATGCCCGTCGGTTTCGGGTAGGGCTACTATTGAACTGCCCGGCTAGCATGACCACCGAAACATGATATGTTAAAGCCATTTATAACGTTGAACTGTCAAAATAATTGTATTTCACACACACACACACAAATCACGCCCACATCCCCGAAGGGGCAGGCATCATCACATCATCACGCATTCGTCACGCCTTTTAGTCATTTCATCCTCTTGCTAAAAATACTTAAATCGTAGCAAGAGGATGCTTCATCCAATCTCATTAATGTTTTCATGCATGCCCGTCGGTTTCGGGTAGGGCTACTATTGAACTGCCCGGCTAGCATGACCACCGAAACATGATATGTTAAAGCCATTTATAACGTTGAACTGTCAAAATAATTGTATTTCACACACACACACACAAATCACGCCCACATCCCCGAAGGGGCAGGCATAGGCGAACCAGCACCCGCGCCCCGCCAAACATGCTAGGTCCCGTGTAATAGGTGGCGAGCCTATTGCCATTTATCGGGCACAAAAGTCGCAGTAGGTAATAGCTAGATGATATACGAGGAACGCTGCTGCCCATTCCTCATCACTGATTTATCCTTAGTCGCCTTGCCACGGGAGAGATTTAGGGTGGTGACAATTGTATTCTACTCTGCCGTCACCACACGGCAATTGTATTTCAACACCTGAATAAGCCTTTAAGGCTATATCTTAAAGATATAGGTAGTGATTTATCGCTTTGAGCGGTCAAAAATCCAATGGTTTTTGTAAGTTCAACGCGATAAATGGCTATATCATTTATCATGTTTCGGTGGTCATGCTAGCAGGGCTGGACCCTTTTAATAGACTTTCAATTTGATTATGAAAGGTCCACCTAGGCCTTCCCCTTCCCATTTTTCCATTCACTTCTGACATATAAATCCTTTGTCACTCCACTATTCTTCCATTTAAACTTTTCTACGTGACCATGCCCTTTCTCAATTCTTGTCAACATCTTCTTTCAAACCACACCTTTCTCTTATCACATTGTTGTACAAACGATCCTTTGTGACGCTCTCCATTTCTTTCATTTCACCTTGAGTAGTATGGATTGGAATGTTGCCTTTTCTACCTATAACTCCTGTTTAATTAAAAAAAAATCTGTCATTGTTATATTTGCATATTATTATAGTTTCATTTCACGAACCAATAGTGTGAAAACCTACTGTCCTACAAGATCTTCGAATCTTATCTCTGCATCACTAATGGAATTAACGGTGTACTCCGTGTGACTTGCCTTCGACAATTGAACATTCATTACGATGAAAGCTCCAAAACAAAGCCCCTTATTACAAAAGCCAACACATAGGGTTCGCTGTAATTGTATATGTAATTGGCTCTTTGATGTCACGGCATGGAGCCGACATGTGTTGCCCTCAACGAGCACTTTTATCACAATTGCTTGTTTAAGCATCGCGAACAATTAAGTCAGCTGTGTCGGTGAAAGGAAATGACCTGACCCCGTATTATGTAAGCCTATTTTAGTCCTATATCCCGTGGGTGTCGTACAAGGCGACTAAGGATAGGTAATCACAGCGATAAGTGTGGCAAGCCAAAGCCGTGTGGTGACGGCAGAGTAGAATACAATTGTCACCACCCCCAAATCTCTCCCGTGGGTGTCGTACAAGGCGACTAAGGATAAATTAGCGATGAGGAATGGGCAGCAGCGTTCCTCTTATACCACCTAGCAATAGCAATGTACTGCGACTTTTGTGCCCGATAAATGGCAATAGGCTCGCCACCTATTACATGGGACCTTACATAATTGGCGAAACGTGGGTGCTAGTTCACCTCTGCCCACCCCTTCGGAGATATAGGCGTGATTTATGTATGTATGTATGTATAAGTGTGGCAGCAGAATGGGCAGCAGCATTCCTCTCATACCACCTAACAAAATATTGCGATTATTGTGCCTGATAGATGGCAATGGGCTCGCTACCTATTAACTGGCGAAAAGTGCGTGTTTAATACACCTCTGCTAACCCATTCGGAGATATAGGCTTGATTTATGTAAGTTGCTTTGGTCTACCCATCACTATCACACTTTGCTATTATTCTCAATGAGTGAGAGAGACTGATAGACCAAAGCATCTAAAATCGGCTTACATACAAGTGCACTCGGCCTGCGATTGCGTAAACTAAGCAATGTTCGCCACGGCTGGTTATGAGATGGTTGACCTTAATTTATATTATCTCGAAACCAGCCCTTTAATGTCCCCACTGTTGGGGCACAGAGGCTTCTCTTAGGATGGAAGAACATAGGGAGAATGGGCCATAACCCATCACGCTGACCTAGAGCAGATTGGTGGGTATTAACGACTGCAGATGCAGCCGGGACCAACGGCCTAACGTGCCTTCAGAAGCGCGGAGGAACTCGGGAAAAAACATTTTTGGTCACCCATGAATGACACCCATCAATGACCGGCCGTGATAATTGCTCAGTTTAGTTCGCAGGCCAAGCGCGCTAAGCCACTGCTGAGCTCCTCCGACATAACTATATCTCGACATCTTTATAAATATGTAAATAAATATTTCTTACACTCACACCTATCATCTAGCTCAGAGGTTCCCAAACTTTTTGTTCTCATAGACCAACTTTCAAAATTTTTCTGGTTCCGTTGGACCCCCTGCAGCTGCACCATATTCCCAAAACTCGACCAAATATGTGAATATTAGATCGAACTATGGAAAGGACATCCTCCACTTTTCATACATTTTTGGTTCAAAATCAAAAGTGCCGGCCAATAAACAAAGTGCTGTATTCTGACAGAACACGTCGGCCTTAGCATTTGTTAATATCGCACCAAAGCTGTAGCACCAATATTAGTAGTGCTACACAGGGTGGAAAGTTGAGATGGGGCATTAAGGCCAGCTACCAGATCCCATGCTGCCACGCGAAAATGGTCCTAGGAGACCCTTCCCAACTTTTTGAGTAATGACAATCGACATTCACAGATTTTTTATTAAACGTACAGTCAGCGAGAAAATGAGCTAGATTTTCTAGCTAGTTCAAAGTATATGTATACTTTGTTAACTTCGACATTGAAGTGTGACCATTGTGTTCAAAGCTCACATGACACCACAATTAAGCCGTATCTAAGCGTGTATCAAATATTAATGAACGGGACGTTAAACGCGCGATACGTAAACAGTGATTAAGCGGAACACTGACACGCTAAGCAAAGGTCACTCTTTTAATTAACAAATTGTTTATTCCGTATCTAGCAAAGTTTATTTAATTGAAGGGTTGACGTGACCTAATTTTTAAGTTCATTTCTTCTTCTCCCTGCCCTATTCCCAGTCTACCTGGGGTCGGCGCAGTAAGTTTCCTCTTCCATTCACATCGATCAGACGCCATCAAGCCATCTTTTTTGACGCCGCAAGCCTATTGCCATATACCTACCTATTTATATATTGCTAGGTGGAATAAGAGCAAGTTGCTGCCCATTACTCATGGCCGCCTAAATTAACCCTCAGTCCCGTTGTACTACACCCTGGGAGTGATTGGGGATTGGGGGTGGTGACAATTATATTCTGCTCTGCCGTCACCACACAGCTTTTAGCGTTTTACAATATTTCTGCCGTTGGCATTGACATAGAAAACCCCTAAATAACCCCAGAGTTAGGTTTCAATTGTTTTTTATTAGGGCGCTGTGACAGCTACCCTTATCAACAGTCAAGTTTCGCGCAGTTAGTACATTAATATTTACGACAAGTCGGCATCAGAACAGACCGAAATTTTGACACTTCCAACTTGTCTAGAAGCGGAATAATACATAACTTATGTGTTTGAACCACTGAACTCTATTAGAATACTTCTACTAAAATGACAAATGTTTCTTGTGCCGTATTGAAGCGCCCCGTCTAGCGGCAAGGGTACTATATATTTGACTTTGTTGCTTGTATTTGACATTACAAATGCATCTCTAATAAAATTTCCGTGGAAGTTCACCTTCGTACACAAGTGCCATCAGCGCCAAGATGGCGATAATCAAATTGGTTTAATTTTTTGGTAACAACCTACAGTGCAGCGTACTTGTTTAATAGAGGTCAGTGGTTTGAACTCATTACGCCTGAGGAATTATATTAATTTTTCAAAAGTTGTCAATCAGTAGTTTAACTAATCGCAGGCAGAACGAACCTGAGAATTGTGAAACTGTAAATTTTTGTACAAAAGCAATAACATTTTTCACCTCGTAAACATAGTCAAATTTTAATAATTGAGAAAGTTTGGTCTTTTAAGATTCAGTGCATCTAAACTAAGTCTGTGCGTTGTCCTTTTTAAATAATTCAGTTTAGTTGAATAAAAAAACTTAATTATAATGCTCGAGGAAGTTTTTATGTTAAAAATAAAGATATTCGATTTTAATTTCAACATTATATAAATGTTAGAAAAATTAGTACGATGCAACCGACTTTTATCGGAAGCAATATTTCGTAAAAATAAAAACGTACGAACCTTATTTTTCTATTATATTTACAACATAATATCCAAAAACCATTAAAATTAAAGTATGTATACGGGGTAAAAACTATTATCGCTTTTTGTACTAAAATTTACAGCTTCACAATCCCCTCAATCATGAATATATTTAGAACACAGAATGCTTGGCGGTCGAGATGTGTCGTTTTGGTATTCAATCAGCGGTTTAGGCGACCGTCGATTGTTATGAATCGTCAACACACGAGTTCGCAACGGGCGGAGTTCCCCTAACATCTGCTCCGCCGACCGTATTAGCTAATTGAAATAGTTATGTGGACGTAAGGCCCTCCAGACGCACATCCTCCGAAGGTAGATAAATGCTGCACGATTTTTGATTAAAGCAACCTTTTCTAAAGGTCAGCCCGAGCCCTTTGTCCATTCGCAGAGCCTTTGTACTGTTTAGCAAGTAAATCTCCATCTACCCACATTACAAAGCCGCCATACTTTCTTCTGAGCCGCGTCAAAGGAACACAGATATTATTCCTCGTTTCAGTCCTTGTAATGGAATATGATTTATTCTTGTGGAGCGCCAACAAAATAATAACTACAATGCTACACGTTTATGCGTACCTACTGTGTTTTTATTTGAGAATAGAAAGTGATAGGTGTCCCATTTAATAAAATTGTAATTCATAATATCTGTAATGTATGTCTACCTCAATAAAATGCAATACAATTATAGGTACCATTCTATTCAGTTGAAGCGAAATCTCCATTAGAAACAAAATCACACCGAACATTGGTCCAGAGGTTATTGTTTAGGCAAGAAATTGATGTAAATAAATGCTATTTTTTTGGATTTAGTAACAGTGAACAGTTATAATCAAATTTATTTGTGCTCATGACATACTTAGTTTTAATTCTTATTATAATTTATGGGTTTTAATTTATTTATTTGGCGAGATAGATATTATTTAGTTTTATACTCTATTTTAACTGTCTTATTTATACACAAATAAATCACATCGGTTTATCTCCGAAGGAGTTGGCTAAGGTGTCTTGTTTGGTGTTAGGTCCCAGGTGGCGAGCCTATTGCCATATCGTGCACATAAATCGCACTATAATGCTAGTTGGTATAATCGGAACGCTGCTGTCCATTCCTCATCACTGATTTATCCTTAGTCGCCTTGTCCGCCGTCAGCACATGTCCACCAGACATAATATATTTTTTTTAAATATTTAACCCTATACAAAATTACTGAGTTCAAGACGGTAACTGCTAGCCGGTAATGATACAGAAATAGTGCACCTCAGACGCGGAACGTAAACACTTGTCAAACAACCAGCTCAGTGGAACGAGCGAATCAACACGCGGGCCACAGCTCGACACACTGCTCCAACAGGGTCAAGTGTGGCTCGGAACAAAATAAATTTACCCTGAATATTAAATGGGAGAATGAGTCTAGGCAATTTGACTTTCAATCAGACTATATCGTCATTGGCCGTGTGGTGACAGCTATTCTATCATCGACCCCTGCTATTGCTATCATCATCATCACCAGCCCTTTAATGTCCCCACTGCTGGGGCACGAGCCTTCATGGATGGAAGAATATAGGGAGATTGGGCCACCACGATGGCTGCGGATGCAGCCGGGACCTATGGCTTAACGTGCCTTCCGAAGCACGGAGGAACTCAAGATAATAAATTTTTGGTCACCCATCCAATGACCGGCCTTAGCGAACATTGCTTAGTTTACGCAATCGCAGGCCAAGAGCGCTATGCCACTGCGCTAGCGAGCTATTGCTATATCACCTTTTAATTTAAATCACCCAATAGATGGCAATAGGGTCGCCCCCTATTGCATGGGATCTAATATAATTGACGAAATGTTGGTGTTAATACACCTATGTCGTTCCCTTCGGGGTGCTAATCGTGATAAGCGTGGTTGACGTATGTAATAGTAGCGTCGTAGTCAGAGTGATAGGAAAAACTAGACGAGCAAAACAGAAAAATGGATTGTGTGAAAATGAAGTTAGCAAGAAAAAATACTTAAGTGTATAAACACCATCTCGTTAATTACGCTGTTGCCATCTATCAGTATCAGTATATTACTAGATGGTACAAGAGGAACGCTGCTGTTCATTACTTACCTGCGGGAGGGATTGGGGGTGGTGATAACTGTATGCCGTGTGGTGACGGCAGAGTAGAATACAAATGTCACCACCCCAAATCACTCCCGTGGGTGTCGTACAAGGCGACTAAGGATAAATCAATGATGAGGAATGGGCAGCAGCATTCCTCTTATACCACCCAGCAGTGTACTGCGACTTTTGTGCCCGATAAATGGCAATAGGCTCGCCACCTATTACATGGGACCTGACATATTTGGCGAAACGTGGGTGCTAGTTCACCTCTGCCTACCCCTTCGGGGATATAGGCGTGATTTATGTATGTATGATAATTGTATTCTGCTCTGGTTGTTGAGAAATAAAATAAAATAAAATACTTATGGGCAAAATATGATGAGGGAAAATTCCAATTCTTTTATTACACTAATCAGTTTTGACAATTCCATAAAAAAGTAATATAAATCAAAGGAGTTTTAATATGTAATCATTGTTGACAACTTCATATTAAAAAACTATTATAAATCAAAAGAGTTTTAACATCCTCAGCACCTAAAAGATGGGTGACCAACAGAAAAGGGCGCTAAGAGATTCCTAAACGCGTTGGTGGCCTACTCTCTCTGCCACTCCGTGTTCTTAAAACATTTCTAGTATCTGTGGACACTTCTAATTTGTATAACTTTTGAACCGGCCTAATTTTTGTTCCTGTAGATGTTTTCAATTTCACTACTCTATCTATTCCGTCCCTACCTTTCAAAATTTCTGTTACTAGACCCAATGGCCACTTCAACCTTTTATCTGTTGTTTCTACAATAACTATATCCCCCACTTTAAGTTCGTCGCTCTTGTGCCGTCCCCTTTGAAGAAGACAAGTTAAATATTCCGCGCGAAACCTATGCCTAAAATCGTCGCGTAATTTTTGTAAGTATCGCAACCTACGGTTCAAACTGGTAATATCAATCTGATCGCAATCCGATACGTCAGTTGTAGGTAACGGATGTAAAAAACACATTGGGGTTAGAGGTTCCAGAGACGAGGTTTTATCATCTTCGACGTATGTTAATGGGCGTCCATTCATTGTTGCTTCACAATCGCATAAAATCGTTTGCATTTCATCGTATTTCACTGACCCTCTTCCTAGAACTTTTCGTAAAAGGTCTTTTAGTATCTTAATTAGCCGTTCCCAATATCCTCCCCACCAGGCAGCTGTGGGAACATTAAATTTCCATTTTATGCGCACAATGTTAGAGTATCTCTGCACGTCATTCCAGTTGATCTGTTTAAATAAATTGTTCGCACCGACGAAATTCGTGCCATTGTCCGACATCATCACCTTCACTCTGCCTCGACGCGCAACAAACCTGCGAAAGGTCATCAAAAATTCTTCAGTGGATAGACTCCTAACCAGCTCCAAGTGTACCGCTCTATAGACTGCACAAGTATACAAGACGACCCAACATTTTTCACCACCTCGCAGATACAGTGGGCCTGCCAGGTCTACTCCGGTTACCTCAAATGTTGCAGAACAATTTATGCGGTCTAATGGTAGTGGCGCCATCGATGTTTCTAAACGTCTTGCATTAAATCGCCTGCACACAACACATTTTGTTATTATTGACTTAGTGGCTAGTCGTATGCCTATAACCCAAAATCTTTTCCTTATGTCTGCAATAACAATGTTAATTCCAGCGTGCTGAAGCTTTCGGTGACACTCTTCTATCATGCGTGTCACAATAAAATTCTTTGCCGGTAATAGAAAAGGTTTCTTTATACCTTCAGAAAATTCTCCCAAGGTAAGTTTTGTCTCTAATCTCATTAAGCCTTCTGTATCAATTATAAATTTTAAATTATTACATCTTTTTTCTAAAAAATCTCTATTTTCCTTTTGTATTAATAAAATAATTTTCTTTTCAGATTGTTCATATTCTTCATATGTCAACTCTCCTTCTTTTTTCTCATTCACGTGTTTTGTGTTATGAATAAATCTCATTATCCATCCTAATGTGCGTATTATTTTAGTATAAGTAGAAAAATATGAAAATCGATCCAAAAAATTCTCACTGCTACACATATTAACAGTATAAGTCCTTTTTTTCAGCTCTGTCGCTGCTTCTTCTTCATCTACGTTTACTCCTGATTTTGGCCAAAATTCGGAACTGTACTGTAACCATGGAGGTCCCTCAAACTATCTTAGGTCAAACAGTTGTTTCGCATCACAACCTCTGGAAGCGATATCAGCCCAATTTTGGTCTCCTGGTATATGATACCAATCATTTGGATTAGAACTTGCTCTGATTTCCTTTATACGATTCGCTACGAATGTATTCCAAGATAATTCCTTTTTAATCCAACACAATACGACGTTAGAATCAGACCAAAAATATTCCTCAGTGACAAGCAATTCCAACCATTTTTTTGTTTCGTTAGCTAGTCTAGTTGCAATTAAAGCTGCCATTAACTCAAGACGAGGTATAGTCATTTTTTGTGTCGGCGCTACTCTTGATTTCGCAGATAGTAACTGAACAGATACAGTATCATTACTTTCAGCTCTCAAGAAGACGCAAGCAGCATAACCGTCTTTACAGGCATCGCAAAACGTATGCAGACTAAGTTGACTATCTTTTAAACTGTCCTTTGTTATTCTTCTCGATACTCTACAGTCTTTAATATAAATAATGTTTTCATACCAATTTAGAAATTTCTTATAAATATCTTCTGGGACTTCTTCATCCCATCCAGTCTTGCGCACCCATAATTCTTGTATGATAATCCTTGGCACCAACGTTACTGGGCACATAAATCCTATGGGATCAAATATTTTTTGAGTTAATGATAAAATATTCCTTTTGGTAAACTTACTTTTGATTTCCATTTCAGCCAATTTAATATTGCAGTATAATTCATCTGTTTCTATATCCCACATGACACCTAAAACTGACATTTCTTTTTTACCCGTCTCATTTACTATATTATGTGACATTGCCCATTGCCTTAGCCCGAAATTTGCCCAGCTCATTATCTCCTTAGACTCAGTCATGAATTTCATTGCCTCGCTATCAGAATCCACACTAGTAATACAATTGTCAACATAGAACGATTTGATCATTTCATTAGCACAGTTTTTATATTCGCCAGTAACATTTTCTAAATGGTGAAGTAAAGTAGCAGACAGTATAAATGGACTACAGGTTAAACCAAATACTAAACGACAGTGTCGGTAAGTCACTAACTCACGTGCCAACTCATCTTTCCACCAAAGAAATTTTAAATAATTTCTATCTTTTGACACAATCGAAATTTGCAAAAATGCCTTTTCAATGTCTGAAATAATGCCTATAGTATTTTTTCTGAATTTTAGAAGTAATTTAGGAATATTTTCTATAAGATTTAGCCCTTTTTCTAGACATGAGTTTAATGAATTTTGATTTTTGTCTTTTGCTGCTGCATTAAAAACCGGCCTTATTTTTGTTGAAATTCTATTTTCGTTGATAATTGCGTGATGAGAAAGGTAATGCCCTGTATTGATATCTTCCTCTGACTCTGATACGGTTTCAATAATTTTTAACTCGCGCCATTCGTTAAATACTTTAGTATAATCGTCTAACTTACCGCATAAGTGAAGACGTTTGGTTGTACTTAACAATCGGGCTTTTGCTAGGTCATAATTACTGAGTAAACCTTGACAATCCGTTTTCCACGGTAACGGCACCTCATACCGCTGTATTTCATTAATGACTATGTTATTTTTAAAATCTTCCAAAATTTGTGCATCCTTTTCTGCTACGGACTTCTCCACTACTAACCTAATTTTGTATTAACCGCAACTAATCCGTTATACAAATTAATGATCATATTAGTCATAAAAAACCCGGCGTAATCCGCACCTATTAATAAACCTATTTCTTGATTATCTATGCCCTTGTCTGTTAGTGATACATTATTAGCTTTTAACAATTTTGACAACTTATTGTCTCTTAAATTAACATTAGGTAAATCACCACAAATACGACTTTGAGCTAAAACACATAAATTATCGAACTTAAATTGCTTATCTAAACCTTGAATAGAAATATTAAACACATCATGTTCTTCCGTCTTCGTTTGTATGCCACTGAACAAAAAATGACTCAATAGTTCTTTACTTACGGGTTTTAGTCCCAAGCTTTCAACGACTGACTTCTTGATGTAAGAACGCTGTGCTCCTGAATCAAATAATGCTCTTACGTCGATTTTCTTGTCGCCGTTCATTACAGTAACTATAAGAGTTTGCAAAAGAGTTACGCTATGTACCTGTGTTGCGTTATTATGGACCGTGTCATTACTCGTGGACGAACCCGCAGTAGCCTCTTCAATTTTTCCTGGGCACAATATAATCGAATGACGTTTCGAACAAACACAACATCTAGTGTACGCTTTGCAGAATTTGACGAAATGTCCTATTTTTAAACAAAGAGAGCATGCCTTCTTTTTCTTAATAATGTCTTTTCTTTGTTCTATATTCATTTTCTGCAACTTATAACATTCTACACTAGCATGTGACGTTTTCTCGCAAAATATGCAAATTTTCGTGTCAGTCTTCTTAACGTTAGCCACTAAACATTCTGCAGTGGGCGGTTCAGGATTCCTATTCTCTTTTTCTATGAAAGTCGAACGTGCCATATTCACTCTTTGCTCGCTATCTACTTCTCGTTTTAAGAAGAGTAATAAATTATTGAGTTCCTTGTCCGAACTGTCCGCTGTTCGTAGCTCAGGTCGATTTCTCTCCCAAATTTTTAGTATGTCGGTAGGTAACGCTGACTCTATCATGGGGTAAATAAATGCTGAATACTTTTCTTTTGTAACACCCAATGATTCTAGAGATCGAATATGTGCGCTAAGTTGATCGTATAGGTCAGTCAATGATAAGCGATTACCTTGTTTTGCCTGAAGAAGTATTAGACCCAATAATTCTCGTACATAAACTTCAATAAGTAAGTCTTCACGAGCAAAACGAGACTTTAATTGTTCTAATGCATGCCGATAACTTTTACCTGACGGCGGAAAACTTTCAATGATTTCTCGCACATTAGTGCCCATTTCCATCGACTGCAATAGGTATTGGTACTTATCATCATCATCTATTTCATCATCCTCATCAATCTTACGGAATTGACCCCAAAAAGACAACCAGTTCTTAATATTTCCGTCGAACTTTTTTTGTTCTATTTTTGGTAAATTGAATTTTTTATTTTGTCTGTTACATTGATTCTCTTTTCCATTGCAACTTTTTATTGAACCATATGTAGAATTTCCTCGATTAGCATCTATCGGATAAACTTTCTTTTCTACCTTTTTCTTTATGACAATCCATTTTATACGGTAGCTATCCGCTTGATCAACCTCATCATCAATCTCACTTTCATCCGTCTTATTTTGGACAAGTAATTGGTAAATACGCTCATCCAAATCAAACATTGCTTGCACTCTTACCTCCAATACTTCTACGGCAGCGGCAATGTCATCGACATCAGATTCCTCATTTTCTACGACTTTTATAATTTCGTTGTATTTTCTCGTAAAAATTCGGCGGAGATTGGCCCGTTCTCGTTTAATATCCTCTATTACGGTCGCCATTTGTTGAGAAATAAAATAAAATAAAATACTTATGGGCAAAATATGATGAGGGAAAATTCCAATTCTTTTATTACACTAATCAGTTTTGACAATTCCATAAAAAAGTAATATAAATCAAAGGAGTTTTAATATGTAATCATTGTTGACAACTTCATATTAAAAAACTATTATAAATCAAAAGAGTTTTAACATCCTCAGCACCTAAAAGATGGGTGACCAACAGAAAAGGGCGCTAAGAGATTCCTAAACGCGTTGGTGGCCTACTCTCTCTGCCACTCCGGCAGGAAATAAATCTGAAATACTGTTCGTCATCATAAGCCAAAAAAGCAACAGAGAATATGTACCTAACAGAATTATCGCACACCCTAAACTTTGCCTTTTCTATCTTATGGTCATATAAAAACTTTGGTGAATACCAAAAATTCAAAATTGTAAAATAAATTTTCTAATTTCCCATACAATTTGCTTCATTGACCGGACAATTTGTTTGGAGGAAGAAAAAACAGAATAATTTCGATTTTTAGAAAAAAAATAACAATTTCGATTTCTTTATAATACCATAGTATTTATAAGACTATGTTAGCATGGGCAGTGTTCAGGGTGTCGTGCGTTAGTAAGTTCCGTTACATATCTTCAAATGCTACTTGCAATTGTGTTTTACTTCCGGCACCAATCCCACACATAAGAGTTTAACCTAATCCCCTTTTATGGTGTTATCGGGTCGAGTGGGATCTCCCTATCTGTGCCATAAACGTATCAGCGAGGCTGTCTATTGGGATTCAGTACGAGATAAAGCTACATAGTTGTGTTTATCTGTGTTCTGTTTGTTACGGCTGTTGAAGTGGAAATGTTGCGCTACTGTTTGTCATCAAATAAAATTAATATGGTGGGCATAACAGATTGTATCCGTAATGCGTAGAATTTTTGTAAACAAACTTTTGTACCCCAAATCGGGTGTCTTACATAGGGACTAAGGGCCGGTTTTTTGATGCATAGTTAACTCAAATTGTTAAAAATTGTTACTAATGGTTCAAAAAACCGACCCTAAGAATTAAACCTGTGATGAGGAATAGGCGACAACGTTCCTCTTACACCACCTAGAAATATACTGGGAATAACGTGCCCGATAGATGGCAATCGTGGGTGTTAATTCACCTCTGCCTGCCTTCGGGGATATATAGGTGTGATTGTACAGGGCTTCCCTATGGATGGAATATTACCGGGATATTGGCCATGGTCGCTAGCGCAGTGGCATAGCGCGATTGGCCTGCGATCTCGTAAACTAAGCAATGTTCTCTAAGGCCGGTCATTGGATGGGTGACCAAAAATGTATTATCCCGAGTTCCTCCGTGCTTCGGAAGACGCGTTAAGCGGGTGATCCAGGCTACATCTGCAGTCGTTAATACCCACCAACCCGTTCGGGCCAGCGTGGTTGGTTATGGCCCAATCTCCCTATATTCCTTCCATCCATAGGGAAGGCCCGTGCCCCAGCAGTGGGGACGTTAGAGGGCTGGTGATGAATTGGCCAAGACGGCCCAGTGAGGATTGGCAGGTATTAACGACTGCGGATGCAGCTGAGACCTCAATTTTACGTGCCTTCCAAATCACGGAGAAACTTGAGATAGTATATTTTTGATCACCCTTCCAATAAACGGCCTTAGCAAACATTACTTAGTTTAAGTGATCACTGGCCAAGCGCACTGTCTACTGTTGCATTGATTTTTATACATTTTTTGAAATTACTTTTATATTTTATGAGTAATCTCGCGTAAATTTAGCGTAAAATATTCGCGAGAATACATACATAAATCATACCTATATCCCCGAAGGAACTAAAATAATTAGCGAAACGTCAGGGATTAATCACCTCTGACTAACCCTTCTGCTAAATAAGCTTAATTTATATATGTATGTAAATTACGACTAGAAGGATACGACTGTATATGACACTGTTATAACATTACTATATGATCTTATAAGATACTAGTGGTCGCCCGCGGCTTCGCTCGCGTCAATGTCGGTTGATATATAGCCTTCCTCAATAAATGGACTATCCAAAATAAAAATAATTTTTCAATTTGAACCAGTAGTATCTGAGATTAGCGCGTTTAATTAACCAAACCAAACAAACAAACAAACTTTTCAGCTTTATAATATTAAATAAGTACTTAATAAGTATAGATATATTATATTGTTGACAATCTGCTTTTTATAAAGAAAAGAACACCATGTTCTTATTAGACCTAACCCGGTGCCATGAATATGCTATAATAAGTCGCATTAATTAATGCAATCAAAGGCTGGGTGTAACACTCTACTACCTATTCAGATAAAGGAGAGAGAACCCTTAAAAAATAGAAGCTGCGATTTTTAAAGCTATGTATATTCTGTCGGTCACTTTAAAAATATCAATTAAACATCATAATAACCCTTCTTTGTTTTTATTCTTAATAATGTTTTCAAAAGTATTTTTGAAAATTTTATAAAAAAGAAAAAATACTTCCCATTATTTTACCTTATTTATTTATAATGGAGTAATTTAATATTTATAAAAACGTTTATTTGGTATAAAAGGATGTAAATTCTCAAATTGTATTATCTATTTCAAGTAGACCTTTGTGGCAGGTGACGATTAAAAATAGGATTGCGTACAATGTTTTCTGAATCAATATAATGAAACGTTAAAATATTTCAATCAGATGAATGAGTTGCATATTGCACAGTCAGATACAATGCAAAAGAATGTTAATTATTTGAGATTTCTAACTATAGCAATTCCTTTTTTATTACGGCGGACCTACTTTCATTCATTCGAGGGCTTATTTAAAATAAAACATAAAATTATACATATTAATTAAATTTTATCTTGAATTGAGAAAAGTTGGAAATAAATTGCGTAAAACAACGTAGTATTTCGCAATACTGTGTAATATCTTTCCTTAATTTCAAAAGTTCAAAACGCTAATAAAGTTAATCATCTAAAGGAAAATTAACTCGAACGCTCATTAGCTTTGAGCGACATCAAATTAAAGTTTATTACAAAACCCGACTTAACTAGAAGCAATGTGGGTAGAAATAAAATTTGAAACGTCAAAACATTCAAACTACGCATTAAGCTGCGAACAAAACAACGCCAACAAACCGTTTGTGTGTACTTCCCAATTGATTTACCGGCGAAACATGACACGAAGTCTCCCCAAAAACTAGTTCTAATTAATAATAAATAATTACAACAACAAAAAAAACATTGCAAATTGAAACTTGCACAAATATCGATTCGCATCCCACCACACATAAAAGCCTTAACAGAGACGCAGAATTTTCTCAAGTTTGTTTTTTTTTTAAAAAATTAATACACAATTAATTAATTAATTCCAAGATGGTGGTTACCTGAAGCTGTTGTCTCACTGCGGCCAGCCAAGTGCCGGCAACTGCATCTCGCACTAACACAACGACACAACGACACTGCTGCCTGCGGGCGTGGTTCGGCCGGGACTGGAAAGGCGCGCCGCCGCCGCCGCGCCCTACGCGGTCGATACCCCGCCCCGCCCGCCCCACCCCGCACAACAGGTTGGCTGCGTGCGCCGAGCTCAACCGACCTATGCTGCCCTGGTACTGTCACCTTCCAGGAATCAGGGCAGCCCCCCCTGGGGGCAATTAGGTAATACCGTTACCAAGTTAAGTAGCTAACTGGCGCAGTGGCATAGTGCGCTTGGCCTGCTATTGCATAAACTAAGCAATGGTCGCTAAGGCCGGTCATTCGTTGATTGGTGAATTGCCTCGCGGCGGACCCCAGACTCTCCCCACTCAAAGGGCTAAGGGACACCGGAGTGGTTTAGTGGCGAATTCCCTACTGTAGATAGTCGGGCGAGTCCCACACACGTCAGCCGCCTAACTAACGGCTGGTATGGTGCGTAAATGCATTCCACTCCGCAAAAAAAAGGCCGGTCATTGGATGGGTGACCAAAAAATTTATTATCTCGGGTTGTTTCCTGCTTCAGAAGGCACGTTAAGCGGTTGGTCCCGGCTGCATCTGCAGTCTTCAATACCCACCAACCCGCACTGGGCCAGCGTGGTGGGTTATGGCCCAATCTCCCTATATTTCCTTCCCTGGCCCCAACAGTGGGAACATTAAAAGGGCTGGTGATGATGATGATGATGATGATGATTACCTACCAAGTTTCTGGGTGCCGTACGGTGACGGCAGAGCAGGATACAATTGTTACCACCCCCGTCTCTCCCGTGGGTGTAGTACAAGGCGACTAAGGGTAAAACAGCGATGAGTAATGGGCAGCAGCATTCCTCTTATACCACCTCTCCTCTGACGGGCTGTCTAACAAACAATAATTAATTTTCACACCGCCTTTTAACCGCCTCCGTGGCCTAATGATCGGCCCACCGGGGTCACGGTCCCGGGATTGATCCCCAGGAGAGTACAAATTTGTACTCGGTTTGGTTGGTGGTAGTACTTTTTGCAAGCCCGCCTGGCTAGCTACCACCATCTTAAAAATCTGTCGCCAGAATAACAATGTTAACAGAATTATTGTGTTCCGACAATTTGTGATAAGATAGCTAGCCTTACTGTTGAAGGTTCCAGGTGAAGCTCGATGCAATTTTCCATCTTCAACCCTTATCGTCACTTACCATGAGGTGAGATTAAGACCAAGAGCTACCCTGCCTAGCATAAAAAACAGCTTCTAAAAGTGGCTTAATTAAGGTGGAAAATGCTGTTATTATCTGTCTCACCAGTTGTTCCAAAGGGATCTCTAACCGAGATAAGTCCTTTGTTACCATTAATTGCTTTGCTCGTAGTGATCACAAATATAATTGCGACAATGACTTTAAAGAAGATCAAAGCTAATTCATAAAAACCAAAGAACCTTAGCTAAGAATTCAGGCGTCTACTGAATAATGAAAATGTCTTTCCTCCTCTCAGAGAGAGTTAATTTAACCATTCTCACTGTCTACATACGGACTACTAAGATAGTACCTACTGGTATCTTTTCTCTATGTTAAGTCAGATGGCATCAAAAACCCAGGAACTACTAACAAGGTCCTTTAGTACCATCTTTTAGCCTAGGATGATGTGGTGACTAGTATACCAACCACAAAACACGTGTTCCTTGAAGCTTAAGAGTTAAGGAGGCAACTATAACAACCTAGCCATATATTCACTTACCACATCAATTCATCAAAGTCGAAAATTTTATGAATTGATGTGGTCAGCACATTTCTACTCATATCAGGATTGCATCAGATTTCGTCAGGCTCAAGTCTAGTGAAAACTTTATTCGAAATGTCGTCGTCTTAATTTTTTACAAATAAAGCCAGATCGCGAATTTGCGAAGCCTTAATGAGCAGACGATTTTCCCCAGAGACGTCCCAATCCGATTTTTTTACCGACTAAAACGTTTCACGGGTACTGCTCCCTGAATAATTTTACATAGCTCAGAGAATTTGCCGTAAAACAATAAAACTCTTATTAATTGTGAAAATGTAATAGGTAGTATTTACAGCTTCTAGAAATAGGTATACCCGAATAGTAAAACCTAAGCCAAACATTGATTCACTAGCACCTTCGCAGTGTGATGGATGATATGAATTCAAAGGCTACTCCATTTGATTCATATCATCCATGAAGCAAATAGCTTGTGATGACGACTGACCGACATTAATGGAAGAGGAAACATACTGCACCGAATCCAGATACACTGGGAACAGGGCAGGAAGACTAAAAGTTTATAGTTAAAGGATTTATAGAACTAGTTATTTCTTCACTAGTTCCTGTTGTTTCAAGCTCAGAAAACTCTATTACAACACAGCAATGTTTCACAACAATAACATTAACAAAGGGCGATCTAGGTCTTTGGGTTTACGAGTACGAACATTTTATAACATCAAATAGGGTTAATAACGACCCCCACACCCCTCTAGCTGTTACTTAATATCCACTTCACTTTAAAGCTGCCATATACCGCCAATGACGACTTTCGTTACTTTGTTTTTTAGTAGTAAGAAGCGAACAGTAGAAATGTCGACTACGTATATCAGGCATCAGTACTATCTAAAGCTAATGGACTACTTCAAGTGTGAAAGCGTTTAAAGCTATATTACCGAGTGGGTCATTAAAAAGCGAGACAGCAGCCAAATCGCTTTTCAACAGTTCAGCTACACACTATTCAAACCGATACTACTTTTTCTGTTCTGGCAGGGTATTCTGCCAGAACAGAAAAAGTGGAAGTTTTAGGAAATTTGGAGAGGACCTCGCTAGCTCAGTGGCATAGTGGGCTTGGCCTTTGATTGCATAAACTAAGCAATGATCGCTAAGACCTGTCAATGGATTTTATTATCTCGAGTTCCTCCGTGCTTCGGAAGGCACGCTAAGCCGTTGGTCCCGGCTGCATCTGCAGCTACTAATACCCACCAACACTTACTGCCGCACTCAGAGACGTCAAATAACTTTAATGAGTACTTAATCATTTAAATCTAGACCATAGACCCGGCAAAAATAGCGACTAGTTTTGAATTGTAATTTTTTGACAATATGTACTCATTAACGTTATTTGACGTCTCTGAGTGCGGCAGTTGTACGAAACCCGCGGGAGAGACTGGGGGTGGTGACAATTCTGATATGCCGTCTCACTACACGTCATAGTGATACAGTACTTAAAACCATTACAAAGCGGACATCCTATCCTATGGCATCTCCGTGTACGAAAGTTAGAGCTAAAATCGATTTTGTAATAACATTAAGTTCAAAATTCACATATTAAAGTCTTGCACAACGCTCGATCGCTTTATCCAATGACAGCGAGGTTTCGTATAACTTATAATATACCAGCATCCTTTGTATCGCGTGCATTGTTTCTGAGCACAAAGGTGCAGCACCGCGCTAGGACGATATGCTGTTTAGTGCAGATGTGTGGTATAGACCATGAGCAGACGTACTGAAAACTGAAGAAACTGAAAATTGGTAATACTGGAAGCTGAAAAAAACAGAATACTGTAAAACACGAGAAGCTAGAAAAACAGAGAGCTGGAAAAACTGAAAACTGGAATATCTAAAAAAAAACATAAAACACTATTTTCTATTGCTAAAGAAGTTAAAACATACATAATAATAGATATTTGACATAATTTATTTCTTGTATTTTGAATGTCAAGCTTACTTCATGTAATTGAAATCCAACTCAATAAAAATTACACACCAACTGAATAAACTTACATAAATACATAGTACAATATGGTACTATATATTTATGTAAGTTTGACGGCCAGCCGTATAGCCGCGTGGTGACGGCAGAGTAGAATACAATTGTCACCACCCCAAATCTTTTCCGTGGGTGTCGTACAAGGCGACTAAGGATAAATCTGAATATGATTAGGAATGGGCAGCAGCGTTCCTCTTATACCACCTAGTCTAGCAATGTACTGCGACTTTTGTGCCCGATAAATGGCAATAGGCTCACCACCTATTACATGGGACTTGACATATTGTGCGAAACGTAAACTAGTCCACCTCTGCCAACCCCTTCGGGGATATAGACGTGATTTATGTATGTATGTATGTATGTACAATATGGTGCACCAGGAAAACTGCTGCCCTTTCCTAGTAGAGGCAGGGCTGCTGTGCTGTTGTATTCTTCTCGGTAATAAAAAAAAACTTTGTTTTTTAATTATAAACATGTTAGGGGAAAAGATAGAAATAACAAAAAACAGTAAAAAAAAGTCTACGGTTAATTAGTGTGTTGGGTGGCCGAGCGGTCAGGCACCTGCCCGGATAGCAGTGGACGCGGGTTTTATTCCCGCCTCAAGATCATAATTTTTCGAAATTCTTTTTCTAACCACCAAAATCTTTGTAAAAGTCTACGGTTGTTCTTTGAAATATAAACTTACAAATGAACGAAGATGTATAAACCCTTTTTTTGGCGACTGCTGTAGCTTAAATTTCAGAAATAAGAATATAATTTTGAAAATTTGTTGCTAATTTTCTTTGCAGCCCAAAGTAGAAATAAAAGAAAACTGACGTCGTTTTCTAAAGTACATAATTCACAAAAAACAGGTTTAGTGACATTTGCGTTATAGATCTGTCAGCAATCTGAGGATGAAATAAATCTACATTATCTTATACCACAACCACCATTTCAATTTCACTAACGGTGGAGAGGAATTAGAGCTTGCTTAACAGACATTTGTCTGGTTTTTGTGTGGAAGGGAAATTGTTCCCACGTTTCCAATCCAACCCCTTTCAAAGTTAGGTTTTTTATTTTTTACCATTTAATTATGATATTTTTTTTTATTACCATTTTCAACATGGAAAGTTAAAGAAAGTGAAAGGATGAGATAAGATAAAACGAAAGAATTATCTAAGGATCGTAGCAAGTGGAAAGAAGTGATCTCTGTCTAACCCTGTGGTAGAAAGACGTGACAAATGTTTGTATGTAAAGTTAAATAAGTTTATTACTTGGCTGTTAATACTTCCTCTATTATGCATCTGAATCTATGTTTATACATGTTTACAGGTTAAGTCAACCGAGGTCATTTAAGAGATTGTAGCTTCCATCATTTCTGTATGAAACACCATATCCCAAACTTAAGGCTATTCTATAATATATCTTGAAGCCTATATGGCTATATCATACCGTGTTTCGTTGGTCATGCCAGCCAGGCAGGTGTTTTGTCTAATAAACTCTTCCTTGATTTTTTTGAAGCTTAAAACAAAACTGAAATTACACAGTAATATGAGATAATACAGGCAGTAATTTACCAACGCTGAACTTATTAAGATTCTTTAGGGTCTGTTTCACAGCCCACAAATGAGTAATATTTGCTCAAAATAAAGCCCAGCAGCTAAATAATTTGTCCCGCATCCCTGTAGTTCGTTTTGATTTTATTCGATACTAGCTTTCCCGGCATAAATTGTTATGCCATTTAAATTATCCCGTAGATTACGATTTAGTTGCCATGGTTACGTCAAATGTTTGACAGGAAAGCCGTCTATATGGGAATATAAAATTGTTCTATTAATATTTTACTCGCAATTATTCCATAGGTAATTTATCACCTTTTCTATCTTGCCTGGCCCAAGACAATCATTTCAAAACCAAAATCAGCTAAATCGGCCAAGCCGTTCTTGAGTTTTAGCGAGACGGTTCATTTTCAATCGGTTGTCAACCCTCATTAGTTTGACTTAAAGCGCAAAATCAATTGAGAAAATTTGAGATATTGTGGCAGCCTGACGATTGTCTATCAAGAAACTTCACAAGACATTTCAACAATAGACCTGTGACCTGTGACCACATTTTTCGTGGTCGATGTTATTGTCTCACTGTTCTAGAAATTGGTTAGGTTTCTACATATTTGTGTTATGGGGGATGGGATTGGGCGGTACATGTGTGCCGTATGCATCCGTATCCGTAACCACAGAGTGGACACCTCAGGATGGTCAAAGGTGTCGAGGTCGACCTAGAAAGAGGTGGAGAGACGATCTGGAGGCATCTTCTCAAAACAAGGCCTCCCGGTAGTTTACGAACGGATGGTGTAGCTTATAACGTTAAATATTGGAAACTGTTTTTTTTTCGTTTCCAGTGTTTAACGTTATTTCTTTGACGATTCATGAGTGTATGTAATCATACCTTATATGAATAAACCATATTTTCATTTTCATTACTGCAGAACATGGACTGAGTTGGCTTGGGATCGCTCGAGATGGAGGGTTGCGGGGAGGCCTTTGCCCAGCAGTGGGATCTAATTGGCAAATAAAAAAAAAATAAAAAAAAGTGTTATGGGGAATTAATTGCCACAACGCGATTTACCCTTTGTACCATAGAACAGATAAACTTTTCTGTGCTTTGTACGATGTTAATACATCGATATGCATACGAATTCTGCATTTCATACAATATTATTAACCAACAGTTTTTTGAAAAGGGAAGCATGTCATCTAAATACTTCAAATTTAAGCAATCGAAGTTTCTTGCCACAATTCCATCAAAGGAAATAGACTATCAGACCTTCATCAGCGCACCTATTCAGTGCTTGCACTGCGGTTGTAAACATTTACAGCGGCACTTAAGTAAGCCATAAATCATGTGCACTTAACCATTGAAAGCTAATTCAATTTGCCAATAGTCGATGTTGACGTTCAGGATCTGGATACGAGTGGTGGTGCTGCATAGAGGATTGAAATTACTAACAAGCCACTTGTTTTTCATTCTATTCAGCTTAATCAAAAGATTTTCCAGTATTATTCTTCGTATTTTTAGATTCAGTATTTAATTCAGGATATGTTTCCCTAATTTTATGTATACATACAAAAATAAGCCTAACTCAGCCTGCGATTGCTAAAACTAAGCAAAGTTCGCTTAGGCCCGCCTGAGCCTATTGCCGTCTATCGGGCACGTAAATCGCAGTACATTGCTCGGTGGTGTAACTAAGTCCTCCATGCTGGCATATATGTATTATTTAAACTTCAAATAAAATATATATTGTAATGTGGGTTTTGGAAACCTATCATTACAAACTGAGGCATACTGCGCACTACCCCATCCTCCCTCGGACACACAAGTTTTTAATATCTAACGTCTTGACGATTCATAAGTGTATTATAATCATACCAGATATGAATAAATTAATTTTGACTTTGACTTTGACTTCTAAACCGACTTAATTATATAACATCATTCGCATACAAAGCTAATGTCATTATTATTTCTTTACCTACTGAAGAGAGAGCACTTAATACCAGTTTAGATTTCTCCATTTAATAAATAAATCATTTAATCCCCAACATAAGCTGTACTCCCGCTATATTCAAAATGCTTATTAATATGTTCCCTTTGCTCAAAAAATAATGTGCCTTATGTAGACGGAATTGGGTCTAAAATGTTACGGAGTCCCGCTAAGTCATTTTACAATTTTAGCTGGAATTGCGATTAATTATAGACGAGTGTTTGAAGTCTCAGTCGCCGGTAATGAACACGCTCGGTTGCTCTCGAGAAATAACTGCAACCTACGTATACCTACCTACGTACCCTCGGCCTGAGTTGTTAAGTGGATTTTATGAAATTTTCATAATTTGCGCAATTACCTTTCTACATAACCTGATCATGTATTTGTCATGTTTATATTTTAAATATGGTCGTGTGGCCGTGTGGTGACGGCAAAGTAGTACACAATTGTCACCATAGTATTAGATCGATGTACGTGTGTGTATGTACGTGTGTTTATATTGACATAGTTCTACATCTATAATGTGATAACCATAAATATAATTCCACCCTGAAAAGTATACCTTTATTAAAAGTTTCGCAGAAAAGTTTTACGTACTTACATTTTGTTTTCCCATATTCTGTACAAAGTTTGGTGTGTGTTGTGTGTACGAAGAATCAATATCAAATTCATTTCGCAATTTGAAACTCTAAAAGCAACGCAAACAAGAACTCTTCTAATTCGGTTTCCTAAATTTATAGCGGGAAAAAAAATTCATGCGATTTTTCTCTTGTATTATATGTTAAGGCTGTACGCGCATTTCTGTGTGAAGAATATAAAACACATAATAGCTTTTATTTTTCACCGTGAATGTATTGTAATGTTATTGCTTAGTACCTGTTAATGTTAATACCAATATTCCATATCATTTTATATCACCTTCTGCCGCACTCAGAGACGCCAATTAACTTAAATGAGTACTTAATGTCAAAAAATTTCATTTAAATCTCGACCATAGACCTGACAAGAATAGCGACTAGTTTTGAAAAGTCATTTTTTGACATTAAGTACTCATTATCGTTATTTGACGTCTCTGAGTGCGGCAGTTAGACATTAAACTGCTTCGACCTAAAGAAAATTACAACAGCATTACCCAAAAAGGGTTGCTGTCAGTTAGGCGGCCGGCCGTAAAACCTAAGCCAAACCTTCAGCAGTATGGATTCGAATGTTGCCATCCCAATCGCTCTCTCCGTTCATCGGTTTCGACATTGTCCGTTCCGTCTCCTTTGTATACATTCATTCATCACTAGCACCTTTCCGGTGTGATGGAAGACATGAATCAAAAGGGAGTGGTGGCTTGATGACGTCTGATTGATATTAATAGAAGAGAAAACATGCTGCGCCGTGTGGTCCCGTGGGTGTCGTACAAGGCGATTAAGGATATATCAGTGACGAGGAATGGGCAGCAGCGTTCCTTTTATACCACCTAGCAATGTACTGCGACTTTTGTGCCCAATAAATGGCAATAGGCTCGCATGGGACCTACATAATTGGCGAAACGTGGGGGTGCTAGTCACCTCTGCCTACCCCTTCGGGGATATAGGCGTGATTTATGTATGTATGTATGAAACATGCTGCGCCGACCCCAGATAGACTGGGAACAGGGCAGGGCGAAGAAGATTTATGTATGTAAATAAACAAAGACCAATGAAGTAACAATGCTAGTGCCGCGTGGGTCGACGACCGACGCAACAAGTATTGATTCTGCATCGTGCAACTCCGCACTACCTATATTAACTTCACCAGCCCGCTATCGGCAACCCCGCTGCTTCGACACAGAAAATGCTGGAAGTTTCTGTTCCTTTCTGTTACGCTGAGTTATGAGAGACTCACCCCCGAATACAGAAACGCTTCTCAAATTTTGAGCACTGCTAAAAAGTTAAGTAGACAATACCTGTTAGACGACAATTTTGACAATACTTAAATGTTAAGCAGGGCTCAAACTTTGAGTAGCGTTTCTGTATTCGGTGGTCGGTCTTTCAACTTCCTTCTGTAATGTATGTATGGCCATCATACAATTATTGAGAACTCTTTGGTTATATTTTTGTCAGTCAGTGCATCTCAAAATTCTTCTATGTAAGTCTAGAAATATACGTTCTATTGACCAGATGTTCATCACCACCATCATCACCAGCCCTTTAATGTCCCCACTGCTGGGGCACGGGCCTTCCCTATTGATGGAAGAATATAGGGAGATTGGGCCATAATAACCCACAACGCTGGCCCAGTGCGGGTTGGTGGGACCAGATGTTGTACATGTATAATTTCCGATGTAGTAATAAAGAAATATTCGATTTTAATTTTAAACATTATATAAATGTTAGAAAAATTAGTACAAAGATTTTGGTGGTTAGAAAAAGAATTTCGAAAAATTATGATCTTGAGGCGGGAATCGGAAGACACTGACTGTGTCTTGGGTGGCCGAGCGGTCAGACACCTGCCCGGATAGCAGCGGACGCGGGTTCGATTCCCGCCTCAAGATCATAATTTTTCGAAATTCTTTTTCTAACCACCAAAACCTTTGTAATAAAGAAATATCAAGCCGGATATTTCTCAGTACTACACCTTACCATACGCAAATATTATAGTCGCTTTGTACGACACCCATTGACGTTGGCGAATTGCTCTGCCGTTTTTCTTAGTTGTAACATTTCTCTAACATTCACATCGTGTTTAAATAACAAACAGAAAATAACTAGAATCCTCTTGATTTTCAGTGTAAATCACAGGAAACTTAACGACTGGACAAAACCATAAAAATATTTCAAATTATTCGAAATACTAAGTGGAGAAAATTTTCTTTAGGGCATTAAGATAGTTCAAATTAAAAAAAAGCCTCGCAAAATTATAGGTACACAGACAAAATTTAAATAGAGAGAGTCATCCCGGGGATCCCCAAATTCCCGGAACGCCACCCCGAATAAATTCCTTGAACATTTCGCGACCGTACAAATGACGCACATCTCGTTATGAACCTTTGGAGACCGAGCTCCATTATCCAGTGATCCGATGAATGCGGCAGCGACTAGGCTCATTAGCGGCAACAGGTGGAGCATCATCAATCAGCCCTTCGTCCTTTCATTGCCAAGCACTTTGTGTAATCCTAAGGTTTACCGCGTCGTGACGGCGTGTAACGGTCCTTTGCACATATTGACGGGTGTCTTTAGGACATTTTCACTGGACTGGATTGGAATAAAAACGGCCTCAGCAAGCCCTTAGTGTTCCTAGAGCACGCCCTGAGCACTCTCTTAGCTCACCCTTAACACTCTTTTAGCACTCCCTTAGCATTCTCTTAGCACGCCCTTAGCACTTCCTTAGCCCACTCTTAGGCCCGAGTTCACCAACACGTAATATAAGCGATTAAAAAGATAACCATCAGGTTTTGACAGTTTTTCTATACGATAAAATGTGAAAAACCGATGTTTAAATAATAATCCTACCAGTTAATAGCCTGAGTAGTACCACTACCAAAAAATACCAGTACTCCACATTAGCACGGAATATTATTACCTGATTTGAACTTTAATAATTATGCGCATTGATGATTTCGTCAGAGTTGCACGATTGTACCCAACATCTCATACTCGTGCAAGCAGAAATGTCGAGTGAAAAATTATAATAACCGTGAATGGTGGGGACCGAATCATGAATTCAAAGTCGAGAAGGGCATTTACAGGCATCAACTATCCCATATCAAAATAGCATTATATTCGAAACCATAATCGAATCTCACATATAGAATAGAGAAATCTGAATAAAATACGTTGTGTGATCTAGGTTTATTTATTTCACAAACAAAGATTTTAACTTCTGCTAGGAACATGTAATTACTAACATTAATAATACAATTATTTAAAATGTAACTATTTTGATTCGCAGTACCCTTTATGCAGATAAAATTACTGCGCATCTAAAAGATGCCTGACTGTCTTTAACCAAAGTTTTATCTAGAATGATAATTCCTTTCTAGTTTACTTTTTTTAACACAATACCAAGGCAGCAGGTTTAATATATTGTACTTACATGAACCAACCAATACAATCTATGTTTCGTTCCTAACTATATAAACTACCAAATGTTAGGCAAGTTAGTAGTCCGATTGCAATTAATAATGAAACGATAGAATGTGTCAATTCTACAGTATTCTTAGGAATAAAGTTGGACTCCAAATTGCAATGGAATCCTCATATTTCAACTTTATCCGAGAGACTAAGTTCAGCAGCATATGCGGTAAAAAAAATAAGGCTATTAACTGATGTTGAAACAGCCCGGCTTGTTTATTTTAGTTACTTTCATAGTGTAATGTCGTATAGCTTACTTCTTTGGGGTACAGCTGCAGATATTCAGGATATATTTATTTTACAAAAAAGAGCTATACGTGCTATTTACCTATTAAAACCTCGCGACTCACTTAAAAGTCTGTTTAAAGATATTAATATCCTCACTCTTGCTTCACAATACATATACGATTGCATTCTATATGTTTATAAATACTTAAATACATTTGCTAAAATTAGTGATATTTATAAACACAACACTAGAAATAAAAATAAACTTGCCTTTACTAGATTCAGATTGCACAAGGTTGCTAATTCTTTTATGGGGAAATGTATACTTTTCTATAATAAGATACCAGGATCTTTGACTGAACTGCCTCAACACAAATTTAAGCCTTATGTAAAAAAGTACTAATGGCAAAAGGATACTATAAAATTCAGGACTATCTAGATGACAAGGATGTTTGGAATAAATAACTTTTATTTTTATTTATATAATCGATGATTAATATGCTGTTCCGTCTGTAATGAAGAATGTTGATAGCTTCAGAAATTGTGACTCTAATTATTATTACTTGACGTTAAAGCTATTGACATCTTTCATTAAATTTAGATTATATATTATATATGTAACTAAGGGAGGAAAATACCCGACTGAGTTTCTTGCCCGTTCTTCTCAGAACAGGGCTTCTCGGTAGCTTACGAACGGATGGCGTAGATTTTTCGCTAGATATTGAAAACTTGTGTGTCGGTATAGGTAGGTTGGCGGTGGGGGGGTTGATTGGTAGTGCGCGGAATGTTTCGGTTTATGTGATAGGCGAGTTGTGGGATTGTATTTGGTGCATAATTTACAATGTACCTGCAATGTCATAACTCGTTGACAATGTTGGGTTTCTCTACAGCCTACTTGCGTGCCGTTCTGCTAGCGCAGCGTTGGGCCCTGATGCGTTTAGTATCATCTTGGTATTGAACGCGGCAGGGTCGGCGCTTCGTTGCGGATCGGGGCGTGGGCGGGTTTGGAGACCTATCATTACAGACTGAGGCATGCTGCGCACTCCCCTATTTTTTAGATATGAATAAATGAATTTTGACTTTGACTTTGATAAACGAACAAAACTTTTATTTTCCTATAAACAAGATAGTAGATGGAACTGAGTGTAGCCTATTCTAATAAGTAGAACTTATTCACTCCGATACTCGCTTTTGTTTCTTGCGGAAGAGTGCTGAGAACTTGCCGATTTCGTAGGTAGGCATGAATGGTAGGTAGCTCGTCCATTTCCATCTGAAAAAAATAACAAATGTCAAATGTGAAAAGGTGAATAAACAATCAGTACCACATCATGTTCTACAAATAATTTTAAAATTAGGTCAGGCATTAATTTTGAAATTATCTTACTTTGACATAGAGAAAAGAAAGGGACATTAATTACTTATGGCTCATATGGGCTCAGTGGATTTATTGACTACAATCATTTGACGTAAATATTCCATCTATACTAATATTATAAACCTGAAGAGTTTGTTTGTTTGTTTATTTGTCTGTTTGTATGGTTAAACGCGCCAATCTCAGGAACTACTGACTCAAATTGAAAAATTATTTTTGTGTTGGGTAGTCCATATATCGAGGAAGGCTATAGGCTATATAATAGCCGACATTAACGCGAACGAAGCCGCGGGCGTCTACTAGTTAAAAATATACATAGAAAATACAAAAGTTGTTCTTACTTGCGTACGAATTTCATTCCTACTGGGAAGTCATAGGTGTCGCCACCATCGCCGCTCGACTCCAGCGCCATCTGTTGCGCCCACGCCGCTAATCCGCGTTCTTTGTCTGAACCTAAGATGAATATAATATGTAGATGTATTTTTCGACGTCGTCTATGCTTAATAAATAACGTAAAATGTCCTAGTAGCCCCGACCCACTCCAGTGGGTGTCGTAAAAGTCGACCAAGAAAGATTTGTCTATAAGGCACCCGAATGGTGAAGGGCAAGCCACCAATAATACATACAACAGCATACCCAAAGAGGGTTGGGGTCAGACTAGCGATCGGCTGTGAAACCTAAGCCAAAACCTTGAGCAGTATGGATTGGAATTTTGTCATTCCAATCACTCTCTCCGTTCATCGGTCTCTCGACATGGTTCGTTCCATCCCTTTTCTGTACATTCATTCATCACACCTTTCCGGTGTGATAGATGATATGAATCAAAAGGGAATGGATGGCTTGGTGACTTCTGACCGATTCTAATGGAAGAGGAAACATACTGTGCTGAACTATTCGATTTTAATTTCAACATTATAATATATTAAAATATTCAAACCACCAAAATCTTTTTACTGCGTTGATTTGTCAAAACTAACTATAATTTTTAAAAGTAGTGTTCTGATTATAAACATCTTATGACTCATACTGACGCACTCAGAGACGTCAATTAACTTTAATGAGTATTTATTGTCAAAAATTTCATTCAAATCTAGACCATAGACCCGGCAAGAATAGAGACTAGTTTTGAATTGTCATTATATGACGTTAAGTACGTTCAATGAGAACATTGAAGTTATTTGACGTCTCTGAGTGCGGCAGTAGGAGCCTGTTTCACAATCGACAAGTAAGTTCTGAGTAGCTCACTTCGCAAATCGTTTGACAATATGAAATATATGTCAATTGAACAGCTAAGTAAGCTACTCAGAACTTGCCGATTGTGAAACAGGCCCTTAATCTCACCAGGTATCAAATTGTCCATCAAGCACCCCACCATTCCCCCAACCAGGATAGACGTGGACAGCAAAACCTGCAGTACAGCATCCAAGGGTTGCACCCCGGTCTTTATAACGCCACTGTTCGCCGCCATCCACCGTGTCAGAACAAGGGGGAAGAAAAGGCTGAATCCAATGATGTACAGGTTCCTAGAGCTGTTCATGTCTACGTATTGCAGGGCAGATAGACCTGCAAGGATATTTTTAAAGATATTCCAAACCCTGATTAGTTTATTCTTCTATTGTCAACACACCTCGTTTATAAAGACAAGATATTGGTTCTTCCATTGGTCCAGTCAAGGACATTTGAAAATGATTGTGTCTCGTTAGAGCTTCATTTACAGGAAAGGTTATCATTTACTACATATACATTTTAAAAAAACATTGCACTTATTTGTCACTATTCGATTTGAATTTCAACATTATATAAATGTTTGAAAAATTAGTACAAAGATTATGGTGGTTAGAAAAAGTTCGAAAGATTATTGTGGCTCGGCCAACCAAGATAAAGTGTCTTGGTTGGCCGAGCGGTTAGGCACCTACCCGGATTGCTGTGGACGCGGGTTCGATTTCCGCATGTAACGTTGTTTTTAATCATACTGCTTATTTAATAAATTTTATTAAACTAATTGCAATTGTATTAATATTATGTAACCCATTGTTGTTGAAATTATAAATTTACTGTCCAACTGGTTGTTTTTTATTTTTATAGTCACTATTAGGTAGAAGGGGGGAATTTTAAATTATTGTTAAATGGGAAAATTGTAATTATTTAGGGAAATTTATTTAAATAGGTCATCGTAAGCAGGTAAAATTCGAGTATTACACGCATTAAGACCACAATTTTCGAACTTTTTGTAACCACCAAAATCTTTGTGCTTATTTGTCACGTTAAAATTTCCTTACATACACATTATCACGCCTTTCTTACGTATTGGATAGGCAGAGACTACTTCTTTCCACTTGATACGATCCCTATAAAATATACAAAAAGTACTGTCTTTTAACATGTCCGTCGATTTTGGAAACTTAAAGCAGCCTAGCCTTCTTCATTCGAAGGCTTTCAATTTGATTACCAAATGTTTGCGTATGCCACATATAAACCCTAGGTGTCAATTTTGTTCCACTTGTCATTTTCCGTTACCTACTACATACATACATACATAAATCACGCCCATATCCCCGAAGGGGTAGGCAGAGGTGAACTAGCACCTACGTTTCGCCAATTATGTTAGGTCCCATGTAATAGGTGGCGAGCATATTGCCATTTATCGGGCACAAAAGTCGCAGTAATTGCTAGGTGGTATAAGTGGAACGCTGCTGCCCATTCCTCATCACTGTTTTATCCTTAGTCGCCTTGTACGACACCCACGGGAGAGATTTGGGGTGGTGACAATTGTATTCTACTCTGCCGTCACCACACGGCCTCCTATTAAGCTATGCCAATAATTATCTTACCAAAAGCAGATATCATGCCGAACATGACACAGAAGAGGCCTCCTATGATGGGCTGGGGGATGACGATGAACACAGCCCCAAGCTTGCCTACCACTCCCTGAATGACCATGAGGGCTGCTGCCCATTGAACTACGCGCCTCGATCCCACCTATCAGAGAAAGAGAACAATTTCAAATCTTCTATGATTCTTCTTCTGATGATAGCTATGTTGCAATGCACTGCTTACGGCTATAGAAGCCATCCTGAATTTTTAGGCGACACGAATTTTGTGCCAAATTCATACAAAATCATTCGGTGATCATTCATTCAAAGCTAAAGCTAATAGTTTAGGTACATTTGGTGCGAAATGACAGCATGACGTCATAAACTATAGCTTTTGCTTTAGCAATCGAGTTAGGCGGTAGGCCCCCTGGTACACAGCTACTCGTTGTAATCAATCTTTTTTTCGATGAATCTGCCGCACTCAGAGACGTCAATTAACTTTAATGAGTACTAATCCAAAAAACACAAATATGGCAATCAAAACTTGACCATAGACCCAGCAAGAATAGAGACTAGTTTTAAATTGACATTTTCTTGTATTAAGTACTCATTAACGTTAATTGACGTATTTGAGTACGGCTGTAAGACCCGATCCAAGCATTTTTTTTTTAATCATTATATTTTGAAAAAAATTTTTTTTTTTTTTTGGGCTATGAAGAAGACTGATGAAAGAAGAGTGCATGTAACAGAGATGCGTATGTTAAGATGGATGTGTGGTGTGACACGGAGAGATAAGAAATGAGTATATCAGGGGAAGTTTGAAAGTAGCACCAGTGACAGAGAGACTGCGGAGTAATAGACTGGGATGGTTTGGTCATGTTATGCGAAGAGATGAAAGCTATGTTGGCAGAAGAATGTTAGGCATGACCGTAGAAGGACGTAAAAGGAGAGGAAGACCAAAGAAGAGATGGATGGACTGTGTAAAGGAGGACATGATAGCGAGAGGAGTGGATGAGAAATTGGTGAAGGATCGAAAGGAGTGGAAGAAGAAGACATGTTGTGCCGAAGAAGAAGAAGATATTTTGAAAAAAATTAATTCCATGTGTTTAGAAGTGCTCCTATTGTATTTAAGAAGCGTAAACTGTACAGTGATTATTAAACCAAATATTATAACCTCAATATTTAGTGATAGAAATGATAAAGTCCTGACATGGGAAACTATTTATTGCTCTTGATATTACAATGATTTATGCTAACGAGTGTACGCCGAGGCAATCGAATGCGCACTGTCTCAAATAATGAAATGTAAAATTACTATGGAATAAGTATTTGATAATCTTACAAAGTGTGCGATTGTACAGACCGTACAGGGATTAAAGTATGAATTTTATGAAAACCGTTACCATTATTATCTATACACATTGCTGCCATCTAATAGGAAGGTCATTTATGCCTTTGCGATAGAACTCTGAGCATCTAGACTGCACAAACTGTGTGAAAGCATTTTGTACTGCCTCCTGGGAAGAAAACTTCTTGTCACGTAGATAATTGTCCAAATCACGAAAAAAATTGTACTCCGTTGTAGCTAGGTCTGGCGAATACGGAGGATGACGAATGGTTTCTAACTGCAGTTCCTGAAGGGTCAAAACGGTTTCTCGTGCTGTATGAGGTCTCGCGTTGTCATGGAGCAATAATGGTGCAGATCAATTCATGAGTCGGGGCAGTTTTGCCAACATTGTTCGGAGTTCGGCACAATAGACATCTGCCGTTATTGCTTCACCAGATCGGAGAAAACTATAGTAAATAACACCATGCTGAGACCACCAAACAGTTACCATTACTTTTATATTGGTAAGTTTTGCTTTAGGACACTGTTGTGGCGTTTGACCTGGGGTCAGCCATTGCATTTTTCTTTTACGGTTATCATAAAGAATCCACTTTTCATCACATTTCACAATTCGATCCAATATTCCTTTATTTCTGTACCGATTCAACAAGGCAACACAAGTTTCAACACGCGTTTCTTTCTGCAGATCAGTCAAATCATGAGGCACCCATTTTTCGTATTTTTTTATTTTATTGATTTGACGAAAATGAGTCAATATTGTGGGTAAGGTAACGTTAAACCATGCCGCTAATTCCTGGGTAGTTTGACTAGGATCGGCTTCCACCATCTCTCTTAATTCATCGTTATACACCTGTGTGGGCGGTCTTCCTCGTGGCTCGTTCTTCAAGTCGAAGTTTCTATCACGAAAGCGTTTAAATCGAAATCGCACGACGCGTTCATTAGACCCCTTAATAAACGCAACATTGATATTGCGGCTGTTTATGCCGCGTTACTTCCGCGCCGGAACTCGTATTCAAAAATCACTCGAATTTTCGCAGTATCCATCTTTCTTGTCTAATTTTTTTTTTTTATTTCTCCCTATATTTTAGGGAAGGCAAAGGTTCTAGCCCATACAGCCAAGTCTTTAGTGTATATTTGAAGTGTCGGGAATCAATGAAACGACCGTCTAATATAGTTGCTGATTTATTACTGAGTGATATCGTGGAAACAAGATGGAGGCGATGCCCCGTGCCCGTACAGTCTAGGTAGTGGGTAGGTATATAGATACATATCAATCCTTCCCCTTTAATTTTGAATCCTGGTAACAATAATAAAATTTAATTAGTATATGTTTTTGTAACTAAAATTAACTTATCCTACTTTCTATGGCGCGGACGTAGTCGGCTCGACCATGGCCGTCTAATAGCATCATCATTGCCACTTGTAGCCGGCATAGCAACTGCTGCATTAGCTTCGCTGCTTGACATTTGCTCGTGAGCCTTATTTGGGGCCTCAGCGACCTCACAACTACTATTACCATTTCCCTCATCAATTTCTTCAACACCACATACTATTGACTGCGGCGGTGACGGCGGCGGCGCTTCGCAAAATGTCTCAACCGATGTTGGTAAGGATGAGGAAGAAAGTGGACGTCGCTGTGAAATCACTGGACTTACAGAATCGGTATTATGTGTCATTACGCTACTATCAACATTATTATCGATGCAGCTCATTATCTGGTCAACATGACGAATACACTCTTCATTAAACTCAAGATTAAATATTTTATACATTCTACACCCTACTTTACTAACTACTTTTCCCTTTACCCAAGTTTCTTTCCGTGCGCCGTACCACCGGATCCAAACGATATCTCCGGCTTCAAATTGTCTACATTTTTTTATTATGGATTTTTCTAATGTACACATCGCTTCTTGTTCTGAGGGCAATATTAAATCTAAACGTGTTCTCAGCTCGCGGCCGAACATTAGCTTCGCCGGCGTTTGTCCAGTTGTACAGTGCACAGTGTTTCTGTAGTTAAACAAGTACTCCAGTAATTTTTCGTTAATTAAATTGTGTGGTACATTTTCGCTGAAAATGTGTTTTAACATTTTTTTACAATTTTTAACTGAATTTTCAGCCTGACCGTTACTGATCGGGTGATACACTGGTGAGGTCAAGTGTTTTATTCCGTTACTAGAACAAAATTCCTTAAATTCAATGGAGCTAATTTTAGGATCATTGTCTGACACGAGCAAGTTGGGGATACCATACGTTGAAAACACTCGCTTTAACTGTGAAATTAATGCCTGTGTCGTAGTTCCATTCGACATATGTAAACATTCGACCCATTTACTATACGCGTCAACAATAATTAAGTAAACTCGTTGTGAAATGGCCATGTAATCAATATGCAATCGCTGCCAGGGTGCGTGCGGGCGGGGCCAGGGCGCAGGGGGCGCGCGCGCCGGTGCGTCCCGCAGACCGACACACGTTTCGCACGCACTCACATGCCGCTCGATGTCTTTGTCAATGCCCGGCCACCACATTTTGCTTCGTGCGTTACATTTAGTTTTTACGACACCTAGGTGGGAATTATGAAGTTCATTCAGTAAGCGTATTCTTAAAGATGCTGGAATTACCACCTTATGACCTCTTAATAAACAACCATTTTCAAATTGTAAATCCGTTTTACATTTAAAATAGGGTTGAACTGAGACACATTTAATTTTTTTAGGCCATCCACGATTCATATATTTTATGACCGTTTGTAATATTTTGTCATTTTCCGTGGCCGACTGGATATCTTTGTTTAAAACCGCTTGAGAAAATGCATTTAAAAACTTTATTGACGTGTAAGTATCATATTCTCTGTCACTTTCGCAATCGATCGAGTCTAACGGCGCCCGAGAAAAATAATCTGCTACAACATTGTTACTTCCCGAAGTATACTGTACTATATAGTTATAAGCGGAAAGTATTATTGCGTACCTTTGTAATCGTAAGGCGGTGGTCATAGAAATACCAGTATTTTTGTTAAAAATAGAAACCAGTGGCCTATGGTCGGTTTTTAAAATAAAAGGTTCACTTCGACCATATAAATACTGTTGAAACTTTTTTATTCCGAAAATTATAGCCGTAGCCTCTTTTTGTATTTGGCTGTAATTTCTTTCACTAGCCGAAAGTGAGCGTGACGTGTAGGCTAGTGGTCGTTCGACGCCCGAACCGTCCCGGTGAGACAGGACGGCGCCCAGGCCGGCGGGCCCGGCGTCCACCGCCAGCACGAGCTGCGCGGATGGGTCGAAGTGCGCGAGCACGCGCTCGGAGGCTAGCTCGCGGCGCACCGCCTGCACCGCCTCCCGCTGCCGGTCTCTCCACTCCCACTCGGCGCCGGCGCGCAATAATTCATTCAGAGGACTCAACAAGGATGACGCGTTAGGTATAAAGTTTCTATAGTAATTAACGACCCCTAAAAAACGTTTTACCTCGGTGACGTTAGTTGGTTGTGGGGCATCCAGTATTGCTTGAACCTTTTTTTGGACATGTCTGTAAGCCATGTTTGCTTATAACGTATCCTAAGTATGTTACATTATCCTTAAAAAATTCACATTTTTCCTTCTGGAGTCGTAAGCCTGCATCATTTAAACGATGTAATACCTCTTTTAATCGAAGTAAATGTGATGATTTATCAGGGCCTGTAATACAGATGTCATCCAACCAACAACTAACGCCGTCGATACCTAGCAACAAGGTTTCCATTGACTTTTGGAATATTGAAGGGGCGTTCGCCAAGCCGTACACGAGTCTGGTGTATTTGAATAAACCTTTGCTCGTATTTATTGTAGTAAGCTCTTGCGACTCTTCACTTAACAAAAATTGGTTGTAAGCGTTCTTTAAATCTATTTTACTATAATGTTCACCCCCTCCTAACCTAGCAAATACTTCCTCGATTCGCGGCAACGGATATTTATCAACAACTAAATCCTTATTGAGAGTGACAGAGAAATCTCCTGCGATTCGAACCTTGCCGTCCTCTTTCAGTACGGGCACAATTGGTGTAGCGTATTGCGAATAATTCACAGGCACCAATATTCCTATAGAAACTAATCTGTTTAATTCCTTCTCAACCTTATCTTTAAGGGCGAATGGAACTGGGCGCGGCTTAAAAAATTTTGGAGCACTATTTTCTTTTAAAACTAAATGTACTTTAAATTTATTGAAGGTTCCCAACTCCTCATGCCATAGATCCGGGTAATTTTCCAGTAAAGCCGTAATTTCATCTTTTACTATAATGCTGTTTATCTTTGGAGCCAATGTTAATTTATATGCAAACATAAAATCTCTGCCCAGAAGAGGGGGCCCTCCATATTGAATGACAAAAAATTTTAGGACTTTGTACTGATTATTGTACATTATTTTACATTAGCCGTGTGGTGACGGCAGAGTAGAATACAATTGTCACCACCCCAAATCTCTCCCGTGGGTGTCGTACAAGGCGACTAAGGATAAAACAGTGATGAGGAATGGGCAGCAGCGTTCCTGTTATACCTACCACCCAGCAATATACTGCGACTTTTGTGCCCGATAAATGGCAATAGGCTCGCCACCTATTACATGGGACCTGACATAATTGGCGAAGCGTGGGTGCTGGTTCACCTCTGCCTACCCCTTCGGGGATATAGGCGTGATTTATGTATGTATGTATGTATGTATTTTACATTCAAAATAGCCTAAAGGTGCGATCTTATGTCCATCGTATAAACACAATTTCATGTTACAATTTAATAATTTGTAATTAGAAAAACTATTTCTATATAACTCCTCAGAAATTACAGAGGTACCAGATCCCGAATCTAATTCCATTCTTATGGGATTGTTATTTACATAGATATCAATGTATAGTGGCTTATAATTTACATACCTTAAGTTAAACATTCGACACTCGTCACAATCAGTGTCATCTCCTACTTCAACATAGTTATCGTTATCCTCCGTGTTAGAAATACTGTTCACTCGCGAATGATCACCACACACCTTTTTTAAATGCCCTTTTTTTCCACATTTTTTACACTTATAATTTTTAAAACGACACTCTGTATAATTATGATTTTTCATGCCGCACACCACACAAATGGAACTCCGATCGCAGCTACGTCGGTCTCCTGCCACCGCACCTGACCGGTAGTTTGTTCCTCCGCTATATCCTCCTTGCGAGGATTTCCTCTCCATTTGAGCCCGAAAAACAGGTTCCTCCTTTATGACAACAGCTTTGGCCTCTCTAGCACAGGCTGCCTGTTCCGCCAGTTCCAAAGCACGCGTGAAGGTCAGCGTTGATGGGTTCTGTTCGAACAACTTATCACGCTCGGGACCCGAGCCAAGGCCGAGGACGAAACGATCCCTTAGATTTGTTTCCAGAGCGGTGCCGAAGTCACAATAACTAGCGAGACCTCTAAGTCGCGCCGCCCAATCCCCCAAACTTTCACCTGGGCTCTTCGACGCCCTAAAAAACTTTGCTTTGTCTGCAAAAGTACACTGCTTCGCTTTAAAGTGTACATCGAGTAATGCTATCAGCTCCTCGTATTTCAGTGCGTCCACTTCTTTCGGGTAAGCCAAGTTACGCACCAAACGGTATGCTTCATCCGACAAATGGGTGATGAGAATGGCACTTTTATTTTCTTTAATGGAATTCACTATTAAAAACTGTGACAGGCGACTTTTAAATATAGCCCATTCACTTGTTTTGTGATCAAAAATAGGCAAATTCCCTAAGAACGCCATTTTTCTGCAGCACACGTAGGTATATTGAAAAAAATCCTCGTCGCCAGTGAAGTGTCGGGAATCAATGAAACGACCGTCTAATATAGTTGCTGATTTATTACTGAGTGATATCGTGGAAACAAGATGGAGGCGATGCCCCGTGCCCGTACAGTCTAGGTAGTGGGTAGGTATATAGATACATATCAATATTTTATCTGTAGGCTTATGAAATAATGAGTGGGTGAAATGTATGAATGAAATGAATTTTACGTTAAAATATGGGTGTCACACATTTTAACGCATCTAGGGAGTGCTTGGAGCGAATTTAATGGTAACAGAGTTCATGATGGTGCCTGATGAAATGGATGAAACCACTTTTTATAGTGATCTTCACCACAACATCAAACACATCATGAGACTTATTTTCGATGATTCTGCATAATTGCACATCAACACGGATGCTTGTGCATCAAAAAAACACCACTTTCACTGCACAAAATCCACTCTGTAACAATTTTTGAATTAGTGAAAATAAATCTGACTGTCACCACGAAACGCGCCAAACACTCCCTTTCTTAATGTTTTCTTATATTTGCACGAGCACTACACATTTGAAATAAAACAACTTTTACGGATAAGACTCGCGTATAATTTGGTGTTTGGCATATTAATTATTTAACCCGACGTTTCGATCACTTTACAGTGATCTGTATAGAAATTATTAAAAGGAAACTAGTAGATAATAACATGCCTATTGCACATGCAGATCTCTTAGAACACTGTTTAACATCTGGTTATTTATTGTGGATAGAGGAATTTTACATGCAAATAGATGGTGTCGCAATGGGCTCCCCGGTGTCACCCATAGTTGCTGATATCTTTATGGAAGACTTTGAGGAGAGGGCCTTGAGCACATCACCTATAACACCCAGGTTCTACAAGCGGTATGTAGACGATACCTTCACAATATTGCCAACTAATGAAATATCTGCATTTTTATCACATCTCAACTCCATTCACCCCAAAATTCAATTCACTATGGAGTTGGAGGCTAATAATAAGCTAGCCTTCTTAGATATATTAATAATAAGGAATCCTGACCATAGCTTGAGCCACACAGTGTATCGGAAAGCTACCCATACTGATAGGTACCTCAATGGTGATTCTCACCACCATCCCAGTCAGCTATCTACCGTGGGCAAATCTTTGTTTCAGAGAGCGCACGGCATCTGTGACAGTCAACATCTGGCATCAGAACTAAATCACGTTAAGCAAGTACTGCGGAGTAATAAACTGCAAGTACCAAAGCCCTGTCGCAGAGGTCGAGTGAAACCGGCAACAGTCGAACGTCAACCTGCTGTACTACCTTACTTGAAGGGTGTCACTGACAAGATTGGGAACATCTTGAAGCGTGCTTCCATTAATACTTATTTCAAGCCGCTGAAGAAGATAAACCAATTTCTAAGACCTGTAAAGTGTAACATCCCCCTTCAAGATGCAGGAATTTACAAAATAGATTGTGACTGTGGACTCTCCTATATAGGCCAAACAAAAAGAAGTATAGGGACCCGGGTAAAAGAACACATAGCTGATGTGAAACATAGGCGCGAAACAAAATCTGCAGTATGTGAACATGCCTTAGACGGACCCAACCATTATTTAAGATTTGATAAACCGAAAATTCTAGCAAAAGAGAAACGATATATACCTAGAATGATACGTGAAGCTATTGAAATCAAGAAACATCCAAACTTCAATAGAGATAATGGTTGGAACATACCACCTGCTTGGGACCCAATTATTAGAATAATTAAATCCCAACACCGTCCTCATACTGCCAAAAACAATGATACTGTAAGCTCTGTTTGTGTAAATCGGAACACCTAAAATATCAAATATTATGACGGTAGTTAATTATTACTTTATTGTGAGGACACCTGTCAGCTTTAGTCCCCCCGTGACCACGGCCACTGTAAAGTGATCGAAACGTCGGGTTAAATAATTAATATGCCAAACACCAAATTATACGCGAGTCTTATCCGTAAAAGTTGTTTTACTCCCTTTCTTGTCTAAGTTGAATACCAAAAACAATTGAAAGTCGATATTCAAATGTTTCACATTAAAAAAAAAAGAACTTCATAGAAACCATTTGAAAAAAAGTTTAATTCAAAAACCTCAAACCATGAAGATTCTATGTCAATTCAAAAAACCTATTACAATAAAACGGCAGTTTCATACTTTAACTAACTTACAATAAGTTAGTTTCCCTTTTGTTGAAATAACGTTTCTCATTCTTCTATCTTCGTGCATAAATCTACACCAGGTCTATAATTTCCCAATCATTAAAGTTCTCAGGGGTCAATACTTTTACAATAGGTACCTGGAACCACTCTGGTAATAGTCAATAGAAATTACTTGCTATTAAGTGCCAATTCGGTTGCGAAAATAGAGCTGGCTATAAATAAATATAATTACAATAACATTTTGCTGATTGTCCATGACATAACATACTATAAATCTTCAGTGGCCTTAAAAGTGTACCAGTCCAGGAAAGTTACCTTAGTAACTCCAATAGCACCAACATTCTCTCCGAAGGTGTTGGTCCCGTTGCCGGAGCCCCAGAGTCCCGCAAGGACCGTTCCTAGGCCCTCGGTGCCGAGGCCCCTGTTGATGGCGTGGAGTGGAGGTGGCGGGGCCGCTGTAATTGAAAAGACAGATTGGTAATGTTTCTTACTGCCGCACTCAGAGACGTCAAATAACGTTAATAAGTACTTAACGTCAAAAAATGACAATTCAAAACTAGTCGCTATTCTTGCAGAGTCTATGGTCTAGATTTGAATGAAAATTTTTGACATTAAATACTCATTAAAGTGAATTGACGTCTCTGAGAGCGGCAGTTAAACATTTTAATTCTATGTAAGAGCTCGATACCGCGATCTGCGACAGTTAAGCAATGTTGTCAAAGGCCAGACATCGGACTATATAAAGATATCAAAAAATGGAAATATCTCAACGTTTTCCATGCTTAGAATGGCACATTGAGCAGTTAGTGCCAGCTGCATCTGGAGTCGTTAATACATGACAAACAATATGTTTATTAAAATAAGTATTTACTTAATATTTCTCCAAATATTCTTCCATCCATAGGAAAGGCATATGCCCCATAACTGTTACATCAAAGGCCTGCCCGGCTAGCATGACAACTGAAACACGATTTGATATAGCCATTTATCGCGGTGAACTTACAAAAATCGTTGAATTTTTGACAGTTCACAGCTTAAAGGCTTATTCAATTATTTATTATTAATTAGGTGTCAGTGTAAAAAAATATTTAAACTGTTTAAAGCGATGTTAATGATATTTATCATATCGTGTTTCGGTGATCATGCTAGCCGGGCTGGAGACGATGATGGTGATAATATGAACCATTTGATTTTTGTTTTTTTATGTTATATTCGTGCTCGGATTGGCCTTAATAGTTTCTTTAAGCTTGAACACGGTGAGATTACACCCAACTCTGTAAAAGCGACTTGCGATATGTATAGGCCTACCAGAATCTCATGGCAAATTGGAAAATAAAAAATTGTAGAGGGGAATACTGGGTAATTGGAATAAATGGTCTTGATACTTTTTTAATTTTTATTTATTTTTCAGACGTAGCAGTAGATACTACAAAGATTTAGGTGGTTAGAAAAATTTCGAAAAAATTATAATATATTATTCATGGCAATCCGGGCAGGTGCCTATACCGCTCGGCTCGGAAATTTTAAAATAATCAAATAAAAATAACCTTTACCACTTCACGTTGTAAGCCAACGGATGTATGTAGAAATACCTTGCTATGTAGAAATACCAAAATCACACCAAAATCTTCGTACTAATTTTTCTAACATTTATTTATTGTTGAAATTAAAATCAAATAAGATATAATTATTAGGATTGTTAACATTTATAAATTAGAACAAGATTGAGAAGGCCAATTCTATTAAAGTGCTGTTTAAAATTTTATTTTACAAATAGATTAAATATTCAATTAGAACTAGAGAACGATTATTCGATTTTAATTTTAACATTATATAAATGTTAGAAAAATTAGTAAAAAGATTTTGGTGGTTAGAAAAAGAATTTCGAAAAATTAACTAAATTCTTTTTCTAACCACCAAAATCTTTAGAGAACGATTATAAAAACTCCACACACATATCTTGCTCTTCAGCATCTGTAGAGGAAAATAAAGTGGTAATTATTTTTTTATAGCGTTCTTCCAGCATCTGTATTAATCAATCAATTCTATAAAATCTTTTTCAATTTTCTTTTACAAGTTCACAACATTTACGCGTAAAATTATTTTATTTTTATCTAACTCTAAATCAAGTTGATTTTTACTTTCCAAAAATAGGAGAGCCTATTTTTATAAGGCGTGGAAAATATACCATGTTTCGATACGCGTTCGCCTATGATTCGCCGTATAGTCGTATTGGTAACCCCTATAAGCAGCAACGAGTAAAAATTTATAGGTAAAAGTATCAATCTGGTATGTATCAACTAACCGATCAAATCTACGACGCGCTTTAAAATTGACGGTTGCGATTGATTGACACCTCCTTCTTCACGTATTTTACGATAGGTACACACTGACAACAATATTTCTCGCTTGAGATCGAAGTGGCATTTTGATATTTTCACAATAACAAATTATATTTTGAGAATATACACAAAAATCTTTGAGCACTCGACAAACCTTGTCATTTGATTTGACAGACGCCAATTGACGTTGCCATCTCAAAATCCTAATTAAAAATAAACAAATAATGCCATGAGATTCTGGTAGACCTATACGTATGACTATGTTGTTTTACGTCCGATCCCAATATTCTATCAACAGTTGAAAATAGACGTACTACAGCTTAGTTGCTTAGCAACTTCTGTTATTTATCGTAATATAACAAAAATGCCAGGCAACTAAACTTTAGTAAGCTTACTTTTAACTGAAGATAGAATATAGGGATAATGGCCATTCCCGACAAGATAGATAGCTGATGTGCACAAGTACCGCACATCCTAGCAGTGGTGGGATAGTAGCTTATGGACTCGACGGTGCAGGCTAGCACACCCGCCAGCATCCCCAGCACGCCAGCCACGCTCACCGTGGGGGCGCCCCATTGCCCTGCCAAACATACCACCGTTAAACATTGAACTACTATTACTAATAGCGTATACAGTGCGTTCACAGTTATTTTACCTCTGACGTTTCCATTTACGTTTTATGTGAGAGAAGGATACTAATATGACATTTCCATATTATGTTAGAGCAGGATGATGAGAAGTGTCAGAGGTAAAATAACTGTGAACGCACTGTGGAAGCGACACCGCTAACAAGAATTGTAGTCCGTGCGTTGCGGTGTAGATCAACAACTCATTTAGTCATATACGCACGAAGCGGCTTCTTGCTTGAAAGAAAAGCGTAAGCGCCATGAAATAGGCGGCGCTTACGATGTTTTGGTCGCGAGAAAACTGTGCTCAAAGCTTCGAGTTGGGACAATATTTTTGTTTGGCATAGCGTCTCTAGTTTACCATTTATGGGTTATTTGTGACCCACCAAATACTATATGTATAACACATATAGAATAGTTAGCTTGTGTTCACCAACGCGTAAACAGTCGATTACTATTTAACCGGTTCTTTTTGACATTTAACAGTATGGAACAACTGTCAAAAACTAACAATTATCTTTTAATCGCTTGATTTACGTGTTGCTGAACTTGGGCCTATACATCAGAAACAATTATACAATAGTCTTGTGGTGACAGCAGAGCAGATTACATTTTTTTAATGCTAGACAGGGAAGCTCTTGGCCTACATCCATTGGCGTAGCTAGGGATTTTTCCTTGGGGGGGCCATGGGCCAGCCATGATTCGGCCGGCCACGGCAAAGTGGTCACTGTCTATCAGCGCATGCGCAACTTTGTAGGTATCAAGTATGAATTTCAGTTAACCTATCCTATGATACTATTCTTTTTCTTTTATGTGTCCTGACCAAAACTATGTATGCAGTTTAAGTCGCTGATAGGTATAGCTAAGTATACACTGACAAGACTTCCGCTTTTAAATTACCAACAACAAGGTGAATCAAATAGATGGTATATTACAAAGATTTCAGTGGTTAGAAAAAGAATTTCGAAAAATTATGATCTTGAGGCGGGAATCGAACCCGCGTCCGCTGCTATCCGGGCAGGTGCCTGACCGCTCGGCCACCCAAGATACTAATTAACTTGCCGAAATTCTTCTAACCTTTACACTTCACGTTGTAAGCCAACGGGTACCCTCGCAATGTAGAAATAAATTTCAAACATTCCAAAGCAGATATTTTTACAAATACCGTGCGTTCGGTTAAGCTTGGGTTTGCTTTATAAACCCCGGATAGCAGCGGACGCGGGTTCGATTCCCGCCTCAAGATCATAATTTTTCGAAATTCTTTTTCTAACCACTGAAATCTTTGTACTAATTTTTCTAACATTTATATAATGTTAAAATTAAAATCAAATAGATGGTATATTATTATTAGGTATAATGTTGTTTATTTGTTTAATCAAAAAACAGAGCAACCAAAAATATAAGTAAGTCCACTGCACGATATTGAAGTAAAGAAAAAGAAACCAAAAAATATGAATCGAAACACTCCGCGACCTTGAATTAAGAAAAAAAATTTTCGAACAATTTTATTATTTTTGTGTTTTTCGCTAAACCTGTTCAAGACTGCCTTTGATCTTCTTTGGCCTCGCCACTTCCCGTTACGCGGGGTCGGCTTTCCTAATCATGTGGCGCCAGGCATCTCGCTTGTTAACATCGTCTTCTTTGGGGCTCAGGGCTTTCATGTCCCTCTGGACATTCGTCAACCAGGTGGTTTGAGTTCTTCCCCTCCTCCTCTTTGTGGTAGCCATGGAAAGGAGTTTTCTCACGACTTGGTTGGATGAGGTTATCCCCTCCTCCTCTTTGTGGTAGCCATGGAAAGGAGTTTTCTCACGACTTGGTTGGTTTGAGGTTTTCGCCTCCTCCTCTTTGTGGTTAGCCATGGAAAGGAGTTTTCTCACGACTTGGTCGGTTTGAGGTTTTCCCCTCCTCCTCTTTGTGGTTAGCCATGGAAAGGAGTTTTCTCACGACTTGGTTGGTTTGAGGTTTTCCCCTCCTCCTCTTTGTGGTTAGCCATGGAAAGGAGTTTTCTCACGACTTGGTTGGTTTAAGGTTTTCCCCTCCTCCTCTTTGTGGTTAGCCATGGAAAGGAGTTTTCTCACGATATGGTCTTCCGTTCTTTTCATCACATGACCGCACCATCTTAGCCTGGATTCGGACACCTTTTTAGTTATGGGTGCAATTCCAAAACTCCGCCTGAGGCAGTTGTTGCGCACTTTATCCTTCAGCGTAACTCCTCCGGACCATCGCAGCATACGCATTTCTGTGGTGTGAAGTTTCTGTTCGTGTGTCTTTTTGGTTGGCCAGACTTCAGTCCCGTATAGCAGCGCTGCCCTAACGGCCGTTTTATAGACCTTGCCTTTGTTTCTCACTGGCAATTTATAATCACACAGAACCCCAGTCAAACCTCAGTCCAGTTCTGTGTTGTATGTCCGCTTCCATTGTTTCGTCGTCGGATATTACCGACCCCAGATACTTAAAGGTTCGTACTTGTGGGAGGGCTAACCGATCTAGTTTGATGACACTGTTCATGGTCACGTCGGGGTTGAAGTTACAAATCATGCATGCGTAAACCGTTTGTTTCAAGTGCTTCCATCCACTGTTCCCGATCTTTTTGGATTTCCTCTACGCTTTCAGAAATCAGGGCTACATCATCCGCGTACAAAAGATTCCACGGCGTTGGTTTCTGGATACTCGCAGTAAGATAGTTCATGACCACATTAAATATAAGGGGACTCAAGGCACTACTCTGATGAACGCCTACTTTGATATCAAAGCTCTCAGATAAACCGCTTCTTACACACGCCTGAACATCGTTGTACATATCGGTGATGAGTTGTATGTAACATTCTGGAACGCTATGTGCCCTTAGCGCTTGCCATATCAAAGATCTCGGCACACGATCAAAGGCCTGCTCTAGGTCTATGAAGACCAGGCACATGTTCTGCTTGTTTTCCCTGGCCATTTCCATTGTAAGCCTAATTGCACTGATTATCTGTCAAGGAGATTAAGTTTTCCAGGCGTCTGATAAGGACTCGCTCCCATATCTAAAGGGTATGTTATGTTAGACTTATGCCCCTAAAGTTTCTACATTCACGCACATCTTCTTTATTTTTTCTCAAAGATATTTTTTCTCTTTCTCAAAGAGTCTGGCTTGCCATATAGGCATTTTAGGATGGCATTAAACAGTTCTGCTAGCCATACTTCCCCGTCAGTTTCCAGCGACTTCCAGATTTCTGCTGGTATTTCATCCGGGTTGGCTGCCTTACGATTTTTCATTGCCGGGATTGCTCTTTTGACTTCAGCAGCCGTTACGTTTGGGGCAGGTCCATGGATCTGTTGTTCCTGTTTTTCTGGCTTCCGTGGAAATTCTTCGTTTAGCAGCTCTTTATAATATTCATGTCATCTCCTTGATATCTGCCTGTCCTCAGTAAGTTTTCATGCCTTGCTTATCCTTGATATATTTCGTAGTCCGAGAATCTTTTGTATTGTCATATCTGTACTTCTCTATTTTGTATATTTCAGTGTCCGTTGTTTGTTCTAGGTGTTCATACAAATTTGTATCGGCCATTTCCAATTGAGAGAATTGCTATAGTTATTCTAGCCTCCTTTTTTACTACTTTGTACCTTTCCCTGTCTTCATCAGATCGTGTATCTTGCCATACCTTAAACAATCGTTTCTTTTCGGATAAGGTGTCCTTAGTGTGATCATTCCACCATTTAGCGTCTTTTCCTGTATTCAGGGCGCCCTTACTAACAGTAGGAGAGTCGTCTTGGGGTGAATGGTGATCTCGAATCTTTTCTATGAAATTGGAGCCTTTCTGTGTTCTTAGTTCTTGCCATTTAATTTTTTGGACTTTAAGTGCTCTCCTCTTAATCGCCAGTCTAAGTTCCATTGTAAATAATTTAAATCCTTTCCCTATTTGTCGTGATTTTGCCCCCTTCCATTTTGTATCCTGCACACAACATATGTTGAAACGGCGTCGCTCCAGAATGTCGCTTAGTTGGGCATTGCGTCCTGTCATCGTGCGTTTTTTCTTTATTTATGGTTCACCAACAGTTGATACATTTTGACACTTATCAAATAAAATTTATATTAACTTAGCTTAATGCACAACTACTTAAAGGTAAACACAGCATTTATCAAGTTACAGATAATATTTAGTACTTAGATAACTAACCTACTATTGTTAACATACCTTAACATTTTTTAAGTATTATATAGTAATAATTGCAAGAAAATAAAAATATTACAATGCAATTTTCCTTGTAATAATAAATTTATTAAGTGGAAAAGTGGTCAATTATTTTTTTTCTCGTTAAACTATGAGTACTATGAGTGCCAGTCTGTTCCAATTTTCGGTACCTAGGTTTATTTGTGCAAGCAGATGGGGAGATCGATCGGGAAATTACAAACCGGATCAACGCAGGTTGGATGAAATGGCGACAGGTCACAGCAACTACATGCGACTCAAGAATGCCACTGAAACTAAAAGGAAAGATCTATAAGTCTGTTATAAGACCTGTCGTTATGTATGGATCGGAATGTTGGGCTGTGAAAAAGACGGATGAAAGAAAATTGCATGCGGCAGAGATGAGAATGTTGAGATGGATGTGCGGAGTGACAAAAATGGACAAAATACGGAATGAGTACGTAAGAGGGAATCTGAAAGTAGCGCCAGTAACAGAGAAGATGAAAGGGAGCCGTTTAGCTTGGTATGGACATGTTATGAGACGTGATGCCAAGAATGTGAGTAAGAAAGTTATGGACATGAATGTTGATGGATGTCGAAGTAGAGGAAGACCACTGAAAAGATGGATGGATTGTGTGAGGTGTGATATGAAGGTGATGAATGTGAATGAGGAGATGACGAGTGACAGAAGAGAATGGAAAAAGAGGACATACTGCGCCGACCCCAAATAGGATGGGATAAGGGCAGGGCGATGATGATGAGAGTGCAATATGTAACGGTGGATGTATACGTTCAATTTTACTAAGATTTCCTATGGCATGTGATATTGAACATGTGTCTGATGTACTAATAACAAGATCCAGGATACGACCCGTATTTGTTATATTATCACATTGTTGCAGCTTGTAAGTATTTATAAAATCTAGAAGCGATTGACATGTATAAGGTAATACTCTCAAAGAGCGCTCCTCACACTCCTCCTCCACAATAATATCATAGTTATGTATACAAACATTATTAAAGAAATTGTGTTTTTGTTGTTAGACCTCTACAGTTTTTATAATAAATTGAAACAGTGAGTTTTAAAAGAAAAAATAAGTCGTCACTTTTCCTCACAAAAATTTTTCCTGGGCGTATCCAGACATTTGTATTCCCTTTTCCTAGCCTTAATTCTGGTTGCAGCATGCAGAGCCTTATTGCCTGGCGAAATATGAGCAGACTTTGGGGGAACGGAAATACCGGTACTGATTTTTCCGGTATTTCCCGGTAAAATTGCCTATTATGCAGTACCGGTACTGACAATTAAATTTCCGGCGAATTCGGTACTTCGGTACTTTTGCAAAATTTTACAAATATGAAGCTCCGCATTGCGTTATAGTGTCTATTAGTTTAAAAATGCCATCATTTTGACCCAAGCACTTAATAAATAAACTATACGAGGAGTAAGTCGAGTTGAAGTTAGCTGGCAAACGCAGAACTAGTACGCGCGGAGGTAATGCCACCGGGCCTTAAAACTTTTAGACTAGAATAAGATAAGAGAGCAGAGTTTTCAGGAAGGATACCACGGCGTATAAAAAAACCTACCAAACGAGCCATTTGATGACACAGAAACCACTTGGAATGCTTTCAACGCAGCAAAATTCAAGCAATAACTGAAACTACCAAAGTCTGTCGTCATCAAATGCAATCTACAAGTACTTGGAAAGCATGGTTATCTGACTCTTCGTGGACCTTAGTGGAAGGACAGAGGGCTCTAAAGAAACAAGGACTAGAAAACGATATAAGACGGGCTCAATATCAAACGCTCCAAAGTGGAAACAAAGTTCACACATTCAAACACTCAAAAGTGGAAAAAAAGCTTGCAGAAACGACCGGAACAACTACATCAACGAGATATGCGAAGATATTGAAAGGCATGCTACAAGAGCGCAAACCAAGGACTTATTCCAATAGGTGAAGACCCTCACACGGGATTTCAAGCCAAAGATATGGTAAATCGCGGATGAACGCAGCAAGGTCTTAATCGAGCTGGACAAAGCTCTTGATCGCTGGCGAGAATACATCGAAGACCTGTACAAAAAACAACCCCTCAACCTTTTACTCAAAAGCCCAGGCGTTCTGTTTTATAGAGTATATGAAGGCATTCGATTGCGTAGGATGGCAAAAAAATTTAGAAATACTGCTAGACATAGGAACGCCAGCACACCTGGCTTACCTAGTGAAAAGCCTCAACGCAGACAGCTCAGCGAAGAATAAGCTCGAACGATGCTGATCGGAGCCCATTAAACCACAAAGAGGTGTCCGGCAGGGATGCATTTTCTCACCCCAGCTTTTCAACTCATATGGAGAATCAGAATACATAGTACTTACATAGTACGTACATAGGCTTCAAAAAATTGGGATGGTGGCGTATCAGTTGGATGAAGCAAGCTCTGCAATATACGCTACGTCGATGACACGACCTTAATAACTTCTGATGAGACCGAAATGGCTGAACTGTTCAAACAAATCGAAACAGAAAGCATACGCCTGGGCTCGCACATCAACAGAACCAAAACCAAATTGATGATCATTGATCGCAACTTGAACCTCACGCAGAGCTATGAGCTACAAGACCAGTGTGTCAGGCAGTTCAATTATCTAGGCTTGCAATGACGGTAGCTGTGATGAGGAAATTGTCCGCAGGATCCAGATGACTAAGGACGCCATGAAAAAAACTGGATAAGGTATGGAGAGATAGGTCCATCCAACGAAAATCAAAAGTAAGACTCATACAATCCATGGGGTTCTCCTTTTTATTATGGTTTGAACTATGAAATCGAACTTAATGAAAATATTAGAGGCATTCGAGATGCGGTGCTGGCGACGTCTGCTACATATACTCTATCTCTCTATTCTTGAGGAGCTTAATCCGTAAGATATTAAAAGAAAATAAATCCTTATTAGGTGGTACCGAAAAGTACCGAATTTCCCGGTTTTCCCGGAACCAGAGTTAGCACTTAGCACGGTACCGGGAATCTAGTTTTGTGCACAGTACCGGTACTGCAACCAACCCCTAATAATTTCATTTCATATTATAGCATTATTTTTAACTTTTTGTTTCAAGTCGGTTGTTGTTCCAGGTTATAGGCGTAATATATTTATTTGCATGTATGTAAGAAAGATTTTTCTAGTCTTAGAGTGCTTTATTCTGTACGAGGCCTTTGTAGGAGGCCCATGTCAGTGGACCGACTGAAGAAAATTAAATGTATATAGTAAAAGAAAGAAGTTTATTCTAGTAATAAAGGTAATCTTAAGGTCAAGAAAGATTTTCACCATACCTGGATAAGGAATCCTGAACCACGGGGCTCCTTCTATGATGCTGAGCTTGGTGTCAGTCCTGGCTGGGTGCTGCGGCGAGAAAACCCCGGTCATTGTCAGAATGCCGCAAATTGCCCACATTATAATGATGGTCAATAACACCTGAAAGTTGAAAAGCTGGCTTTGGGTCGTACATTACCTTTTTGCACTCTCAGGGGTCTAGACACCGCAATTAACCAACTTTGGCCACCCGAATGGTGGAGGGTAAAACATCTACAACAGCATACCCAACGAGGGGTGGTTTCAGGCAGTCTGCCGGCTTTTAAACTTAACCTTAGCCAAACCTCGAGCAGTATGGATTAGAATGTTGTCATCCCAATCAATCTCTCCGTTCATCGGTCACTCGACATGGTCCGTTCTGTTCTATACATTCATTAATCACTAGCACCTTTCCAGTGTGATAAAGAATACAATAAATTATCAATTTATTTTTTAAAACGGTATTTCAATAAATGTTTACCCAATAGTTGGCCAGTCAGCCGAGAGACGCCCACTGTTGGGCATAGGCCTACCTCAAGAATCTCCAAACCGATCGGTGCCGCGCTGCCCGCATCCAGCAGCTTCCCGCGACCTTCACCAGATCGTCGGTACACCTTGTGGGGGGCCTACCAACACTGCGTCTCCCGCGCGGAAGGTACTACGAGGGCCTTTCCGCTCCGTAACACGTCTTGTTACTGTAGTTAGTATCATTACAGTACAGGTCAACTGATTATCTATCTTCTTTAATATATCCGATGAATAAGATGTTTTAAGCCGTACAACAAAGCCGTCAGATCACGCTAAAAACATACTATTTCTCGGAAGCACTGTAGCGATGATCATAAAAATACATGATTTCGTATCCCACGAAATGCCCCGGGGTACTTAATTTTAAAGTAAATCCCTTAAAAACACTTACTGGAAAAAGCTTGAACAATGGAAACCAAGTGACAGTGCAGCCTTTATTTTTGTTCCAGGACAACATAGGAATGTTCACCCCACTCATGCACTGCGAGAATATAGTGAGCAGAACAAAAGTGCTGCAACAAAAATATTAGCCATAATAATGTTATGCTTCGTAAGTGGTAAATACCGTCAGTTTGTTTTTATTCATTACAAATAAAAATTTTAGAGTCTGTTTCACAATCGACAAGTAAGTTCCAAGTAGCCTACTTTGCAGTTCAATTGTCATTTAATTCATATTACATCTGTCATATGATCTGCGAAGTAAGCTACTTAGAACTTACATGTCGATTTTGAAACAGGCCCTTAACATTGTTCTACTATAAAACCTTAAGCGGAGATCACTTCCTTTCACTTGCTCCGGTCATTTCATTTGACAGTTGTAATAAGAAATATAATTGTGAATTGAACTGCTAAGTAAGCTACTCAGAACTTACTTGTCGATTGTGAAACAGGCCCTAAGTGGAGTCAATCTATATTCGCAATCTTGTGATCAAAACTGCTAACGTTCCTTTCTCAACTCTTTTAACTGCCTTCCTTGTAACCCAACCTTTCTCTTACTGCCACACTCAGAGACGTCAATTAACTTTAATGAATATTTAATGTATTCGATTTTAATTTTAACATTATATAAATGTTAGAAAAATTAGTACAAAGATTTTGGGGTTAGAAAAAGAATTTCGAAAAATTATGATCTTGAGGCGGGAATCGAACCCGCGTCCGCTGCTATCCGGGCAGGTGCCTGACCGCTCGGCCACCCAAGACACTAATTAACTTGCCGAAATTCTTCTAACCTTTACACTTCACGTTGTAAGCCAACGGGTACCCTCGCAATGTAATATTTAATGTCAAAAAATTTCATTCAAATGTAGACCATAGACCCGGCAAGGAAAGCGATTAGTTTTGAATTGTCATTTTTTGAAGGTAAGTACTCATTAACGTTATTTGACGTCTCTGAGTGCGGCAGATAGTCACCCTTTTGGGCATTCAACGTTACCCCACGGACAACAAATCAAAGAAACAAAGCTATTTTCATAAAATAATTTTATGTTCCATAAAATGTTTACCAATTGGAAAGAACCTTAGTTGTAACTGGCCCTTTCAGACCTTTTCAAGGGCTCCTACAGTTGCTAAAAGGGATACACTTTTATTTGAAAAATGCATGGTAGGTACGGCAAAACCGTTTTGGGTCTGGTTTCTTTACTCGTGTGGCCTGGTGTCACAAATCAATATGTTCTGCTGAATGCGATGACATAAACAGTGCGATGTGCGAGACTTTCAAATCGTAAACACCTAATCGCAAAAAGAAACATTTGATTAATTTCAACCAAGAACAGAGTTGTCAGCCCGCAGATACGCAGCAAATGTTCGTAGCTCCGACGTAGATGTAATCGATGGGACTCACCCCGCCGCCACCCCCCATTGCTGCGACGCAGCCTCCGCGGCGTGGTCGAACAGGCTCAGCCCCACCAGGGCCACCGTGGGCGCGATCGTCAGGGGGGTCACGTAGCGGAGAACCTGCCCGAACACCCCGAAGTAGCCTGACGGGGGTCCAAGCGTGTCACAAACATTAAAAGGCGACATCAGACATCAGATTAAAAAAAATTAATTCAAACAATTAATTAACAGTCGAAACCGAAAAAGAAATTAAGGGAAGATAGCCCAAAGGTAAAGCTTAATCTAAGTGTATAAAACTATTTCATTAAAACCGTGTTTTCCCGCACCAGAACAAAAATTATTCGAAAATTTTCTGAGCTTTTTTTGTGTTTAATGGAATTTGTACTAATTTTTTTCTGTTTCACTTTTTTACTGCATTACTGCTCTGATTTTTTTCTCCATAAAATAAGAAATGGCTGCCCTACATTAAGCTTTCGTGTAACACCTAAAATTAAGGTAGCACTTAGGTAGATTTATAATTTTCAGTAAATTGCATCGTTTATTTGTATCGGTGTATATTTTGTTGGTGTTATAGCTTACCAAGAACCATCTGAAAGCTAGCCGCCACAGCTATCGCTCCGGACAATTCGCATATCCTCTCCGTCCAGACCGCTCTCCTGTCATCCTCAGTCATGGCTACGAGGGTCTGATCATCCGGACACTTCCATTTTGGCAGCCCAAGAATGGCGAGCGTTGGCACCAGGAAAGAGATGGTGCCGCCTTGCACAATGGGCAGGCGGCAGCCGAGAGTTGTCTGCAGCCAGGTTATCAGACCTGCAGAAGTGAACATACATTCATAAATCACGCCTATATATCCCCGAAGGTGTAGGCCGAAGTGAATAATCACCCAATTTGCGCCAATAAAATCATGCCTATATCTAGGCAGAGGGGAACTAACACCCGCGTTTTGCCAATAAGGTTAGGTCCCATGTAATAGGTGGCGAGCCTATTTTCCGTGCCCGATAAATGGACCTAACTTAATTGGAGAACAGTGGGCGTTTATTCACCTCTGCCTACCCTTTCGGGGATATAGGCTATAGATAATAGTTACATACATACATATTATTATAAATTATTACAAATAGAATGACTGAGATACATGCTCGCTAGCGCAGTGGCTACAATATAGCACACTCTGCCTGCGGTTGTGTAAACTAAGCAATATTCGTTAAGGCCGGTCATTGGATGGGTGAATGGGTGACCAAAAATGTATTATTTCGAGCTCCTCCGTGCTTCAGAAGGCACATTAAGCCGTTAAAACTTACACCTGCATTTGCAGTCGTTACTACCCCACCAATCCGGACCGGGCCAGCGTGGTCGGTTATGGCCCATTCTCCCTATATCCTTCCATCCTTAGGGAAGGCCTGTGCCCCAGTGGAGACATTAAAAGGCTGGTAATGATGAATAATGATGTCATGAACTCCAGATCACTGGCTATCGGCCAAGAGGTCCCGGATTTGAATCCTGGTAGGGGCAAATGTTTGTGATGAACACAGACAGACTTTTACTTTGTTCTCGTGTCGTGGTTGTGTATATTATTACAAACATTTTCATTTCAATAAAGTTGAAAATAAGCGACAGGAAATTTTTGTAATAATGTTCAACAATACAATTACTGTTTGAGATTATTCTTTATACAAACCTTGTGTAACTTTTAGGTGATTATACTCCGTCCAATCCTTTATGCTCTATTTGTCAGCTCCCTTAGAATGTAGCATTTTAATGTAATGACAGTAAAATAATTAAGTATATGTATAGGATCGATATGAAGTAAAACAATTAACAACATTTCATTTTTTCAACATACTTTTATTATAATGTTATATGAAATTAAACAGAAAAAAAAGACCCCCATATTTTTTATTTTTTCTGAATTCCGTCGTTTTCATATAATTAAAATTATTAAAATTCCGGTCATTCTAAACAGACGTAAGCGCCAAATGACGTCACAGTTACGAAAAAATGGCAAAATGACAATCTGACGTTTCCGGTGGCAAAAATAAAAACATATTATTTGAAATGTTTGAAATAAATTTTCAAGTAAATATTAGTTAAAATAAAAGCCTCGGAAGGATTTCAAATAAAAACATTTTCGAAGGCAGGATTGGGAAATAAAGAAACCGTATTTTTATGCCGCGTGGTGACAGCAGAGTAGAATACAATTGTCACCACCCCAAATCTGTCCTGTGGGTGTCGTACAAGGCGACTAAGGATAAATCAGTGATGAGGAATGGGCAGCAGCGTTCCCCTTATACCACCTAGAAATGTACTTTTGTGCCCGATAAATGGCAATAGGCTCGCCACCTATTACATGGGACCTAACATGGGTGCTAGTTCAACTCTGCCTACTCCTTCGGGGATATAGGCGTGATTTATGTATGTATGAATTTTTATTTTGGGGGGTTATAATTTTTGAAATGTTGTCAATTATACAATTATATGTATAATTAAAATGACACGTAATAATGTTTTGAATCAATATAGGTATGATGAATCGTCAGTGTCACTCAGTGAACTCTCATCGACATTTATTATAAATTCTTAAGGCCACATGAATTTTCCAATCCGAAATTATAGTATTTTTTGTTCTTATAACAATATTATATCTGTTTTCGGCAGTTACTTCGGCAAATAGATTAATTTATAGATTTTGAATTTTGTTTGCCATAAAAAGCGAATGTGTATTATCGATATCGTATATACTAGTCCATTTTTGGTCCCATCACTGTAAGAACTGTCAAACAGAGCATAAAGGATTGGCCGGAGTTTAGCGACTTCTCGTAGTATTATTGTCCTCTATGATAGCGACTAAATAATATCTCTTTGTCAATAGTGAATTGAAATTGGCGATTGCTAAGAAATCAATAAAGCCTTAAAACGAACCAGTGCCCTTGTTTTGCCACTCTTAACAACCGGGGGTGTAACTCAGTGGTAGAGTGTCTGCTTCGCATGCTGAAAGTCCTGGGTTCAAGTCCCAGCACCTCCATAGGCGTTTTTTTGCCCAAAACTTTTTGATGCATTTGGCACAACATTTTGTTAAGCTTTTTAATATTTCGTTATATTTTTAGAGCTAGTTTATTAAATGTTTGAACTAAAAATATTGTTTTTAACCTACATTTACATTTTTTTAGTTTATTTTTATGTATTTAATATGACATTATGTTTTTATTTACAATAACTAGAGAAAATCGATAAGGGCCAGTAAAGAAATTTATTTGATTTTAAAACTTAGCAATGGTTGTATGTTGTTGGCGTAGCGATGGTTGATTTAAAAAATTGTAGGTAGGTAATATCAGCATACGCACAGTCGACCTCAGATATATATTAAGCGTTAATTACAGTCAAAACCACGCCAAGAAGAAAATTTTTCCCGAGGCACGGAACACAATACCTACACCATTATACACATTTAAAATGAAACCACTTTACGGATTGAATTTACGGATTGACCATCACAGACATACATAAATCACGCTATCCATCCCCGAAGGTGTAAGCAGAGGTGAATAATTCACCTCTGCTTACACCATGGAGTGATAATTATTAACACTCACTTATCATTAATTTTAGTATTATTAGGTCCATTGTCATAGGGGCGATCATATTGCCATCTATCGGGCACATAAATTGCAGTATATTGCTTCGCTATTTCTGCGCTTGTGGTGTCCTCACCTGTGACAAATATCATGGTGGATATAATGTTGGACCTGTCAGGATCACCTTCTTGCATGCACAGAGCTGGACAGAGGATGAAGGGGATGGCGACTATCGCTCCTATCATCGTCAGGTAGTGCTGGAAGAAGCAAGCAATAACAATTAACGATCAAGTTATGGTGTGATATCACCTTTAGAATGTGTATCAAACATACATACATAAATCACGCCTATATCCCCGAAGGGGTAGGTAGAGGTGAAACTAGCACCCACGTTTCGCCAATTATGTTAGGTCTCATGCATAGATATATCAATTTAGTCTCATCTAACGTGTGCTTCAAGCTGGAATCCTCATATTTGAAATGTCAATGAAAACTAATTTTGACAACGCTAAAAATACTTATGAAATAGTAGTACAAGTAAAAAAATAGTAGTATTTTAGTTTCGGCGTTATAACTATAGGTTAGTGAGGATTATGGCTTGAACGTCAAGCTGTAATCCTCACTCCTGGTGCAAGCAAACGGTGAAGTCTATCGAATTGGTTTAGGTTCCAAAAAATTGTTATGACATAGTCGTAACGACATGCCAAATCTCAGAAATAGCAACAAAGAAATAAATAAATGAACAACTAATTTTACAAACTACAATAAATATAGACAGCAAAACATTACAACCCACATAAAACTACTTATATAGATTTTTGGAGGAAATGGTTAGTAACTAAGCGCTTGAAAGACTCCAAAGTGCGAGCTCGTCTGAGAAATATTATATTTTAAGCTGAATATTTCACAATAATATCAAAAAATTAAGTAAATCCTTTTGTACACAACTGTACCTCCATAGAAATGTAGGGAAAATAAAAACTTTTTATTTTCAAATTAAATCAGCTCAAATTTATTTTCGCTACATAGGTACTACTAATTCATACTTTTGGCACAAACTTTAAACCGAAAATCGTAGTAGTTTCGGAGAAATTTTAAGTTTTCAAATGTTCAAGCCATAATCCTCACCAGGGTACCTTTATATCTCTGGAATCTCTTAACGACTTTTCCAAGATTTGGCTGAGATCTGAATTTTATTGAGATTTCAAATATGAGGATTCCAGCTTGAAGCACACAGCCTATCCCCATTTATCGGGCACAAAAGTCGCAGTACATTGCTAGGTAGTTTAAGAGGAACGCTGCTGCCCATTCCTCATACCTGATTTATCCTTAGTCGCCTTGTACGACACCCAGGCGAGAGATTCGGAGTGGTGACAATTGTATTCTACTCTGCCGTCACCACACGGCTTTGTATCATTTATATGCTTCTTCTCCCTGCCCTGTTCCCAGACTATCTGGTTGACTATATTCCAGTCCATACTGCTCAAGGTTTAGGCTTAGGTTTTAAAGCCGGCCGCCTGCCTGACATCAACTCTCTTTAAGTATTCTGTTATGTTGGTAGTTTGCCCTACACCATTCGGGTGCCTCAAGGTACTCCGGGCAATCTCCGTTAGTCTTCTTTTACAACACCCATGGGATGAGTCGGGGCTGGCACATTCTACGTAACATAAACATAATAGGTACACACAGGATTAATTTAATTTAAAGTTACCGGCAACCTCGAAGCCATTTACCGCGTTGAACTTACAAAAATCATTGGATTTTGGAAAGTTTAAATATTTAAGAGTTAAAATAATTTAAGATCATAATTTTTCGAAATTCTTTTTCTAACCCTTTTATCTTTGAGTTAAAATCCAATGATTTTTTACTGTTCAACGCGATAAATGGCTATATAATATCGTGTTTCGGTGGTCGTGCTAACCGGGAGGACTAGATAGAACATGTTGTATTACCTGTAAGGCCATAAAGATACAGAGGTACCACGGCGGAACATCGTCGATGCCATAGGTGACGGTTCCTTTGCGACGAACAGTCTCGTCGTTCCTCTTCGCTCTTTCTTCTTCTGGATTCTACGAGTATTTAATTAGTAGGTATTATTTTAATTATCGTCTTTGCGCTGTAGGTACCTACTTCAAACAAACAAGTTAAGGTTGATCGATTGGAGATATTTGATAGTAATGTTTAGCCTGACGTACCGTTGACTGTACCTACCTAGTTTTATATGAGAATATAATCTTGGTGATCATATTAAAATAGTAAACAATTAGCTATAGCATTTTATTTCATGCTTATATAGATAAACGCTAAGCACTCCAATAAACACCGTGCATATGACGACACATTCGCGTGTGCATTAAGTTGATTATAGACAACCCAAGACAGCAATAATAATAAAAAGAATATGTATAGGGGAGAATGCGGTCCAGAGCGGGTATGTTGCTTAAAATGGACACACTTGTCACGAATGAAACTGAATATGACAATAATCTATGTCGCGGGTGTTAATTTTCCTTATGCCTACCCCTTCGGGAATAAACAGGCATGATTTATGTAGGTATGTATATCCTCACTAGTCTTTTTAAAACACTAATGTAAAGTATCGTATTTATTTCATTCTTCCTCCTTCTATACTTACCAATGACATCATCACCAGCCCATTATGTCCCCACTGCTTGGGCACATGCCTTCCCTACGAATAGAGATGCAGCCGGGACTAACGGCCTAACGTGCCTTCCGAAGCCACGCAGGAACTCGAGACAGTATATTGATGGTCACCCACCCAAGATCTGGCTTATCAAAAATTGCTTAGTTTACGCAATCGCAAGCCTTTTTTTTTTTTTTTTTTTAACGGAGTGGACTGCCTTTGGCACCATATCAGCCGCTAGCTAAGCGGCTGACGTGTGTGGGGCTCGCCCGACTCTCTCGAGTCGGGAATACCCACTAAACCACTCCGGTGTTCCCCTAGCCCTTCAAGCGGGGAGAGTCTGGGATCCGCCGTGAGGCAATTCACCAGTCTCTCCCCAAGGGACGCAATCGCAAGCCTAACGCGTGAGTCACTGCGTTACCGAGCTCCTCTTATTAAATCTAATCAGATCAATTTTTGTACTCAACCAATTCAATTTCGATTTTCGTAATTTTAAGATTATGATAAAAAATTTCTTACCTGAAACACATTCTCAAGTCCAATTTCTACAGCATTGTGCACCATTTTAATTTCGGGACCGACGACTGGAATCAAGATAATCTATATGCACGCTATTATAGCAATGTCTTCTTCTTCTCCCTGCCCTGTTCCCAGTCTATCTGGGGTCGGCGCAGTATGTTTCCTCTTCCATTCATATCGGTCAGGCGTCATCAAGCCATCCACTCCCTTTTGATTCATATCATCCATCCACACGGTAAAGGTGCTAGTAAAAAATTAATGTATAGAAAAGAGACGGAATGGACCATGTCGAGAGACCGATGAACGGAGATAGTGATTGGGATGACAACATTCCAATACATCCACTGCTCAATGTTTGGCTTAGGTTTTACAGCTGGCCGACTGCCTGACAAAACCCTATTTGTTAACAGCAGATTGACATCTATCGGGCATTTGAATCGCTGTAGGTAGGTACTTATTACTATGTAGATTAAGGAGGAGCTCGATAGCGCGCTCGGCTTGCGATCGTGTAAATGAGGTAACATTCTCTAAGGCCGGTCATTGAATGGGTGATCAAAAATGTATTATGTCGAGCTCCTCCGTGCCGCATGGTGACGGAATACAATTAATAGTCACCACCCCAAATCTCTCCTGTGGGTGTCGTACAAGGCGACTGTTAATTATCCAAATAATGCTTTGCTGATAAATATTGAAATAAAACATTTATTTTTGTTTAAAGTTCGAGTCTGCAACATATTTTATTTTCACTAATTTGACAACATCATTTTATATCTTTTTTATTATGTACAAAACTCCATAGAGTCACCAAAGAGGTCTACACAGGTATATTTACTTATTTTATTTATATATATCTATTTATTCTATTGAATAATTAGACATTCCGCCCACCATGGCCAGAATGGTCATCTTTCCCGCTCACCATGAACCAACAACTTACTAAAGTGGACTGTAAAAGATAAAGTTATATTGATACTAATACTCGTAGGTTCAAATGAGTAGATCATACATGGTGACTAGGAAAAAACTAGGAACGAAACAAAACAATAGTTCTACAAAAACAATAATATCTTAATCTATCTTTAAACATAACATAAACAATGGTCAAATTTATAGACTTCAAGGATAGGTTTCAAACCTGAAACATCTTAATCAATGCAACACAGTTGGAATATGCTAAAGAAAAAAGACAAAGTGTTAAAAAAAAACCAAACAAAATGTTACTAACATTTAACATAAGATAATAAAAATTAAATAAGTATTTACTCTGTCACTGGTAGTACACACAATTTCACAATAGGCCTCTTAATTATCGTATCATTGCATTTGAGACTCACAACCCTCGTAATATTGTCCAAGCCTCTGTGTTTTTCTACTATAACACCCATGAGCCATCTAGCTGGAGGAAGATCGTCTTCCTTGACTAAAACTACATCCCCAATGTTAGGCTCTTGTGTTTTGTTTGCCCACTTGTACCGTTGTAGAAATTGAGTCAAGTACTCGCTTGACCACCTACGCCAAAATGTTTGCAACAGTTTCTGTGTTAGTTGCCAGCGTTTAAGAGAAGATATTGACGAGGTCTCGTAATTGTTATCCGGTACAGTCAGCAGTGGTTCACCAATAATAAAATGCCCCGGTGTGAGCGGTATAGAATCTTGTGAGTTGATACTTACCTGAGACAAAGGCCTAGAATTGAGGCACGCTTCAATTTGATAGAGTAAGGTGGAAATCTATTCATATGTCAGTGTCTCAGCGCCGATTACACGTCTCAGATGATGTTTAGTGGACTTTATACCACTCTCCCAGAGCCCACCGAAGTGTGGAGCCCTTGGAGGGATAAAATGCCACGTCGTTCCAGCAGCGGCTAAACTCTCAGCAATCTCTCTCGTTAAAGTTGAACGTTCTTGTGCTTCTAAAGTTCTTAGCTCGCGAGCAGCGCCCACGAAGTTCGTTCCATTATCGCTGTAAAGATCGGCACAGTGACCACGTCTCGAAACGAACCGCTTAAATGCTGCAAGAAATCCTTGTGAGGTAAGATCCGTTACAGCCTCCAAATGTACAGCTCTCGTGGCCATACATATAAACAGGCATATGTAGCCTTTATATGATCGATGGCCTATACCTTTCGAAGTTCTGATCTGGATAGGCCCAGCGTAATCCACTCCACTTTGATAGAATGGACGAGTTGGTGTAACGCGAGCTGGTGGTAGTTGTCCCATTAGTTGGTGTCTCGCCTGAGCAGCATGTCTCACACAGATAACACATTTCCGTACACATAATCTTACTCTATTTTTTATACCTAATACCCAATATTTGGATCTTATGTAATTGACCATCAGTTGAGGTCCTCCATGAAGGTCCTATAGTGTGCATCAGCAATGACTAAATCTGTGAAATGAGAATTTGATGGTAGTACAATTGGATGTTTACTATCATTACCAATGTCAGCTCTCTCCAGACGCCCTCCAACTCTCAAAATACCTTCGTGGTCCAGGAAAGGCGTCAAAATGGTAAGTTTGCTTTTCTTGTTCACTTCACCTTTCAGTTCAATATCTTTTATTTCCTGTGTAAAATGCTTAGATTGACGTGCTTTTATGCTTATTTTAATTGCTTCCAATAGTTCCTTGCTAGTTAACCAACTCGGCAACGTTGTTTCATTAGACTTTTTCGCGTTTGACATTGTTAAAAACCTTTTGCAATAAGCTACAACCCTCACTAATCTCTGCAATGACGAAAACTTGGTCCACAATTCAAATTCTTCTGTCTTGGTAATATGATAAACTTTCTTTCCTTTCTCTTCCAAACTTGTATCCTTCACTAGCTTTCTTTCATATTCAATATTTATGTTACTTAGCCAATCAGGTCCTGTTTTCCAGAGAAGAATTTCTTCACATTCTGATGGGTTGACTCCACGAGATGCGCAATCTGCTGGGTTATCAGCAGATGAAACATGTGACCACTGATCTCTGTCCAGAATGTTCAAGATTTCCGAAACTCGATTTCCAATGAACGTCTTCCAACGGCTTGGGTGACTGCTTAACCAAGCTAACACGATCGTTGAGTCTGTCCATGCATGTAAGTTTGTTTTCGGTATCTTCATGACCTCATAGACTTCTTTTAACAACTTCGCTAACAGAACGGCGCCACACAGCTCCAAGCGTGGGACAGAAACTTGTTTTATTGGAGCTACCTTAGTTTTGCTGGTAATGAGTGTGACCTTGACAGTTCCAGATACGGTTATAATGCGCGCGTAGACTACAGCGGCATATGCATCGGTAGAAGCGTCACTGGAGCCATGCAACTCCAGTGTGATATCGCTCTTGTTGACACCAATCCAGCGCGGTAGGCGAAATCTAGTAAGTGCTGTAAGTTCACCTCGGTAAGTAATCCAATCGTTAAGAAGCTTGGGTGGTAGCTCTTCATCCCAACCAATTCCTGCTAGCCATAGCTGCTGAATAAAGATTTTTGCTTTTACGATGGCTGGAGCAATCCATCCCATAGGGTCAAACAACTTCGCAATATCTGATATTACCTTTCTTTTTGTTACAGGTTCATCGATTGGCGGCAGCTTCACGGAGTACTCGAAGTCATCTGTTCGTCTATTCCAGGTAAGTCCCAGTATCTTAATAATTTCATCTGTCTTCAGTTCCAAATTAGTTTGTGTAGCTTCTGTTTCTTTGCTTATTTCTTTAGTAATACTTCATCATTGCTTGACCATTTCTGTAGCTCGAAACCCCCCTTCCCAAGCAGTTCACTGATTTCTTTATAGATCTGTTTTCCTTCCAGTATAGTATCGCACCCTGTCAGTAAATCATCAATATAAAAATCGTTTAAGACTCTTTCAGATGCTAACGGATACTGCTTGCCTTCATCGTACGCGATCTGGTGTAATGTCCTGACTGCCAGAAATGGTGCAGAAGCGGTGCCAAACGTGACTCTCAACAACCGAAGGTGTTCAATAGAATCTTCCGGTGTAAATCTCCAAATCAAACGTTGGTAATCTGCGTCTTCGGGAGCCACCAGTATTTGGCGATACATTTTCGCTATATCGGCCACTAGAACGATAGGATGCAATCTCCACCTCATTACTAAATGACGCAGATCCGATTGGAGAGTTGGACCCACCATCAATTCGCTGTTAAGAGATACACCGTTCATGTCGCGGCACGAAGCATCAAAGACCACTCTTACTTTCGATGTTGTTCTCTCAAGCTTCACTACAGCATGATGTGGTAAGTACACGCCATTTGGGTTGCTTTGAATTCCCACCCGTCGCTCAGGAAGGAAAGTGGTAAGTTTGTTAAGAACGTGAGCTTTCACCTTAACCGTAAACGTCGGATCATGAATCGATTGCAATTTAAGATGTACGATATGTTTCGATGATAGCGATGTGTTATTATCACTACCTACCCCAGATATGACACTTTTGCTTGTTACTTTCTTCAACCCAAGTAATTGGACTGCAGCCTCGGTTATAAAAGAAGCCTGTGATCCCTGGTCTAGTAAAGACCTAAGTGTCATTATCGATCCATTGTTGGTCTCAGCTTTTATTAAAGCGGTTGCTAAAAGTACTTGACTCTTGTTGTTAGAGAAACAAGTGATAATGTTGGTTTGATCACTTTCGTCTGATGTTGTCGCTGTTGCCGCGACAACATTGTTACCATTGTTAGAATGTGTGGTTGCCTGTACATTGTTAGATACGTTTGTGTTGTTTGAATGCAATAGTGAATGGTGTTTCTTTTTGCAAATTCTACATCTAGTGGGCAAACGACATGTTACAACAGAATGATTGGCACCTAAGCAGTTATAGCACAAATTTGACGTTTGGACAAAATTACGACGGGCTGATAGAGTTTCATGTGCGAATTTCTTGCAATTTCCGAGTTTATACTCGTTGCTAGTGCAATAGCAACATACAGACACTGGTTTGTCTTTAGGGTTAGCTACTACATGATGGGATTGAGTACCACTTTTTGTTGCTCTGGGATTCAAAAATTCAAGGGACCGAAATCTGTGTTCTAAAAATTCCATAAAATGTGTTAATTTTGGTAAATCGTTAGTTAAACTACAAATTTTTGCTTCCCATTGCTTTCGAGATTCACTATCCAATTTAGATGGCAAAATGTAGATCACGATAACATCCCAATTCTGCGTGTTAACACCAGCATTTTTTAATGCGTTTAGACACTCGTTAGTCGTATCAAAAAGATCTTTAAGCGCAATTGAATTTTCGTGAAGAACACTTTTTTGGCCGAAAAACCGTTTTAAAATATAAATAGTTACGTATCTTTTGTTATTAAATCTAGTTTCTAGAAGGTCCCAACACACTAAATAATTGTCACTTGTTATTGGTAGATGTCGTAGTAACTGCTCTGCTTCGCCAGATAGGTAACTTTTTAAATAATGAAGCTTTTGTACGTTTTGTAACGAATTATTGTTGTGAATTAACGAAAGATACAGGTCACGAAACGTCGTCCACTCGGAATACTTCCCTGAGAAACTGGGAATCGCAATCTTCGGAAGTTGTATACCAATAGTATCCCCAACGGTTTGATGATCCTGGCCTTTGTTCTGTTTGTTAGGCAAATTTCCTAAACTCTCCATTAGCTCTGATCTATAATCTGTGTACAACTCTTCCGCTGTGGTATAGAAATCGTTGGTAAAGTAGTCTAACTCAGCATATTCACGCTCAGTAACAGCAGCGATAAGTTGTTCGTGTGCCTTGTCAAATGCTGTCCACTGTTTGTTCAAATTGTCTAATCTAGTTTCTATATAACTCGTAGTTATTCGATCCTTTGGAGATTTCTTAAAATTTACTCTGCCCTTTTCTATTCTATTGTATAAATCCCCTTGAGCTCTTATCTTTGTTTCCATTTTTATCTTTAAATGTTCTGTTCGTAATTCGCAAAAAAATAATAAATCACTACTCACTCAGATCCGTAAAATATCCTCTTTCCAACTGCTAGGTAAGGCCACTGTCGCTGCTTATTTGATTATCCGGCTCGAAGGACCATGTTAATTATCCAAATAATGCTTTGCTGATAAATATTGAAATAAAACATTTATTTTTGTTTAAAGTTCGAGTCTGCAACATATTTTATTTTCACTAATTTGACAACATCATTTTATATCTTTTTTATTATGTACAAAACTCCATAGAGTCACCAAAGAGGTCTAAACAGGTATATTTACTTATTTTATTTATATATATCTATTTATTCTATTGAATAATTAGACAGCGACTAAGGATAAATCGTGATGAGGAATGGGCGGCAGCGTTACTCTTATACCACCTAGCAATGTACTGCCAACTTTTTGTGCCCGATAAATGGCAATAGGCTCGCCACCTATTACATTGGACTTAACATAATCTGCGAAACACGAGTGCTAGTTAACCTCTGCCTTCCCCTTCGGGGATATAGGTGTGATATATGTGTGTTGTGACATTTTCCCTATATTGTTCCATCCATAGGGATAGCCCTATGCCCCAGCAGTGGACTGGATGGCATTAGAGGGCTGGTGATGATGATAATATGGTTGTAATGTTCTAAATTATTTACATACCTAATTAGGAATTCTGCTTCACTATATTTACACCACTGCCACTATAAACTAAGGTAGGTGTACCTACCTACCTATTTAATTGCTTGAGCACTCCGCCAGTTATAAAATGATTTAGACAAGAGGACGGGCTGATAACATTGAGGCACCGCGTCGACTGAACTGTGATTTGTACCAATAAGCATACTAACAAGTAATAATTAACGACATGAGAAACGTCTGCAAGTAAATAAACTAGGCTACATGCAATCGACTTTCAATCTTGTGGCGTGCATATGTGAATCGAAAACAAATTACACAACAATGTTGTATGTGTAGGACCTATATACCTATAGATTTACATAGCATGCAGGAATTCTTTGTTTGGATGGTGGAAAAACACCTTCGTATGTTGAAAGTCATACGGTTTTACTTAATTGTTATACATACCGCCGTGTGGTGACGGCAGAGTAGAATACAATTGTACCCCACCCCAAATCTCTCCCGTGGGTGTCGTACAAGGCGACTAAGGATAAATCAGTGACGAGGAATGGGCAGCAGCGTTCCTCTCATACCACCTAGCAATAGTACTGCAATTATTGTGCCCGAGAAATGGCAATAGGCTCGCCACCTATTACATGGGACCTAACATAATTGGCGAAACGTGGGTGCTAGTTCACCTCTGCCTACCCCTTCGGGGATATAGGCCTGAGTTATGTATGTATGTGTATGTATGTATATGTCGTGGCCAAATCGTAAAATTGATCACTTTATGATGTGGCCGACCATTTCATGAAATGGTGGCATTTCATGAAATAGCCAACGTTTAACGATATGAACAGCTAAACGCATGGCTATTTCATGATATGGCCAAACATTTTTAATCATATCGTAAAATAGTTACATTAACCGCCGTTAGAGGCGCTGGTTGCGATTTATTTTTGTGATGCATCATGGCGGCGGAAAATTAACTGAATAAAAAACCTATTAGTAATGTTGTAATGTAATATACAAGTTAAGTGAAATGTCGTTACGACACCAAATTACAAGAATTGTACGTTTCAAGTCACTCAAAAAACGAGCGCAACGTAAAAATAGTAAATATTAATTACATTAATTGATATGGCCAAACGTGGATGGACATATCATCAAACGTTGACGTTTCAACGGTATTTTCAGTTTTAGCTGGCCACTTCATGAAATGCAACCATTTCATGAAATAGTCGGCCACATCATGAAGTGATCAATTCTACGATTTGGCCACGACATATACATACCGTTCAAGAGTAGGTAGAGTAGATGTGTGGCTAGGCGGTATTAGAGGAACGCTGCTGCCAAATTACTCATCGCTGTTGAACCCATTAATAAAATACGCCTATTTATCACCGAAGGTGTAGGCAGAGGTGGGTGTATTTACGGGGTGCGTTTCGCCAATGTACCTAATAGACCTTTAGGTGCAGAAAAAGTTGCAAAATGTCCAGTGGTTTGAATGGTTTATTGATTGAGTATCATGTTAATAGCTTTAACTTCTGTAGAAAATTATTTGTTTTGACTCAAGTTATAATAAATAATTGCTGTTGTCATCATTTTTCAGACTAGAATATTTTTTTATTATCAGAATCAGCATTTTATTAACACCCGACAATTGAAGAAAATCTGTTCAGTTTGTTGTTCAGTATCAAAAGCTAAATTTCCTTTAGATGCAGAGGTCCTATTATTAATTACCTTTTTTGACCTGGACTGAACATGGACATTTTGCAGGCTGGACATTTTGCAACCTAGACATTTTGCAACCACTGGACATTTGCAACTTGGACCTTCTGCACCTAAAGGATTTTAAAAACACATGACAAGAAAATAGAATCTAAAGAAGAGAAAGTGTCTATAATACTCAATTCTTCCTTTCTCCTGCTCCTAAAATCAGTAGTGTAGCGGATCAAGCTACAATATAACATAGATTTATATATTGGCGTTTGTAAAATAAAAACACATTTCCAATATATTTAATATATTCTTTAATATATCAGCTACAATATAATAATAACTTAATTTATAAATACAATTAGACACTAACTGTTAATTTTAACTTCTACTACTACTCTACAATTTTAATTTCTACAATTAATAAAAGTAACGGTCAACAGCACTCAGCCTACCTAAAACTGTCCAAACTTCAATCGATTGTCAACCTTAACTTGTTTAAAGGAAAGAATAAATTCGATTGACAAAATTTGACATATTGTGATAGGTTGACGTGCGTAGATATACGTAAAAAAATTCAAAATCTAACTTTTTTTGTAAAAAAAACAACATATTTGTAAATAAAGCAGTTGGTTTTAACGACACATTTTATCACAATACCACAATAACAAAAAAAAGCTTTTTAAATTAAAAATTATGAATGAATTTTTGTTTCGACTATATTTTTTTTACAAAAATCATCTTTATTGTACAATCTATTAATTTGTTATATCGTTGTATTAATGATGTAATACAACGATGTAACAAAAACATATTGAATCTTCTTTTACCATTAAAATTCCATATGAAAAAGAAGCTGTTGGCTGTTCTTTTTCTTACGGAATTTTCTCTTTTGAGAAAAATATATTTTTTACAAACACCGCACTCAATGCTTGCAAGAAAATCAAATTAAAAACCAAACAGGTTTTTAATGTGATTTTCTTATTCCAAATTTTTTAAACTTAATTATTAAAATATTACATTTAAAAAACAGGTTAAAAATATTAGAATAATTTTGGCTTATTCAATACTTTTGTATCACGTCACGAAAAATACTTGTTACATTGTTTATTCTAACTAAATCTATGACAAAAATCATATTTTTGCAAGAGATCAATTCGATGCGTTATCAGTTGCATCTTCATAATTTATTTATTTATTTACGCTCAAAACAGATTTTTACTATGCCACGTCGCATAACAGTTTTGTGTAAGTACAAGCACAAGAATAACAATAATAATATATACGTATACTTCAAGCCTTTCTCCCACAGAGATCACTTCTTTCCACTTGCTACGATCCTTACATACTTCTTTTGCTTCATCCAAGCTCATGAATATCCTCTTTCATCTTTTCGGGTACCTACTTAACGTGGTCCTTAAGACAGAGATTTATTATATTAAGGTTTCACCCTAAAACGATTTTCTATTTAAGAACTGAATTGTCCTGAGCTGGAATGTTCATTTCCAATCTAGGTATACTCCAGCCATTATAGCGAGAGACAAAACGTACACAATCATGATGTCTCTGTTATGTAATATACAAAAATAAATATTTTTTTCAAAGTCGCATTTGATTTTCTAAAATGGATAATGAGTTTTAAAATACAATTAGCATCTTTTTAAATGCATTTCGTGAACAAAGAAACATATCAGAATTGTTTACATTCTGTACCTCTTTAAAATCGCCTGAGAATAAATATAATAATATTCTTCATTAATTATTCATTCAGCAAAGCGTCAAAATCTATATCAATTGAGTTTCTTTTGAAGACGTCGCATATTGGACATTCATCGGAAGTCAGATGACGATGGCGCGGCAACCGAATCACGTCATGACTCAGAAGAGATGCCGGCACTGAAACAAAATTTTATCAGATAGAATATTGTTTTATAACAAAAGAAGGATATAAATAGGAGGAGAATATATAATAATAATAATAATATCTGCCCATGGTTTGATAGCCAAGAGCCTCGCTAAACATTAAGAGGCTCGCGCTAGGTGGTTGGGTCAAGAGTCAGATGCAGAATTCTTCAAACTTCTGGACACGGCGCGTATAGTGAGGAGATTCCTGTCTCTGGATCCTTAACCACCGGTAGCCGGGACCTTGATCTTGCTACCGATGGGGAACTGCATTTTTGTATTTTTAAACGTTATATTTTTTAATGTTTTATATTGTAAAAATTTTATGTTTAGAAATATGATTTTGTATGTATTTGAAATGTAATAAAAAGTATAATAATAAGTAGTAATCTTTATTAACAAAAAAACTTAGGGTTAGAACAGTCGTTAATAATAGTCAAAAATATTGATCTACATAAGTAAAAAAAATATAACAATATGCCTGAGCTAGGAAGATCCTGTGTTTCAGGCAGTAAAGAATAGTATAATAATTAAAAAATAATCTTTAACAACGAAATATAATACATACATACATAAATCACGCCTATATCCGCGAAGGGGTAGGCAGAGGCAAATTAGCACCCACGTTTCGCCAATTATGTTAGGTCCCATATAATAGGTGGCGAGCCTATTGCCATTTATCAGGCACAAAAGTCGTAGTACATTGCTAGGTGGTATAGAGGAACGCTGCTGCCCATTGCTAATCACTGATTTATCCTTAGTGTCACTGATTTATACTAAATATAAATGTATATAATTATACCCAATCATGCGATGTAAATAAATAATAAATATGGAACAAAGGATATAAGAAAGACATTTATTGCGGGATTGTAAAACTAGAGAGGATTTTTCTATGTGTATCTATCATAAGTGACTTCCGCAAAATTTATAACGGTGGCAGAATTCGTACCTACTACGAGAAGCCAGAAATCAAAAGAAGAAGAATTAGAATAAGTCTTGACGTCACACAGTAATACGCAAACAGTAACAAGCAAATAATAATATAAGCATTTATTCAGACAAGATTTTTACATTGCGTTTTACTTAACCTATCATGCATAATAATATATATTTATTGAGAGAAAGTTGTATAAGTATTTACACTCCCTCAACAACCTTGTCCGTTTGCCTTTTGTTGGCAAATGCCTCCTCCAATTTCCTCCACAAATGCCTTACTGCGGCAGTTCTAGTCCAGGTGTTACCTGCCACTGCTCTAATTTCGATGACCCATCTGTGGAAAGGTCTTCCCCTTTTCCTTTTCATGTGGCCTGTGTACCAGTGCATTACTATCTTGCTCCATTTTGCCTGTCCTCTGATGGTGTGTCCAGCCCATTTCCACTTTAGTTTCTTGATGGTGATAGTAACATCTTTTGTTTTTGTTTTATGTTTTATTGCTGTTATTTTTATTCTATCAGAAAGTTTTTTCCCCATCATGCTTCTATTCATTGCATTCTGACATGTTTCTAGTTTTTTGATTTGTGCTTTTGTTAGGGACCAAGTTTGACAACCATACGTCAACACAGGCAAAATACTGGTGTTAAATAGTTTCCTTTTGGTGACCATACTAATTTCCATATTTTTAAATATTGTTTTTAAGCTCCAGAATCGCTTCCACGCATTTCCTACTCTTCTTTCTATTTCTTTTTATGCTAGATCTTTTGTAGATATTAATTGGCCCAGATATACGTATTCGTCTACATACTTTATTACATTGTCCTTAACGTGTACAGATTCTTTTCTTCCATTTGTCATGACTTTTGTTTTCTGTGCATTCATTTCCAACCCTACTTTTCTGCTTTCCGTATCCAACTCGTTTATCATTCTCTCAATATCATCTTTTGTTTGAGAAAATATCACGATATCATCTGCAAATCTCAAATGTGATAAATTTTCTTCATTTATTTTCAGACCATATTGTTCCCAATTTAATTTGCGGAAAATCTCTTCCAGAACGGCGGTGAATAATTTAGGTGATACAGGATCGCCCTGGCGGACACCTCTTCCTATCTTTATTTCATTACCTTCTCTATCTAGCTTGATCTTTGCTTTGCTGTTTCTGTAGATGTTTTTTATTATTCTTATGTAGTTATTTTGAACGCCTTGGTTTTTAAGTGCTCGCCATATTGCTTCGTGTTCCAGAGAATCAAAAGCCTTACTGTAGTCTACGAAGCAACAGTAGAAGACGGTATTGTACTCCTTACTCTTTTCAAAAATTTGCTTAACTACATATGTGTGATCTAGGGTTGAGTAACCACTCCTAAATCCGGCCTGTTCCCTCGGTTGGTTCTCATCCAGAGTCTTGGTTATACGTCTGAGCAACACTTTAGAGAAAACCTTGTAGACATTAGACATAAGACTGATGGGTCTATAGTTGTTTATGTCGTCCTTGCTGCCCTTCTTATGTCGTTGATGTTGTCCATTGGTCTGGGATCATCTCGCTCATCAAGACATCATTAAATATATATGTTAGGATGGGTGCTACGATGTCCTTATTATTTATGAGAAATTCATTTGTAATCAGGTCCGAACCAGGTGCCTTGTCCTTCTTTTGTGATGCTATTGCCACTTCTACTTCATTAAGCATTATGTCTGGAACTACATCATCCGCTGGTAAAACTGTTAATTGAAGGGTATAATGGCACGTATATAATTTTTTGTAGAAATTTTATGTATTTATGTATATATAAATTTGTTGTATTTATCCTGCGTATTAAATTCCTTAGTGTTATCTATGAAATTCTTTACGTTCTCTCTTAATTCTTTGGTGTCTATGAATATGTCTTTAATTATCGGCTTGACTTTAAATGGCCTTCGTTTGTTGGGTTTCGATTCTAGTTTGGCTCTAAGTGCTCTATGATTGCTGTTGAAGTTAAGGTTGTTTATTACTCTACAATCAGTGAAAGATGTACTTCTATTCGAGAGAATATAATCTATCTCGTTTTTGTAACTACCATCTGGAGATTCCCAGGTCCACCTATTTTTTATACGGTTTTTATATTGGCTGTTTAGTATTTTTAAATTATGTTCATAAGCCAATTGAATCAATTTCTCTCCGTTTCTTGTCCTTTTACCAGAGTTATAAGAGACTAAAATTATTTTCCCTCCATCTCTTCTGTCTCCAATCTGAGCATTAAAATCTCCCATGACTATCAGGTTTTTACAAGTATGGTTTTTAATAGCGTCTGTAAGAGTGGAATAAAAATAGTCGATTTCTGTGTTAGTCGATTGTTCCGTCGGTGAGTATACTTGAACGATAGACCACATTTCTCCCAATGGTGGCAACTGTATGTTTAGTATTGCAATACGTTCTGATATTCCTATAATTTCGTTAATATAATCCTTTAGTTCCTTTCGTATTAAGAAGCCTATTCCGTATTTGCCAGGAGTATCGCCTTTAAAGTAAAAAATAAAATTTCTGTGTTGTTCTATTTAGTTCTATCTAGTTTCTCCTAGACGTCGCACTTCGCTCAGTCCTATGATAGACCACTTAACATTTTCTAAAGCCATAATAAGTTCTGACAATTTTTCTTCTGTTCTTAGCGAGAGTGTATTGTATGTAATTATATGTAGCACATTTTTGTGGCCCTTAGGTATCTGCTTTGGATTGTTTATGATTGGAGGGTAGTAGTCGGCTTTCCCCACGGTGACTAGCCGGCTTGGAGAATATTGTTTATTGTTGTTAGTATGTGGTGTTGTGTTTTGCTTATCATTCTGCTTCTGGTGGTTATTGTTTTTAAGTGATTGCTATTGCTTGCTGGTTCCAGGTTGTGAGTTTGATCTAGGGCGATTCATATATTCGTAGGCATTTATTTGATTGATTTTGGTAAGGGCATTTTGTTTAGGTATGTTATTAGGGTTTGGCTGAGTTGGTGATTTTGAAGGTGATCGTTTCCTTTTTTCGGATCCTTTTCCTTCGTTGTTTTTCTTTTTTATGATTAGTTTATCATATCTTATTAGTGCCACGTTGCCTTTCTTTATTTCTTCTTGTTGTTTTTGCTTCAATTCCTTCCTGATTTGTAGAACTTCTTTCGTGTAATCCTCTGTGACATAGGTATTGTGAGGGAAGCTTTTGTTATGCCTTAAAAGGTCTATTTTTCTCCAGGCCAAGGTCAGTTTGACAAGTATGGGTCTTACTGCCGCACTCAGAGTCGTTCATTAAATTAGTGATAATGGGTATTTTACAAATTATCATTAAAACATCTAATTGACCGTTCCTCTCAGAGTCGAAAATAATTGATTGATTAGTTATGTGACAATTTTAAGTCAGGTTAGTGCAGTGCATCTTTATATCCAGTATTATCTGTGAAGTGAAGATGTGATGTGAAGTGCAGAACCCATTTGATAATGATGGTATTGTGCTGTCCATATAGACAATAATCAAAATAAAACAGTATAAAATATTTGGGACAATAAGTTTGACCTAGACTTTGCTATGGGTACCTATTATATTTCATAAGATTTTAAATAAAATGAGTACTTGTTTAAAAACTTGTTGATATGAATCAAGTTGTTTTTATGTTACTTTAAGGAAAATTTTAAAACTTGGTGCAACTGGCTATTAGTGTATATAGTTCAATCATAACATGCAATTAGAAAATAATTTAACTTAATTATTTATTCTTATCTTTTTTCAGATCATATAGATATAATTATTAGATGAGGTCCATAATTATCAAACAAATCTAAAGACTGATGATTACACACCCGAGTCAAAAATATTTTTTTACCCGGAGAAACAAGTTAAAAAGAAATGTGCTGCTGAAATAGAGGAAGAGTGGAGTAAAACTCTTTTGGAAATTTTCAAATTACAGTTCAAGGAATCAAAAAATAAATTTGAACTCAAAATAAAATATTTCTTTTATATCTACTAGTTTTATTCAAAAAACAAAATAAACCCCAAGCAATGAAAATAAATTAGCAGAAAAATAAAGAGATTAGGCTTATAAAAGAGATTCATTATATTATTTTAATTTTACAATTATTATTAGTAGTAATATTCATTGTGACATCACTTGATTAAATTTTGCTTTATTCTGTTTGTGTCCTCATCTGTAGAAGGGAATTTTACAGTCTTTCATTGTTCTTGCTTGGATAGATTTGTGATACTGACTGTTGACCTAATAATATTTATCCATATTCCATCACATTACCACCTAGTTTCTGAAATAAATATAAAGACAGCAATGAGAGATATTGATAGTACATGCATACATATAAATCAATTGCATACATACATAAAGGTAGGCAAAGGTGAATTAAACACCCACTATTCGGCAAATAAGTTAGGTCCCGTGTAATACGTGGCGAGTCTATTGTCATCTATCGGGCACGTAAATCGCAGTATATTGCTAGGTTATAGAGGATTGCTACTACCCATTATTACTCATCGCTGTTTACCTCAGTTGTCTTGTACGACACCCACGGGAGAAATGGTTGTGGTGACAATTATATTCTGCTCTGCCATCACCACACGGTTCATTGAATGAAAAGTAATATTTAACTTACCTGAAAAATCCCAGTTGCTAAATACCGCAATGTTATTAACAGTATTACTTCAGGGGCAAATGGCAAGCCTGTCCTGTTTCGGTGCTTTTTAAATCAGGTTCCAAACTTGGGAGTAAAGTATTTTTTACTGCCTGGAGTGTAAATCTGTACCTTGCATGAAATTCAAGCACATAGTGAAAGTATCAGAATATTCGCGTAAATCTAGGTTGTGATTGTCTGAACCTTCTTACGTAATCTGTAAGCTCCACAAAATCCACAACGTAATTTATTATAAATTATTATTGAAAATATCACAATGAATGCACTGAAATATAATTACAACAAAAGATAACCCTACTTTTGAAATGTCAAATAGACGTCACATAAGACCTAAGTAAGGGTCATCGGTTACTCAAAATTTAAGTTTCATTAGCGTCACTATTGACCCATTATCTGACTCTGAGAGGGAATTTTATTTAATGTTTACTTAAATGTCATTTAATGATCATTAAATGACATTAACTGCCGCACTCAGAGTCGATTTAATGATCATTAAATGACATTTAAGTAAACATTAAATAAAATTCCCTCTCAGAGTCAGATAATGGGTCAATAGTGACGCTAATGAAACTTAAATTTTGAGTAACCGATGACCCTTACTTAGGTCTTATGTGACGTCTATTTGACATTTCAAAAGTAGGGTTATATATAATATACGTTGTGGATTTTGTGGAGCTTACAGATTACGTAAGAAGGTTCAGACAATCACAACCTAGATTCTATTTACGCGAATATTCTGATACTTTCACTATGTGCTTGAATTTCATGCAAGGTACAGATTTACACTCCAGGCAGTAAAAAATACTGTACTCCCAAGTTTGGAACCTGATTTAAAAAGCACCGAAACAGGCTTGCCATTTGCCCCTGAAGTAATACTGTTAATAACATTGCGGTACTTAGCAACTGGGATTTTTCAGGTAAGTTAAATATTACTGTACATTCAATGAACCGTGTGGTGATGGCAGAGAAGAATATAATTGTCACCACACCCATTTCTCTCGTGGGTGTCGTACAATACAACTGAGGTGAACAGCGATGAGTAATAATGGGCAGCAGCAATCTTCTATAACCTAGCAATATACTGCGATTTACGTGCCCTATAGATGACAATAGGCTCGCCACGTATTACACGGGACCTAACTTATTTGCCGAATAGTGGGTGTTTAATTCACCTTTGCCTACCTTTATGTATGTATGCAATTGATTTATGTATGTATGCATGTACTTTCAATATCTGTCATTACTGTCTTTATATTTATTTCAGAAACTAGGTGGTAATATGATGGAATATGGATAAATATTATTAGGTCAACAGTCAGTATCACAAATTGTCACCAAAGTGTCTATCCAAGCAAGAACAATGAAAGACTTTGTAAAATTCCCTTCTACAGATGAGGACACAAACAGAATAAAGCAAAATTTAATCAAGTGATGTTACAATGAATATTACTAATAATAATTGTAAAATTAAAATAATATAATGAAACTCTTTTATAAGCCTAATCTCTTTCTTTTTCTGCTAATTAATTTTCATTGCTTGGGGGTTTATTTTGTTTTTTTGAATAAAACTAGTAGATACAAAAGAAATATTTTATTTTGAGTTCCAATTTATTTTTTGATTCCTTGAACTGTAATTTGAAAATTTCCAAAAGAGTTTTACTCCGCTCTTCCCCCTATTTCAGTAGCACATTTCTTTTTAACTTGATTCTCCGGGTAAAAATATATTTTTGTCTCGGTGGGTAATCATCAGTCTTTAGATTTGTTTGATAATATGGCCCTCATCTAATAATTATATCTATATGATCTGAAAAAAGATAAGTATAATATAATTAATTTAAATCATTTTCTAATTGCATGTTATGATTGAACTATATACACTAATAGCCAGTTGCACCAAGTTTTAAAATTTTCCTTAAAGTAACATAAAAACAACTTGATTCATATCAACAAGTTTTTAAACAAGTGCTCATTTTATTTAAAATCTTATGAAATATATAGGTACCCATAGCAAAGTCTAGGTCAAACTCATTGTCCCAAATATTTTATACTGTTTTATTGTGATTATTGTCTATATGGACAGCACAATACCATCATTATCAAATGGGTTCTGCACTTCACATATAATTGAAGGTGCAGCCTGAATAATAATATTCAAGTTAATAAGGATAGGTTACAGATAATTTATGTAAATTGTTATACTTTCATAACAGTTAATTAGTGGAAAATAAATGTTACCTCCTGTTAGCAACGCGCTCATATTATATTTTAGTTTAAGGTACTTTTAAAAAGATTTGTCATTTAATTTATTAAATTTGTAAGGTAGACCATTGTAACTCCGCCGCAGCGGTTAAATCGGTCACCAGTCAGCCGCCAATGTCCTCGGAAGTGACACCGTACCGTATAATTATAACGCGCTCGGCTAAATAATCGTATTTTACTTGTGATTTCTATTACTGTGTCTTGCATTGTGGACAATAAACTGTGTAAGTGTCATAACCTGTGTTTTACATCGATATCCAACTGAACCCCGTCTTACACCTCCTCTACTGCTTATGATAGCTCCTTGCTGTGGGGAAAATGGTGGGTTTTATGAACCACTTCCAGTTTTTATTAAACTCTGTAGGTTTACAGGTCATGGTCTTAAGATTGTCTCATGCTCTTTTTAATGTTATTGTATCACGCTGCAAATTGCAAAGAAATATTAGTTAATTTTTAATAACAACCTTAGAATACAGGATAATTCTTTAATCTAAGCACAAAAAAATATAAGAAAATACTAACACTGTGCTACTACTATACTATAATACTAACACACATATGCATTACAATTAAATTCCTCAGTCATTCCACTCCCGGAACGATTGAGCCCCATGCATGTAACAAAGAAATCATCAATACTTACCAAGACAATCACAGTACTAATCAATTATTTTAATGAAGATAGGGTTTCTGTGGCTTTCTCTTCTTCTTTTTTCTACGGCGTTTCCTACATGATTTCGCCAATATCGAGTGTGCCGCTCAGACTTTTGTATGTTAATGATTCCCCAGGCTGACTCCACTTGCAGTGGCTTTTTCTATTTGATCACAAAATAAATAGATTTGATATTGATATGTTTTTGTTTGGTATTTCCATGGAATTATTTGGGGCATTTCTTGTTTGTTGACATTGACTTTTTGATTTTATTACAATGACTTTTGGTCCGGTGTTGCCAAATTTAAAAAGTCCTGGCATTTACAGTTCAAGTTTGATTAAATTAAATTATTATTGTGGATTTTTACGTTAAAATTATAGTAAATAGCTATTAGTAACTAATTCTGATGGAAAACAATACTTTTGTGTTATAAAAACTATTGTAACTAACAATAGCCATTGAAACAATTCAATGGCTTTTTGCATGTGGCAATTCCGCACTTACCGATAACACTGGATTTAGAGATGCACTGCACTAACCTGACTTAAAATTGTCACATAACTAATCAATCAATTATTTTCGACTCTGAGAGGAACGGTCAATTAGATGGTTTAATGATAATTTGTAAAATACCCATTATCACTAATTTAATGAACGACTCTGAGTGCGGCAGTTAATGTTTACTTAAATGTCATTTAATGATTATTAAATCGACTCTGAGTGCGGCAGTTAGTTTCTTATCTTGCTTCTCCCCTAATCTTTGAACACTACTTATCTCCCATTCATCAAATTCCCGCATGTTATTGTTCTTACTGACGGTGTTGAAAGAACTCAAAACCAAATCCAGTAACTCAGAATTATTGTTTTCGCTTTCTGTTATGCCATGAAGAATAATATGGTTCCTTCTAACCTCCTTTTCCAGATTTTCTACTTTTTCTTTAAAGTTGTTACTTCGGTGTTGAGTTTTTTTTTTCTTCCACCAATGGCTTAAATTTTTCTACTATTATTGTGCTTACCATATCTGAAAAGTTATTGGTTTGCATCTTGAACTCTTCTCTTATTTCCAACATATTTTCGTTCATTTTTTGTATAACCATTTCTAATTGTTTATCCATTTTGTATCAGAAATAAATTAGTTTGCTTTTTTTTTTGATATTAAGAACAATATTGTCAAATGTCAGTGTTCGAAATATTTTAATTTGAGGGTAGTCAAGAAAGTATCCTGTGACTATCTATAGTTGTTGTTATATTTTATCTTTAGTTTTTATCACTTTTCACCTGAAATACGGCCGAAAATGTTTCAACTTTCCGTAAATTGAGTGGTATTCTTGTAAATTCGCAGTTGGATGCAAATTTCTTTGTTTAAATATTGCTTTTAGCACTGTTTTATATTGGAAAAACACAGAGCAAACAACAACGGTTCTTTTCGTGACAACAGCAGTAGGTAGCAAATACATAAACTTAAACCCCCTTATTATAAAACATGGACTAAAGTTAGTCATGGTTTAAAATTGATGCTAACTCTGTCCTTAATTCAGCAAATACAAGTGACAGCATCAGTTTTAAACCATGACTAAGTTAAGTCCATGTTCTATAATAAGGGGGAAAATATCCTCGACACTTGGAACTCACTTTGTGAAATATTCCCGCTTCTGCCTAAAGCCTGTAAGTCTGCAGCAATATTGTTTGTCACTTCACTATTTTTTGATTTCCTGAAATAATTATTGCATGAAATGGCAACAGGTTAAGTTTTTGTAAATAAGTAGGAGATATTTAACAGACAATATGAAAAAAAAAGAAAACTCAAACAGATGGATGGATTGTGTAAAGGAGGATATGATAGCGAGAGGGGTAGATGAGAAATTAGTGAAGGATAGAGAGGAGTGGAAGAAGAAAACATGTTGTGTCGACCCCGCCTAGAGCGGGATAAGGGCAGGAAGAAGAATAAGATTAGGAAGCTCAAACAGAAATTCGATAAATTTGCGAATAGTCCTGCTCAATGCTGTCAATGCAATGTGTCTCATGTACGGTTAATACAGATCCATATATAAGCAAACACAGTATGAAACACTTTTTTAGCTTTAAGAGACACTGGTAAGACATTTGACTTTATATTTCATTTGATTATATTTTACCAAATAGTTGCTGACTACCGCAGATAGTCTGCTTCCCATCTTTAATTAAAAGTGACTTGTATGTTTACTACAATGAAACCTCAATTATATTGATTGGTTCTGAATGCCATATATTTATGCTACTAAAAAGAAGAAAAAAAAAAATCAAAATAAATCTGTGTTACAAGATTAATGCCACATTGTATTGGAAGTTACCTTTTTGTCTCAAGCTCCTTCATGATATGCATTGCTCTGGACCAAATATCCCCTTCTAAGGTCTCCTTTAGTTTGCTTCTTTCCATAAATTGTTGGCAGTACTCATTTGCTTTTGTTGAAGGTTTAAATTGATTTATATTGGCAACGTTTTTATTTGAAGATGTTGTACCTACATCATTAGTTTTAGTTTTGCTAGCAGGGCTTTTCTTTTTCCTAAACATTGAACTAGGTTCTAGGTTGCTTTGGAAAAGTTTTCCATTTTGACCACAATCACTTTTTCTAACACCACTGTTATGTATGGAAGATTGTTGTGCTCCATTACTGGCAATTTCTGTTTCATTATTATGAACCTAGAATATTATAAAACTACATAAAGTTAACTATTCGATTTTAATTTTAACATTATATAAATGTTAGAAAAATTAGTACAAAGATTTTGGGGTTAGATGAAATGCAGCGGATAGCAGCGGACGCGGGTTCGATTCCCGCCTCAAGGTCGTAATTTTTCGAAATTCTTTTTCTAACCCCAAAATCTTTGTACATAAAGTTAATCTACAAATAACATTATAATATCTATTTACATTATTTTGATTTTCAAATAGAATATTATATTTTAACAAATGTGTGAACAAATTTTCAGATCAATAATTTTACAGATTTTTTTACTTTTTCTGAAATTTTCTTTGTATATTACCTACATATCGATTTGGGGGTTGCATTTGAAGTCTAACTGCCGCACTCAGAGACGTCAAATAACGCAATATTGAGTACTTAACGTCAAAAAATGACAAATCAAAACTAGTCTCTATTCTTGCCCAGTCTATGGTCTAAATTTGAATAAAAAATTTTGACATTAAATACTCATTAAAGTTAAACGACGTCTCTGAGTGCGGCAGTTAGAGACCTAAAATATATCTTTTTACTGCCGCACTCAGAGACGTCAATTGCCGTTATGTACTCATTAACGTTATTTGACGTCTCTGAGTGCAGCAGTTAATCTCATTTTAGAAAACAGAAATTATGCCAAATTTTCAATATCAATATCAAAAAGAAAATTGATGAATAATTACATACATACATAAATCACGCCTATATCCCCGAAGGGGTAGGCAGAGGTGTATAATTGACTACCAAATGCTCAATTAAGTAAGTAATTTTATAATATATAAAATAATACTATACCAAATCTAGTAATTGTAATATCTGAGCACAGTCAGGAGTGCTTGAGTTGTGATCCTCTGCTTGATAATCTCCAAAATAATGATTAAAATAATCATTCTCTGTAATGGAAAATCAGAACATCAGAAAAATTCGAGAACTGTCTAAGAAATCACAAAATAAAGGTGATTCAATCTAAAGCAAAAAGTTTAGTGAAAATCCACAATGTTACCTTCGTCTACTTTAAGAGCTGGGGGCCTTTCTCCCGCACTGATGGTACACTCCAAGTCTGTAGGGACTTCACAGCCCTGGGCCAGGGAGAGGTCCATTAAAATGGCATGCTTGGTGTTCCAGAAAGACATATTTATATCTGAAACATACATAAGGGCCGAAGATAGAATCCAGCTTTATCCCGAACCGTCAATCACAGAGGGGCTGGCTATATAATCACAAATTGATGGAACACAATAATGCTGTTAACGTGATTATTATGGCGACAAATTTAGATAAGTAGCTAGCCAGGCAGACTAAAAACAGTCCTACCACCAACCAAACCGAGAATAAATTAGAGGCCTCTTGATCTTCATTCTGGTCGGCGAACCACTACACTTCTCATCATCCTGCAATAACATATGGAAATGTCATATTAATATCCTTCTCTCACTGTCGGGGATTATCAACCTCTTTTCTATACAATTTTTGTATTACGAATTTAAGTGACGTTCTAATGAAAATAATTGTTTATCGTCCGTCAATAAATTGTAAGTCTGGAAAAATTGCCTATTTTTTCTCGTGAAATATTTAATTGTTTTCACATAGTGGCGACCGTGATTGTTTGACAAAATGCAAAAGGCAAAACAGGAAAGATCCGTAGCCAGACGGTTATTTACAATGTCCACTACAAAGTTGACGGAGCTTCTGAAGAGCGGCGACAAAAGTTCCATCGCGGCAGAATTTGCCAAACTTTCGGAACGTTATACCAGCTTAGTGAATTTACAAAACAATATGTTATCGCTATGGTTAGATGACCCCGAGAGAGACGAGGAGGAATTTGACGCTGACTTGAACTCTTCGTGCTCAAACAGAAGGTAAACGAGTACATGGAGAACGTAAATTTGTCATCAAGGCAAGACCAGAATAAAGGTATGGGTGCATCAGATGTATCGAACAAAAGTCATAGTCCACACCTTCGGCTACCGAAATTAGATATATATAACGTAAACGTCAGAGGTAAAATAACTGTGAATGCATTGTAGATAACAGAGGCGAATAAAATTCATATCGATAAAACTACCTTTAAACTTTAGTTCCCTACTACATACTATAATATATACAAATTAAACTTCACCTGTGATACGAACACTTACAATTTATTGTTGACTGCGCTAATTATAATTGAATGTATACTTGAATAGTCAAAATTGATCGCCCAGTAGGTAAGGCTTTCCCGAGAACGCCTTGGCTCACAATTTATTTGAAAAACTCATCCTACCTAATAAATTTAATTCAACAATAAATTCATTTCAGTGAATTCCAAGTGAATTCAGTGATTGATTGTCAATGTCAGTCAGTCGTCACTGGCAGCTTAACGTGAGTTTTTTTTTTAATCTCCCTATATTTAAGAGGAAGCAAAGGGTCTAGCTCATACAGCCATGTCTTTAGTGTATATTTTATCTGTAGTCATACGAAATAAAACGGTGAAATGTATAAATGAAATTAATTTTACGTTAAAATATGGGTGTCACATATTTTAAAGCATCTAGGGAGTGCTTGGCGCGAATTGAATGTATAAGGTAAGGTAATGGTAACAGTGTTCATGATGGAGACTGATGAAGTGGGCAAAATCACGTGGTTTTCACCACAACATCACATCACAAGACTTATTTTCAATGATTCAACTGTATTCTACTCTGCCGTGTGGTGACGGCAGCGTAGAATACAGTTGTCACTACCCCAAATCTCTCCTGTGGGTGTCTTACAAGGCGACTAAGGATAAAACAGTGATGAGGAATGGGCAGCCGCGTTCCTCTTATACCACCTGGCAATGTAGTAGGTATCTACTGCGATTTTCGTGCCCGATAAATGGCAATAGGCTCGCCACCTATTACATGGGACCTAACATAATTGGCAAAACGTGGATGTTATGCCACCTCTGCCTACTATATGATTAATGTATGTATGTAAATTCATTTCATTCATCATTTCGCACACTCATTATTTTATATGAATACAGATAAAATATTATACTAAAGGCATGGCTGTATGGGCTAGAACCTTTGCCTTCCCTAAAATATAGGGAGAATTCTCGGAGTAAATAGAACTGGAGTAGCCTTTGCCTAACATTCCCCTCTGCCAAACGCACAAGCATCGGATGCCTGTGCGTTATATAAAACTAGTTGAGCCGCCATTTTAAAACCACAATAATCAGCATTGATAATCAGAACGTCTTGCCGTGCAGAGCTCCCACTAAAATGCCTGCCTGTGCTGTTTTTTAGCGTTAAAAAAATTCGAAAACATCTAGTATTCAAAAAGATGGCGTCACATTTCATTTTTAAGTATTATTTTTAAGATTTGATATTTATTTACTTCATAATTTCATGTTTTAGCATACTACAATTTCAAATTTCGAGCCATAGTCTCGTGGGGAGTCGGCCGTGACGTCATCAAACGATCTTCCAGCGCACTCCCCACGAGACTACCTAGGGTTGAACATTATCGCATTTCAATTAATTAGACAATAATTTAAAAAAGTTTGTTGTTAATAAATAATTGTAATTTTGTCATTTCGTATTAATTAATTACCAATTATAATTTCGTTTTAACAATATACGTTGCGTGTTTATATTTAGTTTAGTATTAAGTACATACCTACCTACACTTTTGCGACCGCTTGAAGCTTATTTTTTGCCACACTACATGGAAATATAAAATCATTAGTGAATTAATAAAATAAAATAAGAATAAGACTATTTTGCCCTTTATTCATGGTGGGCGGCGCTCATAAACATTAAGAGTACCTATGCTGTAGCATATACAGCGTCCCTGACTTTATAAAATAAGCAAGGGTAAAAAGGTACCAGCACAGCCGATTATTTCTGAGAAACCTAAATTTTTTTTCGAGCCACAGCACAAATTGTTTTTTTTTGTTGTAATCAGCAACCCTAATTGAATTGCACTTCATTAATAGTGATGTCACGTCATCGATATTGCGATTTTACGAGGGAGTAATTAATGAATGAATGAATGAAAGTAACATTAAATTTAAAATATGTATTATGATTTAAATCTATACATTGTGTTCCTGAGGTTATACATTAACTTCGGCATTTTATTCAAATGCCGAATCATTAAATTGATCATTTTTTAATATGGATTAAATTTATGATACTTTTATGAATTGAAGTTCCTTTAATTTTGAAATCCTAGAATAAAACTATAGAGATATAGAATAAAACAGGTCAAGTCGACTTTAAGCCAAATGGCATATATGATGTTAGTAATTGCCGTGTGGTCACGGCAGAGCAGAATATAATTGTCACCACCTCAAATCTCTCCCGTGGGTGTCGTACAAGGCGACTACGGATAAATCAGTGATGAGGAATAGGAAGCAGCGTTCCTCTTATACCACCTAGCAATGTACTGCGACTTTTGTGCCCGATAAATGGCAATAGGCTCGCCACATTTTACATGGGACCTAACATAATTGGCAAAACGTGAGTGTTAGTTCACCTCTGCCTACTCCTTCGGGGATATAGGCGTGATTTATTTATGTATGTATGTATGTATGAGAGAAGAGGAAGTAAAATCTCCAATTTTTTAACATTTTGTCTGTATGTATGTTTGTGCACGCATCATGCATAAACTACGAGACGGATTTTGATCCCATTTGGTATGATGATAGCTAAATGTCATTGTCAACATTTAAGTTAAATTTATTTTTTATTAATATTTAAAAGCTCCTTTAAAAACCCGGTGGTCCAAGTGCAATACTTCGATTTACTAGGAGTTAGGTATGTGGCACCAAAGTCTTCCGTACATAAATGAAGCTTTTGGAAAATATTATTGTAGTATTAAAATCAGAAATGATCGGTATGTGTAGTTCAAGCAAAAATACCTCTGCCCCTAGCCGGTATCCTAATTGCTAGTATTTATACTGTAAGCTTTCACATTCCCGAAACAGCTAATTTTTAATTATAATTTTCGGTTTTCCTAAAGAACACGAAAAAAATGGGTTGATGCTTGTAATAGGCACGTCTCTTGGGCATCTACAAGAACAAGTACTATTTGTTCCGTAAATTTTGAGCCGTCTCAGTTTCAGAAATTATCTAACAATAGAAGAAGATTTTATAGAATACAAGTTTGTTTTTTCCTCGCAATTGTGTTGAAAAACGTCGTATGCAACTCATATGCATTGGTCATTACATACTCAGTTTCCTTACCGCGTTCGCTTGCGGCTCGCGCTTGCAATAATGCCTCGTATATAATGACCAACATAGCATACTCGTAACATAATGTACTATTTTAACTTTTAAGATCCACACATTTTGATTTTTGATTCCCCTTAAAATTTAACAATTCCCAGTATCATACGAGAAATCTAACTATATTCACTATCGCTTTGTTAAAAATAATGTTTAAGGGTTTCTCCTTTCCATTATGATTATACGCGAAAGGGTCCACACAGTGATTTCTGAAAGTGAAAATATATAATAACACCTATTGTAAATACTTTTTAAATGCAATAAGCTATTAAGTATAAATTTGTATTTGATTGATATAGCTTTCGAAATCTGTCAAAGTTTTAGATAGATTTCATATATGAGTGTCTTTGCAAAATCGAAAGAAGGCTGATTGTAAATATAAGCGTGTAAATCATCATTTAATTTTTAATAATGTAAGAATACTAACGCAAAATTAATGCATTCATTCATTGAACGAAACTGATTTATCGATATTGATATTCTCGTGCTATGTCATGTCACTACTCACACAATGACATTCGTGTGTTTGGATAGAACGTTAACACACTATTTTAAGTATGTTTGCGTGAATTTTAAATATGTGTGTCGTTTTATGCATGTGTGTGTTTGTAAATACGCAAAAAGTTTTTGTATCTGTGTGCAGCCTTTCAGTGTAGTAGTTACCTCACCCCCCGCAAAAAATGGCAGAAAAATATGTACGAGAAATTGACTAATGGCTACTCCAGTCCTATTTACTCTGAGGGAGAATTCAACACACACACCCTCAGAGTAAATAGGACTTACTCCGAGCACACACAACGTAGTGTATTATATACTCTTTGGCACACACCCCTTTTGCTTGGCGCCGAATTTAATGATTCACTACTCACTCACTCACTCATTCGTTGTGGTGTTGATAAATGAGCAGTTTCTTTTCATTTCATAAGCTTTTTGATTTCAATACATTAAATTAAGACCTAATTACGCAGAAAAATTATAACATGAGTAAAGTAAATCAAAGTGTGTGTGGCACGCGGGCAGTAATTTTTAAAGTGTTCCAGCAATGTATCGCGGAGCAAGCTGCTGGAAAAATGTTGTGGGAATTGGATGATGTTTATGGGCGAACAGCATCTATAACGGGTATGTATGTAATCGTTTATCTGTTTGTTTGTAATCTGCCTGTAATCTTACATCAAAGAGAATACAATACTAATTACTGTTGTTTACATTGCACATTTTTAGGTTAGATTGACATTGTGGTATGACCAATGATATATTTCTTTTGATACATTATGATGGTACAACTCTGTCAGGTTTTCTAATTGTTTTTTATATGCGTACGACATTGCGAACAATTATGCCGTATGGTGACGCCAGAGCAGAATAAAATTGTCTTCACCCCCATTTCTCCTTTGGCCTACCCAAAGGAGAAATGGGGGTGAAGACAATGGTCTTTACCCTTAGTCGCCTTGTACAACAAGGCGACTAAGGGTAAGCTATGAGCTATGGGCAGCAGCATTCCTCTCATACCACCTAGTAATATACTGCGATTTATGTGCCCGATATATGGCAAATAGCCTCATCACCTATTACATGGGACCTAACTTAATTGGCAAAAAGTGGATGTTAATTCACCTCTGCCTACCCCTCCGGGGATATAGGCATGATTTATGTATGTTGTATGTAATCAATTTTCCTTTTTTTTCTTTTTTTAGGAAAATCAGAGAGTACGGTTAGGCGGATAGTCAACGAGGGTTTAAAGAACAATGGAAAGTTTCGAACTCCGGGGAAACACAGGCAAGGCCGACCTAAAAAAGAAATGGATGATTTTAGTATATGTTCTCTGCGCCAAAAAATACAATTGTTTTACACAGTGCAAAAGCAGGTAAAATTTATGTTTTTTGCATGTTTTGTGTTAAAAGCGGTCCCAGAAGGGCTATATTTTCACGAAAATGTATAGCTGCAATAGTGTAGCTGGCAGCATCAGCCAGCATTTACAGCTAGACTGTGCGATACTCTGCTATATTTTAATATGGTCAGGATATATTGTCACATATTTTTAGTAAAGCCAATGAATGTTTAGGGTCCCAGCCATATTGCTGCTAAAGTCGCTTTGCAATCGAAAATACTGCAATATTTTATTGTTATCTCGCTTTACTGCATAAGTGCGTCTCTTTTCATGCAATGTGAAGTTGCCCCGATTAATTTGAGTGGCATAGCTATGTTCGTGTTTGTTTATGTTTATAGTTAGACGTTATAAATTAATATACGGACCGGCGAAATGCAGAAATAATTGATATCATCAATGAAGTGACTGCAATTTTACCCTCAATTGTGGAATGCGGAACCTACAAAGACAGTTTTGACTTTGCTTTTAAAACAATGTAAGCGCTTCTGCAATGCATATAAGTTCACCAGTCATTGTAGCCACTAGCCATGTATATAGCCCGTGTAAAGTAATGAGCCATATACTGCTGCAGAAATAGTGCCGAGAAATACATTTTCCAGCTATATGCTGCATTAAAATGTTCTTTGTATTGCTGGGATACAGTCGCCAATTTTGTAGCCATATTTTTCATCAAAAGTATAGCATCTGGGGAAGCTTTAAAAAAAGGACAAGATTTAATGGGCCTCGAAAATGATCAAGCGTCAAGATCTTTTATTTTCTGTGTTTCATTCTGTTGGTAGGTCCAACAGATCATATTTATGTGTGTTTGATTTGTTTGATATAACAAAGATTTGTTTTACCTAGCAACAGAATGAAAATGAACGAGCTTGACGCAAAGCCATTTGACTGTCTCTAAAGTGCTTTACTTACTAATTTTTTTGTAGGTAGATGCATAATCAATGGAACCATTTAAAATTTCAGGAACCAACCCTCAGAAAATTGCAGGTGATTGCCAGAACTCAGCTGGATTTAGATTGTAGTCTTGAAGTTCTCCGTAGAATTTTAAAAACAATAGGGTTTACCTACAAGAAATGCCAAAATAATAGAAAGGCTCTTATTGAAAAATCGGATATTGCTGCAAAAAGAGAAGAATACTTAGTGATCATGAAAAAAAATAGAGATTTGCCAGAAGAATTAAGAAAAGACGTCATTTATATCGATGAGAGCTACATTCACTCTGCATATAAGGTAAAACCTATGTTCTTACTCTGTATGTATAATTTTTGTTTAATAAATTATTCACTAATAACAACCTATTTACTTTCCCGCCAGGTCACAAAATGTTGGCAATCTCTTAACAACCAAGGTACCACAAAAGACATATCCGAAGGAAACCGTTACATCATAGTCCTTGCAGGAAACGAAAAGGGGTTTGTGCCAAACTGCCTCCTTATATTCAATAGCAGAAATAAACCAGAAGACTACCACTCAGAAATGAATGCGCATAACTTTACGAAGTGGATTGAAGAAAAGCTTATACCAAATCTTCACAAGCCTTCAATCATAGTAATGGACAATGCGCCCTACCACTCCGTCGTGACAAATAAGGCGCCCACCTCTAGATCCCGCTTAGACGAGATAAAACTCTGGCTGTTAGAGAATAATATTGATTTCGATCCTACACTTAGGAAGCCAAATTTACTGAGGTTGGTGAAAAAAAACAAACCCCGTCCAATCTATACCATTGATGAACTTTTAGGAAAACACGGGCACACAGTGGTACGGTTTCCGCCGTATCACTGTGATTTAAATCCTTTTGAGCTCATTTGGGCCAACTTAAAACGAAAATTGGCAGCACACAATACTGGGTCACGTGATTTGAAGCAACTTGCTGAAAAGGCCTTCAGCAGCATCACAACTGAAATTTGGAGAAACTGCTGCCATCAAGTTGAAGAGCTCGAAAATGAATACTATGAGAGAGGACGCCACCTGTACCAAAACATAGACAAGATGATTAATTGCTTAAGCGATGATAGCAGCAGCGGAGACAGTAGCTGTAGTGATGACAGTGCTGCTGATGAAGATGGCAACAACTCGTTTCTTGACATTCAATATTTAGAATCCGATAATGAGAGTGATTGATGAGCTCGCTAGCGCAGTGGCATATAGCGCTTGGCCTGCAATTGCGTAAACTAAGCAATGTTTGCTAAGGCCGGTCATTGGATGATGATTGGTGACCAAAAATTTTTCATCACGAGTTCCTCCGTGTTTCTGAAGGCACGTTAAGCCGGTGGTACCGTCTGCATTTGCAGTCGTTAATACCCACCAACCCGCACTGGGCCAGCGTGGTGGGTAGCCTAATCTCCCTATATTCTTCTATAGGGAAGGCCCGTGCCCCAGCAGTGGGGACATTAAAGGGCTAGTGATGACGTATTTTTAATAAAAACCGAGTGAAACAACTATCTTACCAATAAAACTATAAGAAAGTGAAAACCATATTTCGTGGCAGTGGAATCACGTAAAATTTGTGAAAACAAACAGTGAATATAGTCGGGAAAGTACGTAAAATTGGAACGTTTGTTTGAAAAATGGAGAAAATGGATTCAAAGATTAATGAGATTGAGGAAGAATTTAAAGTACAAATAGTTATCCAAACAATAAAAATATCTACTGAATTGACTTCTACTGTAGATAGGGCAATAAAACCCTTATTGAAAGAGACCAAAGTTATAAAAACGAAATATCAACTCTCAATGCTAAAGTACGAGCTTCAGAAAAAGAAGCAAAGATAAAAGAAGTGATCTCTGCCTACCCCTGTGGGAGAAAGGCGTGACATATGTATGTATGTATATTAAAACAAAATATGTCTGTATAATGACAATGTGTCCTAATTACATAATATTTTACTTGAATGAACTGCTAGTAGAGTGCATATAAGTCTGCGCGCGATGAGTGGCGCTGCTCGCTAACATTGACACTCATACAACATAGCAGACGAAGATTTAGTTCCAATTTTGACCACGCGCAGACTTACTGTATTTTAGCGTTTGGAATATTCAGAGTGTGTGTTAATTAATAATTATTTATTATATTTTATTATAAAGTGTGTTAATTTGTTTCTGTAACGTTTAACAGTGTTAGTTATCCACATCTTTTTTCTGAAGAAATAATAAGCTTCATCTTTTAATACTCACTAATACACCTTTAGTGTCATACAACGGTGACTGGGGTATGTAGAACTCACATACCTCAATCAATCAATCAAAACAGTCGATTAGAGCTAAATAAATAAAAGGCAATTTCATTAAAATATTCTGTATTATTTCACTGGAAATTATTGTTTACTTAAATTTAAAACTGGGGGTTAATCAAAAATCATATAAAGAGTGAACTGGAGTTTCCATTAGGGTCTATCTATACTTAACAGATTCCGATATTCCATTCTCAGTCTTTATTTTGATTAGAGTGATTTTTCAATCATTCGATAAATTCCGATGTCTTATTATTACTTACACCAATAAATGAAGTGCTGTAATATGTATCCTTTAAAGTAGATATAGCGAATACATGCATTTTGATTGGATAGGTACCTAATAATTGAACAAAGAGATATTTTGAAATGTGTCTTATTCCTTTAATTATTTAATTAGTTTGGGACTAAAACTCTGCAGAACCATCAGGCAAAATTATCATCCTATAGGTTAGCACCTTGCCATTCACAAAAGGTAGAAGCAGAAGAATTTATCGAACAGAAGATTGAAAAATTACCCCTTGATCAACGAACACATAGCTAGCTACTTTGTTAGAACAACGGCTAAAGATCATCATAAATATTCTGGAAGCAGGCTAGTCAACATTTACAATGTAAGTTTCTGGAAGAAGGCATTGATTTTTCGTAATTAAAGTAAATAAGTACAGATGAGATTACTGGAAGTTCCGTAATTAGCGATCTTAATACTTTAATGGCACGTTGTTCTAGTTTTAGTAGTTAATTTTATCATTAAACCTAAGCACTAGTTTCCGGATGTTAAACACTTGAAATACAGTGTCTGTCACGAAAACTGATGCTACAAATCGTAAACTACCAGGAGACATTGTTTTGAGAAGTTACATCTTACCAATTTTACATTAAGTATATAAAAATTATTTTCATTTTCGAAATCAATGTGCCATTATCGACAATAAGGAAGCAGTTCACCTTGTTCGATACTTGTATTACCGTGTTTTAACATATCTACACTTTATGTTTGATTTCAAAGAGGTAAGTGTAGACCTCGTATAAAACAAATCGTATGCCGAAATTATTCTACACAAAAATGGTACACCATCATAAAATAAATAAATAAAACAATAACTATACTATATTTCTCAACTACATTTCAACTAATCAGTCTTTGCCTTAGCACACAGATGATCTTAGCCATCCAATTTTATATTCAAGAGCTATAAAACAGGTAAGTTCCAAATGTCCAATTCCTCTTACACAGCTAAAAAGACATACATTAACACATAATGTATGACTATAGTCCTTGTGTTTCGGTAGGAGAGCCTCCACATTCAATAGCTTTCTTGTGTTAATTCACAGACATAGGTACTGCGCTTATTTAAACCACCAACCCGCACTGGGCCAGCTTGGTGGGTTATGGCCCATTCTCCCAAAATTCCTCCTTCCAGAGGGAAGGCCTGTGTCATTGAAGTGGGGACATTAAAGGGCTGCTGATGATGGCTGCGGTTTGTTATCTTTTCTGGTATTATGGCAATAGACTCGTCCCATCTAAACGGGGATTCCATATGAACTAGTGAAATGTGGCTACACTGTAAGTCAGTAGAACATTAGCAATATATCACTACAATAGATAAATTGATCGAATTTTACCAATAAAATAAACCACTGATCCTATCAAATCACCTACAGTTCTCTGAGAACGGTGTAGCTAAGCTACTACTCACACTAAAGTACAAGACGAATCACAACATTTTCGTATCACAAACGCACATGTTACAGACAAAACCACTTTTGACGTACCTATCTATCCTTAGCAGCACATATGTTGTGCATAGAATTACAAACATACCTAGTACAGGTGACCTTTTTCAATAAACTTTAGGGTAGAACCTTGGAATCACACTTTCCTATGTTTCTGTCTTTTTCATTCATTTTCTACAGCGAGATAGATCGGAAGTGCAACGGACGCCATCCACAGTCAGATCAATTAACGTTTACTAGACATTCAAGTTGGGTATCATCGGACCAACTGCATTTCTCACAGTTGACAAATAAGTAGACAAAAGCCATTCTTGTAAGGTAAGATGGCCGGCCATTAAACATAAAATGTATTAATACCTCGAATTCTTTCCATTTTTAGATTATTCCCACCCCGAAACGCATAACCTAACCTATGAAACATGTTGCATTGTTATGATGACCATATTTGTAATTCGGACACCATATTAGATTCTGTTTATTGTTGACTTTGTCTTACACCTCAGCGTAGGTAATAAAACAACTTTTACATAATGCAACTCGCATGACACTATAGTCACCAAATACAGCTTCTAAAAATATATATAACTTTATAGGATGAAACTTCTTGAAATTTCAACCTTCTTCCTATCACTGGAAAAGATAATAATTAGTAATAATGTCAACCAAATCGCAAGTTACATCATTAAAAGATGTTTTATTACAATATCCTAAAAAAATACTTAATGCTCATGCAATTATAATACACATCTTTGGGGCAGGTTTGACCTTATAACATGTTCTAATTTTGTTAAATATTAATTATCAAAAACCTCGCAAGTTGAACCCGAATTAATTAATAATACAAGACATTGGTCAATACACCCAATCCCCTAATTAAAATTTGGCGAAAGTGTCATAACAATAAAACAATTGAGATAATAAGACTCATACCTATCTAGACTTCATTATAATACTACTCATTAATTATTTTGAAATCGCGTAAGTAGGTACTTAACTTAGTTTAATAGAAACTTAGTTTCCCACCTACGATTCTAGTGGACTAGGCAATCAAAACTAAACACCCTGTACCATACGCGTTGATAAGGCGCTTCCGATCAACATGTACTACAATGCACTGATTGTTCCAAGCGTCGAATTTCAACATGACGTATCGTCCCAGCTCATTTTAACGAATACGATACCGCACTAACACAACGTCCTATGTGAACGACTCAACGCGAATGCAATGACTAAGCTTAGAAGTTTCAACCTCTCTAAAAGCTAGACCCTCTAGAAATATCGTTGTAAAAAATGTGGTTAGTAACTGTATTCGCTTCTGAGAACATTCCTTTCTAATAAAATAACAAATAATTAAGTAATAGTAAGACTGCGGAGAAAGTGTTTGCCCAGCAGTGGGATCTTACAGGCTAATAATAAAAAAATAGGACATTGTCAGACGTTACTGACATATTTACAGTTTACATTGATAAATAATTATACTACTCTACACTATAATAATATCATCAAAACGAAATCAAATAATTGAATAAAAATAATTAAACATAAATAAACACAATTGAACAATATTAATAAAGAGTGAAATACGTTAACAGAAAACTATAATCTAAGGAAAATACACGAAAAAGAATGAAATAATAGGAAAAAAAAATAATCATCACCATATTTCTTACTTCTTGCCAGTAGTCGGTTTATTCCAGAAATCCCCTTAGATGACACCCTGCTCAGGGATTTCTCATTCTCATGCAGTCTGTCCTGACTTTCCGACCAGATGTCCAACTTCGGAACAGGAAGAGGACCTTCGGGTCCTGGATTGTCAGAGCCTGGTCGATACGCGAGCCTACACATTGGCTCACCAACTAAGCCGTGGTCTTATCGACAATAACGTAGGCTTAATTTTGGCACTAAATCTCATCCGGTACGCTTTTGGCACCACACACCATGGGGGCCGTGACGTTGAAGGGTGGCAGCTTCTCCCCGCTAGGGCGGGGATGATGGCTGCGGGGAGTGGGTCTATTTTGGGGGGGAGTGTGGGAGTCGCGGAGGGAAATTCGCCCGGCGGTCAGTAAGGTAAGGACGGGCCCCAGAGAGGAAGGCCACCTCCAGTCCGTGTTTTCATAGCACAACGGCCCTTTTCAGAGCCAAATGGTGGTTGAAGGACGCTGGCTCCTAGGAGCTATCTATGCCAGTAGTGGGAGGCCTTAAGCCTATGGTCTACGCTTTGAGCAGTTGGAAGTTCGCCTGCCCACCATTACCCGATAAGAGAACTTATGGGGATTTGGTCCGCAACGCCTAGTCACGGGCGCTGCGTTTCGTGTGTTTCAGGTGGAAGACACAGGGATTTAAGGCTCTGCTGTTATCCAGTGTCCGCCGTCAATGCGCGAAGGTGACTAGGTGACTGCCAGGGGGGCGTCTATGGGGTGATGGGGAAACAACGAACCCAATACAGAGGGGACGCGTAAATGAATTTGACCCCTGGTAATAAGTGGTACAGAAAAGTTATTTCCATCGACAGGACCATGTCGTAAGACTAACGAACAGAGAGAGCGACTGGGAGGACATTCAAATCCATACTCCTCACCTGCCTGATACCAACCCTCTTAGGGTATGGTGTTGTTTTGATCTTCACCATTCAGATGCCCCTAAATAATTATTGGTCTACACCGAGCAATCTTAAAAATATATGAAACATAACATAATAAATAACATCGATACTCTTATTACTATTATACATTCTGAAGAAATGTTGCATACAACTTACTACATTAGTGATTCGATAAAACATTTTCAAGACTTCAATTATCAAATTGACCGAACAAAAAAGTTCGCAATCAAACATTACAATTTCTGGCACTATCTCAGGACAACAGTCTTTGGTATGTATAATTTGTATACAAACATTTCAATATGACTATGTCGCGTAACAGAGCTCTAGTTATACACTAGAGTCGGGGTCGTCAGTCACACCGTCATCCCGACCAGTTGACTCACCTGTCGAATTTTTCTCCTGTTGCTGCTTCATTCTGTCCTCTTTTTCTTTCATCTGCTTCTTGACTTTGCACCACATATCTTGTTGTATCATCTCCCGCGTTTTGCTACGCTCCTTAAACTTGTTGGACAAGTCTTGAGCGTACTGAGACGGCCTGTAATTACTGATGACCTTCTTGGTAGGGGTAGATCTCTTGCTTTCCACGTCACTGCTGTTTGGGGATCTGATGTTGCTTTTACTTTTGTACTCGAAGGGGGCCAGGCTCAAGACGGGGCCCTTGTGCTTCGATGCCTTAGGATTCTGGAGCCAACTGTTCACCTTTTTTATGGACTCCCTAACTTGGGTGTCCTCGTAATGGTTGTCTCCTACAGGAGTTTTTGCTGGAAGAGGCAAGTTCTCAGCCTCTGCAAAAATATTTTGTGGCTGGGACGGGACGACTCCGTCAGATACTGGAGGATTGTCGATTTGAATGTCTTTTTCTGATAATTCAGTTTTGACCGCTTCCTGTTCACCTTGAGGTCGGTTGATAGAGCTTTCAAAATAGTGTGGTGACAGTAATTTGATTGGCTTATCAACTGTGGTTTCGCTTATCTCTGCTTCCGGCGCCACGGGTGGGGCGGACGCAACAGAATACAACTTCAAAAGCGTAGCAATCGCCACGTTTCTCTCCCTTTTGCTGTGCAAATTATTCTTGCTGGAGTCGCTGATTTTGCTTCGAAGTATTTTGGAGATATCTATTATTTCGTCATGTTTCAACTTTGATACGTCAATTCTTTTGTCCATAGAGATCGCGGGTTTTGTTTCATCACTGGATGCTTTGTTATCACTGTTATTGTTTTCATTAGATGTATTGTTGTCCCTACTGCTACTCGGACTAGATTCGTCTCCGCTTCTTGGTACAAAATCAGGTACACTAGGGTCGAGCTTACTTATATACACTATGTCGGCTATGGGGGACCGTTTCGACTCTTCGGTAACAGATTCCACGTCATCATAGTCATCAATCTGAAATGGAGAAAAAAGCAAATCGTACAGTCAGTAAAATGTAAAATTTTCTCAATCGCCTCTGTGCTTTACTACCAGCAAGTTAAGGTTGACAATCGATTGAAGAAATTTGACAGAGTTTTGGGTAATCTGAAGTGCTGTTGACCGGATAAATTTTAAAAGCAGCCACTTAGGGTTACAATTCTCTTAAATATAACTTTACACGATTTTTTTCAGAGTTCTGACGTCAAGTGCTTTATTTGAGTTCGTGTTTATTTTTTACACAGTAAACTCGAATCCACTTGCAACTTTGAATAATATGTCTACTAATTTATAGTTTACACTGATCTTAAGTACCTACCTACCCTAACAGAATTAGCCGTGTGGTGACGGCAGAGCGGAATACAATTTATTTTCACCACCCTCATCTCTCCTGCGGGTTTCTTCAAGACGACTAAGGGTTCAGACAGCGATGAGCAATGGACCGCAGTGTTCATCTATACTATCTAGCAATATACTGCGATTTACATGCCCGATAGACTTGCGACCTATTAGGTATATTACATGGGACTTAAAATAATCGAAACGTGGGTGTTAAGTATGTATGTAACAAGAGTTAAATATCTTAGTGATTTTACATTTACAGGATTAAATACCATCCCGTATTCGGAGTGTGTAACGTTGTCATTTTGTCACTTGTCAAAGTCGTCAAAGTCAAAATTGACAAACTGACTGACAGTGACACTGACATTAGTTGTCATAATAATTTTGGGTTTGCAAAGAGAAATTGGCATAATTGGGGACTTATAAAAAAAAAAAAAAAAAAAAAGGAAAAAGTTCAGATAAGAGTTGCTTGGTTTGGGTGGTTATATAACCCCCAAGTGTTATAAAAAATATTACTTTACTTTTTCCTTGGTTTCCAGACAATAATGTTGTATTTTGGCAGGTTAGGATTTTATTTAGTATTTATTCGGCGTTTAGGTTTTGTTAGGTCTTCAGTGGTCATATTTGTTGCCTAAAATTCCCTCAGAATCGATTTTTTAGAGATCGAAGAAATTGTCTATTTGTCAATGTTATCTTGGCTGTATGATACAGAATCGTTGCCCTAGTCCGGCCTTAAAGAATGTCAGGATTCGATTGTCAAACCTCACGGCCAATGACGAGCGCTTATTTTGAAATTCGGAAGTGGATTTCATTCCGTTTTAAAATTCCTAGCGAGACGCTGTAAAATTTTGATGGTCTTCTTACCTTGGTGGAATTTTCCAAATTTCAGAAGAATTTTATAAATATTATATCGGAGCAAGAAAGTGATTCTCCGAATAACAGCTGTTATTAAAAGGAATACATACTGTGTCACTGACCCGAAAGGTAAACATAATGAAATGTCATAATAGGAAAGTCTCGTCTTGTCATTTTTTCTCTGTTCTAAATTCGAAAGTAAATTAAGTACATAATTTAATGCCGTAATTGTTGTGTTTCGTCATCATTTTGCATATATTTGGATCGGCAAAGTCGGTTGAAAAACCGTTGCTCGGACAATTCTCTGGATACCTTAAGTTGTATGGACAAAATTTCAAAGTAGAGTTTTTGGCGATTTTCGATATTATTTGATCTAAATTGATTATTAATATCGTTTCTTTTTAACCTCATAGGTACTTGCTGCCGGCTCGAACGTGTGCGATAGCGTTCGTCGGTGGTAATTCAGCGAAACCTGTGTATATTAGTTGGTGTTCATGTCAAATTTAGGCTTTTGACTTTTTAGGCTTTAGAATTGTGCAGAAAAAGCTAGATGATCTGGATAAACTTGTTTCAATATCTTCATCAAGGGCAGGCACACTAAAAACTTTGAATAGGATTCAGACCCTTGCACACCATTTATTCCATCGAATCAGTCGGCTGGATGTGGGAGAAGAGATGGACAGCGACTTCTCTTCCTCATTGGCCTCCTGCCAGAAGCGTTTAGACAGTGTTTTGGTAAAAATTGATAACATTTTACACACATTTAAAAGTAGTCTTACACAGGAAAAGCCCGGTGAGCAGTCACCTAGCAGGCCACAGGATTCAAGTGGTTTGGTAGGAGATTGTTCATCTGTTCATAAACTTGGCATAAAATTTGATGGCAAAACATGTGTGAAAGCTTTCTTGCAGCGCTTGGAGGAGCTTTGCTTATCACGGGGTATTACTGATGGTAGACTTTTCTGTTCAGCATCTGAGTTGTTTTCCAATGAGGCTTTGTGTTGGTATCGTGGTGTCAAATCAGATGTCAATGACTGGTTTGAATTAAAACAATTATTATTGGAAGAATATTTGCCTACTGATTATGACCACAGATTATTACAGGAAATTCGCTCTAGAACTCAAGGTGCTGATGAGAGTATAATAAACTACCTCAGCATAATGCAAAACTATTTTAGTAGGTTATCAAAGCCTTTAATAGAAGAAGAAAAATTAAACATTGTTTTATTTAACATTAGACCCTTCTATACCTCCCAGTTAGCATTGACCCCAATTGAATCTTGGACAGAGTTAAAAAAGAAATGTAGATTGCTTGAGGGTGCACAGGAGAGATGCAAACATTTCAGTGAACCTATTAGCACAACTACTTTAGCACCTGACTTGTGCTACAAACAAAAAGTTACATCTCAACAGAGGGTTTCTGCAGTTCAGCCTATAAGAGGTGATTTCTGTGTCCGTTGCAGAATCAATGGTCACAGTTTAAAGAATTGCAGGGCACCTTTTGTTGTGATTTGTTTTAGTTGTGGTAAGAGGGATGTCACTGCTAGGACTTGCCCTAATTGCAATGCTAGGAAACCTACTTTTGATAATAATGTTTCAAAAAACTTGAAACAGTGAACTGGCGATTAGTAAATAATAATCAAAATTTCCCTAAATATAAAACTAGGATATTTTATTCTAATAGACATGACTATAATAAAATTAATACAATAAAGTCTACATGTCTTTCATCACCAGTTCACTCTATACATACAGATATACGTCCATATTTAAAAGTAAATATCTATGATTTAGGATTCAGAGGGTTGTTGGACTCTGGTTCGGAAATTTCAATAATGGGACAAGATACAGTAAAACATTTTATTAACTTTGCTAATATACATACTTCACATAACTTACAATTCATTAAAACTGCCAATGGTTCTTCATCTCCTGTCACTGGCTACATGTTTTTGCCGGTAACAGTTGATGGGAAAACTTGTGTAGTTAAATTTTATATAGTACCAGGGGTCACTACTGGTCTGCTTTTTGGTCTAAATTTTTGGAAGGAGTTTAATATAGCACCAGAGGTTTTAAAATTATTGAAGGGGGGTGAATTTTTTAATGTAAATGAGCAAGTAAACACTGTTATAGCTACTGATATGGCATTACATGATTTTGATTCATTATCTGAGGAGGAGCATAGGCAGGCTAGGGAGGTCATCTCTCAATTTGAAGATATTTCAGCTGAAAAAATAGGTTTAGGCAGGACACATTTGGTTAGTCACATAATAGACACCGGTGATCATGCCCCCATAAAACAGCGCTATTATGTGGTTTCTCCTGCCAAGCTGGCACTGATGAATGAGCATTTGGATCAGATGCTTAAGGATGAGGTGGTGGAGCCTAGCAGCAGTGCTTGGAATAATCCTGTCACATTAGCCATGAAAGCTGATGGTTCTTCTCGCTTCTGCTTGGATAGTCGAAAGCTTAATTCAATTTCAAAGCATGATGCTTATCCTATGCCTTATATAAGCCATATTCTTGACCAGCTTAGGGATGCGAAGTACCTCTCTTCCATAGATTTAAAATCTTCATTTTTTCAAGTGCCTTTGCATGTAGACTCTAGGGAAAAGACAGCTTTCACCATTCCCGGAAGAGGTCTCTATCATTTTAAAGTTATGAGCTTTGGTCTTACTTCAGCTCCGGCTACGCAACAGCGTTTGATGGATCGCTTGTTTGGCCCAGAGTTTACTGGTCCTGGAAATAATATTAATATTAATTTAACTAATAATAGTAATAATAGTAAATTGTTCGTCTACGTCGATGATTTAATTTTGCTATCAAGTAATTTCCAGGAGCATTTGGAGTTGCTCCAGTTGGTGAAGGACAGGTTGAGTCATGCTGGCCTCACCATTAACATGGGAAAGTGCCAGTTCTTCAGAAAACAGCTTAAATATTTGGGTCATGTAGTTGATGAATACGGTTTGCGCACTGATCCTGAAAAGGTGAAGGCTATAGTAGATTTTCCCACCCCCACAAGTAGAAAAGAGGTGAAGAGTTTTATGGGAACAGCATCATATTACCGTCGTTTCATTGTAAATTTTAGTAACAGGGCAGGGCCGTTGAATGCTCTTACATCAACTCGCAAATGCACTCCACCGTTCAAATGGTCAGTCGAGGCGGACAGGGCGTTCAACGACCTAAAATTGGCATTAACCACTGCACCAGTATTAGCATGCCCCGATTTTTCCAATGAATTTGCAGTGCATTGCGATGCATCCGATTACGGGCTGGGAGGGGCCTTGACACAAACCATAGACCATGTCGAACATCCCATTGCTTTCTGTAGTCGATCTCTTTCGGCAGCGGAACGCAACTATTCAGCAACTGAACGGGAGGCATTAGCAGTGGTGCATGTCGTTGAACATTTCCGAGCGTATTTAGACAATGGCCGTCCTTTTAAAATTATTACAGATCATGCTAGTCTGAAATGGTTTCTAAATCTTAAAAATCCAACTGGCCGTCTAGCACGTTGGGGCTGTAGACTGTCACCCTATAATTTTACAATTGAGCATCGCAGTGGCTCAAAGAATATTGTACCAGACGCGTTGTCCCGTGCAGTCCCAGTAGCACCGGTAGACATTATTTCCACAAACGACTCTTGGTATAATAATATTGTACAACGTTGCACGGATAAGCCACGAGCTTGTCCAAATTTTCAATTAGTAGATGGTAGGTTAATGCGTTTTACGAAAGGCACAAATAAACTAGGTAGTGATTTCCAATGGAAAGAGGTAGTCCCATTAGAATTTAGAGAGGATATAATTTTACAAAATCATTCTGTACCTACTGCTGCACACTTGGGTGTGGCAAAAACATATAAACGCTTAAAGTTAAGATATTTTTGGCCTGGTATGTATAAAGATACCGCGGACTTTATTAAAAAATGTACTGTTTGCAATGCTTATAAACACAGCACACTGGCAACACCGGGATTTATGGGTGAACCTAAAATTTGTTGCAGGCCATTCCAGTGCATCAGCATAGATCTAGTTGGTCCACTGCCGATGTCCCGTCAGCAAAATATCTATCTGCTAGTTGTGGTGTGTGTATTTAGTAAATATTGTTTAATGTTTCCATTACGTAGGGCCACCGGCAAAGTTATTGCTCAACGTTTGGAGGATCATGTATTTCTTGTGCACGGAATCCCTCAAACTGTAATGTCTGACAACGGTTCACAATTTGTTAGTCGAGAGATTCGTTCTATGTACGAGAAATATAATATTCCCCAAATACACTTGGGACCCGTGTACTGTCCTCAGGTGAATACCGTAGAGCGTTATAACCGTACAGTGATCACGGCGGTTGCGTCTTTCGTTGAAAGCGATCACAGAACTTGGGACGTGAATATACACAAAATACAGTTCGCAATGAATACAGCTGTGAACGAGGCGACCTCGTATACACCGTTCATGCTCGTTCACGGTAGGGAAGCCGTTGCGGATGGCAACATTTATAGTGAATTCACGGATATCGATGAGTTAATCGTGCAACCACGGGATGCGTATATCAGTGATCTAGGTCATCTCAAAGACGTCTTTGTGAATGTAAAATCATCTCTTCGCAAGGCTCATGAGCATAACGTACAGTACTATAATAAAAAGCGGCGTGATATTACGTACAACGTAGGTGATAACATTTGGAAACGTACATACAAACAAAGTGTTGCAGATAGATATTTTTCGGCAAAATTAGCTCCCAAATATGAGCTATGTAAAATCATTAGAAAACTGTCTCCGTTAGTGTATGAACTTGAGGACGAGAATGGCAAGTTCATAGGCAAATGGCACATAAAGGATTTTAAAATTTTAGATTCGGCATCAGATGACTGATGTCACACAGTAACCTTTTTTCTTTTATTTACCTTTTAGCATTATTATACATTTTGCTAGATTTTTTTCTTCTCATTTTCCCCCCGTGTGTTGGGCGGGCGTAAGAATTCCTACACTGCCATAATTCCACCCGGCATGTCGTAAGAGTCGACTAACGTGGGTAATAGCACTCGTAACAACAGTTGGTGCGGCGGGTGTCCACCACCTCTGTGCCTCGGTTAAGATTCTCTTGTTTCCCATCTTTTCCCACTTAACGTAACTTTTTTCCAAATTTTGTAATGTAATTCTTTTTCTAACATTTATAATTTGGGGAATACACAAGAGAGTTTTAAACCGAGACACAGGGCGGGCACCGGCTAAATGGGCGTGGAGTTAATTTTACAACTTGCAACACTAGGCTTTCTAGCTTTGTGGTTTTGTGAGTTGTGTCGCCATCTGGTGGCATTGTTTTGTATTATCTCGCGAACATTTGTGCCTCTCAAGCATGCCTGTATCGCGAAATAATATTTTAATTATTCCAATATTATTATTCGGTTTTTACCGTGGAATGAAATTTTCTTTTACATTTTAACATTTTACATACTGATTAACTTAAATAGATATATTTTTGTGTTTTTGCACGTTTCATTTTAATAAAGTTAGAACTATAGTTCTCGGAAATTTAAATCGTTTTAAATTTTTTTTGGCAAAAGAATTATTTTAGGGGGTTTTCAGTATCCGTTTCAGTCGTATTCGTATATTTGACGTGGGCGTCAAGCACGAATTCACTTACGTGAATTCTTTCGAGGGAAAGGGGATATTGTAACGTTGTCATTTTGTCACTTGTCAAAGTCGTCAAAGTCAAAATTGACAAACTGACTGACAGTGACACTGACATTAGTTGTCATAATAATTTTGGGTTTGCAAAGAGAAATTGGCATAATTGGGGACTTATAAAAAAAAAAAAAAAAAAAAAAGGAAAAAGTTCAGATAAGAGTTGCTTGGTTTGGGTGGTTATATAACCCCCAAGTGTTATAAAAAATATTACTTTACTTTTTCCTTGGTTTCCAGACAATAATGTTGTATTTTGGCAGGTTAGGATTTTATTTAGTATTTATTCGGCGTTTAGGTTTTGTTAGGTCTTCAGTGGTCATATTTGTTGCCTAAAATTCCCTCAGAATCGATTTTTTAGAGATCGAAGAAATTGTCGATTTGTCAATGTTATCTTGGCTGTATGATACAGAATCGTTGCCCTAGTCCGGCCTTAAAGAATGTCAGGATTCGATTGTCAAACCTCACGGCCAATGACGAGCGCTTATTTTGAAATTCGGAAGTGGATTTCATTCCGTTTTAAAATTCCTAGCGAGACGCTGTAAAATTTTGATGGTCTTCTTACCTTGGTGGAATTTTCCAAATTTCAGAAGAATTTTATAAATATTATATCGGAGCAAGAAAGTGATTCTCCGAATAACAGCTGTTATTAAAAGGAATACATACTGTGTCACTGACCCGAAAGGTAAACATAATGAAATGTCATAATAGGAAAGTCTCGTCTTGTCATTTTTTCTCTGTTCTAAATTCGAAAGTAAATTAAGTACATAATTTAATGCCGTAATTGTTGTGTTTCGTCATCATTTTGCATATATTTGGATCGGCAAAGTCGGTTGAAAAACCGTTGCTCGGACAATTCTCTGGATACCTTAAGTTGTATGGACAAAATTTCAAAGTAGAGTTTTTGGCGATTTTCGATATTATTTGATCTAAATTGATTATTAATATCGTTTCTTTTTAACCTCATAGGTACTTGCTGCCGGCTCGAACGTGTGCGATAGCGTTCGTCGGTGGTAATTCAGCGAAACCTGTGTATATTAGTTGGTGTTCATGTCAATTTTAGGCTTTTGATTAGGGTGTTTTTCGCATATATTGAGACGTTTTATATTGCACAACTTCAGGGTCCTTTGGTACGAGTAAAGAGACTCCAGTTAAAGCTGTCTTGATTGTGGACTGGACCTAGCGGGTAATCCTGTGAGGAATTGCTACTCCCTACTACACTTCTCTACAGTCAGGTACCTTACTAACCACCAGGCGGCTGAAGGCTCGGAGATAAAGATAGACTTCTATAGATATAGACAGATTAATATAATTTAGATTCATATACTCGTCCCACTCGTTATCGACCAGAACGACTCCACCCGAACTCCTTGGTCTTGGTTCCTTTTAAGTACTGCTTATGTAAATTTTAAATTATAAATTGTGTTAAATTTGTATTAAATTGAAATTATAAATTTACTACTGTCCAACTGGTTGTTTTTATTTTATTGTCACCATTAGGTATATTAGGTAGAAGGGGGGAAATCTAAATTATTATTATATAGGAACACATAAGCAGGAAAAAATACAAGTATTACAAGTGATATACATACACACATACAAGTACATTCATATTGTATTTTGTAACCAAAATGTTATGATCCAGAAAGGTCAACATTTGAATGGGACCCTTTCTAAAATATTCCAGCCCAGAGTTTACGCGTTATTTATCATTATTATAAATAAACAGGCGCTGCATTTAGCGCGAGTTTGCCGTTACACATAGCCGTGTGCACCAGAATACAATGGTCATCGCCCCCATCTCTCCCGCGGGTGTCGTACATGGCGACTAAGGGTTAAGAACAGCGATGAGTAATGGGCAGCAGCGTTCCTCTTATGCCAACTAACAATCAAGTGCGATTTCCGTGCCCGATAAATGGCAATAGCTAGGCCACCTATTACATGGGACCTAACCTTATTGGCGAAACGTGGGTTTTAATTCACCTCTGCCTACCCCTTCGGGGATATAGGCGTGATTTATGTATGTATATTTAGCGCGCAATTAATAATATAATAGGGCTTTAAATACGCAGGGCATCATCGCAAGGCAAGTTACATTTCGTCATTTACATCGCTAAACGCGGAAGAGAAGCTGTCTAAAATTGACAATTGTATTCTGATCGATTGGCCACTTAACTAGATGGACTGACCCCATAACCTAGAGTAGAAGAAGAAAGTATATTAAAACAGGGCCAGATCAAGTACCTACCCGAAACCGACAGGCATGCATTAAGACAGTAATGAGATTGAATGAAGCGAAAGAAGTATGTAAGGTTCGTAGCAAGAGGAAAGAAGTGATCTCTGCCTACCCCCGTGGGAGAAAGCCGCGATGTATGTATGACTAATAAAACGGAAAAATAACTGTCATATACAAACTTGAAAATCATGTAATCAAACTAAATATTATGGCCAAATTTTTATATTTACAAATCACAGTATTGTGCGTTCGGTTGCCCATTGGACCTCCAGAATTGGACCCAAAAGCAAAAAGTAGCCATTGGACCTCATTTAGAGTGCACCTTATTGGCTTTATTTTTGTTATGAAAAGTACAATCTTAGAGAAAATCGTGGACTAAAATTTTGTTAATAGCAGGTTACGATTTGATTTTTATTTGAATATTATATAAATGTTAGAAAAAAATATTACTTTATTAAAACATAAAACATATTAAAATTTTAATTCAAGTAGGTAGGTAAGTTATTAAATCAATTTAAGAAAATTATTATTTATTACTAAATTAATTTAATAATTAAAACTCCAATAATTTTAGTTATAATTTTCAGAAATTATGTTTTATTTTCTCGCAATCGAAATGAAAAGCAGAGTTTCTAACTCGTCCACAAAACCATTTTATTCTCGACTTTACTATCAGCCCTCTCCTTCGGCTCGGGCCGCTAAAAGTCTCGAATAAAAATGATTTGTTTTGTGCACTTGATGGAAAATCTACTATTTCTGCTTAACTGTTCCATAAGAAAAGAGGGTCCGGTGGGCACCATGTCCACCGTATCCTCCTTGATAGGAGGTCAAATGGGCACCGAAGTAATGTGTGCCTAAACTTTTAAAAATATTTAACTAAATCCATTCCCCACTGTTGAGTCATATTATAAGTATGGCTAAAAAATGTTGAGTTGCAAAAATGCATCAGTATGTTGTTGCTAGCTTAATTAAAGTCATGTATCAAATTACAAATACTTTAAATACTGACTCATGCTATTGAGCAAGAGGTTATGGGCATGAAACACTTACTGCCGCACTCAGAGACGTCAAATAACGTTAATAAGTACTTAATGTCTAATAATCTCGTTTAAAACTAGACCATAGACCCGGCAAAAATAGCGACTAGTTTTGAATTGTCATTTTTTGACATTAAGTACTCATTAACGTTATTTGACGTCTCTGAGTGCGGCAGTCATAAATGTACGAAAATCAGAAATAAACAAACTGCAAAGTCAGCCTTATGATAGAGAAAAATTCTAGGGCAAATGTTATTTATCAGTAATTCTAATTATTCTAAGTTAGGAAATAAACTTGAATGGTGTCATGTATAAAGTAAACAATTAGTAATGGTGGGTACTTGTCTCTTTATTATTGACTATGAATAAAGTAGATTAAGTGGGTAGTGCTATATTTCCATGGAAGATCATTCAATGACTAGCTAGCTAGCTACCAAGCCTAATAAACAATTGTGATACATATTACATGTTTTAGGGCCTGTTTCAAAATCGACAAGTAAGTTCTTAGTTGCTTACTTCGCAGATCATTTGACAGTTGTAATATGAAATATATGTCAATTGAACTGCAAAGTAAGCTACTTCGAACTTACTTGTCGATTGTGAAACAGGCCCTAACTGCCGCACTCAGAGACGTCAATTAACTTTAATGAGTACTTAGTGTCAAAAAATTCATTGAAATCGAGACCATAGACCCGGAAAGAATAGCGACGAGTTTTGAATTCTCAGTTTTTGACATAATGTACTCATTAACGTTATTTGACGTCTCTGAGTGCGGCAGTTAGTGAATTACATGAACTTAATAGTGGCGACGTAAGGTAAAATTACTTAAAATGGATACAAAAGCAGTGAAATTTGAAGAATTCAATCCACAATCCGACAATTGGGACATTTATCTGGATAGACTAATGTTTTGTTTTGAAGCTAATGGCATAATTCTGGATCATGTGAAAAGAGCTAATTTCGTGACTGTGTGTGGCGCGCGTGTTTATGAAACTTTATTGGCATTAATTACACCAAGAAAAGCAATCGATGTGACATTTTTGGAAATAGTAAATATTTTGGGTAGACATTATAGCCCTAAACCGAATGAGATTTCGGAGTCTTTTAAATTGCAGCGGAATACATCACACAACTTCGAAAATCGAGTTCAGGATGTAACTTCGTTGACTTAGAAAGAATGTTACGTGACAGACTTGTGTGTGGCATGGTTGACGGCAAAGTGCAGTACGAGTTACTAAAAAGGGACAATCTAAGCTATCAAAATGTTGTGGCCGCGATGCTGTCTTGGGAGAGCGCGGGGCGGGACACCCGAATGATACAACAAGCAGCAAGCGCTACAGCGAGTTACTCGAATACGCCGTCTATGCAGCAGGGTGCATTTACACCTCGCGACACGATATCAGAACCAATGGATAGAAAATAGAAATAGAAAAATATTTATTGTTCCCAAAAATATTATTTACAATTTGTTGGGGGAATTCTCTCTTTAAGTTTATAATAAACCTGTACTGAGAGGTTTCCGCTCTTCAATCGGTGTGCAATAATTAATATTTATATGAAATGAGAAATTTTTAATCCCACAAATAATGACTTTATTTTTAATTTATCAATGAACAAAAAACTCCGATATCAACACTACCCGGTGACACAATTAACAATAAGTTTGCGGGTTTCCAAGAAGTGCAATCACGTTTGCGAATGAATTAATTGAACAATGAAACAAAATTAACAATATCAAAAGACTTATACAATAATCATGTCCAACCACTTGTTTGGTTAGAGCACTGAAATTGGAGACTTAACACATTTAAATTTACAATGTATGAAATTAATTTGTTAGTTACTATGTAAAAATGATTTCATATTCCTATGGTATCAGTCATATAGAGCTAAAATTACACCAATTTCATTATGTATAATTTATCAAGATTATTTAACACCTACGTAATATAAACATAAGATGGAGCATAACATGATAATACGTTGTTTCTTACTATTAACTAAGAAAGTCTAACTACTGAATCTAAAATGGAGGGTTAAAATTATTAAAATTATTAAAATTATTCTATTTAAGGTATTATATAGATGCACAGATTGAGACTTATATTGTCTTTTCGAAAAAGTAGTCCTGACTATTTTTATTCTGATTACTGCAAATGGGTTCCTTTTGTTGATTATTACCTGATTTGGACGAGTTTTTTATGAAGTAATAAAATGCTGTTTACAATGTATAACTTTCTTACGGTTAGGACATTTGTAACATAATAAATAAGTTTAGTGCTGTAGGTTTTTTTCTTGAACATCATAACTTTTAATATAGCTCGTTGAGCTCTTTCAATACTAATAAATTTTGTCTTATCCGCTCCACCCCATATTGGCAAACAGTACAGCATGACTGATTCAACTAAAGTTTTATATATATAGATCAGAAGGTTTTTATCTGCAATATGTCGAAGATTTTTGAAGATCTATATCATTTTTCTGGCTCTAGAAGTAACTGCTTCAAGTTGTTCGTGCCATGACAATAGCTGATCAATATGTACACCCAAGTACTTTGTAGTTGAAGCTTTTGTTACTTTAGGACAGGTACAACAAGTTTTTGAAGAACAATTATGAGCTACCAAATTGAAATTTTCTTCCAGTTGTGTAGCTTTTTTTATAGAAAAAGGAACATAATTAGTTTTATTGATATTTAAAGTCATGAGATTAAGTTGCATCCAGTTAATCACAGTTTGCAGTCCAACCTCAGCCCTAGTATAACATTCCTTCCAGCTATTACCGGAAAACAACAAAGCGGTATCATCTGCATATGAGATAACCCTACCGTCAGCAAGTACAAGATCAGTTAAATCGTCAATATATATCAAGAAGAGGGTAGGTCCGAGAACACTACCTTGTGGCACTCCGTATTGTGATATCGATCTATCAGTACTAATCGTAGAACTGTCCAATTTCACTCGCTGTGTTCTGTCCCTTAAATAGTCCGTTAGTAGCTCAAGAAAAAGGCCTCTTATACCTTTATTTTCTAATTTACGTAAAAGAATGGGAATAGAGATGGTATCAAAGGCTTTTTTCAAATCCAAAAATATGCCAAGAGGTTTCTTTTTGTTGTCAAGATGATTTACTATGTTACTTGTAAGTTCCAAGATCGCATCTTCGGTACTTCTAGCTTTTCGGAAACCATATTGTGAATTTGATAGGAGATCATATTTATCTAGAAAGTCCAAGAGCCTCTTGTTTATTAGCTTTTCCAGGATTTTAGATATTCCTGGGAGGACTGAAATAGGCCTATAATTGTTTATATCGTGTCTGTTTCCACTCTTATAGATTGGATGAACAATTGACCTGCATTGGATGAACAATTGACCGTTTTAAAGAGCGGGGGAAGACACCTTGTTCAAAGCAAAGCTTAAATAAATGTTCAAAAATTGGAATTAATTCATGTCGCGCATGTTTTATGAAATTTGCTGGGATCTCATCCCAGCCAGAGGCCGAGGAAGACTTTAAACTCATTATTATTGAGTCGATCTCGCTTGTGTCGGGTTGAAATAAAGCAATGCTGTTTACTGTTGTAGGAAGGGAGCATAAGTAATCGTTGGTAGATTCTTTACTCGGATTTTTTAAGATTTCCTCTGCAAGTAATTTACCAACATTCAAAAAATGGTTTTTAACTAAGTTTGCAGATTCTATGTGTGAGCTGGAAATGCTTAGTAATTCAATATTTTTATTTTTTTCTTTTTCCGTATTTGTTAAATTTTTAATGGTTTTCCATAACAACTTGTTATTACCCTTAGCTTTATCCAATTGACCACGTTCATATTGTCGCTTAAGTTTTTTTATTAGATTATTACAATAATTACGATATCGCCTGTAAGTTATTCTAAGTGTCTCATTATTTTGATCTTTCTTAAGCTTCTTTTGTAAGTTATTTCTATTTGTGATACATTTTAGTATACCTGGTGTTATCCAGGGTTTTAATATTTTGTATTTACTCTGAATTTTTGAAACTTTTGTATTTAATTTTAATGAATTTGTTATATGCTTTAAAAGTTGGTCGGTGAGTATATTAGGATCCGTAATGCTTAGAAGATCACGAAGATCGGATTTCCGGAGAGTTTCTAAAGCATCTTCATAATTAGTAATCGTCCTCATTAGAGATTTTTTTATAGGTTTTGAATTGGAATATATACTAACGACCACAAGACTATGGTCAGTTATTGTAGTTTCTAAAACAGAGATGATTACAGAGTAATTAACGGGGTTCAGGTTCAGTAAGACATGATCTAGACAACTATTAATTCTAGTAGCAAGTCTATGCCCAGGTAGTATACCATGTTCAGCAAGAGTGTCTAAGTAGTTATTTGTAGCGTTTGTTGTAACACCTTCTATAATATTTATATTTATGTCACCTATTAAAACAGTATTTTGATTTGATAGTTTGTTATTTACAATGTATGTATTCAACGAAGAAATAAAGTTAAGTGTACTAGAATTTGATGGTGATCTATATATACATAAAATACAGATATCAGGCAGAACTAATTCGAGACAAGATGCATCATTTAAGTCTACTTCTTTCACTTTATGAGGTATTGAAACCCGAATATATACCACAACACCATCGTTTTGTGTCACTTTTTTGGATGTATTATATGTAATGTAATTAGTTTTGAGGGGCAGTGGCTTATCAGGATCAATCCAAGATTCCGTTAGAATAATAATGTCAGTACTATTTGGTGCCGTGTGGTGACGGCAGAGTAGAATACAATTGTCACCACCCCTAATCTCTCCCGTGGGTGTCGTACAAGGCGACTAAGGATAAATCAATGATGAGGAATGGGCAGCAGCATTCCTCTTATACCACCTAACAATAGCAAAGTACTGCGACTTTTGTGCCCGATAAATGGCAATATGCTCGCCACCTATTACATGGGACCTAACATATTTGGCGAAACGTGGGTGCTAGTTCACCTCTGCCTACCCCTTCGGGAATATAGGCGTGATTTATGTATGTATGTATGTACTATTTGGTATTGTGTCTACAATTCTGGAACCGCTGCACCGTTTATTAGATGCATCACAGATGTGGAGGTGGTCTGTTAAAGAACAAAACTCTTTTGACACCGCCGAGCGCATGCTTACCTTTGATATTACTTTAATACACTATGATCTCAACAAGCCATTGACAATAAAGTGCGATAGTTCTGAATACGGAGTAGGAGCAGTATTATCGCATGAATTAGGAGATGAGTAGGAACTTCCAGTAGCTATGGCTTCAAGAACCTTACATTCTCATGAGCGACGGTATTCTCAATTGGATAAAGAAGCGACAGCTTTTATGTTGGGAATTACTAAATTTCATAATTACATCATGGGTAGACATTTCAGAATTGTCACGGACCACAAACCTTTGTTGGGTATATTTGATCCGAAGAAGCCAACAATGCTATCGCCAAGGTTGACGCGAATTGCGATTGCCTTAACATCACATGATTATGACATAATATATAAGCCGGGCGCACAAATTGGAAGTGCTGACAGTTTGAGCCGCTGGCCGGAACCAGTGCCAGAGCAACCAGAGGAACAAATGTGCGAAATATTATTAATGGCTGAAACACCAGATGATTTTCCTTACAACGCGGAGAGTATAGCGAAAGAAACAAAAGGTGACCGAATCTTGGCCAGCTAAAGAAAATAGTACGGAACTACGACCGTATTGGCTACACCGGGCAGATTTGTCGATACACAATGATTGTATATTATTAGGCAACCGTGTTGTAATACCGACAGTCCTCCGCCAGTCAAAACTGCGCGTGTTGCACAAAATAAATTCTGGTATTGTTCAAGCTAAGGCACTTGCAAGCAGTTACATTTGGTGGCCGTTACAGTGGTGTACAAAATGTCTGGAAAATCGTCACATGCCGTCTAAATCCGTCTACAATTGGATTACCCCTACCCGACCATGGTCCCGAATACATGTAGATTTGGACCATTTTATAATAAATATTTTTTCATTATGGTTGATTCATATTCTAAATGGCCTGAGGTGTTTGTGGTTAATAATATGACGTCGTCTACGGTTATTAAAGTCTTAAGGAATACATTTGCGACACATGGGTTATGTGAAGTGTTGGTTTCAAATAATGGTACATCATTTGTTTCTATTTACACTAAAGATTTTTTAAAGGCAAATAAAACAGCACCATACCATCCAGCAAAAAAATGGATTAGCTGAACACATGGTGCAAACAATTAAAGATAAATTACGCAAAATGGACAACTTATCATGGGACATTAGAATTCCAAACTTACTACTTGACAGTTATGATTTACAGTAACCAAATTAGTGATTATTTTGATTATTTGTGTTACATCTATTTACAATAGGCATAAGTATATTTGTTATTGTTATTGTATTGTATAAAAGTTTTGTATTTTGTTATTGTATAAAAGTTTGAGTTGATTCAGCAGTCAAATGATGATTCTTACATAGGGGGAAGGTATGTTATGTCATGTATAAAGTAAACAATTAGTAATGGTGGGTACTTGTCTGTTTATTATTGACTATGAATAAAGTAGATTAAGTGGGTAGTGCTATATTTCCATGGAGGATCATTCATTGACTAGCTACCAAACCTAATAAACAATTGTGATACATATTACGTGTTTTAGTGAATTACATGAACTTAATAAATGTAAAGTGTAAAGTACTATCAAAGATGAATCTCATGGCGTCCAGACTCCTTTTAAGAAACTGAGACATAGTTCAGTCATCACTGACTGACATTAGATGGAAACATAAGCCTGACAATTGATTGCAGACCACTTTTAGGATCATTTTTATAATATATTTTACTACATTTAACTGTTTTGAATCAGACCTAGAAGAGACCATTCAATAAACAACATCTCCATTAGAACCGAATAACACAAAATAATTAAAGTAAACTCACCATTCGTAGCATATCAGTGATTCCTTTAAGGTCAGGAGACTGTTCCCCCATTTCAAAAGACGAAGAGCTTTGATCTGTTTGACATCCAAACCTGTTTGCTATTTCATCGTCTGAAAGTATAATACTTACTTAATCTTGTTTTTTGTTGTAATTGAAAATGAACTTTTTCATATATGCAAATACCAAATTCAAAATTTTTTATGCATTTATTACATTACATTAATACTATAATCATATTCTATAATCTACAACAGAGTTTATATTAATAGAAATATCTGTTCAATACTTCACTATGTGAGTCCAATTAGAATAGTACCATCCGAAAACAATTTTAGTCCATACTATAGATGGTATTAGATGAATATCAGTTGTAATGTAAAGTGTGCAAAGGCTTCTGAGACTTATTGCTAGTATGGGTGTGTTATACTCAGCACAGCATACAGTTTATCTGATTGGCAAGTTAACTTAATTGGCAAAATGGGTGTTTAACTCTCCTCTGCCTACCCCTTTGGAGAAATAGGCATATGATTTATGTATGTATGTCTTGAACTCCAACTTCCAAACTAGAACTTACCATTATCGTCAACCCGACGTGGAGGCGGAGGCTTCTGTCCTTGAATAATGAATTCTTCATCCACATCCCCAGTTCTACCACTGACTTGATAAAGGTCCTTCATAATATCAGCTTTGGTAGTCCATGATTCAGTACCCATTTTTCAGATAGTATTTTATTTTCTGTATAAGATGTTTCGATAACAAATTAAATTATTTTAAATAAAAATTAAATAACTACATTATAAGTTATGTGTATGACCCACCTTTGAAACTGAACCTCGTAAATTTCAGTTGTCGGATTAGAATCAATCTCTCTATCTTCTCAAATCTTTCTGCTAAGAAAACTTTCAAGGGTTCACTACGACTTTTATACGGAAAAACCAATTATTTCAATTAAAACACCTAAAAATACTGAGAGATTGCAGGAATAAGAATAACAGAGCAATACCATGATAAATTAAGATCAATCAAACTAAAATTAATACAAAAGTACCTTTGTATTTTATTTTGCAATAAATATTAGACAAGTGGGGACTAGTCTATATTTTATGGTCGGACCGGACCACAGGACCGGACAAACGGAACAAGCTATCCGTAGTATTATTGTCCTCTATGGAACAAGCCGAACAACACTGACTGAATGACTGAACTGAACACATATGAACTGAGTGTTAAGGGCCGGCACACATTGGTTGGCTGCACGGCAAGGCGCAGGCATATATTTGAAGGCCATCAAACCATCGCGTGTACGCATACAAACATTCTGATCATTAGAACATGTGTAGAATAGGTTTTACATTGTGATTTTGATAAACTTTTTTTTGACAATTTAATTCAAAGTTTCTACTTTTAAAACTAACATTTGTTTGATACATCCAATGGGGATGGCTTGTGATACCATATTAAGTATTAATGTCTTTCTTGTACACGGAAAACAATTGAAAATTACGTTTAGTTTGTAATTACATCAATATTTTGTTTTTGGCCTAAATGTGGTTCTAATAAGATTTATCAAAATTATCAATGAGAGTTTGTGACTGATCAGATAGACTAAATAATAAGCAATAAATATTATAAATATGATTAATTACATATAACTAGTAATAGTTTTCTTTTATTCAGATTCCTGTGGTGGTGTTGCCCCACTCGCCCCTAGTTTATAAAAGGCGATAAATATAAATTATAAGATTAAAATACTTCACCTTATTTTGTGTGTGATGTCGTGGCGTAAAACATAAACAAGAATATTTTCACTTCTCATGCTCTGAAAGTGCTTATTTGTGCAGGATATAGGACTTACGTAGTATTGTATTCTCTTTGGACATAGGCTGCACTAAATCGAATTTTGTGCTCTAGAAGTCTAGAGCAAAGAGTATATAATACACTACGTTTAGTCTAGAGCAAAGAGTATATAATACACTACGTTTAAGAGTCGGGACTTCAAACAAGCTTTTTGACAATTTTGACTCGCAGTTTAGGCTAAGATCTTGTACCAACCAACAGAGACAGATAAAAAAGTAATGCCAACATACTACAAAAGCAAACTAAGGATGTGGTGTACGCTACAGAATGTGTCGATATCGATAAAAACGAATGGGTACCCCCCCCTGCCTTACAAAACTTGCAGACAGGTTTTTTAATCCTACAAAAGCAAAATAAAAAGCTCTGTTTGTTTGAAAATATTGAGTATTATTTAATTAAGTGTAATTATTTAATACAATTTATTTAACAACAAAAAATAAAAGTTATGTTTACAATGTGGAAATTAAAATTGTTGGTAATTTTCTGATCTCATATTCTAGGCGGAGTCTTCAGATGTTAGCAGATCGATCAACACACGTTTTTGCAATGTTGTGTAAGCAAGTAAGCAGGACATTTAGATCTGAAATAATAAATAGAGATTAGTAAATATATCGTTTGAGTTTGCGCTGGTCATCATCAATTCAATTTATTGTTCACCGTTTACCATAGCGGACTATGTGTAACGCGCCCGAAGGTCTGGTTCTGCCCAATCAATGAAATCTGGTTCTGAAATAAACCACTCATTAGCTTCAGGAATTGAGCTATCAAACCATATCGGAAAGATAAGTTATGTAACTTACTAATAGAGGCGCTTATGCGGTTGCAGGCAACGATCACACCCGACGGGCATCGTGTAGCAAGGCGGCAGTCACGCTGTCTTCTTCTTCTAGTGCCTCTTCAATTCGGAAGATAAGCCGTCAGCTTTTTATATTCATCTCTGTCAGTCGCAAACCGAAACGGCTTTTCAACGGGGTTAATGCCGATCCACTCTCATATGCTTTGTAGCCATGACTCTCATCGCCTTTCAACAAGTCACGCTGTGATCTGAAAAATAAGTGGAGTTGAACACAGAAGAACTTTTGATGATGATAATGAGAGATGAATAATAAAACTCATACAACAAACTTTGTTGTTAATGATGTTAGCTATCTAGTCATGGGAGGTTTTTGTTGTTTTATAAATAACCCTATATATGATATACTATATTATAATATATTGCAATAGACAATATTTATATGTATAAAACTAATGAAACATCTCAAGTACATTTGATACTCAAATTTACGAAAATAGATTTTTATCGATAATTTGGTAAGTAGTAAGGACATCGCTACGGCGCATATGATTTTTGATTAAAGTGACCAGAACTTATTTCTAATTACTTAGCGTTTATATAATAACATGGAAAACTACTTACCGCTTCTCATCTAGTGGGAATTGGCCATGAAAACCCTCTTTTGGTTTAATTTCCTACTAGATTTTAGTCAACATATTTCACACCTTTTGTAAACATTTCGCTGTTATGCACATAAATAAATGACACAAACTAGTTAGATATACACTAATGATAAGTCACTGAAGACAATAAATAAGCACAAGATGGAAAACTAAACTAAAACAACGCTTTATTTTATATTTTCAAAACGGCATAGTGACTTATGACATTAGTGACACACTCCGGCAGCGCGAGACAAGGAAGGTTAGATCGGAAGTAAGAGACAAAACAAGTCGCCATTAAAAATTGCCTAAACTCCATACATTTTTTGTGCAGTATGGGAGTTTCGCCAGGCTGGTCTAGAGCATTAACGTATCTACTCATAAATGTGTCTATATAAAGGCAAAGAAAATGAGCCATGCAGCCAAACCCAATAAGAAATTCAGAGATAGAATTTGTTATTTCATAATATTTACTTAAATTTATTGCCTCACTGCCGCACTCAGAGACGTTAATTAACTTTAATGAGTATTTAGTGTCAAAAATTTTCACTTAAATCTAGACCATAGACCCGGCAAGAATAGCTACTAGTTTTGAATTGTCATTTTTTGACGTTAAGTACTCATTAACGATATTTGACGTCTCTAAGTGCGGCAGTAAGACATTAAGGGCCTGTTTCACAATCGACAAGTAGGTTCGAAGTAGCTTACTTCGCAGTTCAACTGACATGTATTTCAAATTACAACTGTCAAATGATCTGCGAAGTAAGCTACTTAGAACTTACTTGTCGATTGTGAAACAGGCCCTAAAGATATTAAAATTTTAATTCAAGTAATAAGGGAAGGTTATTAAATTAATTTAAGAAAATTATTATTTCAATATTTGGCTGTATAGGTCTGCAGCCCAAGTCTAATATTAATGGGAAAAACAATTTCCTTCGTATTCAAAACTGTACGAGGAGTGTTTGGCGCGTTTCGTGGTGTCAGTCAGATTTATTTTCACTAATTCAAAAATTGTTACAGAGTGGATTTTGTGCAGTGAAAGTGGTGTTATTTTGATGCACAAGCATCCGTGTTGATGTGCAATTATGCAGAATCATCGAAAACAAGTCTTATGATGTGTTTGATGTTATGGTAAGGATCACTATAAAAAGTGGTTTTATCCATTTCATCAGTCACCATCATGAACTCTGTTACCATTCAATTCGCGCCAAGCACTCCCTAGATGCGTTAAAATATGTGACACCCATATTTTAACGTAAAATTAATTTCATTCATTCATTTCACCCACTCATTATTTCATACGACTACAGATAAAATATACACTAAAGACTTGGCTGTATGGGCTAGACCCTTTGCCTTCCCTAAAATATAGGGAGAATTAAAAAAAATAATCAAAACTTTTTTTTTTTATTCTCTAATTTTTTAAGTTTCTAACTCGTCCACAAAACCATTTTCATCCTCGACATTACTATCAGCCCTCGCCTACGGCTCGGGCCAGCCTGGCGAAACTCCCATACTGCAGAAAAAATGTATGGAGTTTAGGCAATTTTTAATGGCGACTTGTTTTGTCTCTTACTTCCGATCTAACCTTCCTTGTCTCGCGCTGCCGGAGTGTGTCACTAATGTCATAAGTCACTATGCCGTTTTGAAAATATAAATTAAAGCGTTGTTTTAGTTTAGTTTTCCATCTTGTGCTTATTTATTGTCTACAGTGACTTATCATTAGTGTATATCTAACTAGTTTGTGTCATTTATTTATGTGCATAACAGCGAAATTTTATACAAAAGGTGTGAAATATGTTGACTAAAATCTAGTAGGAAATTAAACCAAAAGAGGGTTTTCATGGCCAATTCCCACTAGATAAGAAGCGGTAAGTAGTTTTCCATGTTATTATATAAACGCTAAGTAATTAGAAATAAGTTCTGGTCACTTTAATCAAAAATCATATGCGCCGTAGCGATGTCCTTACTACTTACCAAATTATCGATAAAAATCTATTTTCGTAAATTTGAGTATCAAATGTACTTGAGATGTTTCATTAGTTTTATACATATAAATATTGTCTATTGCAATATATTATAATATAGTATATCATATATAGGGTTATTTATAAAACAACAAAAACCTCCCATGACTAGATAGCTAACATCATTAACAACAAAGTTTGTTGTAAGAGTTTTATTATTCATCTCTCATTATCATCATCAAAAGTTCTTCTGTGTTCAACTCCACTTATTTTTCAGATCACAGCGTGACTTGTTGAAAGGCGATGAGAGTCATGGCTGCAAAGCATATGAGAGTGGATCGGCATTAACCCTGTTGAAAAGCCGTTTCGGTTTGCGACTGACAGAGATGAATATAAAAAGCTGACGGCTTATCTTCCGAATTGAAGAGGCACTAGAAGAAGAAGACAGCGTGACTGCCACCTTGCTACACGATGCCCGTCGGGTGTGATCGTTGCCTGCAACCGCATAAGCGCCTCTATTGGTAAGTTACATAACTTATCTTTCCGATATGGTTTGATAGCTCAATTCCTGAAGCTAATGAGTGGTTTATTTCAGAACCAGATTTCATTGATTGGGCAGAACCAGACCTTCGGGCGCGTTACACATAGTCCGCTATGGTAAGCGGTGAACAATAAATTGAATTGATGATGACCAGCGTAAACTCAAACGATATATTTACTAATCTCTATTTATTATTTCAGATCTAAATGTCCTGCTTACTTGCTTACACAACATTGAAAAACGTGTGTTGATCGATCAGCTAACATCTGAAGACTCCGCCTAGAATATGAGATCAGAAAATTACCAACAATTTTAATTTCCACATTGTAAACATAACTTTTATTTTTTGTTGTTAAATAAATAATTACACGTAATTAAATAATACTCAATATTTTCAAACGAACAGAGCTTTTTATTTTGCTTTTGTAGGATTAAAAAACCTGCCTGCAAGTTCTGCAAGGCAGGGGGGGGGGTACCCATTCGTTTTTATCGATATCGACACATTCTGTAGCGTACACCACATCCTTAGTTTGCTTTTGTAGTATGTTGGCATTACTTTTTTATCTGTCTCTGTTGGTTGGTACGAGATCTTAGCCTAAACTGCGAGTCAAAATTGTCAAAAAGCTTGTTTGAAGTCCCGACTCTTAAACGTAGTGTATTATATACTCTTTGGCTCGGGCTGCTAAACGTCTCAGACAAAAATGATTTGTTTTGTACACTTGATGAAAAATCTACTTTTAATGAAAAGTGTATAAATTAAATGTTTTTTTTCCTTTAAAGTGTAAAAATTAAATGTGTTTTTTAACTTAAAAAATATTGATAAGAAAATAAAAAATCTGGCTAGGATTTTTTATTTTCTTATCAATATTTTTTAAGTTTGCTGCGTTTGATGATTTCATCTTCCGTTGGCTAAACTATAAAGAGTATGAAAATAAATTTGAAAGGTCAATGTTGAAGGTCGTAGGTACAAAAACAATGCCGTGGGTTGCATAGGCATGCTGTGTCAGAAGCCTTCGGAACGCCTTGGCATCACTCCAAACGCTTTGGCAGTCTTCAATTCAGAATACCGAGAGATACCACGACAAGACAAGACAGCACCCGGCCGAACCCCGCGCGTAGCGTCATTAGCTTAGCGTTGTTCACGCCGACACATCTTCATCAAGAACTGCTTTGAAGAACTATGTCACAATCTGCCATATGAATACACACACGTACACGCTTGCGTAAAGACCGTTCTGATCTGAAGAGGAGATGCAACTGTTGTGAAAAAAAATAGCCTAAGAACACCTTGACGGCCGCCTTGGTCGAATGCTCAGATTGCTGGGTATTGGCCAAGAGGTCCCGGGTTCGAATCCTGGTAGGGGCAAACTTTGTGATGACCACAAATGTTTGTTTCCGAGTCATGGTTGTGTATATGTTTATGTAGTATATTTTCAACATTTATATACATAATTGTATTAAAAATATGTCCGTCATCTAGTATCCATAACACAAGTGCTTAGGCTACTTACTTTGGGCTAGATGATAGGTGTGAGTGTAAAAAAAAATATTTATTTATTATTTATTATTATTATTACCTTGGCATACCTAAGGACGCCTCGGCACGATTAAGGACGTCGAGGCACACCTAAGGATACCACGGCATTTTTACCGCCAATGTGCGCTGCGCTTATACCAGTAGGCCTATTCCCTAACTTTTTTTGACAGTTGAAAGTGATGATCACCGAACTATTTACTTATCCATTACTACTTTACTATGATGCTATTGTGACACTTGTCCTGTGATAACAGCAATGTATTAGTAAATAGTTCGGTGATAATCACTTTCAACTGTCAAAAAAAGTTAGGGAATAGGCCTACAGGAGACTTTTTGGTCACTGCAAAAATTTTTGGAATTCGTTCAGACCATCAAACTGAACCAAGTTCACTATGGGAGCATCCCCAAATTCACGAAACAGCTCTTTCATACATTTGGGTCAAGTAGGTATTATCATTTTGTATGAAACAGCTGTTATTTTTTTCGTGAATTTGGAGTTGCTCCAATAGTGAAATTTGTTCAGTTTGATGGTATTCCAAAAATGTTTGCAGTGGCCAAAAAGTCTCTTTATTTATTTATTTACTTATCATTTCTATCTCATTTTTTGGTTACCACAAGCGACACCACCAACTGACCCATAGAGGACAATAATACTACGGATAAACTGACCCGTGTATTGGCTTGGCGTGGTGCTGTCAGAATATATTTCTCAGAACAATGATCTGAGCATATTTGAGATATATTTGCTATTGCTAATTTGTGACTGTCAGGAGTGTTTGGCGCGTTTTGTGGTGTCAGTCAGATTTATTTTCGATAATTCAAAAATTGTTAAAGAGTGGATTTTGTGCAGTGAAAGTGGTGTTATTTTGATGCACAAGCATCCGTGTTGATGTGCAATTATGCAAAATCATTAAAAATGAGTCTTGTGATGTGTTTGATGTTGTGGTAAAAACCACTGTAAAAAGTGGTTTTGTCCACCTCATCAGTCACCATCATGAACTCTGTTACCATTAAATTCGCTCCAAGCACTCCCTAGCGTTACAATGTGTGACACCCATATTTTAACGTAAAATTCATTTCATTCATATTTTTCACCCACTCATTATCTCATATGACTACTGATAAAATATACACTAAAGACATGGTTGTATGGGCTAGACCCTTTGCCTTCCCTAAAATATAGGGAGAATTAAAAAAACAACTTTGTGATTGTCAGACTGTATCATAGACTATACAGTATATTGACTGTATGTTGTTTTTGTGTTTTTTTAGTTTTACTTTATCAAAGGCAAGTTTACAATTTAATACTGGGTGGGATTGATGGAATTTTGCAAGAGTAAAGTACTATAAAAATGGGTGACGAAAAACCAACAGAAGATTTAACAATCAATACACACAATACAAAATTAGAGGGCGACTGTAAAGATATTGGTGATAGCGGAAAATCTGATAAAGTAAAAAGTATGAAAAACCTTACCTATTTAATTTGTCTCAATATTAATTAATTATTGTAGCAAGTAAATGAAATAAAATGGGAAGTCCCTATAGGAAAAACACGAATGTTACTGCCAAGTTAGAGAATTGATAACAAGTAATATTTTTCAGTTGACATTCTCCTTAAAGCAACCGGTAATGCGCCTATTATGAAAAAGAAGAAATGGGCTGTAGATGCTGAAAAACCTATTGGTTGGATAATGGAATTTGTTAAGAAATACCTTAAGCTGGAAGGTGATGAAAAATTGGTGTGTATCCATCGAAGTAAATAAGGCCAATCTAATGTTTAGATATTTAAAACTGTGTTCCATGGTTGAATTTGCCATAACTAATGCTTAGTAATGAACTATGAACTAAAACTCAAACCAATTATGTTAAATTTGTCATATCTGACTCATGACCCATGGAGTTTTGTAAAAGTTGACCAAGGGAGATTGCCTGGTGTATACTAATAAGTACTTTGGGGCATCCAAATGGTGGACCCACCAGCATGCTTAAAGAGGGTTGGTAGCTTGTAAAAGCAGCCTCTGAAATGTTACAACCAGTTAAAGGTGTTCTTTCATTCTTGGTTTACAAGGTTTGGTTTGGTTTACTAGGTTACAAGTAACCATCTTCAACTGATTGTTTGTAGTAAAAAATGTATAAAACAATTCATGTTTATTAGCAACCCTTAAAAGTGGTACTGTTGGTTATCAGTGCGGTGGTTATCAAATGATCATCTAGTTTCGTAGTTTGATTCCAATGTGGCTATAAGAGGGACAGCATTTATAGAACGCATTTTTAATACGATTTTTAAGTAAGAGGCATAATTTTTTTGTTACAGTTTTTATATGTGAACCAGACTTTTGCTCCGGCACCAGACCAAATTGTGAAAAATTTGTACGAATGTTTTGGAACAGATGGAAAGTTGGTCTTACACTACTGCAAAAGTCAAGCATGGGGATGAGGAAAAATTAGGAACCTTTTATTTATTCTTTGGTTAACAATTTTGTTTATGCCATTGTAAGGATAACTATTCAAGTGCTTATAAATTATTAAGAAGAATCTACTGTATGTACTAAATCTGAACTTAATTTCCTATTTTATATTAAGGCTTTTTAGACCTGTCACACACACACCACTACCCTAACATGTTGATGGACAGTATTGCCTCACTAGTCCATTGACACTACAAAATTTCATACATTGCCCAGATGCAAAATAGACTTCGGGCCGGTATTACAATAGCAGCTTATTTTGAATTGATCCTGGATTTATAATAAGTACGACCTATGTGTATTTCAATGTAGAATTAAAATTAAACGGCACTTAAACACCACCTTAACTAGCCTTAATCTAAGCGGAGGATTTCTGTCGCTTAAATTCCGATCCAGGATTGTTATCTGGTTACTTTGGAAAAGTTGCTTCATGATAATTTATTTTTGACCCGCAAAAAGCAATACGCTGATTAGGAAATTATGGCTAATTGAGATAATATTGTACCTATGTAGATAAGTACGCGAATTAATAAAATACCATCCTAAACAGCATTTTTAGTTTGTGTTATGTACCAATTTGTTTTTTATGTATTTTATAGTAGCATTTTAGAAAGAGGGCTAAAACCAAGGATACACACCTCTATAGTACAAGTACCCAAGGCTGAAAGCCAGAGCGCCGTTTAAAAGAACCTTTATTAAAAAAAAAGTCAATGTCAATGCTGCGAATTTGCCTTGCTGCTAGGTATTATAAATTATCTTTTGTTTAGAATCGTTTGATAAAAAACGATGCGCCAACTTCAGTGCAATAGCGATAAATAGTTTGCACATGTGTCATGTATCTCAGTCAATGTCACCAAATGACAACTAAAATCATAGACAAATGACTTATTTTGTTTGTTATGTTGCAATATTGCAATTAATCTTAGATTAGTTATGGTGAGGAGAGGAAGATCCGGATTGAAATACGGTACTGTCGTTCAAAAGTGAAACTTAGCTTATATGTAGGACTTAACTTAAGCATTAAGTTAGGGTAATATTAAAATACCGGCCCTTAGAGAAAACTTTTTTATAGTTAAATAATGATCTGTGATAACACTTTTCCCTATGTTAGTATAGAAAATGGAACGCTATGATACATACGATTGTATTCAAGTTAAAACTCAGACGTCAACTAACATGTGTACTGTATTATTGCTTTATGCAGTGACAACGTTAAGGTGCTTTCTGACCATCAACATTTTAATTATCTACAAATATAAGTTCTTTGTTCTTTAGCAGGACGGTGTATGCATGGAAAGCAATTATTGTTGGTTACAGTAATTTAGTTGTGAAACACATTCTGGGATGGTGCAACTGGGTAGTTGTCTACCCAGTTAATCTCCTTTAAATGTTTGATTGCTTCATTTCAAATTATGTGTCAAATTTACTAATTATACAAGACAAGAAAAAAAAACAGTCACATAATAAAATATGTTATTTTAATATGTACTTTGCTGCAACCTTTTCATTTTACCAATAAATCTTTTGGCAAATTTTAAATATTCTGATTATTGTTAGTTTTTTTGCTTAAGAGATGATTTATAAATTTTTTTAACATAAAAAGTAAATTTGACAAACAAGTTTCTAACATTGAGTTATAAAGTTCAATGTTTTCTAACATAGATGTTTTGATGATAGGCTTACATTACACACACTCTGAACTGTTTGATCCTTAAAGCTAATAAGCGATTTAAAAATAAAAATATATTTGTAAAAATGTGATATACATATACTTTATAAGTTATAAGACAGAATAAATATTAATTTGCAATAAAACATTTTAATGTTATTAATTTTTTACTTGGAATTTTTTTTTTTGCTGATAGATCTACTCATCAAAGTACTACTTATATTTTGAAATGAAACTGGTATCTAGTAACAGATTTAATTTGTGTACCTATACATATTTTTATATATTGGGAGATACTAAGACAGGTATTCACTCAAACCAAGCTTAGTTTACTATCGTCAAAATATCTAATTTAGCCCGATTTACCCCTGAATACAGAAACCCTACTCATTATTATATATTATACAGCCGCGTGATGACGGCAGAGTAGAATACAATTTACATTTTGTAGTATCTTGACTTTATGTTGACTGTACCATCTATAGAATTACTGGAGCCTACTGAAAGAAAATAATCTACTATAGGTTAATAAATAAAAAAGTGTAATAAATAAGTTAAGAAAATTTATTAAAAAGATTCAAAATAGATTATGTTTAAGTACAGTTACAGTGGAAATAGTGTTAACTGGTTAATGGCACTTCAGACTACCGGAAACTGTCAAACTTCACTCGATTGTCAACCTTAAGGCCCTTCGGTAAAAAATAAGGGTTATTCAAACGCATTTATCTTGTAATCTATTATAAGCAGGGGGCCTACCGCCTAACTCGATTGCCAAAGCAAAAGCTATAGTTTATGACGTCATGCTGTCATTTCGCACCAAATGTACCTAAACTATTAGCGATAGCTTTGAACGAATGATCACCGAATGATTTTGTATGAATTTGGCACTTACGCCTAAAAATTCAGGATGGCTGCTATAGCCGTAAGCAGTGCATTGCAATATAGCTATCATCGGCAATCGAGTTAGGCGGTAGGCCCCCAGGTATTTGATACTCAGAATTGTGTAAATTGGGCATACATATATGAACGGGCGTGGAACAGTCCGTTACCCGTAAACTTGTATCAATGCAAAGTGTATATAATTTCCTAGGGATTGCTCGGCGATAATTAGAATAAAAACTGTTAATATAGTCACAGTTAATTGAAGTTCGATTTGGCGCTTACGTCAATTTTATTGAGCAGGGTACGCTGCGCTCTGTCTCGCTTTCGAGGCCGCGCGGCACAATACAGTTATCTCAATCAACTTCGTGCACAAGCGCCGCTATTTCGATACAAATATTTTGTTTCGTAGGGCCTCAACTTGTTTGTAATAAAAGAACAAAGTCGATTGTCTACTGAGAAAAGTTAACATTTTGTGACGTGCTGTTGACTGTACAAAACTGCCCATTATCTATACGCATAAGAATTGAAAGCAGTCCTTACTAAAACTAATCCCCTTCGCCAAAATTCTTCAAAAGTGTCACTTGTAATAAACTGTTATTTCTTGATCCCCCCTCCGCTGGTGACAAACTCCTTGCTCGTAGTCTTTGTAGGCAAGAAATCTAAAGACAAGAGAATGATGTCGTTACATGTTCTATGAGATAGCAGGGCAGCAAATATTTAAATAAATGGAACTATAGTTGTTTAAATAAAGGACGATTACTATGACAGCAAGCAACATAATATACAAAAATTGCTTTATGTGCTCAAAGGATAGCCAAAAAAAAGAGTATGAGTATGACAGGTGACAATGGCACATTATATATAATTTTTAATACAATGTGCCATTGTCACCTGTCAAAATTTTTCGAAATTCTTTTTCTAACCACCAAAATGTTTGTAAGTTGCTTGCTGTCACGCGTGTGTCGAGCGAGAAATGACAAGGGCGACTGACCTCCGGCGGGCAGCGCCCTCCCCTTAGGGGAGCGCGCGGTCTTGTCGCACTCGCAGCACGAATGCACGCTGCTGCGGGCGGTGTCGATGGCTTCTATCTTCTCCACCTGCAACCGGATTCAATGTTATTATAATTATAGATTACACAGTATGGTGACGGCAGAGTAGAATACAATTGTCACCACCCCAAATCTCTCCCGTGGGTGTCGTACAAGGCGACTAAGGATAAATCAGTCATGAGGTATGGGACAGCAGCGTTCGTCTTATACCATCTAGCAATAGTACTGGGACTTTTGTGCCCGATAAATGGCAATAGGCTCGCCACCTATTACATGGGACCTGACATTATTGGCGAAACGTGGGTGCTAGTTCACCTCTGCCTACGCCCTATATGGGCGTGATTTATGTACCTATGTATGAATACATTACATTTTTTGGGTTCCGCTACCAAAAAGGTAAAACGGTACCCTTTTTGATTCATATCATCCATCGCACCGGAAAGGTGCTCGTGACGAATAAATATATAGGAAAGAGACGGAACGAACCATGTCGAGCGACCAATAAACGGAGAGAGTGATTGGAATGACAACATTCCAATCCATACTGCTCTAAGTTTTGGCTTAGGTTTTACAGCCAGCCTGACACCAACCCTCTTTCGGTATGCTGTTGTTGGTACCACCAATTCGGGTACCCCAAGGTGCTTATTGGTCTACACCGGGCAATCTCTGTCTCTAGTCTACTTTTACGACACCCAATGCAATTCTACGTTATTTTTTCGCTCCCAGGCCAACAGGGAAGACAGCCGTCAGGCGTGATTGTGGTCGAACGCTCTGCCTTCATCTTCGTCTTAGCGCTTTCTCGGCGTAGCTTCAGGGTCTGCTTTCCGTCTAAGCCTACACCACTTTACCCGGTCTTCTGAATCCCCTATTAAACTTAAAAATACAGTAGGTACCTTGACAGGAGGGCCCGGTAGCTTTAGCGGCCTGTCTCCCCCGGCCCTCTGCGTCTTCTCCACCCTCTTCTCCTCTCTCTTCTCTTTGTCCCCGAGAGGAAGCCGAAGCTCCTCTTGCAGCGACTTCGGTGACTCCGCTACGGACTTGCGAACGGACGACGGCGGCTTCTTTGTTATGTATTGCTGGAATCAAACGTGAAATTGAAACAAAAATACATAGTTCTAAATAGGCACTCTATTCTATACTTCATCTATTAGGTATATCACAAGGCAAATCTATCATTACAGACTGAAGCATGCTGCACAATCCCCTATATTTCCTTAGAATAGGAGGCCTAAAGAATAAAATACCTACATTGGTAAATGTTTGAAATTAACAGAGGTAAATTAACACCCACGTTTCGCCAATTAGGTTAAATCGCATGTGGTATAGGTGGTGAGCCTATTGCTATCTGTCGGGTACGGAAATCGCAGTACATGCTATCAGTAGGTGGCATAAGAGGAACGCTGCTGCCCATTACTCATCGCTGTCATAATCCTTAGTCGCCTTGTACGACTCCCATGGGATAGAAGGGGGAAGTGGTTGTATTCTGCTCTGCCGTCACCACCACACGGCTATTCTGAAAATGTTAATGTTATTCCTCGTCCCCGACTGTCTGTCATCTAAAGGCTTTCCTTCATAGAACTTGCACACACTTGTGGATACTGCACACACCCACCTCTGGCACCCGCCACACCACCACTGGTGACACCTCACTCGCACACACCCACCTCTGGCACCCGCCACACCACCACGCCCCCCGCCGCACAGCAGCTGACCACGTGCCTGGCGTCGGGGCTGAACCTGGCGCACGTGACTGCGCCCGCATGCCCCAGCCCCGTGTGCGTGTACACGCCCTCCTGGTACTTCCACAGCTGCAACCAACCACAATCGAATATTCATTCAATAGAATATAATCATACGTGAAGCAGTTAGTCTAGCGGTTGCGAGAGCGCAAAGCAAACTCACATAAGCCTCGTTAATTTCACCAAACAAGGCTCGACGTCGAAATCGAATCACAAACCGTACTCGATTCTAGGTTCGGCTCCGGATGGGACTCTTCTGATGGACTCGTATAATAATATGACAAGCACTACAAAATACCAAATGACGTAGCGGTTTCTCCATCTAGGCCGGATTTATTTGCTCTAGGATAGGATGCTGCTTATAATAATAATAAATCTTTATTTGAATTATCTCACTAACTGTACCATAGGAAACGAACATCCTCAAAGACCACGTTACAAAAACGAATAAGCACTTTGATTTAATAAACCAAATAACAAAAAATGGCTACATCGTTGCTGTTGAGGTGGGAGGAAGAGGTATACATCAGCTAAACACCTATATTCGTTACTAAAAGATCTTGGCTTGTCTAGAGCTTTCGTAAGTTCTACACTGGAACGTGTGTCTAAGACGGCTCTCACGGAATCTTATCAAATATGGCAGTGAGAGAAATCGTGGTGGTGAATGTGAGTGTTAACTAATTATAAAGGGGCCCCGTAAACCTACACTTGGGTCACACACAATCACAAGTCCCAGGCGCTGCCACTGACTCCCCCCTCTGCCACATTATGGACCCGGAACCCGCATGGTGAATTCATGGAATGCTAAGAGTTTTTGTCTCATGTTAACAAGAAGAATATAGGGAGAATGGACCATAAACCCACCACACTGGCTCAGTGCATTAACGACTGCAGATGTAGCCGGAACCAACAGTCTAAGTACTTGTTCACGTTGACTCGCGGGCGCGGGCGAGAACTATCAAACATATGACGAGCTATACAAGTGTTCACGTACAAATCACACGTGCGTTGTCAGTAGCGGGCTAACTAGCGACGAACGCGCGCGGCCCAGCTCGCTGCAGTATCAAACGCGTGAGACATTCACCCCCGAATACAGAAACGCTACTCAAATTTAGGGGACTGCTTAAAAAGTTAAGTGGACATTACCTGTCAGAATTTGTATGGAAAAACGTCAATTTTGACAATACTTAAATGTTAAGCGGGACTCAAACTTTGAATAGCGTTTCTGTATTCGGGGGTTACTGTGTGTTCACGTAGAAGTAGTGGCGGAGCGCGCGATTTTCTCGCGACCGCAGGTAAGTTCAACCCGTTTGAACTTAACGCTAGAAAATATAGCACGTTTTTATCATGTCGTTCATTAATGAAGAGTTTATTAGTGCTGTTAAGGCTTGTGGCTTCTTTTGAAATCTCACTCTTTATTGAATCCAGTAGGTATGTAATATGAAATTTACCATACCGTTTTCTTTCTTTATTAATTTCGTGCGCACCAATTCTAACTTTTAGCATCTCCCACTTTAGATATGAATTTTCGTATTCGATTTTAATCAACATTATTTAAATGTTAGAAAAATTAGAATGAGAATAAAGTAAAGACCATAATTTTTCTTACTTTTTCCACCAAAATCTTTATGAATTTTCGCTAAAAATTTCGCATTCATGTTTTCAACCTCTGACAACCGACAATGTGACGTCACAATCGCGCGAACGCCCAGCGGCCTATGTGAACACGAAATCGCGAGGTCCACCGCGCCCGCGCCTTCAACGTGAACAAGCACTAACGTGCGTTCCAAAGCACGGAGGAACTCGAGGTAATAAATTTGTTTGGTCTCCCATCCAATTACATACAGGCCTAGGCGAACAATGCTTCGTTTACGCAATCGCAGGCCGAGCGCGTCATGTCACTGCGCTAGCGAGGTGGAAGTCGAGGAGCTCAAACGAGGAATAATTTTGAAAAGAATAATAAAACTTAAAAGTTAGATCCAACGAAAATAAATCTATATTTTACCTTGACCATCTGATCATTGCCTCCTGTCACAAACAGCTCTCCATTATGCGTGATGTCCAAAGCGTTGATGGCACCAACTTTGCTGGCTTCTAACTGAACATAGGTAATTGATTATTTCAATTCAATAAATCCAAAGATTGGGACCCATCACTATAAGGATTAGCCAGCGCCATTTTTAAGAGCGATTTAATAACAACCTTCGAAGTCTATCACGTAGATGCGAATTTCCCAATCCCGTGCTTAATTTTAATAAACCGTTTTAGGTATGTACCAGATAATAATATAATAGTCTACGTTTCATGTGGTTTGGTTCTACGCACAAGCGACGAGGGGGACCAAAATAAGTTTTAAAAAAATATATTTTATATAAATCGTAGTATATTGCTTGGTGGTATAAGAGGAATCGCTGTCTTTACCCTTTGTCTTCTTGTACGAAACCCACGGGACAGATGGGGGGTGGTGACAATTGTATTCTGCTCGGCCGTCACCAAAACGTGTCAGATAATGAAAATACCTATTGTAAATCTTTCCAAGTGTTAATTTTAATCAAGTGACACCTGGATTTTGATATTGGCGCCGGTATCAAAGAAGCTTACTGAGTAATATCCGGCTTGATCACAGATTTAAGGCTTAATATTAGGTTGGGGAAAAAGTCTTTTCGCATTATAGTATGTATAAAGTTGTAATAAAATCTCTTTGGCTATACTATTTGTATCTGGCTGGTTTTGGTATCATTGAAAGTTTAAATTTTAAAGAACATAATTCCAAATTCAAATTAGGAAAATGTGTGATTTTCATTTGTTTTTCGTACCGCCAAGATGAGTGAATCTAATGAAGAACTTCGATACATTTTAAAATTTTACTACAAAAAAGGTAAAAATGCAACGCAAGCCGCGAAAAAAATTTGCGATGTTTATGGACCTAGTACAGTGTCTGTGAGAGTAGCACAAATTTGGTTTAAGCGTTTTCAATCCGGAAATTTTGATGTCAAAGATGCACGTCGCTCTGGTCGCCCTATTACAGATAAAATGGATGCCATTTTTGAAAAAGTGGAGCAAGATCGGCATGTCAGTAGTAACGACGTAGCTGAAGAACTGGGAATTGACCACAAAACAGTTTTGGCGCATTTGAAAAAAACTGGGTACACAAAAAAGCTCGACATTTGGGTACCTCACGAGCTCACTGAAAGAAACCTAATGAACCGTGTACTCATTTGTGATTCTTTATTACGACGTAATGAAACCGAACCATTTTTGAAGAAGCTGATAACTGGTGATGAAAAGTGGATCACGTACGACAAGAACGTGCGAAAAAGGTCGTGGTCAAAGGCCGGTCAGGCTTCAGCTTCACAGACTGGCGAAACCCGGGTTAACTCGCAACAAGGTGATGCTGTGTGTGTGGTGGGATTGGAAGGGCATTATTCATTATGAGCTGTTACCACCAGGCAGGACCATCGATTCTGAACTCTACTGCGAACAACTGATGAGATTAAAGCAAGAAGTTGACAGAAAGCGGCCGGAATTAATCAACAGAAGGGGTGTGGTTTTTCATCATGATAACGCTAGACCTCACACAACTTTAGCCACTCAGCAAAAATTAAGAGAGATTGGCTGGGAGGTGTTAATGCATCCGCCGTATAGTCCTGACCTTGCACCATCAGATTTCCACCTGTTTCGGTCTCTTCAAAATTCTTTAGGCAGTGTCAGGTTAACATCACGAGAGGACTGCCAAAACCACTTGTCGCGGTATTTTGACCAGAAGTCCCAAAATTTCTATAGCAATGAGATCATGTCCCTACCTACAAGATGGCAAAAAGTTATCGAACAAAATGGTACCTACATACTTTAGTTAAATGTAAATAAACTATATTAAAAAATATTTTGAATTTTCTTAAAAAATGCGAAGAAACTTTTTCCCCAACCTATTATTTCATTACTATCTCGGAAATAATATACAACGTCTGGTCTATAGAACGTATATTTTTAGACTGACAGACCCCGCAGCTCTAACATCGCTCTAACTCCCACTAAATCCTGAGACAAAACACTGTCAAGTAGTGGAGAGGGACTTGTCTACGTCCCCGTGCCAGGCCCGCAGAAGTAGACATACATATTAGGGGTTTAAGTTTCAATTTGCTGTTTTGTATGGAGAATTTAGCGAAAATTCATTTTTCCATACAAACATATTTGCGATTTTTTAAGGCACCACAAATCTAAATTTTATATAATTTTGTGGGTATATTTAGACAACATTAAGCTATAGGATACCTAGAGATTTTTTTTTATAACGGAGACGAACTGGTGTCCGTGTCCATGCATCTAAGTAGTACTTAGGACGAGCTGTTTTTGAAGATTTATTGGTAGTGCAAGAAATAAAAATAAGATTAAATGTTATACATAAATATAAGTCCTTGAAATGAAGTTTAAAATATAAAAAAAAAATATGGACATATCTATTGTATTAAAGGAATTATACACTACTACTAGATAATGACCCCCATTATTTCGTAATCAGAATGATATCACAAAAGAGTTGAAATGATTCCAGACGGCCATTCGCACATAAAGTTACCTCCCTGGCGAGGTTGCCGCTGCCCGTCTCCCAGTAGGCGACCCTCCTGTCCGTGCCGCCCGTCAGCAGCTGGCAGCCCTGCGGCTCGAAGCGCACGCACATGAACAGCGTGTTCGCGTACATCACTTGGCGGCGAGAGAGCGACCTGGCAAACGATAACAAACAATATTATTGACGCCTCTTTCATGCCTCCTGCCCGGCTAGCATGACCACCCAAACACGAGATGATATAGACATTTATCGCTTTGAATTAACAAAAAATCAGTACAAAGATTTTTATTCCCGGATAGCAGCGGACGCGGGTTCGATTCCCGCCTCAAGATCATAATTTTTCGAAATTCTTTTTCTAACCATTAAAATCTTTGTACTAATTTTTCTAACATTTATATAATGTTAAAATTAAAATCGAACAGTTTATAAAGCAAACCCAAGCTTAACCGAACGCACGATATTTGTAAAAATATCTGCTTTGGAATGTTTGAAATTTATTTCTACATTGCGAGGGTACCCGTTGGCTTACAACGTGAAGTGTAAAGGTTAGAAGAATTTCGGCAAGTTAATTAGTGTCTTGGGTGGCCGAGCGGTCAGGCACCTGCCCGGATAGCAGCGGACGCGGGTTCGATTCCCGCCTCAAGATCATAAATTTTTCGAAATTCTTTTTCTAACCCCAAAATCTTTGTAGTTATAATAATTTTATAATAAATATATAATGCATTGAAATTGGGTGCGTAGGCCCTAAATCTTTGTCTCCTCTGCGATGCATAATCTATAAGGATATTTTTGTTAGACTGCGTTGAAAGAAACGCGTAAGCGCCAAGAAATCGGCGGCGCTTGCGATGTTTTGGTCGCGAGAAAACTGTATTCTATCAGCGATCAGCGCTGCATGTTTTAATACTTTGGTTAGACGATAATCGACTGCTAATTGACTGTTCGATTTTAATTTTGACATTATATAAATGTTAGAAAAATTAGTACAAAGATTTTGGGGTTAGAAAAAGAATTTCGAAAAATTATGATCTTGAGGCGGGAATCGAACCCGCGTCCGCTGCTATCCGGGCAGGTGCCTGACCGCTCGGCCACCCAAGACACTGACTGACTGACTGTTAGCGCTTATGTTATTTGTTTAGCGCTGCAGCGTATAACTGATTCTACGCCACGCTCGCCCGCTCGCCCCGCACACCCCGCCACCGTAGGTAGATTCGAGTTGGGAGAATATTTTTGTTTGGCATAGCGTCTCTAGGAAACAGCTGATATTTTTTCGTGAATTTTGAGTTGCTCCCATAGTGAAATTTGTTCAGATTGATGGTCAGAACGAATTCCAAAAATTTTTGCAGTGACCAAAAAGTCGCCTGGTATAACGCCATGGGTACCTGGGAAAAGCGACGTCGTTGATGGCGCACCGGTGGCAGGTGACCACCAGCAGCGGCTGGAAGGCGGCCACGCCGATGGCGAAGATCTCCGAGGAGCGGGTGCCGGCCAGGAGCAGGCGCTGGTCGCCATGTCGGGACGGCGCCTCCATCAGCTCCAGGGATGTTATGCTGCCGTCCAGCTTAGTAGACTTCAACTGGACCGAGGAAGAAGTATGTGTGGTAATTGTCATCATCATCATAACCAGCCCTTTAATGTCCCCACCGCTGGGGCCCGGGCCTTCCCTATGGATGGAAGAATATAGGAAACAAAGAAAGAAAGAAAGTGTGGCAATTGAAGGCAATCTTGAAATTTCCTATCTGTTCTTATCCCATACTCCACGCGAGGTGGTGCTGCCGTCCAGCTCAGTAGACTTCAACTGGCGAGGAAAGAGTAAAATGGCTCGCCCCCTATTACATGGGACCTGAAATAAGCTGGCGAAATGCGGGTCACAAGATCACCTCTGCCAAAAAGGCGTGATTTATGTATGTATGAAATTAACTCACAGCTTTGAAGAAAGGCTTGCTAGGGTTGACCACTTTGCTCTTGGGGAATTCCCCTTTCCAATTGATCTGATCTAATAGATCGACGGTGCCGTCGCCAGCGCCCACAATCACGCAGCCGTCGTCCATTATCAGGATCGATTCGATTCCTGCAAGAAATTGAAAAGGTTCAATAAAAATCTATAAAGAATATATCATATTTATTTCAAGTTTGTTCAGCTACGTGTGGACATGTTATGAGAAGAAACGAAATGTATGCGACTCAAAGGGTGATAAACGTTAATGTTAAAGGTCTTCCATGCTGGCCTGGGAGCGAAAAAATAATAAAATTGGCCATTCCCGACTCATTCCATTGGTGTCGTAAAAGACGACTAAGGGAGATTGCCCGGTGTAGACCAATAAGCACCTTGGGGCACCCGAATGGTGGAAGGCAAACCACCAACAACAGCATACCCAAAGAGGGTTGGTGTCAGGCAGGCGGCCGGCTGTAAAACCTAAGCCAAAACCAAGAGCAGTATGGATTGGAATTTTGTCATTCCAACCAATCTCTCCGTTCATCGATCTCTCGACATGGTCCATTCCGTCTCTTTTCTATACATTCATTCATCACTAGCACCTTTACGGTGTGATGGATGATATGAATCAAAAGGGAGTGGATGGCTTGATGACGTCTGACCGATATGAATGAAAGAGGAAACATACCGCGCCGACCCCAGATAGACTGGGAACAGGGCAGGGAGAAGAAGAAGCGTTCGATATATACTTGGCTGGGGGGGGGCTGGTGAGATAAAGGCCAAAAGCATAAAAATAACCCTTTGGGGAAAAAGCCGTGATTTATGTATTATTTGTATAGCTCACCTTGGCTATAGCAGACGGGTTCCGGAGCCCGGCCCTTCTTCCACGGGCCACACTTGGCGAGGCAGCCCAGCAGAGACGGCTTGCAGTGCGCGACCGACTCCATCGGATCCGCGGGGTAGTTCAGGGAGAACTTTATCATGTCCCCAGTGCTGGAAATGTGACAGAAAGGTGGTGAACTCATCACTCTTTCTAGTGGATGATGGTTGAAGACATGATCCAGAGTGTACCTACATACGTAGCCCCCGAATACAGAAACGCTACTCAAAGTTTGAGTCCTGTTTAACATTTGTGTTGTCAAAATTGTCGATTTTGCCATACAAATTCTGGCAGGTATCGTCGACTTAACTTTATAAGTTTTTGTATTCGGGGTAGGTAAGTGTATTTTATCACTCATCAAACCCACTAGTTACAATACATACAAACATAAATCACGCCTTTATCACCGAAGGGGTAGGTAGAGGTGAACACCACCCTCGTTTCGCCCATGTAATAGGTGGCGAGTGGCGAGGCTATTGCCATTTACTTTCTTAATCCTTAGTCGTCTTGACCGACACCCACGGGAGAGATGGGGGTAGGGCGGATAATGGTATTCTGCTCTGCCGTCACAACACGACACACAATAATTAAGGGGGCTCTCATACAACAAACGTGATTTGTCGTTTTTTTATAGATCTATAATGGCACGGACCTTTCGTGCCATTATGTGCCTGTGTAAATATAAGCTATAGTTGTCGTTTCTTTATTCATGTGGCATAGGTCAACATATGTGCCGGGTATTGTACCTACTGCTTACGTAGTAGTCCAGATTGCAGTGGACTCGGGTTTGATTCCCGCATCAAGACCATTATTTTTCGAACTCTTTCTAACCACCAAAATCTTTGTACTGATGTTTCTAACATTTATATAACGTTGAAATTAAAATCTAAAATAGATAATAAAGGTATCTTGAAAAAATTGTCTGTTTTCTTTGTACTTTGTGTAAACATAAGGTACGCTTACGTAGTGCCAGCGTAGCCGTACGCGTCGTCGCTGCTTACCGCGATGCAGCGCACGCTCCTGCGCAGCTTGCCCAACGTCACGTCCACCACGTCTAGGTTCTTGGACTCGGCGCGGATGTTCCACACGCGGAGGTTGGCTGGTGACATATCCAGGGGCTCAATAGCAGTCATCAAGTACAGTAAAATACCGTACGTAACACAAAAGTAAGTAAGTTGCTTAATTTTGACTGTTGTTTTTAAAACATTTAGGGTGACCACAGACATGCGATTTCAACTTGGCCGACTAAATTGCAAATACCAATAGCCATAAAAACTTATGATAGCCCGCACATCTTTCCCACTAATGCGTACAACTAAAAAGTTGTCCAACTATCGGCAGATACCTTATTAGAACGGGCTTTTATGTCAAAAATGACAATTCCAAACCATTTCGCTATTCTTGGCGGGTTACATTAAGTAGCTACTCACTAAAGTTACCTGACGTCTCTGAGTGCGTCAGTTAACTATTTAAGCAGTGTTCAAATTTCGAGTAGCGTTTCTGTATTCGAGGAGGAGCGACGGAGCTCGAATTGAGTTGCGCTCACTATCTCCCCCGGTGACAAAGCTATTCGCCCTCAGGTTGAAGGCGGCGAGGGTCATCGCGTCGCCGGTGGTCAGCTAAGAGGCTGCCTTCTCCTGCCTTCGTGTGAGCGTGAGTATTTGAGAGAGAGACGGAGCTCGAATTGAGTTGCGCTTACAATCTCCACCAGTCACAAAGCTGTTTGGGATTCAGGTTGAAGGCGGCGAGGGTCATCGCGCCACCGGTGGCGGTGAGAGAGAATTTGTGTGCGTAGGTACATTGGTACATACATACATAAATCACGCCTATATACCCGAAGGGGTAGGCAGAGGTGAACTAGCACCCACGTTTCGCCGAATATGTTAGATCCCATGTAATAGGTGGCGATCCTATTGCCATTTATCGGGCACAAAAGTCGCAGTACTATTGCTAGGTGGTATAAGAGGAACGCTGCTGCCCATTCCTCATCACTGATTTATCCTTAGTCGCCTTGTACAACACCCACGGGAGAGATTTGGGGTGGTGACAATTGTATTCTACTCTGCCGTCACCAGTACTCGGCGTAGGTACCTATGTGTGAATCTGCGCATGCGTTGGTGTAAATGCGAGTATTTGAGAGAGATACGGTTCTTTAATTTAGTTCTCTTACAATCTCCCCCAGTGACAAAGCTATTCGCCCTCAGGTTGAAGGCGGCGAGGGTCATCGCGTCGCCGGTGGTCAGCTTGGCGGCGGGCGCGGTGCCGGTGGCCGCGCCCGCCGCGCAGTCCCAGAGCACCACGCAGCCGTCGTCGCGGCCCCCCAGCGACACCATGTAGCGCTCGTCCGAGGAGAAGGCCAACGCCTCTACTCGCACCTAGGAGATCGTTTTTATGTCACACCAGTGGCCAATGATATGATATGAATCATAAGGGAGTGGATGGCTTGATGACATCGATATGAATGGAAGAGAAAACATACTGCGCCGACCCCAGATAGCCTGGGAACAGGGCAGGGAGAAGAAGAAGAGGTTCGTTGACATGGCAAAACGCTTTAAATAAACGTTTGTCAACTCACCTTATGCAGCTCGTGGCTCCCAAGCAACGCCTTCGTTTTGAAGTCCCACAACTTGGCGGCCGCCTTGAAGCCGATGTGGTTGATTTGTCCGGAGCCCACGAAGGTGCCCTTAGGGGACACGGCGACGGTGGAAACGCTGTTCGAGTGGCCGCTCAGAAAGTACATCTTCTTCGTCTTCCACTCCTGGATGCAGACTTTGTTGCCCATCGGGTACACAATGTGTTCGCCATTGGGGTGGACTTTTAATCCGCGCACTGCCGATCCTGTTTGATGATACAGTAAAAGAAACACCATAAGGAGTTGAATGAAACTATACTCCACCCATTATAAAGAAGACAATAACATGATAGTGTGGTGACGGCAGAGCCGAATACAATTGTCTTCTTCTTCATCCTGTCTTTCTGGGGTCGGCGCAGTATGTTTCCTTCTTCATTTACATCGACGTCATCAAGCCATCCACTCCTTTTTGATTCATATCATCCATCACACCGGAAAGGTGCTGGGATGAATAGAAAAGAGACGGAATAGACCATGTCGAGATATCGATAAAGGAGAGAGTGATTGGCATGACAATATTCCAATCCATAGGTACCGCTCAAGGTTTTGGCTTAGGTTTAAACCGGCCGCCTGCCTGACACCAACCCTCTTAGTATGCTCTAGTTCGTGGTTTTCCCTCTACCATTCGGTTGCCCCAAGGTGTTTATTGATCTACACCGTGCAATCTCTTTTACTGCCGCACTCAGAGACGTCAAATAACGTTCATGAGTATTTAACGTCAAAAAATTACAATTCAAAACTAGTCTCTATTCTTGCTGGGTCTTTGGTCTAGATTTGAATGAAAAATTTTGACATTAAACACTCATTAAAATTAATTGCCGTCTCTGAGTGCGGCAGTAAGAGAGATTGCACGGTGTAGAAAAATAAACACCTTGGGGCACCCGAATGGTAGAGGGAAAACCACGAACTAGAGCATACTAAGAGGGTTGGTGTCAGGCAGGCGGCCGGTTTAAACCTAAGCCAAAACCTTGAGCAGTACCTATGGATTGGAATATTGTCAGGCCAATCACTCTCTCCCTTTATTTATATCTCGACATGGTCTATTCCATCTCTTTTCTATTCATCCCAGCACCTTTCCGGTGTGATGGATGATATGAATCAAAAGTCGACTTTTACGACACCCATGGGATGAGTCCAGGCTGGTCAATTCTATGTAATTTTTTCGTTCCCAGGCCAGCATGGAAGAGTTGAAAGAAACTATACTCCAGCTATTATAAAGAGAGATAACATGATGCCGTGTGGCGACGGCAGAGCAGAGTACATATAATCACCACTCACTTCTCTCCCGTGGGTGTCGTACCAGGCGACTAAGGGTTAAAACAGTGACGAGGAATGGGCAGCAGAGTTCTTATTATATATATCATGTATACCTAGCAATATTATTTTGACAATATTGGCAATGAATAGGAGAATAGGTCACTGTTAACTTCAGTGACAGTTCCATTTACAGTTTCTTTCCTCGAACTGCTGGGTGTAAATTATTTGGAAAAAAATAATTTAAGGATCTAGGTAATTTAGAAGAGGAAATGGCACAAACATAAAGTCTTAGAAGTAAAGTATTTCTCTCAAACAATGAAGTTCAATAGAAAAATGATGGTAAGGTACTTTTGGAATGCATCTCAAAATACTGTGATTATAAACAAAATTAAACTTACCATCAAAACCAATAATGGCATAAGTTTCTAAATTTTTCACATCCATATTGTTTTAGTTCAGAGTAATAGTAAAAAGTAAATATTGACAAAAATGAAATGCTGTTGTCCGACTTGTCAATTATAACAAACTATGTTACATGGTTGCATAGCAACCACCTAGCCACTGAATGCATTGTTTCTGGTATCCATGGAAATATCATGTCTCTGTAGTTCTGTGTACCTACCTGTATATTTCTGGGATAATAACTTTATTTGACCTATGGACAGTCAATTAATTAAATACATTTTACTTATTTCTGCTGTACTGATACATAACAATTTTTAATGTCCAAAGTTGAAATGATTTGAAAACAAAGTCTTATCTTGTATTAAAATTAAATTATAATTTTCCTGCCCAGTTTCTTTCCTCTTACATTCATATCAGTTGGATGTCTACCACTCCCTTCAGATTAATTTCTTGAATCACGCCAGAGAGGTGCTAAGCAAGACTACATCCCAATCGCTACTGTTGAAGCCGTTTTACTGCATGATAAAAACCCTCCCATTCATTATCTTATAAAGAATATTATAAATTATAGCAGCATGTTTTATTTTAGACCTTCCTGCCCTTATCCAGCTCTAGGCAGGGTCAGCACAACATGTCTTGTTCTTCACTCCTTTATATCCTTCCCCAAATTCTCATCCCCTTCTCGCTATCCTCCTTTACAATCTTTATTTTATTAGTAAAAGAATTTAAAAGAAACATATGTAATTGTAATTCATAATATATTTCAGTAATCCAAGCTCAGTCAATCTTTAATTCTAAAAATATTTTTTTGTTGATATAAGTCACAATTATATATATACTTATCATAGATACTTTATTTTCTGCTTAAGCATTTTCTTCTCACTGTCTTTGCCTTCTCGTCTATTTTTTCTTTTGCAACTTCTCCTAAATGTTTTATTTCATTTATCATATATTGTTTTACAATTGATAGGAATTCTGATAGCTGAAAATGAAGGATTCATTAGTTGTACTCCGTTAATACTTCAGCAAAATAAAGATCATTTAGCTTAGATCTCTACAGTCCTTACCAGTAAATCGTCCTCTTTCTTCCCTATTTGCACAAATGCACATTTTGCTGCATGACTTCTATGTTCCGCCCACGGGTCATCACTGGCTTCCCAACCATCTAGTTCTTTACCACAAAGAAAACATTTTGCGGCATCTGCGTCTTCATCACCTGTCGCAACTGAATAAAATCCGGCTTCAGCCATATTACGTACGTTACATTTGTTTTTATCATTAAAGGGCCAGTTCTTGAACGTTTTTATTCTTTCTTGAATTAAATACAGAGGTTCACTTTCCATGATTTTATTAAACATAAATAGAAGACAGCTGCCGTGCGCAAATACAACAGCAAACAATACAACAACAAATTGAATTGAAATTAAATTATACCGAACCGAAGATTATTTTGAAACGGAACGGAATGAAAGAAATGACAGTTGATAAATAATTTTAAATTTTTGCGTTTTGTGGCAGATACGAAAAAAGGATACAAAATAAACTCAAAATTATTATCATCAATGACATAAAAATTAGAAACAATTTTGTTTCAAATATTTCTTATCAAATTTTATATTTTAAGATATAGTTAGTTAAATCTATTTAAATAAAACATAATTTGCTGCTAAGTACAATTCGAAAATCTAAACGTAAAGAATGCCCACAGACCAAATATGAGTATAGTAAAATTATTCACAAGTGATAGCTCAAAGACCTAGGTGCCAAGACAAAAATATTGGGGAAAAAACTAAGAGCAAATATTATATTAAGTTTAAGCTTAGACCTTCGCCTGTCCTATACAAACTATACAAAGGATGAATAAAAACTAATACTTAAGTTTATGCACGTAGGAAATTAAATAATGAATTTTGGAATGGTCATGTATCAGCAATCCATAATAATAAATTGTTACATAATTTCAAACAAAGATACACCAAATTGCAAATACACCACACACTAAACAGTGTAAAGCGCCTTCGAGACGGTCAAGCGGTTTCGCGTCAAGCTCGTTCATTTTCATTCTGTTGCTAGCGAGCATAAAATAAGATCTTTTTTTAAGTCTGTTTGATTTGTTTAAGATAAAAAAGTTTTGTTTTAGAATTCTACTTCTTCTTCTTCTACTTTTAAAATGTCTACCTAGCAATACACAGAAAATGAACGAGTTTGACGCGAAGCCACTTGACCGTTTACGAGGCCCATTAGCTAGCCATAAACATTGCGTTGCTTTAATGCTAACGTCAACAATAGAGTTGTATAAAAATGCATAATATTGTTCAAATATTCAATTCAAATTCAGTTCAAAGTGTTGCCTAGTATAGTAGGCATACTAAAATGCGTGATACGAGTGTTTTAAAGTAAAATTTAAAGCTGTTATTTATATTTTTTTTGTAGGTATGTACGGTTTCCCTTTGCCTTAGGAATACCGATGAATTCACTATTTACCATTCATTCTTTTCATTTCTCCGCTCACTCACAGCAGCCCACAGGCCATAGACTATACACAAAATTAATTTCAGCCAATCAAATAGCAGTGTCGGACGGACGAGGTATATTTTCGATTAGGTACTTTTACTCCTTGTCTTGCTCTCTTGAGTTTGTACCGCAGGTTTTTTAATTCTGATTCAATAGACTGAAGTAGATTTTTAGTTTAATCTCTTTGGATTTATCGATTACCAAAACTAAATTACATGCATTGTAGAATAGAATTGATGTAACATAACAGAGTTCTTCCAGTATACTAAGTAATCGAACTAAGTGCCTGAATTAGCGATAGTTTTGTTAGTTCTACTTCTGTTTAACTATCATACTTCGATTGTTTTTGTTTAGTGTTTCTGTTTTGTGACATCACGCAAGTTTTGCAATGGTCCAAGTGGTTTTCTAGCATTGTCCAGTCGAAGATAACATTTTGGTGAGTATTACATTCTTCTAAATATTTTTATAAAATATAATTTCCTTTATTTTGAATGGAGAACTGTCTGAATTTGCCCTTATTTTATCATGTAATTTAACTAACACTTCATGTGGATTGTAATGCAGCAAATAGAATCAAAATTAACTTTTGAACCAATATTAAGTATGTCACAAAATAACATGGAACATTATTCAGCTAAAAGGTTTATACTTGTGAAACATCAATTCATAAAAAAAATCCTTAGCAGTCACAGAATAAAGTGTAAACTAAAAAGTGAAAGGAAGAATCGGACCTTGAAATCACCAGCCAATACAAGCTTTTTATATAAAAATGAACCCTCATTGTATCACACATCACCAAAGAAAGGTATGTGTACAAATTGTTTGCAGGGTTATACGGTCCAGGAAGTCCGTGCTTATGAGGTCCTTAAAAACCCCTAAATGTAAGAAGAATACAACAGTCATAAATAAAATTATAACCATTATAGGGTTTTTCATAGTAATAAATACCAGGAATTAATTGTAATATACATTTTATTAGTTACTCTTCTCATAACAAAATCAAATATGTCATGCTGATATCACATGGATTGCCCGAAAACATGAAAATCAGCAGAAATATTTCTGTGCATTAATCAATTAATCTATTAAGTAAAAAAAATTTGAAGATGCACGCAGATAAACATCATGTTGTTACATTAGTAGATTGTTCAGTTGGAGTGAACTCTTTTCCAAATTAGATAATTTGGATATATTAATGCAATTTTTCTAATAACGGTTTGTATATCAATAGTAAAATAATCTGGTGTCATTAGGAACAAGTGAGACCCATAATCCGTCAAGTAATAAATAAAAGCAGCATAGGTACTTGTAATAGATGATGGACATACATAAGTAATTATATTAAATACTAGCTGTTTCTGCAAATGTTGCTTTGCCCTTATCACCTAGGGACCTAGGGTAGAAAAAATTGCCACGACCTACTCACATATACACAAAAAGTTATAAAAAATGTTTAGTGCATATTTGCCTGCCAGTTTGATCACTGTGACACAAGATTTTTATATAACAGAAGATTGAAAATATGCATAATATAGCATATTACTGTGTACTGTGTAAAGGAGTATGCCCATTTTTAGGCCCATTTTGTACCCGAACCAAAATTGTCTCAAGCTTTTTTGAGGTAAACTCTCAAAATTCTAAGCTAAGTAATTATTAGTTTTACTATTATGTATTATGAACTTCTATTATGATATATTATATTATATTATAGGGATATAGTAAAATAATAAAGAAAAGAACGTTTTTTTATGTCAGATTATAGCCTAAAATTAGGTGCTTTCTATGTTCATTTATCTTAAACCTGTACAAAAAAACGGTTTATATAAATAGATTGTTCATTTCAAACTCTACAAATCGAGGTATGGTTTTATTGAGGTACAAAATTGTTAAAATGTGAAACCAACGTCCATACAAGATTAGGCATACCCCTTTACGATATGATAGCCAGGCCCTCTGTGAGTGTTCCAGGTGAAGCTCAATTCCATATTCGGCCCTTATCTTCACTTAGCATCAGGTGAGATGAAGGTCAAGAGCTTCCCTGTCTAACATAAAAAACAATATGGTCCTAATAAATATCCATCACATTACCCCAATATGACACCGATGGATTTTTTCATGCGGTTAGTTACCTTAAGAGTCGAGTTTATGAATCTCTATACAATACCATAGGGTTAAATAAAAGTCCCAATCATATATCATATAAACAACTTTCACCACACAACTTTGACGCGCTCCCGTACCTGCATAAACGTGGCGACGTGGAACGTTTACTACGTTAATTGTTTGTTTATATTATAGGAGTGACAAACATAAAAATTACAATGAAATAGTAGATTGTACACTAAAAGAGGGTTGGTGTCAAGCAGGTGGCTGGCTGTAAAACCTTAGCCAAAACCTTGAGCAGTATGGATTGGAATGTTGTCATTCCAATCACTCTCTCCATTCATTGGTCTCTCGACATGGTCCATTCCGTCTCTTTTCTATGCATTATTGGTGTGATGGATGCTATGAATCAAAAGGGGCTTGATGACGTCTGACGAAACGATATGAATGGAAGAAGAAACATACTGCGCCGGCCCCAGATAGACTGGGAACAGGGCAGGGAGAAGAAGAGTACATTGTACACCAAGGGCGGTAAAACAAAGAATGACTCAGATCGCAAGTGTTTGACGCCCGAGCTGGAGGCGAGGACGTTTAAAATGATGACTATGTGAGGCTTTCTTTTTTACCGCCCGGGTTAATTAATAATTTTATGTCACCGATTGACTAGGAAGCGGGATTTTCCGTATTCCGTACGCGTAGCCGCCATAAAAAGCCACTTTATGGTCAGGTGTGACATAATAGTTATTTGTTGTACGTGAGTGCAAAGTTGTTTTTTAACCGCGTGCTCAATTTTGATGACCGAGCTAGCGAAGGATTCTAAAATTGAATCACGAGCGTAGCGAGTGATTCAAAAATTAGAATCCTGAGCGATAGCGAGGGAATCAAAAGAGCACAAGGTGAAAAATCTTTGCACTCGAGTGCAACACGTAACTTTTCATCCCCCCCAACGAGGAAATTGCAAAATACAAAAAAAAAATACAATTACAACAGTTTCTGTTTTCACCCAGAAATTTCTACAACACCCTCCCATTAACCCAAACACATTCTCAACACCCACCCAGAAACACCCACAACATTCACACCCATCCACTCAGACACACCCAAAAAACACCCATTCACCCAGAAACACCCACAAAACACCCATTCACCCAGAAAAACCCACAAAACACCCATTCACTTAGAAACACCCACAAAACACCCATTTACCCAGAAACACCCAAAAAACACTCATTCACCCAGAAACACCCACAAAACACCCATTCACCCAGAAACACCCACAAAAGACCCATTCACCCAGAAACACCCACAAAATACCCATTCACCCAGAAACACCCACAAAACACCCATTCACCCAGAAACACCCACAAAACACCGATTAACCCAGAAACACCCACAAAACACCCATTCACCCAGAAACACCTACAAAACACCCAATCACACCCAAAAAACACTCAATCACCCAGAAACACCCACAATACTCACCGATCTATTCAAACACACCCACAAAAACCCATTCACCCAGACACACCTCCAACAGCCACCCATCCATCCAGCCACACCCGCAACATTCATCCAGACACACCTGTAAGTCCCTAATTGCTAGCGTAAACAAATCAAACAGACCTAAAAAGCTTTTAAATGCAAGCGTTGTAGACGATCAAAATGTTTAAAGCAAGATTGACGCCAAGCTGATTGACTGTCACGGAACTCCTAGGTTTTAACAAATTTATGACGTGAAAAGAAAATGGCGCGCGCAAAGCAAATTACAAAAAAAGTACACCAAGAAGGTTCCGAGTCTGAGTTTTTTAACAAATTAAAATAGGTTGCATGACAATTTCGGCACCATGGAGGTAGAAATAAATATGTATAATGATGTTTTGAATTCACAAACTCATTGCACACGATGTTCTAAATTCAAATTTACTTTAACCTCTAGAGGATAAAAACGGCTTTTGCACTCAGATATCGAAGAGCAAAAACGCTTTTTCCGAGATGGTGGGATGAAAAAATTATTTTGTCCCTAAATAGTATATCCACCTGTTTTATTATATTTTATTAAATATCTCGATTTACAATTATCGAAATAAATTGCATTTGGCCGGAGGAATTTCCACTTTGAGTATTTTAAAAGAATGAATTCATAACCCAAACTGTATTCATAATCAGGAACGCAACATGTACCTACCTACCAGCTAATTTTATCTTATCCAAATACCATTTAGCTGTCAGTCACTGTACATTGTACATTTACAAATAGGTAATCTAAATTAAATGAAATTCCACCTAATCCGCGGTTTAGCTAATCTTCGCTACATTGTTAGATCAATCATATTAATCAGCCACAATTATAGTTACAACAATTATCTTGTTGCTATGTTTAGAATGTTCACATTGGCGATCTTATTTTGGTCATCGCGTGTTAACAAAATAGACATTTCTCACAAACTTGCCAAGTGTCGACTTTGTCTTGAAGGTCATTGCGTGCCAATGAAAACAGCAATATATTTTTGGTCATGTCTTCAATGCTGGCCTGGGAGCGAAAAAATGACATAGAATTTTTCCAGCCTCGACTATCCCATGGGTGTCGTAAAATTCTACCCTATTAGTATTGCCCGGTCTACGCCGATAAGCATCTTGGGGCACGCGAATAGTGGAGAGCATACCACCAACAACAGCATACCCAAAGAGGGTTGGTGACAGGCAGGCGGCCAACTGTAAAACCTTAGCCAAAACCTTGAGCAGTATGGATTTGACCGTTTGCCGTAGTCATTAGTACTTAACTGATATTTTAATAGGTATTTTGTTATTAATTTTTTTACCGAAATGAAAAAAAACTAACACAACAAACTCAAAGAAAAGCTAGTTAAGCAGCATTATTTATTCAGAAAATTCATTACACGTAAATCCCTATGATTTATTAGGCCATAAACTGTAATTAAAAATACATTGCCTCTTTATTTAAAAATAGTAATCGGTACGGTACGGATTAATCATTAATTAACTGCGAAAAAGAAACACTCGTATTATTTACTTAACGTTTGTGTTCTTAATTATGCTCTGTGTCATGTTATTATGTCAATGCACGAAACAGTTCATTAAACTGATATCACTGATAAATGTCAAACGAAATTTCTTGGTGGATCTTGAAAAGAACCGCTTAAAATTATTGCGCCTCCTCAGAGTCAGAACAAGTCTATTTTTATGCTTCAGACGTGTGACAAATTGGTATAATACAACAGGATTTAAACCTATTATATTTCAGATTCACAAAACGAATAATATCTTTTGTGCATTATTATATTCAAAAATATACCTACCTGCGAACATTTGAGAAAAACAATATTCGTAAAGTACTATAATGCCATGTAGTGACGGCATTGTCACCACTCCCATCTCGCCTGTGGGTGTCGTACCTACAAGGCGACACAGCGATATGTAATGGGAAGCAGTGTAACGTTGTCATTTTGTCACTTGTCAAAGTCGTCAAAGTCAAAATTGACAAACTGACTGACAGTGACAATGACATTAGTTGTCATAATAATTTTGGATTTGCAAAGAGAAATCGGCATAATTGGGGACTTAAAAAAAAAAAAAAAGGAAAACGTTCAGAAAAGAGATGCTTGGTTTGGGTGGTTATATAACCCCCAAGTGTTATAAAAAATATTACTTTACTTTTTCCTTGGTTTCCAGACAATAATTTTGTATTTTGGCAGGTTAGGATTTTATTTAGTATTTATTCGGCGTTAAGGTTCCGTTAGGTCTTCAGTGGTCACATTTGTTGTCTAAAATTCCCTTAGAATCGATTTTTTAGATATCGAAGAAATTGTCAATTTGTCAATGTTATCATGGCTGTATGATACAGAATCGTTGCCCTAGTCCGGCCTAGTACCCTTAAAAAATGTCAAGATTCGATTGTCAAACTATACGGCCAATGACGAGCGCTTATTTTGAAATTCGGAAGTGGAATTCATTCCATTTTAAAATTCATAGCTAGACGCTGTAAAATTTTGATGGTCTTCTTATCTTGGTGGAATTTTCCAAATTTTAGAAGAATTTTATAAATATTATATCGGAGCAAGCAAGTGATTCTCCGATTAACAGCTGTTATTAAAAGGAATACATACTGTGTCACTGACCCGAAAGGTAAATATAGTGAAATGTCATAATAGGAAGTCTCGTCTTGTCATTTTTTCTCTGTTCTAAATTAGAAAGTAAATTAAGTACATAATTCAATGCCGTAATTGTTGTGTTTCGTCATCATTTTGCATATATTTGGATATCGGCAAATATATCGTAAAGTAATATTTTTTATAACACTTGGGGGTTATATAACCACCCAAACCAAGCATCTCTTGTCTGAACTTTTTCCTTTATTTTTTTTATTTTTTTTTAGTATTAATGTTTTTATTGAAAGAAATTACAATTTGTCATAATAATCATGCATACTTTGTTCATCCTCCTCCTCAACAACGTGTCCCTTTGAAAGTGAATCTATGGCGTTAATCATCACCAAATTTTCCTCTGGAGTAAGCTGCCCTAAACATTTTTCCTTGACTAACATAATTGTTGAAGACAGATACTTATTTAGAGGCGTTTTTGAACAAGGAATGCTCAACAAAAAAGAAGGATCTATTGCTGTCGCGATTTCAAACGCCTCTTGATTTGCCCTCTCAAAATCAGCCTCTCTTTTTGAATCTTTATTTTTATTGGTTCTATTCGTTCTTCTAACGTAGCAGAAAACGTTTCTGGGGGTGTTGTCGTCTGTCGCTATTAATACTCCGATATCCTTGTTATATAATAATTTCTCCTCACATGGTTCCGAAAACGGGTTATTTGGGCTCATTATCCTCTGAAAATATTTCCTATCATCGGGATCCCTCAATCTATTGTATCTGATGGTGGCCTCATCAATAGATAAGTTTTCTATGGTCCATGGTATAGATCCACCATCAGACAAAAATCTTGCTCCGTCACTAATCTTCAAGTTTGAGTATTCGTTTTTCTTTATATTCCATAATCTTCTTACGTTATTGCATCCTACGACTATTCTGGTTATAGCCCCAAATACGTTTATCACTTGCGTTCTCATCAACTGAAGTGTGTTTGCTGCAACAGCATTAAAATCATCTTGGGGATTGGATCCTACTGGTTTTAATGAGCTAGTTTCTACCCCATACTGACCCACAAAATCACCATCCTGGAACCATGAAGTATACTCACCAAAACCCTCTGGAAATAGTATGCTCTTTTCTTTGCTAGGATTAATGCCAAATAACCTATACACGCTATAGACTAAGCTTATCAAATTTGCCAGGCTTTGTATTGAATCAGCAACAAAAACTGTCATAGAATCATCACTTGATCGGAGACTCCGAACAATGGTATTAGATATTGAAATTCCACTAACGGATATAAGCCCGACCGTAGTTGAACATGCGTTGAGCATTCCCATTAGGAATCCCGGAGATGCTGAAACATGGTCGTCTGCGTCAATTTTATCCTTTATGTCATTATACCATACTCTATTTTTAATGTTAAGTTGACTAGATTTTATATCCGACCATTTCATTCTATTATAAAAATCACTGTCCTCAAATAAAAAGCCCATACCGAGATTGATTCGTTTGATAATTAAATAATAAAACCCCATTACGCAAATTTTTATTAGAGCTCTCTCGTTGTCAGTGGGTACAGCCAAACCATTTCTCATTCGCACCGTCTCATCCACCCAACACTGGTGTATCATGGAAAACATTAACGGGTTCATACATTTATTCCACTTAGATGCATCCTCTGTTCCCTGTAGGCTGTAGGAGGTCTTAAATCCTTCTTTCAAAGACGACATCTGAAGTTCGTTTATGATCTTCTTCTTCTTTTCCTCCCCGCCCATACTTATTGTGTTTCCGGGAAGTGCCTTAGCCATGTGAAGATAGAACTCCTCAATAACTTTAAGATGAAGTCGCACAACTATAGAGCCTGAGGCAATTGCCCTCCTGTCAACCTTTCCCCTTTCAGCGTGTTTTATGTAAGATCAGAACGATCGGGAATAATCATCCAGCCATTTATTTACGTTGGAAGCACCCAAAATAATCCTCCTCTTTAAAAAAGTCTTCCTACTTGACACTGATACCCTTATCTTCAGCTTAAAAGCTTTTGAACAAGTAGTGCTTTTGAATCCCTCAGGGTCCCATGTCTGTCTGCCTTTACTTAGGATATCAGAATTGCTGGTTTTTAGGAAATTCACGGTGTGTTCCATGCCATCACATATGACATCAAAGTTTTTAATTAAAAACAGTTGTGCAAATTTCCTCACTATATCAGGGTTGAAGTTTCCTACTATACCTTCCTTGGGATAATCTTTTAGGTCAGATATCTGAGTGTCTACAATGTTGAAACCATTTATATACTTAATACTATCATCAGGACTCTTATGATTGTACTGATATGCCCTATTTACAGATGCGGCCACATATGGAGCTGGACTGCCATATCCGTACGGTGGAGGGTTTGTGTATAAATATGTTCCACTCATCATGTGTAGTCCATTTGTCAGGTCTGGGTTGATATACGATTGGTTGATTATCAATTTTCGTATTGACTGATCCCCTGGATTGCTTATAGTGCAAGCAACTAAACTGTGAAGCTTGTGGGCAGATTCAAACTTTTCTTTGTAAGTCTCCATATTTTCTTAAAAAACGTCTGTTACTGCCATGATGCAAAAAAATCATGGCAGTAACAGACGGTCCCTGTTCGGGCGCCATGTGATACTTGAATTTTTCCCTGCTTATGTGTATGCCTATATAATAATAATTTATAATTTCCCCATTCTACCTAATGGTGACAATAAAATAAAAACAACCAGTTGGACAGTAAATTTATAATTTCAATTTAGCACAAATTTAATACATTTATAATTTCAATTTTACATAAGCAGTAATTAAAAAAAACCAAGACCAAGGGGTTCGGTTGGAGTCGTTCTGGTCGATAACGAGTGGATAACGAGTGGTATACGAATCTAAATGAAATGAATCTATCTATATCTATAGAAGTCTATCTATATCTCCGAGCCTTCAGCCGCCTGGTGGTTAGTAAGGTACCTGACTGTGGAGAAGTGTAGTAGGGAGTAGCAATTCCTCACAGGTTGTCCAGTCCACAATCAAGACAGCCTTGGACCTCTCAGAGATTGATAACTGGAGTCTCTTTACTCGTACCAAAAGACCCTGAAGTTGTGCAATATAAAACGTCTCAATATATGCGAAAAATACCCTACTCAAAAGCCTAAAATTGACATGAACACCAACTAATATACACAGGTTTCGCTGAATTACCACCGACGAACGCTATCGCACACGTTCGAGCCGGCAGCAAGTACCTATGAGGTTAAAAAGAAACGATATTAATAATCAATTTAGATCAAATAATATCGAAAATCGCCAAAAACTCTACTTTGAAATTTTGTCCATACAACTTAAGGTATCCAGAGAATTGTCTGAGCAACGGTTTTTCAACCGACTTTGCCGATCCAAATATATGCAAAATGATGACGAAACACAACAATTACGGCATTGAATTATGTACTTAATTTACTTTCGAATTTAGAACAGAGAAAAAATGACAAGACGAGACTTCCTATAATGACATTTCACTATATTTACCTTTCGGGTCAGTGACACAGTATGTATTCCTTTTAATAACAGCTGTTAATCGGAGAATCACTTGCTTGCTCCGATATAATATTTATAAAATTCTTCTAAAATTTGGAAAATTCCACCAAGATAAGAAGACCATCAAAATTTTACAGCGTCTAGCTATGAATTTTAAAATTGAATCAATTCCACTTCCGAATTTCAAAATAAGCGCTCGTCATTGGCCGTATAGTTTGACAATCGAATCTTGACATTTTTTAAGCGTACTAGGCCGGACTAGGGCAACGATTCTGTATCATACAGCCATGATAACATTGACAAATTGACAATTTCTTCGATATCTAAAAAATCGATTCTAAGGGAATTTTAGACAACAAATGTGACCACTGAAGACCTAACGGAACCTTAACGCCGAATAAATACTAAATAAAATCCTAACCTGCCAAAATACAAAATTATTGTCTGGAAACCAAGGAAAAAGTAAAGTAATATTTTTTATAACACTTGGGGGTTATATAACCACCCAAACCAAGCATCTCTTTTCTGAACTTTTTCCTTTTTTTTTTTTTTTTTTAAGTCCCCAATTATGCCGATTTCTCTTTGCAAATCCAAAATTATTATGACAACTAATGTCATTGTCACTGTCAGTCAGTTTGTCAATTTTGACTTTGACGACTTTGACAAGTGACAAAATGACAACGTTACAGCAGCATTCTTCTTATTCCACCTAGCAATATCGAGATTTATGTGGCACCTATATGTGACACCTATATTACATGGGACCAAAAAGTAAAGTGGGTGTTTAATCCACCTCTGCCTACCCCTTGGGGATACAGGCGTGATTTATAACGTTCGTGCCAAATACAACAACTTAGGTATGCATAAATCTGAAAGCATACATAAATTTGAACGCCTTATTCAATGTGCCCATTTTTCTTTTATAGCTATTGAATCGATATTGTCGGTAAAATAATAGCAGAACATTTATCTACAGTCGTAGCAAAAGATAATTCGCAGTCAACTGGAAATAACTTGTCTGGGTCGGGTTTTTATTCGATCCGAGTATAATATCTAACGCAGTGTTTTTCACGAGACCATTAGGGGGGGTCACTGAGCCTTACTCGGAGGTTCACCCGCAAAATGAAAAGGCAAGGTTTCATAATAATCATCATCATCACCAGCCCTTTTAATGTCCCCACTGCTGGGGTGCGGCCCTTTCCTATGGATGGAAGAATATAAGGAGAAGAAGGCTAGGTCTCAGTGAGAACGAAATTATACATAGAGAAATAAAAAGTAACTTTTTGTCCGTCTACCCTCTTAGCCTAGAATTTATCAACATAATAATATATAGGGGTCGCGTGGCTAAAAAAAGAATTTAAAAACAAACACCTAATTCGGAATCAATTTATTATTCTATTTACTATGAAAATATTTCAGTATCATCATCAGCAGCATAACCTTTCAGTTTTCTGGCGACAGGAAGCCGTGTTTTTAATCGGTTGACTTCATTGAGCTGTAATTCCTGATGAATGAAGGTCTTATTTTTTATACAGGGTTCTCCATCTATACAACATTCCCTTCGGAGAAACATTATACAAGCGACAAGCATAACTTTCCACAGCTCGGATATTTAGCTCAATAATTACGTTACATAATAAAACCAAGGACAAGACCAACAAAGCAGCCTTTGCCGTGAAGAATGTTAATAGTGTAAGCTGACTACAAACAATTCTTTGTCTGCAAACGGATCTTTCCTGCGATACCTTCGCGAACAATGCTTTCGACGAACACAATAGCGTTGGAGGCACTTCGTTGTAATAGAACGCTTATTGCGAAAGAAAATAGCGCCCAAATTCGCATTGAGCGCAAAGATAACGTCCGGATTCGCGTTTTTTTAAAATGGTTTTGGTATGTTCACCTATTGCTCTGTCAATTGAGAACAGATTTTCAGAATTATTTTTTATTCGATAGAGTACGCTCCTGTGTAGGTCCCATTGCCACCAAGTCAGGAGTTCAGGAGGGAACCTTCCAATTTTATTAGCCTTTAATACGTGTTTCATATTGCTACCATGCTGGCCTGGGAACAAAAAAACATATAATATGCCAGCCCCAACTCATCCTAGGCGTGTCGTAAACATCGACTAAAGGAGATTGCCCGGTGTAGACCAATGTGCACCTTTGGGCACCCGAATGGTATAAGGCAAACCACCAACAAGAACATACCCAAAGAGGGTTGGCGTCAGGCATGCGGCCGGCTGTAAACCCTAAGCTAAAACCTTGAGCAGCATGGAATGGAATGTTATCATTTCAATCCCTCTCTACGCTCATTGGTCTCCCGACATGGTCCTTTGCGTCTCCTTTCTATACATTCATTCATCACTAGCACCTTTCCGGTGTGATGGATGATATGAATCAAAAGGGAGTGGATGGCTTGATGACGTCTGACCGATATGATTTGAATAGGAAACATACTGCACCGACCTCCGATAGACTGGGAACAGGTTAGGGAGAATAAGATAATAGGATCGCCACCTATATTCACCTCTGCCTACCCCTTCGGGGATATAGGCGTGTATATGTAGTTCGGGATGCCCAGCAGACATAGAGCCAGACGGCATCCCGGACAGCTGGGAATAGGCCGACGATCGATGAGCCCGCCGCACTGCGGTGTATCCCTAAACTTAAACGATTAACGTCTGCGGTTCTTATATTCAAAATGATTTGCTGGTCTGCTCACAGTTCGTGGGCTCCTTTTCTTTTAAATAAATAATAGTTATTTGCTCAATTTTGATGACCGTGCAAGCGAAGGATTAAAAAAATTAGATTATTTAAGTACGCGGTTAAAAAGCTACTTTGCACTCTTGTATTGTATGACAAATAACTATTTCATCTCTTCATCTCGGAAGGAATATTTTTGCTCTATTCGATTTTAATTTTAACATTATTATTATAATTTTTCCATTTTAATTAATGTTAAAATTTAAATGGAAAAATTATGATCTCAAGATCATATTTTTTCGAAATTCTTTTTCTAACCACCAAAATCTTTGTACTAATATTTTTGCTCTTCGATATCTGAGCGCAAAAGCCCCTTTTTTTACCCGCTAAACTAGAGGATAAAGTAAATTAAATTTAGAACATCGTGTATTCAAAACATCATTTAACCTATTTACTTCTACCTCCATTGTGCCGAATTTATCATGCAACATTTTTGAATTTGTTAAAAACTCGAGACTTCGAACCTTCTTGGTGTAGGTACTTTTTTAATTTACTTTGCGCGCGCATTTTTCTTTTCACTTCATATTGTTTAAAACAAGAAACTTGAAAATAAGTGAAATACCTAAAATGAGTGATTCTAGCGACGAAGAAGTTTATTTGACGCCAACAGAATTAACTGAAACTGTTAATATTGTGATTTTAAATGTATTTGCATTTATTTATTTCCTCGCTGATAAAAAGTTACGTGTTACTCTTAGCACTCGAGTGCAAAGGTTTATCACCTCGTGCTCTTTTGATTCCCTTCGTTGACGCTCAGGATTCTAATTTTCGAATCACTCGCTGAGTCTCTAGCTAGAGTCTGTACGCAATAACCAAACGAAATATCGTTATTTATTTAATTACATAATAAAGTAGGCCAGGGAAAGCAGGCCTGTTAGATTCTCGGCGTTAAATACTACAATGTGCCGTGTGGTGACGGCAGAGTAGAATCCAATTGTCACCACTCCCATTCTTTTCCGCGGGTGTCGTACAAGGCGACTAAGGGTTCAGACAATCATGAACAACGGGCTGCAGCGTTCCTCTTATACTACCTAGTAGTATATTGCAAATAGATGGCAATAGGCTCAACCCTGTAATATGTAACCTAATGTAATTGGCGAACCGTGGGTGTTAATTCACCTCTGACTACCCCATCGGGGATAAATGGGCGTGATTTATGTATAAATCATAACAGTCACCGGTAGTAATAAATAATTCATAAACATTGACTCGAAAGTAGCTAGGTCGACCAATTAAAATGCCACGCTAACTACTCGGTTGTTAAATAGGCTCATAAGTGGTTGGTAGGGACTATTGACCTAAAATTCTGATGACCTTTGATTTATTTCATTCGTATATCGCCTCGCAGACAATAGAAATTTTTCAATATATTTTTTATTTTTATCTGTACAATATAAAATCAATAAACACAGTTGATGCACTTGTCAACAAGGACGAGTGCATCAACTGTGTTTATTGATTTTAGATCGGAAATGTTCTATTTAATTTTTATTAGCCTTTAATATCCCACTGCTGGGCTAAGGCTTCCCCTGCGCCCTCCATCTCGAGCGATCCCGAGCCAATTTCGTTCTCCATCAGCAAAAATGCGCCTTGTACCGTCAACGCCCCTTCAGACAACCCAAACTGTCAAATTTTAATCGATTGGCAACCGTAACTTGTTGGTAAGTTAAGCACAAAACTGATTGAGAAAATTTGTCATTTTGTGGTAGCCTGGCATGCTCTTGACTGTATGAAAGACGTAACAAGGCTAATAGGAACACATCACTATAACCAGCCCTTTAATTTTCCCACTGCTGGGGCACGAACCCTTCCCTATGGATGGAAGAATAAAAGGAGGTTGGGCCATAACCCACCACGCTGACCCAGTGCGGGTTGGTGGGTACTAACGACTGCAGATGCAGCCGGGACCAACGGCTTAACGTGCCTTCCGAAGCACTGAGGAACTCGAGATAATAAATTTTTGGTCACCCATCCAATGACCGGTCTTAGCGAAATTGCTTAGTTTACGCAATCGCAGGCCAAGCGCGCTGTGCTACTGCGCTAGCTCCACAGGAACACAATTGTATTTTATTTCATTAGAATATTGCGATCCTAAATTCGTTAGCTAAGTAAATGAATCTGTGACTCACAGTAAATTGGTTTGGGAAATAAAATTGCCTATAAGACTTCCAATGGTTATTTTGTGGCGCCGCGGCGTCTACTGATTTAGACCGGATTCAAGGTTACGCAATAGAAGTAATGAAAAATATAGTAAAACTTCATATTTAGGGTTTGGTTGACAATCTATTACCGATAGAAGACCTTGCCGATAGAAAACTGTCATATACTTATGTAAGTAGGATTTTTAATTAGCAACAACATTAGTTATGCACCATAACTAATGTTGATGATTAAGAATAAATAAAAATTACACTAGCATAGCATAATAATAAGTCGTTAAATTCAACACAACATTGTCTTGATATAAGGTTCAGCTATTGGAAACTTATCTTGCAGAGTTGAAACGTCTTTGTAAGAAGGTAGTTCCGATACTTAACTGTTCCATTTATGAAATAGTTCACCAAGTAGTGATGTCTTTTAATGGCTGGTAATTGGCCCTTGCGATCTCTCTCTTGATTGGTTGTTGTCGTAACCAATCTATGTCATTGGAAAGCCGGAGTGTTTGATTTTAATGAGACGTCTCTTTTTCAACTTTCAAAATATCTTGCTGTTTAATGTTACTTGTTTGTTATGAAATATACAACATAATGTTCGCAAAAATATTACCGAAAATTGATGTCTCGTGACAAGAGTACTAATTTGAATTTTTCTGACTTATTATTTTATCTTCAATAATGATAATATTCTGGTTTACCTCTTTCATAATATGTCCCCTTTGAAATTTTGGAGTTGTTCTGTTTGTTACCAATACCAATTCGGAGTACTCAATTTTTTTCCTACATACATACATACATAAATCACGCCTATATCCCCGAAGAGGTAGGCAGAGGTAAACTAGCACCCACGTTTCGCCAATTCAGTCTCATGTAATAGGTGGCGAGCCTATTGCCACTTATCGGGCACAAAATCGCAGTATATTGCTAGGTGGTAGGTATAAGAGGAACGCTGCTGCCCATTCCTCATCACTGTTTTATCCTTAGTCGCCTTGTACGACACCCACGGGAGAGATTTGGGGTGGTGACAATTGTATTCTACTCTGCGCGTCACCACACGGCAACACGATTTTATTCCTATCTTGAAATAGCTAATAGTTAAAATTTATATGAGGAAGCAGATAGTACATTATTTAACTGGACGAAAGTATCAAACTACCCGTGTTCCCGTCTCTTTCAAGGAAGGTAATCCTATTACCGTAATGTAATGAATTCAGACTATTACTAGTAAGAATACGAGTCTCTATATCGTATAATGGTCTTTGTAGTTCGTTGGATAATGTAAAATGGTGACCGAAAATGTAGTATAAAGAATCTGGGCATTGGCTATGTAAGTATTCTAAAATATTATTCGGTTTTTTGAGAAGTCCGTGCGACAACAGCGCGGGAACATTACAATAAGAATCTTTCGAAATGGTAACCTGTCACAAAGACATAGTTGGAACAGTTAGTCGGATTCAAGTCTAAATATCCAAAATTTTATATTCACAATGTCGTTTTTGTTTCCAAATGACTTAATAACCTAGTGACTGGCGCTGATAGATTTGTAGGCTAGACTTACATTTATGCGTCTAGAACTCTGGACCATTTTCCCTCTTATGTAGGTCACAGCTATTTACGGCGCGAATGGATTTATCTAGGCTTTATTTGATGATGTCCTCTTCAAACCTGATGTCGGGAGGTTTGCTTGGCCAATGGAGTAATTGTATTGTTAGTTCCTCGAAAGTTTCTCTTTATAGAAAGCTTTTTATCGTCATGTTTTTTTCTAACACTCATGATAGTTGTGATACTTATATTACCTACAAGAATTCGTTTGTCACTTCAAAAGTATGTACTGCGGGTTATTTTGTTACTTTGCTTAAGAATAGTTCTTAACAATCATCAATTTTGCAATCGATCTACGTCTGAGTCTAGCTCAAACGATAGCGCTTAAGTTAGACTTGATATTAGCACACCGTGAGTGAATTAAAATAGAGGACTAGCAATATTTTTTTGATAGTGTCTAGCTAGATGGTGGTATTCGAAACGTCTTCAAATACAATTTACAACGTGGATGTTGCAATGAAAATATTGTCAAGTACTAAGTAAACCTATATATACTTAATATTATTGATAACCTTCTCAAACGGAAAATAGTGAGACGTAATAAAAATGTAGTTACCATTTCACTAATAAGCAGCTGAAGTGTACAAGACGCGTGTAAAGTTGCGTGTTTGTAATTATGTTAAGCTACCTAATATAAATGTATTGTTTTCGGGATTTCTGATACACACCCTTAATTGGATGGAGAACAAATGAAAATGGATGTCCAAGAGGGCGATTAACTACTGTCATAGATACACTCACAATCATGATTTTGATCGATGCAATAGATTAACACTAATATCTTTGTCTCTTTTTTTTAGTTTCCTTGTGAACTTCAATAAAGCACACAGTTCTTATTTTATCCCAAGGTATTTAATGGTTTCCTCCTCGATTCTACTGCGATTTAAGTGCCCGATGAAGGCAACAGGCTCGCCCGCTATTACATGGTACCTAACATAGGTGGCGAAAAGCGGCTGTAGTACATCCCTTCGGGTATCAATAGGCGTTATTTATGAATTAATGCATTCTTGGTTATATTAAGAGAGTAGTTGTCTTTTTATATTATCTTGCCTGTTCTTCTCAGGACTGGTAGGTGGACTCCTGGTAGTTTGCGAACGGATGGCGTAAATTTATTGTCTTGACGATTTATGAGTGTATTGTCATCATATGATAGATATGAATAAACGAATTTTGATTTGTATTGATATATTTTGTTTTTCTATATCAGTGATCAGTCTACGGGCTTCACCGTAAATGTTAATTATTTAATAAAATTATTATTACACAAAGCATTGGTTACTTTCAAACTTTCTCGTTTTTTGTATGTGTATCTTTGTTACATAACGGAACCTTGCACATGCCAGCATTTTTTCTTGGTCAGCTGCATGGATACGGAGAGCAACACAAATGGCTGAGGAAATATGCGAGTGGCATTGTTTTGTTTAATCCAGAACATTCGCATTTTGCGCACTGTTCTTTCTGAGGTGAAGGTCAGATGTAATGTATTAAGGCTTTTAGACAGAATGTTTTTGAGGATTTTCGCGTTATTCCACGACTGTGAGGCCTTTTCACTTTCGCAGCGATTGCTGCTTCCTTTGATTACATTTAGCGTGTCCTTGCGCGGACGCTGTAATGTATAACATTGTCTTTATTATTCCCCATAAACGCAAATGACGGTTTTATCGCTACAGTCCGATCTTCTCTCGGTCCGGTTTAGGACTTGCAATTTCCCTAGCAAATCATGGGATGGTAAAGCACGTCCCAGACGTACGTACTAATTATATTTATTTGTGAATCCTAAATACAACGTTTTATCAGAAAGTGAAGTCTACCATCATTAATTAGATGAATTTATTCAACGTTAATGATCTCATCAGGTGCTATACAGTTTCTCAGTTTTGATACGATTTTATGAATAGCCCAGCGATGAGTCGTGCTCATTTGAATACACAATTAATTTTCTTTCAATAAAATATTGATGTAACAATGTAGGTACTTTTTACATTGTGACGTACCTCAACTTTTCCTCGAACGTAATTACGCATTTAAGCATAGGTTGAGCCTGTTACGAATATGATTACTATTTATTGAATTTCTTTGTCTTAAAACCTGGAATTTTTTAACTGTATATAGTTCATAATGAATGGATCTCCAACGATAACCTTTCCTATGTCAACTGATAGCTATTGTATGATGTAATTTTAAACGATTAATTTGTAACTAATTATCTTGTTCCTATCATCTTTTTGGCTTATGTCTTATCTCCGGTATGGTAAGCGAATCAAGAGAAACATGGATTCTCAGTGGCGTAAAACAGGTTGATTAACTAATTGACCGCAAAATTGCTGCCCGCATGAGCGGATATGTTGCACCTACAATAATTAATTATATTGCTTTGATTGCGGTGGTATCATTTTCCTAACCGCGTTTGCGTAATTTAGATCAAATTTCAGATAAAATGTTTCATCTCATCTCCGTCTGTAGCCTATAAGTATAGTATAGTCAGAAGTAGCCCTATAGTGTATATAAAAGTGATCAGGAAAACGTACTGTAAAATTGATATCATATACGATTTATGGTCTCTAATAAACATTACATTGATCGATTTTAATAATCATAATGTATTTTTTATGATTTTGACATTAGGTAATATTGACTAGGAAAGTAAGAATCGGTCTAAATGTTAGAAAACATTTTTACAGTGAAAATAGGCGACAGAAAAAAGTTTTGATCTCTATCTATGTTCAAATTATAATTACATAGAAAACCCAAGCTTATCTAAATGCATGGGTAGTATATCTACACCTGCATTGGACGTTAGTTTATATCTACATTAACACGTGCTAACGGCAGAGATGTTCTTCTTTAATTATCGGAGGTTTCTGTAATTCTTTGTTTATCAATATAGAACAGGCAAATTTCACGAATTACGACGAGTGACAGTGTTGTTGTGAGTTGCGCCGCAGATTCTTGACAACCTAAAGTAAACCTCGTATTGTATTTTATGAAACGCATTTCTCTGAATAAAAACTGTGTTACCTAAATTGTCTCTTTTTGCGCTACTAAATGTGTTGATGACGGATGAACTGTATGATGTAAAGTGTACGGTCTTAACAATCGCACATTTTGCAAGATCATCAATTCCTTATTCTACAATAATTTTATATTTAATTATTTGAGCCAGTGCGCATTCGATCGCCTCGGCGTACACTCGTTAGCATAAATCATTGTACAATCAAGAGCAATAAATAGTTTATCATATCAGGACTTTATCATTTCTATCACTAAAGTTTGTACAGCAGCAGCTCGTACATCTTTATGGTCCTTCGAGCTATTTGATCTAGCGCGCGGGAAGGTCAAAAAGCAGGACTACGGTGCAACGTGACCTCATTTCGTGGAAATCGGAGTGCATGTGTTACCTGTGACTTGCCGCTCGTCCATCACGCTCTCCACGTGGATCTATCAACAACTACGTGAGACTCGCACAGCAACAGTATTATCATAATCATCATCAATTTTTCGTGTTCTTGAGTTCTAATTGTGATAGCGAATCGGTCGATCTGGCCTCCCACCAGCGGGTCTCACCGGAGAGATTGAGAAGGCGCATATATCGCATTAAGGGCTTTTGAGCGCGGAACCTTTTCAAGTATCATCATAATACTTGAATATATTTTTCTTCGATATCATCAATCAGTCTTCAATCATGGAAGATCTACTATCAATTCAGAATCAAGTCATGGAAGCCATGAAAAAACTTATCACGAACTTTAAAAAGGATGGAGCGGAGCGCAAAACTCCATCCAATATCAAAAGACGCTTGGAGACTCTGGAGCAGTACTGGAGAGAATTCCAAGAAAATCATATAAAATTATGTGAAAGTGAAAGTCGTGACTATACATATTTTTCAGAGAAGCATTACGAGCAAGCTTCTGAATTTTACCATCAAAGTCGTCGACATATTCAATCTTACCTATCGATGGGTCCGGAGATCAAGTCAGCGCTGCGGCCGGCTACCCCATTAGCTAGCATGGAGTGGCAGCAGCCAGAGAGACAGCAATCACCCTTACCTGTTACCACAACTCCAGCAGAACAGCATCCACTATCATCTGAAACTCAAAAGCAAGACAAAGGCAATCCTAGTAAGTTAGACGAGATGTATAGGAAGCAAAAAAGCAATTTCAAAGCACTCGAAAGAGCTATCAATAACATTAACCTTGAAATACTTACCGAAAAATGGGAACTAGATGACGCTCTTCGCACACTTCAAGGTCGGTGGAACGCTGTGGATTCTCTACATTGGGAAATCGACAGTGAGCTCTGCGTAGAAGACTTAAAATACGAAAATACGTATTACATGTTTGAGGATAATTACAATCAAATCAAAAAATCTATCAACAGCAAGATGTGGGATGTTTCTCACCGAGAACAATCTACCCCGAGAATGGAGATCCCGGTATTCAGTGGAAGTTATCAACAGTGGACTTGTTTTAAAGATCTATTTACAGAAACAATCCACAAAAATAGATCAATATCAGATGCACAAAAAATGCAATATTTAAAAAGCAAGATGAGAGGAGAAGCGGAAAAACTCATCCATCATCTACAAATCACTTCAGAAAATTATAAAACATGTTGGGAAATTTTAAACCATCGGTACAACAATAAGAGAATGATTTTTAGCTCCCATATCAACACTCTCCTGAGTATACCATCAGTTCAACATCAATCAGCATCTGCCCTTAAGAAACTCCACGATACTACCAAGGAATGCCTACACGCCGTGAAAAATGTAGGTGTCAACATTTCTACTTGGGATCCTCTGATTGTACATCTTTTAATTCAAAAAGTAGACGCCGAAACACACAACGATTATTTCGAATACCTCGCAGATCCGCGAGAGTTACCCAAATTATCGGATTTTTTGTCATTCTTGGAGATGCGATTTACAGCATTAGAATCATCTCGACGCAAGCAGGAAGTCAATAAAATTAATCATCAAGGACAATATCAAGACACGAAAAAGTCATTCAATATCAGAGCAAACCCAGGTATATCACATAAAGCATTCATCAACCATACAAGCACGAAACCATGTGAAACACCGTCACGTAGCAAAACCACGTGTGCCTTATGCAATGAACAGCATGGCATTTTCCACTGCAAAAAATTTCTGGAACAAACACCCGAAACAAAGCTAAAGACAGCAGCGAAATTAAACCTGTGTGAGAATTGCCTATTTGATCACAAAGGCAAAGAATGCTTTTCAACAAAAAAATGTACCCAGTGCAACAAGAATCACAACACGTTGTTACACGAAGCGTACATATCAAGTAACCAAGCGCGCCTGACGGTAAACAATGGAAAACAAATTCAGCAAAAACATGTTTCCCACGTATCAAAGGACGGAATAATTGAAATCCTGTTATCAACAGCGCAAATCAAGGTCCAATCAGCAGATGGATCCTTCATCAATTTACGCGCCCTTATTGATCAAGGATCCCAAACATCACTCATCACTGAAAATGCGGCACAAAGACTTGGGTTGCCGAGACTGCGATGCAAAGGAACTATTTTCGGGATTGGTACCAAAGAAAACAACTGCAAAGGAGCTATCAATATCACCGTGTCCGCTGTGAATACTGACTATTCTTTTAATACTGACGTCATCATTATGAAAAACCTCATAAATAATCTACCAAATCGGTCATTTGGTAAACCATCATGGAGTCATTTAGAAAGCATTCAGCTGGCGGACCCCGAATTTAATATCAGCCGGCCGATAGATATACTTCTGGGTGCAGACATCTATGCCAATATAATTCTGAGTGGAATTATCAGAGAAAACGAAAATCAGGCAGTACTACAACAATCTCGCCTTGGTTGGCTTATCTGCGGTAATTTGACACAATCATATCAGTGCAACGTCGTTCTGCATAACTTAGAAGACATTTCTCGTTTTTGGACAATAGAAGACATAGCCGACAACTCTATCGAATTATCATCGGAAGATTATTACTGCCTACAGCAATATGAAAACGAAACCAAGCGACGGCCTGATGGTCGTTATGTTGTTCGTTTGCCATTGAAGCCCAACTTTGAGAATAAATTAGGCGAATCAAAACAAAAATGCGTGGCGCAACTAAATCAATTACAAAGAAAATTCGACAAGAATGAAAACTTAGCACTTGCATACAAAGCATTCATCCACGAGTACATTGAATTAGGACACATGCAACTATGTGTTCGTAATAACAACGCGACACTAGGCTGTTATTTGCCACATCATCAAGTCATACGCGCAGACTCCACGACGACAGCCCTTCGTGTAGTCTTTAACGCGTCATCAAGGACGTCATCGGGCTACAGTCTTAACGACGTAATGTATAGTGGGCCAAACCTACAAGTTGATTTGCTATCTCTCCTGATTAAATGGAGACAATATAAAATTGCCTTCTCTGCAGACATTGAAAAAATGTTTCGGGCTATTATTTGTAATGAAGAGGATCAAATTTATCAAAAAATAGTATGGCGCGAAACCGCTAATGAGCCAATACGTGAATATCAATTATCAACTATTACGTACGGAACTAAAGCGGCGCCTTTCTTAGCCATGAATACCTTGAAGCGATTAGCCCGTGATGAAGGTCACTTCAAAAAAGCAGCAAAAATTCTAGAGCAAGACTTTTATATGGATGACCTCCTGAGTGGAGCCCACAGCATCCCATCAGCAAAGAATATTCAACGTGACCTTGTCCAATTACTCCAAAGAGGGGGATTCAATTTACGTAAATGGAATTCGAACTGCAAAGAATTATTGGACTCGATTAACAGCGACAACAGCAAACAAATTGACTATGAATTCAAGCAAAAGGAGTCCACAAAGGCCTTGGGATTGCAATGGTGTTCATCAAAAGATATTTTTTCGTTTCAACTAAAAATTGACATATCAACGACAAAACCTCCGACGAAGCGTTCGCTTTTATCGGACATATCAAAAATTTTTGATCCATTGGGTTGGCTTTGTCCCGTTACAACCAAACTAAAATTACTATTTCAATCAGTATGGCAGCAAGAATTGAAGTGGGACGACCAACTACCTGAAAATATCTCTCAGCAATGGACTACCATAAAACAAGACCTAGTGAACATCAACAACATACTAATACCACGGTGGCTGAATAGTGAAGAACACGACAATATTGAGCTCCATGGGTTCTGTGACTCTTCAGAACGCAGCTACGCTTGCGTTATATACAGCAAAGTACAGAGGAAACATCAAAAATCAGCATCAGTTGTCTTGATAGCAGCGAAATCAAGATTAGTTCCCACATCAAAGTGCGTATCACTGCCCAGATTAGAACTCTGCGCTGCACTTTTATTATCAAAACTAATGCAGACTGTTCAAAAAAGTTTATTAGATCAAAATATAGAAGTATATGGATGGTCGGACTCCACAGCAGTGCTCGGATGGATTCAAGGTGACATTCAACGCTGGAAGCCATTCGTAGCTAACAGGGTACAAAAAATCAAAGAAATAATGCCTTCAAATTGCTGGCGACATGTTAAGACTACTGAAAACCCAGCTGACTGCGCCAGTCGAGGAATTTCCGCAGCAAATTTGATGCATCATCACCTTTGGTTTCAAGGTCCGTCTTGGCTACCAAATTATCAAAAAGAAAATACTGAAACAAACTATGCTACCAATGAAGAGCTGAAACAATCGCGTCAAGCATACGTCACCACTCAACGGCATGAGGATGACGTAATCATCCAGTTGATAAATAAACACAGTTGTCTCACACGTGTGATTCATATACTTACCTGGATGTTGCGCGCGGTATCACGTTGCGAGGCCAAGCCGCCTCACTTAACTGCACCTGAAATCAAAAAAGCAAGGAACATTATCATCAAACATATACAGCAAATACATTATCATGAAGATATACATACCATCAAGAAGAAAGGAAGTGTACATCACAGCAGCAAACTTTTACCTTTTTCTCCATTTTTGGATAAAGATGGTCTCTTGAGAGTGGGAGGCAGAATTAAGCACGCGAACATAGACGAAAACATGAAACATCCGCTTATTCTGCCACATAGTGGACACTTCGTCGATTTGGTGATAGACCACGCCCATAAGATGACATTTCACGGCGGTGCTCGATTAACTATGTCACGATTAAGACAAGAATATTGGATTATTGGCGGCAACAGGGCTGTCAAAAAACGCATCCGTCAATGTGTTACATGTAGAAAACATTCACCTATTAAGCAAACTCAAATCATGGGTGACTTACCTTCGGCACGATGCAACCCGACCCGACCATTCTATCATGTTGGCGTTGATAACACCGGTTTCATCGAAATAAAATCAAATAAAGGCCGTGGTATAAAAACAACCAAGGGTTATGTTACTGTCTTCGTTTGTATGGTGACAAAAGCCATACACCTCGAACTGGTATCGGACCTCAGCTCATCAGCATTCTTGGCAGCTCTACGACGTCTATCAGCCCGGCGCGGAGCCCCGCGTCACTTGTACAGCGACAACGGGACCAACTTTGTCGGCGCCACTAAGCAGTTAACCCGGGAGTTTATCAATCTTCAAAGTACACTGGATAGCGAGTTCTTCTCAGCAATATCAGATATGGAAATAGAATGGCATCCCAATGCTCCGGGATATGCCAGTGCCGGAGGCTTATGGGAGGGATGTGTAAAGAGCTTAAAATTCCACCTTCGGCGAGTGATTGGAGACCAAAAACTCACATATGAAGAATTATCGACATTACTTTCCCAAATAGAAGCGGTTCTTAATACAAGACCACTTTGTGCCTTGAGTGAAGATACGGATGACATCAATTTTCTCACGCCTTCACATTTTTTAGCAAGCGGCCCTACCTTAACAATCATAGAAACAGAAAGAGATGAGCGCACAAGATGGCAACTTGTACAAAAAATATTTGCTGACATCTGGAAAAGGTGGAAATCAGAATATTTATGCCAGCTCACTGCGAAAAGCAAATGGCGGCAAAAGCAAGAAAATCAAAAATTAGGTGACGTCGTCATAATACATGACGTCAACTTACCTCCTGGCAAATGGGCGCTGGGAAGAGTCGTCGAATTACACCCCGGCAAGGATGGCTTCGTACGTGTGGTGTCTATCAAAACAAAACACAACGTCATCAAAAGACCTGTAACAAAAATTTCCACACTCGTGCCCATGACAAACACGGACACAGCAGAAGTAGACGAGAAATCAAAGCACACTGAAAAAATCATTTCAAGAAAAGCAAAAACCAAGAAGTCATGTAATTTTATTGCATTGACAGTGATGCTCGTACTTGCTATAATATCGCCTGTTCAGAGTACATTCAACGTTATCAATCTCAAGGAAAATCAGAGCATTTATTTAGATAAAGTTACAAATATGCATCTCATCCGAGACCAATGGAAATTGATCGCATACTACGACATGAACCCGTATTGGCAAGGGATAAGGTTATTGAATGAATACATGGAAAACCTAGAAAGTCTATGTAATTGCACAACTCCAACACATAAATCAAAGTGTGACGTAGTATTACTCCAACTACGTCACGAGGTTACGGAGCTCAATTACTACAACAGCATTCTGCTCGGTCAGCGACAAAATCGCTCTCGTCGCCGACGACGCGGCCTTATCGACGGTGTCGGATATCTGGCACACAGTCTGTTCGGCAACCTTGACGAGCGATTCGCAGAGAATTATGAACGAGACATCAATTTGATCAGACAAAATCAAAAACATCTCGCACTCTTGTGGAAAAATCAAACTTCCGTCGTAGAGGCAGAGTACAACCTTCTGAAAAGAGTTGAGCAATCAATGAACAAACAATATAAAATCCTTAACCAGCACATAATCGAACTACAGAAAGCAACCAACACATTAGCAAAAGAAGTCAACAACCTCGAGGTCCTCAGCGAATTTATGCTATCATCTATTATATCAACTAATATCCTTGCCAACCTGAAAAACATTCAAGAAACACTAGTCGAAACTATAAGTAATATACAATACGACAAATTCAACATTCACATATTGACACCAGACCAGCTGCGGGAGGAGCTGAACATCATTTCTGGCCAGTTATCAAAAGAACTAGCCCTTCCGATAGATAACATACAAACAAACTTACCCAGCATTTATCATTTAATCAAGGTCAAGGCCAGAATGACGAAGACTTATTTTATTTTTGAGATACTAATTCCTTTAGTAAGCCGAGACACGTATGAGATATATAAACTTATATCAGTACCGCAACAAGTACAAGAAAAAATGATTGGTATGAAGCCCATCGCAGATCATTTAGCAATCAACCTTCTCAAGGACTCGTACATCCCCTTAACCGAAAATGAAGTAAGGAGATGCGTCTCATACGACACTGAATCCCACCTGTGCCCTCTACAAAAACCAATCTTTCACATGAAATCAGATAACAGCATGTGTATAAAAAATCAAGAAAATGATCAATGTCAAGTCTTCACGCAACCTTGTATGAACATATGGATCGAGCTCAATAAAATAAATAACTATCTATTTATCTGTTGTGACGAGTGCACGATAAGAATTATATGCGAGCATCAAGTTACGGCGCAACGATTAAGCAAAGCCGGCATTATTACTCTCGGAGATGGCTGCATCATCAAGGCCGAAAATTTTACTATATTGGCGCATAAACAACACATATCAAACTAGCTGTGCCCGCGAACTTCGTTTCGCCATCAAAAAGCTTTCATACAAACTTTCATCCCCTATTTGAAATTGAAATTTAAAGAAAAAATACCCTATTTTTAACCCTGGGTTATCAACTATATTTGTGCCAAAATTCATTAAAATCGGTTCAGCGGTTTAGATTTTTCATACAAACTTTCATCCCCTTTATAAACCCTTTAGGGGTTGATTTTTGAAAAACATAGTATTCTATGTTCCACCCTGGGTCTTCAATTGTATTCCAAATTTCATCCAGTGGTTTAGCCGTGATTGAGGGACAGACAGACAGACAGACAGACAGACAGACAGACTTTCGCATTTAGAATATAGTATGGATTAACATAGCGTTTATACAAAATAGTTCCCACATAGTTCCCGTTCTTGCGGGATTTTCGGAATGGTCGAGTTTCCGCAGAATTTTTAGGATAAAACCTATGTTTTTTTTTCGAGTTCCAAACTATTTATATCTGTACAATTTTTTAAGTAAATTAAATTATTATAGAACTTCTGCATATACTACATTTTTTGTTTTATTGTCTTGTGGCAGAAGAATATATTGATTTTCGCCACAACCTGATCTTGATAAGGCGACGTATAACTGGCCGTGCGAAAAACAGTCTTGGCGTAAATCGATCCCCACGTGTTTGAATGTCTGCCCCTGTGATTTATTTATTGTGACTGCGAAGGATAATTTAATCGGAAATTGTATTCTTTTAAAATTGAAAGGTAAGTCGTTGGGTATCATTGGGATGCGGGGTATGAGGACTGTTTGACCAACTGCTGGACCAGTCAAAACTATTGCAACGATGACGTTATTGCGCAGAAATTTTACTTGAAGTCGGGTCCCGTTGCATAAATTTGGTGGTTTGAGATTTCTTAGTAAAATGATTGGGGCACCTATTTTTAAATTAAGAGAATGTGGGGGAAGGCCGCTTGGGTTCAAGGAATTGAGGAACTCCTGTGGGTAATTAACTACATCTTCTTGATCCATCACGGTATCAATGGATGTGTAGGTTACAATATCTCCTGGGAGTTTACTTAAAATTATATCATTTATTTCGTCAACGTTACTATTTCTTGCCGCCAATATTGCTCTTTGACACATCCATTGGTGGTCCTTGTTTTCTATTTGGCTGATGTCAGGGTATACCTTAGTTATTAATTCCTCGATGTTACCCACTTTTACTCCTAAATCGCAATCAATTTCAATTTTATTATTAGAATGAGGTATTTTCCCGTCTCCTACAGAAAGTAATTTTGACGGGAAAGTTATACTACCTCCCCCCAAATGTGCTCTCATATTTGTAGATAATTTTAAAATATTTACAAATTTCCATAATGGAGAACTTTTAAGGCAAGCCTTCACAATGTCTGCTCTGGTTCCCCTTACTATTACCGGTAAGGTTTGGCGAAAGTCCCCAGCAAACATAACCGTAATCCCACCCATGATTTTATCACAGTTTCTAATATCTCGGAGAGTTCTGTCTAGAGCTTCTACGTGAGCTCTATGTATCATGGTACATTCGTCCCAGATTATTAGACTGACGTCTTGTAAAACTTTTCCCAAAGGTCCATTTTTGCGTATAGAGCACACGCTATCTTTCTCTAAAGACACAGTTAGGGGCAGTTTAAAAGTGGAATGAGCTGTGCGTCCACCTGCTAATAAAGTTGCAGCAATACCTGACGACGCTACTGCTAAGGCTAGCTTTCCTAGAGACCTTACTTTTGCCAATATAAGATTAGTAATAAACGTCTTGCCGGTCCCACCGGGAGCATCCAAAAAGAAAATTTTTCCTTCATTAAAACTAACACTTTTCATGACACAATTATACGTTGTCACCTGGTCATTTACTAATCTTGGTTCATTTTCTGTGATATATTCATTTAAATCATTTAAATTATATGGTTTTCGCAACGCTACTTCTAACGGGTCCAGAAGCGAATTATTTCTTTTTGCTGCAGGAAGCCCAAAGTCGGTTAGGGATTTATCTGAAATCTCATGAATTTTATCTTCAATTATGATTAGTCCATCATTGTATATATCATCATTATATGCTAATGTCATATCCTGATTCTCATTACGCATTCTGTTTAATATATCTTCACATAGAGCATCACGAAATTTATTCCATAACTCTAAGGGGTCAGATGGTTGGCAAAATATAAGGATAGTGGTAAATAATTCTCTTAATTTTGTAGCTGGCTCGGATATAATTGCATCGGACATGGTATTTTGCCAATGTTCATCTCCCTCCAGTAAACCTAATTCCTTGCAAGCGCCTTGGTACGTTTGGAAAATAACACCATTCACGGTTCGTAGATGTTGAAATGACATTGGACCGCGAACATATTGCAGTAACATTCTTAAATAAAAACATTCAGTTTGAGTTGGATGAATGTTATAAACACGGCCTAAAGTTGTGTCTTTTTTTACACCGGGATATCCCTCAACATCTTGCCCGCGTCTTCTTCTAGAAAATGAATTTCTTTGCCAAACGTAATACTGGGGAGCTTCGTGATATAAAAGGGTTTTTGCAAAATCGTCGCTTTTGCAGAGATCAAAGAACGCTGTAAGTGTCGTTGATGAAGGATTGTTCACACGATCTTGGAGATTTTCATTATTATAAAAATATACTCTTTGTCCATTTTCCAAATGAACGGCTAAATGAACTACTGCCGGAAAACGTTCATGAATCGAAAATTGAAAAATTCTCCAAAACGCCTCCGAGGAACTTATATAGCGACCATTTAGATATTTTTCTACTTCGTCGTTATTACTTTGTAACGAAAATGTGGCTTGATCAGAACCTTTATGAATATACTTACAGATGTATTTAATAGCTTTGACCGATTGACAAAACTCTACGTTAATGTGTGCATTGAAAATGCGTGACAGCAGTGGATTATAGGGAACCACCCAACGATTATCCACGCTCATTTCTGTACCTTTTACACGAATTATAGCTGTGAATCCACCATTATCTGGAGACCTGCGTCTGTAGGTTGGATAACCGTCATCCCCGGTTTGTGTTTCCGAAATAAAATGCCTCGGGTACTTTTTAGAACAAACGTTTTCTTTCATACATGGTGATGCAGGATTATGAAATCCGCAAGGACCATGTATCATATTTTTTATGACAATATTATGAAGAATCTGATCTTGTTGTATGTCAGGTATTTCAGCCGATATTATTGCATCTATAGAATCTGGTTGAACTTTGTTAGCCAGCCACAATAAAATATGGGCGTGAGGTAAACCTCTTTTTTGCCATTCTACACTGTAAACAAAGGCTTTCGATGGGCCAAAAATATGTTTCTTCGTTAATAGGTCTATCATTTTTTTGAGTTTTAAATGAAATACCCTAGAAATTAAATCGTGTCTATCATAAGAATGTTGATTGGGCAATAACTCACTTTTTATTTCTGGCCATTCGGGGTTACATGTAAATGTAATGAAGAGGTCAGGTCTTCCAAATTTCCTGACATATGTCATGGCATCTTGACTTTTTTCATTCATGAATCTGGGGGATCCTGTAAATGACGACGGCAATATAACGTGCTGGCCAATATTAGAAGCGTTTAAATGTCCATCATTTACGACGGCATCTCTTAAATGAATGTAATCTTCTGCTCTCAATTTTTTTTGATTTCTTTTGATGAAGTTCAGCCTCTCAGAAATCATTTTTGCCGCCATATCAACACAATATTGGTTGAATAATCCTTTAAAATAATGTATACTGTTAAAGTCATTTATTCTCACCATGAATCTAAATGCATAAAACTGCATACATGAAACAGTTTTAGATGTAGCCGTAGTATTCTGCTGTGGAATATTAATACAGTATCCGTCGTTTCCAAAGGGAAACAGTAAGGGATATTGAAGCGAGTCATAAGATCTATGAATTTCAGAAACTCGTTGAAGTCGACCATCTCTCGCAGTCAATACAATATCACGGGGACCTTTGTCTTCATCTATCATAAGAACAGCTACTTCATCTACTACCGGCGCATTATACCGACCTCTATGCTCATTAGGAGGTTTTACATCAGCATGAATGATAAGTTTTAAATCATTCGGTGGTCTATTTTCTAGATTGTACTTAAAACTTTGAATATACGTATTATGATCATGAAGATATGTTTGGAGAACGTCGATAAGATCGATTTGCAAGCTTGGGTTTAAATTTGAGCGCAAGGATACCTGATCTGCATGGGAAACAAAATATATTTGTAGGAATTCGGGTTGTGCCCCTACAGCTGGAAGTAAGTCACCGATTAAATGATAAACTTGCCCTTGGACTTTAAAAGTGGGCATAAAGTTTCCCTCACGAATTTCTTTGGCACCAAATGAAGTCATCTGAAATAATTTATTATATTGTCTTGAGTGATTTAAGAAATGCTTAGATGATGGATGTGAGCCTGATATCAGTTCCTTTAAAACGGATGTTGGTTCCGGAATTATAGGTATATTTACTTTGCCACCACTACAACACAATCCAGGAGTTTCAGCTGCCCATTTTTTTGCTTGGCATAAGTTGCATATTTTATCCATTCTGCCAATATCAATATCATTTAGCTCAGAATAGTCAACGGTACAATCATAAGCAAAAGCAGCATTTAATAAATTATGTTGTCTGCGAGTTCTATTCCTAGTTGATCGGGCATTTTGCTGTGTTAATCGTTGGGATCGTTCAGCGCTTGATTCCCGATCACGGTTAGCCAAAGTTCGGGAATTCTGTGAGGCCAAACGTTGAGAACGTTCAGCACTGGATTCCCGATCGCGGTTAGCCAAAGTTCGGGGATTCTGTGAGGCCAAACGTTGAGAACGATCAGCACTCGATTCCCGTTGCCGGTTCGCCAAAATTCGGAAATTTTGTGACGCTAAACGCTGCGAACGTTCAACGCTTGATTCCCTTGCACGGTTTTGTTCAGTAATTGCTCGTTGTGTAGCCAACCTGTGCATATTTTCATCCTCAGTTTCATTGCTGCGCAAAACTCGCAGCCGCTTTGCAGTAGCAGTCTGCCGAGAAAGCTGAGTTCTTTTTCTCGGCATTATAGTGATGAAGAAAGAACGTAGAAAATGAAAACTTAACTAAAGCGTAACTCGTAAAAAAAAAGAAACGTAAGATTAATAATTAGGAACCTAATTGTTTTTATTTTTAACGATTATGTCAAAAGAAAATCCGTAAAATGAAAATAAGTTAACAAACTTTATACTTAAACTTAACCCTAATCTAATGAGAATAAATAGGTAGACCACACCTATTTACAGGTTTTACCTAAAGCGAAAAAAAAATAGAAACTAAATACGTTAAACTAAACCCTAATCTAATAAGAATAATTAAGTAGGCGATACCTATTTAGGTACCTACAGGTATTATGTACCACAAAAAAATATTAGAAACTGAATACTATTTTTAAAACAAACGATACTATACTTTTAAAAAACACATACTTATTAATTAATAATCTACATGAAAACAAAAAAGTGTTATTATTGTGTCACTAAATACTATCCTAAAACAAATAAAGTACCTACTATATAGAAAACAACCTCAAAATGAAACTGTGTTTAAAAAGTAATATTACGATGATAATTATATCGCATAAACAAATTAGCGCTGTATTCAACCGTTCAGTAGGGAGCCGACCGCGCGAGTGAGCCGCGCGGCATGGTATCTCGTAGAGCTGCACCCCCCTCCCGGCTTGCCCGCAAGCACCGCCTCTCTCCCGCCGCGCCGGCCAGCGCAGTGAGCGCAGAGAGCGAGTTGGTTTTGTTTCGGAGTTATTTATCATTGTAATCTTTAAAGTTTTTTGTTGAAATTAAGCTATGTCAAAGACAATTTTATTCACAATGAAGTACTCTTAACCAACAACATATTTATATTTATATTTGAATAAAGATTAATATTATTATGTTGATACAACTTAAACAAATTATTTCGACCAAACGGTCATTGTGACTAAACCTTAAAAGATAGACATATGCCGTCGCGGACTTTTTTTTAGATCATGTATAGAGGAATAATTCTTTCATACATATTTTTTGTGTATCTTGAACCGTTTTCGCAGCGCACGCAAAGAAAGCCTTCAAAAATGAATAATTTTCCCCGTTTTTTACACATTTACCGCTCTGTCTTTGCTCCTATTGGTCATAGCGTAATGTTATTTAGCCTATAGCCTTCCTCGATAAATGGACTATCCAACAAAAAAAGAATTATTCAAATCGCACCAGTAGTTTCGGAGATTAGCGCGTTCAAACAAACAAACAAACAAACTCTTCAGCTTTATTATATTAGTATAGATGTGGACCTCAAACCAAATATAGAAAACATAACCATCGCCCCTATCAATGACGTCATCAACTTAACATTACCATTCAAGAAGCTCGCAAATTTTGATCAAGCTGAACACGAAGATCACCATCGCAGTCTTTTGCGTGTTGGTCAACAAATTGAAGAGATGAAGAAAAACGATATCAACACGGTTCTGGCGGATCAAATGTCAACTCACGACATACATCAATTTGTTGTGATATATATTATTCTGGGCGCTGCAATTTTTGCTGCTTTGCTGTACGCGGGACGACGTCTACGACGAAGGTGTTCAGCGAGCCTGCCCTCAGCCCCACTCAGCGAACAATCATTGAGATTAAGTACTCGCCTTAGAAACACTGCACCGAGAATTGAACGAGCGATATCAGAAGCGCCTACGAAAATTGCTGCGACTTCGAGTACATGTAGTGCACGCGTACTTGATAAGTCGACGTCTCCAGTGATAAGCAGAACTTTTAGTGAATGTGAATAGTGCAATAGTGTTGTGTATACTTTGTTTATTTACATTTTTAAGCAGTAGAGACTTTAAGCATATTGTTAATTTTTTAAATATTTTTGTATTTTTTTGTTATTTTATATTTTTCTTGTGGCCGGAGCATGTACGGTCTTAACAATCGCACATTTTGCAAGATCATCAATTCCTTATTCTACAATAATTTTATATTTAATTATTTGAGCCAGTGCGCATTCGATCGCCTCGGCGTACACTCGTTAGCATAAATCATTGTACAATCAAGAGCAATAAATAGTTTATCATATCAGGACTTTATCATTTCTATCACTAAAGTTTGTACAGCAGCAGCTCGTACATAAAGACTGATGGAAACATGTGTTCAAGTTGTTCAATAAGAAATATGTTGCCCAAATACACCGACCGTGGTACAAAACGAAGTGTGTCAAAAACAATAAAGATGCCAAAGTACAAATCTTATCTAAAGCATACCAAATATAAATGAAAAACGGACCAGATGACCAGCCAGTTTCCAACAAAAAGTAGGTATAACAATAACAATAAATGTTAAGTAAATTGTCCAATACCTATTGGCAGTTTTATTTTATTAGTCGAACAGCATTAGGCATTTAGGCATTAAAAAAGAATACGAATATATTAGGTGCATTAAAACTAATCTGAATCAAAGAGCACTGGCAAATGAATTGCTACATTGTAATTTTCACTGAGTGCACACTTGGACTCTAATTTCGCTTATATCATCACATTCGACTTATTACTAAGTAGCCACCCACGCTGATTCAGTTTAAAGCTTATACGAGGGTGCCCGATTCACCCTTGACCTTGTCGCCTGAGTAACCGTAGGGGGAGGGGGCTAGACCCTCACACAGACCCTGCTATGTCTTCGCACTGCGGCGTGTGAATACGCATTGCGTAAAGCAATATTCCTTATTTTGTATTGTCTTATTACATTGTTATATTATTATAAACTTAATTTACATCGATCGTGTTCCTATTACAATGGAGCTCGCTGGCGCAGTGGCATAGCGCGTTCGGCCTGTGATTGCGTTAAACTAAGCAAAGTTCGCTAAGGCTGGTCATTGGATGGCTGACCAAAAATATCTTATCTCGAGCTCCCCCGTGCTTCGGAAGGCGCGTAAAACCGTTGGTCCCGGCTGCATCTGCAGTAGGCTCTGGGCCAGCGTGGTGGGTTATGGCCCATTCTTCCTATATTCTTCTATCCATAGGGAAATCCTGCGCCCCAGCAATGTGGACAATATAGGGCCGGTGATGATGATGATGAACGTAACTTCAATCGCTTTGGAATGGAGACAGGAAAACAATTACGTTAATACACAAGCCTGGGGACACTGTCTTTTTATATTTGACGTATTATATATTACGATGAACGTTACACAGTTTATGACCGATAACAAAGATAAATCTCGATTGCCGTTCGGGTGTTTGGGAAGGCTTTTAGCGTTCACTATGCGAAGGCCTGGCGACCTTGGTTGTTATAACATTTTTACCTAGTTAGCATTCTCTGCAGAGAACTAACTCGGATTGGTGACTTAAAATTATTCGCTTGTCTTTTTGTAGTACCTATTTTCAAAACCATAATATATGAATCGCGAGCACGGCTGTGATCTAAATCTAAACAGGGAGAGTAGTTGCCTTTATGATTTACTTTGTCTATCTTTCAAAGGACATCTCTTATTAAGTACATCAATACAAAACAATATGGTGGTCCAAACTCAGTGGCATTATGTCCGCCACCGTTTTATTGTGTTGTTATCTATGATCTCTTGTTATTTGTTTTATTGTGCAATAGCTTCACAGGTCTCTGAATGCGATTAAAAAAAATCCATGACGTGTTAATTAAAAATTTTATTTACCCATACAGATTTTTATTTTTAAATTACAGCATGATGGATTTTCAGCATCAGAGAAATACTAAACCAAATCCCTATATCCCCATATACTTAGACTAGCCTTCCTGTACCCTTATTAAATATATGTATGATACAGTTAAGTTTCAAAATCTCTATTGGTTAAAATCAAAATTTTTATCAGGCGGTCATATTGGTCGGTCAGTTTAGTATGGTGCAGTTTAATCGAAACTACTTTTGCCCGAACTCCATGAAAATGGTTTTGAATATCATACAATATCGAATTTGAGATTTCATGCAGTATTAGATCTAACTACATATGCAGTTTTTAAGTTTGTTATTTTGAAGGCTTATATGATCGTGCTATTAGACCCGGGGGTGTTGAATCCAAATGACATTTTCTATCCGACCCTGCCCCTGGTTGAACGAGCCAGACGCATTCGATACGAATGAACATCGGTTCATGCGGAAAGGTCGTTGACTTGTCTGGTGTTTTTTTAAACGGCTCTGTTTATTTTTTCGCTCTCTAGTGGATTTTCTTAAATGAACGCTAAATCACCAGGGTGTGATCCCAATTTGCTAGGATTAATGGTGACTTTGTCACACGTTTTGCTCGGCTTGCTTTCCTTGATTTCAACACGAAACTTAGCAAAGGGTACAGGTACAGTACAAACAGAAATGACCCGTGATATTTGTGACTTAAAGTGCGTAATTAAAAATACTCTTTTACATTTTATTACTGTCCTACTAACCTTCGGACATCAACTTGCTTTCTAAGTGTTAAGAAGATATAGACCTGTCCAAAAATCTTTTCTTTACAACATGTTTCTCACAGTCAAAACAATAGTTATATAAAAATCACCGCATTCAGGGCCAGGGGGCCTACCGCCTAACTCGATTGCTGATGATAGCTATATAGCAATGCACTGCATAAGGCTATAGCAACCATCCTGAATTTTTAGGCGGTACGGATTTTGTGCCAAATTCATACAAAATCATTCCGTGATCATTCGTTCAAAGCTATCGCTGATAGTTTAGGTACATTTGGTGCGAAATGTCAGCATGACGTCATTAACTATACCTTTTGCTTTAGCAATAGAGTTAGGCGGTAGGCCCCCAGATCACATTGTACTTGAAATCTAAATTCTTTAGAAATAAAATAACTGATCACAAAAAATCATATTTCACCAAATCCTTCAACAATGTCATTTTAACGCACCTATATGCATTACAAAGTGTTCTTTGCCCTCTTAATTACAGAGCGCACTTTAAATTGCACTAGATCGTTGTGTAGTCAGTTTGTCTGGCACGTGTAGCATTATCAATGTGTCATCGTAGTTAATTGTTGCCGAAGTGGTACTAACGACCGCATGTCACGCGTAATAATTGTCTTCATATCTTAGTCTGCTACAAAGTAGTTAAGTGTTTCTTTTATTTTCTATATTTTTACAAGTTCTGACATATTGGGGATGCAGAACATAGTCAAAGATTTTAGCGATATCGTTTTAGCGGAATAGGAGCAGCAAGAACATGTGAGTTTATATCAAACAGTCAACTTTGTTTCATGGATTTTGATTCTTCTTATCTTCTTCTCCCTGCCCTGTTCCCAGTCTATCTGGGGTCGGCGCAGTATGTTTCCTCTTCCATTCATATCGGTCAGACGTCATCAAGCCATCCACTCCCTTATAATTCATATCATCCATCACACCGTAAAGGTGCTAGTGATGAATGAATGTATAGAAAAGAGACGGAACGGACCGTGTCGAGAGACCGATGAACAGAGAGAATGATTGGAATGACAACAATCTCCAATCCATACTGCTCAAGGTTATGGCTTAGGTTTTACTATAGGCCGCCTGCCTGGTAATTTTGATTCCTTATAATGTCAGCGATTTGCAAACAGACGGCGATACGTCTGTTTTGCGAGAGACCAATTCATTCAGGACAGCTCTTCTAGAAAGTCATCTAGCCTCCTCACGTTTAGAAGATTAGGTACTACATTAGTACCAACTGGTTGCAGTAGGGTTGATTGCCGTCTTCTCGCCATTTACAAGTTAAATATGAGACTGTTTTTATATCAAAGAAAAAAATGAATCATTTTGACCAACGGACTTACCGTTGGTCAAAATGAATACCTAATAATAAGAGACTTAAATAAAGTCAAAAAGCTTCCCTGAGGAACGCCTTACCTTCTTTACACGAATACGAACCTTTGTCCACTATGTATTGTTGTCTCTTTTTTATTTAGATCGGTTGTATACTTTTAAGTTTTGGGTAGATTCAAGATATGATAGATACAGCGGGCCATATGACAGGTATTCCTTATTTATCAAATCTGTTGTTATCTAACGCACAAAGATAATTTGTATTCACTTTGAATTACATTACCTACTTGTGTAATCTATATGTATAGGAAGTACTCGAATGTCCATGTTTTGTCAATATTGATTAGATTTGGCAGATTTTTCGATTTTAATTGAGTCTCATTTTTTACGTATTAGATTACTAGTTTCAAAACTGTAATTTGGTTATTGGCTCCATAGTTACTAGCAAGTAAAGACGATATTAAAGTGAAAGTCATCTATTAATTAAGTATATATAGCTACCAGTGGCGTGGCGTGATAAAACAAGTTAGGCAAGCCACAACTATATGAAGCCTCTTATGGTTTAAGCATTAACTTTTAACACCGCCTGCTAGGACACGGCTACAACTGTTCAACGCCATCTAGTGACGAAGCGGAGAACTACGTTGCCACTTTTGCGTGCTTGTGCTTTGTTTTATACAGCCAGAAAGAGAGATCATTATACAAACAAAAGCCGTGTTAATAAGGGAAGGACGATTCAACCCGGTCCGGAGCGGCTTGCAGGAGCGGCGCACGACCGTGATATTGAGTGCAGTTCACAAAAGAAATTCCGCTTTTATGGCTATTGCAATAAGATCTAAAATATTTACTTTTGACGGAACTTGTTTTCGTGGGAGTTTATTACTAATGTGTGCGTGTGTCGTAGTGTATCGATGCATAAGCGCGTAGGCTGCCGAAATGCCGGCTTGATGCCGGCTTGTAGGCAAACTTTAGGTACTATTTCGCGTTGCGTGCGCCTGACAAGACTACGCTTGTCTGTGTGCGTGCAGGCGCTGTATAGCAGGCGTCCATAACTCGATATTTAGCGAGTTATTTGAAGGAATCTAGAGAGCGGGAGCGAATTGTATGTACCTGTGTTGCATATTGTTTCGCGCGCGTTTAATACTGTTATGATAAGATTATATTGATGGATTTTTTTTATTTGCTTTTATGGTAATGATTTTTTTATGCTCGCTCGTTTGGTACGGCTGTTGGGAATCGGGTTATATGGACGCTCCGCCACTGATAGCTACTGTAGACCAACATTATTTACATAGTGGTCATCACTACAGTGTCACATCTGTTGACGGAAAAGATATTTATAAAACTAATCACTCAAAATAAAATATGTTACCTTTGAAATCTATAAGTCTCAAATACACCAGTATCTCTAAGATACATTATCTCTGAAACACAATCAGGTCACGCTTTAAAACTAAATCGCAAATACATCAGTCAATCTAAGGTGCAATTTCACCAGAAACATCAATAGATCTATACCTACTACTCTTCTTACTAACCGATTTTGAGATTGATTTGTATTTTTTATAGTTATTATAGATGGTCAAAGTCAAAGTCAAAGTCAAAATTCATTTATTCATATCTGGTATGATTACAATACACTTATGAATCGTCAAGACGCTAGATATCGAAAACCCGTGTGTCCAAGAAAAAAAACAGTGGAGTGCGCAGCATGCCTCAGTCTGTAATGATAGGTCTCCCAAACCCGCCCACGCCCCGGTCCGCAACGAAGCGCCGACCCTGCCGCGTTCAATACCAAGATGGTACTAAACGCATCAGGGCCCAACGCTCCGCTAGCAGAACGGCACGCAAGTAGGCTGTGGAGAAACCCACCATTGTCAACGAGTTATGACATTGCAGGTACATTGTAAATTATGCACCAAATACAATCCCACAACTCGCCAATCACATAAACCGAAACATGCCGCGCACTACCAATCAACCCCCCATCCCCCACCCTACCTATACGGACACACAAGTTTTCAATATCTAGCGAAAAATCTACGCCATCCGTTCGTAAGCTACCGGGAGGCCCTGTTCTGAGAAGAACGGGCAAGAAACTCAGTCGGGTATTTTCCTCCCTTAGTTACATATATAATATATAATCTAAATTCAATGAAAATTTAATGAAAGATGTCAATAGCTTTAACGTCAAGTAATAATAATTAGAGTCACAATTTCTGAAGCTATCAACATCCTTCATTACAGACAACAGCATATTAATCATCGATTATATAAAAATAAAAGTTATTTATTCCAAACATCCTTGTCATCTAGATAATCCTGAATTTTATAGTATCCTTTTGCCATTAGTACTTTTTTTACATAAGGCTTAAATTTGTGTTGAGGCAGTTCAGTCAAAGATCCTGGTATCTTATTATAGAAGAGTATACATTTCCCCATAAAAGAATTAGCAACCTTGTGCAATCTGAATCTAGTAAAGGCAAGTTTATTTTTATTTCTAGTGTTGTGTTTATAAATATCACTAATTTTAGCAAATGTATTTAAGTATTTATAAACATATAAAATGCAATCGTATATGTATTGTGAAGCAAGAGTGAGGATATTAATATTTTTAAACAAACTTTTAAGTGAATCTCGAGGCTTTAATAGGTAAATAGCACGTATAGCTCTTTTTTGTAAAATAAATATATCCTGAATATCTGCAGCTGTACCCCAAAGAAGTAAGCTATACGACATTACACTATGAAAGTAACTAAAATAAACAAGCCGGGCTGTTTCAACATCAGTTAATAGCCTTATTTTTTTTACCGCATATGCTGCTGAACTTAGTCTCTCGGATAAAGTTGAAATATGAGGATTCCATTGCAATTTGGAGTCCAACTTTATTCCTAAGAATACTGTAGAATTGACACATTCTATCGTTTCATTATTAATTGCAATCGGACTACTAACTTGCCTAACATTTGGTAATGAAAATTTAATACATTTGGTCTTCTTAGAATTGAGTAACAAGTTGTTATTTGTAAACCAATCAAGAACTTTGGAAATAGCTATATTGATGTCATCATAATTATCTTTACCTCTGTCTACTTTGAAAATTAATGAGGTGTCATCTGCGAATAGTACCGTATCACATAGAGATTCTGTGTAGAAGGGAAGGTCATTTATATATATTATGAATAGTAGTGGTCCCAGTATTGATCCTTGAGGAACACCCATTTGCATTGGTGAACCCGAAGATTCGGCTTTATTAATTACTACTTTTTGAGTCCTATCACTCAGGTATGACTTTATCAGTTTCAATGAGGCAGCAGATACACCGTAATGCTTTAATTTTGCTAATAACGTTTGATGTGAAACACAATCAAATGCCTTAGAAAGATCACAAAAGATACCCAAAGCATCCTGCCGATTTTCCCAAGCATCAAATATGTGCTTAATGAGGGTTATTCCAGCGTCAGTGGTGGATTTTCCCCTCGTGAACCCAAACTGTTTAGCATGTAACAGTTTGTTAGCAGTGAAGTGAGAAAGCAACTGGTTCAACATAATTTTTTCAAAGATTTTACTAAGGGACGGTAATATAGAAATGGGACGAAAATTATTGGGTTCACATTTGTCTCCAGATTTAAACAAAGGTATTAGTTTGCTATGCTTCATTAAGTTTGGAAAACAGCCGTTATCTATACATTTATTAAAGATTGATGTCAGCTGAGGAGCGATGACATTAATGATGGGATTCAAAATGCTAACTGATAGACCCCACAAATCTTCAGTTTTCTTCATATTTAATGTCTTGTACGTTTTGATAATAGTGTCCATATTAATTTTGTGAAAATCAAAAGGTATATTACATTCGACTGTGCTTAATTGTAGTAGAGACAGAGCTCTTTTTGTGCAAGAGTTGAGCTTGCTGGTTACTCGAGCAGGGATGTCGGTGAAAAAAGTTTCAAAGGCATCTGCAACCTCACCATCGGACTCCATAACCTTATTATCCATTTTAATTTTAAACGATCTTTCGCTGTTCCTAAGTTTTCCGGTTTCTGAATTGATAATTCTCCAAGTTGTTTTTATTTTATTATCAGAATTTTTTATTTTATTACCAATTGAGATCGATTTGGCAGTGTTACAGACTTTTTTGAATATTTTGGAATAGTTCCTGACGTAGTCTATGAAGGTGGAATCAACAGACGTGTATTTTTGGCTATATAAGTCATAAAGTTTCCTTCTACTTATATAAATTCCTGGGGTAGCCCAGTCACTGAATTTCTTTTTACGGTGTATTGTTTTGGATTTTTGTTTAAAAATCTTATGAAATTCGTCTTTAATAGGATTAAACATATTATTGTACATTACATCAGGACAGTCATTGTTATCATTTATAAGGTAATTAAGTCTATTTGTAACATTATTTCCAAATAACTGCAACTGCTTTTGTGTTATTGGCCGAAATATTATCTTTATTGGTTTATGAACATTTTGATATTCAACAGTAATTTTTTGGCCAGTATGATCTGAATTAATACAATTTATAATTGATTTATCTAATATATTACAATTACAAAACGCGTTATCTAAGCAAGTGCCTGATGTTGGAGTAATTCTTGTTGGTTCATAAAATGTATAGAAAAGGTTATAGGATCCGAATAAGTTGATAAATCTGTCTGAGTGAGAACAAGTGACTAATATATCTACATTAAAGTCACCAAGGACGGCTAGTTTTTTGTTTTTATTACAAAGTTTATTTAGTATACCTTCCATTGAAGTCTCAAAAAGTTCATAGTTTCCCGTAGGGGGCCTGTATATACAAACAACAACTAGCTCCTCAAGTTCTACACAAGATACTTCAATTATTTGTTCAATAGAATATTGTACAATATCTTTTCGTTCTTTGTATTTCAGTCCTTCTTGCAATGCTATTAAAGAACCGCCTCTAATAGCCGTTTTCCGGCTAAAGGCGCTACCGATGTTGTAATTTTCATAATTCGAAAGTATTTCAGTACTTTTTAACCAATGTTCAGTTAAACATAAGACGTGAGCCTGTATACTATTTAGGTATAACAATAATTCCAGATCCTTACCCGAAAAGCCTTGGATGTTTTGGTGGACTATTTTCAATGCACTAGACTTAGGCAATTCGCTAGAGACTTTCTCTATTGTCTTACGTACTAATTTAAATTACTTGGAATATATTCCACTGTACAATTTTGTACGTCAGAACATGTTTGCTCAATAAAAGCGTTGTCAGAACACGATCGCTCAATAAAAGCATTGTCGGAAGATGATCGCTCAATAGAAGCGTTGTCATAACGTGATTGCTCAATAAAAGCATTGTCAGAATGTGATCGCTCAATAAAAGCATTGTCAATATATTTTCTATTACTAATGATAGATGGTTTAGCCAAATTATTGGCTAACGTTTTTAAAGTATAGCATAGCGACATGGCTATTTGTTTTTTGTAAAAATTGGATAGAAACATTCTACCTCCCGTTATACGAAAATTATGGGTCATTTTGTTCGTATCTATGACATGTATTTTATTACAGTACTGTGTCATGGTATGCAGACTTAAATTCAAAATGAATCTTTTATGATTTTCCTCTGATGACAGGCTATTACTGTACGGTAAAGTGTACACAATTATTTGTTTCACATTTAACAAAGATAATTTTGAAATGTAGCCTTTAAAAGTATTTTTATTTTCTCGGCTCCTATTTCCTATAAATATAATAACTGTGTCAGTTTGTAAGAATGGGCATTGTAGTAATTTATCCATTACGTTCTCAAAGCTACTGCCTGGCATGCAGTAGTTAAATGCTAGTTGGCCACACTGTTCTGAGAATAATTTACTAAAGTTTTTACCAATGTCATCACTAAATATTAAATATCTATCAGTCAATGTACCATTAGAACTCTGACAACTTTTCACACATTCTACATTATTTGGTATTAGTTGATTGCCCACTGCTGGGACCGAGTTAGTCAAACTTTGACATTCACCCGCGGAACTCAGCTGGTTCAGCAGTGGACATGCAGCTATTTGAGACCTATTTTTTTGTAACAAAATACTACATTGTTTTTTGTTCAATGCATCAAACCTGTCAGCATTATAATTACACATATCTTCCATATCCCGACACAATATTTTTTGGTAATTTAAATTTTTTTCAGACAAGACCTCAATATTTTTAAACATTTTCACTATAGATTTTTCCAAAGAATTAAATCTGTCTTCTACCGTTTTTGTGTACAATCCATACTCAATTTCACTCTGTGAAGTTTTACTTTTGATATTCTGTAATTTATTTATTAAATCTGACCTTTGTTTTCTTAACATAATGTGACTCTTAAAATGATTTTGTCTGTTAATTAATTTATTAGTTTTCCTGATAAATTTATTTATTTTAATATATTTTTTAAGTTTTTTAGAAGAATTCATGTGAGGAGTATGGCTTGCACACAAAGTATTACTAATGACAGGTTTGTCATAATTACACAATGATAATTCACTGAACAAACTGTTGGAGCAATTCATATTATCTAAATTATTATTTTCTGACTTAGCTCTGTTTAGAGCATTGTGAGCCTCTGATAAACTACATTCTAACTCTTTTATTTTGTAAAGTGCATGTTCATGTGTGTCACTGCATTCTTGAAAGGATTTAATTTGGTCTTGTAATTCACTGCAAAGGTCTGCTGCATCCACATACTTAAAGTGAAGTTCAGCTAACTCGTTCTTTAATTTCTTATTTTTGTCTAATATTTTGACTATTTCTTGCTCACTTTCTTCACGCTCCTGCATTAGTTGATCGCAGAGCTCTCTTGAAGTTGCAAGGTCTAACAGTGCCTGCTTCAGTTTTCTCTCTGCGTCAGAAACAGATGCTTTCCTGGTCATCATTTTGAATTACACTTAGGCTTCTATGCTCAGTCAGTACAAGCTTTTCAGCACAGGAACGCTGAAAAGTTATCAGCACAATCAAATTGATGTCTGCCTAGGACTTTTATTATTAATTAAATACTATTATGATTAATGATATTTATTTATACAAAATAATAATAGAAATATATGGGGATAAATAGGTAATAAATATATTTTCTTTATAATGGATAAAATAATTACTTATGTGTGAAACTTTTATTGACAACTAGGGTTTTTAATTATTACTATTGCAAAAATATTGGTCCAAATTATGGGTGTGTCAAAAGAACAGTGTGAGTGTGTTGGTGATTGTCTGAGGCAATAATTATAGTCACCATCAACTTTACTTCCACTTATAGTCAAGTAAAGAGAGATTAACTGATGCCAAAAGTGTGTAATTGACGTATCTCACTGTGGTGAGAAGTGTTTAGTATTGTATTGTATATAATAAATCAATTCCTTTATAATATAAAATGTACTAACTAACTAGATGAATAACAGGTCCTTAACAATTCCTTAACAACAAATTCTAACTAGTTCAAATCGGTTTCTAACTGCAATTTGACAATATTTACCCTATAAATTGCCATTAAAGTAAGCTTGTTGCAGTTTGTAGCTGATATAGTTTAAAAACGATCATAAAATAATAATATTTTTGTCAGTTACTGATATTGTGGGTAAATGTAAAAGCAAACTAATATGGGTTTAAACTATTCAAGAAAATAACAAAGTAAACTAAAGGAATGTTAGTCATGTATGTATATTTTAAGCATAAATAATGAAAACAATACTCCCCGGGTACTTTTATTCCAGTTTCGTTGATTCGAAATTGAATTGTTCGTTGACAGCCGGCCGGCTAGAAGGTTCGTCACGTAATCTTGTTTAATATATACACTGGTAATATACACTGGTTCACAAACGTTACTAATTGATATTTATACTCCAAATCACATTTATTATTCACATAAACTAGTATTAAAGTACTATAAATAATTAATTTTTAAATTTATTTCATCAGCTGTTAATAAGACAACCATCCAACAGTGTTGCCAACCAACTCTCGATGGTAATCTACAACACCTATGCAAACTCAATTAGCACTTTTTTCCAATAGCTGTCTCGGTTTACATCTTGAAGAGTAAGTTGATCTTTGCAAACGTAGCAAAGATCAACTTACTCTAAACCTTTTAAACAAATAACACCGGATTTTACACAATATACTTCAGTGGCTGTAAAGCCGTATGATACATGCAGTCATCTCAGCTGCTCAAAAACTTCATTCATAAAAAAACTTGAGGTTGAAACCGTTTTTGTATCAATGTTTATAGTTTTGTATCAGTGTATTATTATTCCTGTACTCATTACAGACAAAGTTCGAGAACGTTCAAATATTTGTTAACTTTATCGGAAATTATTATTAGAATGACAGATTTTATTCGTTCGTAACTTTATCTTAGTTAGCAACATTATTTTATCGTGTCAATGTATGACGGTTACGGACCTACATTGTGATTTAAGCATGCATCGTTAGAATAACTTGAAGAGTAACGACTTCAACAGTCAAACAACAGTGTGCCTAAATGATGATTGCACCATTACGTACCTATGCGATATTTGAAAGAATTAAAGTAAGTGGTCTCCTTAAACAAACTCATTATTACTTCGTATATTTCGGTTAGTAGCACAACATCGAAATAATATAACATGAAATATAAAAATGGCTTAAAGAGTGATTTGTGTGTTAGAAGCCTGAGATGAAACATTGTGTAGATTCTAAATCGATTTGGGAACAAATCTGCATTTTAAACGTATTTCATTCGATAGTGGATAATAATCGCGAACACATTCTTATAGAGATGATTATTATGTAAGTAGTTGTCTTACGGAGCCTCAGTTATTATTGCTCCAAATGAAGATGAACTTTCTAAATTAACTGGGTTATAACAAACCACCCTATTCCAATTGTCGGTACCGCTTCCTCTGCGCGTGCGAAGTGCCTCTCTGTACCTACTATGTTACCTCTTCACCTCTCGCCATTCAGCGATAAATACGTAATTTAATGTCGTATTGACCGAGGACGCCTCAATAGATAATCTTTTATCTGGCTATTAAATAATGAGACGAGTGCGCGCGCGCCGGCCACTCTGCATGCCCGCGCTAGTTTAGCCGCAACCGTGACAGATGACATATCTCACGAAGAAAATCCCAAAATTGCCTTAATAAAATAACATCCTTATATGTTAAAATTATATTTTCCCTCGTCTCCCAGTGAAGTGTCATAGAAACTGCCGGCGAACATGTGTAGTTGAAAATTACGGAATGTTGCTGTGATAATGTGGTGTTTTGTGTTTTGGCAACAAGCAGATTACCGTCACCATCGTCGGTGACAGTGCCAAGATGTCTCGGGTGTGTACTGTTGTTATTTACTTTTGCGTTGTTGTCGAATTTTGCTAGATATTTAAAGAAACGTTCCCGTTTGACGACTGTCAACATTAATTCCGTTATTTTTAGGTTTCTTGTCGAAGCGCTCAATCGCTTTATTTACTTTGGTTTATTGTTCAAAAATGTTGTCCTTTAAATATTTATGTCAAATGCAATCAACGTTCGTACCTATACGTCATAAATAAGTGAAACATCATTTCACGTTCCTCCTTTGTTTGGTGACTTTGGTGATAGGCTTCGTCCGCGCGAACAATGTCTAGTTATTTTATTATTGAATCAGTTTGTTGATTCACATGTGGTCGCATGAGCCACCACGATGTGTTATATTGTGTCAAAGTTTTTAGGGCGCCTTTGTACTTAGCTAGTGCTGTAGGTTATACATAATTCATGCTAAGCACAATTAATTTATATTACGATAAGTTCGTAGGTGATTACACGCACATGTCACTATTGAATCATAATAAGTGAATCTTCCCGATAGATAGCTTACGTAAACTAGGTGATGCGAAACGAGATTATCGATTCATGGAAATATTTAAAACTACTATTGGAGTAACAACATTTCTCGACTGCGTGTCAGTTCAGTAATTAATCTCATCGTGTCGTTATTAGATAATTGCTTATTTATGAGCTTTCAAGTGTAGAGAGATAAGAATTTAAGTGCACCCAAATACAAATCACTGCATAATTCCAACAACTACCTATGTTTGGATTACAATTAATATGCAATTGAGAGCACGTGGTGCTACTACACATTGAAACAGTCATAATTCTTTCGAATTTTTTAATAAATCTCTTATAATGGAATTATATTGGACAATTGAAAAGTTGATTAGAATCATGAACACTAAGTCAAAACCGTTAGCAGTTTGGACCGGAATGTTGTCATCCCAAACATTATTTTTATTCATCAGTCTCTCGACTGGGTTCTTTGATTCCAAAATTCAAATTCAAAAATTCAAATCCACAATATTCTTTGTAAAAATCTCGTGTCACACACAGTACTTGTTATCGAACTCCTCCGAAACGTCTTGACCGATTGTTAAGAATTTTTTTGTGTAGGTCTTTATTTGTTAAGTCTGAGAATAGGTCGTAGGCAATTTTTTATACCCCTAGATGATAATGGCAAAACAACGTTTGCCGAGTCAGATAGTGTACTATAAATCTGTAAGCCCAAATCTGTAACATTTCCGCGATCTCAAGTGTTCCGTCGAATGGGCATCGAACTTAGAACCGCACACGGCGGATTGCCGATAACCGGTGGCTATCGCGGCGACCCCCCAAAGGTCACAACAAACTTCACTAATAAGAATAAAAACGTTATCTTCAATGGGCTGAATTAATTGTTAACTGTCCATTCCCACAATATTAAGTTTTGTGGTGACGGAACCTGTGGTGTGGAAGAAAACAATTGAAGTTACCATCAAGTGCCACTCTAGGCAAAGGCACTCTAGGTAATCTCATAGGCATTCCCGTTTGTTGAGCAATATCCAGCAATATAGCGGAATGTGCCCGATGAATAGCTATGGGCTCCTCCGTGTTTTCATTAGTTTTATTATGTAGTGGAATTCATTACTTCAATTGGCTGAATGGTGCCTTTCACCTCTGCTATCTTACATTAGGAGTGGTCCACGTGGAACCACCAGCTAGTCCTGCCATTCGGCTTGTATGCTTCTATCAATAGGGAAGATGATGATAGAGATACTGACTAAATACTGCGCCCTACCAACGAGTATGCCATGCGTTCAACTGACAGACAATAGACATCTTGCATCTGCTGCACTTCCCTGGTGTGATAACTATCAGCTGTCTCAGATCCGTCTGTTAATTATACGCGAAATCCATGAGTAAGTTTTGGTAGTTCGTACTCGTTGCTAACGCCGTCTAGTTATTTAGGAAGTTCATTTACGTCATTAGGTATAACCAGCACTTCCAATATTTTAGAACTATTGCAAATAAGCGGTAGTGTGTGGTTAAACTCAAAAATGCATTCCTGTGATTGAAAGACCGATGAACGAAGAGTGTGATTGGTATGACAGGCCAATTCATACTGCTCAAGGTTAGTATTAGATTTTACAGCCGGCCGTCTCTGCCTGTCACCATCCCTCTTTGGGTATGCTGTTGTCGAAGATTTGCCTCTGGGGTTAGTCGGGGCTGGCACATTCTACGCTATTTTGTCACGCCCAGGCCCGCATGCAACTGTTTAGTTAGCATGATAAAAAACTTTCTTTTTACTTGCTTTGATGAATTTTACGCATCTAGATCTCATTCTGGTGTCACCACAGGCAGCGAGTGCGAAACGATAGACAATGTATTAGCCTTGACTATAGGAATTTTAAACACGCGTTTTTGCGCATATTTGGTATATAAATTAAGAGTTGGAGGTCACGTTTAGGTGCTTTGTGCAAACTGTACACAACGAGTATCCTAAGGTTGCAACGGAAAGGTACTATTAAATTTTGCACTTTCTGTTAAACGTCTCTATAAATCTACTGAAAAAATTGTTGACTCTTCCTATAGAATCTTTGGATTGAATAGGCGTAGCCAAACTCCACTCTAAATGCTAGTGGTAAAAGTGCCTACATCGATAGACAACATGACCTTGTTGTAATGTCTTTTGTAATTTACATACATACATACATAATTCACGCCTATATCCCCGAAGGGGTAGGCAGAGGTGTAACACCCACGCTTCGCCAATTATGCTAGGTCCCATGTAATAGGTGGCGAGCCTATTGCCATTTATCAGGCACAAAAGTCGCAGTACTTTGCTGGGTGGTAGGTATAAGAGGAACGCTGCTGCCCATTCCTCATTATTGATTTATCCTTAGTCGCCTTGTACGACACCTACAGGAGAGATTTGGGGTGGTGACAATTGTATTCTACTCTGCCGTCAGCACACGGCCAATTTGTAATTTAACAACAGAAAAACGTGTAGAATCCCAAATATCACAAAATGTACATTTATTACGGTACGACCAAAACAAGAGCACGATTTTTTAATAACATCTTCTCAAAGACTGCCAACTTTGCCTTGGCTTATTTAGGTTTAAATCCCATTTCTTATTTAAAGCGGATTACCGTAATAGGCATTTAACACAAGTTCAGCTTACACTGTTTCCACGGACTCGGGTTTCCAATTTTCCCCCGGAGGCTTTAGTGGCAGACTTACGCAACGCCCACAGCAGTAGCTGGCTCGTCGCCAACTCTTCAGCCTCGGGGACAACCTTTACCTCTCTTGAAATACGGCTCAGTTTTCCAAAACCATTCAATGTTAGTCCAAAACTGTTGGCTCGAACATTTAATGGTAATCATAAATCAAAAGGGTGTTCGGGAATAGCCCAGTTTTTATATAGTTTATCCTTTTTTGATTACGGTCATATTGGGAGAAAATTGAACTTTTAGCTGGCCGGTGGATTTGTTGAAAATGGCACTGTGTTAAGAGCTTTCTTCTCACGAGATCCATCTTGTATATTTTGCGTTTTAGATAAGAGTTCATTAATTTGATTACTAAAACTCGAGTCAGTCTGATAGTAACTTTGATTTTATAATTCAAATCAAAATCTAAAGAAAATAGGTATATAAAAAATATCGATGGCAGAATGGATATGTAAATAACATCACATCATTCTGTTACTCGTGCAGAGGTTGAAACATTTCATTTTGCACTTCAAATATTTTTTCTGTCATCACTGACTTGACAAATTGTTAAGTGTTATCTCACTACATTAACAATTTCACCGACTGTCGGCTTATGGACGGAGTAGGTTACCGTTTAATTTCCTCATCTTGTCTTGGTCACGCTGATATTTAACGTAATTCTTCCTTGGTGTTTTCTCAGTAAATATTTAACTTTTTACTATTTTGAAATCAGCTGGCTTAGTCCTTACAACAGTTAATGGTGTTTTGTCTATATCAGTATTATACTTTCTGACTAAAGGGATCGAACATAATAAATGATGGTTTAGTTGATTGCCAACCTTCTGAATGAATACATACATACATACATAAATCACGCCTATATCCCCGAAGGGGCAGGCAGAGGCGAACTAGCACCCACGTTTCGCCAATTATGTCAGGTCCCATGTAATAGGTGGCGAGCCTATTGCCATATATCGGGCACTATATTGCTGGGTGGTAGGTATAACAGGAACGCTGCTGCCCATTCCTCATCACTGTTTTATCTTTAGTCGCCTTGTACGACACCCACGGGAGAGATTTGGGGTGGTGACAATTGTATTCTACTCTGCCGTCACCACACGGCTATTCGGGTTCTGAATTAAGCGTAGAAAAAACCGTACAAGGCCACTCTCGAACAAGTATTCCCATAAATCAGCAGGCAGTTTGCCAGTTACATGGCCTGTTTGACAAAACGACGTCCTGTCCACGCAAAGTGGATAATGATGTTGAAACAACGGGGGCACGAGCTAGCGCCGGCGTCTTAAGGCTCCTTTCCACCAGATACATGCGAGGTGAGGAGCTCGCTAGCGCAGTGGCATAGCGCGCCCAGCCTGCGATGGCTTAAACTAAGCAATGTTCGCTAAATCCGGTCATTGGATGGGTGACCAAAAATGTATTATTTTGGATTTCTTCCGTGCTTCGGAAGGCACGTTAAGCCGTTGGTCCCGCCTGCATCTGCAGTCGTTAATACCCACCAATCCGGACTAGCCCAACGTGGTGGGTTATGGCCCATTCTCCCTATATTCCCATAGGAAAAGCCTGTGCCCCAGCAGTTGGGACGTTGAAGGGCCAGTGATGATCATAATGCGAGGTAGCTAAGCGCTAGGAAAAATCTGCCAATAGGATTGCTCCGTTTCGGTATATTGCAGAAACGGTATTGGACGATTTTTTGCTCGCTCGGCGCTTAGTCACCTCGCACATATGTGGTGGAAAAGCACCCTAACAACCGCTTGCTACTCACGCGCAGCCCAGTGATGACAAAATCGACTAGGTACCGTGTACTACTGAGTGAGACCTACAAAGGTACTGGAAGACGCAGAGACGAATAGTTGCGATTGCGTAAGTATACGTCATAATTTAAAGTTTGACTGGTTCCTGTCGTGTTTATGTAGTAGGCTAATTTTAATAATAATTTCCATATATAATAATAATTTCAATAGTAATGTACAGTAAACAATTACAGTATTAACATCTATCTGTGCACCATTTTATAAAAGTTTAGTCAATTTTATTTCGTCGAAAATTTAATACGATTTCGTTTGACGATTTCAGAGAGTTTAAAATTATTTCCAGCGGTCACTTTTTAAGGTTCAATCAACATTCAGAATGTGAATCAGTTTTACTGGCTACACAAAGCTACCAATTTCGCTTCAAAGTCTTTTATTCGTAATAGATGTTTTATTTTCTGTAAAGAGATTGTTTTTCCATTATTGCACACGCAATCATCTGTCCTCAACAGACAGGCAATTAGGTTTGCATGTATAGGCATATTGTATTCTCGATTATATCACATCTCACTTGTTTCAGGGCTGATTTACATAACGTAATAACTTTAACGTGAGTGTGTCTGCGCAATCTTGATCTCGTATATATAACGGAACTTTGGCCTTGTTCATTTCTTCAACAGCTTCTATAAAAGTTAATCTATGAGTTCATATAACTTTAGTGGTTTCGATTTCACTTTGAAGATTATTTAGTTGTTATATTTTTTGAGAACCCAAAAATCCTTAAGACCGTATCGTAAATTATGAAATACTATTGAACCAATTAAACAGAATATAGTTCATATAGGTATTGTACAAATTAAAGCTATTCTTGATAATATCGTAATGTGCTCTCGGTAGTAAACGGCAAGTAATTGCATTTTAATAATGTGTCCTAGTTGTAGTTTTCTTTTTTATCTCCTTCGTTATCTGTCACTGCAGCTGCTGCTATTCTAGCAGGTAGTCGAGTGATATTGAAGTCGTCGCACGCCAGTTCTCATATTTGTAGGCAAACAAACGTATTTTTTATAATTTGCACGTTTTTCAATTACAATGCCTTTCGTTATACCCCATAAAATGTTATTGGTTGCCAAAGAATGTAGTTGTGGAGTATCTAAGTAATAAATACTGTAATAAAATTAAAAAAGAAATGCCCTTGCATCGTAAATTATAAAACGTTAACCTCCTGGATGAGCCATCTTTTATTATAGGTACCGCCTAACCATGTAGTTCATCAGCTCTCCAGACTGCCAAGAATGTGTTTTCTGCGTTACTCGTGTCTAGACTAAACGAATGGTGGTATAACGCTATTTCTTTACTCTCATATACAGCTCTCAAGTTTGTTGCCAAACTTTCTTATTATTTATATTTTTGACGTAAAAGACGCATGCCGGCCTGGATAGCAGCCAATGCTCACGCGTCAATGTTTACAATTGTTTAGGGTTGCCAAAACAATGGGTGAGAAGTTTAATCGAATTATTATACCTTGATTTAAGAAGACAACGTTAAATCGGTCTGGGTTTATAATCAGTACAATAAACGCAAATATTTCTGATTGCAAAACGGTAGCGTAAGTTCAATTTAAACACCTGATGGAAAATGTAAAATAAATTTGCATTATACTACAATTGTAAAGGTAACAAAATCCTGGATTGGTTTACATAACAACTTGTTACCTACTTAATTCTAGAAGACCAACTGTGATAAATACTCGTTACCAAATATTAGGCAAGTTCGTAGGAAGATTGTAATAACTATTGAAAAGATTGAATGTTTTATGTTATCTTAACACATTTAAGGTCTAAAATTGAAGTCCCGATTTGCCACGGAATCCTGAATATTTCAACTTTATTCGAGAGACCCGCAAAGGCTTTAGGTTCTTGTGTTTCTGTTACTTTCATTTATGACTTATTGATGTTGTGCTCAGCTGCAGATATATTTATACATTCTACAATACACTGCTCTACATGCTGTCTGTTTTATTTACTAATTAAAGCCTCGTGATTCACTTAGAAATCTCTTGTTTTATAATGTCCATGGGTAGGTTTAGGAGACCCATGCTGCGCACTCTCCTATTCCTTATTTTCTCTATTCGACACATGAGTTTTCGATGTCTAGCGTCTTGACTTTGACGATTTATAAGTTTTTTGTAATCATATGAGATATAGATAAACAAAATTTTATTTGTGATATTATTCTGTAAAATGAACTAAATTTAAGAGTTACCACGTTTCAGCATATTCTAGTTCTAGGTTTGCAACTAGCCTTATATTTGGGTAATGTTAAATTTGCTGTTTCCTGCCGAAATGTCATTCATCTTTAAGGGAATTTAATACAGTTATTGGCATTTGAAGTGTATGCAAAAATAACTGCAATGTCTCTGGATTCCAATTCCAATTATGCAGAATTGGCATTTGTTCAGACGTTTTTTAAACCAAACCCATCATTTAAGTCAGTCAGTCTGGGCGTGACGACCCCTGTTTATCCCGGCTTCGCGTTTTGAGCTTTTATGAGCCAAAATTCTCATGCGATTACAAATATTACTTATGGGCAGATGTAATTTGGTTTTTCATCTGTGCACATCACTACAGCTGCAGCGTCGACAGCGAAGTAACCGCCTGCCACGTTTGGATTCAGTTTTTAGATTAGTGAATTTTCGGAGAGCAGGATAGTGGTAATACGATTTTGAATACGAAATATTAATTGAACAAACAAAATTGTGGTTAGAAAAAGTTCGAATAGTTTTGATGCGTATACCACTCGTCCAACCAAGACTATGTATTAATTTTTCTAACTTTTATACAATGTTCAATTACAAATCAAAATACTTAATGGCTATAAATGTTACAATACGGTTTTAACTTAAGAAGAAAATCGTTTCTACCATTTATTGGTGATCCATTTAACGGTGATAAACATGCTTCCAGGGAAAATATATTTCATTTATCCGACTCTACGCGTAAGCAAGGGTCTTTGAAAATGGAAAACGCAATGTAAACGTTTTTTATTCATGCTCTACCTAGACGAAGTGAACGAGCATCCTGAAAGGATTCAGAAGCTCCATGAATATTCATCGCTAAGCAGCGGAGCGCTTCGCATATTTCATTGCGCACTGTAATGTTTACAGAGAACAATAAAATTAATTATGCACATTTAACGGTTCACCTTTATTGCTACGGAAATATTGTTCATAATTCAATGTGAAATGTTACCTGCCTGGGTTCGCTTAAATCGGATCTGGCATGTTAAAAGTAAAGGAGGGAACATTTTTACAATTGTTTCAATACAAAACTCTTGTTTCTGTGCTGGGGTTTAAGGTCTAGTTACATATGCGTTATTTCTGTTACATGTTTTATACTAAACTAGACATTAAACAATAGAATTGATTTGACGTGGAAAGTTGATTGGATCAGTTTTACTTATACTTTCTTTACATACAAAACAACAGGATTAGGAAATCGAATGCCACCACAACTTCTACATATGTTTTACCAAAATATTAGCATTAAGGTCAAATTAGTTATAAGTGTATTGTCAAATAGTATCTGGTGATGCAAGCAATGAACTGACGGCGACCAAGGGCGTCGTGATCGGTCGCTTCCGTGGTCGTGAGGCACAAGATACTACCAAAACAGATGCATTCTACTAAAAACTAATCTTAGTTCTATTTGCTACAAACGCAAATCACTTTTTATCCTTAAAGGAGTAGGCAGATGTGTATTAACACACGTTCCGCCAATTATGTTGGGTCCCATGTAATAAGGGGCGAGCCTTTTGCTATGTAACGGGCACGTAAATCGCAGTATATTGCTCGATGGTATGAAAGGAACGCTGCTGCCCATTACTTCCTTACTTATTTTACCCTTAGTCTCCTTGTACGACACGAGAGATGGGGTCGTGACAATTGTATTCTGTTCTACCGTCATAACACGGCTAACTACACACGGCTTCTATTCGCTAACATAATATCCCAGAATTTTCTTATACTGTTTATACTTACTTCATTGTTATATTATCAAACACCTGTTTTGCCGTTCGTGATTTTTATAGAAGAATAGTTTCTTTATTTCGCACATTTACGTTCAATGTCACGATTAGGCTTCTGCGTTGTGAAACACAAGTCACGTGCCCTATCAGTTTTCGGTATGTGGTTGACGTTTTCTGAATGCATCGTATATTCTATTTATCCAGCGTTACTACGAATAAAATGGTATAGCGGTCAAACATCTTATTTCTCAAGAAACTTGCTTGATAAGAGTATAATTAAATATTTCTTCTGACAAGTAAGCCCTTATGTTATGGATACGATTTTGATTTGTTGGAATTAATATTTTTTCAAAGTATTTTCATGAAGCAACTTATTATTATCTTTCTTATAAAATGGTTATTCCTTCGTATATAAAAGTGTCCGCATTAATATCAACAAATTCATTTAGAACACATATTTATGTACGTACTATTACTTTATACGTCCTATTTGCCTTTATTTACGTCACATATTCAAACTATGTGTTTACACAGGTATTCATTAAACGTATAATAAAGTATTATTTGGATTGCAAATTAAACGGTGTGCGTTTGACCACTGTTTAGTAAATATTATATATTAACATAATATCGATCGTTTCATCGTTAATAAGGAGATGAAAATTAAAATTAATTATGTATTACTTATAAATAATTATATTCAACTTCGTGAAAGTGGTTTACGTATACATATAATAGATAGGTGAAGCCTTTACTGGTCTGTCCTTATTTCTCGACAACGAAATCGACATTTTTCTATTATAATACATACATACATACATAAATCACGCCTATATCCCCGAAAGGGTAGGCAGAGGTGAATTAGCGCCCACGTTTCGCCAATTATGTTAGGTCCCATGTAATAGGTGGCGAGCCTATTGCCATTTATCGGGCACAAAAGTCGCAGTACATTGCAAGGTGGTATAAGAGGAACGCTGCTGCCCATTCCTCATCACTGATTTATATTTAGTCGCCTTGTACGACACCCACGGGAGAGATTTGGGGTGGTGACAATTGTATTCTACTCTGCCGGCACGTCACCACACGGCACTATTATACTAATTGCATATTTCTTTATTCTACAGCTAAAGTAGAATTTTATCTGAACCAGAACAATAAGAACAATTTTTAACTTAATTCATATTAAACGTTTTAAATTAGTTAAACGATAACTGTCATTTTGGTCTCTAGATTCTAAAACAATAGTTTAGAGTTCAAACAGGCACAGCTTGTTTGTTGATTCAGATGCCATTGTAACTTTTGACTACACTGTATTGAGTCAATACTTCTTGTTGTCGTCTTGGATTAAATCAATCATTCAATCATTGTGTATAAGAGCGTAGGTTGAGCTAAAATTGTCGCTAAGGATTCGTCAGTGACAATGCAAAACTTTATTCTTGAACAAATACTGAATCTCAATACAATTTTCAATGATTAATTAAAATCCACAGGCCTTGAATGCATGTATGTGAACGAAAATTTAAGGTAAAAAGTGCCAGCCCCAACTCACCCTCAGGGGAGTAGTAAGAGTCCGCTAATCTACCCTCTATTTCTCCTAGCATCTAGTCTAAAGTAAATATAGCTTGTGTATCTAATGGATATCAGACGACACATTATAAATAAGGGTTCGACCAACATATGTAATATAAATACCGAATAAATATTAATAAAACATAAACTTCGATTGGGATCAAACGTCCGACGTCATCAAACTAACATTTTCCCTCCGAACAGATGTCGATTCAGAGCTTTTAGGTTGGTTATATTATTATACATACATACAAATTAAGTTCGGTCTCATGTAATAGGTGGCGAGCCTAATGCCATCTACCGGGCACATAAATCGCAGTAATAAGGAATGCAGCTGCTCATTACCTACTTATTGCTGTCTTCACCATAGTCGCCCAGTACGACACCCGCGGCTCTCCCGCTGGTGGTGGATGGGGGTGGTGACAATTGGATTCTGCTCTGCCGTCACCACACGGCATGGTTATATCATTATAGTCGCATTAAATCAGACATGTCTCATTAGGCTGTGCTCTGGAGCATTGCGGAGCATGCGGCTTTATCCTGCTGCCGCAGTGACCTGTTTCCTGAATAAGGTCATATAGAACGCATGCGGTAGCTTGCAAAGTTTATAATGTGAATACCAAACCAAACCCAAAAGTTAAACCGATTAGGACTTTAGAAAAATGCTGTTGATAATCCTTATTTTAAGATCTAATCATACTGACACAAAATGTATGAAAATATAGTTTTAATATATAAGGTATCAAAAACATTGCACACACTGATGAATCGTCAAAGAAATACGTTATTAAAAATAGAGTGTCAAAGTCTAAACGTTTCCAATATTTAATGCGACAAGCTACGCCATCCGTTCGTAATCTTTGTTCCGAGCAGAACGGGCTAGAATTTTATAAGTGTAGATATGTGTTTGGTTTTGAGCACCGGTAGTTCAATGGTTATTATTGGTTATGCCAGCGAATGTATCTTCATCCGGCCCGGCGTTAGCGAAAGACCTTTCTGTTACCGACGTACTACTACTGTTCCAGGCATAAAATAGGCAAGATCTATAGGCATCGGTTATTATTTTGGAAAAATTATCTTCCATCGGTATTGACTACAGCTGGACCAAGTTTTTATAAAATAAAAGATTGCACAAGGAATTACGCGTGGTGACGGCAGAGTAGAATACAATTACCTCCCCAAATCTCTCCCGTGGTTGTCGTACAAGGCGACTAAGGATAAATCAGTGATGAGGAATGGGCAGCAGCGTTCCTCTTATACCACCTTGAAATTTACTGCGACTTTTGTGCCCGATAAATGGCAATAGGCTCGCCACCTATTACATGGGACCTAGCATAATTGGCGAGACGTGGGTGATAGTTCACCTCTGCCTATCCCTTCGGGGATATAGGCGTGATTTATGTATGTATGTATGTATGTACAAGGAATTAGCTGCTCAGTAATAGTCTGTCATACGTCTCGGACTTGCCCATAAATATGCCGAAGGTCTGTGCTCCTATTGTAAACCAATCAGTACAAATGTGCACGACTCGGGCGATTTAGCACTTGACACATCCGCTGCAATGATTATCTGGTGTCCTGTGGCTTTGGAATACGCAGATTGGACGTGATTGATCGTTTCTCATGCTACCCTCTTTTTGCAACAATGTAGCCAAATGATTAGGAGACTTCTGCGTTCTAGCTAACATATACTTCTGAATTACATGTGTATGTTTAGACATAGTATGCTTTAAGAAAATGTCTAGTTTTATACCTTCTTATAGAGTCCCCATATACAGGGTCAATTGTAAAGTACCCGCAACCTTGCAGGACTAGATAGCTAACATCATAAACAAGAACGTTTGTTCTACGACTTTTAATAATTCGTTAGAAATGACTTTCATACAAATAATATAGATTTAGTGATCAACACGCGAGCGTCGTCCTTTTGTTTAAGAATTAAATATGAATTTACAAATTTCGCGATAGTAAAATAAAAATTTAATGAAATATTTCTGTTCAATGTTATAAACTCGTAAAACAAACTCTGTTGTTTTTGATGTTAAATATCTAGTCCTGTAAGATTGGTGGTGACAAATAACCCTGTACCTAGTTCTAAGGACATGTAGCTTTTTCAAGGGAATTAACGTGAGAATCATTCGGTGTTCCAGCATGAGGTCACGGCGGTGCGGTGTCCGCATGGAAGCCCGGCGGACTGGTGAGCAGGCGCCGCACTCGCTGCGCTCGCAGTTCCGCCGCGCGCTGCCGGAATGGACCGCGCGCGCCTCCCGCCACCGCCGGACTGCGCGGACCGTCGGCCGCTCGAAAGAGGACCCCGCGAAACCGGCGATACTAAGGCCCCGCCCGCGGAGGCCCTAAGCGACCCAGAGACTTCGCGGTCCGCGCCGCGAGCGCTTACCCCCATCCCTGAAAGCGAGCCGCTGCTTAACCCGCCCAGTGCCAGTGCCAGTGCCAGTGCGAGTGACAGTGCAGCCAAGAAGCCCATCGGGCGCATCGTGCAGTTCGACGCGCAGTCCCCGCCCGCGCCCGTCTCCGTCTCAAGCTCCAGTTCCAGTTCGTCCGACGATGAGGAGATCTCCATCGCGGAGGCCCGCCCGCCCGACGGCGGCTTCGGCTGGGTCGTCGTCTTCGCGTCGTTCCTCGTCAACCTCATCGCGGACGGCATCACGTTCAGCTTCGGCGTGTTCTTCCCGCACTTCCTCGAGTACTTCGGCGAGGGGAAAGGAAAGACCGCCTGCATAGCGGGGATCTTCATGGCGATGCCTCTGCTGTCGGGACCGATAGCCAGCTTCCTCACCGATCGATACGGATGTCGACGCATGACCATCTTCGGCTCGATCCTGGCGACGCTCGGCTTCGTCATCTCCGCCTACGTGGACAGCATGGAGACGCTGTTTCTGACGTTCGGCATCATGGCCGGGTTCGGCCTCAGCCTGTGCTACGTGGCAGCCGTAGTGATAGTAGCATACTATTTTGACAAGAAACGCTCCCTGGCGACAGGCATTTCTGTTTGCGGGAGCGGCATAGGGACCTTTATATTCGCCCCTTTGACGAACGCCCTCTTAGACGAGTACGGGTGGCGAGGTACGACGTTGATACTGGCTGGATTGTTCTTGAACATTGCCGTCTGCGGCATGCTGTTCCGAGACTTGCCGTGGACGGCCACGATGAACGAAGAGAGAGCCAAGGAAAGAAAGCGGAGACGAGAGAGGAAACGGAACAAGCGCTACGGCTCCTCAGCAGACAGCTTCTCTGATAGCAAAAGCAGCGCTGCCGGCTCGGCGAAAGTGCCAGAGACGGCCGAAGTGGAGACCGTTGCTTCGACAATGGTACCGCAATTTAGTTCCTTAGTGGATTTACCTACTTTCATGACTGGAGGCGAAGGGGTGTCTTTAGAAGTATTCGAGCTGATGTCGAATCGCGGCAGAGCCTACGCTATCCTAGCCCAGAACTACCCCGGCGTGATGCTTCCTTCTAGAAGCTTCAGTGACAGCGGGAGGCTGCACGAGCAGTCTCCCCCTAGAGCCGTTATGTCCCCGGGGACAACGACACCCGGTGCTTTGTCTCCGACAGCGCCTCCCCCTCCGGAGGTGGTTAGTCCCCCCGCTCCCCCGTTGAGCGATAAAGCGGCGATATCGCTGTGGTTGCGACGGCAGGCGGCCGCGGCGCATGCGACGAAGAAACCGCCAGCGTTCCTCAAGGATTTGAGGGTGCATAGGCATTCGCTGACATACAGGGGCGCCATGCTGAACATCAATAGGTACAGACTGAGAGCGTCGTCGTGCCCGAACATATTCCGCAACTCCATGACGACCATCGCTAAAGAGAAGGTGAGAATTGTCTAAAGATATAATACATACATAAATCACGCCTATATCAGGGGTAGGCAGAGGTGCATTAACACCCCCTTTCGCCAATCAAGTTAGGTCCCATGTAATAGGTGGCGAGCCTGCTGCCATCTCATCATCATCACCAGCCTTTTTAATTTCCCCACTGCTGTGGCACGGGCCTTCCCTATAGATGGAAGATATATAGGGAGGTTGGGCCATAACCCACCACGCTGGCCCAGTGCGGGTTGGTGGGTATTAACGGAATTCCGAATATATTAAAAATATGGGTGTCTTCATTTTCTGTCTAATTTCATTTAACGTCAAAAATAAAAGTATGTTGAAAAAAATGAAATGTTGTTAATTCTGCGGGCTATGTCGGTGACCTTAGTTCTCCTGCGGATCTCATCATTTCTGATATGATATGACTATTGTATTCTGTTCTGTTCAACCAAAAACCTATCCCAATCTCCAGGTGCAATGGTACGCCGGCCTGTGGGACTTCTGGGATCTCGCCGTGGACGTACTAGACTTCTCGCACTTCCTGAACCCCGCGTTCCTCGTGTTCGCCATCTCCAACTTCCTGCTGTACATGTGGTACGACGTGCCGTACGTGTACATCACGGACCACGCGATGGACATCAGGGAGCAGATCCAGATGAGCGAGTCGCAACCGTCCATGCTGATCTCCATTATCGGGATACTGAACATGTTTGGGGAGGTGAGTGTGTTACTAAAATCAGGGATTTTCCGATTGCTGCCGCGCTCATGAAAAACGCTTTATCTATCTTTTTACAACTGCTGAGAAAAACGCGAAAATATTTTTTTTTCTTAGTAATAAAGTTGAATAGTATGTCCGGAACTAAGCTAGCTATTGATGTGAAAATTGAACTAGGAGTAGAGCAAATTATTGTAATGGTATCTTTCGGAAAGTAATGGAACTCGTTTTCCTAATTTCAAATATTATGCAAATAGCTCAATTCAGCTAAAAATTGCACACAATGCGTTTTTCGTAAGCGTGGCAGCAGGGTAGGAAGAAGATTTGAAATATAATTGTAATAATCGAATGTACCCAAAGAGAATTGGACACTTGGGGCCTTAAATAAACATGGTGTTACTGCCGCACTCAGAGACGTCAATTAACTTTAATGAGTATTTAATGTCAAAAAAAATTTCATTCAATTCTAGACCATAGACCCGGCAAGAATAGCGACTAGTTTTGAATTGTCATTTTTTGACGTTAAGTACTCATTAACGTTATTTGACGTCTCTAAGTGCGGCAGTAAGACGGTTGAAGTTTTAGTGAAAATTTTAATTCGCATTATCCAAACCATGTTTTATCTATGAAAATCGTATTTTTTTTTTAATTTAATTTAATAAATCTATTTTAATTAAAGTAACTAAAAACTTAAAAACAACGTGGTGTAGTCATCATGCCTATTCGCTTAATCTCTTGACGATTCATAAGCGTGCTGTAATCATACCAGATATAAATAAACCAATTTTGACTTTGACTTCGATTTTGATTCCAGATCCTCCTCGGCTGGGTGGGCGACTGGCAGTGCGTGGACGCCAGCCTGGTGTACGCTGGCTGCATGGTCCTCTGCGGCCTGGTGACCCTGGTCATCCCCCTCTTCCGATCCTACGGCGCCTTGGCATCGGCGGCCGGCGCCTTCGGCTTCTTCATCGCGGCCAACTACAGCCTCACCAGCATCATCCTGGTGGAACAGATCTCGCTGGAGAACTTCACCAACGCCTATGGGTTGTTGCTGCTCATACAGGGCGTGGCGAATCTGATGGGGCCGCCTTTGGGAGGTGAGTGGACCGAAATACCTTCTCTTATTTTCAGAAATAATAATGGACGGATGAAATTAATCAAAAGGGAGTGGGATGGCTTGATGACGTCTGACCGATGTGAACCAGCATCATCCTGGTGGAACAGATTTCGCTGGAGAACTTTACCAATGCCTATGGGTTGTTACTGCTTATACAGGGCGTGACTAATTTGATCGGGCCGCCTTTGGGGGGTGAGTGGACCTTTTTATAGGTTAGTGAAGCGAGGACGGAATCGAGCTTCATCTGGAACTGGAACCCTCAACCACAGAGGGGCTGGCTATCTTATCACACATTGTCGGAACACAATACATAACGCTGTTAATATTATTATTATGGCGACAGATTCCCTCATTATGGAAAAATAGATGCATAAATAAATCACGTGTATATCCTCGAAGAGGTAGGCATAGGTGAACTAACACCCACGTTTCGCTAATTAGGCCCATGTTTTTTTTATGTTACACAAGGAAGCTCTTGCCCTTCATCTCACCTCATGGTAAGTGACGATAAGGGCTGAAGATGGAATGGAGCTTCACCTGGAACCCTCAACCACAGAGGGGCTGGCTATCTTATCACACATTGTCGCAACACAATAATGCTGTTAACATTACTATTATGGCGACAGATTTTGATAAGATGGTGGTAGCTAGCCAGGCGGAATTCAAACAAGTCCTACCACCAACCATGTTATAGTTGGCGGCGAGCCTTTCCTATATCGGGCACGAAAATCGCATTATATTGCTAGATGGCGTAAGAGGAACGCTAATTAATGCAAATTACTCATCGCTGTTTCTTTTTGTGTTTACTTATCGCTGTGTATATTCTGTAAAATGCCTTTTTTATTCTGAAAAAATACCATCTTTTATTCTGAATAAATACCTAATGTCTAAAATACCCTTATATGTTCGTTTATATAGTTTACGGAGTATAAACAGTTATCAGTCGTCATCTTTATTTCCTCTGCTTTAATCATTTTTTTTAATACAATTAAATTAATAAAAAAGTTCAGCCCGAACGAAAGAAAACGCTTCATAACACAACTGTACTGAGAGTGTCACACTACTTGTCGACTTTTAAAAACGGCCCGGACGAAAGGAAAAGCTTCATAACACAACTGTACTGAAAGTGTCACATTGCGTTCCAGGTTGGGTGTACGACGTGACGCGCAGCTACGACCTGTCGTTCTACCTGGCGGGCGTGTTCATCGGCATCTCCGGCCTCGTCATGCTGATCCTGCCTCTTCGCCGGGCCAGGCGGGCGGCCAACCATGCTAAGCAGAACGGGAAGCTAGTTGTCTGAAGTAATATGCTACAGTTACTCAGCTGAGGGACGCCTACAGTTGAGAATAGGCCTCCAAGCATCTCTGAACAGATTTTCCATTAACCCGCACTGGGTCAGTGTGGTGGGAGAAGGCCCAAATCCCCCCATTAAGACTGCTTTTATTAAATGGGCGGGGATGCGTTGCGAGGGATGTGCTTGAGAACCAATAGAATCGCACTATTTTCAAATAAGGTGATTCTATTGGTTCTCCTCTAACACATGCCTACACCAATAGTATCTCTTTAGTTTCAAATAGGGTGATTCTATTGGTTTTCCCCAAACACATTCCTCGCAACGTTTCCTCGCACAGCTCTTGAGGAAAAGCATCATAAGAACCTAGGCTTAGCATGAGACGTGGACAAAATCGGGGAAAGGAAATATTTTCCTCTCGCTCTAACTCCCACTAAACCCCGAGACAAAGCAATGTAAAGTGGTGGAGAGAGATTTTGTCCACGACTCGTACTAGGGGGGCTGGTTCTTACTCGCAATATTATACAATATTTTAGCGAACCGACCTTTACCACCCATGTATTAGTTAACTCCTCTTCTTCCTGCCCACTTACTACGTACATACATAAATCACGCCTATATACCCGTAAGGGTGGGCAGAGGTGAATTAACACTCATGTTTCGCCAATAAGGTTAGGCGAGCCTATTGCCATTTATCAGGCACGGAAATCGCAGTACATTGCTGTTAGAAGTGGTTAAGAGGAACGCTGCTGCCCAATACTCACTACTATCTTAACCCTTAGTCGCCTTGTACGACACCCACGGGAGAGATTACTACTTATCCAAAACTGTATTGTCTATCATAAAGCGGTACTCCAAACGAACACTTAGTATTATTCATGAGCCGGGGTTTTTATATTTGTATACAGTTTTGTATATATTTTTTGTCTTTTATGTAGGTAGAAAATAGTTATGATAACAAGGGTTAATTATATACCCTATCCTCCTTCCTTGTTCTCTATATATCTGGGGTCGGCGCAGTATGTTTCCTCTGTTTATGTCGAGAGACAATTATGAACGGAGAGAATAAATTGGGATGAGTTTCTAATATATAGCCTTTACCAATGTGTATTAGTTAACTGGATATGTTTGATGTGTGCTTAGATTGAGGTGCCACTTTATATGAATATACATATAAATTTTAAAGTATTCTACTACAAAATCCAACATTGGTCCTACAACATTTCTTAACTACTACCAAATATCTGAATACGTTGTTATTTGTAATGCCAAACGTGGCACCTCGATCTAAACACACGAAGTACTGCTCTAAGATCATTTAGTTATTAAGTCACGAGTAACAATCAATTGTGTACATGTCGTTTTAGTATACAATTACAAACTTACAAAATCTGTAATATCATCAAATTTGTAAACAATATAAGGTGTCAGTGTCAGCGGAGTAGTTATATTAATAATTTGACGTTGTTTTAGTGATGCTTTTTTTATTACACTCTAAAGAACTAATCTTACCAAATACACTACAATGTCAGTAGAAAGGGTAAATGCATATTATTTGAAAAATGTGAAGTAATTCTATTTCATTCGCAGTTTTTAAATCTAAAGAAGTTTATTTAATGATTTTGTACAATTGCTTCCATTATCAATATAAAAGCACCGAATGTATGACATCAGGATGCATGTAGTTTGTTGTTGTCTTAATTTATGTCATGTGTACTCACTCTTTTAAAGTAGCTTTATGTCGGAAGCTAACAACTTTGTATTAAGGATTGGATATGGTAATAATGCCATTAAATTATACCAAACCAATATTAAGACCGAGTAGGAACATTCTATCTCGAATAATTAATAGTGGTGACACGATAGTCTAGTAAAGGTGAAACCAATGGTGATAATTTCGAGAACTATGTTGTTAAGTGAAACGAAAGAGAAAAATAAGTTCCTTTGATTGATTAGTATTCAATTTAAGATTATCTATTAAGGGAGATAAAGTTACTTTTTATAAATAATAGTAATTTCAAACGGTGACTCACTAAGACTGCCCCAAAGATGTAAAAAAAAAACTTCCCGAATATCTAAGTAGTGGAGTTCGAAAATATTATTAAGAGTATAATTCACTAAATATTTCACATAGTGCCCTTGGTATTCCTTCATGATATTAAAATGTTTGAATGTGCATTTTCCCATATGCATTATTCATTCATATTTTATTTCATAAGGATTATTCCCAATGTCAATATTTTAAAAATATATTTTTATCAAAAAAAATTGGCAAAGGATACCATGTTAGAATTGTAGTTCAAAACTTTAATAAGTTAGATATAATAGACATTTCTTATTCTAAAGTTTATATCGAGTCTAATCATTCTAAGAGTTCGAAAGTTGTGAAAATTAACCATCATAGTACCAAAAAGTAGAATTGTTTGAAATGTGTTTGTTTATAAGTAGCTCCTAGCTATAAGACTTGCCAGTTTTGAATATTCTCATAGGGATTTGATCATAAACATTCAATAAGTAATCAATCAGTTGTAAAGCATAAAAATGATAAATTAAGTATAGGATTTTTACAATCTTTAAATTTGTATAATTTTATTCTAGATGATCGTTAATTTTGTGTCATTTTAAATCCTGGAAGAATGTAATTTGAACTGTTCTTTAGTTCAAGTATTAGTGATAAACAACTGGTTACTTGTCTCTTTCTCAGTTGCGAGATTTTTTTAATTTTACCTTTTTTATAAGAACGCCCGTCGTTTCTTTTACTTTAGATATCATAAGAAGCTTGACTTATTCATTATATTTTATCATGTTATTTTGATATAAATTGATAAAAAATTACGTACCTAGATGAAGTAGGTAACTACTTATGTACAGGCATCAATATAACATGTTTTACAAAATATTTAACATCAGTTCATTCGCTAATAGTTGCAACTGAAATTCTTTAGTTCTAATAAGAACGTTTGTCGGCAGTGGCCTAATGTACTGGTGATGTAAACGCATAACATACATGGTCTGTATTATTAACAAGATTAAGACAAGTAGTAGACATTATACTATACGTTGCTTGAGAAACTGTTTGATTCGATTTTATAAATCGAGACGGATCATAGAACAGATAAAATCACATTGCAATTGTGATCATAAAATGCTTATAATTAATACGATATCAATGTAAAATTTTATTAACTTTTTTAATGTCCAAACTTGTGGCCGCTTTGAGTTTATAATATGAATACACAATATAACATACAAATTTATAATATGATTACACAATAATATCAGTAATATTATAATTAGAGTAATGTTTTTCGATGGTTTGTTACATGCACGTCAGGTTACACAAATGTATCCATCCTAGTCTTCTTGGCAAATGTATTCATTTTCTCCAGTTGCTGTCCATCTTAAGCAAGTTTTAAAATCTTTTATCTTAGTAATTCTTATTACGTTTCTTATGTTTAATATGGGATAATAGTATCTCAATTTTAAATCTCAATATAAAAGCTACGCCACAATTTAGGAAATAATAAAAAAAAAATCTTTTTTGGTTAGGTATATTTTAGATATTTATACTTCATGCCTCGTATTCGCGACATCGTGTATTCCACTCGCTTTCATAAAAATATTTAGTTTTTTTTACAGTGATAATTCAGCTGTTGGATTTACTTTATTTTTGTGTTTTTTATGTGGATTCTCAAAAATAACACCAAAAAAATCCAAAGATGTGTTTTAGAGAAGTTTTAGATGAGGGTAGGATCTAAATGGTGCATAATTGATAAGACCATTGTTTCCAAGTTGGGCGATGGTATTTCGATTGTCGGCCCAATTAGCGGGAACATCACGATACTGGTCAAACTGGATACATGACCAAGTGTGAACGACTTCGTCAGCGTCATTCTGAAGTTGACGTCTAAGTGTGCGATAGCACATCACCTTCCCAGCAATTGCTGCCCTGAGTGGCAAGTTCGTACGTGAGATGACATTTCCGGGTGTGGTACAGTGTTGAACAAAACGTGAAAGAGATGGTTCCTGGGGCATCCAGGTCATCTGCTGTACTAGGGATCCGCTGGTTGTCAGCGGTATTGGCGACATCTTGTAGCGCTTGCACTCTCGCAAGCGTCTCTCGACGAGCTCGAAAAGCTCGCGGTTAACAAGGTATCTTCCACAACGTAAACCTACATAAGCGTCATCGGGATCGATACATTCGTTGATCTCTTTTAGTTGGTTCTGCGTCATGGTCTGCGGCCTCCGCCATCCTAGAAGGTTGACGGTTGGATGTACAACATCTTCAGCTTCGTTTGGTTGATCTTCCGGATTGGGAGCAGCTCCTCCCTCTTCGTCTTCATCAGCTAGTCCCTGTTCATCTGGATTTAAACGAGGAACTCGTCTGGGCTGAACGATGGCTCGCGGCGCAGGACGTAGAGTCGCGGGTAGCCAATCGTTATTTGGTTGGACTCCTCTCTCTGAGGCTTGCAAATCCTGTATTACGCGCTCGTACAGGATGTGTGGTGCGGGCAGTGTTTCATATAACCCATGAGTTAAGGCGACGATTCTGCCAAAGTCTCCTTCTTGATTGGGTTCTTGCGCAGTGAGTAAGTGGCGCACCCCAGTCTGGTCAACATAGTCGCCCAAACCTTCGAGGTACTCCCCCGCTCCACTAGCTATCTGAGCTGTCGTATATCCTTGAACAAATCTGATAAGCTGCTCTTGATCGTTGCTAACTGTACCCCTTTTTTGAGCAATAAGGGCAAGTTCATACCAATAGAGTAATCCATGGTAGTAAGCGTGCGCAGCACTAGAAAACTCCTCTCTCTGAGGCTTGCAAATCCTGTATTACGCGCTCGTACAGGATGTGTGGTGCGGGCAGTGTTTCATATAACCCATGAGTTAAGGCGACGATTCTGCCAAAGTCTCCTTCTTGATTGGGTTCTTGCGCAGTGAGTAAGTGGCGCACCCCAGTCTGGTCAACATAGTCGCCCAAACCTTCGAGGTACTCCCCCGCTCCACTAGCTATCTGAGCTGTCGTATATCCTTGAACAAATCTGATAAGCTGCTCTTGATCGTTGCTAACTGTACCCCTTTTTTGAGCAATAAGGGCAAGTTCATACCAATAGAGTAATCCATGGTAGTAAGCGTGCGCAGCACTAGAAAACTCCTCTCTCTGAGGCTTGCAAATCCTGTATTACGCGCTCGTACAGGATGTGTGGTGCGGGCAGTGTTTCATATAACCCATGAGTTAAGGCGACGATTCTGCCAAAGTCTCCTTCTTGATTGGGTTCTTGCGCAGTGAGTAAGTGGCGCACCCCAGTCTGGTCAACATAGTCGCCCAAACCTTCGAGGTACTCCCCCGCTCCACTAGCTATCTGAGCTGTCGTATATCCTTGAACAAATCTGATAAGCTGCTCTTGATCGTTGCTAACTGTACCCCTTTTTTGAGCAATAAGGGCAAGTTCATACCAATAGAGTAATCCATGGTAGTAAGCGTGCGCAGCACTAGAAAACTCCTCTCTCTGAGGCTTGCAAATCCTGTATTACGCGCTCGTACAGGATGTGTGGTGCGGGCAGTGTTTCATATAACCCATGAGTTAAGGCGACGATTCTGCCAAAGTCTCCTTCTTGATTGGGTTCTTGCGCAGTGAGTAAGTGGCGCACCCCAGTCTGGTCAACATAGTCGCCCAAACCTTCGAGGTACTCCCCCGCTCCACTAGCTATCTGAGCTGTCGTATATCCTTGAACAAATCTGATAAGCTGCTCTTGATCGTTGCTAACTGTACCCCTTTTTTGAGCAATAAGGGCAAGTTCATACCAATAGAGTAATCCATGGTAGTAAGCGTGCGCAGCACTAGAAAACTCCTCTCTCTGAGGCTTGCAAATCCTGTATTACGCGCTCGTACAGGATGTGTGGTGCGGGCAGTGTTTCATATAACCCATGAGTTAAGGCGACGATTCTGCCAAAGTCTCCTTCTTGATTGGGTTCTTGCGCAGTGAGTAAGTGGCGCACCCCAGTCTGGTCAACATAGTCGCCCAAACCTTCGAGGTACTCCCCCGCTCCACTAGCTATCTGAGCTGTCGTATATCCTTGAACAAATCTGATAAGCTGCTCTTGATCGTTGCTAACTGTACCCCTTTTTTGAGCAATAAGGGCAAGTTCATACCAATAGAGTAATCCATGGTAGTAAGCGTGCGCAGCACTAGAAAACTCCTCTCTCTGAGGCTTGCAAATCCTGTATTACGCGCTCGTACAGGATGTGTGGTGCGGGCAGTGTTTCATATAACCCATGAGTTAAGGCGACGATTCTGCCAAAGTCTCCTTCTTGATTGGGTTCTTGCGCAGTGAGTAAGTGGCGCACCCCAGTCTGGTCAACATAGTCGCCCAAACCTTCGAGGTACTCCCCCGCTCCACTAGCTATCTGAGCTGTCGTATATCCTTGAACAAATCTGATAAGCTGCTCTTGATCGTTGCTAACTGTACCCCTTTTTTGAGCAATAAGGGCAAGTTCATACCAATAGAGTAATCCATGGTAGTAAGCGTGCGCAGCACTAGAAAACTCCTCTCTCTGAGGCTTGCAAATCCTGTATTACGCGCTCGTACAGGATGTGTGGTGCGGGCAGTGTTTCATATAACCCATGAGTTAAGGCGACGATTCTGCCAAAGTCTCCTTCTTGATTGGGTTCTTGCGCAGTGAGTAAGTGGCGCACCCCAGTCTGGTCAACATAGTCGCCCAAACCTTCGAGGTACTCCCCCGCTCCACTAGCTATCTGAGCTGTCGTATATCCTTGAACAAATCTGATAAGCTGCTCTTGATCGTTGCTAACTGTACCCCTTTTTTGAGCAATAAGGGCAAGTTCATACCAATAGAGTAATCCATGGTAGTAAGCGTGCGCAGCACTAGAAAACTCCTCTCTCTGAGGCTTGCAAATCCTGTATTACGCGCTCGTACAGGATGTGTGGTGCGGGCAGTGTTTCATATAACCCATGAGTTAAGGCGACGATTCTGCCAAAGTCTCCTTCTTGATTGGGTTCTTGCGCAGTGAGTAAGTGGCGCACCCCAGTCTGGTCAACATAGTCGCCCAAACCTTCGAGGTACTCCCCCGCTCCACTAGCTATCTGAGCTGTCGTATATCCTTGAACAAATCTGATAAGCTGCTCTTGATCGTTGCTAACTGTACCCCTTTTTTGAGCAATAAGGGCAAGTTCATACCAATAGAGTAATCCATGGTAGTAAGCGTGCGCAGCACTAGAAAACTCCTCTCTCTGAGGCTTGCAAATCCTGTATTACGCGCTCGTACAGGATGTGTGGTGCGGGCAGTGTTTCATATAACCCATGAGTTAAGGCGACGATTCTGCCAAAGTCTCCTTCTTGATTGGGTTCTTGCGCAGTGAGTAAGTGGCGCACCCCAGTCTGGTCAACATAGTCGCCCAAACCTTCGAGGTACTCCCCCGCTCCACTAGCTATCTGAGCTGTCGTATATCCTTGAACAAATCTGATAAGCTGCTCTTGATCGTTGCTAACTGTACCCCTTTTTTGAGCAATAAGGGCAAGTTCATACCAATAGAGTAATCCATGGTAGTAAGCGTGCGCAGCACTAGAAAACTCCTCTCTCTGAGGCTTGCAAATCCTGTATTACGCGCTCGTACAGGATGTGTGGTGCGGGCAGTGTTTCATATAACCCATGAGTTAAGGCGACGATTCTGCCAAAGTCTCCTTCTTGATTGGGTTCTTGCGCAGTGAGTAAGTGGCGCACCCCAGTCTGGTCAACATAGTCGCCCAAACCTTCGAGGTACTCCCCCGCTCCACTAGCTATCTGAGCTGTCGTATATCCTTGAACAAATCTGATAAGCTGCTCTTGATCGTTGCTAACTGTACCCCTTTTTTGAGCAATAAGGGCAAGTTCATACCAATAGAGTAATCCATGGTAGTAAGCGTGCGCAGCACTAGAAAACTCCTCTCTCTGAGGCTTGCAAATCCTGTATTACGCGCTCGTACAGGATGTGTGGTGCGGGCAGTGTTTCATATAACCCATGAGTTAAGGCGACGATTCTGCCAAAGTCTCCTTCTTGATTGGGTTCTTGCGCAGTGAGTAAGTGGCGCACCCCAGTCTGGTCAACATAGTCGCCCAAACCTTCGAGGTACTCCCCCGCTCCACTAGCTATCTGAGCTGTCGTATATCCTTGAACAAATCTGATAAGCTGCTCTTGATCGTTGCTAACTGTACCCCTTTTTTGAGCAATAAGGGCAAGTTCATACCAATAGAGTAATCCATGGTAGTAAGCGTGCGCAGCACTAGAAAACTCCTCTCTCTGAGGCTTGCAAATCCTGTATTACGCGCTCGTACAGGATGTGTGGTGCGGGCAGTGTTTCATATAACCCATGAGTTAAGGCGACGATTCTGCCAAAGTCTCCTTCTTGATTGGGTTCTTGCGCAGTGAGTAAGTGGCGCACCCCAGTCTGGTCAACATAGTCGCCCAAACCTTCGAGGTACTCCCCCGCTCCACTAGCTATCTGAGCTGTCGTATATCCTTGAACAAATCTGATAAGCTGCTCTTGATCGTTGCTAACTGTACCCCTTTTTTGAGCAATAAGGGCAAGTTCATACCAATAGAGTAATCCATGGTAGTAAGCGTGCGCAGCACTAGAAAACTCCTCTCTCTGAGGCTTGCAAATCCTGTATTACGCGCTCGTACAGGATGTGTGGTGCGGGCAGTGTTTCATATAACCCATGAGTTAAGGCGACGATTCTGCCAAAGTCTCCTTCTTGATTGGGTTCTTGCGCAGTGAGTAAGTGGCGCACCCCAGTCTGGTCAACATAGTCGCCCAAACCTTCGAGGTACTCCCCCGCTCCACTAGCTATCTGAGCTGTCGTATATCCTTGAACAAATCTGATAAGCTGCTCTTGATCGTTGCTAACTGTACCCCTTTTTTGAGCAATAAGGGCAAGTTCATACCAATAGAGTAATCCATGGTAGTAAGCGTGCGCAGCACTAGAAAACTCCTCTCTCTGAGGCTTGCAAATCCTGTATTACGCGCTCGTACAGGATGTGTGGTGCGGGCAGTGTTTCATATAACCCATGAGTTAAGGCGACGATTCTGCCAAAGTCTCCTTCTTGATTGGGTTCTTGCGCAGTGAGTAAGTGGCGCACCCCAGTCTGGTCAACATAGTCGCCCAAACCTTCGAGGTACTCCCCCGCTCCACTAGCTATCTGAGCTGTCGTATATCCTTGAACAAATCTGATAAGCTGCTCTTGATCGTTGCTAACTGTACCCCTTTTTTGAGCAATAAGGGCAAGTTCATACCAATAGAGTAATCCATGGTAGTAAGCGTGCGCAGCACTAGAAAACTCCTCTCTCTGAGGCTTGCAAATCCTGTATTACGCGCTCGTACAGGATGTGTGGTGCGGGCAGTGTTTCATATAACCCATGAGTTAAGGCGACGATTCTGCCAAAGTCTCCTTCTTGATTGGGTTCTTGCGCAGTGAGTAAGTGGCGCACCCCAGTCTGGTCAACATAGTCGCCCAAACCTTCGAGGTACTCCCCCGCTCCACTAGCTATCTGAGCTGTCGTATATCCTTGAACAAATCTGATAAGCTGCTCTTGATCGTTGCTAACTGTACCCCTTTTTTGAGCAATAAGGGCAAGTTCATACCAATAGAGTAATCCATGGTAGTAAGCGTGCGCAGCACTAGAAAACTCCTCTCTCTGAGGCTTGCAAATCCTGTATTACGCGCTCGTACAGGATGTGTGGTGCGGGCAGTGTTTCATATAACCCATGAGTTAAGGCGACGATTCTGCCAAAGTCTCCTTCTTGATTGGGTTCTTGCGCAGTGAGTAAGTGGCGCACCCCAGTCTGGTCAACATAGTCGCCCAAACCTTCGAGGTACTCCCCCGCTCCACTAGCTATCTGAGCTGTCGTATATCCTTGAACAAATCTGATAAGCTGCTCTTGATCGTTGCTAACTGTACCCCTTTTTTGAGCAATAAGGGCAAGTTCATACCAATAGAGTAATCCATGGTAGTAAGCGTGCGCAGCACTAGAAAACTCCTCTCTCTGAGGCTTGCAAATCCTGTATTACGCGCTCGTACAGGATGTGTGGTGCGGGCAGTGTTTCATATAACCCATGAGTTAAGGCGACGATTCTGCCAAAGTCTCCTTCTTGATTGGGTTCTTGCGCAGTGAGTAAGTGGCGCACCCCAGTCTGGTCAACATAGTCGCCCAAACCTTCGAGGTACTCCCCCGCTCCACTAGCTATCTGAGCTGTCGTATATCCTTGAACAAATCTGATAAGCTGCTCTTGATCGTTGCTAACTGTACCCCTTTTTTGAGCAATAAGGGCAAGTTCATACCAATAGAGTAATCCATGGTAGTAAGCGTGCGCAGCACTAGAAATCGATTTGTTGTAATATCTGTCGACATCACCAATAGCTTTGTATTCGGCATCGATTAAAGAAATAAATCCTGCAGCATCGGCGTGAAACTCTCGGGCAGGCTCGGAACTTGACAATCCTGTCTCACCATCTAGTACGAAGGAATCCTTCCAAAGCGGGTCATTGGTAAGTGGTGTTTCTGTAGTTGATAGAGCTTTTGGTTTAGGAATCGTACGTGGGCCTTTGGCCTTAGGGCGAGTGAAGGGTTTCTTCTTAGTCGGGTCATCTTTCTGGTCCGGGTTAGCCTTCGGTTCTTGCGCTTTCGCAGTTTTCTTTGAATCGTTGTCTGCCATTACGGCGAACTACCTTTTCATACGAAATAAAAAGGGGGGGTTAAATGCATGATTAATATACAGAACTGTTGCATTGATATTGTAAAATTATGCGTTTTCGGTTTAGTAAAATATTATGATTTAACTCTCATCTTTTGTTTTATTTTCCTTTGTTACAACAAAGTTATATTGAGTTGAAATTTATATTTATATTGAGTTTTTAGAAAGACAAACCTTTTGATACAACCCTTTAAATTTTATTGAGGTTCAGTTTTTGTAAATAGTGATTTGCTGATTTGTTTTGAATTTTATTCTATCTTTTGCTGAACTTTCCAGGGTAAAGCCGGGTTTTCACACACATAGTTCACTCGGACCAAGTGGGCCCGGATGACTACTCTGATGTCTGATTGGATGCCGGCGTCCGAGTGCTCTCGGATTAGGTGTACGCACGATACGAGTAACGTCCGAGTATTCATCCGAGCACTCGGCCCGAGCTAACTCGGACCGTGAAAACCCGGCTAACTTTTAGCTTCCAAAAGTACTTTTATAAAATGTTTGAGTATTTGACTACATATTTATCTGCACTGGATTAGTTGACAGTGTGATTATTTTCAAAATCATTTTTAATGTAGTAGGTATATAAGGAAACATCAAAGCAAATAATACAACCCTTAGAAATCGAAATGTGATATATGAACTAAAATGACCGTTTTAAAAGTCTGTAATAAAATACTTAGGTAGTTTTACAAATGATTAAAAAGATAAATATTGATATATTCTGAAGTACTCTAATATTTAGCTTGTTCTACTCCATTAGGTATTTGATAGTTAAGGTAGATAGAGGAATTTTCTCTTTACAACAATTTTTACAGAAAGGGCCTGCATGATCTTCACGATTCGTCTACAAATTACCCTGATTACCTTTATTATTTATTTAGAGGAACGAGCGAGAGTTTTGTCGTATTTTTTTTATATGAAAATTATTTATTTATAAATGATATTCACCAGTTGTTTAATATATGTATTATAGGAGGACTAGGGATGAAAAACCCTTTCTGTGAAAAAGTATTGCAAGGAGACATGTAATGTAGGTACTTAATGTAAAAGCAATATTAAAAGGGCACCACAGATTAATTTATTTATTATAAAATAAATTACTTTTAAATGGATAAAGTTGATTAGAAAAAGATGGAATTGAAAATACGGAGTTTCTTAATGCCTGTCTACTGGATATAATTTTCTGTGTCTAATAGAATATTAACATTGTTCCATAAATAATCTTTTTCAGATGTCTAGAATTAAAGTAGAATAGGACAGAGAATCGCACAAATTCAGTAAATATTTAGGAGATAGATCCTCATGTAGGTAGGTATGTAGGACAACAACTTGTGTTGTTTAAGTATCAAGTTAATGTTGTAAGTCATGAATCGTATTTTATTGTGGTGCTTAAGATAATATGTACTGTTTTTACATATACCTAGTTAGTAGGAACTTTAAAAAATATAGCTATTCATCTCAATTGAAATAGGAAAATACAAATGGAAGCTACGTAATTTTCAATTCTGTTTTACTTGACTTTAGCACCGTTTATTAAGTTTTCTCTTTAGAATTGTATCAAATGTAGTTTGAAACAGAAGGAATCAGCGTTGCCTTGTAATGTGGATCAGATCGAAAAAAAACGTAGTTTACAGTTACTCCTCTTGTCTGTTGGATGGCAGGTACTCACTAATTGTTCGTGTATTCGATTTTTAAATGAACACAAAGTAATTACTTCCAGCCGTGAGTATGTACGGTCAACGCCAATTCAGTTGACTCAAAACTGTTAAATTTCTCCTATCGATTGTCTTGTTGTTGTAAAGTTGACGGTTCGTGGTATCTGTGTGTGGCGCGAGGGCGAGGGACAGAGTCGACACGCGTTGATGTCATTTCCAGTCACGGTTCGGATTCGGATTTTAATGTTAATTTTCTAAAAACACTTATTAACTTTTAAGAATTACTACATGATATAATTTATACTTTTATTCTTCTAGTTCACGGTATTAAATACGGTGTTTGGTCAAAAAAATACCGTGGACACTAAAATACAATAAATTGAAATAAGTATTGAAATAAATTGTACTTAATAATATTATTTGTCCATTTACAATAAGATAGTAACTTCATGTTATAGATTTTGCACAATTATGTGGGATAACTGCACGTGTAAGAGAGAAGCCGCACGGTGCATCGCGCTGCGCTGCGTCGCGTCCTCGCAACGGATCAACGCAGTGTATGCCACACCAGCGTTTCGGCAAGGCACGATTGCGCAACGCAAGAGGCATATCATAAAGAATATATGAAAAACGTCGCAGCGTTGATATTGCGACGACGTAATGCAACGTAGCCCAGCGCAACGCACCAATATGTGGCTTCGCTCTAATTTCACGTTAGAGCCAAGCCACATTGGTGCGTTGGAGGTTTGGTGTGTTGGAGCCACAGATATATCTTATGTATATCTGTGGTTGGAGCAAACAGCTTCAACATTTGATTTTGTTATTCCACCTACAGAAGAGTTACATAAGAATTTTCCACTCTGAATACAGATAGTTACTATTAGGTAGGTTAAAGTATGAAATTGCCGTTTTTTACTGAAAATGTAAATTGTTTATTTTTTAGTTTTTAACAAAAGTCACTCGAATTTTTGCAGTATCCATCTTTCTTGTCTAAGTTGAATTACAAAAACAATTGAAAGTCGATATTCTAATGTCACATTTTTTTAAAAAAAAAAGAACACCAACTATGTGAAAAAAGTGAAACCATGTGAAAAAAGTGTCATTCAAAAACCTCAAACCATGAAGATTCTATGTCAATTCAAAAAACCTATTACAATAAAACGGCAATTTCATACTTTAACCCCTATTATTTTATCCAGTAAACTCTTTTAAAATAATTAAGCTTAGAGAAATATCATTGTTGCATTTGATATCTCATTGATTATAATTATCATCATCAATTAATTAGTTCGATTGGGAAGTTTATATGGAACAAGAAATATCCAAAAAGTTTGTAAGATGCCGTTGAAACCTTAATGCAAGTCTTCTGTCATATTTCGAACAACCTTTCAGTTAAATAAGTCTGCGCGTGGTCAAAATTGGAACTAAAATTCCGTCTGCTATTTTGTTTGTCTAGGAGCGTCAATATGAGCGCGCAGCGACCCCCATCGCGCGCAGACTTATCTTTCGTACATTTTTCATGCTTAGGAAGGATAATCTTTTACAAAAATAACGGCTAGGTTTAAAGTAGGGGTAGGGTTTTTCCATAAAAAAATTACCCGTTTCGAGACCTCATTGTATGTTCGATGTCACGTTGGTTGTGCCTAATGAAAGTTGGAAGACATACTGATCTGTTAACCATAACATAGTAGTGTCACATTAGTAAATAAACGGAACTGAGTGAAAGCTTGTTAGCTACTAGCTGTGCGAGCGTTACCTACTGGTTTCCAGTCTCGCCTAGCGGCCAATTGACAAGCTTATTCCCTGTTTCGTTTATTTACTCACCTATACAACGCCAATTTCCCATCTTAAAGAGTTCTTGGTTCCATGTTTATGTGTTCTATTATTAACCTGCCTTCGATCAATAATTATTAACTGTCGATCATTATTAATAGTCTTATTCGTAGAATGTTGAAATACCTCGTTATTGTAATCACTGATTGAGATAATAATATAGGGACACCCAGATCGACATAATTGTAAGAAATTTCATTATTGTGAAGTAATAAAGACCAGTTTAGCTTGATTTGTGTGTTTATTTTAGCTGTGTTGATTTTATTTATACCTACTTATTTGATAATGTTTCGATCAACAAAAGGGGAGCGACGGGCAAATCACGCTACGCAAACACTTATAGGTACTTAAAATCCCTATAATGTGCGACTTGTTTTCCGTTTGGGTAGAGGCAAAATTGCTTACTACCTAACATAGAATTATGTATTACAAAGAATATTGTGCTTGGGAGAAGTTCGAAAAATTATAAGTAGTCTTAATTCCCTGCTCAAGGCAACGCTCTCTCTCAAATCACTCGACATGGTCCTTTTCATGACTTTTTATACATTCATTCATTACTAGCACCTTTCCGGTGTGATGAATGCTAGGTATGAAACACAAGAGAGGATCTCTCGATCACGTCTGACCGACATGACTGGATGAGGACAAAAATCATATTGCGCCGAGCCCAGAACAAACAGGAAACTGGGCAGGGAGATGTAGATATTCTGTGTTAGCACCTTTTCGGTGTGCTGGAATATATGAATCAAATGAAGGGAGTCGAGGATGACGTCTGACCGATATGAATGGATGTGGAGATGACACATTGCCATTTATAAAAGAAGAAGAAGAAGACACAGTCATGTTGCTCCTACCCAGAGCATGAAGAAGATGATGAATAGAATTAAAAAAAAATCCGTCATCTAGTATCCTTATCACCAAGTCCTTAGGCTACTTACTTTGGACTAGATAATAGGTGTGATGTAAAAATTTTTTTTTTTTTTTTTGGATATTTTTTGAAATCGCCAAATACTGTAGACCTCGGTAATATACTTAGGTATCCTCGTAAAAAGCACATTTAGAAGTCGAGTTGCCGACAAACGTTAACTCCTCTTTGCCTAAATTCCCGTATACAGTTCACAAAACTTTATCTGCGGATGGATGTTGTGAAAATTTTAATTGGTATGCAAATTAGGTTTAACGTTTTTAAAGGGCAACCTGGGGTTTTCACAAGTTTCTACTTTTACTAATTTGTTGTTTATTTTTGAATAATTTATGTATCGTGTAACGTTCTGTTTAGAAGGGTAGGGGAAAGGCGGCGACTATGGACACAGTCGGTGAGAATCGACTTCGTGGCAGCTAGTTGTTTAAAAACATTGAATGCATGCTTTATATAAAAACCAAAAGAAGTAGTAAGAGGGGAATTAACACCAACGTTTGACACATTATGTGAGGTCCCATCTATTGGGAACGTAGATCGCTGTTACTGCTAGATGGTATTAGAGGAACACCCATACCCAAAGAGGGTTAGTGTCAGGTAGGCGACCGGCAGTAAAACCTAATCCAAAACCTTGACCACTCGTTCCGTTCATCGGTCTCTCGACATGGTACGTTCCGTCCTTTCTATACATTCACTCATCGCACCTTTCCCGTGTGTTGGACGATACGAATCAAAAAGGAGTGATTGGTTTGATGATGTTTGACCAGACAGACTGGGAACAGGACATCCCTGAAAGAAGGAATCAGAGGAACGCTGCTGCCCATTCCTAATCACTGTCCTAACCCTTAGGGCCGGTTTTTTGATCCATAGTTAACGCAACCAATTGTTAAAAATGGTTACTAATCATTAAATATCAGGCTGCTATTTAACTATTAGTAACAATTTTAATTACTAATGTTACTAATGGTTAAATATCAGTCTGATATTGTTACTGATGGTTAAATATCAGACTGATTATCAGAAATCAGAATGAATTTTGAATAATTGATTAAGTTAAGTATGGATCAAAAAACCGACCCTTAGTCGCCTTGTACGACACCCACGGGAGAGATTAGGAGTGGTGACAACTGTTTTCTGCTCCGCCGTCACCACACGCAAGAGGAATCCAAATGAAAAATATAGCAATAACTTTTAATGCCGCCCGCTAACTGCCGAGGCGTCTCCGTAACACAGGTATTCGTACCGCGCGCACGTATCCGCGCCGCTACTGAATATTTCACACGACATTCACGCTCCGGGGAGATTACCAACATTTGTAACAATTTTGCTCCTTGGCGCCACAGTGTAGGGTTGTAGCAGCAGCTCAACCACATTTTGTTTCTACAATTCAATTCAATTCAATTCAAAATTCGTTTATTAATATCTGGTATAATAACAATACACTCATGAATCGTCAAGACAAGAAATCCGTTCGCAAACTACCAGGAGGCCCTGTCCTGAGAAGACCTGGCAAGAAACTCAGTCAGGTTTTTTCCTCCCTTTACATAAAAATAATTTAAATTAATTAATAATTGGAAATTGAAAGATGTCAATAACTTACAACGTCAAGTAATAGTATATCAATAAAGATACAAATTCTGAAGTTATCAACATCCTTCATTACAACAAACAGAGAACACTCAAGAACAATAATGGATAAAGATATTTAGTCTTTATATATTATGTATGTAAAAGTTATTGATTCCAAGCATTGTTACAAAAGCGTGGGCATTGGGTGGTAACTCAAACTAGTGCAAAGTGAGTATGTTGAGTATGTTTTATATGAATTTAGTTCACCTGATGAAGTTTGGAAAGTTGAGGAGCCCATAAGTATAATTCTGCGAGAGAGAGAGGGAGGAGAGACTCAAAAAGAAGGATAATTTAAGCCAATATATTACGGAATAATATTATAATTGTTATTATTTACAATATTAAGTCAAAGTTAACCTGCTCCATTCCAAAGCTTTGGTAGCCAGCATTGTTCACCTCTTATTATTTATTTCGCGTACAGTTACTACTATTTTATAACATTTATACAATTTTCAAATAAAAATTAAAAATATTACAAAAAAATATTCCCTATATTCTTTGTATTATTGCCTATCTGGGCATCTGCCCGGATTGCAGAGGACGCGGGTTCAAGTCCCGTATCAAGGCTATAATTTTTCGAACTTTTTCCAACCACAATATTGCTTGTACTAATTTTTCTAACAAATATCAAATTAAAATCAAAGTTAAAGTCAAAATAATATTTTTTTTACAGTTAATATTTATAATTGCCCTACTGGTGAGTCTCGCTGCTCTATGCCGCGGTGGGCTTACCTGAGATGCGGTGTTTGATAAAGAGGGACGAGGAAAATTATTATTTAGCTGAGCTCGGGTTTGTGTCAGCCGTTAACACGCTAATCTGGAGCTGGCCCGATATTGCCCGTACCTGCTGGGGCTATGTATGGGGGTGCGGAAACACAAATACCTATTTATGTAGCTCTTCTTACCCGTACCGTATTACCCTTTGGTTCTTTTAACGTAATGCATTGATATCATCATCACCAGGCTTTCAATGTACATATGTTGGGACCTTTGGGTACGGGTATTCGGGTTTTCTCTTACACATACACTTATGAATCGTCTTGACGATTCATAAGTGTATTGTAATCATACCAGATATGAATAAATGAATTTTGACTTTTGATTCTTTTAATTAATTGATATCATCATCACCAGCCGTTCAACTTCAATGTCCCCACTGCTGAGGCATAGGCCTTCCCTATGGATGGACGTAAATAGGGAGAATGAGTCATTACCCACCACGCTGGTCCAGTGGGGGTTGGTGGGTAATGTGGGTATTAAGAACGCAGATGCAGCCGGGACCATCGGCTTGACGTGCCTTCCGAAGAACGGAGGAATTCGAGATGTAATATTTTTGGTCACCCATCCAAGGACCGGCCTTTGCGAACATTGCTTAGTTTATGCAATCGCACGCAGGACGCACTATGTCACTGCGCAAGCGAGCTCCTCCACGCGGGCTTAATTTTATATTACTTACTCGCCAATCATATAAACTGAAACATACTGCACACAACCAATCAAACCAACTTTTTGACCACCCATCCATGGCCGGCCTTTGGAACATAGCTTAGCTTACGCATTAGAAGGAATCAATGCATAATTCACGCTTGGTACCCTCCCCTTTGGGGATACATACATACATACACACATAAATCACGCCTATATCCCCGAAAGGGTAGGCAGAGGTGAAAAAGCACCCACATTTCGCCAATTATGTTAGGTACCATGTAATAGGCGAAGTGGCGAGCCTATTGCCATTTATCGGGCACAAAAGTCTGGGGTCTGGTTTGGGGATACAAGGTTTTTAATTATCTACCTATGTGCGTATGTTTGCGGTAGTATTCAGATAATACTGAATAGTTGATAGCACTGACTCAGCAAAACCACGCGTCGATTACAGATACCAATAATATATTATGTTACAGTCAGAACTTTTAGCCGGTCAAAACCATTTTTGACTGATTTTCTAAGCCAGCCACTGGATAAAAATTACTATTTACTACCGACTAGGTTTAGTAAGTTGGTTAGGTTTGTATATGAACCAGCGAACAGTGATTTGTGCTCATATAGAATCTAAATTATATTAATTATCATCATAATAATGATATTTTAATTTTGCTTGAAATCAGTCAACATTGGCTTTGACCGGTTAAGAGTATTGACTGTAACATATATACCGAATTTATCGGAGGTCTGGTGCGGTGATCGTTAGTAATTTAAGCGGATGAAACTTGGAATACATTTCACTAGAGTCCGCTCTAGAAATAATTCTACCCCCTCTCGGGTTGAGTGGCTGTGGGGTGACCATAATTTTTAGGTTTCGGAAATTATTTGTATGTATGTCTTACGAATATAGTTGATAATGCTTCTGTCTTCCTCTCTGCAACATCATGCACCCGGCATCCGATGAATCAAACAGACAGTAGTGTAGTTATATAAAATCACATAACAAACAGAGTACCTAACTTATAGGCAGGTAGGAATACATAACAAAAAAATCTTCATACAGATCTGTAAAAATATTACGCAAAGGATATTTTCGGACAATCCCGTTTGAATTTCAAACTTGCGCCAAATATCACATTTCTAGGTATTAGGAAAAATGTTAACAGAAGACGCTTGAAAGTATTGTAATATCAGTTTGTAATGTGTGTAAGGAACGAATACTACCATCAGCCTTTAAGTTGGTATCTACCTACATACAGTGAGTTCTCAAGTGCCACCTCGATCCATGGTCACCTTGGTATCATCTCGAATGGAGTAATTGAAGGATCATAAATTCGCATTGGAAGCCACTCCCCGCAAATTCCACATCTCATCTTTTGGAAACATAAAAGAGTATTAACATTTTATTGCGCCAATACGCCAAATTGGCGTCGCGAGAAAAATTTACCAATAAAGTGAACATGATACTACTACAGTATCGGATATTTAATTTGTTACTTATTTGCTGTCGGTACACCTTCCAGTTAGGCGAATGTCGCTGCCTTTGAAATATTTATTTTACGAATTTTCCTGGGCCTTGTAGTTGAGGAAAATATAAAAAAGTTAAGGAAAATATAAAAAATGATATAAACAGTCCTTTATAGTGATAAATATAGGTACCGACAGAGATCAATAACGTTCAGTGGCTTGCCACATTTATTTGCGGTAATGGATATAAAAACTATTTATACTTCTAAGAAGTAAGGAAATTTCAAGAAAAGATGCATCTCCAAAATTGCTGCTGACATGAGTTTGAGACACGAAGACATAATCTTACGAAAAGTTTCGGACCTTTTTTCCTTTGTAATAATTTATAAAAAATAATAATGGTTTCTGGTATTTTACAATCAAATAATGTTTCCATGTCACGTAGCATGTAACTAATCAGCTATGTAGTACAGAATCATATAGAATTTGGATATTCATATGAAGAAAATTATTAAAGAGTCATATTTCGAGTCAAAAAGAACTTGTGATAATGCATTCGAAAATCCGAACGTGAATGAGCCCAAACACAATTTTCAGACCATTTTAAAGAGTGCTATATGCTCCTTGTCTGACATAAACATTGAAAATGAACGTTTCGTTTATATTAATGGCTTTGTTAGCTTCCGAAGCGAGGAAATAACTCACTGTAACGATGTGATACATTTGGGTGCCGATATTTTAATAAAATTGATGGTTCTTAAAACGCACGTTACAAAAATCATGGCACGGAAAGTTTAAATAAATAGCCCGATAGGAAACTTAAATAGCAGCTATCGATTACAATTAACAAAAATAAGATTTTTTTGTTAAGATTATGTATAAAAAATAATTATACCCATGAATTATACCAATAATTATACCACCAATTTTGCCGTGTGGTGACGGCAGAGTAGAATACAATAATTGTCACCACCCCAAATCTCTCCCGTGGGTACAAGGAGACTAAGGATAAAACAGTGATGAGGAATGGGCAGCAGCGTTGCTCTTATACCTACCATCTAGCATAGCAATGTACTGCGACTTTTGTGCCCGATAAATGGCAATAGGCTCGCCACCTATTTATTACATGGGACCTAGTTGGCGAAACGTGGGTGCTAATTCACCTCTGCCTACCCCTTCGGGGATATAGGTGTGATTTATGTAAGTATGTATGAATTGTGCTATTGGCATTTACTTTAGGGTACCTAACATCTTTATAAACGGGTAATTTGAGGTCGATGCGGTATCCAGCAGGAAGAGCTCGCTAGCGCTGTGGGATAGCGCGCTTGGCCTGCGATTGCGTAAACTAAGCAAGTTTGCTAAGGCCGGTTATACGATGGGTGACCAAAAATTTATTATCTCGAATTCCTCCGTGCTTCGGAAGCCACGTTAAGCCGGTGGTCCCGGCTGCATTTGCAGTCGTTTATACCCACCAACCCGCACGGTTAGACGTCACCTAGCCACTCGCTTTTAATTCAAATCATCCATCACACCAGGAAGTTGATAGTGATGAAGGAAAGTACTTTTATAAAAGTCGTCGGAAGAACCATATCTAAGAACCGATGAACAAAAAGTGATTGAGATGACATTTCAATCCATATTATAAATATATTTTTTTATTCTTTTTATAAATATTTTTACACTCACACCTATCATCTAGCCCAAAGTAAGCAGCCTAAGCACTTGAGTTATGGATACTATATGACGGACATATTTTTAATATAATTATGTATATAAATGTTCAAAATATACTACATAACCATGACTCGGAAACTAATATTTGTGGTCATCACAAAGTTTGCCCCTACCACGATTCGAACCCGGGACCTCTTGGCCAATACCCAGCAATCTGAGCATTCGACCAAGGCGGCCGTCAAAATTAAAAATATTGTTCAAGGTTTTACAGCTGGCTGCTTGCTTGTCATTAGCCCTGGGTATGCTGTTGTTGGTGGTTCGCCCTCCACCGTTCTGGTGCCCAAAGGTGCTTATTGGTCTATACATCGGGCAGTCTCCCTTAGTCCACTTTCCCGACACCTGGGTGAGTCGGGGCACATTCTCCGTTATTCTTGTCTCTCTATTTTTCTTACTTGTTAACCGACTTCATAAAAAGAGGCGGTTCTCAATTGGTCTATAGTTTTTTCATATTTTCTGTATCCGGAACGTTTTCAATAGGTAAAGAATTTATTTATTTTTTGACCATTAATGAGTATGTAATTGTACCTTGATGAATTAACCCTTTTTTGTTTTACTTATCATGCGGCGACGAAAAAAAGGCAATGAAATTCCACTAAATAATGTAATATTACTCATAATGGTATTTCAGATATGAAAGACAGGGAATATCTGACTTGATATTTATCCTCTGCGTATTGAGAGAGTGCGTAACTGGTTATGTATTTGAATCGACAACTTATCTAATAAGGCGCCATATTTGGCGTGTAATTAACTATTAAGTATTCTGTGGTCGGATCAGTTCGAGCGACTAAACTCGGAATATTATCCGACATTGATTACGATTCACAAGTCAATGTAGCTAAGTGAAGTTTCCAGAAATAGGCTTTAATTTAAACTAACAAATAAGGTTAAGTATCTTCTGAAATCCTACCCACCAAACCGCCAGCGTGGTGGGCTATGGCCCAATCTCCCTCTAATTTTCCAATTATAGGAAAAGCCCGTGCCCCAGCAGTAGGGACATTAAAAGGGCTGGTGATGATGATGATGATGATCTTCTGAAAATGAAGTCTGAACAGATCCAAGTATATTAGTAATTCCATGGCATTACATTCACATAAATCACGCCTATTTATCCCCGAAGGGGTAGGCAGAGGTCCCATATGTCCCAAAGAGGTTCCATAGGTGGTATTTCGGGCCCCACGTTAGGCGCCATATGTGGTGGTGGCGAGCCTATTTACCTAGGTGGTAAGAGAAACGCTGCTGCCCATCACTCAACACTATGTCCTACGTAATAGGGAGCAAGCCTATTGCCATCTAACGGGCACGTAAGTCGCAGTATATTACTAGATGATATAGGAGGAACCCCGCTACCCTTTACCCGTTACCGTCGCTGTCTTTCCACTTAGCCGCCTTGTACGTCACATGTGAGAGAGATTGGGGTTGGTGACAATTGTATTCTGCTCTGCCGTCACCACACATCGCCAATCTTAAATCCTTTTCACGTAACTCCTTTATATTTAGCACTGCCCGGTTAACATTTCTGGCATAAAGACGAAATGCACCAGACACAGTGTTTCGTTTGATCCCACAACAGACCAAACAAACACTCACGCTTAATCGCGGCTTCGCCAGCCCGCATAAAGTGCTTTGTGATGTCTAGAAAAATCACGAAGTGGCAAAAATGGGTCGCTACTGACGACTGTCGTGCCCCACACGGCACATACGCGCAGGCAGTACCGCAACATCGGTTGTCTTCTTCTAAAATAAAAATATGGTTTATTCATAGGTACATTACATACAATCATGAATTGTCAAAGAAGTAATATTAAACATTGGAAACGTTTTTTGATTGGTGGTAGTACTTTTTAGGTACACCAGGCTACTACCACCATCTCATCAACATCTTTAGCAATAATAATAATGTTTAAGCATTATTTTGTTCCGACAATTTGTGATAAGATAGCCAACCCCTCTGTTATTGAGGGTTCAAGGTGAAGTTCGATGCCTTCTTCGTCCCTTATCGTCACTTACCATCAGGTGAGATGAAGACCAAGAGCTTAGCGTAGCTGGCCAGGCGGACTTGAAAAAGGTCCTACCATCAACCAAACCGATTACAAATTCGTAGGTTCTCTCCTTGGTATCAAACCCGTAGTGGGTTTGACCACGGAAGCGGTTAAAACCTCCACAGTAATACTGACTCACAGCCAAGTGCCACGCGTCAAATAAAAACTGTTTGGCCCGTTCACAGCACACTTAGGCCTCTTGTACACACACGGCTTTTCAACCGTACGGCTAACACGCCGTACGGTTGAACCGTATGGTTGAGGCGTGAACAAGAGGCCATCGACTGCCATACAACACTGATAAAAATCACGCCATGCGTAGACGCGGTGCACACGGCGGCGGCGCGGCGCTACAAAGCTCTAATACCTTTAATAGTGATCCATACAACACTGACGACCATGCCTACACACGGCGGATTGTCCGTAGATTTTCACGGCTAAAAACCGTGTGTGTACAAGAGACCTTACTGTCGCCGTATTTGCTGCGGCACCAAATTTTTATTCCGAACGAAGCAATGGCGGCGCTGTGGCTGACAGGCCCAAATTAAATCCAACTCGGCGGCACTTATTAAAATCTGGCCGAAAAACTGCTCTTTCGTCGCACAATAGCCCGTCTAGTCTGGAGCTGCCATTAGTGGGGGCGCTGCCAATCTGCCTATCATTACCAGCCTTTAAATGTCCCCACTGCTGGGGCACAGGTCTTCCTTATCGATGGAAGAATATAGGGATAATGGGTCATAACCATAATGAGAGGAGCTCGCTAGCGCAGTGGCGTAGCGCGCTGGCCTGCGATTCTCCTCCATGCTTCTGAAGGCACGTTAAGCCGTTGGTCCCGAATGCATCTGCAGTCGTTAATACCAAAAAACGTGGTGGGTTATGTCTCAATCTCCCTATATTCTTCCATCCATAGGGAAGGCCCGTGCCCAAGCAGTGGGGACATTAAAAGGGCTGCTGATGATGATGATGGGCCATAACTCACCACGCTGGCATAGTGCGAATAGGTGGGTATTAACGACTGCAGACGCAAAATAAATTGTTTATTAATATTCTTCATCATCATCACCAGCCTCTAAATATCCCCACTGCTGGGGTACAGGCCTTTCTTATGCATGGAAGAATATAAGCAGCCTGTGCAACCTACACGCTGGTCCATTGCGGATTGTAGTATTATAACGACTGCAGTCAGGATCAACGATCTTCATCCCTCTCGTGGGTGTCGTACAAGGCGACTAAGGGTAAACCCGTAGTGACAGCGATGTGAAATGGGCAGCTGCGTTCCTCATATACCACCTAGCAATATACTGCAATTTACTTGCCCGATAGATGGCAATAGGCTCTAAGTTAATCGGTGCAAAGTGGGTGTTAATTCACCTCTGCCTATCCTATCCATATCGGCGTGGTTTAAGTATGTACAAAAACATAGTCTGACTAAATAAATGTCTTGAGTTTAAGCCTAACATCGTTCATGTCACAAAAAGGCTTCCTAAATGTAATGGCATTTTGTAGCTTTATTATATTCACGCTTGTCCTCCACTCAATATTCAAATTGATATTTTTATTTACTATAAAAAGATAACGTTTTCCTTCGACGTGTGTACGTGTGGGCCTGACGATGACAACAGACGTGATAGGACTCTTATAGTGTTTAGATTTCGTACTTGCGTAGAAAGGGGAAAATGGAGTCATTTGCGTTCATTTAAATACTACGAAATGTATTTTAGCTTAGTTCGCTAACTTAATTTACTGCCAGCAAGTGCGCAAGTAGGTTAAACGCTTGCCATACGTATGTACAACAAACGTTAGCTACGTGCAAACAAATGATACGATGTTATTAAATTTATATGAAATCATTCGTAATGGTTATGAAATTAAATCAGTCTTGTAAAACAAAAGCCTGTTGAATGTTAGTCACAGCGTAAACGTGATGGTGCTTCATTTGTGTCAATTAATAATAGTTTTTCTATATATTATATTGTTCCAAGTATTTATAATGTGCACAGGAATCGTAGTGTATAAAATCTATTTAATTTGAAATTTTGATGGCAAAACTTAAATTGGTGTAAGATTGTCATTTTCATCGAACATTTTTTAATCATTTTATTACACTTATTAAGAGAGTACCTACCAACCCATAAAGTCATCGTAGCCAGCCTAGATTCCATTCTTGTATTTAAGTAGTAGAATTTAAAACGGAATAAGTAGTACAAAAATGTTATATTAAAAATGAAAGAATGTGGAATTCAATAAACGGGCTTCCAGTGACATGTCACATCATATTGTCTTTGGAACACACACACTAACACACGAGATTATTTAATAAAAGACGGGAGTAAGAAAGTAGACCAGCTCAGAGGTGCTCAAACGGTCGAACGCGAGTGATTTTTGAGTCGATACATACATAAGTCAAGGCTATATCTCCGAAGGGGTAGACAGAGGTGAATTAACACCCACGTTTCGCCAATTTTGAGTAGATAAAAAATCTGGTACATAACTATTTACAGATTTGGTTTTAGTAATAGTATAATTAAGAGGTTTTTTTATTCATATTTTTAGCAGACCTACACTTACCTTGACTAATACTGCATATTGTGCGGTAAAACTAATATCTATACCACGCATGGACCCTACCAAGACGACAATCCTGCGTCACACATACTTGCGGCCTCTCAGAGTCGACCGATATATTGAATGATATATTGAAGTAGATCATCGCTAGCAGTTCAAGTTTGAGCACCCCTGGCTTACTTCTATACTTTGCTTGTTCTGAGACCTTCAAATGACGAAACCTCTTTATTTTTAGGCACTTAGTAAATAATGATTTTTAGGAAATAAGTTCTTTTATATTGCAGTGTAGTAAGATCTCTCACTTAATAATATCTCAAAGATCATAACGACTTTTGACATTCGTATGTGACTGGTACCTAATTGCCACGAAGATTCAATAATGTGGCAGTCAACGTTCGTTTTATAATTTAAATGTTTTCTGTCTTTATTTTCTTTTTAGGTCACATTTTTTCTAACATTTATATAATGTTCAAATGGAAATCCAATCATAGCCAATCTTCAGACAAAACTAATTTTGTCAGTGCCAGGTTTAGTGGCGACATAAAAATAGTACTTCTTCGTTCTTAATCTTAATGAATCGAGGGCAACAAAGTATACGAAGGATTTATTCGTCCTTAATCTTAATGTCGAGGCAATATTTGAAGTTGTCACTAATAACGCTCGTCTATTAGAATTAAATTGGCTTTGATTGCGTGTTTAAAACGAACCGAGGAGACAGTTCAGGATTACACTCTGATTATGAACGTTCACAAATCTAATTTGGTTTGAAACGAATTTTAATGAAGCTTAGTATCTGCCTTTTATTGGCAATGTCAAAGAAAAATAGTTCAGAAAAAATGTCTAACTGTAATTTATGTAGGTATATTATCTGTAACATGCAATATATCTAATATTCTGAAGCTAAAAAGCTAATATTCTAATCTGATATTCTGATGGGATGGCAAGCATGAGAATGTGTCATGTAGAACGATATAGTATGATGGGGTGGTAAGCAGTGTAATCTATGTGTAAATTGTAATTCAAATTTACGCCACCTCACCATGTAGGTTGGTGACACTGTAGTATTTTAAACTGCTGTAGTTATTAACTGTGCTGGCAAGACCAAAAATAAATAATACCAGACAAGTGTTGTTATGAATATTACTTAGTTTAACTTTATTCCACCAAATTAATCGGTCGCTACCGCCTGTGTCTCGAACGCAACCGCACAGTTTAATACTAAGCGCGGCATTATTAATTTAATATCCGGATGTGTCGTGGGATCAACCCGACAATTTCGCCGATCCCCACCCAACGCAGCCCACCTCAATTGTAGACTTTAACACAGGTATATTTAAAGATCAAAGTGTTACGGTTCTATTTACTGGTGTAGTTGCTAATATTGAATTTATTATTGATAAACCGTACTTATTGTTCACTATACGGAACTCAAGGATTTAGCGGTTTTGAAAATGGTGTTTAAAATCAAGCAAAATCACTTCAAATTCAAGCAAAAACGTGCCGTGTATGCAGAAGCCGACGTGGAAGGATTGGAGTGACTAAAATTTTTGATTTCCAGTCGATACAAATCCACTTCTCCATCCAAACACAAAGCCCAACGCGAGCATGTGTGGGGAATTCGCACGTGGAGCGATGTCACCCCATTTGGAATGATCGTGTGTTACAGTCAGTGATCTTACAGTCTTGAAAGTCTTTCGTCTATACTAATACTATAAAGCTAAAGAGTTTGATTGTTGGTTTGTTTGGTTGAACGCACTAATCTCAGAAACTTACTCACATTGAAAAAAAATTCTTGTGTTGGAAAGTCCATCGATCGAGAAAGGCTAAAGCTATTAAAATAAGCTACATTAACGTGAGCGAAGCCGCGGGCCATCACTAGTACCTATATTGATAAATAAAACTTATATTACACACCTAAATCATGCCTCATTCGAGGTCTCGAGGTGAATTATTAATAACCACGTTCGCTGTCTCTATGTACCCTTAGTCACCTTGTAACACACCCGTAGGCGAGATGGGGGTGGTGACATTATGGTATTCTGCTCTGCTGTCCCTACACGACTCAGGTTAAATCCAATTTAAAAATAAAAATTAAACATTAAAATAACCGAAAATTAATGTAACTTAAAGTAAAATAACTTTAAACTAAAAAAACAACTTAGAGGCCTGTTTCACAATCGACAAGTAAGTTCTGAGTAGCCAGTTCAATTGACATATTGATATTATATTTCATATTACAACTGTCAAATGATCTACCAAGTAAGCTACTCAGAACTTACTTGTCGATTGTGAAACAGGCCCTTAATATAACAATAATTACAATATTTTGAAATTAAAACGTGAGTTAAATGCCAGCATGCGTCACTATTACAGTTTCAGAGGCCGATGGAGCAGATAAGCAAGCAAGCGTCATCTGTCCCGCAAAGCCGCAGGGTTGTGCGAGAAATTAATTAAATTAGCTCGTTTAAAGTTGCCGTGTGTGGCCAACTTCAGACATACATCAGGCTCGGGGCAAGTTCGCCACAAAGAAACTCTTGTTCGGGAAACTTGATCATAATTAAGGTGATTAACGCGTTCGATTCGTTGTTAAGTCGATTTGTTTTTTGCCCTTAAGCGTTGGGACTGGGTTTAACAACCGCCTTAGCGAATTGTAATTGCAAAGCGACGCCGACGCTTGGTTAGCGATTCGGAATGGTTTTTTGAAGGGGTATGTTTAGGAAATTATTCAGTAATGTCTGTTCGATATATAGAATAATATATTCTCCTTATATTCTTTTGACTGATTTCACGCTAAAGACTACTTTTGACTGATTTCAGGCTAAAGTTGTTTAGACGACGAAGGCTCTTTATTAAACGGATAGAGCAAATTTATTTATTATCTCAAGTTCTCGTCATTCCGTACTTGAAAACCCACGATGCAGTAGGCACGTCGTCCAGTCGTTCACACTAGTCCCGTCAGACACTAAAGGTGGTCACTTTAAGTCAAAATAATTTGGTTTTGACAAGAACCCTGTCGACTTTAGACACAACACAATTTAAGCGCTGTACAGTAGGTACACTCTTGTTACAAGCCCCAATTCATTTACTAATATTCGATTCCCCGACTTTCCCTCTATTTCCCGTGGCCCTTTATCCAATGGGGCGCACCGTAACAATATTCTATTCGCAAAAAAGCCGGGAGCGCAAGAAAAAATACAGAGACCAACAAAGGAATTGCCTATTATATTTTCATTCCCATAATCCGGTTACCGGCGTAATTTCTTAGCTGGCCGGAGTTAAACCAGAGTTGGAATTGAATTAACTAGGACGTCATAAAGCGAATACACGCCGGCCAAATCCGGACAAAGTCGCGGATGAGCTGCTGTATATATCTTCGTGGCTGGATTAGCGGGGGTGGGGGGAGCTGTAAAGCGGGGGATTTGTTGCCAAGCCACAGCAGCAGCTAACGAGTGGGATAACGTGGTAGATAAAGCGGCTGTCACGTTTCCTGTTATAATAATGTTTCTGTTGTACACACATACATACAGAAAACATATTATAATGACGCCTATATCTCCGATGGGGATATTGTTTTTTGTAACGGCCAGCTTGATTGTAAGATAATCTGGAGAGTACAAATTTGTACTCGGTTTGGATGGTGGTAGGACGTTTTTCAAGTCCACAAGACTAGCTACCACCATCTTAGCAAAATCTGTCGCCGTAATAATAATGTTAACAGCATTGTTGTGTTCCGGCAATGTGTGATAAGATAGCCAGCCCCTCTGTGGTTGAGGGTTCCAGGTGAAGCTCGATTCCATCTTCGGCCCCAATAGTCACTTATCACCAGGTGAGATGAAGGTCAAGAGCTTTCCTGTCTAGCATAAAAAAAATCATAGGGAAGGCGTGTGCCACCAGCAATGGGTGACGATGAAAGGAATTCTCCGTGGGAGTGTGGGACCATTATCACGTGAATAACGCTCAAAAGTGCTCTGACTTCTGAAACTATACACACAATTTAATCCCTGAAGGAGTAAGCAGAGTAACGTTTTGCTAATAGGTATGTTTGGTCCCATGTAATAGTGGACGAGTATATTGCAATTTATCAGGCACCTAAAAAGCTATATTTTATATTGCTATGTGGTTTATGAGGAACGCTGCTGCCTAATACCCATGAAAATCCTTACCTTTCGCCTCATCTTTTAATCGTGAGGTTTAGAGGGCTGGAACAGGTCAGATAAGCCTTATATCCCCGAAGGGGTAGGAAGAGGTGAAACTAGCACCCACGTAAACCTTTGAGGTTAGTAATAATAGTTCTATGAAAGTGCCATAACAATTATTCAAACCCTAGTGTGTATACGTGTTATAAGTGAAGTCGCCTTGGTCGAATGCTCAGATTGCTGGGTATTGGTTAAGAGGTCCCGGGTTCGAATTCTGGTAGGGGCAAACTTTGTGGTGGCCACAAATGTTTGTTCCCGAGTCATGGTTGTGTATATGTTTATGTAGTATATTTTCAACATTTATATACATAATTATATTAAAAATATGTCCGTCATCTAGTATCCATAACACAAGTGCTTAGGCTACTCACTTTGGGCTAGATAGGTGATAGGTGTGAGTGTAAAAAAAAAAAAAAAATATACATAATTTTTAATCAGCATCAAAGCTCCCAGAGAGCTATAACACTAACCGTAATTCTTAAGCAGGCCCAAAGAGGCACCCATATCGGAATAAATAGACTTCCACGTTTAATTAAAACTATCCCCGAATTATCACCCCTCCGCTTAAAATGTACCTGCCTTAAATAAACGTAAAATTTCCCGGGAGCGAGTATTACTTTAAGTGTTCTATTAAATTAGCATTGTTTTTGCGAATTAGACAATAAAGTCTGTTTGTTATCTAATATTCCGGAGGCATCCGTGAACTGAATTTACTCTAGTCACCAAGTTTGGCCGCGAGCCAAGCATCTCTCAAGACGAATGCTCAACTTCGAAGCCACTTTGTACATACATACATAAATCACGCCTATATCCACGAAGGGGCATTTAGAGGTGTATTTAATTATACATACGTACATAAAACACGCCTATGTCCCCGAAGGGGTAGGCTGAGGTCAACCAGCACCCACGTTTCGCCAATTATGTCAAGTCCCGTGTAATAGGTGGCGAGCCTATTGCCATTTATCGGGCACAAAAGTCGCAGTACATTGCTAGGTTGTACGAGTATAAGAGGAACACAGCTGCCCATTCCTCACTACTGATTTATCCTTAGTCGCCTTGTACGACACCCACGGGAGAGATTTGGGATGGTGACAATTGTATTCTACTCTGCCGTCACCATACAGCATGTATTTAATTATACACCCACTTTTCCCCAGTTAATTTAGGCCATGTATAGGTGACGAGCCTATTGCCATCTATCGGGCGTACAAATCGCAGTATATTGCTAGGTGGTATTAGAGAAATGCTGCTGCCCATTATTCATTGCTGTGTTTACCCTTAGTCGCCTTGTACGACACCCATGGGAGCGATGGGGGTGGTGACAATTATATTCTGCTCTGCCGTCACCACACGGCGGTCGCTTTGTGATTACCCTAAAGACACCAGTCCACTGGTAACGCGCAAAAGATATTGTTCTACTTTTACGATGCTATAAAATTCATATTCCAGATGGCGGTCATAATTTAAAAAATATAAAACCTACAATGTTTCTGAGGTTATGAGTGCCGTTGCGTGTTGCAACACTTACTGTAAATTGTTTCAGATTTTTATCCAATTACATTAAAATTTTTACATTTCTATAACGCCATCTACGTTGATTTAATAATACTAGTGGTCGCCCGTGAATTCGCTTGCGTTAATGTCGGTTGTTATATAGCCTATAGCCTTCCTCAATGAATGGACTATCCAACTCAAAATAATTTTTCGATTTGAACCAGTAGTTTCTGAGATTAGCGCGTTTAACCAACCATACAAACAAACTTGTCAGCTTTATAATATTAGTATAGATTATACCTACGTAGTTCTAGCGTTTGTATTATCTCACAAGGAATAGTCCCTGTTTGGGCGCCACAGTTTCACGTACTGCGAAACACTTCAATATTTTTTCTTCTTATAAAGAGGAATAAATTTTTTAACAGAATCTTATGTCATATTTTTACGGGACCGTTAATGTTATGTTACGACCAAATACTAATATTAGGTACAGACAACAGCACGTCAGAGTACCACAAAATGTTAATTTTTTTCAATCGACTTTTGGCTCTACTGCCAACAAGATAAGGTTGACAATCGATTGAAGAAATTTGACATTTTTGGGTAGTTTGAAGAGCCGTTGACTGTACGTTAAAACACGGGAGTAACTAAATAAAAGATGAAGGATTTATGTTATAAAAAATTAAAGTTATCCAAGTATTCTACCGTCTTAGGTTCTTAAGCACATAAGTCACACCTTTTTATTCCCGAAGCGATGGGCAGATGTGAAATAACACATACGTTTCGCCAATGATTTTAGGACCCATGCAGTCGACGGCGAGTGTAAATCGCTGCATGTTCCTGCTGGTGGTGGTGCGCTGCTGCCCATTACCCATTGCTGTCTTGACACTTACTGCCGCACTAAGAGACGTCAAATAACTTAAATGAGTATTTAATGTCAAAAATTTTCATTCAAATCTAGGCCTTAAACCCGGCAAGAATAGCGACTAGTTTTGAATTGTCATTTTTTGACGTTATTCTCTGAGTGCGGGGTCGCCTTGTATGACACCTGCGGCAGAGATTGGGGGTGGTGACAATTATTGTATTGTGCTCTGCCGTCACCACACGGCACCTTTTTATAGTTTTATAAATAGACAGACCACCGGTATCAAACAACCTTAGCGTACAAAGATTTTGGTGGTTAGAAAAAGTTCGAAACATTATGGTCTAACCACCAAAATATTTTTTATAATCTTTCTAACTTTTATATAATGTTGAAATTAAAATCGAATAACCTTATCGTAATTCTAATTATAACTCCTTATCCGTGAAATGGAAGTGCACATCTATGTAATGTGAAATCACGTTGCCATGGCAACGAGAACCCTCAAACGAACCGATCAAATATAAGCCTAGTCACAGTATACTTGTATCACAGTATGACAAGCTTTTGTAGTAAGTACCTGTACTATTTAACTACAATAAAGTAACATACATACATACATAAATCACGCCTATATCCCCGAAGGGGTAGGCAGAGGTGAACTAGCACCCACGTTTCGCCAATTATGTTAGGTCCCATGTAATAGGTGGCGAGCCTATTGTCATTTATCGGGCACAAAAGTTGCAGTTCTATTGCTAGCAGTGGCGGAGCGTCCATATAACCCGATTCCCAACAGCCGTACCAAACGAGCGAGCATAAAAAAATCATTACCATAATTCAAGTACAATACCATTTTATAAGCAAATAAAAAAAATCCATCAATATAATCTTATCATAACAGTATTAAACGCGCGCGAAACAATATGCAACACAGGTACATACAATTCGCTCCCGCTCTCTAGATTCCTTCAACTAACTCGCTAAATATCGAGTTATGGACGCCTGCTATACAGCGCCTGCACGCACACAGACAAGCGTAGTCTTGTCAGGCGCACGCAACGCGAAATAGTACCTAAAGTTTGCCTACAAGCCGGCATCAAGCCGGCATTTCGGCAGCCTACGCGCTTATGCATCGATACACTACGACACACGCACACATTAGTAATAAACTCCCACGAAAACAAGTTCCGTCAAAAGTAAATATTTTAGATCTTATTGCAATAGCCATAAAAGCGGAATTTCTTTTGTGAACTGCACTCAATATCGCGGTCGTGCGCCGCTCCTGCAAGCCGCTCCGGACCGGGTTGAATCGTCCTTCCCTTATTAACACGGCTTTTGTTTGTATAATGATCTCTCTTTCTGGCTGTATAAAACAAAGCACAAGCATGCAAAAGTGGCAACGTAGTTCTCCGCTTCGTCACTAGATGGCGTTGAACAGTTGTAGCCGTGTCCTAGCAGGCGGTGTTAAAAGTTAATGCTTAAACCATAAGAGGCTTCATATAGTTGTGGCTTGCCTAACTTGTTATATCACGCCACGCCACTGATTGCTAGATGGTATAAGAGGAACGCTGCTGCCCATTCCTCATCACTGATTTATCCTTAGTCGCCTTGTACAACACCCACGGGAGAGATTTGGGGTGGTGACAATTGTATTCTACTCTGCCGTCACCACACGGCATATTAAATAACATAATAAAGTAACATTAAAATTAATATAATACAATTGCTACCACCAAGGCGAGTAAGCGCAAAAAAGCGATGAGTAATAAACAGCGATAAGTAGGTAGAGGAGAATTAACACCCATGCCAATCAAGTTAGGTCCCATGTGATACGCGGCGAGCCTATTGCCATCTATCAGGCACATAAACCGCTATACCATGTATTGCAGGGTGGTATAAGAGAATTGCTATATTGTTTTAAGCTTAAGTGGTCACTTTCATCTTTAAATTGTGATAAAACGGGATTTAAACCACGTACCTGGATTTGTTATAATTCAGATAATTCGGCAAGATGACATGTCATGCGCATTGTTTGAGGTATAAACCCCGTTTTATCACAATTTAAAGAGGAATGCTGGTGTCCATTACTTACCCTTAGTAACCTTGTACGATACTTACGGGAGAGATGGAGATGGTGAAGATTTTTTTTATGCTAGACAGGGAAGCTCTGGCCTACCGAGGCCTACAGAGGGGCTGGCTATATTATCACATATTGCCGGAACAAACTAATGCTGTTATTATTATTATTTTTTGGCCACAGATTTTTGATAACGTGGTGGTTTGCTAGCCAGGCGGAAGAAGAAAGTCCTGCCACCAACCAAATCGAGTACAAATTTGTACTCCCCTCGGGATCGAACCCAGGACCTCGGGATCTTAATTCCGGTGGGCGAATCACTAGACCATGGAGATGGTTAAATTGTATTCTGCTTTGCCGTCACCTCACGCCGGATCCAGACGAGTGTAACGTGTAATGTAACACAAATTCTACGTTAGGACGTCTACATGTAATGTTCGTAGTGCCGTCCTAACGTAAAATTCGTGTTACACACGTTATACTCGTCAGGATCCGGATTCAAATGCTATCTTTATACATACATACATAAATCACGCCTATATCCCCTAAGGGGTAGGCAGAGGTGAACTAGCACCCCCTATCTTTATACCCAATGATAAATCCGAACGTGAGCTACTGCCGACACCCGAAACCATTCCCAATTTTTCCCTCGATTGCCACAGTATGGAATTCCCGCAAAAATCAATGAGCTGAGAATTTATCCCGCGAGCGGGAAAAGGAATTTCGCGCACAAATAATAATGCTAATAAAAATACGAAATTTGATATTGCCGATGGCTGGCCGCGTCTGTTTCTCAGGCCTAGGGGAGTCATCAGTCACAATTGGTTTTTGTTTAGCCGGCCAGGGTTGGGGCTGGAGGGGGGTTTGGCTATGTTTAGTGGGGAAAGCGTTTACCTCCAGTCTCACATACCCCTTGTGGCGGAGTTGTGATAAGATAGCCTGCCCTCCGTGGTTGAGGGTTCTAGGTGAAGCTCGATTCCATCTTCGGCCCTTACACATACCCCTTGGTTGGTGGTAGGACTTCTTTCAAGTCCGATTGGCTAGCTACTACCATCTTGTTAAAATCTGTCGCCGTAATAATAATGTTAACAGCATTATTGTGTTCCAACAATTGTGATAAGATAGACAGCCCCTTTGTGATTGAGAGTTCCAGGTGAAGATCGATTCGATTCGAGTCTAACATTAAAAAAAAGTTCCCGCCGCTGCCTGAGAATGCGTAACTTGCATTAGATCCCCTGGCAAAAAAGGGGTGGCGAGTTTGGTCATTTTCACGAATCCAGGTGCTGAAATGAATATGTAAACGCGGGGGAAGGGTTTAATTAAAGCGACGATGGCCGTTTTCGTGGTACCTACCTACGGTTTACGTTTTTAGGGTTCCCTAGGTTACCAATGCCAGTCATTGGATGGGTGACCAAAAATGTATTATCTCGAGTTCCTCCGTGCTTCCGAAGGCACGTTAAGCCGTTGTTCCGGGTGAATTTGCAGTCGTTAATACCCACCAATCCGCACTGGGCCTATGGTACTAATATTACAAAGCTGAAGAGTTTCTTTGTTTGGTAGGTTGGTTAAACGCGATAACCGCAGGAATTACTGACTCAAATTGAAAAATTCTTTTGGTGTTGGATAGTCCACTTATCGAGGAAGGCTTTAGGCTATATAACAACCGACATTAACGCCAGCGAAGCCGCGAGCGATCAGTAGTAGATTTGGTATTTTGGTGTGTGAAAAGTAAATGAATAATCCAACTCACAGTATAACAGTCCAAAGCTTATATTTTTGGTTCTCCAGTAGAGGAATAACATATACACACACAAATACACAATTTACATTAAAAAAGAATTTACAATTAATATTTAAGAGAAAGCAACGTGCACTTCGCGTCGTGGTGTAATTTCGAGAACTTGTTGATTCGTTGCTAGGCAACGCGATGCGGCGCGGGGTGCACGTCAGTTACATAAATAGGTTGTATAGGTGATTAGAATAGAATAGTTTAATAATATATGTAATTATTATAAATAAACTAAATAAATGTAGGAGAGTAGCCTACATCACCCCCCTCCAAAGACCGTCAGGGCGATAAAAAATCAGGAAATTTAACCCGACGTCCAGAACGAGTGATGTAATTTCTTTGGACATCAGGTGAGGGATGATGGGTGTTGTTGTGATCAGTCAGTATGAAAGAAGGCTTGATGCGGTCTATTGACACTGTGACCTCTTTGCCTTTCAACACGATTTTGAACGTTTTATCCCCCCTAACTAACACCTTGTGAGGTCCTGAATATGCAGGTTGAAGAGAACCGCGTGATGCATCTTCTCGAAGGAAGACGTAATTACTGGTAGCAAGGTCTTTGAAAATGAAAGTTTTAGGATGACCGTGGTGAGATGCTGGTGTGGGGCGCAAATTTTGAATTATAGCCCTGAGACGAGCAGAGAAATCGGATATGTCGGTAGTACCATCCGATGCGTTGTGGAAGAACTCGCCTGGAAGTCGAAGTGATTCGCCGTAAACTAAGTGCGCAGAAGATGATTGTAAATCTTCCTTGAAAGAAGATCTGATGCCCAACAAAACTAATGGCAAGACCTCTGTCCACCTGTCATTACAATGGCAAACTATAGCGGCTTTTAGCTGTCGGTGGAACCGTTCCACCAAACCATTGCACACTGGATGGTATGCTGTCGTCCGCTTGTGCACGAATCCGGATATCTTAGACAAACACTGAAATAAAGCCGATTCAAATTGACGACCTCGGTCTGTGGTTATGTCAATAGGACATCCGAATCGAGCGATCCAGGATGATAAAAGGGCCTTAGCGACAGTTTCTGCCGTTATGTCGGCTATCGGTACTGCTTCCGGCCACCGTGTAAATCGGTCAATAGCCGTTAGACAATACCTATATCCTTCAGAGACCGGGAGAGGACCAATAAGGTCAATGTGAATGTGCATGAAACGTGCACGGGGCAAATTGAAATTGCCAAGAGGAGCGCTGACGTGGCGATTCACCTTGACCCGTTGACATGCCAGACAATTGCGAGCCCATTCCCGGCAATCTTTCCTCATCCCAGGCCAAACAAATCTTTCTGCGACGATCTTGGCAGAAGCGGTAGTGCCTGGGTGACTGAGTGAATGCAAACTACGAAAAACTTGCCTACGGTAAAATTTTGGGATATAAGGCCTGGGTGTCGGTGTACTTACGTCGGACCCTTGGCTACATCCTCGAGGCTGACAGGCGATTCCAGTTCTTCTATCCGAGATAAGGTGTCGGCAACTACGTTATCCTTACCGGAAATATGCCTGATGTCGGTGGTGAACTGGGAGATGAAGTCGAGATGTCTATACTGCCGTGGCGAGCAGTTCTTTTTCCTTTCGTGGAAAGCGAAACTGATCGGTTTGTGGTCAGTATAGACGATAAAATGCCGAGCCTCGAGCATGTGCCTGAAATATTTGATTCCCTCATAAATCCCCAGCAGTTCCCGATCGTATGGAGAATATTTGACCTGGGATGGGCTGAACTTACGGGAAAAGAATGCTAAGGGCTGCCACGCACCATCTTTACACTGTTGGAGGACCGCGCCAAGAGCCCTATCGGAAGCATCAGTCACCAGGGCAAGTTTGGCGGAACAGTCGGGGTGGGCAAGCAAAGCAGCGTCAGCAAGACTCTTCTTACACGCATCGAAGGCTGCTAATGCTTCTCCTGTCAAAGTTACTGGATGAGAGCCTTTGACTGCACCTGTCAACAATGCATGTAATGGAGCTTGAATCGCGGCAGCTCTAGGAAGAAAACGCCTGTAAAAGTTGATCATACCAAGGAAAGCTTTAAGTTGTTGTACCCTGGTGGGAATAGGAAACTCGTTGATCACCTTCACCTTAGAATCCAAGGGTCGAGAGCCGTCTTGTGAGATGGAATATCCTAAAAAAGTTACCTCCTTTGCCCCAAAGACGCACTTGGAAACGTTGATGAGCATACCGTACTCCTGCAGCTTGCCGAAGACTTGGCGCAGGTGCTCCTCGTGCTGAGACTCATCCTTCGAGAACACCAGAATATCATCGATATAACAATAGACAAAATCTAGGCTTCTGGTGATCTCGTCCATGAAGCGTTGAAAGGTCTGACCCGCATTTCGAAGTCCAAAAGTCATAAATGGGAACTCGTACAGACCGAAAGGGGTAGTGATCGCTGTCTTCGGGATGTCGTCCGGACTGACAGGTATTTGATTATATGCCTTCAAAAGATCGATCGTGCTAAACACCTTACATCCCACCAAATTATGCGCGAAGTCGTGTATATGTTTAATCGGGTACCTGTCAGGCACGGTTCGGGCGTTGAGCATGCGGTAATCACCACAAGGACGCCAGCCGTTGTCCTTTTTTGGCACCAGATGTAGCGGCGAAGACCAAGGACTCTCGGAAGGTCTGGCAGTTCCACTGGCGATCATTGACTGGAACTCCTGTTGGGCTATTTTAAGTTTATCCGGAGCTAAGCGACGAGGTGTGCTGGAAACCGGAGGGCCTGGTGTTGTGCGGATGTGGTGAACGGTGTTGTGTGGTATCATGCGGTGTATGCCAGTGGGTCGAGTAATATCAGGAAAGTCATCAAGCAATTTGTGAAAATGCGAATCGCCAGTCATAACCTTGACAGAATACAAATTACAATTAGCTAGCTTAGCAATAGCAGAAACAGATGTCGTATTATCTAAAAGACGTTTGTTGCGAATGTCTACGATAAGGTTGTAATGATTTAAAAAATCTACGCCTATTATGGGCTTGGTGACATTGGCAACAACAAAACGCCAGGTAAAAACTCTGCGTAAGCCAAAATCTAAGTTAAAATACACATAGCCATAAGTACTTATACTAGAACCGTTTGCGGCACACAACTTATAGTCCGTACAGGTACGATGATCACTCAGCATGGAACGGGGGAAGACACACAAATCGCTACCGGTGTCGATTAGAAATTGCGTCTTCGAAGTTCGATCCACAATGAAGAGGCGACCAGCAGCAGATGTAGGGCAATCGTCAGTCGCCATTACTGATCGCCCGTGGCGTTTCCCGCTTTGTAGTCGCAAGGGCGGATGCACTTGCGGGCATCAGCACCGAAGTTGTTGTGGTACCAGCATACTGGAAACTTGCGATAACTAGACTGCGATCGTTTTTGCCTCGGCGATGATGTGCTTAAGTCACGAGTACGGCCAGTTGAGCGGGACTGTTGTCTGCCATTTTTCTCCACAGCCAAGTTACTAAATTGCCTTCGAAGTTCGGCAATATCCTTGGCAAGGTCGCTTAATGTCGAGTTAAACGTCGCCTGGTTGACGCTAACAACAGATGTAGATGCAGCAGCTAACTCTTTGATCCGATCGGCCAGGAACGTGACGCGTGGACGTTGTGCATTCTCCATATTGAAATTTACGGGGTCACCAATTTGGTATTTTGGTGTGTGAAAAGTAAATGAATAATCCAACTCACAGTATAACAGTCCAAAGCTTATATTTTTGGTTCTCCAGTAGAGGAATAACATATACACACACAAATACACAATTTACATTAAAAAAGAATTTACAATTAATATTTAAGAGAAAGCAACGTGCACTTCGCGTCGTGGTGTAATTTCGAGAACTTGTTGATTCGTTGCTAGGCAACGCGATGCGGCGCGGGGTGCACGTCAGTTACATAAATAGGTTGTATAGGTGATTATTTATTTTATGTGTAATATATAGATACAATGATAAATAGTTTAATAATATATGTAATTATTATAAATAAACTAAATAAATGTAGGAGAGTAGCCTACAGTAGATAATAATGCGGAACCATTCGTGTGTGAGTCCGACTCGCACTTGGCAGGTTTTTTTTTTACAGAATAGACCAGATTTATGAGTGGCCATTCTTATTGCATGGCTTTTGTCGGAGATGGTTCGGTGGACTGATATTGTTTCCCTTGAACCTTACTGACTCTTAAGGGACTCTACGTAGAATTAAAAAGAATTTCCAGCCGTAGCTGAGTATTTAGTTTTGGTCTTCAAGCTATTCAAAAATAGTGGCTCACGCATCACCATATTTTCACTGCTGGGGCGCAAGCCTTCCCTTGGAAGGAAGAGTATAGGGAGAATGGGTCATAACCCACCACGCTGGCCCAGTGCAGATTGGCTGGTATGTTCCTTCCGAAGCACGGAGGAATTGGAGATAAATTTTTGCTCTCTAATGTTAATCTCCACGTCTTCAAATGAAGCATGGTTTTACTGACAATTAATCATATTTCCAATTCCGTGCTATCAAGTCCATGATACGGTTGAAAAAAAAATAAAAGATACGAAAAGAAACATACGAAGCGACACCGAAAAACATATTTGTATTTCTTATGTTTATATTTTCCAATCCATCAGAGTAGAGTGTAATTGTCACCGCCCCCTCCCGCGGGTGTTGTAGAAGCCAGAAGGCGACAGCGGATACAGACAACATTGAGTAACAATAGGCAGCAGCGTTTCTCATATACCACCTGGCAATATACTGCGATTCACCCAATAGATGGCAACAGGCTCGCCCCCTAGCATATGGGACCTAACATAATCGAGGAATCGTTAATTAAATATTTATTTTACGACTTATTATTATTTGTTGTTATAGCGGCCACTATCACGGTTGAGGAGATACAGCCTGGTGACAGATGGACGGACGGACAGCGGAGTCTTAGTGATAGGAGGTCCCTATTACCCTCTGAATACGAAACCCTAAAAACCATAATGCTTAATTAATTTGGCTTGTCGTCAAGCGGTCATCGTTCCCCGTCTTAAAAACTCAGCAATCGGCCTATAGCGGCCATGACAGAGTATCTTATGAAGAGCCTCTTACGGACAATGGCGAAGGCACTTCGTCCCTGAGATTGAATCCAAAAATACAATGAGTTTTCTGTAACGGGACCGCTTAAACCTCTTCTGCATCAACCACCTATCTTTAATTTCAGGGTTTTAGTTTGTAATATATAAATCGTCGATATTAAAAAATCATAAAAAATTTTTTGGTTGGTTATGGCCCGCTTTTTCTATAATTTTCCATGCATAAGGAAGGCCTGCGCTCCAGCAGTGGGGGCATTAAAAAGGCTGGTGATGATGATGATGAAATAATGAGAGATAAGATGTATACCTAATTAAATAAATAATGAGAAGATGTTCGGTGAATTCCCCGTAATGACTAATGGGCAACAGTGTTCCTCTTTTACCACGCAGCAAAACTAGCCTGTTATTTCACCTCTGCCTACCCCTACAGGGATATAGGCGTGGTTTATGTATGTATCTAAATATATTGGGCTCGATCTATCTATAACTCGTGGGCCGGGTGAGAGACTTTTTACTCCAGAATAATGTTCCCGGCGGAGGGTGGAGGAGCGGAAATTAGTATCATCATAAATTCAACATGACTCACGACAAGACGGCGGTTGTTTTACGAGGTAGACTTTAATTTGATTTCTTGAAAATTGTCTTCTTTTTTTTGTCTATTGCGTTTTGCCTCGTTGCAGGCGTTAATCGTTAACTATTCGCTAATGATCAAATGGAAAAAGTGAATCCAAATGTCACTTGCCTTCTCGCAATAGGATTGTAGTACGGTACATAGCAAAACCTTTAAAATGAAATACATGTAAAGCACTTAAAGTTTGCCGCGTGGTGACGGCAGAGTAGAATACAATTGTCACCACCCCAAAACTTTCCAGTGGGTGTCGTACAAGGCGACTAAGGATAAATCTGAATATGATTAGGAATGGGCAGCAGCGTTCCTCTTATACCACCTAGGCTAGCCATGTACTGCGACTTTTGTGCCCGATAAATGGCAATAGGCTCGCCACCTATTACATGGGACTTGACATATTTGGCGAAACGTGGGTGCTTGTTCACCTCTGCCTACCCCTTCGGGGATATAGGCGTGATTTATGTATGTGTATGTATGTACTTAAGGTCACACACCGTGAAAATTTTCTTGCACAATTTCTGTCGAATATGCAAATGTCGAAGTAGAGGAATTTCTGTCGAAGTATTGGAAGACCACTGAAAAGATGGATGGATTGTGTGAGGTGTGATATGAAGGTTATGGATGTGAACGAGGAGATGACGAGTGACAGAAGAGAATGGAAAAAGAGGACATACTGCGCCAACCCCAAATAGGATGGGATAAGGGCAGGGCGATGATGATGATGATGATGCAAATTCTGTCGAATATGGCCATGTGGTGACGGCGGATCAGAATACAATTGTCACCGCATGATGAGAAATGGGCCGCAACGTTCCTCTTATAACACCTAGCAATATACTGCAATTTACGTGCCCGATAGATGGCAACAGGCTCGCCACAAGACATAATTGGCGAATCGTGGGTGTTATTTCGACCCTGCCTACCCCTTCGGGGATAAAGGTGTGATTAATGTAACAGTATGTATGTAAATACAAATAAAAAAATAATAATTAAATATTGTAAATGTCTATGTTCATCACAAAATATTAATGTTTTCTATTTATTTATAACTAGAGTGTTTCTGGGTGAATGGCTGTTTTGTGGGTGTTTCTGGGTGAATGGGTGGGTGTTGTGGTTGTGTCTGGGTGTATGCTGTGGGTGTGTCTGGGTGGATAGATGTGTGCTGTGGATGTGTCTGAGTGGATGTTCTGGGTGTTTCTGGGTGGGTGTTGAGAGTGTGTTTGGGTTGATGGGAGGGTTTGTGGAAGTTTCTGGGTGAAAGCAGAAACTGTTGTGATTGTATTTTTTTTTGTATTTTGCAATTTCCTCGTTGGGGGGGATGAAAAGTTACATGTTGCACTCGAGTGCAATGATTTTTCACCTTGTGCTATTTTGATTCCCTCGCTATCGCTCAGGATTGTAATTTTTTAATCACTCGCTACGCACGTGATTCAATTTTAGAATCCTTCGCTAGATCGGTCATCAAAATTGAGCACGCGGTTAAAAAACAACTTTGCACTCACGTACAACAAATAACTATATAATTTGGGTCAGTAGTGTCTGAGATTAGCGCGTTCAACCAACCAAACAAACTCTTCAGCTTTATAATATTACTATAGATAACATCGCCAGAAATATTTACAAACGACCATAATCTCCAGTCAAATACAACCACTTCCGTATACATAACATGTTCTAAATTCGAATGAGAATCTCATCGCACCCCATCTGTCTTAGAATCTCATAATCCAGCCCTTCCGTCAGCCCCATCTAATTCCCTCCAACCGTTTCCTGGGGAGCACAAGTAGCTTGGCAATTTAAATAATTTCACAAAAGAGTTATTGACAATTATAACACGACAAATTTACTTTGCAACTAAGCGGATCTCATTCCGCTGTTTGGAGAAGCCGACAAACAACTCATTGCTTGTCGTCTGTCAGCGAAACGAGGGCAAGGGTGACTATTACCTTGGCCGGGTAATAGCCAGCATTAGCGGGACAGGAGGTAATAAGCTTGGCCGACAGCCAACCGAATACGAGACCGATTCGTCATGGTCACCTGAAGTCCAGATAAAGTTTTATCCTGTTAGGTTTGGCTTGGCATTGTTTGGCGGGAAGAAAGACTTTATTTTTGTCGTCTAAAATGAATTTATATTACGGACTGTTTAGATAGTGACTTGACAACGATATATTGTTGACGACAGATGGACTGTACGATGGAAAGACTGGTGGAAACACGCAGTTCATAAATAGGAAATATAATGTAGCTCAAAATCAACTCATACCGACCATGGTACAAAACGAAGTGTGTCAAAACCCTTAAAGATTGCAAAATACAGTACTTAGGTACTTATCAAAACCATGTCATATTACACCAAAAATGGAACTGGTGATTTCGAACAGATATTATTTCTTATCGTGATACGGGCATGTGATGAGGAGGGATGAATGTTACGTAACTAGAGGTATGTTAAGTATGGATGCGCGTGGACCTGGAATGAGAGGAAAACCGAAGAAGCGAGGATGGATTGTGTGACAGATGATAGGAGAAAGAGCGGAGTTCATACTGGGCTCACGTCTGATAGAGGAGAGCGGAAGAAGAAGACATGTTGAGTAGGATAAGGGCAGGGAGAAGAAGAAGATTATCAAAGACTCACTAATATACTCACTTCTAGAAATCGAGCTGTGTTTTTAGTGGCTAATCTTAAGATTTAATCCAGAAGTACTATTCTTTGTCTGGTGAATTTCTAGATAATAACGACAGCGCGTCGGTCTACACCAAGACCGCATCGAAATTTCATTGCTCCAGAAAGCTCTGTTAATTAAACCCAGCCAATTGGTTGGCTGACGCTGGAATGCGAAAGTGAAACTTGGAAAAGTTTAAAAATTATTGCGAAAACGTCTGGTGGTTGTGTTGCTTTTTGTATGTTTCATATAGGGAGTCGAGTTTATTGAATCCCTATGCTAAGTAATTAATAATAGTGCGGAGAAGAATAAAACTGTCACCATCCCTGCCTATCTCGTGGGTACAAGGCCACAAAGAGTTATAATATAACAAGTAGGTAATGGGCAGGAGCGTTCTTGGAGTCTTGGATCATTTAGCGAATTACTGCGATTCCCGTGCCCGATAAATGGCAATAGGCTCGTCACCTATTACATGAGACCTGAAGTAGGCGGGCAATACGCGGGTATTGAATCACCTCTACCTACCCATTCGGGGATATAGGCGTGATTTTTGTGTGTATGTCTGTACAAATTTTTAAAATCATATTTACCGTCCGTTTTAAGCATCTGTGAACCATTTCTCAAATAACCTTTTCATTTCTGGATTGTTATGTTATGTTGCTATGTTTACTATGTTGTTATGTTTATAGAAAAGTTATGGAAAAGAGTGATTTGGTTGAAAACATTCCAATTCATATTGCTTAAGGTTGTAGCTTAAGTTTTACAGTAAGCTGGGCCGCAGTCCTGACTCTAACCTTTCTTGAGTATACTGTTATTAGTGATAAGTACTTTGGGACAGATAATTAGTGGCCTATTTAGGTCCCCAAGGTACTTATTGGTACATATACATCGGGCAATTTTCCTTTGTTGATTATTATGCGATACTCCTGAGGTCAGGGCTGATACGTTCTGTTCTTTTTAAGCTCCCCGGCCAGCATAAAAGTTAGTCAAGGCCCCGTCCCTGTCACGTCCGGGGTGTTTTCCCGTTACGTATGCTCAGACCTTTATATACAGTAAATGGTAGTAGTAATAGGTGGCAAGTTAAGTTTACTGACAGTAATTTTTTAATAATAATATTTACAGAAAACAGCTTACAGATCATCACTGATCATCATCTCTCTCCTGGGCTTCTCATTGGTTGGTAATGGCCACTAATATGGCCTAGTCACTCTAAGCTACGAAGTTTCGTAGGCGTTGTAAAAAGCAGGAGACATACTACGATGCGACGTCGTAGCACAGTACGTAGCCCTATTAGTATCTATCGCTTAAAGGAAACGTACATTAATTTTCATTGAGATACGAATTTTGGTACGGATATCAAAATTATTTATTTACATAAGCCAGCACACCTTTCTAATCACTCGGTGGCCGTACCAGCTATAACGGGCCATTACGCGCCACTAATGAGTCGGTATAGCCCCGCACGATAATTATTATACACTTGGGTGGTAAATATCGGGAACAATCTCATCATTATTCAAGATATTTCCGTTATATCACACCCATGGGAAATATAAAGGAGTTCAGGGTGTTTCTTTTCCTGCGTAGATAAATTATGCCTATTTATCCCCAAAGGGGTAGGTAGAGGTGAATTAACACCCACGTTTTGTTTCTCCAATTATGCTAGGCCGCATGTAATAGGTGGCGAGCTTATTGTCGTCTATCAGGCACGTAAATTGCACATTGTTAGGTGGTATCTCCTGCTGAACGCTGCTGCCAATTACTCATCGCTGTCTACCCTTAGTAGCCTAGTAGGTACGAGCCGCGGAAAAGACAGGGGTGGTGATAATTTTATCCTGCTCTGCCGTCACCACACGGCTGAAACTATGGTGATAAAAAAAAACTGTAAAATTAATTGTAAAATTTATTGAACTTTCCATACATCTTGCTCTTTACTGACTGAACAATTTGTAATGGAACAAGAAACAAAAAGTATCATAATTTTTGATAGTTAGAAAAATTATTCCCGCATCTATAATTTTTACTATAATTTTTCGAACTTTTGCTAGCTACAATTTTCTTTGTAAAAAAACTGTTTCTTTTTTTATATAACCCTCTTCTTCTTCTTCTTATTCTTCTTCTCCCTGCACTTATCCTACTCTAACTGCCGCACTCAGAGACGTCAAATAACGTTGATGAGTATTTAACGTCAAAAAATGACAATTCAAAACTAGTCGCTATTCTTGCCGGGTCTATGGACTAGATTTGAATGAAAATTTTTGACATTAAATACTCATTAAAGTTAATTGAAGTCTCTGAGTGCGGCAGTAAGTTTGTTAAAATGGCTATGTTAACATGGTTAGCATTCAGGATGTGCGTTATTTCAGTTACATGTTTTATATAATGAATGTGCACCCACTACGAGCGCGGCTGGTGTACAAGCCGACCCAATCCCAATATTTATCCGGCGGTCGCCTCATCTGACGCTGAGCTGCTAATTATTCCTCGCACCCGTGCACTGATGTGCGAATCTTCCACTGATGGAGGTGACATCGTAATAAAGGCAAAAACGTCTCATGTTTTGTTGAAGTACCTATTTTTGATGACTCAGAAATTCATTAATTTATTGGCTATTTTACTGTATAAATTTGCTATTCTAATTTGACTCAATGGAATTAGATTCATTAAACAATTCAGAATAATTATTGTTCTGACTCGGGAAACGAATCCGTGTCCTCCGCAATGCGGACAGGTGCCTATACCACTTGTATTTTTTTTCCTTTATGTTCTTTACTTGTTAATTTTATTATAAAATTACATTACATAAATCACGCCTATATCCCCGAAGGGGTAGGCAGAGGTGAGCTAGCACCCACATTTCGCCAGTTATGTTAGGTCCAATGTAATAGGTGGCCTATTGCCATTTATCGGGCACAAAAGTCGCAGTAGGTACATAGCTAGGTGGTATAAGAGGAACGCTGCTGCCCATTCCTCATCACTGATTTATCCTTAGTCGCCTTGTATGACACCCACGGGAGTGATTTGGGATGGTGACAATTGTATTCTACTCTGCCGTCACCACACGGCACATTTCAAATAAACCCAATCATAAAATAGTAGAATTCGTAAAATTATGTCCTTGTGGTTAATTTTCGAGCTCAACCTGCACACCTGCTACTTATAAATAAGCAATAATAGTGGTTTTAAATTTGATATTTATTTGAACACTAATGTTAGAAAAAATATTACGTAAGAAATTGAAGGCAGAAAATTTCCGAAAAGTCAAAAACCATGACGTAAGTTAACTTGCCGAAGTTTTTTTAACCGTAGCCAATAACTAACGTCCTGCTTGGCAGGGTGGTTGGGCATCTGCCCTGCTGCAATTCGGGCAAATTACGGACGACGGGGGTTCGATTTCCGCATCACGACAATTTTTAAAAATATTTTTTTTAATTTTCTTTGTAATAGCGGTTTATCTATTTTTAGTTGCGATCCTAATGCCATATCCATTTCATCTTGACGCTGCGCCGTGAGAAGGACGAATGCCGGTTTGCGCTCCGCTTGGCAAATATAAAGTTTCCCAAGGAATAGTCCAGAAACTTGAGTGACGCGGCGTCTGCAAGCAAACAGAATGATTAAGCTCGCTTATCGCGCGAGAGACCATCTACCACTATCACAATATTACGGGCCAAATCTATTGGGGACTAATATAATTAGATCTATTAATTATATCAATAATAGGATACTAAAAGATCACAAAAATAATGACTCAACAAATGATTAATGACGTTATTCCCTTTTTTGAAATCTCATCTCTTTCGTCTCGCCACTCTGGTGGAAAATCACCATAATGGTGTCCTAATCAGCCAGATACAGACATTACAACATACATACATACATCACGCCTATATCCCCGAAGGGGTAGGCAGAGGTGAACTAGCACCCGAATTTCGCCAATTATGTTAGGTCCCATGTAATAGGTGGCGAGCCTCCCATCTATCGGGGACAAAAGTCGCAGTACTATTGCTAGGTGGTATAAGAGGAACGCTGCTGCCCATTCCTCATCACTGATTTATCCTTAGTCGCCTTGTACGACACCCACGGGAGAGATTTGGGGTGGTGACAATTGTATTCTACTCTGCCGTCACCACACGGCACATTACAACAAAAGATATTAAAATATATTTTAATATCTTTTGTACGTCTAGGCACATACAAAATACATACAGTATTTTGTTTTCTTTAAATTAGAACTCTTTTAAAACAATATCTGTTTATTAGTGTTATATCTGTTAAAAAACTGTCTTCGTCTGCCCTGTTCCCAGTTTGTCTGGGTACGGCGAAGTATGATTCCTTTTCCATTAATATCTATCAGATATTTATTAAACCACCCTTTTGATTCATATAATTCATCACACCGTAAATAAATAAATATTATTTTTAAACCGATGTTAAGTCCGTCTATTGGATTTTTTTTGTGTTGTCCTAAATTATGCCTCTTTCAGTGTATATCTCTCTAATTCTATCGTTGCACATTTTTGTTTTGCAACACAGTGTAAATTAATATTATTTTTAAACAGTCACCCTCTCCATTTTTCTTTTTTGCTTCAATAACTACTTTAGAGACACGAAACAGCCTCATAAAGAAGCCGCCTTCAACATGTCCCGATGCGGCGGGAACACATGGCTCCCACTGCTCCCGCAAACAACGCAAAAAATTTAATTCCACCAAATCTCCTATCCCCATAGAGCATTCCATCCGTGGCCACTTTTGTCGCGCGCGATCCAAAACAAAAGAATTTCCCCCTTTTCAATCCGACCGCCAATATCGGCATGTCCGCGCGGGCCTTGTTCGAATAATCTCCGTAAAACTCCGCCGGCCTCATAATCTGCGAGCAGAGATGGGCGCTGTGGTGCTCTTATGAGGGTGGTTGCAGAATTTTTGACTTTGACTTTGAAGACTTGTATAACCCTAAATAATAAGATATCTTTTAAACACATAAGCTACAATACCCGGCACATAAGAGCACAGTAACACTTTTTCAGATATCAATTGATCAATCATATCAATTGATTTGTCGGCCGCCTTGGCCGAATGCTCAGATTGCTGGGTATTGGCCAAGAGGTCCCGGGTTCGAATCCTGGTAGGGGCAAACTTTGTGATGACCACAAATGTTTGTTTCCGAGTCATGGTTGTGTATATGTTTATGTAGTATATTTTCAACATTTATATACATAATTATATTAAAAATATGTCCGTCATCTAGTCTATCCATAACACAAGTGCTTAGGCTACTTACTTTGGGCTAGATGATAGGTGTGAGTGTAAAAAATATTTATTTATTATTATTTATTAATTGAGATGCTGTATGAGGTGCGACGTGTGTCTGTAACCAAAGCGAAGGGATACTCGCTTCAGCGTGTTCTTAATTTAGTTTAGACACTTTTCCTTCAATAAAATCTGCGCAGACGACTATCATTTTGGTTTAACTTACGTGTCGGGAATCTCTTGTATTTTTTTATTGACGAGCAAGAGCAGATAGTCACTATCTCTCAGTCACTCATTTCTCCTGCGGGTATCCTGCAAAATCACTAATTATTATAAATAACATCTAAATGAGGAGCATTTCACAGTCGTCCATATAACTATTGGTGTCAATACATACTACAACTCAAAGGAAATTTAACAACATTGCCTTTTCTATCTTATTTTTATTATTGATGTAACCCCGTTTACAAATGAACATAATTTTAACTTCAGAAAGACTATACAACTTCATTACAAGGAGAAAGATTTAATAAGTATTTACGATTAGGTGGCATGGCTTTGTGACGTGGCTGTGCAAATAAATACTTCGTCCAGTAGACATCCACGTTCATAAGGAATAGTTGCTTTCCGGACCACGTCGCGGCGTCACTAGCCGTATAATCCGCGAAAATTCCGAATAAAGTCATAAGATATCCCGCCGAGGGCATATTTTCGTGCAGCGGCATATCGGAAGGGGTGAGAACTCATCAGGGATCATTGTTGCGGAAAAGTGCCGGTGTCCATTGTTGCACGGCACGGCACGGTCGTTTTTGTACGTTTTTTATATATTTTTCATCCAGTTGAATGAGTAATCTGTCCCGTGGCTGTCGTACAAAGCGAATAAGGATAAATCAGTGATGAATGGGCAGCAGTGTTCCTCTTATACCACCTAGCAATGTACTGCGACTTTTGTGCCCGATAAATGGCAACAGGCTCTCCAACTATTACATGGGACCTAACATAATTGGCGAAACGTAGGCTTGATTTATGTATGTATGAATGTAGTAGGCTTAGGAGGTGATATAAGGAGAGACGGCCCGAATTCGTGGTCGCATTGGTTGGTGGAGTCGTAAAACCCTAGTTTAATATAGCAAAACTTCTAACACTGCACCAAATGTAAGTAAAATGACTCATAAATTCTGAGTGCGCCGTCAACCCTACGCACGAGAAAGCCTTTACTACCATACCAAGCACGAATGGAGTCAGTACAAATAATATTGAAGACAAGTGCCAATAATGTAGCAATGAAGAAATACACTGCATAATTGGAGAGGCCCTTTCAGAATTAGCCCAACGAAGATCCAGATCTTATTAACAGATATGGCCATTTAGCGAGACTTAAGCAGTTACGCCCATGCCGTTACGGCGGGCCGTAAGGGTGCTTTTCCACTAGATCTGTGCGAGGTTGCGTTGCGAGGAATGTGTTTGAGGAGACCCATAGAATCACTCCATTGTCCTAGCCTCGCTCAGAACAGCTTTAATGGAAAAAGGCTAGGGCTGGTTCTAGTGTCACGCTGACGAATCGACCGTCACCGCGCTGATTAGGATCCATTGCCGGCCATTCACTGGGCTCTATTAATTCGCCGCCATATAAAAACAGTAATGAATGATGATAATCAGTGCGCTGACGGTCGGTTCCTCGGCGTAACACTAAAACCAGCCTAAGCGAAGCGTGGTTTATGAAACAACTCAAAATTTCGTTCCTCCAATATTTAATCTTATTGTTATATTTTTAGAACATACAACGTCTCTAAGTATTGTTTGATTTGTGCCGCTATTGTAGTATTAATCGAGCGAAGTATTATTGTGTTGCGAGTAATGTGTTGCGAGATTTGACATGATATCGTGTTCTACACCTGCTCGTATAGAACACGAAATCGCAAGTGCCATTCCTCCCACATTATTGGTGGAAACCCCCACATATTTCCACAGCACAGCTAACAGCTACACTTCCTCGCATGTCACATTTTCCTCGCACAACTCTGGTGAAAAAGCACCCTAAGACGTGCCGTGTGACGTGGCATAATGGGCACTCGGCGCATGCCAATAAGGGCGGCTATCTGACGCGCTATGATCGAGATGTGTCGAGAGTCGTTCGCACTCAATTGATTACGTTATTGAGTCCCAGCGGGCTGCCGTTACGTGATCTAGGGTTGGCGCTTTTATGATGTTCTATTTGTACTATACACCGACCAGAATAGTAGAGATATTTGTACTCTTGCCATGTGGTGACGGTACAGCAGAATACAATTGTCATTACGTCCCAATTCCCTCGGGTGTCGTACTCGACTGAGGGTTAAATCAGTGATGAGGAATATCGTGTAATTACCCTGTCTAAAACTTACCTTACCTTGTTTAAAGTGCAGCACAAAATCGATTGAGAAAATTCGAAAAATTGTGGTATCTTGACTACCTACCTGCGTTATTTTTCATTTTATTTATTGTAAGAAAACCCGTGTTCAAATACGTCTTGAGTGTTATGAAGCATGTTTAAGGTTTATCCGTTGACAATTACATTTTCATTACGATTTCTATCCCGAAGCCAATCGGATTGAAAAGGATTACGACTCACTGGGATGAATTCAATAATATTTGTATCCAGTCGCTCTTCGTGAGCCACATTAAAATCTGTTTGAGCATAAAAACATACAATCTTCTTTATCTTTAAACCTACATTATTACTCAGATGATATTTTATTTATATGGACCACAGTCTGATATAAACTATTATTATTATGTTTCTTACTCATCGGGGATATAGGCGTGATTTTATATGTATGTATGTATGATTATGTATGTATGTATGTATTCTTACTCATACAGAATCTGTGACGATGAAGGTATTAAGGTTTAAAAAATATTAATTCTGACTGACCCTCTTTGGGTATGCTTTTGTTGGTGGTTTGCCATTCGGGTGCCTCAAGGTGCTCATTGGTCTACACCGGGCAATCTCCTTTAGTCGACTTTTACAACACCCATGAGATGAGTCGCGGCACATTCTAAGTTATTTTTTCGCTCCCATGCCATAATGGTAGACTCTACATTTGATTGATCATAATAATCTTAACAGCAAAAATTATGTTCGAATTATGATAAGCCGCTCTGTGGTTGGGGGTTGCAGGTGGAGCTCGATTCCATCGCCCTTACCATCAGGTAAGACGAAGGTCAAGAGCTACCCTGTATAGCATAGAAAAAAGTTTGTTTTCCCTACTGGTCTGTTCATTTCAGTTCATATCCATAGCCCTTACCATTGCCCAAATCCCATTGCTACACACAAAAAGGCAGATTTTTTTTCCAAATTTTTGTAACGTTAATTTTTATGTATTCCATTTTGTTTAGGCAAGAAAATGATGCTAAAATGCTAATTTGTGGGATGGATTGAATATTTAATTTATTTTACATTGTGGGGGTTTGTAGGGCGGTCGAATTTGAATCGACGCAGATAATATAACATAATATATAAACGTTTAACAAAAACTTAGAAATTAATACTGGCGTGAAGACATTCTTATTAAAGTTTCGAAGCTTTGGACAGCGAGCGTATGGACTAAACCCTCTACCTGTTGCACAAAGGATAAAAAGTACTGCCCGCTGAAAATAATTAAGAATCGGGCGCAGTAGCTTTAGTCCAGACAGCCCTGTGCCGCCGCTAACGCACGAATTGTGGAATGAGATTGCTTTGTTTTCGTTACGCGTATGTGAACTTGAGACCCCGTAGAGCGAGGTGCCTTAATGGAGTCGAGCCTCGAACCATCGGAATTCGGATTACGTTAGGATATAGGGAAAATACCTAGCGATTTCCAAATATGCGTGCTTGCTTGTTCAGTTTCAGATGTTTGCTCTGTGTATTAGACATACACTACACAAATCACGCCTATATCCCCGAAGGGGTAGGCAGAGGTGAATGAGACATGAATTAACACCCACGATTCGCTAATTAGGATAGGTGACGAGTTAGATAGTGATAGGTTCGCCACCTATTAGGTGGGACCTACTATGTGGGTAACGAATTTACCTCTGCCTACCTCTTCGGGGATAAATAGGCGAAATTATAAGTAAATAAATGCCATAGGGTGACGGCAGAGCAGAATATAATTGTCACCAACCCCATTTCTCCAGGGTACTTAGGCAATTACAAGGCGACGAAGGTATAACACAGCAAAGAGTAATTGGCAGCAGCGTTCCTCTTATGCTACCTAGTAATATACAGCGATTTCCGAGCCGATAAATGTCAATTGGCTCGCCACTACATGACACCTAACTCACTTGGCAAAACTTCTAACATTTTAGGGATAAATAGGCGTGATAAAAAAATAAGAAAAAGCATGCCTTAACCACATGCAACTCTGAATATTAAACGCTACGGTGACAGCTTGTCGCACTTTATAAAAAAGAATAATTAAGTTAACGCCAAAATTATGATTTTAATAAATTCTTTGACACAAAAATTCATTCCGCCTCCCGACGGCGGGGAATTAAAAAATACGCGGCTGCCCCCGAAAAAGTATTTCCAAAGCGTCGAGTAATTTATTTCGTCACGGGAAAAGTGTTTCGCCAAAAGTGGTTTCAACTTTTAAGGTTACCGCTCATTAGACCCGACCGGCCCCCGACCAGCCCCCGTAGTACGGGGCGTAGAGAAAATATCCTCGGGGAAAAGAAAGTATTTTCCTCTCTCCAACTTCCATTAAATCGCGAGACAAAACACTGTCATTGGTGGCGAGAGTTTTGTCCACGTCCCTTTTGGACGCTACGTGGTCAGGCGGGGGAGCCCCGTCTCCCCCAAAGATCTCCAAACAGACCAGTCCTGCTCTGTCTGGATCCAGCGGATTCCCGCGACCTTCACGATCGTCGGTCCACCTTGTAGGGGGTGACTCTGAGCCTTCTCTTAAGGCCCATTGATGATCATACAATGAATTATATTTTTGAACTTCTTCATTATGTCTTTCTTTATCCATTTTGAAAGCAAACACCATACGTCCGACACGTTAGAAGGAAAGCCTGGAAATGCATCGTTTGACCTAGGCGATCCGGAGGCGTTACGGAGTTGATGTAGTGAGCACATATAAAAATCCACATAAAGAATAATAACCGCGCGTGGCGAGGCGGTGCTGTTCGGGTCTAATGAGCGTTAACCTTTAAGCCGGCCGGTCGGCGCTAATTTAATGCGGCTCTCAAACCAGCCGGAACCGGTAATGCGGCTCGTAATAACCGGCATGAACCGGATTAACAGCTGGCTGTATCGGCTACTACACCAGACGGGTCAGTTGACAGTTGCTTGAAGAGTGGAAGGCCGCAGATGAGATGGTATGAATTCCGTTTTTATTAAGCTAGTCAGGGAAGCTCTTGACCTTCATCTCATCTGATGGTAATAAGGGATAATAAGGGCCAAAGACGGAATCGAGCTTCACCTGGAACCCTCAACCACGGAGGAGCTGGCTATCTTATCGCAAATTGTCGCAACACAATAATGCTGTTAACATTATTATATGCGACAGAATTTAATAAATGATCGTTGCTAGCCAGGCGGACTCGAAAAAAGTACCACTAACCAAACCGAATACAAATTTGAACTCCCCTGTGGATCGAAACCGGGATTTCGGGATTTTAATTCCGGTGGGCGAATCTTTAGACCATTAGAGACGGAGGCGGTTAAGTTATATTATTCATATTCTCTACAGCTGTAAAATTATGAACCAAAATTAGCTATAAAGGCCAGGCATAACAGTCCTCTATCCGCAGAAAACCTAACCAATAATCCTAGATAATTTCCGCAGGCGTGTTTGACACCTTAATAAAACTAAAGTGCAGCAAAACGAAGCGAACAGTTTCATCGTCTGCTATATGAACGCATTAAAAGCTGTCTAGTGTCTTGACTTCCAGATAGGGCCGCCATGATGCTGTGAAAATAATTTGGACAGCCATTAGAACTATTCGGTTTTGTCACTAAAATAAATTACAAGAGAACTAATTTATGAATTATTTCATTATTGGCCTTTTTTGTAGTATAAATTGAATTTGGATAAAAAAGTAATTTTAAAAAAATTGTGTATTTGCTTGGACTTATTCTTATTAGTTATTTCTTGCTCTTCCATGCTTGCATGGAAGCGATAAAAAACCTAGAATAGGCCAGCGACTCGTGTCGTAAAAGTCGACTAAGGGCGATTGTCTGATATAGACCAATAAGCACCTTGGGTCACCCGAATGGTAGAGAGCAAACCACCAACAACAGCATACCCAAAGAGGGTTGATGGTGTCAGGCAGGCGGCCGCCTCTAAAACCTAAGCCAAAACCTTAAGCAGTATGGATTGGAATGTTGTCATTCCAATCACTCTCTCTGTTCATCAGTATCTCGACATGGTACGTTCCGTTTCTTTTCTATTAGGTGTGATGAATCAAAAGCGAATGGATAGTTTGATGACGTCTAATCGATATGAATGGAAGAGGAAACATACTGCGCCGTCCCCAGATAAACTGGGAACAGGGCAGGAAGAAGAGGATTGTCCGTCAACTGTCGAACTCATGCCCGCCGCAATAGTTAAGGCGCCATTTCTTTCATTGCTCGAGGGAAGTGCCGGCGATATTAACCGCGTGTGCTCTATGGCACAGTGCCGCTGGCAGTTCCACTGAGAGCCGGCTTAAATGGAATTAAGCTGTAATAATTTCAACTAAACACCTCCAGTTTTATTGAAGGATGCCTTCGTTGAAACAAATAGGCACTTACTTTCTACGAGCAACTGGAAATGATCGAAATTGCAATATGCACTGTTTTTTGTGCTGTTTTGGAGTTTAAAGCTTCGAAATACGACTCTTATGCCTTTGACAGAGAAATGGACGGAAATGGATTAAAGTGTGAAGGATACAGCAGGATAGTGATGATTGAGGCGCTTTGAAGGCTTACGGGTTTTCGAAAATCGCGTACGCTTGACGATATCACGTTTCTTTGTTATCGGCGGCTTACACGCTACGAGTACTGTGCTACAGATACATACGTAAATCATGCCTACATCCCCGAATGCCAAATAGGATAGGGCCCATGTAATAGGTGGCGAGCCTGTTGCCATGTATCGGGCACATAAATCGCAGTATATTGCTAGGTGATATAAGAGGTAGACTGTAGCCCATTACTCATGGCTGTCTGTACACTTAGTCGTCTTATACACACCCGTGGAGAGATGGGGGTGGTGACAATTGTATTCTGCTCTGCCGTCACCACTTGGCCTTGGCCTTGAGCTATAGATACTTACTTTTATTTTTTTTACTATGGCTGCTTCACTTTACCCTAATCAATTGTATTTTAATAACAATGTCTTACGTGCATATAGTGTATTGCGTCTAAATCTGTACCACGCAGCCTAAAACAAGATGGCGACCGTCGTGTCAAATGTAAGAGTGGTTGTCAAATTTTAACATTTGTTTGATTGAAACGTGATATTAATTTATATTTTGCCTCTTGGCTAGGTAGCTCGAATCAATATAGACGTAATTATAGATGTATAGTAATCATAGACGCTCAACAAACAATTTCTAATAGGTACTCTGAGAAGCTAACTTTTACAATAATCGAGATGAAACTTTACTTAGCTCGAGTGCCTAATCAATCAATCTTTCTGTCTTCACCAAATAGAAATTGAGTTACCAAGCAACTACAATTACGGTAACCATTACTGTTCGCTTCTAAAATGTTTCCAACAAAATTACAAGCATTCTGGCGATGAACTTTGGCATTACCAAGCGATACAAAAAGGTCGTAGTTTACCTACATAAGGCGGCTAAGGGTTAAGAAAGCAATGAGTAATAAGAAGCGGCGTTCCACTTATACCACAGGAATATAGGTACTGCCATTTACGTGCCCGACTGATGGTTACGTATTACATTAGTCTTAAAATAATTGACGAAACTTGGGTGTTTATTCACGTCTGCCTATTCACTCCGAAAGGGATTTCGGATTTCCTATTTACAGGTATGATTTTTGTGTGTAAGTACGTATCTTATCTGCATATCTAATAATAGCTAGTATAATTTCCTAATAATTTCCTTCCTGCACAAAACGACTTGGTCACCCTTGTTGATTTAAGCACTCATATCCATTTTCCATTATTCCCCCGTAGTATTAAGCACACACGATTGAGTTCGTTAAGCCCCTTTAACGAAGACGTAGTAAAAGCTATGTAGAACACAATGAGGCACGGAACATGTAAACTGAATGCGAATATTTAATTTCGTGTACGTCATGGAAACTATTCCGTATTGTATCGTAGAAGCAATCCGTTTTAGCTTATGGGATATTTAACTATTCCCAGTTTCCCTTGAATGCTTTCCCCCAATTCTATAAAGGCACAAATCTCGCCACTCGCCGGCCGCTGAGGCGGTTCGTGGTGTTCATATACAAACCTAACCTAACCACCTTACTAACACATCGTGTTGGTAAATAGTAACATTTAGGGCCTGTTTCACAATCGACAAGTAAGTTCGAAGTAGCTTACTTCGCAGATCATTCGACAGTTGTGATATGAAATATATGTCAATTGAGCTGTAAAGTAATCTACTTCGAACTTGCTTGTCGATGGTGAATCAGGCCCTTAGGATATTAAAATTTACATAATATAATATTCGAAGAGTTTGCTTTTGGGGATAACATTCGTGGGAAACTGGGAATAGACAGATATTTACTATCACCATCATCTCTCCTGCTTTTCTTCTTCTACTGTTCCTAAATGTCTATTTGGGATCGGCGCAGTATGTTTTCTCCTCCATTCATATCGCTCAGACGTTATCAAGCCATCCACTCAGTTTGATTCATATCGTCCATCACACCGAAAAGTGATAGTAATGAATGAATGTATAGAAAGAGACGGAAAGGGCCATGTCGGGAGATCGATGAACGGAGAGACTGATTGGCATGACAACATTCCAATCCGTACTGCTCTTGGTTTTGGCTTAGGTTTTACAGCCGGCCGCCTGCCTGACACCAAAGAGAGTTTTGAACTCTTTGGGTATTAAATCCCGGTGAATGGCAACAGGCTCGCCCTCTTATTACATGGGACTTGAAATAAGCTAAACGTGGGTGTTATACATTTCACCCTATCACTGAGGGGAAAATGGCATGATTTATAATGGATGACAAGCAAAGTCGGGGGACGAAGCTGAGCTTCAGTAAAGATGGTTTTATGTCGAACGTAAACTCTTTATAGAAGAGTAAACAGCTCTTCTATATGGCTACCATTATGATTCTCAGTTGCGATAATTTTTATTGCTCGTTGACATCTTTTGAAAATATAAATGGGATAGTTCAGCCGCAGAGTCGTAAAGCCTCTGGTGGATATCTAGTATCGGGAATATTTGCGTGAAAATTGTTAAGGACAGTCAACAGATACTTCCATCAATAGTAAAGGCATGTGCCCTCAGACCAGTGGTGATATTAAAGAGCTGGTGATGATGAACAGATCGAGAAAACCTGGCATTTATAACAATTTGTAATTTTAATAACTATAAATTTTCTTTTAAGATATCAGAATTATCTTCCATAAAGCTCTTTGTCTACTATCAAAACGTAACTGAATTAATTGGTACTTCAAAACTGATGGCTTTAACGTTGGCTGACCAAAAACACCCTGTACACCTCACCTTATCAAAACAGTGGAGTATTCTGTGTTGTACATTGGTCCATTTTCGTAAAAACCTTATAGACGTTTAAAAGTGGATCTCCCATCGCCTTATTAAATTTACCTCCGACGTCGTTCCAACCTGGCTTTCGTTATAAAAAGACGAAAATTGATATTCCCAGCCACCCAAAAGCAGCCAGAAAAATATATTTACGTAGCCAACGCTTCCCTCAGAGCTCACGTCTTAATTATTGCCTCCAGGGTTAAGCACAGGATTTCTCTTAGCGAAATTAAAAAGGAATCCACGTCTTACTGCGTCCATCATTATCCCCAAGGCTTCTGGAATGATCCAAAAAATTGGGGCAATCCCCCAAATTTATATTAATTGTTTCGCTCGCTGACAAACCGGCGGAAAGCCTTCGGGACCCGCCTCGGTTACATACAGGCCTAGCACAGGACGTGGACAAAATCTTTCTCTTGAGAGTGTTTTGTCTCGGGACTTAGCAGGATTTGGAGCGAGGGAAAACCATTTTTTTTCCCCGAGGAGATTTTCTCCACGGTACGCGGGCAGATGTGATAAATCATCGCTCCGTCTAAAAAGTAAAGTAAGATCTCCGGGGGATTGAGATGTGGCTACCGATATTGGGATTCACGTGTGATTAAACGGATTTCGCTGTACGGGTTCGATTAAGGCCCTGTTTTTTATTTCGCTTCCATCTTTTTTTCCGTTGGGCTTCGTCAAGTGATGTCAACGGACTGGACTTTTGTTGTTGTTTTCAGATACTTTCTGTTGTGTTCTGTATTTTGGTGTGCGAACAAATGTAAGTATTCCATTCTATATTTCAAAATAGCTACGGCAAGACATTATTTATAATGATTATGTTATTAATTTAAATGAAAAACGCAGTTGTAAAACGTTTTAATAAAGGAAACATTAAAAACGAAAAGAAGTGGATAGTGTTGTTTTGGTAATAGTTATTTGTTGTACGTGAGTGCAAAGTTGTTTTTTAACCGCGTGCTCAATTTTGATGACCGAGCTAGCGAAGGATTCTAAAATTGAATCACGAGCGTAGCGAGTGATTCAAAAATTAGAATCCTGAGCGATAGCGAGGGAATCAAAAGAGCACAAGGTGAAAAATCTTTGCACTCGAGTGAACACGTAACTTTTCATCCCCCCCAACGAGGAAATTTCAAAATACAATCCCAACAGTTTCTGTTTTCACCCAGAAACTTCCACAACACCCTCCCAGAAACACCCACAACATTCACACCCGCAATACACACCCATCCGACACACCCAAAACACACCAATTCACCCAGAAACACCCATTTACCCAGAATCACCCAAACAACACCCATTCACCCAGAAACACACACAAAACACCCATTCACGTAGAAACACCCACAAAACACCCATTCACCCAGAAACACCCACAAAACACCAATTCACCCAGAAACACCCACAAAACATCCATTCACCCAGAAACTCCCACAAAACACCCATTCACCCAGAAACACCCAAAAAACACCCATTCACCCAGAAACACCCACAAAACACCCCTTCACCCAGAAACACTCACAAAACACCCATTTACCCAGAAACACCCAAACAACACCCATTCACCCAGAAACACACACAAAACACCCATTCACCCAGAAACACCCATAAAACACCCATTCACCCAGAAACACCTACAAAACACCCAATCACACCCAAAGAACACTCAATCACCCAGAAACACCCACAAAACATCTAATCACACCCAAAAACCACCCAATCACCCAGAAACACCCACAAAACACCCATTCACCCAGAAACACCCACAAAATACCTATTCACCCAGACACACCCACAACATCCATTCAGACACCCACAGCATCCACCCAGTCACACCCGTTCAGAAACACCCACAAAAACCCATTCACCCAGACACACCCACAAAACACCCATTCACCTAGACACACCCTCAAAACACCCATTCACCCAGACACACCTCCAACAGCCACACCCGCAACATTCATCCAGACACACCTGTAAGTACCTAATAAAAATTACTCCGAGACGGTCAATCAGCTTGAGTCAAGCACGTTGATTTTCTGTATGTTTTTGTTCCGTTGCTAGCGTAAACAAATCAAACAGACCTAAAAAGCTTTTAAATGCTTGACTCAAGCATCAAGCAAGCGTTGTAGACGATCAAAATGTTTAAAGCAAGATTGACGCCAAGCTGATTGACCGTCACGGAACTCCTAGGTTTTAACAAATTTATGACGGGAAAAGAAAATGGTGCGCGCAAAGCAAATTACAAAAAAAAATACACCAAGAAGGTTCCGAGTCTGAGTTTTTAACAAATTAAAATAGGTTGCATGACAATTTCGGCACCATGGAGGTAGAAATAATAGTAGATTTTCCATCAAGTGCACAAAACGAATCATTTTTGTCCGAGACTTTTAGCAGCCCGAGCCGAAGGCGAGGGCTGATAGTAATGTCGAGGATAAAAATGGTTTTGTGGACGAGGTAGAAACTCTGCTTTTCACTTCGATTGCGAGGAAATAATACAGTAGTTTATCATAACATTTCTTAAAATTCAAACTAAAATTAGTACAATTTTGAATACTGAAGGAAATTGTTTTCCCATTGGTATTAGGCTTGGGATGCAGACCTATACAGCCAAGTATTAAATTAATTTTGAAATAATAATTTTCTTAAGTTAATTTAATAACCTACCGTACCTACTTAAATTAAAATTTTGTCTTAAAAAACGCATTAGGCAAATAAATTTAAGTAAATAATAAAATAACAAATTCTATCTCTGAATTTCTTATTGTGTTTGGCTGCATTGCTCACTTTCTTTGCCTTAATAGAGACACATTTATGAGTAGATATTTTAATGCTCTAGAGCACAAAAATCGATTTTGTGCAGCCTATATCCTGCACAAATAAGCACTTTCAGAGCATGAGAAGTGAAAATATGTATAATGATGTTTTGAATTCACAAACTCATTGCACACGATGTTCTAAATTCAAATTTACTTTAACCTCTAGAGGATAAAAACGGCTTTTGCACTCAGATATCGAAGAGCAAAAACGCTTTTTCCGAGATGGTGGGATGAAAAATATTTTTCCATTAGTTTCATTGCTTGTAGTGTAATACAAAATCCAATAATGCCTATCCTATATTGCTAAAAACACATGAAATCACACAAGTTTAATTAAATTTAATTACATGTAACAAATAAACAAAGCTTCAAGATTAGAATCCCCGTTTGCGGAGCCCAAATTATCATCTGATAGAGACCACGCTACACAAACACTATTCCGATTTGAACAGAACTGTACTCAAGTATTGTAATGTGAATGGGATTGGTGCCTTTGTGTAACTAAAGTCGAAATTGCGACTCTGTTTGCTGTTTTCTTAGAGTTGCTTGTCGCTTACATTGCGTTTGAGCGTAATGCTCCAGTTATTTGATCAACATTTCAATTAGATTATTTCTGTATGCTTTGTTCACTGAAGGGTAGAGGTCAAATTAATATCATTAATGACTAACACGAGAAGTTATAATAATTCCATTCGACAGCAGCCGTAATAAAGTAATATCAAATAAAAAAATGGTTTATTCATTTTGTAAGGTATCATTACATACACTCATGAATCGTCAAACAAATGCGTTGAATATTGGAAACGTGTGTGTTAAAGTCAAAAGGTTTCCAATATTTAATGCAATAAGCTACGCCATCCGCCCATAAACTAACTGGAGGCTTGTGCTGAGAAGAACGGCCAGAAACTCAGCAAGTTATGTTCATCCTTTTACTAAAAAACTACGTTAGGTACAAAACGATGTCATAAACTATAATTATCATAATTATTATCATAATTAAATAAAAAGGCAGCTCCATTCCTATTACGCCATCTAGAAATAACTAATCTATTTTTCCGATATTATATGCTAGCTCCCTATTTAATGACACTTAAAAAGTAGATACACCCCTGGCTACTCCTTCGGGAGTATAGACGTCATTATAATGTTTGGAATTATTCTACAAGAACGTAAAACACCATCGTGTCACCTCAAATCTACATCACACAGATATTTTTTGAGCCGAAGTCTAGTTTCTAAAGTGCGTCAATATTGATGGGGTAGATGAAGAAATAAGGCCTGATGAATGGCATGCGTAAGTTAGGACGACCGACTATTAGTAAGCCCTTTGAGCGGCATTAATTGTGCTAGTACTTGCGGTTGGGGGGAAGAAAATTCTAGAACGTCACAGGTCTGCTTTGGAAAATTTCAGCTCTTAATGCAATGAGGCAAGGCACCCGCTAAATTTAACTTCAAAGGATTGTCTGAAAGAGATAAAGTATTTGCTTTTCATTTAAATTCAAGGTTAGTGTACTACAAACTCCATTGTTACTAAAAAAAGTCCATTTTTATAATACTGAAATATTCTTTGCAGTTTTTGAATGACTTATATAATTATGGTCATTCTCATATCATAACATTTAATGAATTGCACTGAAATTGTCAATATTTTTAGAATGATCGCCGATACAACATAAAGTAAAAAAAAAATAAATAAAAAATATAATTATAAAGATTATAAAGTTGATGATTGTATTTTTCTTTGTAATGTTTTTTTTTATATTTATAAAAAACTTCAAATAAAAATGAAAATAATAGTTCATGAATAGTAGTTTTCTTTTTGTATACCGGATTTGATGAAATAGATCTTCATATCTTTGCAGTCATGGGTGTTTTAAGTTTTCCGGGTCACCTGTCATTATATCACAAATTACAGTATGTTGACCATGAACTTTTATGACCGTGGGAGCACAATGCTATTTTATCCCTATCAATAGGCCCATATATTATATAGCGGACATTTTTAAACATCAATATTATATCTTTGACGTGGAAAGAATACATGTGTCGCATTATTTTCATAAATCATTTTTACGAGCCATTTATCTGACAAGGACGTACGGATGTTTGCATCACATTTTATTCCATAGAGCCGTTTCCCGCCCAAAGAGTAGAACACTTTTTTAGAACACTTAGATAACAAACTAGTGTATAGTGGTACTAGTTTTAAGTTATAGCAAGAAAACTTTACCTTACTTTAAAACTCCGAAGATGAACACTATGATCTTTTCCTATATCAGTATAACAAGTTTAAAAAAATATTGCATAAAAATTTTAGGATAGATAGTTCTGATTGAGAATTCATACATACTCCTTCTTCCTGTCCTGTTCCCAGTCTATCTGGGGTCGGTGCTAGTGGTGAATGAATGCATAGAAAAGGGACGGACAGGACCATGGCGAGAGACCGATGAACGGAGAGAGTGATTGGAATGACAACATTCCAATCCATATTGCTCTAGGTTTTGGCTTAGGTTTTACAGCCGGTCGCCTGCCTGACACCAACCCTCTTTGGGTAGGATGTTCTTGGTGATTTGCCCTCCACCATTCGGGTGCAAATCTCCCTTAGTCGACTTTTACGACACCCCTGCGGTGCGTCGGGCCTGGTACATCTTACGTTATTTTTTCGCTCGCAGGCCTGCTTGGAAGCTATACCTAGATGAGATGAGACTGAGATGTAACTATTATAATGTGATTGATAATTCCGGATGAATCTTCATTTAAAAGTAACAACATCACATCACAAACTTCACCAGCCCTTTAATGTCCCTACTGCTGGGGCACAGGCATTCACTAAGGATCGAAGAATATTTTATAACTTTGAACATTGGAAAAAAGGGTACTATAAAATTCAGGACTATTTAGATGACAAAGATACTTGGAATCAATAACTTTCACATACATAATAAATAAATACTAAATATCTTTATCCAGTATGATTAAACGATTGCCCTTGAGTGTTCTTTATTTAAAATAGATATTGTGTTTGTTGTAATGAAGGATGTTGATAACTTCAGAATTTGTATCTTTATTGACATTCTATTACTTGAAGTTGTAAGTTATTGACATCTTTAAATTTCCAATTATTAATTGATTTAAATTACTTTTATGTAAAGGGAGGAAAAAACCTGACTGAGTTTCTTGCCCGTTCTTCTCAGGACCGGGCCTCCTGGTAGTTTGCGAACGGATGGCGTAAATTTCTTGTCTTGACGATTCATGAGTGTATTGTAACCATACCAGACATGAATAAACGAATTTTGATTTGATTTTGATTTGATTTAATTGCTTAGTTTACGCAATCGCAGGCCAAAAGCACTATGCCACCGCTAGCGATCCGCTCCCGGATTGGTTTAAAGTAACCAATCCCGTGGAAATAAAGCTGTCTTATATTTGAAGTACATACCTAAGTAAGTTAAGCAGGACTCTAACTTACTGTATTCGTGATACAGAAAGTAGAGTCCTGCTTAACATTTAATTATTGTCAAAATTGCCGTTTTTCCATACAAATTCTGACAGGTAATGCCTGCTTAAATTTATAAGCAGTGCTCAAAATTTGAGTAGCGTTTCTGTTTTCGGGGGTTAAGCCCGCAACTTGTCACAATAGCCGCGTCCTACTCTGTGAGCGTCATTCCCCGCACTCGCGGATTACCGAGCCTCTCCATCATGGGATTTTACAGCCGCCATTCCAGGGGTGCCGTAAATCAGGCGGGTAGCGTATTTATTTGACGAGCTGTCATCACGCGGCGACAGCATGACTAAGGGCGGTGTCGCCCGGTAAACGTTCGAGGAGCTTTCTTAAAATGAAATGTGCTGACGCAAATTGTTTATCTCGCAGTATCTGTGGGGATGACGGGTCCATCGCGTGATGGAGACGAGAAGTGGCTGGCTTGAAAGGTGGCTTCAAGGGCGCAACCGCCTCCGATGTTCGGAAGTTACTAAAAGCTCGCTTCTATTTCATAGGATCAAACTTAACATAACATTAACCATGCCATTATTGTAGATAGAGGTGAATTGACACCCACCATCCGGTAATTAATAGTTCCATATATTAGAGATCGAGCCAAATTGACACCTACATCTAAGAGGAATGCTGCTACATATTACCTATAGCTGTCTGAACTCTTACTGCCGCACTCAGAGACGTCATTTAACCTTAACGAGTACTTAATGTAAAAAAAAAATCATTTACATATAGACCATAGTACGGCAGTAGACCCGGTATGAATAGCGACTAGTTTTGAATTGCCATTTTTTGACATTAGGTACTCATTATCGTTGATTGAGTCGTCTCTGAGTGCGGTAGTAGTCCCCATGTATAACACCCGCAGGATAGATTGGAGGTGGTGACAATATTGTATTCTAATCTGGCATAACCACACCACACGGCTATAATTTTAATAAAAATATCAGACATTTAATTATGCACGCCATCGAACTACAATCGTTCAGTTACGAACTAAAAACTAACCGGTCCGACTCTATGACTTTTCCAAACACCGCAAACCGCCGCAAACTATTTTAGTTCGATAAAAACCTTGTCATTCCGCGTACGTTTTGATTGGAACTCAATTTATAATCTGTGCGCCATTTTTCCGTTTGCATTTCCAATTCTCTTTTTGAATTTAAATGAATAGACAGATGCGGTGAACGAAATGATTGTGGCTTTTGGTATTTGCAGTCTGTAGAAGTTAGGTATAGTATCTATTACTTTGTTTTTATAATGTAAATGTTAATATTTGATATTTTTAGTTAATATTATAATGTGTCTTGTAAAATGCGATTACGGGATTGAATAAGTAATATTACAATGTCAAATAATTGGTTATCGTTGTGTTCCGACAATTTGTGATAAGATAGCAAGCCCCTCTGTTATTGCGATTTCCAGGTAAAGATTGATTTGATCTTCGTCACTTGCCATCAGGTGAGATGAAAGGTAAAAGATTCCCTGTCTAGCATAAAATAAAAACTAAGCAGAAGTCCAACGTATGAAAGAATAAGCTATCTTCTAGAACATTCCGAATGAGCTCTATTATCATTTTGAGCATAGTTGCCGACGAGCTCATGTGTGTTGGCCGGCGAAAGTATTTCGCGCTGAGGCGGGGGAAAATTGAATGTATCCTTTGGCTATATAACTAGGTGCCGGCACTAGTTCGAAGAAACTTTAAATAAGTTAGAGAGCGTGAGGGAAATTGTCGATCGTTTTGTTCTGATGAAGATATATTATTATCGGAAACAGTCCGCAACTACACTGTTTTGTCTTCGGCCGCGTCTACACATGCATTTACTAGGTACGGAGTTCTCTGGCGTATTTAGATGTTGGTCATTGGATATTGATTGGGTGCGCGATAAATATTTACTTTAATGATATTATGATGAGGTTTTTAGTTTGGATATCTTACTGGATAGAAGATTCCGGTACTAAATTGTATAATTTTATGTGTATAATCGAAATAGTCATTTTTGCACTTTATTAAACTGAAGATTAAATATACGAAGAAAATTGATCCCCTTGCATAATCTTATCTATTACGTGTCGTGACTGTACATCTGTACATGTTCTATTGAGGTCATAAAACACCCAAGAAAGGTATCGCGAAAAGTGCATGTAATTGTCAGTTTGTAGCATTTACGAGCGTATGTAATCGCCCTTAAACCTCTTTTTGATGTGCTCCCTCTCTGCGGGCTTGATCACGATCTTGGAAAGGTGAATTCAAAACACAGCTCGCTTGCAACGGAATCTCATCGCTATATCTGAAGCTGTACGGATGCAAATCGCATTTTACGATCGAAAATGAAGAGTATAGTGTTAAACTCAAAGGTGGATACCGACTACGGCATTCGGAGTGCATGAAATAAGGTGCAGAGATCACGGAATCTGATTAACATCTGCAAAAGAGAATGCGTCAGAATCGAGTGATGAAGTTTGCGTCAAAATGTTTGAATATTAATTTCAGTTGCCCTCTCAAAAAACTAACTTTTGCGATTTTAGTTGTAGCGTAATTTAATCAATTATCTATCTAGTGGGCTGACGAGATAGTTTAACTCTTTTAAAAATTATAGAACAATACATAATGTTGTGAACCTCAAAATAATAATTTGCAAGTTTAACAACTAGTAGGCATACCTGTATTATTTTGTAGTAAGCCTCTTTCTAAGTCTTCCATGCATGCCTGGGAGCAAAAAAATTCGTTCCTCCTATACCACTGCACTATACACCTACAGCGATTTAGGTGCCCGATTATACACCGATAGATATCTACATACATACATAATTCACGCCAATATCCCCGAAGGGGTAGGCAGAGGTGAACTAGCACCCACGCTTCGCCAATTAGGCTAGGTCCCATGGCGAGCCTATTGCCATTTATCGGGCACAAAAGTCGCAGTACTTTGCTAGGTGGTAGGTATAAGAGGAATGCTGCTGCCCATTCCTCATCACTGATTTATCCTTAGTCGCCTTCTACGACACCCACGGGAGAAGTTTGGGGTGGTGACAATTGTATTCTACTCTGCCGTCACCACGCGGCCATGTAAGTGTAAGTAAGGGGTAAAGGGTAAGTGTATTGGCATGTGGTGCCAATACACTAACCCTTTATTACACGGGACCTAAAATAATTGGCGAAACGTGGATGCTAAATTGTTGATGCACCTCTGCCTACCCCTTCGGGGATAAGTAAGCGTGATTTATAAGTACATGTATGTATGTCTTAAGTAAAAAATGGAACAGCCCATTTTTTCCCTGACTTTGATGATGCTTTCGAAGTTTCATTAATTATGGTGTTCTCTGTATCAGGTGATGTAAATGATTCGCTCAAAGGGCGCCGACCGCCGCAGCCGTAATTGACGACTGCGCCGATACCAGCAGTTCTGGCAGAGTTGTTTGTGTGATCATTATCGTGGAGAATTTGCATCCGTGCAATACGTGAATTATGTTCGTTTACAGTACACGGTATGGCAGTGTTGCAACCGTGCACTTCAACCATGTTCATAATATGAACTTGGTGGTTAATTAATATACATACATGAATCACGCCTATATCTGTATTAAGTAGTCAGAGGTGACAAACACCCACTTTTCGCCAACTAGCCTAGGTCCCCTGTCAATAGGTGGCGAATCTATCGCAGCACATTGCTAGGTGGTATAAGAGGAACGCTTCTGCCCATTCTTCGTCACTGTTTTAACCCACGGGAGAGATTTGGGGTGGTGAAAATTGTATTCTGCTCGGCCGTCACCACGCGGCTTCACAAAAAAAATCATAATATTATAAGGATAAGCGTTTATATTTCCCATCTTCCTTACTACTGAACGAATGTTGATAATGGTGAAGAGTCTTACTGCCGCACTCAGAGATGTCAATTAAAGATAATGAGTGCTTAATGTAAAAAAAACATTCAAATCTAGACCATAGACCCGACAAGAATAGCGATTAGTTTTGAATTGTCATTTTTTATTTGACGTCTCTGAGTGCGGCAGTTAGGTTGGTAGAAGACTCAAAAATCTTTTCATACTGCTTTCCAATGCACTGCCACGGAATGACCCACGTAGTTCGTCTGGTTCTCATTACGTTCATTTGTAGGATGCGTATGCTGCGTTGTGTGGCCCGAAAATAAGAGGGGTGATACTCTAACAGACAATCGATGCGGTGACTACCTACCAAAATACTTCAGATAGATTATATATTTATTACATATTATTATAACGAAAGCATAACTTAGAATAACTTTGAGCTAGATACTTTTTGTAGCTACTTACTTTGAGCTAGATGATAGATGTGAGTGTAAGAAATTTTGTTTATATTTATTTAGTAATGCTGAAACAATAGTACATTATATACCGAGGGCGAAAAACAAAGAAAGCCTCAGATCGCAAGTAATTGACAAGTGAGTGACCTGAGGCCTTCTTTTTTATCGCCCGAGGTAAGTTCATAGTTTTATGTCACCCTCTGACCAGGAAGTGAGATTTTCGTAGCGGGCGGAAAATCTTCATCCACCAAAAACTTAGTCCACTTTATGGTCAGATACAATTGTATCAGCTCTCACACAAATCTCACAAATAATGCGGCACGCAACTCCCGTTCGGAATTTGAAGCCGAAACCGAATTCACAACTACAAAAAGCCGGAAGGGAACAAAACGCGACGGGGGAAAGTGCAAAAATCTGAATTTCCCGCCGTCCGCCGCCCGCCCCCCGCCCCGCGCGACCTTATTTCGTGCCAATTTGTACTTGTCACATTGCCTACGTTTTTGCACTAGAAATGTCAATCAGATGGATGTGCGTTTGAATAATGACCGTGCCGTCGGGCAAGGCCGTGTCTGAGCGGGCACGTCGCTATATACCACTTGTAATGCCGAGTGTAACCGGGCGAACTCCAAGACTGGTTTGTTGGTAATCAGAGTTAACGACCGGTATGCATATCTACAGCAATAAATAGGTTGGAGTAAAAAGTATTTTTGTACTTTGAATGTGAAAACATCCTCTATGGTCTTCTATGCTGGCCTGGGAGCGAACAAATAACGGTGAATGGGACAGCCCCGACTCATCCCATGGGTGTCGAAAAGTCGACTAAAGAGAGATTGCCCGGTGTCGACCAATAAGCACCTTGGGGACGCGATTGGTGCAGGGAAAACCACCAACTACAGCATACCCAAAGAGGGTTGGTGCCAGGCAGGCGGCCGGCTGTAAAACCTAAGCCAAAATCTTGAGCAGTATGGATTATAATGTTGTCATTCCAATCACTCTCTCCGTCCATCGGTCTCTCGACATGGCCCGTTCCGTCTCTTTTCTATACATTCATTCATCACTAGCACCTTTACGGTGTGACGGATGATATGAATCAAAAGGGAGTGGATGGCTTGGTAACATCTGACCAATATGAATGGAAGAGGAAACATACTGTGCATTTTTGGTCACCCATCGAGAGACTAGCCTTTGCGAACATCACTTAACTTACGTAACCGTTAGCCGAACTCGTTCCCCACAAAACGCAGAATTTTATCAAAAACCTTTTCAATGTTGTCCAATATTAAAAGCTTAACATATTTCATAATTTGAAAAGTTCCAATATTGGTCCCGAAACTCTTGTCGCGTATCTATATTGATTTGGGTATTAAAATTTCAGATCATAATTTAATTAAGTATCAAATATAACACTGCGTAGACAGGCCCTTGTCGGGATATCAGCGCAAATTAATTAAATCCTGACTGACGTAAGGTAAACTATTAGGAAAATGCTGCGATGAATTTTCTAAATTAAATTCGTATAAAAGTACGAGTGGCTCCGCGTCGGGGATGTTGGAGAGGCCACGTGTGAGGAGATAAGTAAGCCTTTCCCCTCTTTAGTATAAAAATACTGGTTTCAAATTATTTTAGGTCAGTGCTGTGTGTATAATATATATACATCCCGCCACTCATCCGACGTCCATATGGTAAAATTAAAAATTACTAGCTAACCGGCAAACGCTATTTTGCCTTTATCACCTAGGGGTATGAGGAGCTCGCTAGCGCAGTGACATGGCACCCTTGGCCTGCGATTGCGTAAACTAAACAATGTTCGCTACGGCCGGTCATTGGATGGGTGATCCAAAATTTATTATCTCCAGTTCCTCCATGTTCCGGAAGGCACGTTAAGCCGGTGGTCCCGACTGCATCTGCAGTCGTTAATACCCATCAACCTGCACTGGGCCAGCGTGGTGGGCTATGGCCCAATCTCCGTATATTCCTCCATCCATCCATAGGGGGAGGCCCGTGCAGTGCAGTGGGGACATTAAAGGACTGGTGATGATGATGATGACGACCTAGGGGTATATTGGCTAATCGTGGCTGTTTTCACCTATCCCTTCGGGGATATATAGGCGTGGTTTATGTAGAATATTACTGATCCACCGCTAGGTAGCCATCGCTACTGTTTGGATTCCCTACCCCCGGGACCTGTATATATTTTCGGCATCAAAAGTTGTTTGTTGTTTTACTTAGCCAGGGCTTGGCCGAATTTTTATTTGGCGCTCGATTCTGAAAGCAAACTGTTTGGGATATGTGTTTTATGGCACAGTTTATTTTGTCATATTAATACCCATTTCGCTATGAAATAAAGAGATCACTTTACTTAAGCTACTCATACAATTCCAGAATCGTATTTGTAATAACACATTTTAAGATCAATTTCTTCTTCCACGCTGGCCTGGGATCAGAAAAATAAAGTAGAATGTGCCAGCCCCGACTCAGCTCGTGGGTGTCGTAAAAGTCGAGTAAGGGAGATTGCCCGGTGTAGACCAAGGAGCACCTTGGGGCACCCGAATGCTGGAGGGCAAACCACCAACAACAGCATAGTCAAAGAGAGTTGGTGTCAGTACGGAGGAAATTAAGATAATAAATTTTTGGCCACCTTTTCAATGAACGGCCATAATCAATGACATTGTTTGGTTTAGTTTGAGCTCTTCTTGTACGTATATTAGATAATATTCTCTCTACTTCTTTTGTCGCTTAAGCTCAAGTTATATTGTACCAGTAATTAAGTATTAAATTATCTACGTGTTCCGTTCAAATTTTCAAAAATAAACTTTGAAAGTTTCAGCCAGGTATTCATTTCTGAAACTCCAAAAACGAACCCTTAACCTCTCGAGTAAAGTAAATAACCTTAGTTTGTACCTTTCAGCTAATTTCAACTTAGTTTGCTTGTTATTGAACACTCCAAACATTCCTGGAACCCGTTTCGGTTTTATTGTGGAATGAAACTCGATTAAATCTTTCAATACGCAAATAATTCTTTACTTAAGCACGAGATTGTTTCAGATCTGCTTGAATACTTAAGCGCAAAAAATTTGAATAGATAATTTGAAGAGTTGTGGCATTGTAGGTATATTATAAATTGTTGAGGTAAAACTCTCCAACAAAACAATTTGAACCGTATATTCATACAGATAGAGCTAGAAATATTTTTAAGTGCTCATTAATAGTTCAAATTTGGCGTTTTAACACTTCGATTTTGTGACGTGACGTCACGTCACGAAACTTAGGACCTTTCCCACCCCTTATCACACAATGTCACTCTTCGTCGACCCCCCCCTCTCACCCCCTATAGCGTGTAACGTCCTTTATGGATGGCCCCTTACTAATTGTTGTCCAATACGAAAGTTTTAATGTCGAATTACAATAAAATGGCGTCCGCGTCTGAAATATGCTGTGATTCGTTCAATGGTATGTTTTTAATTAAAGATTCCTGATGGTCGGCCCGTAATTGAGTCGGAACAATGAAAATATTGCAGCATTTTGACAGGAGCTATTTGGAAATTAATATTTATTACAGAAATTAATTAAAAAATGATGTACATTGCCATTTCAATATTCGGAAAGAATAAAAATGTAGTGCCGGCTCTCTTGTATAGTCTTTTGCTTTCGGCCAATTGAAACAACATTCCAACCCATACTGCTCAAGGTTTTGGCATAGGTTTTACAGCCGGCCGCCGACCTGATACCAACTCTACATGGGTATGCTGTTGCTGGTGGTTTGCCCTCCAACCACCATTCGGGTGCCCCAAGGTGCTTATTGGTCTGCACCGGCCAATCCCCCTGAGTTGACTTTTACGATACCCATGGGATGAGTCGGGGCTAGCACATTCTACGATATTTTTTCGCTCCCAGACCAGCAACCAAGACGACAGCAAATTCATATATTACACTGATCTCGCGGTGAGAGACACAGACAGAAGACAATGGGCTCCGGTATTTTTTTCTTATTAATGACTCTTCTTATTTTCGGGGGCATTGTCTTGGCGAGAGAGATCCGATTTTTCCCGTGAATGGAACACTTTAGAGCTGACGATTTGCGAAACGACAGCTGCGATTATTTTAGAAATTTCTAGAATTCGTCAAGTGAACTATTCATTTTTAAACTTTATCAGCGTTTTTATATAAAAATGAACTGTTTATTTTCAATAAAATGTTGGTGTTACATACATCAATTTTGAAAAGGTAACGTAGAATGTGCCAGCCCCTACTCATCCATCAGGGGTGACGTAAAAGTCGACTAAGGGAAGTTGCCCGGGGTGGACCAATAAGCACTTTGTGGCGCCCGAGTGGTTGAGGGCAAACCACTAGGGTTGGTGTCAGGCAAAGCAGGCCACCGGCTGTAAAACCTTAGCTTAAACTTTGAGCAGTATGGATGCTGTTACCCCAGTCACTCTCTCCGTTAATCGATCTCTTTTAATACGGACGCAAAAATTTAACATTAGCGCCATGAAAGCGCCATCTAGTGACACATTTTCGGACTGCATTTGGTTGACTTATGCGACGAAATGCGGCGCTTAGTGCAACACACGAAATAATGCCAACAAGAATTATTATCCCCCATCTTTTTCCAACCGAGATAACTGTCAACTTCCTCTACAGTCCCCGTAGCACGGGACATGGAGAAAATCTCCTCGGGGAAAAGAAGATATTTTTCTCTCGCTCTAACTCAAATTCCACCGCCTCCGTGGGAGTTCGATCCCCAGGTAGGAACACATTTGTGCTCGGTTTGGTTGGTGGTAGGACTTCTTTCAAGTCCGCCTAGCTAGCTACCTCAATCTTCTATAATCTGTCGCCACAACAATAATGTTAACAACATTGTTGTGTTCCGAAAATGTGTGAAAAGATAGCCAGCCCCTCTCTGGTTGAGGGTTCCAGGTGAAGCTCCATCCTCGGCCCTTATCGTCACTTACCATAAGGTGAGATGAAGGGCAAGAGATTCCTGTCAAGCATAAAAAAACTCCCACTAAATTCCGAGACAAAACAATTGGTGGAGAGAGATTTTGTCAAATGCGATTACCTACTGGAGAGACTTTTAAAGAAACAACGGACCTACTCCCGCGATCGAATAAAGCGTGCCATAAATCGGCTTTCCCAATAGTCGTGGCTGCAGATAAGGGTGTCCACAAAAACCGGACGGCAGCTGTCCCCCGGACGCGGACGCCATAACTCAAAGGAGCTTCCCGTGCGAAGATAACGCCGCAGTGTCGGCTTTGCTGGAGCTTATGTGTGTATAATTAGCTATTTCTCAATCAGTTTTTAGCACAGCTCTGTCTGTTTTAATTCCGGAAGACTGGTAGACCAACAAGCACCTTGGGGCATCCGAATGGCTCCCCCATTCAAACCACCAACAACAGCATACCCAGAGGGTTGATGTCAGGCAGACGGCCGGATGTAAATCCTAACCCAAAACTTTGAGCAGTATGGATTGGAATGTTGTCATCCCAATCATTCTCTCCGTTCATCAGTCTCTCGACATGGTCCGTTCAGTCTCTTTTCTATGCATGCACTAGCACCTTACAGGTGCGATGGATGATATGAATCAAAAGGAAGTGTATGGCTTAATGGCCATATGAATGGAAGAAAAAACATACTGACCGATATGAATGGAAGAAAAAACATACTGCGCCGACCCCAGACAGACTGGGAACAGGGCAGGGAGAAGAAGAAGACTTTGTTTCAGTGCATGCGTTGTGTGATAGATCTTCGTAATTTATTCCAAATTGTAATTTTGATAGCACTTTAAGAATTCCACCCCAAGATCAACTGAATGACGCAATTTATAAAATACCTGATTTATATGTTAGAAATTGATTTCTAAATTGGGAGGGTACCGGTTGGCTTATTGCGTGGAGTTGAAAGGTTAGTAAATTAATGTAGGGACTCTAGAAAAAACATTTTCTATGCGGGTTGTGAGCGAAATGAGATTTAAGAACTATATGATATAGAATTTAATATAAACTTATAGAATATTCGGTTACGGTAAGGTCACGATACTCGATATTACATACGGTCGAGATCAAAAGTCCTTTACCAGTTTCATAAAACGGTATCGTAATACTGTAATGTGGACGGACCCTACTTAGAGTAGGATAAGGGCAGGGAGAAGAAGAAGAATACTCTAATGTGGACTTACGACGTTTTTCTATACAGGAATTTCACACGCACACACTCCCAGATTACCACCAATTTCACCAACACGTAAACAGTCGATTAATATTTAACCGGTTCTTTTTGATAATAAAGTATGGAAGAAATGTCAAAAATAGACGGTTAAATATTATTCGCTTGTTTTACGTATTGGTGAACACGAGTCGACGTTAAATAAAGTTAAGCCGCTCGGATTGCGTAGATCGCGCTTTCTATTCCCGCACCAGGACATAATTTTTCATTAATTTTTCTGACCTCTTTTTCTTTGCTATATTTCAAAAATAAGCTCTAAAGATCACGGACCTTGTACTTTAAAGTTAGTAGTAAAAGTAAGTAGTAAACAAAATAAGGATACAAGAAACATAATTATATCGAATTGTATTCATTAGTCCTTTTACTTCGAAAATTGTTCAAAATGTAGTTTCCTGTTTCATTACAACGGTACAAGGATAAAAGCATGTTCACCTTTGTCCCGTCAAAAGATATCCCCAATTGCAAAGACATGCTCTTCTTCACAATTCGAACAAACGGTCCTTCGTGCCGGATAAGTCCCCAGTGACCACCGCCGTGGAAATTAAAAGGGAAATAAACGCTTAATATTAGAAATTTAAGCGGAGATTTCCACGGACTAATATTCAACAAACTTTCCCGGAGCAAACAAAGAAAAAGCAGCAATGAAAGAAACATTGTTATTAAAAAACTCCCCACACACACAGGGAAGATTCTTCTCAATTTCAGAGCATTCGTTTTTACGTTATATTACGATGTTTAACTTTGACGTTTCTTATTGGAATATTTCCCAGGGCTTAATTGGAACAGGAATACCTACTTACGAAATGCACATAATTTAGTTCTTGTTCTGCTCAAAGACATTCTTATTAATCTTAATCACACGTTTCTAAAAGAGAATGTTTTTGAAAGAGATATTTGTCATCTTACAATTACAATCCCATCTTACTCTCTCTTCTTATCTCTATCTTCCCCATCCCTGTTCTAGATATACTGTGATGTGTCGCCGTATGTTTCCTCTACCATTCATATCGGTCAAACGTCATCAAGCCAACCACTCCCTTTTGATTCATATCATCCATCACACCGGGAAAGGTGTGATGATTATTAATGTATAGAAACGAGACGGAACGGACCATGTCGAGAGTGTCATTGGGATGAGAACATTCCAATCCATACTCCTCAAGGTTTTGGCTTGGTGGTTTTCCCTATTCAGGTGCCCCAAGGTGCTTATTGGTTTACACCGGTCAATCTCCTTTAGTAGACTTTTACGACACCCATGGGATGATTTGGTTGACCGCTGTAATCTCATGCTGCTGACTCAATCTCAAATTGAATTTTTTTTTTGTGTTGAATAATCAATTTATCTAATAAGATGCAGCAGAGACCAACGACTTAAAGGCTATATAATAAACGACGTTAACGAGAGCGCAGCCGTGGGTTACCACTAATGTTGTATAGCCCATTTTCTTTTTGTGCCGTGTGGTGACGGCAGAGCAGAATACGATTGTCACCACCCCCATTTCTCCTGTGTGTGTCGTACAGGGCGACTAATGGCAAAGACAACGATGACTAAACAATGGACAGCAGCATTCCTCTGATACCACCTAGCAATATACAGCAATTTATATGCCCAATATATAGAAATAGGCTCGCCACCTATTACATGCTTCCGTAACATAATTGGCGAAAAGAGTGTGTTAATACACCTCTGCCCACCCCTTTGGGGAAATAGGCGTGATTTACGTATGTATGTCGTTTTGAGCGCAGAGTAATTCTTCGCATTACCCTCCGAAGCCCAGATTTATCATAGTCCAAGCACATGTCCAAACTCGCCATTCTTCTTGTTTCACACGAAACGGCAATTTTTCATACGATCCCCGATACATATCCCACGGGAGTAATAAAAGTTAGTGAGCAGCGGACCGCTAAAGCCAAAAGGCAACGCGGTGTTACATCGCCGGCCTTTATTACAAAGTGCGTAAAGTTCAAAATGCTCATTCAAATGCGTGGCTGAGCAATCTCCCGTGAGATTTTATGGGCGGCAATATCGCGTTTTGTGAACACAAGCGGTAGCGGGTAGTTTTTTTGCAAAAATCGTTCGACGAAAATATTTATTCTTAGTATGTAAACAAATCATCATCATCATCATCACCAGCCCTTAAATGTCCCCACTGCTGGGGCACAGGCCTTCCCTATGGATGGAAGAATATAGGGAGAATGGGCTAAACCTATAAAAAACCGAAATGACTGCAGATGCAGCAGAGACCAAAGACTTAAAGTGCCTTCCTAAGCACGGAGGAACTCGAGATAATACATTTTTGGTCATCCATCCAATGACAATGATCGGACTTAGCGAACATTGCTTAGTTTACGCAATCGCAGGCCGAGCGCGCTATGCCACTTGTAACGTTGTCATTTTGTCACTTGTCAAAGTCGTCAAAGTCAAAATTGACAAACTGACTGACAGTGACAATGACATTAGTTGTCATAATAATTTTGGGTTTGCAAAGAGAAATTGGCATAATTGGGGACTTATAAAAAAAAAAAAAAAAAAAAGGAAAAAGTTCAGATAAGAGTTGCTTGGTTTGGGTGGTTATATAACCCCCAAGTGTTAAAAAAAATATTACTTTACTTTTTCCTTGGTTTCCAGACAATAATGTTGTATTTTGGCAGGTTAGGATTTTATTTAGTATTTATTCGGCGTTTAGGTTTCGTTAGGTCTTCAGTGGTCACATTTTTTGCCTAAAATTCCCTTAGAATAGATTTTTTAGAGATCGAAGAAATTGTCAATTTGTCAATGTTATCTTGGCTGTATGATACAGAATCCTGGCCTTAGTCCGGCCTAGTAGCCTTACAAAATTTCAGGATTCGATTGTCAAACTATACGGCCAATGACGAGCGCTTATTTTGAAATTCGGAAGTGGAATTCATTCCGTTTTAAAATTCCTAGCTAGACGCTGTAAATTTTTGATGGTCTTCTTATCTTGGTGGAATTTTCCAAATTTTAGAGGAATTTTATAAATATTATATCGGAGCAAGCAAGTTGTTCTCCGAATAACAGCTGTTATTAAAAGGAATACATACTGTGTCACTGACCCGAAAGGTAAATATAATGAAATGTCATAATAGGAAAGTCTCGTCTTGTCATTTTTTCTCTGTTCTCAATTCGAAAGTAAATTAAGTACATAATTTAATGCCGTAATTGTTGTGTTTCGTCATCATTTTGCATATATTTGGATCGGCAAAGTCGGTTGAAAAACCGTTGCTCGGACAATTCTCTGGATACCTTAAGTTGTATGGACAAAATTTCAAAGTAGAGTTTTTGGCGATTTTCGATATTATTTGATCTAAATTGATTATTAATATCGTTTCTTTTTAACCTCATAGGTACTTGCTGCCGGCTCGAACGTGTGCGATAGCGTTCGTCGGTGGTAATTCAGCGAAACCTGTGTATATTAGTTGGTGTTCATGTCAATTTTAGGCTTTTGATTAGGGTGTTTTTCGCATATATTGAGACGTTTTATATTGCACAACTTCAGGGTCCTTTGGTACGAGTAAAGAGACTCCAGTTAAAGCTGTCTTGATTGTGGACTGGACCTAGCGGGTAATCCTGTGAGGAATTGCTACTCCCTACTACACTTCTCTACAGTCAGGTACCTTACTAACCACCAGGCGGCTGAAGGCTCGGAGATAAAGATAGACTTCTATAGATATAGACAGATTAATATAATTTAGATTCATATGCTCGTCCCACTCGTTATCGACCAGAACGACTCCACCCGAACTCCTTGGTCTTGGTTCTTTTTAATTACCGCTTATGTAAATTTTAAATTATAAATTGTGTTAAATTTGTATTAAATTGAAATTATAAATTTACTACTGTCCAACTGGTTGTTTTTATTTTATTGTCACCATTAGGTATATTAGGTAGAAGGGGGGAAATCTAAATTATTATTATATAGGAACACATAAGCAGGAAATAATCAAGTATTACATGGCGCCCGAACAGGGACAAGATACAGTAAAACATTTTATTAACTTTGCTAATATACATACTTCACATAACTTACAATTCATTAAAACTGCCAATGGTTCTTCATCTCCTGTCACTGGCTACATGTTTTTGCCGGTAACAGTTGATGGGAAAACTTGTGTAGTTAAATTTTATATAGTACCAGGGGTCACTACTGGTCTGCTTTTTGGTCTAAATTTTTGGAAGGAGTTTAATATAGCACCAGAGGTTTTAAAATTATTGAAGGGGGGTGAATTTTTTAATGTAAATGAGCAAGTAAACACTGTTATGGCTACTGATATGGCATTACATGATTTTGATTCATTATCTGAGGAGGAGCATAGGCAGGCTAGGGAGGTCATCTCTCAATTTGAAGATATTTCAGCTGAAAAAATAGGTTTAGGCAGGACACATTTGGTAAGTCACATAATAGACACCGGTGATCATGCCCCCATAAAACAGCGCTATTATGTGGTTTCTCCTGCCAAGCTGGCACTGATGAATGAGCATTTGGATCAGATGCTTAAGGATGATGTGATGGAGCCTAGCAGCAGTGCTTGGAATAATCCTGTCACATTAGCCATGAAAGCTGATGGTTCTTCTCGCTTCTGCTTGGATAGTCGAAAGCTTAATTCAATTTCAAAGCATGATGCTTATCCTATGCCTTATATAAGCCATATTCTTGACCAGCTTAGGGATGCGAAGTACCTCTCTTCCATTGATTTAAAATCTTCATTTTTTCAAGTGCCTTTGCATGTAGACTCTAGGGAAAAGACAGCTTTCACCATTCCCGGAAGAGGTCTCTATCATTTTAAAGTTATGAGCTTTGGTCTTACTTCAGCTCCGGCTACACAACAGCGTTTGATGGATCGCTTGTTTGGCCCAGAGTTTACTGGTCCTGGAAATAATATTAATATTAATTTAACTAATAATAGTAATAATTTAATTAGTAATAATAGTAAATTGTTCGTCTACCTCGATGATTTAATTTTGCTAACAAGCAATTTCCAGGAGCATTTGGAGTTGCTCCAGTTGGTGAAGGACAGGTTGAGTCATGCTGGCCTCACCATTAACATGGGAAAGTGTCAGTTCTTCAGAAAACAGCTTAAATATTTGGGTCATGTAGTTGATGAATACGGTTTGCGCACTGATCCTGAAAAGGTGAAGGCTATAGTAGATTTTCCCACCCCCACAAGTAGAAAAGAGGTGAAGAGCTTCTTGGGAACAGCATCATATTACCGTCGTTTCATTGTAAATTTTAGTAACAGGGCAGGGCCGTTGAATGCTCTTACATCAACTCGCAAAGGCGCTCCACCGTTCAAATGGTCAGTCGAGGCGGACAGGGCGTTCAACGACCTAAAATTGGCATTAACCACTGCACCAGTATTAGCATGCCCCGATTTTTCCAATGAATTTGCAGTGCATTGCGATGCATCCGATTACGGGCTGGGAGGGGCCTTGACACAAACCATAGACCATGTCGAACATCCCATTGCTTTCTGTAGTCGATCTCTTTCGGCAGCGGAACGCAACTATTCAGCAACTGAACGGGAGGCATTAGCAGTGGTGCATGTCGTTGAACATTTCCGAGCGTATCTAGACAATGGCCGTCCTTTTAAAATTATTACAGATCATGCTAGTCTGAAATGGTTTCTAAATCTTAAAAATCCAACTGGCCGTCTAGCACGTTGGGGTTGTAGACTGTCACCCTATAATTTTACAATTGAGCATCGCAGTGGCTCAAAGAATATTGTACCAGACGCGCTATCCCGTGCAGTCCCAGTAGCACCGGTAGACATTATTTCCACAAACGACTCTTGGTATAATAATATTGTACAACGTTGCACGGATAAGCCACGAGCTTGTCCAAATTTTCAATTAGTAGATGGTAGGTTAATGCGTTTTACGAAAGGCACAAATAAACTAGGTAGTGATTTCCAATGGAAAGAGGTAGTCCCATTAGAATTTAGAGAGGTTATAATTTTACAAAATCATTCTGTACCTACTGCTGCACACTTGGGTGTGGCAAAAACATATAAACGCTTAAAGTTAAGATATTTTTGGCCTGGTATGTATAAAGATACCGCGGACTTTATTAAAAAATGTACTAAGATTTAAGTGGTTAGAAAAAGAATTTCGAAAAATTATGATCTTGAGGCGGGAATCGAACCCGCGTCCGCTGCTATCCGGGCAGGTGCCTGACCGATCATAATTTTTCGAAATTCTTTTTCTAACCACTTAAATCTTTGTACTAATTTTTCTAACATTTACATAATGTTAAAATTAAAATCAAATAAAAAATGTACTGTTTGCAATGCTTATAAACACAGCACACTGGCAACACCGGGATTTATGGGTGAACCTAAAATTTGTAGCAGGCCATTCCAGTGCATCAGCATAGATCTAGTTGGTCCACTGCCGATGTCCCGTCAGCAAAATATCTATCTGCTAGTTGTGGTGTGTGTATTTAGTAAATATTGTTTAATGTTTCCATTACGTAGGGCCACCGGCAAAGTTATTGCTCAACGTTTGGAGGATCATGTATTTCTTGTGCACGGAATCCCTCAAACTGTAATGTCTGACAACGGTTCACAATTTGTTAGTCGAGAGATTCGTTCTATGTACGAGAAATATAATATTCCCCAAATACACTTGGGACCCGTGTACTGTCCTCAGGTGAATACCGTAGAGCGTTATAACCGTACAGTGATCACGGCGGTTGCGTCTTTCGTTGAAAGCGATCATAGAACTTGGGACGTGAATATACACAAAATACAGTTCGCAATGAATACGGCTGTGAACGAGGCGACCTCGTATACACCGTTCATGCTCGTTCACGGTAGGGAAGCCGTTGCGGATGGCAACATTTATAGTGAATTCACGGATATCGATGAGTTAATCGTGCAACCACGGGATGCGTATATCAGTGATCTAGGTCATCTCAAAGACGTCTTTGTGAATGTAAAATCATCTCTTCGCAAGGCTCATGAGCATAACGTACGGTACTATAATAAAAAGCGGCGGGATATTACGTACAACGTAGGTGATAATATTTGGAAACGTACATACAAACAAAGTGTTGCAGATAGATATTTTTCGGCAAAATTAGCTCCCAAATATGAGCTATGTAAAATCATTAGAAAACTGTCTCCGTTAGTGTATGAACTTGAGGACGAGAATGGCAAGTTCATAGGCAAATGGCACATAAAGGATTTTAAAATTTTAGATTCGGCATCAAATGACTGATGTCACACAGTAACCTTTTTTCTCTTTTATTTACCTTTTAGCATTATTATACATTTTGCTAGATTTTTTTTTCTCATTGACCCCCGTGTGTTGGGCGGGCGTAAGAATTCCTACACTGCCATAATTCCACCCGGCATGTCGTAAGAGTCGACTAACGTGGGTAATAGCACTCGTAACAACAGTTGGTGCGGCGGGTGTCCACCACCTCTGTGCCTCGGTTAAGATTCTCTTGTTTCCCATCTTTTCCCACTTAACGTAACTTTTTTCCAAATTTTGTAATGTAATTCTTTTTCTAACATGTATAATTTGGGGAATACACAAGAGAGTTTTAAATCGAGACACAGGGCGGGCACCGGCTAAATGGGCGTGGAGTTAATTTTACAACTTGCAACACTAGGCTTTCTAGCTTTGTGGTTTTGTGAGTTGTGTCGCCATCTGGTGGCATTGTTTTGTATTATCTCGTGAACATTTGTGCCTCTCAAGCATGCTTGTATCGCGAAATAATATTTTAATTATTCCAATATTATTATTCGGTTTTTACCGTGGAATGAAATTTTCTTTTACATTTTAACATTTTACCTACTGATTAACTTAAATAGAAATATTTTAGTGTTTTTGCACGTTTCATTTTAATAAAGTTAGGACTATAAAGTCGGGATTATGGTTTGTGAAATGTGGGGTGGTTGGTATGACAGCTGTCATACTCGTACACATTTCTGTCTATCCTTTTCGCACTTATAGCATTTAGATATTTGTTGCCTGCTGTCATACCGATCAGGCTGGGTTTTGCGAACTATAGTTCTCGGAAATTTGAATCGTTTTAAAATTTTTTTTGGTAAAGGAATTATTTTGGGGGGTTTTCAGTATCCGTTTCAGTCGTATAGGTAGGAAGGTAATGGGATTCGGGTTTGACGTGGGCGTCAAGCACGAATTCACTTACGTGAATTCTTTCGAGGGAAAGGGAATATTGTAACGTTGTCATTTTGTCACTTGTCAAAGTCGTCAAAGTCAAAATTGACAAACTGACTGACAGTGACAATGACATTAGTTGTCATAATAATTTTGGGTTTGCAAAGAGAAATTGGCATAATTGGGGACTTATAAAAAAAAAAAAAAAAAAAAGGAAAAAGTTCAGATAAGAGTTGCTTGGTTTGGGTGGTTATATAACCCCCAAGTGTTATAAAAAATATTACTTTACTTTTTCCTTGGTTTCCAGACAATAATGTTGTATTTTGGCAGGTTAGGATTTTATTTAGTATTTATTCGGCGTTTAGGTTTCGTTAGGTCTTCAGTGGTCACATTTTTTGCCTAAAATTCCCTTAGAATAGATTTTTTAGAGATCGAAGAAATTGTCAATTTGTCAATGTTATCTTGGCTGTATGATACAGAATCCTGGCCTTAGTCCGGCCTAGTAGCCTTACAAAATTTCAGGATTCGATTGTCAAACTATACGGCCAATGACGAGCGCTTATTTTGAAATTCGGAAGTGGAATTCATTCCGTTTTAAAATTCCTAGCTAGACGCTGTAAATTTTTGATGGTCTTCTTATCTTGGTGGAATTTTCCAAATTTTAGAGGAATTTTATAAATATTATATCGGAGCAAGCAAGTTGTTCTCCGAATAACAGCTGTTATTAAAAGGAATACATACTGTGTCACTGACCCGAAAGGTAAATATAATGAAATGTCATAATAGGAAAGTCTCGTCTTGTCATTTTTTCTCTGTTCTCAATTCGAAAGTAAATTAAGTACATAATTTAATGCCGTAATTGTTGTGTTTCGTCATCATTTTGCATATATTTGGATCGGCAAAGTCGGTTGAAAAACCGTTGCTCGGACAATTCTCTGGATACCTTAAGTTGTATGGACAAAATTTCAAAGTAGAGTTTTTGGCGATTTTCGATATTATTTGATCTAAATTGATTATTAATATCGTTTCTTTTTAACCTCATAGGTACTTGCTGCCGGCTCGAACGTGTGCGATAGCGTTCGTCGGTGGTAATTCAGCGAAACCTGTGTATATTAGTTGGTGTTCATGTCAATTTTAGGCTTTTGATTAGGGTGTTTTTCGCATATATTGAGACGTTTTATATTGCACAACTTCAGGGTCCTTTGGTACGAGTAAAGAGACTCCAGTTAAAGCTGTCTTGATTGTGGACTGGACCTAGCGGGTAATCCTGTGAGGAATTGCTACTCCCTACTACACTTCTCTACAGTCAGGTACCTTACTAACCACCAGGCGGCTGAAGGCTCGGAGATAAAGATAGACTTCTATAGATATAGACAGATTAATATAATTTAGATTCATATGCTCGTCCCACTCGTTATCGACCAGAACGACTCCACCCGAACTCCTTGGTCTTGGTTCTTTTTAATTACCGCTTATGTAAATTTTAAATTATAAATTGTGTTAAATTTGTATTAAATTGAAATTATAAATTTACTACTGTCCAACTGGTTGTTTTTATTTTATTGTCACCATTAGGTATATTAGGTAGAAGGGGGGAAATCTAAATTATTATTATATAGGAACACATAAGCAGGAAATAATCAAGTATTACATGGCGCCCGAACAGGGACAAGATACAGTAAAACATTTTATTAACTTTGCTAATATACATACTTCACATAACTTACAATTCATTAAAACTGCCAATGGTTCTTCATCTCCTGTCACTGGCTACATGTTTTTGCCGGTAACAGTTGATGGGAAAACTTGTGTAGTTAAATTTTATATAGTACCAGGGGTCACTACTGGTCTGCTTTTTGGTCTAAATTTTTGGAAGGAGTTTAATATAGCACCAGAGGTTTTAAAATTATTGAAGGGGGGTGAATTTTTTAATGTAAATGAGCAAGTAAACACTGTTATGGCTACTGATATGGCATTACATGATTTTGATTCATTATCTGAGGAGGAGCATAGGCAGGCTAGGGAGGTCATCTCTCAATTTGAAGATATTTCAGCTGAAAAAATAGGTTTAGGCAGGACACATTTGGTAAGTCACATAATAGACACCGGTGATCATGCCCCCATAAAACAGCGCTATTATGTGGTTTCTCCTGCCAAGCTGGCACTGATGAATGAGCATTTGGATCAGATGCTTAAGGATGATGTGATGGAGCCTAGCAGCAGTGCTTGGAATAATCCTGTCACATTAGCCATGAAAGCTGATGGTTCTTCTCGCTTCTGCTTGGATAGTCGAAAGCTTAATTCAATTTCAAAGCATGATGCTTATCCTATGCCTTATATAAGCCATATTCTTGACCAGCTTAGGGATGCGAAGTACCTCTCTTCCATTGATTTAAAATCTTCATTTTTTCAAGTGCCTTTGCATGTAGACTCTAGGGAAAAGACAGCTTTCACCATTCCCGGAAGAGGTCTCTATCATTTTAAAGTTATGAGCTTTGGTCTTACTTCAGCTCCGGCTACACAACAGCGTTTGATGGATCGCTTGTTTGGCCCAGAGTTTACTGGTCCTGGAAATAATATTAATATTAATTTAACTAATAATAGTAATAATTTAATTAGTAATAATAGTAAATTGTTCGTCTACCTCGATGATTTAATTTTGCTAACAAGCAATTTCCAGGAGCATTTGGAGTTGCTCCAGTTGGTGAAGGACAGGTTGAGTCATGCTGGCCTCACCATTAACATGGGAAAGTGTCAGTTCTTCAGAAAACAGCTTAAATATTTGGGTCATGTAGTTGATGAATACGGTTTGCGCACTGATCCTGAAAAGGTGAAGGCTATAGTAGATTTTCCCACCCCCACAAGTAGAAAAGAGGTGAAGAGCTTCTTGGGAACAGCATCATATTACCGTCGTTTCATTGTAAATTTTAGTAACAGGGCAGGGCCGTTGAATGCTCTTACATCAACTCGCAAAGGCGCTCCACCGTTCAAATGGTCAGTCGAGGCGGACAGGGCGTTCAACGACCTAAAATTGGCATTAACCACTGCACCAGTATTAGCATGCCCCGATTTTTCCAATGAATTTGCAGTGCATTGCGATGCATCCGATTACGGGCTGGGAGGGGCCTTGACACAAACCATAGACCATGTCGAACATCCCATTGCTTTCTGTAGTCGATCTCTTTCGGCAGCGGAACGCAACTATTCAGCAACTGAACGGGAGGCATTAGCAGTGGTGCATGTCGTTGAACATTTCCGAGCGTATCTAGACAATGGCCGTCCTTTTAAAATTATTACAGATCATGCTAGTCTGAAATGGTTTCTAAATCTTAAAAATCCAACTGGCCGTCTAGCACGTTGGGGTTGTAGACTGTCACCCTATAATTTTACAATTGAGCATCGCAGTGGCTCAAAGAATATTGTACCAGACGCGCTATCCCGTGCAGTCCCAGTAGCACCGGTAGACATTATTTCCACAAACGACTCTTGGTATAATAATATTGTACAACGTTGCACGGATAAGCCACGAGCTTGTCCAAATTTTCAATTAGTAGATGGTAGGTTAATGCGTTTTACGAAAGGCACAAATAAACTAGGTAGTGATTTCCAATGGAAAGAGGTAGTCCCATTAGAATTTAGAGAGGTTATAATTTTACAAAATCATTCTGTACCTACTGCTGCACACTTGGGTGTGGCAAAAACATATAAACGCTTAAAGTTAAGATATTTTTGGCCTGGTATGTATAAAGATACCGCGGACTTTATTAAAAAATGTACTAAGATTTAAGTGGTTAGAAAAAGAATTTCGAAAAATTATGATCTTGAGGCGGGAATCGAACCCGCGTCCGCTGCTATCCGGGCAGGTGCCTGACCGATCATAATTTTTCGAAATTCTTTTTCTAACCACTTAAATCTTTGTACTAATTTTTCTAACATTTACATAATGTTAAAATTAAAATCAAATAAAAAATGTACTGTTTGCAATGCTTATAAACACAGCACACTGGCAACACCGGGATTTATGGGTGAACCTAAAATTTGTAGCAGGCCATTCCAGTGCATCAGCATAGATCTAGTTGGTCCACTGCCGATGTCCCGTCAGCAAAATATCTATCTGCTAGTTGTGGTGTGTGTATTTAGTAAATATTGTTTAATGTTTCCATTACGTAGGGCCACCGGCAAAGTTATTGCTCAACGTTTGGAGGATCATGTATTTCTTGTGCACGGAATCCCTCAAACTGTAATGTCTGACAACGGTTCACAATTTGTTAGTCGAGAGATTCGTTCTATGTACGAGAAATATAATATTCCCCAAATACACTTGGGACCCGTGTACTGTCCTCAGGTGAATACCGTAGAGCGTTATAACCGTACAGTGATCACGGCGGTTGCGTCTTTCGTTGAAAGCGATCATAGAACTTGGGACGTGAATATACACAAAATACAGTTCGCAATGAATACGGCTGTGAACGAGGCGACCTCGTATACACCGTTCATGCTCGTTCACGGTAGGGAAGCCGTTGCGGATGGCAACATTTATAGTGAATTCACGGATATCGATGAGTTAATCGTGCAACCACGGGATGCGTATATCAGTGATCTAGGTCATCTCAAAGACGTCTTTGTGAATGTAAAATCATCTCTTCGCAAGGCTCATGAGCATAACGTACGGTACTATAATAAAAAGCGGCGGGATATTACGTACAACGTAGGTGATAATATTTGGAAACGTACATACAAACAAAGTGTTGCAGATAGATATTTTTCGGCAAAATTAGCTCCCAAATATGAGCTATGTAAAATCATTAGAAAACTGTCTCCGTTAGTGTATGAACTTGAGGACGAGAATGGCAAGTTCATAGGCAAATGGCACATAAAGGATTTTAAAATTTTAGATTCGGCATCAAATGACTGATGTCACACAGTAACCTTTTTTCTCTTTTATTTACCTTTTAGCATTATTATACATTTTGCTAGATTTTTTTTTCTCATTGACCCCCGTGTGTTGGGCGGGCGTAAGAATTCCTACACTGCCATAATTCCACCCGGCATGTCGTAAGAGTCGACTAACGTGGGTAATAGCACTCGTAACAACAGTTGGTGCGGCGGGTGTCCACCACCTCTGTGCCTCGGTTAAGATTCTCTTGTTTCCCATCTTTTCCCACTTAACGTAACTTTTTTCCAAATTTTGTAATGTAATTCTTTTTCTAACATGTATAATTTGGGGAATACACAAGAGAGTTTTAAATCGAGACACAGGGCGGGCACCGGCTAAATGGGCGTGGAGTTAATTTTACAACTTGCAACACTAGGCTTTCTAGCTTTGTGGTTTTGTGAGTTGTGTCGCCATCTGGTGGCATTGTTTTGTATTATCTCGTGAACATTTGTGCCTCTCAAGCATGCTTGTATCGCGAAATAATATTTTAATTATTCCAATATTATTATTCGGTTTTTACCGTGGAATGAAATTTTCTTTTACATTTTAACATTTTACCTACTGATTAACTTAAATAGAAATATTTTAGTGTTTTTGCACGTTTCATTTTAATAAAGTTAGGACTATAAAGTCGGGATTATGGTTTGTGAAATGTGGGGTGGTTGGTATGACAGCTGTCATACTCGTACACATTTCTGTCTATCCTTTTCGCACTTATAGCATTTAGATATTTGTTGCCTGCTGTCATACCGATCAGGCTGGGTTTTGCGAACTATAGTTCTCGGAAATTTGAATCGTTTTAAAATTTTTTTTGGTAAAGGAATTATTTTGGGGGGTTTTCAGTATCCGTTTCAGTCGTATAGGTAGGAAGGTAATGGGATTCGGGTTTGACGTGGGCGTCAAGCACGAATTCACTTACGTGAATTCTTTCGAACAAAATGACAACGTTACAATATTCCCTATATTGTAACGTTGTCATTTTGTCACTTGTCAAAGTCGTCAAAGTCAAAATTGACAAACTGACTGACAGTGACAATGACATTAGTTGTCATAATAATTTTGGGTTTGCAAAGAGAAATTGGCATAATTGGGGACTTATAAAAAAAAAATAAAAAAAAAAAAGGAAAAAGTTCAGATAAGAGTTGCTTGGTTTGGGTGGTTATATAACCCCCAAGTGTTATAAAAAATATTACTTTACTTTTTCCTTGGTTTCCAGACAATAATGTTGTATTTTGGCAGGTTAGGATTTTATTTAGTATTTATTCGGCGTTTAGGTTTCGTTAGGTCTTCAGTGGTCACATTTTTTGCCTAAAATTCCCTTAGAATAGATTTTTTAGAGATCGAAGAAATTGTCAATTTGTCAATGTTATCTTGGCTGTATGATACAGAATCCTGGCCTTAGTCCGGCCTAGTAGCCTTACAAAATTTCAGGATTCGATTGTCAAACTATACGGCCAATGACGAGCGCTTATTTTGAAATTCGGAAGTGGAATTCATTCCGTTTTAAAATTCCTAGCTAGACGCTGTAAATTTTTGATGGTCTTCTTATCTTGGTGGAATTTTCCAAATTTTAGAGGAATTTTATAAATATTATATCGGAGCAAGCAAGTTGTTCTCCGAATAACAGCTGTTATTAAAAGGAATACATACTGTGTCACTGACCCGAAAGGTAAATATAATGAAATGTCATAATAGGAAAGTCTCGTCTTGTCATTTTTTCTCTGTTCTCAATTCGAAAGTAAATTAAGTACATAATTTAATGCCGTAATTGTTGTGTTTCGTCATCATTTTGCATATATTTGGATCGGCAAAGTCGGTTGAAAAACCGTTGCTCGGACAATTCTCTGGATACCTTAAGTTGTATGGACAAAATTTCAAAGTAGAGTTTTTGGCGATTTTCGATATTATTTGATCTAAATTGATTATTAATATCGTTTCTTTTTAACCTCATAGGTACTTGCTGCCGGCTCGAACGTGTGCGATAGCGTTCGTCGGTGGTAATTCAGCGAAACCTGTGTATATTAGTTGGTGTTCATGTCAATTTTAGGCTTTTGATTAGGGTGTTTTTCGCATATATTGAGACGTTTTATATTGCACAACTTCAGGGTCCTTTGGTACGAGTAAAGAGACTCCAGTTAAAGCTGTCTTGATTGTGGACTGGACCTAGCGGGTAATCCTGTGAGGAATTGCTACTCCCTACTACACTTCTCTACAGTCAGGTACCTTACTAACCACCAGGCGGCTGAAGGCTCGGAGATAAAGATAGACTTCTATAGATATAGACAGATTAATATAATTTAGATTCATATGCTCGTCCCACTCGTTATCGACCAGAACGACTCCACCCGAACTCCTTGGTCTTGGTTCTTTTTAATTACCGCTTATGTAAATTTTAAATTATAAATTGTGTTAAATTTGTATTAAATTGAAATTATAAATTTACTACTGTCCAACTGGTTGTTTTTATTTTATTGTCACCATTAGGTATATTAGGTAGAAGGGGGGAAATCTAAATTATTATTATATAGGAACACATAAGCAGGAAATAATCAAGTATTACATGGCGCCCGAACAGGGACAAGATACAGTAAAACATTTTATTAACTTTGCTAATATACATACTTCACATAACTTACAATTCATTAAAACTGCCAATGGTTCTTCATCTCCTGTCACTGGCTACATGTTTTTGCCGGTAACAGTTGATGGGAAAACTTGTGTAGTTAAATTTTATATAGTACCAGGGGTCACTACTGGTCTGCTTTTTGGTCTAAATTTTTGGAAGGAGTTTAATATAGCACCAGAGGTTTTAAAATTATTGAAGGGGGGTGAATTTTTTAATGTAAATGAGCAAGTAAACACTGTTATGGCTACTGATATGGCATTACATGATTTTGATTCATTATCTGAGGAGGAGCATAGGCAGGCTAGGGAGGTCATCTCTCAATTTGAAGATATTTCAGCTGAAAAAATAGGTTTAGGCAGGACACATTTGGTAAGTCACATAATAGACACCGGTGATCATGCCCCCATAAAACAGCGCTATTATGTGGTTTCTCCTGCCAAGCTGGCACTGATGAATGAGCATTTGGATCAGATGCTTAAGGATGATGTGATGGAGCCTAGCAGCAGTGCTTGGAATAATCCTGTCACATTAGCCATGAAAGCTGATGGTTCTTCTCGCTTCTGCTTGGATAGTCGAAAGCTTAATTCAATTTCAAAGCATGATGCTTATCCTATGCCTTATATAAGCCATATTCTTGACCAGCTTAGGGATGCGAAGTACCTCTCTTCCATTGATTTAAAATCTTCATTTTTTCAAGTGCCTTTGCATGTAGACTCTAGGGAAAAGACAGCTTTCACCATTCCCGGAAGAGGTCTCTATCATTTTAAAGTTATGAGCTTTGGTCTTACTTCAGCTCCGGCTACACAACAGCGTTTGATGGATCGCTTGTTTGGCCCAGAGTTTACTGGTCCTGGAAATAATATTAATATTAATTTAACTAATAATAGTAATAATTTAATTAGTAATAATAGTAAATTGTTCGTCTACCTCGATGATTTAATTTTGCTAACAAGCAATTTCCAGGAGCATTTGGAGTTGCTCCAGTTGGTGAAGGACAGGTTGAGTCATGCTGGCCTCACCATTAACATGGGAAAGTGTCAGTTCTTCAGAAAACAGCTTAAATATTTGGGTCATGTAGTTGATGAATACGGTTTGCGCACTGATCCTGAAAAGGTGAAGGCTATAGTAGATTTTCCCACCCCCACAAGTAGAAAAGAGGTGAAGAGCTTCTTGGGAACAGCATCATATTACCGTCGTTTCATTGTAAATTTTAGTAACAGGGCAGGGCCGTTGAATGCTCTTACATCAACTCGCAAAGGCGCTCCACCGTTCAAATGGTCAGTCGAGGCGGACAGGGCGTTCAACGACCTAAAATTGGCATTAACCACTGCACCAGTATTAGCATGCCCCGATTTTTCCAATGAATTTGCAGTGCATTGCGATGCATCCGATTACGGGCTGGGAGGGGCCTTGACACAAACCATAGACCATGTCGAACATCCCATTGCTTTCTGTAGTCGATCTCTTTCGGCAGCGGAACGCAACTATTCAGCAACTGAACGGGAGGCATTAGCAGTGGTGCATGTCGTTGAACATTTCCGAGCGTATCTAGACAATGGCCGTCCTTTTAAAATTATTACAGATCATGCTAGTCTGAAATGGTTTCTAAATCTTAAAAATCCAACTGGCCGTCTAGCACGTTGGGGTTGTAGACTGTCACCCTATAATTTTACAATTGAGCATCGCAGTGGCTCAAAGAATATTGTACCAGACGCGCTATCCCGTGCAGTCCCAGTAGCACCGGTAGACATTATTTCCACAAACGACTCTTGGTATAATAATATTGTACAACGTTGCACGGATAAGCCACGAGCTTGTCCAAATTTTCAATTAGTAGATGGTAGGTTAATGCGTTTTACGAAAGGCACAAATAAACTAGGTAGTGATTTCCAATGGAAAGAGGTAGTCCCATTAGAATTTAGAGAGGTTATAATTTTACAAAATCATTCTGTACCTACTGCTGCACACTTGGGTGTGGCAAAAACATATAAACGCTTAAAGTTAAGATATTTTTGGCCTGGTATGTATAAAGATACCGCGGACTTTATTAAAAAATGTACTAAGATTTAAGTGGTTAGAAAAAGAATTTCGAAAAATTATGATCTTGAGGCGGGAATCGAACCCGCGTCCGCTGCTATCCGGGCAGGTGCCTGACCGATCATAATTTTTCGAAATTCTTTTTCTAACCACTTAAATCTTTGTACTAATTTTTCTAACATTTACATAATGTTAAAATTAAAATCAAATAAAAAATGTACTGTTTGCAATGCTTATAAACACAGCACACTGGCAACACCGGGATTTATGGGTGAACCTAAAATTTGTTGCAGGCCATTCCAGTGCATCAGCATAGATCTAGTTGGTCCACTGCCGATGTCCCGTCAGCAAAATATCTATCTGCTAGTTGTGGTGTGTGTATTTAGTAAATATTGTTTAATGTTTCCATTACGTAGGGCCACCGGCAAAGTTATTGCTCAACGTTTGGAGGATCATGTATTTCTTGTGCACGGAATCCCTCAAACTGTAATGTCTGACAACGGTTCACAATTTGTTAGTCGAGAGATTCGTTCTATGTACGAGAAATATAATATTCCCCAAATACACTTGGGACCCGTGTACTGTCCTCAGGTGAATACCGTAGAGCGTTATAACCGTACAGTGATCACGGCGGTTGCGTCTTTCGTTGAAAGCGATCATAGAACTTGGGACGTGAATATACACAAAATACAGTTCGCAATGAATACGGCTGTGAACGAGGCGACCTCGTATACACCGTTCATGCTCGTTCACGGTAGGGAAGCCGTTGCGGATGGCAACATTTATAGTGAATTCACGGATATCGATGAGTTAATCGTGCAACCACGGGATGCGTATATCAGTGATCTAGGTCATCTCAAAGACGTCTTTGTGAATGTAAAATCATCTCTTCGCAAGGCTCATGAGCATAACGTACGGTACTATAATAAAAAGCGGCGGGATATTACGTACAACGTAGGTGATAATATTTGGAAACGTACATACAAACAAAGTGTTGCAGATAGATATTTTTCGGCAAAATTAGCTCCCAAATATGAGCTATGTAAAATCATTAGAAAACTGTCTCCGTTAGTGTATGAACTTGAGGACGAGAATGGCAAGTTCATAGGCAAATGGCACATAAAGGATTTTAAAATTTTAGATTCGGCATCAAATGACTGATGTCACACAGTAACCTTTTTTCTCTTTTATTTACCTTTTAGCATTATTATACATTTTGCTAGATTTTTTTTTCTCATTGACCCCCGTGTTTTGGGCGGGCGTAAGAATTCCTACACTGCCATAATTCCACCCGGCATGTCGTAAGAGTCGACTAACGTGGGTAATAGCACTCGTAACAACAGTTGGTGCGGCGGGTGTCCACCACCTCTGTGCCTCGGTTAAGATTCTCTTGTTTCCCATCTTTTCCCACTTAACGTAACTTTTTTCCAAATTTTGTAATGTAATTCTTTTTCTAACATGTATAATTTGGGGAATACACAAGAGAGTTTTAAATCGAGACACAGGGCGGGCACCGGCTAAATGGGCGTGGAGTTAATTTTACAACTTGCAACACTAGGCTTTCTAGCTTTGTGGTTTTGTGAGTTGTGTCGCCATCTGGTGGCATTGTTTTGTATTATCTCGTGAACATTTGTGCCTCTCAAGCATGCTTGTATCGCGAAATAATATTTTAATTATTCCAATATTATTATTCGGTTTTTACCGTGGAATGAAATTTTCTTTTACATTTTAACATTTTACCTACTGATTAACTTAAATAGAAATATTTTAGTGTTTTTGCACGTTTCATTTTAATAAAGTTAGGACTATAAAGTCGGGATTATGGTTTGTGAAATGTGGGGTGGTTGGTATGACAGCTGTCATACTCGTACACATTTCTGTCTATCCTTTTCGCACTTATAGCATTTAGATATTTGTTGCCTGCTGTCATACCGATCAGGCTGGGTTTTGCGAACTATAGTTCTCGGAAATTTGAATCGTTTTAAAATTTTTTTTGGTAAAGGAATTATTTTGGGGGGTTTTCAGTATCCGTTTCAGTCGTATAGGTAGGAAGGTAATGGGATTCGGGTTTGACGTGGGCGTCAAGCACGAATTCACTTACGTGAATTCTTTCGAGGGAAAGGGAATATTGTAACGTTGTCATTTTGTCACTTGTCAAAGTCGTCAAAGTCAAAATTGACAAACTGACTGACAGTGACAATGACATTAGTTGTCATAATAATTTTGGGTTTGCAAAGAGAAATTGGCATAATTGGGGACTTATAAAAAAAAAAAAAAAAAAAAAAAAAGTTCAGATAAGAGTTGCTTGGTTTGGGTGGTTATATAACCCCCAAGTGTTATAAAAAATATTACTTTACTTTTTCCTTGGTTTCCAGACAATAATGTTGTATTTTGGCAGGTTAGGATTTTATTTAGTATTTATTCGGCGTTTAGGTTTCGTTAGGTCTTCAGTGGTCACATTTTTTGCCTAAAATTCCCTTAGAATAGATGTTTTAGAGATCGAAGAAATTGTCAATTTGTCAATGTTATCTTGGCTGTATGATACAGAATCCTGGCCTTAGTCCGGCCTAGTAGCCTTACAAAATTTCAGGATTCGATTGTCAAACTATACGGCCAATGACGAGCGCTTATTTTGAAATTCGGAAGTGGAATTCATTCCGTTTTAAAATTCCTAGCTAGACGCTGTAAATTTTTGATGGTCTTCTTATCTTGGTGGAATTTTCCAAATTTTAGAGGAATTTTATAAATATTATATCGGAGCAAGCAAGTTGTTCTCCGAATAACAGCTGTTATTAAAAGGAATACATACTGTGTCACTGACCCGAAAGGTAAATATAATGAAATGTCATAATAGGAAAGTCTCGTCTTGTCATTTTTTCTCTGTTCTCAATTCGAAAGTAAATTAAGTACATAATTTAATGCCGTAATTGTTGTGTTTCGTCATCATTTTGCATATATTTGGATCGGCAAAGTCGGTTGAAAAACCGTTGCTCGGACAATTCTCTGGATACCTTAAGTTGTATGGACAAAATTTCAAAGTAGAGTTTTTGGCGATTTTCGATATTATTTGATCTAAATTGATTATTAATATCGTTTCTTTTTAACCTCATAGGTACTTGCTGCCGGCTCGAACGTGTGCGATAGCGTTCGTCGGTGGTAATTCAGCGAAACCTGTGTATATTAGTTGGTGTTCATGTCAATTTTAGGCTTTTGATTAGGGTGTTTTTCGCATATATTGAGACGTTTTATATTGCACAACTTCAGGGTCCTTTGGTACGAGTAAAGAGACTCCAGTTAAAGCTGTCTTGATTGTGGACTGGACCTAGCGGGTAATCCTGTGAGGAATTGCTACTCCCTACTACACTTCTCTACAGTCAGGTACCTTACTAACCACCAGGCGGCTGAAGGCTCGGAGATAAAGATAGACTTCTATAGATATAGACAGATTAATATAATTTAGATTCATATGCTCGTCCCACTCGTTATCGACCAGAACGACTCCACCCGAACTCCTTGGTCTTGGTTCTTTTTAATTACCGCTTATGTAAATTTTAAATTATAAATTGTGTTAAATTTGTATTAAATTGAAATTATAAATTTACTACTGTCCAACTGGTTGTTTTTATTTTATTGTCACCATTAGGTATATTAGGTAGAAGGGGGGAAATCTAAATTATTATTATATAGGAACACATAAGCAGGAAATAATCAAGTATTACACACTGCGCCTCAATTACTTCAAATAAAATTATTGATCAATATTTAGATTCATATTGATGACCAGTAACAAAAAAAATACTGACGAATTAAGAACCTCCTCCTTTCAATAAGCCGGTTAACAAGTTTTAGGAAAAAAATCTCACACCTTATAAAAAAATGTGCCGTGTGGTGACGGCAGAGCAGAATACATACTTACATACATAAATCACGCCTATATCCCCGAAGGGGTAGGCAGAGGTGAACTAGCACCCACGTTTCGCCAATTATGTAAGGTCCCATGTAATAGGTGGCGAGCCTATTGGCATTCATCGGGCACAAAAGTCGCAGAACTATTGCTAAGTGGTATAAGAGGAACGCTGCTGCCCATTCCTCTAACTAAGGGTAAAGACAGCAATGTTTAATGGGCAGCAGCGTTCCTCTTATACCAACTAGCAATATGTTGCGATTTACGTGCCCGATAAATGGCTATAGGGTCGCCCCCTATTACATAGAACTGTTATTGGTGAAGTGGTGAAGCGTTTATTCACCTCTGTATGTAATAATATATAAAAATTTAAAATTACCTATTATAAGAGTATGTTTTTACACCAAAAGTTAACTCAATCGCTTGAAATTTATCATGACTACTTGGGCACACTCCCTCCTTTGAAATAAAGATTGTCATGAATATCAAAAAGAACTGAAGACCAACTATGAGATTGGGAAAATAACATCTTTCTGACTTTATAATAATATTTTTAACAAAGAATTACAGTTTTCAGAACAAATACGGATCTATTGTTTTTAAGATAAGCAATGAGTTTAGAGCATTAGTTAGTTGGTTTTCGGCGGAAAACGGGCATTGATAGTTGTCCATACTTCACTCTGCTTGAAAAAATTACCATTCGTCAGAAAGTCCACTAGAATACCCATAGATCGTCCATGTTAGGTAATTATCCATTCTGATATCCGATACATTAGCTAAGAACTATCTTTCTAATCATGCATGCATAAATCTTGCCTCTCTCCCTAAGGGGTAGGTAGAGTGTGTCAACACCCGCTTTTCCTTCTAATAGAGGGGAGTTATCAATTTATCAAATCAATTAACGTAAATGAGTATTTAATGTCAAATAATGACAATTCAAAACTAGTCGCTATTCTTGCCGGGAAGTTAATTATGGTTTTTGAGTGCGGCAGTTAGTCGCTTTGTGCGACACCTATGGGACAGGCAGGGGTGGTGACAATTGTATTCTACTTTGCCGTCACCACACAATTATCAGTGTTTTCCTTAGCTTGGATTTCGTACAAACTTGTCGCGTGCAATACACGGTAGGTAAGTACTTGACTTAGTACACCGAGTACCACTAAAAATTTTACTGCGGCATATCATTAGAATCTACAAAGTCTCGATTCGCCTGCCACACGAAACTCAACCGTGTGTTCGAGACGTAACGAATGATAGAAAATTCATTTATTATTCAAATACCTTAAGGAATGAAAAGACGTTCGCTAAGTATTCGAGGCACGCGGAGGTCGCTCTCATCGTGAATACTGTATAAATTGAACAGTAATGCTCAAATTCTGGCTATGCATCGACGAAAACCGGAGAAAACTCGCCATGGCAGGGAGAATGTCTGATAGTGCCGACAATAGACTGGTAGCTATGTTATATGTTTACATACATACATAAATCAGGCCTATATCCCCGAAGAGAGGCAGAGGTGAATTAACACCCACGTTGCGTCAATTAGTTTAGGTTCCATGTAAAAGGTGGCCTAAAGCTATTAATCGGACACGGAAATAGCAGTACATTGCATTGCTACATTACATTGCTAGGTGGCATAAGAGGAACGTTACTAATACACTATTCCAGTGCTATTGTTGGTTGGAAATAGTTTGTCAGAATTTAATTTGATTTTCAAGCAGAATTTAGCTTTAAAACAAAACATCGATATACCTAATAGGCCCGGTATGCAAATGTGTTACCGTTATTAGATTTTACGGTTAATTAGCTTTTATATCAACAAACATAACTCCTCTGTTCATTTGAGGTGGGTGTAATTAGGAGAGAAATATATCCCTATAAATTAGTTTTATTTCAGTGTTTACCCTAAATAAAAGAGAAAGGTTAGCTGTATCACGTTCACATAAGTTTCGGCGTGTTGTTTAGTTTCTACGTAACAATATTTTTACGTCGCTAACTCATTGCCAACTACGTTTAGTGAAAGGTTGCCCAAGCCGATACCATCTTTATATTATTAAAACAGATCATGCATTTTACCCGCCTCCGTGTTCTAGTGTTTCGCCCATAGGATTTAGATCTCGCGGTCCCGGGTTCGATCCCCAGGAGAGAACAAAGTTGTAGTCAGTTTGGTTGGTGCTAGGGCTATTTTCAAGTCCACCTGGCTAGCTACCACCATCTTATCAAAGTCAGTCGCCATAATAATAATGTGAACAGCATTATTGTGTTCCAACAATTTGTGATAGGATAGCCAGCCCTTCTGTGGTTGAGGGTCCCAATGAAGCTCAATTCCGAAACGAGGATGTTAATGCATCTCTGCCTACCTCTTTAGAGATACATAGGCGAGATTTATGTATCCATGTACTTTAAAATGGGTGGTAGTTATCGGGACAAATAGTCTTCTTCCTTCTGCACTATTCCCAGTTAACCTGGGGTAGGCACAGTATGTTTCCTCTTTCATTTCGGTCAGACGTCAAGCCACCCCCTCCCTTTTGATTCATATCATCCATCACAACGGAAAGGTGCTAGTGATAAATGAATGAACAGAGAAGAGACGCAAATTATGATGAGAGACCGACGTATGGGAAGAGTGGTTGGGTGACAACATTCCAATCCATGGTTTGACTTAGGTTTTACAGCCGGCCGCTGTCTGACACCAACCTCCTTTGGGTATGCAGCTGTCGGAACAAAGAGCGTCATAGATATCTCAGCAGGGTGACATACTTATTCCGGGAGAGAGGTTGCCTTCCCTAAATTTAGAATCTGTTATTTTAATTACTTATTTTTGATAGCCTGTTAATTTCGCGGGCCCTTCTTTGTGCGTCTCGTAAAACTCGAGATTAAATTTAGGCCCGTTAAAAGCCCGTGTACCTACTGGTTACCAGATAACAATTTTAATTAGTATCGAATTAATTCACAAAGTCACTCCCGCATTCGCGTGAGCAAGGAGAAGGCTTTGTGCTCAAATAAAAAAGGATGTTTTGAGTCAGACGCAATACTCTTTTGTAATGAGAAATATAATTATGAATTCGGGCTCATATATGTTGCTTCGCTTATCCATTCTACACATTGGCTACAATTCTTATTTCGATGTTTATATTTTGAACTTTTTAAAAATTTTAGAAACATTATTACACAGAAAATATACCTATAACTCTCGAGTGGACGAGTGTGTTTCATTCCCGTTTCAAGACAATAATTTTTCGAACTTTTTCTAATCACATTTTTTTTAATATATCATTTTACTTCGGATCCCCATTATTCGCGCCCATTTAAACCCGAAGTGGTGGGCAGGAGAATATTTATTCTTAATACCTGTTAATTTAAATAAAGTATTATTGTAAAGTGTGCTAGGTACCTACCGATTTCTTTGAAGTCGCCGCCATTCGCGTTCTTTTCAGGCGCGTTCGGTCACAATCGACGATTAGTGTGTAGTGGCCTCACATTCGCCAACTATGTTAAAGTCCCATGTAGTATGGGGTGAGCTTATTGCCATCTATCTGGAACGTAAATCGCAGTATATTGCTAGGTGTTGAATATAATTCTGCTGTCCATTACTCGTGTCTGTCTTAACATTTAGTCGCCTTATACCGAGAGGGATTAGGGGTGGTGATAATTGTATTCTGCACTGTCCTCACGACATAATATACGTGTATATACTATACTATACTATACGTACTACCATGACACGAACAAGAACAACAACTGTAAGAAAATAAATAAATAACAAGTTCGTGTACTTATTACCAATCTCTTACATTATCTTTCTACCTATAATGGACATTGGGAACAATTTTATTACATTTTTTAATGTCATATTCAAAAATATAAAACTTTACTTCAATTATAATGCAAAGAGGTTGATCCTCAACAACAACTTTTACTGTAATTCTGATAATTCCAATAATAACTCTCCAATCAGAATTTGCAGAAAACCAGCTGAAGAGGATTACGCCAATCTCTCACAGTTGTCTGGTGGCATTAATAACTGTCAAATTAACGCGATGGTACCCAACGATACCTGCGTGGGCGCCAAAACATTTCCGAGCCATCAGCGGTAATTAACATCTGCGAGATCGGTGTCTTTCGGAGTGGTTCCGTGAAATTTTCCTTTCGAGCGTTATATCCGGCAATATTTCAAAGTCAGTTGGCACAATAAACTGGGAATGAATGTCAAGAGTTCGCGGACGGGTGACAAAACACCGGGCCGGGGTCAATATTTACAATTTGGACGCCCCCGGGTGTACCCCACTAATGCGGACACAGTACCCCAACTCTCAAAATTTGTTAGAATTAAATATTTGTTACTCTCACCCTTAGTCTACCATGCTCGCTTGGGCAGCGAAAAAATAACGTAGATAGTGCCAGCCCCGATTCATCCCAGGGGTGTCGTAAAAGTAGATTGAGGATTATTACCCGGTGTTAGACAATTAAGCACCTTGGGGCCCCGAATGGGGCAAACCACCAACAACAGCATACCCAAAGAGGGTTGGTGTCATGCAGGCGGCCGGCTGTAAAACCTAAGCCAAAACCTTGAGCAGTACGGATTAGAATGTTGTCATCTCGATCACTATCTCCGTTCATCGGACTCTCGACATGATCTTTCTGTCTATTCTGTAGATTCATTCATCACTAGCACCTTTACGGTATAATGGATAATATGAAATGAAAATGAAAATTTTGATTATCAAGCCATCATCAGGCTTGATGATGTAGGACCAATGATGACCTATGTCATTTTTTCGCTCCCAGGCCAGCATGGAAGCATGCAAGACAACCCTCTTTGGGTATTCCTATTGTATTCCAATAGAAGGTGGAAAAGGTGAAGTGTTTTTTTAAGCGGCCAATATCAGAATAATGTTCCGTTAATAAATGCACGACAACTTTAGTACGTTCATTGGGTAAATAAAATTTATGACCCGCTTTTGCGAATAAAACTAGTTTTATTGCCGGTTCGTTTGGACCGTGAATGGCTGTCTTTCTGTTAAGGCGCAGCGTTCTCCTGGAGATAGCGTTTAGTTTAAGTCTGTATTCTGGACTATTTAAACAAAACTGTGAATCAGTGAAATCAATTATTTGATCTAAATGCAATATTTGAAACAATTCTGTTGTAAATGGAAAAGAAGAAGATAATCAAATATCACCGAACAATATTTTTGATCGATTATGCAGTTGACCTGAAAAGAAAATTCATGTATTCATGTATGAAATCCCGTGTATCCAGGAGTCCGCATCTTGGATAGTTCATGCCTGACGGTTAACTGTTGTGCAGAATATTATGTTTTGCGGCGAATGGGCCACAACCCACCACATATGCCCAGAGCTAACGTGGTGGGTTATGGATTAGAGGGCATTAACGATTGCAGATGCAACCCGCCGAAGCACTAAAGAGCTTGAGAATGTTGTTCACCAATCCAGTGACCGGGCCAAGCGAACATTGTTCAGTTAACGCAATTGCAAGCTCGCTATGGCACTATGCATTCGAGCTCCTCGCCTAGTCCAAATCTTGATGGCTGTTGAATTGCCGCAAGGCAGATCCCAGAAGATCCGCTGAAGAACACCGGAGTGGTTTAGTAAGTATTACCGGCGCTTCGTGCGCCAGGCGAGTCCTACACAGCTGGTATGCAGCTGTATGATAGCGGCTGGTATGGTGCGTAAAGGCATTCTACTCCGATATAAAAAAGTCGCGTTAAGTGCTGCTAAGTCTTGATAGTCCAAGTCTCGCCAGCTCAAGCTACCCCTTAACCAAACTTCTTATCAGCGAGCTTCGCTCACTTATTGGACTTCTGAGGGCGGCGTTATCTACGGCACGGGAGTTCACAGGTATCGGGACTAAGTTGAAAATATCTGCGCAGGGCCGCACCCAGCGCTGGAATAATGGCGATCCGAACTGATGGAGATTGTGCTTTATGCTGAAACTTGGGGCGGGAGTTGTTAGGGAAATTTTTGGCGGATCTTTTTCCTTGGCAGATTTGGGATTCCTTTTATTTGTAGCCACGCAGGTAACTAGGCTAGAATTTGTGTGGAAAACCAAGGGTGCTACGGAGCATTGAGCTGAAAACTATCGATGTGAGAGTGAAAAGAATCGGCGAACCAAATACTGAAGAATATTTTCACTTATTATTTAGATTACAATTTGAACATTAGTACTAAGAAAAAGTATGAATTTCTGGATTGGCCGAGTGGTATAGGCATCTGCCCGGATTGTAGGGGACGCGGGTTTGAATCCCGCATCAAGACTATAATATAACTTTTACTAACCACAATTCTCATTGAATTATTGCACATCAAATTATTTGATTCCTTTCAAAGTCAGTAAAGTAAGGGTTTATAAAGGTATATCAGGAAAAATGCAGTAAGTATTGTAGAAAATATTGTACAATTACGTGTTTTAGTAGCATTGGAGACGTCATATAATACTTATGCATGTACATTTTAAATCACGCTTTTTTATCTCCGAATCAGATGTGAATTAACACCCACTTCAAATATGTCTACCCTAAATGCGGCCCTGACCAAACCAATATCAGTTTGAGTCGCCAATGACCGTGATTGCGCTCTTATGTCAAAAGTTGGACAGTTTGACAAACTCTTATCTGTAACATTAATAAGTTGTTTTGAATAAATAAATACGAAGACGACTACCTAATGCAGTTTTACAGTTGGTGCTAAATGGAAGTCAAGTGAATTCTTCAAGTAACAGTAGATAAAATATCTACCAATACCGTATAAACTACACTCGTAATTGTTATTATTATTAAGTATTTTAATTTGAAATAAAGTAACTTATACAGATCTATCAACATACAAAAATTATTGTCGAACAACCATTTATTCCAAAGAGATTTTCGCTTTTTATTTGTAGCTAAGCATCTATCTACTGTGCCCAGCCACCTATCTCAAGTTAAAGCTTACATTTGAAATTTATCCCTTTGAAATGGGACGATTAGAATGAATATAAGCAAAGTTAGATTTTGAAGGTTTTATCTGAATGAATTGAGTAAGAAATAGGATTAAACCTATTGGATGTGGAATTGAAATACCTGAGAAAATCGTCGCGACTTTCACGAGAGAGAATCAACAGCAATGAGATTCAAAATGTTTTTAATTAAACTGATCTCATACTTAGCTTCCAATTTGAAAATTCACTTTAAATATAAATCTCAACATGGTAGTAGATCCTATTATAAAATTCAAATTTAATTCAAATAATTTATTGCTAACTAAGTGCCACGCATTAGGTCTTATAAACTGCATACAATGTGCTTCACAATACCCCTTTTCGGTTATTGCAATTTTATTATGTTAAATTATTTTATTTATTGTTAAATTATATTATTGATTGTTAAATTAATAAGACATATTGGTAAGGACAATGTTTTTAGAACCCTTTGAATAAAAAAATTGGCAAAAAGTTAAACGTAGATTAAAACCAAAGGCTAGAGTTCACCAACACGTATACAGTCGATTATTATTTAATCTGTTTTTTTTGACTTATAACAGTATGATAGAAATGTCAAAAATAGACGGTTAACTCTTAATCGCTTGTTTTACGTGTTAGTTAACTCGGGCCATGTATTTGACGGTTGATAAGTTAGTCTCTTGAGTGCATAGACAGTCGAATTTCTCTAATCGATTCTCAATTTTAACAAATTGGACAGAAGTTGCAAAATTTATAGAGAAAATTTTCATGGTATGAGATCTTGTAAAGTGCTTTACATATAGGTATTTAAAGGTTTTGTATCTTACAACCACCCATTATGTTAAGTCCCATGTAATAGGTGGCGAGCCTATTGCCATTTATCGGGCACAAAAGTTGCAGGTTATACAGTGGTGAGGAACGCTGCTCGAACGATGCACGAAATCCTCATAATTGATTTATCCTTAGTCGCCTTGTACGACACCCACGGGAGAGATTTGGGGTGGTGAGACTTCTTCATAATACAGTGTTATAGTTTAACTACCGTCAAAATATAAAAAAAAATAGTGGTTCTATTTGGAGAAACTAATGGTTTATAGATCTATAGAAGTGAGACATCAGTGACGCTAGTGAGGAAAGTAGGACAACGACAAATCCACTTCGGCAAAAATTCGAAAAAAAAACTCCAACGAGAAAAACTAAAAACGGCCAAACACACCGAAGTGTCGTTAAAATTAAAGTCCAGAAGAACAGAAATAGAACGAGCGTTAAAAAATTCAGCAACCATTAGTCCCACCACAAATGTGCGGAATAGTTTGGACGCGTTTCAACGCAACCAGCGTGTGTTGTTTTAAATTTGTGTATTTTAGCACGGGTCGCTGTAATTTATACTATGGTTAACAAAATCAATGGGCGCGTTTTTAATTACATGCTTGATATAGCTTTGGAGGTTTTGTTTTAAAACTATTGTATACTGAATTATCTTCTGGATTTCACAAGTTACGAAAAGTCAAGAGATACAACACTCATAGTTTTTATGGTAGTAAGTTTAGGTCTGTAAATCAGAATAGGATCAAGGACATTATGGTTGAGAACAAAATGATAATAGCAGCAATAGGTACGCTGCGATGTTTTTCACTATTTCAGTAGTGACGATGAAGATTCATTGGTCCACGATAAGTCGCTGAATTATGATTTGGATAATAAATGTGTACAGTTACTTAATCCCACACAGAGTTATCAAGTTTGAATTTGTTCTCATCTAGTCGTTTGAATCGTCACTAAGCGTTACTTCTTTATTCACAGTTCAAGTCATTGGAACATTTAATATGAAACAAACTGAGGAACAAAAGTAGCGACGACCTAACCCCCAGAGCATTGTTAATTTTGATCACGTCCTGCTCTTATTGGCTCCGGTATTCGAACCGGGGTTTCATTTCCTCGGGGTTTCAATACCGAAAGTATTGAAAGTTGCGGAGAACCTCTCCATGGGGAGGGAATGCATTATACACTTTCCCGACACTTTCCTCCGAACTCTCAGGAATGCACCGAGGAGCACATAAATTCCGCTGCGTGCTAACTCGATAGCGTTGACTTTGTAAGCCGATAGTAGGGGTTGCTTGTACTCAGTAGTTCACAGCGAACTTCCAACGAATTCCCTTCGCTAGCTTTCCACGCCATCTAGTTTATGAGTGTAAATGTTTAGGAATCAATATTATTGTGCATTTTAAACTATTATTGATACGATAAACTGGAAATTCAATCACCTCACCTAAACAAGGAAAAAAATTCACTACATAGGTACCTACTCATTTTAATACTTATTCACATATACAAATTCAGGGCTTTTATCCACTGGGCTGTCAAGAATGCTTATTTTTTTATAAAATATTGACGAAAGAGCCGGCTTAAACACTTGACTAGCCGCAAGCCGCAATAATAAAAAAATACTTCACAACAGATACATTCTTCAGTTTCAATATCAAATTTGAGTCCAATTTCAAAATTTATTATGCCACACAGTGCAATAAATAACTACAAACGTTCTAGACCACCTGAATGCAAGACCTTTGTAAATAAAGCTCATTAGTTTCGGTTCTTTAAAAAAATAACAATCACAGTGAGAAACTGAAAATTAATGCCGCGTTTACATGTTAGCGAACACGTATGAAATATTGGTTGGAATAGAACGCTTTTTTGGTAGTGTTATAATAGCCTTTTTGGGGTATTGTGTAGTGAGGGTTAAGAGTATGGAATTCTCAGAATTTGGCCAGCTTCAGTAACTCAAACATTAAAACGAAGATAAACCTAAAATTTTACTAAGAAGGTATTATTAAAATTTAGTTCGCACGCCAAAGCAAACTTGGTAACTTCCTCCTTTTTTGAAGGTGGGTTATCAGTAATTCTGACACCTACCTACGAATCACATAAAACCTTAGATACACCTAGGTAACTCTTATAAACACCTTAGATACATAATAAAAGATACATTAGTTCATGTCGCCGTGTGGTCATGTTAGCCGTGTGGTGACGGCAGAGTAGAATACAATTGTCACCACCCCAAATCTCTCCCGTGGGTGTCGTACAAGGCGACTAAGGATAAATCAGCGATGAGAAATGGGCAGCAGCGTTCCTCTTATATCACGTAGCAATAGTACTGCGAATTTTGTGCCCGAGAAATGGCAATAGGCTCGCCACCTATTACATGGGACCTAACATAATTGGCGAAACGTGGGTGCTAGTTCACCCCTGCCTACCCCTTCGGGGATATAGGCGTGATTTATATTATGTATGTATTTCCTACAGAAACTTTTCAACGGAACGTTCGTGAATGTATAAATTTAAGAGAACGAACTCCCCGACGCTTGTTGTGAAACAGATCGGTTGAAAAAGGTCTAGAATTTCAATAATAACGTATCGAATTCCGATAGCAGTCCAACAGCTAATGCAATGAACGAACTCAAGTAGGTACCTACCCGTCTGTCGGAAATTTTGTGAAGCGTCTATGTTGAGTGACTGGAAGGATGTGGATACATTTAGAAGAGGCTCTTTCAACGTGATTTGCATGCCTTTCGCCAATTATCTCGTTCCAATTGGATGATGGTATTTGATCATTATTCAATGTGTTATTAAAGTCCACTGCTATATTCCGACAAGTTCGTGCGACCTTCCTGCGGTATGAGACGGTGGCGGGGACGGGGCGCTCTGGATGTTGGCGGGGGTGGGTGATGCGGAGCGAGTTTTCCTTCCTCCCCGCATCGCCCGCCCCCGCATGCATCTGAAGTGCCCCGTCCCCGCCCCCGTCTCTCATACCGCAGGAGGGTAGCGCACGAATTTGTCGGACTATAGCGACACTTTCATAGTCGATATTTTGTGGATAGTTTACCAGCATAAATAGTCAAAATTGAGTTTTTCATTGGACATAGGTACATAAGTCACGCCTTTTTACCCAAAGGGGTAGGCTGAGGTGTTTTCACATTCGCGTTTCGCCAGCTTGTCTCAGGTCCTATGTAATAGGGGCAAGCCGATTGCCATTCACAGAGAACTTCAATCGCAGTTATTTGCTAGATGGTACACCAAGAACGCTGCATTTCATTCCTCGTCATCTTATAACTCTTAGGGCCAATTTCACCGTTTCTCATAGATACCGAGTTTAATAAAACTTGGTTTTGATTAATGCAAACTTGGTAGTGGATCTCAGTTTAGAGCATAAACCGAGTTCAACTTCAACTGATCGTGTTTAATTTCTGCGGTGAAATCGGCCCTCAGTCGCCTTCTACGACATCCATGAAAGAGACAAGGGTGGTGTCAATTGTAATATTCTCTGCCGTCACCACTTCCATAATATCATTGGTATGATTCCACAGTTTTCGGTGAAGTTTGAGGACCTATATACAGATTGCTGCATAGTTGATCTTGATAAATTAAATGAACTTAGTTGTGTAGAAGCGCCAGTCCATTCTAGAACAGTGCAGCCCGATTAAAGTCGTTATGCCGATGGTATGCATTCCGCCTATATAAATCCTAGTATGGCATCTAACCTGTCTGTTAACATAATATTGTAAAAGATACAACATTTTATAAAGTAATGTATGTTATGAAACCTAACGGAAAAGTGAATTATTATTATAAATCTCTAGGACAGATTTAACGAATGATGAAATGAATGACGCAGGGATTAAGGCCCCATATCATATTAATTGAGCCCCTAATAAAGCGTAATGGAGTGATAATGACCATTGCGAGCCCAAAATGGCGTCGACATTTTTCAGTTCCGGGTTTCGCATTTTATTATTCTTATTCCTTTCCTGCTCCCGATGTATTTTGGAGTCTATATTGAGTATCAATACTAATAGGATTTTTGTAATGCCTGGGTTCTTCTCCCTGCCCTGTTGTCTATCTGGGGTCGGCGCAGTATGTTTCCTCTTCGTTTCATATCAGTCAGATGTCATCAAGCCATCCACTCCCTTCTGGTTCATTTCATCCATAGCCCCGAAAAGGTGCTAGAGATGAATGAATGTATAGAAAAGGGACGGAACGATTGATTGGGATGACAGCATGGATTTGGATTAGGATTTACAGCCAGCCGCCTGCCTGACACCAACCCTCTTTGGGTATGCTGTTGTTGGTGGATTGCCCTCCACCATTCGGGTGCCCCAAGGTGCTTATTGGTCTACACCGGGGAATCTGCCTTAGTCGACTTTTACGACACCCATAGGAAGAGTCAAAGCTGGCCCATTCCACGTTATTTTTTCGCTCCCAGGCCAGCATAGGAGACTAAATAGACAATACAAAAGTACAATTCCAATACCTTCCATCGGAGAACCCTGTCGCAGTCTTCCACTCACATTTTATGCTTTTCTCAACGCTATAACATTTTTTCTGGCTGAGCCTTACTCAGAAATACGCCCACGAGTTGCCTTCTGTTTCATGTTTGCCGTCCGATGCCGCTCAGTCTTATTTTATACAAAATTCTCGAAGACAAAAACAGGATGCTTCCCCGAATTCGGGATATTATTTATTGGTTTCGCGATGTAGCTTATTAGCTTATCTTGGAACATTCTGACGCAGCAGTATCGGAATCGTATATACACATTTCGCTTAACTACGGTCTGCCTTAAAATTTTGTAGAAATCTCTTCATCGATGTCATATCAGTCTAATTGCCGCACTCAGAGACGTCAATTAACTTTAATGAGTATTTAATGTCAAAAATTTTCTTTCAAATCTAGACCACAGACCCGGCAAGAATAGCGACTAGTTTTGAATTGTCATTTTTTGACGTTAAGTACTCATTAACGTTATTTGACGTCTCTGAGTGCGGCGGTAATTGCAGAATATACGTATTTACATTACACGAACGTCGCCTAAGTGCCGTGTAGACACGGCAGAGCAGAATACTTTGATAAGATGGTGGTAGCTAGTCAGGCGGACTTGAAAAAAGTCCTTCCACAAAAACCAAGTACAATTGTACGCCCCTGGAGATCGCTCCCGGGACCTCAGATCTTAATTCCGGTGGGTGAACCACTTGATCACGGAGGCGGTTTACAATAAAAAAGACCTAAATGGCATTACCATTTTCCGAAACAGCCGTTTATCGTAGGCCAGTTCCCCGCAGTCACGAACAGAGTCAACATCCAGACAATTTATCTGCAATTGAAAATTCAAATTCGCAATATTCCCCTGTATCGGTACGTGATCCGCTCGCGAGCGGCGTGGACTGAGTTTATTTTGTATTTTTATAGCCACCGCGACAGATGACTATATCATTATTTTGATTTTAATTTGAACATCATATTTATGTTACAAAAATTAGTCCAAATACCGTTAGCTCACAACGTGAAGTGTGTACAGATGATTACATAAAAACGTGTACAATGTTTAAATATAAATTGACGTTACTTTCCGCGAAATAACTGTCTTAGGTTAATGTTGTTGACAAACCCTAAATCAGTTTTATCTGCTAAGGTCTTGTGTTAATTTGTCTCACTAAATTGTGACTGATACTATCCAACTAACCATTTGGGTCATTGTGAGGCACCGGGACTAATTGACAATTTGCTTTATGTCCATCCATTGTCTTATTTGAAGTCATTGGTCTCAATCTAATTATGATTTTGTGTATATTGAAGAATATCTGTAAAGGTTGTAGGTATTTAAACTATCATCGTAACCAAATCTCAAAATAAATCAGATTAAAATATTTGAAAGAACTGAAGAATTGCCTATTAAAACCAATACTAATATATTTGTTGAATTCATAATTATAATTTTCTATTTTAACATTAGTATTCCAACCCGCATCCCCGTATACCGGGCAGATGCATAAATAAAACGCGTGCAAACAAAATTGAAGGCAAACTATATATTATAGCATTGTCTCCATGTGTGGTAGTATGCTATAATATAATTACAGCACGGTATATTAATATTATATAACAGCGGCTTAAGACCGTCACAGGGTCTTTCATAAATATAAATCCTAAATAAAAACAAGCGCAAATCTGTCCTGTCTAACACTATGAACTCTGTGGTACAGTTTAAAAATAACCCGTCCAACAGGGGCCCTAATAAATAAATCAATTTGACGGAAACTTTCGATCCCACCTCCAAAGAAACGTTTCTATCAAAATGCAATATCGGACAAGCAGCGAACTGGCTAATCAGCCTTCAAAGCTGAACGGTTACCCTTTTCGAGAACTTTCCCAATTAATTTGCGAGCAAAAATGCCATTGGTGGGATGAGATTACCTTTTATTATTGGTGGGATGAGCTTTACCTTTTATTATTGGCTGACGGGCGGCGGACGGGTCTTGTGGTGACTAGTGTTTCACGGTATCGCTTTTGGTTCGTGAATTAGGGTAATATGGAGTGTGGGCCCCTAATATTAGCTTCTGAGTGATGACTTTGAAACAAGAGCTCAGTTGTACATTAGGGCACTTTTTAATATTCCTTTAATATTATTACACCAAAAAATAGATCTGAGAAATTCTTCTAATGGCGCCTATTGTTATCTAGTCGTAGCAGTACTAGGTTCAGGAACGATGCTTTCTATTTCTTGAAAACCCTTAACGGGCCGCGCGGCCCCCATGGTATGTTTGCTTCTAGAAAGTAAGTTTTAACTATATACTTGATTAAATGGTCAGAAATATTAAATAATAGGCTTGTTTTATGTAATCAAATGGTTTGTATTAATATAAACCTTCTTATTTTAATACTAGAAGAGATCACAAAATACTATCAATATTTTGGTAATGTTTTTTTCTACGTTACAAATATCAATGAAAATTACAGTGTAAAAAGTTAAAACAAAAAATTATATAATTTTACTGAATCTATAATACAGAAACTAAGAAACCAAAGAACGTTTTATAATCTCTAATAAAAATTTCAATAAAATCAACATGAAATAAATCTAATATTAAGACTCAAAAATACTAATACGAAACTTTGTCCAGTCTAAACAATTATCATCACATAGTGCTTTTGTGCTACTATGGACTTTGCAATTAAAATGTGAACAATAATTGCAATTTGAATTGTATTAATAACTGTAAAAAATAGCAAAACATAATAAAAATTGCTAAAGAAAAAAACTTACGTAACTGGTAGCGTGGGGGCCACGCGGCCCCCAAAACGTCCATACCTGAGTCCTATTTAGTGATACAGCGCCGAAAGTCCGGCACCCGCCGCGAATACCGACGTAATGAGAATACTTAAAATTATGGCTGCTCACGGTGCTTAGTTTATTAGAAGAACAGAACGTCATGCGTGGGGGCCGCGCGACCCCCACGATACCAGTTATGGGTTAAAATTGCCCTTAGTTGTCGTATACGAGACTCGTGAAACGAGCTGTACAATACAATACAAAAACTTTATTGCACACAATAATATACAAATATGTGGTGACGGCAGAGTACAATACAATTGTCACCATCCCAAATCTCTCCCGTGGGTGTCGTACAAGGCGACAAAGGATAAATCAGCGATGAGGAATGGGCAGCAGCGTTCCTCTTATACCATCTAGCTATGTATGTACCTACTGCGACTTTTGTGCCCGATAAATGGCAATAGGCTCGCCACCTATGGGACCATGGAAACTAACATAACTGGCGAAACGTGGGTGCTAGTTTACCTCTGCCTACCCCTTCGGGGATATAGGCGTGATTTATGTATGTATGTATGTAAAGGAAACAGTAAATTAAATAAACGGCACAGTAGGCGGTCTTATTGCTGAACTGAAATCTAATCTCAAAGTAGTGAGACACCTAGCGTTGGTAGGTGTCACTACAAGGTAGACAGACGATCTGGTAAAGGTCGCGGGAAGCCGCTAGGTGTGGGCAGCGTAGGAGCAATCGGTTTGGAGACCCTTGGGGGGAGGCCTTTGCCCAAAAGTAGGTCTCTCTCTGCTCAAATCATTGGTGAAACCTAGACTTTGTCGTTACCACAGTATTTGTATTTCCCGTGGCCGCTGTAAACTGATCGAAACGTCGGGTTAAATAATAATGCCAAACACCTAAATATACGCGAGTCTAATCCGTAAAAGTTGTTTTATTTCAAATTTGTAGTGCTCGTGCAAATATAAGAGAATATTACCAGTATTTGCACTTATGTATTTACGTCCGTATTCAGAGGCGTCAATTCACTGTAATGAGTAGTACTTAATGAAAAAAGTGTCAATTAAAAACTAGTCGCTATCCTTGCCGAGTCTAAGGTCTAGTTTTAAATTGTAATTTTTTTGTATTAAGTAATCATTAACGTCAATTGACGTCTCTGAGTGCGCTTGATTATTTATTTATTTCTTAAATCATTTTCTGAGACGCGACGAGTGCCGCGGGTCACTGCTAGTTTGTGTTTTCCAATTATTATGAACGTTGGTTAATTAAACAATCTTGTTGCGCTAAATCGCCGTAGATTTACAGTCACTGATAAGGTGCCCGTAGAGGTGACAGTTTGTATAAATCAGTAAAAAACCACGCCCGCTACGCGTACGGAAAATCTTGCTTCCTGGTCAGGGACCGACATAAAACGCTATACTTACCTCGGGCGGTAAAAAAGAAAGCATCAGATCGCATATTAATCATCAGTCAAATACGACTTGCGATCTGAGACATTCCTTGTTTTACCGTCCTTGGTAATAAATGTACTATAATTATTTTAAGGGTCCTTCTTTAATTTTCTCCGTGCATGTGCGTTGCAACGTTGCGCATACCTTTAACCGCGAAGATCACGTACCACTCAAGTCACTTTAAATTCATTCATGGCTGTAGTGGTAAGGTTAATTAGATAATGTAAAACGATGACTTGGCGATTGTTCTCATAATCTTAATAATAGGACCAGTCTATTTCGGGAAATCTTCTGGAGTGCTCACGTTTATAAGACTCACTGCCGCACTCAGAGACGTCAAATAACGTTAATGAGTACTTAACGTCAAAAAATGACAATTCAAAACTAGTCGCTATTCTTGCTGGGTCTATGGTCTAAATTTGAATGAAAATTTTTGACATTAAATACTCATTAAAGTTAATTGACGTCTCTGAGTGCGGCAGTCATTGTCTTGAATTAAGACTACCCAAAACTGTCAAATATCTTCACTCGATTGTGAACTATTCGATTTTAATTTTAACATTATATAAATGTTAGAAAAATTAGTAGTAAGATTTTGGTGGTTAGAAAAAGAATTTCGAAAAATTATGGTCTTGAGGCGGGAATCGTTAGTTCTTCTTACTACTAATTTTTCTAACATTTATATAATGTTAAAATTAAAATCGAATAGTTTATAAAGCAAACCCAAGCTTAACCGAACGCACGGTATTTGTAAAAATATCTGCTTTGGAATGTTTGAAATTTATTTCTACATTGCGAGGGTACCCGTTGGCTTACAACGTGAAGTGTAAAGGTTAGAAGAATTTCGGCAAGTTAATTGGTGTCTTGGGTGGCCGAGCGGTCAGGCACCTGCCCGGATAGCAGCGGACGCGGGTTCGATTCCCGCCTCAAGACCATAATTTTTCGAAATTCTTTTTCTAACCACCAAAATCTTACTCGATTGTGAACCTCAACAAGTGTGTAACATAAAGCACAAAGTTATTTGAGAATATTTGACATTATGTGATAGCCTGACGTGCTGTTGAAAGAGTTATGGGACAAATTATAAGATCCTTATTTCATCGTCTTCAGTCTTTAAACTGCTTCACTGTTTATTTACTTTCGGTTTCCATAGTCAAATAGTCTGTGGCCAAATAATAGTCCTCATAGATATTTATGAAATCACCAACGGCCCCCGCCTTAATGCGCCTCCTAATTAAATTAGTACCGTACTTAGTTAATATGGCTCCGTAACATTGAAACTAATTCCTCCATTTTGTGAAGCAATATTCACCTCTGATATTTCACAACGCTCCGAATAAGACAGCAAGGCCGGCAGTTTTAAATACACCGTAAGGCTTTGTATTAAGAAGCAGTTTGGATGTAGCCAGGTCGGTGTGCCCTGCTGCCGACTGTACTCGCAAAGAGAAACGTCAAAGAAAAGTTTCACACTTTTCGTTTTACTTTCGTCTTTGAGCACGGTGGTGGAGAATGGAAATGTATTGAATCTTAGATTACATCCAATACATCGTCCGTAAAGAAGTTAGCACTGTTTTATGACGCACAACTAAAAAGATTCCGAAATAAGTATAAAGATTCAAAAGATAATATCGGAGCAACATGATTCCCATAAGGTGAATTAAATTTTTGAAACAATATTTAACGGAGGTATCAATATTATAATAGGGTATGAGTATTAAAATGATGGTCTATTACTTTCATATCCAGAACTATTAAATACACGTACAAGTAGAGTAGGGGTTAGGATAGAGATGAGTAATGGTCAGCAGCGTTCCTCTTCCACCTAGCTGTACTGCAATTTACGTTCCCGATAAATGGCAATAGAAGGCGACTCCATTACATGGGATAATTTTCGAAACACATTAATTCATTCCTACCCTATTGATCCCTACCCCTTCGGGGACAAATAGGCGTGACCTATACGTATGCATGTAGTTAAGGTCAGAATATAACATACAGAATATTAAAAAAACATGATTCTATACCCGTAGTTCTAAAAAGAAACCTAACTCAATCTTTCGAACCGTCTTTATCGATCAAGTTCCAAAGAAGAAAATTCGCTTTGAAAGAGACACAACTCAAAATTACATTCTTCAACAGAAAGCCTTATTTGCATAGATCTAGAACACAGAACGATTCGAAGTATTTTTTGAGTTGCGTCTTTCTTGTAGTAAATGAGCGAAACCATAAGTTGCAGTTCCATTCGAGTTGAAGCCAAACAGACTTGTTTTTAAGTTTCCCTTCCCTCTGTCTGGTCTGTCGACAACAAAGCTCAGACAGGAATCTCGTGGCGCCCGCGGACATCTGTGAAATCCGCAAACGGACGTTTCTGTGTCGTCCGCTGAGACATCAAAAGAGTTTCGCGATTTCATGGACGTTGTGCTTATTGTTTGATGAAAGTCCCTCTAAGACAAGCTTTCAGTTTTCAATTTATCACAATTGGTAATAGGTTGGTATAGTTGTTGTTGTTGGTTCGGAACACTGATAATGTCTATTTCTCATTATAATATATTATACCTCTTACCCCCGATACAGAAACTCTACTCAAACTTTGAGCACTGCTTATAAAGTTAAGTGGACAATACCTGTTAGAATTTGTATGGAAAAACGTTAATTTCGACAATATAAATGCATAAAGCAGGACTCAAGCTTGGAGTAGCGTTTCTATATTCGGGGATTAGTCAGTTTGAACGACGGCCCAGAGACAGACTGGAGCGGTTTTGGTCAAATGGTTCCAAACATAAAATTGTAACCCAATTTTCCGAAAATGAAAATCTTGTTCTCAATGTAAATGCTAAAGTCAGTTGTTCTATAATTCCTTATTCATTCCATAGGCCTTATAAATACGTGAAACCTCAAGTATATTGTATAAATAAAATATTCGATACATTAGTTTTTGATTAAGAATAGAATAGATCAATTTTAGAATTAACAAACAAAAAATCTCCGATAATAATTCAAACACGTAAACTTAGTACTTAATCAAGTTGACTTAGAAATGTTTACTCTTCCAAATTGAGAGTTTCTGGGTATAATGCTTCGAGTAGGTAACAAAAGCTTTAGTTACGCATTTAATTACGGAGCAACCGGCATGACAGAGTTGTTTAATTATGATGGGAATTTCATGCTAAGCAATTACAATCGCAACGTGTCGTTTCGCCCGCGGTTGTGGTCGGTACTCACTCGTCGTGTCGCACTCGTCGTGTCGCACCCGGAGTGGCAAAGGGAGCAAGTCGTTATTTCAAATTTTACTTCTTTTATTTTTAGTGACTTTACTTTTTTGATTCTTAAATTTATCCCAGATGCTAGTCAAGTAAAGATAATGATGATAATATCGGGATATTCTAAATTTAATTAATGTTTGGTTATTTTTAATGTGTATTATATGAGTGAACAGGAATTTTGGTAGATATCGAAAAGACATGGATTTGATAAACCCATTTCAGTGAAGAATGATATGATGGTGAATAGCGTGAAAGAGGAGCTGGCGTTATTTTTTCATAAAATTTAAAGTTATACATAAGAGAAAATAGTTAAATAACTATCTTATGAACATCAATTTCGTCATGGTAATTAAGTATAAGTATACTAACCGTAAACCATTAAATAAAGAAAAAAGGGGGTTAACTACTAGATTTGACTGAAATGGCAAGTAACTATCCTTAGCAGAATGAAGTTTACATGGTGCTAAGAATAGGTACTTGCCATACAACATACATCAAGTATTCAAAAGTTCGTTGTCAACCCTTATTTTCCAAGATATAAATAATTTTGGAATTTAATCTTTATTTAATTCCATAATTATTTATATCTTTAATAAATTAAGCTTCCTAAGATATGAAGTATAATAATACCTAAAAGAAAGAATTTTAATTAAGTAAACATTATAAGAGTTATACCCGTTTGTATTACCAAGGCCGCATCAGACGTAACACAATATGCGATGTGGTGTGGGTGTTGTTTTGTCATAGCCGGTAGTTATATTATTATATTAATTAAATGAAATTGTTGCTTTTCGCACAGTTGCCGTGGGGTGGAAGGAATGTGACATTTGCTGCATTCAGCGGTGCTAGGAACTTGAGTAAGGATTATTAGAAGGAGTGAGATGAGTGATGGATAAGCGATTTGAAGTCATCATCGTTAGTACCCTGCACTAATTCCATCCTATTTGGGATCGGCGAAGTATGTCTTCCTCCATCCACGCACTAGCTCTACCGAGACAAAAAACTCTTAGCATTCTATGGATTCACCGTGCGGGTGCCTGGTCCATAGTGTACCAGAGAGTGAAGTCAGCGGCAGCGCTTGGGACTTGTGACCAAAGTATAGGTTTACGGGGTCACCACTCACAGCATGTCTACACTTACCTTGACCACTGCGATATCTCTCTCTGCTATATTTGGTAAGATTCTGTGTGAGCCGCGTCAGGTACATGTTCCAGTGTAGAACTTACGAAAGCTGTCTATGGGAATTTCGCTGGTACACCCCTCGCTGCCACTTCTACGGTATACAAACCAACAATGTAGCTAATTTATTAGTTGGTTTGTTAAATCAAAGTACCGAGTTTTTATAGCGTTGTCTTTGGGTATATATTTTCCAAGTACTATATATATAAAGTAATATATTTCTATTAAAATTATATTTGATATTATTTAAAGTAAAAATCTTAATAGGTAAAACAATTTGAAAACACACATTTTTAAATAATTTTAAATTTTGAGGGTTCAACGAACCACGGGTTGAGAGACGCTAATTGTGGGAGTAACGGTTCGACTGCTCGTGCTTCTGAGTGATTGGCACCTGTCAGATGTTACCGCTTCTGACCCAATCGAAAGTCAATCGATAACTTTACATAAAGAGCTTTGAAAGAGCTAAAAGGGCTGAGAAACGCACAGAACCAAGTTATATAGAACCGTCACAGACACATAGGGCTGACGAAAAACAAAAAGTAAATCAAGTTTTGGAAAATAAGATACTATACTTACACTGTCTGTAGATTCTTTTAAAACATTTTATTAACATATCAATTTAAAAGAAATATGCAAAAATGCGTCGGCAGGAGTAAGACTGCTTATTTTTGTTAATTTGTTTGCATATGTATTTAGAACGAAAAATTTTTGAGCAGTTTTTCTTTGTTCGTCCATCTCTCAACGATTTTTGTCAGTGATTTTGTTTTTGTCGAATTTAGGCGATATTCTGGGTTGTTCGGTATGAAATATGAAAACTATTGAAAACCGTCTTCATATAAATATTTCGGCAATTACTTTGTCACAAGACTCTATTGCTGGACAGATATTAGTAGCGGCAACTGATTATAGCACGGTAATTGTGTCCAACTAATTCATTACCTCCTACACCGCTATGTAAGCATTATTGCTCAATCAGTTGGTCGCTTTAGATAGGAATTCAACTGTGTAGGTAATCATAGTTAGCCATTTGCATATACGATGGGCTCAGAGTTACAATTGCAATAACATTAAAGCTGGAGTTTGAGTTGGTGTTCTGCAAATCTGGAAAGTGGTGCACGTTATTGTTAATTTAACACGTTTCTCACGAAGAAAACTAGGTAAGAAATTTCGAAAAATTATTGTATTGTTGTGGGGAGGATGATTATTCTTTTTAATTTTTTTTCTGACATTTCTATAATGTTCAAATACACACATACATACATAAATCACGCCTATATCCCCGAAGGGTCCTTAGAACTTAGGTCCCATGAGCACATAAATCGCAGTACATTGCTACATAATTACTCACGCTGTCTAACTGCCGCACTCAGAGACGTCAAACAACGTTAATGAGTACTTAACGTCAAAAATGACAATTCAAAACTAGTCGCTATTCTTGCCGGGTCTATGGTCTAGATTTGAATGAAAAATTTTGGCATTAAATACTCATTAAAGTTAATTGGCGTCTCCGAGTGCGGCAGTTAATCCTTTGTCGCCTTGTACGACACCCGCGGGGGAGCTTGGGGTGGTGACAATTGTATTCTGCTCTGCTGTCACCACACGACATTTTTTTTTCAACGTACGTACAGTGAACAACGCATCAACCCAAACATGTTTATTTCGTGTACTGAAAGTCGTTTATCAATACGAGGCTAATTAAGGTCGGTGGCCACTAATGCTGTTAACGTAGAAGGGCCCTGCTACCTGTGGGGCTATTATGTTAATCGTTAACAGTTGCTTTCGTCTACCTATCTCTTTCACTCATTGAGAATAATAGCAAAGTGTGAGAGAGACGGGTAGACCAAAGCAACTGAAATCGGCATACATGCACGGGGTCTGGCCTCCCGGCTAAGCCTGATTAAGCGCATTGTCTTCATTGCCTGGCTAATATTAGACAATCATATTACGGTTTCCCTGATTATTACCTTCCGGAACTCTAGATATATCTCAAGATAACATTCAATTAATTTATATCCGTATCCCCGAATTGAATATTCATGGACACGTATGCTTAGCTCATTTGGTAAATAATAAATCATCCCGTTATTACAATGTCGATAAGTATTAATTATGTAAGTCCCATTATGGTTTTTGATTAACTTTGGGATGTGTGGTGATATGGCTATGTAAATTTTGTTAATAAACTCTGTGTTGTAATTTGTTCATCACTCTCTCTTGTAATTAAAGGAATATAAAGAAAATTATTGCAGAACAATTTAGAAAAAATATTTGCATGTGCAAAATTTACTTGTCGAATTTTTTATTTATTTTCTATCAGGCTCAAGTAATTTGAATTTCATTACGGTTACAATACCTAGTACGAATTCGGGGTCCGATAATATACCTACATAAGTTCATACTTACAAAATTATCTCACATTATAAGTAGGTAGTATAATTGGTGTATAAAACCCGCTAGGTTAGGAATGCAAATTGTCACTACCCCAGCGTCTCACTGGGGTATAATATGACTATATTATTAATATTCATAATTATACATCGTGAACGACTAGGTAGGTTATCATTTACGCAATGGTAGAATAAACATGATAAATTGAATAAATAAAATAGGTCTTCATTTTCTGTTGACCCTCACCTTCAACGAATTTTTATATTGTCCAGTTGCACGAATCCCGAGTAACTACTGCTTGCTTACTTATTGTGAATTATCAACACATTTAGTTCGCATAGTGGTCAGGGTGACAGTATGAAACAGTAAGTTGTAGTCGGTTCTGTATTTAGTAACCATACCATATTTAGTAACCACAATAATGTAATGTAATTTAACCTTACTTTCGGGTCATTATCAGTGTATTTGACCTAATTATCAAGGGTATTACCTACGGCAAGGGTAAAATCTAAGATATACCTCTCGAGTATAACCTAGGGTAATGGTAAAACCTACTGGTACCTTGACTTATAGGGCAAGCTGCGAGTAGATGAAACGGTTGTAATAATGCGAAAATTGAGGAACTAGTTTATTTAGAAATATTGCTATTAACATGCTCGGTAGATGGTAATAGAGTCCCCGCCCAACAGGGGACCCAACATGTACAAAATGTAGATAATAGTAATCGTCGACCTACCAATTATTGGACTAAAAAAATGTATGCAAATTCGGCGTGAGACTTATTAGGAATTATGTTCCTTACAGTTAAAAGTGGTCTCGTAGTATTTTTTGTCTATTATTTGACTTATGTTCAAATAACAAACAAACAAAAGTCTATACCTATCATTTGAACATACTGACGTCCTTCAACTACGACAATAGTGAAAGAACGTGCGTGTTGCGTGCAAAGGATAATAGTCCGTTTTATGTACGCGTTACAGGATAAAATGGGTTAATTGCGTAATTACTCGTCGGCCCATTCTTCCAATGCACTGTACTCATACAATTCACTGGTGGATAAATGGTTAGTAATTTATTGAGCTCAGACTTTCATTTCTTTCGCTAGTGAGCGCATTATTTCATAACCTTTAAGAGAAATTACATTCATCAGCTAATGTCGGTTATTTTAGTAATAACAGAAGGTACAAAGAAAAGTGTTTAATATGGAGGGTTAATGAACCTAGAACTAGAAAAGACGAATGGTCTGCGTTAAAAATAACAATTTTGAGAAATAAAGAAGTGAACTGTCCCGTATTATGTAAGCCATTATAAACCAAAGCAAAAGAAGAAAGAAACGCCTTAGACTCAACCACAGATAAATTGATATATCTGTGGACACAATATTCCTTCAAACGTTATGCCTAATACGCTTGCAGTAAGGTTTTACTAAATATAGCTGGCCAAAGAGAGAAGTCGGAGTGACGAAGGTGCCTTGTTGTGAAGGGGACCCACAAACCTACATTTAGGTCACAAGTCCTAAGCGTTACGCCTGACTTCCTTCTCAGTAATACTATGGACCCGACACTCGCACGGTGAATCTATGGAATACTAAGATTTGTATAATATTCATCATCATCACCAGCCTTTTAATGTCTGCTGCTAGGGCACAGGCCTTCCCTAAGAATATAGGGAGATGGGGCTATCCCCCTGTGTGCATTGCACAGGCCACCCCGTCTGGGGGGATGTCCAGTGTTTCGAACATCTCCCCCTCGGCGCTAACCCTGGCGTAAGCTGGGAGGCCCTGGGGAGAGACTGGTGAATTGCCGCGAGGCAGATCCCAGACTTTCCCCTCTTACAGGGCTAGGAGGAACACCGGAGTGGTTTAGTGGGTAGTGCTGGTCGCTGCGTGCCTTGGCGAGTCCCACACACGCCAGTCGCCTAGGTAGCGGAGATGGGGCTATAGGTAGGTTTTAACTTAACGTGCCTTCCGAAGCACGGAGGAACTCGAGATAATAAATTTTTGGTCACCCATCCAATGACCGGTCTAAGCGACACTGCAGATGCAGCCGGGACCACTAGCTTTACGTGCGTTCCAAAGCACGGAGGAACTCGAAATAATAACTTTTTGGTCACCCATCCAATGGCCCACAATCGCAGGTCAAGCGCGCTATATCACTGCCCTAGCGAGTTCCTCTTATACTCGTATAATGTATTGGATTATTATATTCAATTAGAATTTGAACCAAAACCTCTAGGCCGATAACCAGCAGTCTTATCATCGAACAGAGGCGGTCGGTGGCAAATCCTAGTTCTATTTGTAGATAGAATATTCAAACTTGTGAAAGCCACGGTAAAATTGACAATAGTCTAAAGACAATGTTAACATTCATTAGCAAAGTTGGTGTTTCAACTTCCATTCGTGCCGATTCGAATACAGACAAGAATTGGAATACGATTTCCCAGTTTAATAACAGCTTATCCGGGAGAGCAAGCGATAACATCTCGAATATACGTAACGAATCCGAAAAAGTGGAAGGTTCCGCACTCCAAACGACCCTGCCGATATTTGGCTACGGCGGATATCTTCGAATGGAATTAAAGATTCCCGTGAAGCATCTGAGAATTTATCATAAGAGATACCTATATTTTATGCCGACATGAATCTTTTATGGCCGAGTTTTTTTTATTGCTGTAGATAAGAGTATAGCAACTGCCGCGCTCGGAGACGTCAATTAACGTTCATGAGTACTTAATGTCAAAAAAAAATATTTAAATCTAGACCTAAGATCCGGCAAGAATAGCGACTAGTTTTAAATTGTACTTATTTTAGTTTAAGTACTTATTAACGTTAATTGACGTCTGTGTGTGCGGCAGTGAGTATTAGATAGTTGCTCCAATAGGCCTGTTTCCACTAAGAATACATTGGTTGGCTTAGTGTTTTTAATTATTAATTATGAAATGTAGTTAACACATAACCTAAACAACATCATTTATTTTATCAAGTATGTATTATTATTATTTTTGTAAAATAAAATTGGCAAAATGTGGCATGTAGCCACGTGACACTAAACACCAATCAGAAGCCCGTAGCACTGTGGACAAAATCTCCTCGGAGAAAAGAAAACATTTTACTATCATCCTCTCTCTCTAACTTTCACTAAATCCTGAGACATAACACTGTCAAGTGGCGGAGAGAGATTTTGTCCACGTCCAGTGCTAAATGCTAAAGCGTGACGTCATTTGCTTATTTGAATGGCAATGTAGACGTTGATTGTCATTATACTACATAGGATATGGTATACCGTGACGTCATTCAAGACGCCATACAGGTCTTGGCTGTTTTCGAGGCAAATTTAAAATTGGTTTTTAAAAACGTGAAATAATAAGTAAAACGTCTATTTTTATCAAAATAATAATTTCTTGTGTAAGTTAGGCATAAAGGTATAGTTTTATCCCATTTTCCGAAAATTGTCAACTAGCCTATTGTGATAAGGGCAGTGTTGGGCTTGTGAACGGGCTGGTACGGTGACTTTTGGGTAAGGTATACATTATTATCGAGAAAATTAACCTCACTTAAGAAAGTGCGTTCAAACTGCTATTGGTGTCATAGTAACAAACGCAAATTAATCGAAGAATGTATCGGTTTTCTTTAAGGAAGCCCTTGATCATGACAGTTTCTGCAAGCATACGAGTATTTGTTACTAATAGATGCTCAATGACTCAATGAACTGAACTCTCGACAGCGCTCGATCTACTAAAACTTGCAGTGGAAGTTGAGCATATTTCAGTTCCCGAATAGACAAACTGCTAAAATAGATTGAGTCAGACTGCGACGTTTAACGCTTGAAGTTGCAGCCAGGGTTCACCTCCCGACACATCTGCCGCCGGAACTTAGCCAAGTTGTGTATGAACTGAACTTAATTATGCTTTAGTAACTTCGTAAGTTTTCAGGGGATTTTTCTCATTTGCAACTTTTGCGAAGTTTACTGCCCGAAGTGGATTAATGTAGTTGGGACCGTTGTGTAAAGTCTTGACACGTTTCGGGCGTGGTTCTGTAAAATTTTTTCTTTAATTTTTTGTAGGAAAATACTAGAGAAGTCTTGGGATTTTCTCGAAATTAATTAAGAAATTTCGTCTTGATCCCAAGTTGCAAAGGAAGCTGGTGAATTATATAAAGCTCGCTCTGATTTTAGGTTATAGAGGTAGAAACCCATAAGAAGGGGTAAGGACCAGTGATTGAATGTATAATGCCGTGATGACAGTGTCCGGTTTGAAAGAAGATAAACTGACAAGGATTGAGAAATGGATGCCAGTGCAGATTAGTTGGTGTTCACGACCGCAGATACAGTCAGGACAGCTTGTGCCTCCCGAAGCACGGAGGAAGTTTGAGATAATACATTTTTTTCACCCATCCATTGACTGGCCTTAGTGAACATTGGTTAGTTTACGCAATCGCAGGCCAAGCGATCTAAGCCACTGCTCTATCAGGCTCCTCTAATGACTGGTTTTAGATGCATAGTTAACTCAACCAATTGTTGAAAATTGTAACTAATCTATAAATATCAGACTATTAGAATTTTAGTTACTAATGTGTCCATGTGGGGACGGCAGAGCAGAATACAATTTTCACCACCCCAAATCTCTCCCGTGGGTGTCGTACAAGGCGACTAAGGATGAATCAGTGATGAGGAATGGGCAGCAGCGTTCCTCTTATATCTTATATATATACCACCTAGCAAAGTACTGCGACTTTTGTGCCCGATAAATGGCAATAGGCTCGCCACCTATTACAAGGGACCTAACATAATTGGCGAAACGTGGGTGCTAGTTCACCTCTGCCTACCCCTTCGAGGATATAGGCGTGAATTATGTGTGTATGAATGTATGTTACTAATGGTTAAATATCTGTCTGATATTTAAACATTTGCAAGAATTTTCAATAATTGGTTGAGTTAATTGCCATCAAAAAACAGGCCTTACCTTAAAGCCAAGCCAAGCAATACAGAACTGGAACAGCACAAAGAAGTAAACTAAATTACCTACTCCATTCGCACGGCAGCCCCTCGCATATTCTAATTCGCAACTTCGTGCCTGAGCAGACCTATTCTGAATAATTCAAACAAGACTGTAAAACCATAGCGTATGATCGGCTCGCGGCTCCTACAATATTTAAGCCAGTTCAAAAGGTCGGCTGACCGTGCGCTGGGCTGTGTTTCCACTGGTTGGTACAAAAACTAAGATTTTTATTCTTATTTATTTAACTTTTTAGTCAACTGCGGCCGCTCGAAACATCCCGCGGGATGAGTTGAGTAAATAATAAATTTTATTATTTTTCTTTAGTCAACTGATCTCACATTTATTTGAAATAGGTGTACGTTTTAATCACCTATGCCTACGCCTTCGGGGATAATTATGTGGTTATTTTAGGTCTTTCATCCTGGCCTGGGAGCGAAAAAAACGTAGAATGTGCCAGCCCAGACTCACCCCAGGGTGTCGTAAAAGTCGAGTGAAGGAGATTGCCCGATGTATACCAATAACAAGATGGAGGGTAAACCACCAAAAACAGCATAACCAAAGAGCGAACTTGAATCACATTTTCTATTGATCAACCAGCCAGCATATAGCAGTCTACTACTATACATAGGGCTTCCCAACAACCGTTATCAACCAACCCATTTTGTTTTAGGTACTCCTCTTCTTCCACATCTACGCCTTGCCGAATTTGTCAAGAATTTGCTAAAGTAACTTAAGATAACTTCTGGATAGCCGAGGTTTTACAGGAAGTTGAATAAAGACTAAGCTTAATTGTATGTATAAGCTTATAATATTACACGTGGGCATAGTCTCTTTTACCACAAACCGTATAGAATTTTTCAAATTTAAACACAATTGAATTTAGTGACTCCTAGTCCATGTGAATATGGCCCTATCTGTGAATTACTTACAGCGACCCTTCGCACATCTCGTGATTTCTGTTTATTGGGTGTGGTGAAATATTTACAAGCAAATGCATAATAAGTTAACACCGAATATCCCGTAGTAAAGTATCTAGATCCTGTCTAGATACTTTACTACAGGATATTATACAAGGTGTTTGGTACATGGCATATCAAGCCGGCACCTACCCATGCTAACATAGTCATATTAATACTATGGTAATAGTAAAAATTCAAAATTCTAAAAATATTTTTAAAATTTTTCATACATTTTGTTTTTCTGATCGAACTATTTGCATGGAGAATTCAAAGTTTTTTTCTACAAATAAATTTTTTGATATCACCATAGTATTTATGTGACTATGTTAGCAAGGGTAGGTGCCGGCTTGAAATACCATGTACCAAATACCTTGTATACAGTGTTTCTAATAAGTCTAATAAAGTCATATACTCATCAACAATGTCAGAATATTGTATATACACCTACTTCGTGTTCTATCAGGCTCCATTCTTATAATACTGACATATTAATTGCATAGAAATCGTCAGTATATTTAGAATGATCGCCGATACAAAAAAAAGTCGATAAGATATCCTTAGGTAAATTTGATGAGTGTCAATTGCAGTATGTTGCTAGGTAGTTCAAGAGGAATGCTGCTGTTACATTACTCATCGCAGATAAGTCAGATAAGTGGTGGTCGCTTTGTAAACTATTAAATCCGACCTGAACCCCGATTATGTTAGCCTCTTTCAATCTCTACCTGTCACTCTTACACTTTGCGATTATTCTCAATGAGTGAGAGTGACAGACGAAAGCGATTGAAAGAGGCTTACATAATAACCCCGCTGGTCAAGCTGTTTCATGGTCAGTGGACAGCGGCATCGTAAAAGGACCTGCCACTTCGACCCCACCCGTCACACTAGATTACGTCACGTCACAACAGTCTGTTAAAGAAGAGCAGACCGTTTTTTTTATAGAAAACTGGCATTCGTTGTACGGTCAGCAGACCTTCAACTGTCAAATATCTTCAATCAATTGTCAATCTGAACTTGGTGGTAGTAAAGCATTAAGTTATTGAAAAAATTTTTAAATTGACGTGCTGACATAGTGACCTCAATTTTTATTCATTATTCACTTCTAGAATCTTTTGCATGGGCTTATTTAATCATCATCATCATCACCACCCCTTTTATGTCCACAATTCCGTGGGGCATGCCTTTCTAATTGATGAAAGACTACAGAGAGAACATAGCCCACCACGCTGGCCCAGTACCGAATGGTGGGTAATTATCGCCATCAATCGTAACTATCGCCAAAAAGCTAATTTATTAGAAAGATTCACGTGATACGGAAACACACGTTACTGTTTTGTAGCGAACTTTAACTGAAAGGGCATGCCAAGTAATATTAAAGGTCTTCTACATAGCGGGGCAAAACTGAGATTTTAATATGCTTGCATTCAAATTAATAATCTACTTTAGTAGTATATTCATTATTATTAAGTAGTATTACATTATTATTAAGTAGTATTACTCTACTAGTACTAAATAGGGTCGACTGTACAAATAGGGTTGTCAACTGAAATCGCATTAGTTACGGCGGTAAATCATAATTTAAATCAAGGCACCGATTAATTTGAACTTTGATGTTTAAAAGCTTGAATAGTACAATTTAACGCGGTTGATTTTAATATTGTTAACACTGAAATAATAATTAAAGGTTAAGTGTTCTGATTAAACTAGACTAGTTATTATATGTTTTTTAATATAAAATAACAGCACCTCTTTTGTCTAAATAACAACTGACTGACACTCATGGACCGATGGCGGTCTGACTGTACTTTGTATTTGAGATTCAGGACTTGGTCTTCTTGTACGGCCTTATTGCTGCAGTTTTAAGATTCTAGATTGTCTGAGGTATTGAGTTTAGACCAGTAATATGTATCAGTTTCGCACGCAGAATACAACTGTCACCGCCCCCATAGACTAAGGGATAAGACAGCAATGAGTAAAGCAGCGTTCCTCTTATGCGACCTAGCAATGTACCGTGCCCGATAAATGGCAATGGACTCGCCACCGAATACAGGGGGCCTAACCTAATTGGCGAAACGTGGGTGTTAACTCACCTCTGCTACCCCTTCAGGGATATAGGCGTGATTTAAGTGTGTATGTAAGCCAGTACACACTTAAACATGAACCGAAACACGTACAAATTTACAGAGCAACAAACATGGCGACACCTGCTGCCGCGGCCATTACAGATGGGGGTTCACCTAATATGAATTTAATTGCTACGCGGAAGTTGTTTCGTATTAATATTCATGTACCGATAATGATCTTCCCGTTTCCTTCCTACATGGAAGGGAGGGCATTGTTGTTATTTCTCGTTTCGGGGCGTAATTTAATTTTTATGTATTAATTTGTAATCGCATCGCCAATCTTGCGTGTTATAGTGATAAATCATAAGTTTTTTTTTATTCTTGACAGGGAAGATCTTGGCCTTCGTCTCACCTGATGGTAAGTGACGATAAGGTTCGAAGATGGAATCGAGCTTAAATTTCGATTTGGCAACCTGGAACCCTCAACCACAGAGGGGCTGGCTATCTTTTCACAATTGTCGGAACACAATAATGCAGTTAACATTATTATTATGGCGACAGATTTTGATAAGATGGTGGTAGCTATCTAGCGGACAGCTAGATAGCTACCACTTTATACATTTCAATAAGATTACATACCAAAATATATATTATTAAAGATCAGTAAATATTTTACCGTAAATATACTAGACTTAATTTAAATTGCAGCTACAAAACTAATTTACGATTCTTCGGCTATGGACTATCGGGTGCTCTTGCCGGTTCAAAGTGGAAATATCTGGTTTAGGGTTGTCACATACATCCTTATTGATATTAAATTACTTATATTTATTTTATTATTATAAAAAAAATATTCACACAATTTGGAATGATTATTTCAGTGATCGAACTTATAGTCATTTGCCTTCCTTTCAGTCTGAAGACATGTGCACACTACGCGAACTGTTTCATCACAGCGCATGCTTGAAATTGTTACATCCTTCCATTTCACAGTCCAATATTCCGAAAGACGCATGACGAATGACGATGACTACAATAACAGACTTTTAAATCTTTTCCTTCAACTTTGTGGCATTCGTGAGTCATACTGCTGCTGCTGTAACGTGTAGCTATTGCAGACTGAATTGACTGACTGAATCTCAACCTATAATTTTAAAAGTGACATTTAAATGCATTTTGATTTAACTCAAATTGATAAAAGTAATGGTGGCACACTTGTAGTAAACCCAACAATTTTGTGTTTTTATATTTGAAAAGCTGCCGTGTTTCTGTTAATACAGTAAAGAACCAAAGCATTTTCATGTCCGTTGTAAAGTACAAAGAAACTACCAGGAAACTGATTTAATCTTTGAATGCTACCATAAGCGCCTTGACTTTGAACTGGACGTGAAACAGTAATGGAAAAGCCTTTGATATTCATAAAATGTTTTGGAATTGCGTGACAAGTTACAATAATGTCTATTCGAAAAAATCTTGACATTTCAGTAAAATAAAAACACTTGGCACAAGTTATTGCTTTTTTGAATTAAATTTCTGTATACTAGGTGGAACAGACATGTGCAGTAATATTTATATGGGTTATTCAGGCCATCAAACTGAACAACCTTCACTACGGGACCAAAATCGAAATCTCAGAAAAAATATTCCATACAAACTGATGTCAGTACCAACTGACATCAGTTTGTATGGTGAGGTGTTTTTTTTTTTTGAGATTTTGTTATTGGTCTCATAATTAAAATTGTAAATTTTGATGGCCTGAATAACCCGTTTAAATATTACTGCACCTTTAAAATAGAGGTTTGTATATATTTTTTAATGTATTTGATATTTTACAGGCAGCAATACTATTGTATTGATGCTCTTGAAACAGTGAATTCTTACGTTATCAACTAATCATCAGAATAATGATTTCAGGCGTCGTAAGAGCCAACTAAGGGAAATTTTCAGGAAATCTAGCCACATAGACGGCACTGTATATCGCTTCTTAAACATAGAAGAGATACAACTCAAAATTGCATTCCTGCAAGAATAAATCCTATTGCCATACATTTAGAAATCGCAAGTTTTTAAAGTGTTTTCAGAGAGTGACTTCTCTGTTGGATTAAATGATCGACTTAATAAGTCCGCTTTCGTACATCCACCTTTCTTGTATTCTTCCATCTATAGGACTGTACTCTAGCAATGGGAGTATTAAAAGGGCCGATAAAGAGAGAAGCGCAGAGAGCGATGGAATGAGACCATGAGACGAGTACAATTTAGGCGCAGACTGTCTCTTCCGAATACCAGCAACAAGACTACCTAGAAATGGGGACATCAAAAATGCCGACGAAGCGAGAACGCTAGAAAGCGATGACATGAGACCATGAGATTAGTACAATTTAAGCGCAGACAGTCTCATCGAAAAACCAGCAACCCTATACCCCGATTACCCGGATCACCGGTTGAGTCAAAGGGCTTATTTACGGGCGGGTCCGATTAACGAGCACTCGTTTTATTTCGAGCGGCCACAATCTGGCTCTTGTTCGAACAGAGTCCAGCGTCCGTAATTAAATACTCCATGTCAGATCCGAACTAGGTGTTCCTGTGATAGTTAGTAGCGCATAGAAGTTTGAGGCGTCGTAATTGTGGAGAGGAACATTTGCGAGAAGTTTGGAGGAGTTAACTGACTGTCCAGTACGAGCTTAGCATCTTAGTTGGTCGCTTCTTCTTTTTATAGCTTTTTGCCGTCAAAAGGTTTATTGCATACTTAGATTTTGATCTCAGAAAATGAAGCACATTTTGGTTTTCTTAGGTACTTACTCATACAATTATTATGTCTTCGTACAGGACGACTAAGGGTTATAAATTCCTGAATACGCCATCTAGCCATATAGAAATTGATCTGGCTTATGTGGAGTGGAAATGTGATCTTGATCTCAATCTTATTCTGGCTGCTGTGTTCCCAGTGCATCAGTAGTCGGCGCAGTAAATGTTTCCTCTCCCATTCATAAACTCAAGGTTTTGGCTCAGATTTTACACCCGGCCGCCAGTCCGACACCAACCCTCTTTGGGCATACTGTTGTTGGTCGTTTGCCCTCTGCCATTCGGTAGCCCCAAGATGCTTATTGGTCTACACCGGGTAATCTCCTTCAGTTAGAACAGTCAGACTTTTACGACACTCCTGCGATGACTTAGGGCTGGCACATTCTACGTTATTTTTTCGCTCCCAGGCCAGCACGGAAGGCTGATCTCGGTCAATGCTCGTTAATAATATTGAAGTTGCATTATTGCAATTTGCAGCGTTTCTCCCTGTAGATAGTATATTGATCCTGGCTTTTAATGGAACTGAATATATGTAATGAAAGCACTGATCAAAGCATCCGGCTCTATTGTTTGATGTCTAAACAGCGATTCAATAATCAGCAATTCAAATTGGAAATTGGTTAGATCCGATGGGTGAGATGGCTGTCTAAAAATTCATTGTTCAATCGTGCTTTTTACATTAAGTGATATTTAGTCATGCATGTATGGAAAGAGAATTGAAGCGAGTGAGCTAATTAGACCGTAGGTAACCAAAAGCATATTTTAAATACGTGCTATAGAAAGAATGTCACATCATTGGAACAGAACGTGTATGTAGGCATTAACCGCATTCTCCTCCGTGTCGTCCTTTCAACCCAATGCTAGACCCGCCCCACAAGGCTAGCTAAGGCTCATAAGCTGATGATGATGAAAAAAAAAAGAAACTTTGTTATGGCCTTAACAAAATTATACATACATACATAAATCACGCCCAAATCCCCGAAGGGGTAGGCGGAGGTGAACAAGCACCCGCGTTTCGCCAATTATGTTAGTAGGTTAAAATTGGGGCACCTGGATCAAAAAAAGATCCAGGCACCCCAATTTTAATCTTTTATTTATTCATGTTTTCATGTATTCACTGTTCATCACTCGACTCTTTAGAGTAATGAAAAGTGAATAGTACACACCATGCGAGGTCGTTGACTACTACTACTACCTACTTAATCTAATTTATGTTATGTCTTACATATTTTCAGCACAATAATTATGTGAATAGATGAAAGGTAAAGTCGGGTGGAAAAAATACCTTTTTTTATTCAAGTACTACAATTTTACCCCTTCATCTATTACTGTTAGTTATTCTTTTAACCAATTTTTAAACTATCATCTATTTACTTCTTATTATTCAACAGACGTCTTAATATACAATGAAAGGATTGAAAAAATAAAACAAAAAATAAACGTTCGAAATTTATTTATAATCAATTACATTAGTTTTCGGTTAATCTTAGAAATTAAGTCTTTTGCACCCCTATACACTTCATCACTAAATGTATTTTCAACCACATGCTGAGCACAGATAGAAGCTGTACAGTTACAATCGATATTATTACATAAATCATCGATCTCAAATATTTGTAATCTTATTACTCTAGATCTTGAATTATTCTTACACGGTTTTTTTATGTACGAACACAAAATTTCATCTGCTCTTCTTTTCCGTCGAGTATTGTTATTGTCGACGTTGGTGGTGTGGATGCTGGAGCCACTGTTCGGACGTTCATCTATTTCGAAAGGTCTTTCCTGCTCGAGATAATTGAGAACATTTTGACGGATTGTTTGTTCTGCTGGTATTATTGGTGAGTAGCTTCTATTAAAAATTATATCATCAGATCCCTGAAACAACGACGTGAAAACAATTATAATTTCTTATTGAAATCGTACGCATTCTAAGAAATACAGAATGAATAATATTTAAATAAAAAACAACAATATAAATAGTGAGATCTTACCGGCATGTCTTTTCCCAGAATTTTGGGTATAAACAAACGAAACTTGTACGCAGTCAGAAATCGATTTCACAACTGTGATTTACCATTTTCGTGTGTCTTTTATATGTTACAAATATTATGCCTTTAAAGCTTAAAATTATGTGTTTTAATTATTTTATAACAACTTAACAGTAGTGTCAATGACATGTTACTTTCAAAGCGAGCCTTATTCCTTGGTAATAAAACATTATTTACTGGAGGCATTTTGGGATAGAAATATCTGCTTGTCTTAATGTTATTACGAAGTCATTCATTCATCGCAGGCTGGCCCCCAAATATGGCGAAGATGAACTTTGATCGCAATCTTTCTCTTACGCTGCATTTCGCTGTCATAGTGAAACCGATAAAGGCAGTACTTTATCTTCATGCAGTGATATTACATTCTTATTGTCTTGCACACACCTTGACAATGAATGAATGCTATGAGAAAGAAAATAAGGTTTACTTTTGCTTACTAACGTACCACACAACCAGAGTTAGATGTTTACCTACAGTGATATATCGACACCGATGCGGATATTAGTATACTGTTTATTTCGTTATTCTATGATTTTTCTACCACGTTGTATTTTTTCCGAATATGGAAAATGCGTACTTGAATCCTGTATATTTAAGCCGGGTTGAAGATGGAAAATGTCACAGTCTGATACAGCTACTAAGTCCCCGCAAACACACAGTTATCCAGAAGGAAAAAAAAATGTAAGTAATTCATTTAATCTGACTTCTTATCTATTCCTTTTTTCATGTTGTATGTTTTCTGTCTATTCATGTTTTGATCTTTTCATTTGAATGTTATTATTTATTTTCAGGTCGAAACATACAACTGGTCATGATGCATCCGACTACTCAGAGGAAGAGATGAACGTGCCCGCACCTTCTACCTCAAAGAAATCGCACTCGCCACCTTCTGCACGCTCTTCTACATCGAAAAAGCGCAAGTCCCCAGCAATCGTACCTGCAACGCCGAGCAAGTATTCTAGTTACGATCTCTTCGGCACCGACAGCGAAGATGAAGTCGAACCCAGCAAGCATGGTAATAATACATCTAATATGTATTCATATCTTGTTATGAAATACCCTAAGGCATATAGTCGACAATTACATAAAACTAAAGTTGGAAAATACTATATAGAATTAAAGACATATCCGATAAATAAAGCAAATCAGAAGAATAAACGACTAGAGGCAGATATTGTAGTAAAAAATAGAACAGATTGTGATACAGAAGCTTGGTACCACCTTAAAAAGTTTATTGAAGTATCTCGACGCCAGATGAAGCAATGTACAATATTTTCTATATTGGAAGAAGATAGTCCATTGAAATAAGTTATTTTCATATAAACATATTTTCTTTTTCTTTCAAGATCAATCATCGAAGCACAAACATGAGAAGATATGCAAGACTTTGCCATCATCACATCGTAGCAGTGCTGAACATGAGCCCAAGAAAAAGAAGAATATTTACCCGCACACTTCCGAGCCACTTCCCACCAATACGCCTACACTCTGCCGAAAAACTTCTGCCAGCGATGTGTTCGGCACCGACAGCGACGATGAAGCATTCAACATACCAAAAACCGGTAAAAAGCAAGCAACGATTCATTCATATATTACTAAACGGGTTCCGCACGGTGTAGTACGACAGAGTAATGCGGGGAAAGAGGGATCGCACTATGTAGAGTTAAAGGTCTACAAATGCGATGAAATCAAGAATATACAACCGATGAATAGATGGCGTCATACCATTATAACTATAAAGAATAAGTCGGACGCTGGTACTGAGGCATGGGAGCACCTAACTAGCTTTATAAAAGCCACTCGTAAAGAGTTCAAGGATTGTCGGCCAGAAATTATTACCGGATATTCATAAAAACATTTTTATTTACTTTGAATTATGTGCCAGCCTCTTAATAATTTCATACTAATATTAATCATACCTAATAAAACTTATAATTATACCTATTCAAACAATTACTTCTTAATCATGTTTACTTTAATATTAATACAAGCATTTGCAAATTTATATCTAACATTGTTTTTTTATTTATGTAACAGTTCCACTACAACCAGTACCGCTCCCACCACCAGCTGTTGAAGACAATACGTTAATCGAATGTGAAAAATGCCAAATATTAATATCACGAAATGAATACAGATACCATTTGAGAACTAATATACATAAATCGAACTGTTTATTGAAGACCGAATTTGATAATATCAATATTGTGACTAGCGCATTTAAGAAGCGCATAGTAACTTATCGCTTAAACCCAGCTCAGAAAGTCGAGTATCTCATAGCAGAATCGTTTCTGAGCGACAATAAAAAAGACATTACACATTTGATTAACATGTCATTGAAAAAGCATACTTGCATTAAATTAAATTTTGAACTATTTTCTTATTTTACTTTACCAAAGTCGAATGAAATTCAACTAAAGTCGTTTATTACAAAATATGAAACTATTTATCAGTCGACAGATTTTGATGAAACATTTTCACGACTGTCAGATAATTTAATAACAAAATTGACTGAATTTCAGCACTGTGAATCTGGTTGGACTATCTTAAAAATTAGTCATATGGAAATTAATGTAAATAAATACTGCCCTCTGAGAGGTGGTACCTACATAGGTCTACCACCATCTATCAAACATTCGAAGAGTTGTATTAACATTCACAATACTGACAGTCACTGCTTCCTGTGGTCAATAATTGCCGCACTATACCCTGCTGAAAACAACGTAAGCAGAGTAAAGTCGTATCCACATTATTCATCAATATTTAATATAAAGGGAATGTCCTTTCCTCCCACAATGCTCGATATTAAACAATTTGAATCCAATAATCCGGATATAAGTATTAACGTGTATGGACTAGATAACAAATGTTGTGTGACTGGACCCTTATATTTAACTAAATGTCGTAAAATTGACCATATCAATCTCCTCTATTTCGAACGAGGTAATAAAGGGCACTATTGTTTAATAAAAAATCTTAATCGATTAGTGCGACGTCAAATAACAAATCATAAAGGTAAAATATACTTATGTGATGGCTGTTTACAGAACTTTTCTGATGAATCTAAGTACAGATCACATAAGTGTGATGGAGTTTTGTATGTTTTACCGAAAAAAGATTCTTATTTGAAGTTCAATCATTATGAAAGACAACAAAAAATTAATTTTGTGATTTATGCTGACTTTGAGTGTCTTTTAATAAATTATAATAAACAGAAATCTGAAAATACTGAAATATTGCTAAAACATGAACCTTCTTGTTTTGGGTATTATATTTGTTGTTCTCACAATCAAACCTTAAACAAATATGTTTCATATAGAGGTAGAGATTGTGTTCAAGTGTTTATAAGATCATTAATTAACGATGCTAAATTTATTCATAAAATATTATTAGAAAAAAAGCCGATGTCACCTTTAACACCTGATCAAGAGACTCGGTTTCGAAACGCTACCTTATGTCACATATGCAATGAAGTATTATTCGATGATAAGGTTTTAGATCACGATCATGTTACGTCTGAATTTAGAGGAGCGGCACATTCTCACTGTAACCTGATGCATAGAGTGTGTCAATTCATTCCTGTTGTTTTTCATAATCTATCAGGCTATGACGCACATTTATTTATTGAAGAACTAATGAAATATGAAGGAATGGTTAAAATTATTCCAAAGACTAAAGAAAAATACCTTTCTATTACAAAAATTATCGAATCCACCAATAGTACGCGCCCTATTGAAATAAAGTTCATAGATTCTTTCCAATTTCTAAGTTCAAGTCTTAATATGTTAACTAAAAGTTTATCTGAAAATGATTTCTTTCACTTATCAAATGAGTTTAAAAATAAAGAACAGTTACAATTACTCAGAAAAAAAGGTGTTTATCCGTACGATTACATGAACAGTTGGTCAAAACTTGATGAAATACAACTTCCACCTAAATCATGTTTTATGAATTTTCTAAGTGGGGTACATATTTCTGACGAAGATTATGCGCATGCTTGTGCTGTATGGAATTATTTTAATATTTCTAATCTTGGAGAATATACAGATTTGTACTTGAAAACTGACGTGTTACTTTTATGTGATATATTCGAAAAATTTAGAAATACAAGTCTTTTATATTATAAACTGGATCCTGCTTATTATATTACATCACCTAGTTTGAGTTGGGATGCGATGCTTTTTCATACGAATGTTAAATTAGAACTGATTAGTGATATAGAAATTTATCAAATGCTGGAAAATGGTATTCGTGGCGGTCTAGCACAGTGCTCCTTACGCCATGCTACTGCATCTAATAAATACTTACCAAACTATAATCAATCAGTACCGTCTTCATATCTTGTATATTTAGACTGTAATAATCTCTATGGGTACGCTATGACAAAAAAGTACCCTGTTTCTGAGTTTAGATTTTTGTCATTAGAAGAAATAAAACATTTTGATGTAATGGATATTTCTGATGAAAATGATTATGGCTATATTTTAGAAGTGGATTTGTTGTATCCAGATCACTTGCATGAAGCACATCAAGACTTACCTTTCCTCGCGGAAAAAATGTCATCCCCGGAAAGTAAAGTAAAAAAATTAATTGCTAGCCTCTATGATAAATTTAATTATGTCATTCATTATGTGCATTTAAAACAATGTATAAAACATGGTCTAATACTATTAAATATTCATCGAATTCTAAGATTCAGACAGGAATGTTTCTTGAAACCTTACATTGATCTTAATACTTCTCTCAGACAATCATCAAAAACAACATTTGAAAAAGACTTTTTCAAACTACTAAATAATTCAATTTTCGGTAAAACTATCGAAAATAAACATAAACAAGTACATATTAAATTAATTAATAGATGGACAGATAATCGAAATTCAACAAATAAATATTTAACCGCGCAGAAATTAATTACAAAGCCTAATCTAAAAAGCATTCATATATTTTCAGAAAACTTTGTAGCCATCCAGTTAAATCATGAAAAAGTGATGCTGGATAGACCGATCTACATTGGATTTTCTGTATTAGAATACGCAAAACATCATATGTATCAATTTCACTATGATTTTATCAAAGAGAAATATAAAGAACAGGCAGAGCTATGCTACACAGACACTGATAGTTTGTTATATTTGATATATACTGAAGATTTTTATAAAGATTTAAGAGATAACATTTCACAATTTGATACTAGTAACTTCTCTTCATGTAATGAGTATAACATTCCAAAAATAAATCAAAAAGTTCCTGGATTATTCAAAGACGAGATGGGTGGTGATATAATTACTGAATTTGTTGGCTTAAGAGCTAAATTGTATTGTATAAATAGCTTAAAGTGTAAAATAAATAAAGCGAAAGGTATTACAAAAACAGTTACTCAGAAATTACAAATGATTGATTACAAAAATACTCTTTATAAAAAAAACAGCACAAGATGCAACATGAGATTGATAAGATCAATTAAACATATTTTATATACGCAGCAGATTAACAAGCAACTACTCAATGGGAATGATGATAAAAGACAAATACAAAAAGATAAAATTCATACACTCCCATGGGGTCATTGTAGCACTATATCATAACAATAAAAATATATCGAGTCTGATAGAATATAAAACAAATATAATACTAATCTAAGTAGAATAAGATATGTAACTTCGCAAATGTGTGTATATTGTTTTTTTACTATTTTCATTATTACGACTGTTGTAATAAATGTATGAGTAAAACAATGAAGAGCGTTTTTATTTTATTTTTCATGATGTGAGAATGAATAGAAAGAGGTATATAAAAGATTGTAACTCAATTTTTTATTTCATACTTAAAATGAAGTTCGTCAAGCAACCAGACACTTTAGAAGTCAACATTATAAAAACAGGAAATAATCCCCGCTTAACTAAACATAGTGTACTGCTGCCTAACACAATTCGATGTATTATATGTGGCCCATCAAATTGTGGGAAAACAAATGTGATGGTGAATTTATTGTTACATGAAAATGGTCTTAAATTCAAAAATATTTACTTGTATTCGAAGACATCTTTTCAACCGAAATATCGTTATTTAGAAAACGTTTTTACATGTATTCCTAATGCTAAATTATATATTTTTAATGATAGCAAGGACGTGATTTCACCAAAAAATGCTTTAAAAAATTCCATCATTATTTTTGATGATGTGGCGTGTGAAAATCAAGTAAATATTCGTAATTATTTCGCTATGGGCAGACACAGTCAGATAGACTGTTTTTATCTGTCTCAAACTTATTCCAAAATACCTAAACAATTAATACGCGATAATGTTAATCTCTTGATTATTTTCAAACAAGATGATATCAATTTAAAACATATATATAACGAACATGTGAATACAGATATGAGTTGGTTAGAATTTAAAAAGCTATGTGCTACAATATGGTTAAATCAATTTAGTTTTTTAACCATAAACAAAGATTGTGCTCTGGATAGAGGAAGGTATAGACAAGGCTTCGATACATTCATTTATTTATAGTATCGAAAAAAAATGAAGACTAATCCCGAGTATATAATAACACAGACTTTTAAAAATATATTATTTCATTTTAATATTTGTGAACAACAGTCGAGTATAACTCAAAATAAAATAATGGACACAGAGATTAAAAAGCAATTAATTAAGTCAGTTGACACTATTAAAAATAAAATAAAAGCTATTCAAAATGAAGAAGATGAAGCAAATATGAAATTTAAGAAGGTGTTCAAACCCATCACAGATAATTTAGAGACAATCATTAAAGCTAACGATAAAGATAAACCTACGCTTAACGTCTCGATAGATATGAGTAAAAATGACTCCGTAGAAGATCAAAACTCTTCTTTAGATTATACAGTCTTAAGCAAGAATACACCGATAGAGTCAGATGAAAGTTTAGAATATTATGATTATAGTGATGATACACTTGTGTCAGATAGAAAAATAAATGATACCCTTATGTCACTAGAAAAAGAAGAAGTAATAGATATATATGATAATAATATTAATATCCCATTTGGAATACGCAGTGAAAATAAAAACTTGATGATGGGAAATTCCAAAGTTTCATTTTCGTCTACTAGCAATACATCAAAGTCAGACAAATACCAAGTAGTGACCATTGGTTTCAAGCAATATAAGTTAACACCAGGTTTAAAGGAACTTCTCATGCGCAATAAGCCTAACCTGAATATTGTTAGCGAACAAGACAAAATTACTTATAAAGATATTCTTGTTTACACAAATGCTCATAAACGAGGCTTTAGTTCAAATGGTCAGATTAAAGGCGACAAAAGTTTGAAATATTGCGAAATAATCAAACCATTATTCATTCAAAAATGGAATCATTCCAATGAAAAAGACATAGCTAAATGTGGAGGTCATATCCCGATATACAAGAAATACAAAAGTGAAACAGACTATGTATATTGGGATGACCCTAATGAACTAATCGAAAGATTAAAACTATTAATTGCATCAAAAAGTGCTGGTAACACTAATCATGATAACGAAATTATATCAATTATTGAAGAGCTTACAGAAGCTGGTATTATAAAAAAATAAAAGGACACACGCTACCATATCGATGATTAGTACGACAAGAACATTGATCATGCATGTTCATGAACGTGATAATCAGAGTTAATATCGAGAATGCAGAAATATCATTTAAACGATGACATTGAAGTCTTAGGATCGTCAAGTAAATCAAAATTGTGTGCTTATTGTTGTAAAGCAGATATATACGATCTTAAAACGAATGTCTTTCAAAAAATTGAGGATATTAACAAGTTGATGATACTTTTAATCAACAAAATAAAGAAACTTGAAGTAAATATTAATGTTAAAGATATTGTGGGCAAATTAAACAAGCACTATGAGCAAAGCAGATGTTGTAAACGAAATATGTAGAAACGCTAGAATTAATTATCCTCGAAGAAATGTAATACTTAAAGGTATAGATGATCTTTGGCAAGCTGATTTGATAGACATGCAAGCAATATCAAGAGTTAATGGAGGTTACAAATACATATTAGTAGTTATCGACTGTTTTACAAAGTTTGCATGGGCAATCGGGCTAATAAAAAAGGATAAAGAGCATGTATCTAAAGCTTTTGAAATGATTTTAAAAAATGGACGCGTTCCAATAAATCTACAGACGGACCATGGAAAAGAATTTTATAATAACAAATTTAAAAATATTATGAATAGGTTTAATATAAATCACTATTCTACTTACTCAACTAAAAAGGCTTCAATTGTTGAAAGATTCATCAGAACACTAAAGGGTAAATTGTATAAAGAATTTAACTTAATCGGAAATTATAAATGGAATAATGGAGTACTAAAGAAAAAGATGACTGAATATAACAACACTATGCATAGGACTGTTGGTCAGCCTCCAGCAACAATTTGTCATGCCAATAAAAGAGAAGTAGTACAAAGATATATGAACATTATTCACTCTAAAAAAATAAAAAAATGTAAAAAATTTCGAGTTGGTGATTATGTGAGAATAAGCAAGCATAAGGCTCATTTTGATAAAAGTTATACCCCTAATTGGTCAACGGAAATATTTAAAATTATTAAAATACAAGAAAGTACGCCTACAACTTATTTATTAGAAGATTCAAAAAGAAGGCCAATACTCGGAGCATTTTATTCACAAGAAATTCAGAAAACTAAATATCATGATATATATTTAATTGAAAAAGTGTTAAAAAGAAAGGGGAACCTTGTGTTTGTTAAATGGCTTGGGCTCCCAACTAGCGAAAATAGTTGGATAAGTAAAGCGAATGTATTATAGATATTTGAGTTTCATCATCGCTCTAACAAATTCAATTTAAGTGGTTGCATGTTAATATTTTTTCATTCCATTCATCACGTTCGTACAAGTGACACATTTAAAGTTTGAGTTCATTAAATATTATCGTTTTAAGCTTCATTAAAATGAAGAGGAAACGAGAACCAACTTTGCTAAATTTAAATTTAAAAACAAAAACACAAAAGAAAAGTAACAATCAAGACAAAATAAGTTTGAAAAAAACCTTTAAAAATATAGTATTGCGCACAAAAAAGCATATAAATAGCATAAAGCCGAAATGTAAAAACGCTTTAGTAAAGTTGGCATACACAACAGCACAAGAACTAGCATCAAATATACCTATAAATATACCAAGAGTTATACCCATACCCAAAACTGGAGGATTTCTTCCTTTAATACCAATATTTGCAGGCTTATCTGCTGCTGGTAGTTTAGTTGGAGGTGCTGCTGGAATCGCAAAAGTGATAAATGAATATAAAACTGCTAAAAAACAATTGTCTGAATTGGAAAGACATAATAAGCAAATCGAAGCAGTGTGTATTGGTAAAGGTTTACATCTGAAGCCATATAAAGATGGATTAGGGATTTTTGTTTCAAAGAAAAAAAACTGAATTGTAGGCTACCCAGGAGAGCTTTAACTAATATTGATATTATAAAGCACTCGTATAATATCCCTTTTTTTCGAGGTGTATTTATGAGAGATGAATTACCGCAAAAACCTTTCCCAATGGAATGTGGTGTCATTAATCTTGATACCTCCGAGAACTCTGGTACTCATTGGGTAGCCTATGCAAAATGTGAAGATTATATCGAATATTTTGATAGTTATGGTAACTTAAAACCACCAAAAGAATTGATAAAATACATGGGAAGTAACATACATTATAATTACAACAATTTACAAAAAAAACATTTATTTAACTGCGGTCATTTATGCTTAAAATTTCTAATGTCATTTTGGGAGAAAAGAAGACATAATTTACAAAAAAAAAAGCAGTTAATCGCTTAATTTGCTTTCATTACTTTGATTCGGATACATATATAATATGACAACTTTAATAGCATAGGTACATTCATCCAGCGATTGCGAAAGGAGCTATAAGATATTATTGTGTACTAAACTAATTATTTTTATTGCTCTACGTATTGATACTAAATATATCCTGATTTATATTTTATCGCCTGACATAGTAACATGTTAATATTCAATAAATATCCTACTCCAAAAAGAGTATGCAATATTACACTCCCAATATCGAAACACGTCAGACGTGTCCGAGTAGAAAAAACAAAAAATATTACTACAGCGAATAGAAGGTTTTTACAAGAACTTGGGTTTAAATTACATAATGTTGCAAATCAGTGATATACCGTGTCAAGATAACTCAATCGAAAGCTATGAAATCCATAATTATAATCCATATAATAACAGCTTTAAAGACAATGATGAAATAAGAATACCTATCCATCAACAAGACGTTTACGTACTACCTTCAGGTAGTTCTATTTACATAGAAGGCTATGCCAACGTGACTTCGAAAGACTCCTTAGGAAAAGTGGTTAAAAAAGATGTTAAGTTTATTAACAACCCAATGTCATATTTGTTTCAAGATATTCGTTATGAATTAAATGGTGTTGAAATCGATCGTACTAAAAATGCAGGAATTACTAGCACTATAAAGTCCTATATATCTATGAATGAAGGTGAAAACAAAGCTGCAGCAGTTTGGGGATGGAATATGAAAGGTACAACTCTGAAAGTGGGATATTTTAGTGTCATTATACCATTAAATAAAATATTAGGTTTTGCAGAAGACTATTCTAAAATAGTCATAAATTGCAGACATGAACTTATATTACAAAGAAGTAATTCCATTTCAAACTGTGCGATAATGGAAGGTAATGATAGTATCGAAATAGAAATTCAAAAAGTTCAGTGGCGTGTTCCACATATAAAAGTTTCTGATCGTAATAAATTGTTATTACTTAAATATTTAGAAAAGGATCGTCCTGTACAGATAGCATTCAGGAATTGGGATTTGTATGAATATCCGTTCTTACCAAAAACCGCAAAACATTCATGGTCGATCAAAACGGCGTCTCAGTTGGAAAAACCAAGATATGTGATTTTTTGCTTACAAACTAACAGAAAATGTGATAAAGCTAAAAGCTATGCAGAGTTCGATCATTGTAAAGTAACTAACCTTAAATTATTTTTGAATTCACAATACTTTCCGTATGACTCACTAAATCTGAAATTTGATCAAAATAAATACAGTATATTATACGAAATGTATGCTAACTTTCGTCAGTCGTATTACAACGACGGTGTTGATCCGTTGCTTGACTTTGTTCAGTTCAAAGAAAAAGCTCCGTTGTTTGTGATCGATTGCTCAAGACAAAACGACTCACTAAAAACTGGATCCGTTGATGTTCGGATAGAAATCGAATGTTCAGAAGATATACCAGATAATACAACTGCTTATTGTCTGATTATAAATGACCGTCTATTTGAATACAAACCGCTCAGTAATATTGTAAGAAAATTATCATGAATGTGATAGTGGATGTACAAGGATTTAAAGACAAGCAAAACCATTTTATAGCAAAAGAAATAGCAATACTCTGGAATAGTCGAATCTTTGTGTGGTTAATAAAACCACCATACCCATTTTATGAATTAACAAAAAAAGAACGCTTGCAAGTAGCCTGGATTGAAAAAAATAGAGGAATTTATTGGAATGAAGGATGTATACCTTATTTTAATATTAAAAACATTACAGGCAATTTTTTTAACAATAAATGTATACTAACTAAGGGCAATGAAAAAGTTTTATGGATAAAAGATATATTTAATAACAATAACGTACATAACTTAGAAGATAAAAATTGTCCTAGTTTATTAACACTGTATGAGAAATATTCAACTTCGATGGATATTATGAGCTGTATACATCATAATAACGTATGTGCCCTAAAAAATTTATTTTGTTTGGATAAGTGGTGTAGAGAAAACAATGTTTTTACTTTTAAGAATCACTGAAATTTAATATCAATGAAATTAATAGAATTGTATGATAATTGTAAATATTAATAGACTAGTCTTAGATGTTGCTTTCAGTTTTTAGTTAAAATATTAACTAGATATATATGTTTTGTAAAAAAAAATATTATGTTACCAATAAATTTCTATTTACTTAATATTTTGTTTGGTTTTATTCCTGTTCAATACCTATTTTAACTTAATAATTATTGTCAAATACTAGGTGTTATTTTTTTAATCGAATTAAATATATAATTAAAAAAGATTAACAAATTGAATAGCAGAAAACATGAATAAACGAATAGTGAAAATTGGGGTACCTGGATCTCCGATTAAAAGACTGATTTAAATTTGATTTCTGATGGCATGAGTGAAAACTGAAAACTCCTTTCGAGTAAGTTCATTATTTATGGATACTTAAAAAAAATAGTTGAAAACATGAATAAACACATAGAGAAAATACCGTAACGGAGGGGTGGCGGTATGCTGCAACATATGTAAGATACAACATAAAATAGATTAAGTAGTTGTCAACGACCTCGCATGGTGCGTACTATTCACTTTTCATTACTCGAAAGAGTCGAGTGATGAACATTGAATATATGAAAACATGAATAAATAATAGATTAAAATTGGGGTGCCTGGATCTTTTTTGATCCAGGTGCCCCAATTTTAACCTACTTATGTTAGGTCCCATGTAATAGGTGGCGAGCCTATTGCCATTTATCGGGCACAAAAGTCGCAGTAGGTACATTGCTAAGTGGTATAAAAGGAACGCTGCTGCCCATTCCTCATCTTTTATTTATCCTTAGTCGCCTTGTACGACACGCACAGGAGAGATTTGGGGTGGTGACAATTGTATTCTACTCAGCCGTCACCACACGGAACAAATTATAATAATTACAAATAACACATTTGCCCCTACTTGGATTCGACTCCGGTACCTCTCGGCCGATAGCCAGCGATCTGACTATTCGTCCACAGCGGCCGCTAAATACCTGTTTTTAAGAGGTTTAAGCATCACAATTTAAGCTTCCGTTAGAAGTTTACTCATCTGGTGGAAGTTAAAAGTCTTTGCATAAAATGGACAGTTTTGATTAGTCCGATATGGTTTGGACTTGAAAGTCTCAATAATTATCCCGTCAGCTAGTTTTACTATTCTAATCAGAGACCGCGCCAGTGACCGCCGTAACTCACCGGAGGGCAGTCCGGTGTTCGAATCGAGCGGCCGTAAACCGAAATTGAATAACTTGATCTGCGGTTGCGATACAATTTCTCGATTTATGAACGGCTTGTTCTAATCATTCCGGTATAGATTGCAAGAGTTTCTTACCTAAAGTATCACTTTATTAATATTTATGCAGTGTGTGTAGCCGTGTGGTGACGGCAGAGTAGAACACAATTGTCACCACCCCAAATCTGTCCCGTGGGTGTCGTACAAGGCGACTAAGTATAAGTAAGTGATGAGGAATGGGCAGCAGCGTTCCTCTTATACCACCTAGCAATGTTCTGCGACTTTTGTGCTCGATAAATGGCAATAGGCTTGCCACTTATTACATGGGACTTGCCATAGTTGGCGAAACGTGGGTGCTAATTCACGTCTGCCTACCCCTTCGGGGATATAGGCGAAATTTATGTATGTATATATGACGTATGTAGTGTATCAACTTTTAGATAATCTATTACAATAGCATTAAACGTATTATGTAGGTTCTAAAAGACTGATTTTGACAGCGATTCAACCGCTTCCGTGGTGTAGTGGTTCGGAAATAGATCTCTAAGGTCCCGGGTTCGATCCCCAGGCATGGGAGTACAAATTTGTACTCGGTTTGGATTGTGGTATAAATTTTTACAGTCCAATAATATTATAAGCATTATTGTGTTGTAATATGGCAATATAAGGGAGGCCAGACCTGTCGTGTTGACGGTTCCAGGGGAAGCTCGTTTCCATCTTCGGGTCTTATCGTCACTTACCATCAGGTCAGATGAAGGTCAAGAAATAAAAAATAAGTAAATAAGAGTAAGTAATAAAAATATGTCTAGCATAAAAAAATTCCAAGCTCAAGGTTTTTTTAATAATAATTAATCTTTATTGACAAAATTTAGGACTATAACAGTTAACAATAGTTAAAAACATTAATATACCTACTTAGTTAAAAATTTAGCAATATGCCTGGGCTGGGAAAATCCTGTGTTTGAGGCGGTAAAAGGTCATTATAATTGTTGTTTATAATTTCATTGTCATAATAATAAAATGGTAGAATACAGTGAGATTTCTCCCTATTTCTTCCATCCATAGGGAAGGCCCGTGCCTCAGCAGTGGGGACATAAAGGGCTGGTGATGATGATGATGATGAATAATAATATGTTGGTTGTTTCGCCTCGTCAGTCTAAGACTATACATTATGAAAATATACCACGCTTATATTATAACACAATCTATGTTATACATATAGTACCTACATTAAATCTGGTGCCATTTATAGTACGATCACAGTGGCCATGGCCACTACGGGTCCCGTTGACTCAATAACAGTAAATATCCGCTGCCCAGGCGGTGTGAACAGCAATATCCGGAAAGCCTTCAGCGTATACCTTGAATTAGGGCTGTCAACGGCCACTTAGCTTGTTTTATTATTATCCCACCGTTATTATATGTGTTTTCACCATCTGAGCTGAAGCAACTAACTAATCTATACTAATATTATTGTTTTAAAGTTGAAGAGTTTGTTCGATTGTTTGTTTGGTTAAACGCTCAAATTGAAGGCTTTTAAACAACCGAAATTAACGCGGGTGACCACTAGAACGATAAGCCGAATGAACTACAGTAATGTGCCGTGTGGTGACGGCAGAGCAGAATACATTTGTCACTACCCCAAATCTCTGCAGCGGGAGTCGTACAAGGCGACTAAGGACTAACAGTGACGAGGAATGGGCATCAGCGTTCCTTTTATATCACCTAGCAATGTACTGCGACTTTCGTGCCCGATAAATGGCAATAGGCCTGCCACCTCTTACATGAGACCTAACATAGTTGGTGAAACGTGAGTGTTAAATCACCTCTGTCTATCCCTTCGAGGATATATGTGTGATTTATGTATGAAGTACTTCACTCAATATTTAAAGAAATATTGAGTGAAGTACTTTTTTATATTAATTATATTTTTTTTTATATACGTACAGTATGGCGACAGGTGCAAATTTTACTAGTACGACAGATAAAATGAATTCGTACATAATCGTATAAAATTTCATTTATTCTACAACTTTCTAGCTTTTATGTTCGGCCACTGTTTTATAAGAGAGCAACAGTACAGCGACTAGTTGTAAATATTGTAGCAGAAAGCGGAAACCCTACGTTGAGAAGAAGGCGAGCTCTCACCCCGTATTGCGCTCAAATATGCCTTTCAACGGGCTCTCATACAAAAATAATCCTTATGCCCAACCGATAAAGTCGCCAAGATATGTTATAGGCGCCGTAAAGCGAAAACAGCGCTTTACTTAAGCTATCAACGTCCCTTTTAGAATAATAAATGGAATTAGGTAACCTCGGCGAGTTTCAGGTGAAAACAACCTAAGGGCTATATCGATTGTTTCCCGTGTAAGAGCTGTAAAAAGCAATTTTGAACTTAGCTCTCAAGTCTTAGACAAAGCGAAAAGATTGTTAACAAGTTGAATGCTCACTGTAGGCCTAATCATTTGCGTTTTAGTGCCAAAGTTGCTTGAATAGCTAGTATAACTTTACTAAGTAAATAAATGGACGAAGGTATTTCTGAAACTTTTTCTAAAACCCCTTAGAGGTTTCCTTTTTACGATGGCATGCGATTTCACACCACAATTATCGGATATTGGAAGAAAAGATAAAGTCGATATAATACAGAGTCGAACCCAATAAATAGGTTGGGATAACATCAGGTGACGATAATTATTATTATGTATTACCTACTCTTCGAATCAAAAATTATTAAAAAAATATATATTAACCCAGTCACACACTAATACAAAAGCTGCTTGTATAATAGAAAAAAGTGTTATCAACCCAATTTTCAGGGTTCGCTGTAGCTACTTGAACAAGGAAAAAGCCTTGTTAAAACACTGTAAACAGATTCGAGCGGTACCTACCCAGAACACTTCTGAAACTATAACCGGAATAGAATCGGCCCAACAAGCCCATCTCACGCACAATGGCCCCGATCAAACGACTGAGTACAGAGCCAAAGGCATTTTATATCTGCCAACGACCACAATAAAAGCGACAGCCAATTTTGTCACAACTCATTGAGTCTTATCTTGACCACCAACCCTCTATTGCGGCGTAAAACTAAAGCTCTAGCCACGACCGCAAATTTAGCACAATACTACATTGCTCAGTTTCTTGCCAACCGTCCCAGCGATCTGTGTACTAAAGAGGGATTGGTCGCGAACCACAGCAACGCTGCTTTAATGGGCGCTCCATGAATAAGCCGGGAAAGGAAAACGGTCATAACTAGGCAACAATTGTGAACATAATGTTATGTTCTTATTTTTGTTTCTTAATAGGAAAGAAAATAACTTTTTAGAGAGGCTTTTGTGGACGGAACACGTAACGACGTGAGGCAATTGTCGTGTGTCTTCGCTACTATTAGATTAATCTGATTTAATAAAAATGAAATATTGGACGGAACCTTTCTCTGTTGCCAAAAGATTCCGAATTGTTTACTTTATAAGGCACCCAAAAGAGAGGCAGGGGTGGTGAAAATTGTATCCTTCTCTGCTGTCACCACACGGCTATACCAGGTTAAGCATCAGCTGTTCCTATCTATCCTCAGCATGCCAAACTAGCAAGTTTACCCATAAATCGGGCACTAGCAAATTACCGCTGCCCAAACCAAAGAAGTACATAATCCTTTGAGATATCGTGCGTCGTTAAGCCACATCACGATCCGAGGCACCCTAAACACTTAACATTCTAAACACCCACTTAAGATTCATGAGGGCCACGTGGAAGCTATCAAGGCGATGCCTCCTCCCGAAGATTTGTGGGGGACAGATCTGCTTTACCTGTTTGACATTATCTGGGAGAATGTCCCGAGGGAATATCTTAAATCCTGCACGTCGTTGCATGCATTATGATTTGTGAACGGATGCTGTAGTAGTATGTAGGTGAGTGCGTACTCGTATTTTTTTTAACTCTGCTATGCGCTATCAAAATTGTGACTTTTTGAATATGTAATAAAATTAATAAAATTAATTAAGGCCGTCTGGTGACGGCAGAGTAGAATACAATTGTCACCACCCCAAATCTCTCCCGTGGGTGTCGTACAAGGCGACTAAGGATAAATCAGTGATGAGGAATGGGCAGCAGCGTTCCTCTTATGCCACCTAGCAATGTACTGGGACTTTTGTGCCCGATAAATGACAATAGGCTCGCCACATATTACATGGGACGTAACATATTTGGCGAATCGTGGGTGCTAGTTCACCTCTGCCTACCCCTTCGGGGATATAGGCGTGATTGTATGTATGTATGTATAATAAAATTGAGTTGAACACAAGTATTGTACCTATTTCGTCCAGTTTCTCAATACATTGTAAATTGTAATATTGTTTTTAATTTGTTCCGACCATTTTTTTTGTTACCACTTATTTTAATTTATTACCTTCACGAGAGAGATTGTTCATTAATGAATTTCAGTTGAAAATTAAAATTCCCAAAGCAACTGTACAATCAAAGCCTCCCGACTGAAAGTATTTTTCTTAATTTACAAAATTGAACACAGTTCAAGATTTATTGAACGCGTAATAGAGATAGATTTAAGGAAAACGAAATGAGTAATAGCTTTAAATCTCTGTCGTCTTATAATTGGACGATGACTGGAATGGCTCTGCCAACAATCGCGAAAGCAGAAGACAAAATGACTGTTGTCTCTTTCATATAAATTGCTTATTATTTTAGTATATATGATGTGTGCCGTTTTGTAATTTCATCACTCGTTCTATTTACGATCAAAATGTTAGCTACCAAGCTAACTAATGAGAAAGAAATGATCCGCGGGAGAATTAAGGTCACTGCCATACAATTTTTGATGTTAAGTGGCAGTGGACATTACGAAGAGGATTGACGATCCGTTGAAGGTCGTGGGAAGCCGCTTGATGCAGGCAGCGCTGGACCGATCGGCTTGGAGACCTTGAGTGTCCTAGGCCCCCATCAACGCGTTGAGGTGTATCACCCAGGGAATGTTTAGTTGCGTATGGAGGGAACCTCTTCCCTCGAGTCCCACATATCCTTCAAGGCGGAGTTCCCGCCGCTGCGATGGAATGCGTAACCGCAGTTTAGCCTTGGTTAAAAAAAAGGCCTATGCCCAACAGTTACGGCATCTCTCAGCTGACTGACTGACTTAAGCTAACTGAAAATCTAGCTTATTGTGGTAAAATAAGATGGTATAGAACTGGTTCATAGTAAAATATCGAATAAAAGTTAAAATGTACGTGTAAACAGGAAAGTATATTTAAATTGAAGAATGTAAAAATTTTAAAACAATTATATACAAATGCCAACGTCAACTTTAAGTATAGAACTTAAAAATACTAACGGACAAAAATATAGATAGATAGAAAGACCAGTACTACAACACTTATTGCTATGACCGAAAACCTACTAATACTGAAATAACCTTGGAGGACTGGAGGAAAAAGTGTTAAACAATAACTTTGAAAGTAAATTATCGTCCAAAAAGTCATATAACAGCCGTAGAGCAAAGTATTTTAAGAGTTTCTCAAGTCTCAGCAAATATTTTTCCATAACATGTATGAATGTTTCTTCGAAACATTAATTATATTTACACACACATCCATGACATGTGCCATTCAATGTAACGTCTAATTAATTCAAAAGAAATTTCCAACATAATTTTCGGAGCGTTAATTTGCTGAACTTACTTAGGCACAGTAATTAATTTGGGCAAAAAAAAAATACAAAAATATTTTTTGTACTAACCTTATTAATTTCCTTCATTAGGGCTTAATCTGAATCAAAGTTGATTAACGAGGGCATAAAAAATGGAAGGGAAAGGTCGTCATAAAAGTAATTATTACCCATCTTTCATGGGTACAGTCGGCATCGGAGTCGTTAATTTCGTCCTAACTTACAAACGTTGCGGAGACGAGATGTTGATAGCATAATGTACAAAATAATATTCTATGATAACAATGGATATTAGGATCAACTGACAGTGATGTAGATGATGTCCGCAGATCTAAGCCTTGATTCTGTTAATGTTATCCTTACAATCGTATCTCAATAGTGTGTAGCTCAATCAGTTACAAAAACGACCCAACGTGTCCACCTGCCTCACACCATATGTTGCTGTTGCTATTGTGCTTGGCTTACTCTGTATTGTGAGAGGTACCGGGTGTGATGATATGTATAGATTTAGAAATCTCCACCTAAAAGATCTAGAAGATAATGTCTGTGACAGGGAGCAGTGTCAACTATTCTGCTTTATTGTCAAAGCAGCCTGCCCATCAGGTGGAGTAGCGGACGCAATTTGAACCTTAAAATGAAAACTGAACTCTTTACTATTGGAAGCCATGCAAAGAAACAAGAAAGAATATGCGAAAAAAAATTGGCTGCCGACTGTAGAAAGGAAAGGAGGAAAACGAACAATACGATAATGGTTTTGTGGAAGTTTTTCGAAACAAAAAAAGCAATCTTGTGAAGCCTCGGCGAACATGGGATTTAATGGTAATATAATTGATATTGGGCTAATTGGGAATTGATTTTCGGTGACAGTCAATTAGCCATCAATTACATTGCCCCTTATCGCCTCGTAGAATACGGGGGCGTTTGAAGATATATTTTTTTAGCACTTGGTGTAAAAAATGTTGCCCAATACTTTTTTTTTTACTACAAGCCTGTCAACGGGCTGTGAAAAAGACAGATGAAAGAAAATTGCATGCGGCAGGCATGAGAAAAGGATGAAAGAAAATTGCATGTGGTAGCTATGAGAATGTTGAGATAGATGTGCGGAGTGACAAATATGGATAAGGGGGAGTCTGAAAGTGGTGCCAGTGACAGAAAACATGTTATGAGACGGGATGTCATCAATGTGAGTAAAAAAGTTATGGACATGAATGTTGATGGATGTCGAAGTAGACGAAGAGCACTGAAAAGATGGATGGATTGCGTGAGGTGTGATATGAAGGTGATGGGTGTGGATATGACGAATGACAGAAGATAGTGTAGAAAGAGGACATATGCGCCGACCCTAAATAGCATGGGATAAGAGCAGGGTAATGATGAATCAAAAGCTATTATTGAGTTTGTAATAATTGGCTTCCCTATCATCAACCCTTTGATATATCATGTACTAGGACTCGGTTACAGACTTTTTTTTATAGATATTTGTGTTCACCAAATCGAGTATAATTTCTTTTTTGTGAGCATATTGTATAATGTTTTCTTATATTTGCACGAGCACTACACATTTGAAATAAAACAACTTTTACGGATAAGACTCGCGTATAATTTGGTGTTTGGCATATTAATTATTTAACCCGACGTTTCGATCACTTTACAGTGGCCGTGGTCACGGGGGGACTAAAGATGACAGGTGTCCTCACAATAAAGTAATAATTAACTACCGTCATAATATTTGATATTTTAGGTGTTCCGATTTACACAAACAGAGCTTACAGTATCATTGTTTTTGGCAGTATGAGGACGGTGTTGGGATTTAATTATTCTAATAATTGGGTCCCAAGCAGGTGGTATGTTCCAACCATTATCTCTATTGAAGTTTGGATGTTTCTTGATTTCAATAGCTTCACGTATCATTCTAGGTATATATCAAATCTTAAATAATGGTTATGTGGAACATGCCTTAGACGGACCCAACCATTATTTAAGATTTGATAAACCGCAAATTCTAGCAAAAGAGAAACGATATATACCTAGAATGATACGTGAAGCTATTGAAATCAAGAAACATCCAAACTTCAATAGAGATAATGGTTGGAACATACCACCTGCTTGGGACCCAATTATTAGAATAATTAAATCCCAACACCGTCCTCATACTGCCAAAAACAATGATACTGTAAGCTCTGTTTGTGTAAATCGGAACACCTAAAATATCAAATATTATGACGGTAGTTAATTATTACTTTATTGTGAGGACACCTGTCATCTTTAGTCCCCCCGTGACCACGGCCACTGTAAAGTGATCGAAACGTCGGGTTAAATAATTAATATGCCAAACACCAAATTATACGCGAGTCTTATCCGTAAAAGTTGTTTTATTTCAAAAGCATATTGTATCTTTTAGTGGTCCATTGAAATATTTCTCAAAAATAATTACAGGGCCTGTGGTTACTGGGACGAAATAACTTTTCCATTCGACCTCCTTTTCAAAGTTATGATTAACTTGGTCTAATAGTCGATTAGTTTTTCACCAAGAGCTGCAATGGCGGCATGGAGATTCTGTTTGGCTGATTACCCCTATAGAAATCTCTTGAAGCAAACCAGAGCGGAATATGTGCAGACTTTTTAGTTCAGTGTACTAAAAATAAGCTTAAGTTCACTAGCTCGTGGAGTTTGAAAATAAAAAAAAGGCCTAGTGTTGCCAATTAAAGACTTTTGCTCAGCACAGTTAATGATTGATGACTATGATAATGATGCATGACTACAACTTAAAAGAGCCAATAAAAGAGTCAAACCTCCGAAGAATTACCTGTCAGAATTTGTATAGAAAAACGTAAATTTTGGCAATACTTATATGGTAAGCAGGGCTCAAGCTTTGAGTAGCGTTTCTGTATTCGGGTAAAATAGTCAAATCTGTAAAAATATTAATTTTTCTCTAATACATACAATTAACATTATTAGGTAGTTATTCTTTGACTTCGCCAGTTGGTGTGCTCAAATGGTTTTGGTCCAGAGGCTGTTGTTTGAATCCTGGTAGATACAAAAAAAGTGATGTGACGAACAAAAACCTTTAAGTTTGTCCCGAGTCATGGTCGTTTATATGTATATTTATATTATGAATAAGTAATTTGTCCGTCATCTGGTGTCCATGATACAACTGCTTATTATGCTACTTACCTTGAGCTAAATGTGTCATAAATATTTGTTTATTATTGATTACTATCCATATCAGAGCCAGCAGTTCATCATTCCTTTAAATGTCTGAAAATAATATTCTGCCCTTATATATAAAACTGTGCTTTGCAACTTTTCCAGCGTTGGTCCTTCGGGCCGGATAACCAGCTGCAATAGTAAGAATAATTGTCTAGTACCCACCTCTATTTCCACAGCAAGCCTGCCTTGCAACTAATTTAGCACTCCCCGTACGCACGGCTCATTAGCCCCGCTAACTTCCAGTGGCAAGTGGGGCAAATGCACCGACCGTGTTGGGAGTCCCTCGCCTCAGTATAGCACACTTTTAGTTTCGCCACTGTATATTTTAGCGTAAATATGAGTCAGATTAAATTTATGCGGCGAATTGTTGGCCACATTATGCCGTTAATGAATGCCTTGGGTGGCAATTATTTTGAAAGGATCCCGCTGTCTTGGCGTTTTATCTTCTTTTTGGAACTGCTGTTTTAAGGACACTTCAAAATTTAATCCCTGAACTGAAACTTTGGACACTGGGGAATACGTTTGGGCCTGGGATGTGTCCGGAAATAGACGACAATGCCTTAGGCTTGATTTCTGAAATTTATGAATTAATAAACGAGGCAAAAGGTAAGATAAGACTAAGTAGTTAAACACATACAAGTAATATATTATAACAATTTGTAGTTTTCTGATCAATTTTGATGCAAAAACAGTGCAAGTGAACTTGACTTTAAGAAACACAGAAGTTAATTAACCTTCATACGGTCTCCAAAATGACCAACGTCAACGGGCCTCGGGTCTAATTTGACCCGTGCAGTATATTGCCTACATTTATGTCAAATAATTGCGTAGCGAATATTATTTTGGTTTATATTTTATTACATTTATTTATACACAATGAAAATAATAGTTAGATAATATAAATTTTATTAGAATTTATTAAATTTTTAACATATACCACTATCACTTGTAACCCGCATAGTACTACGTTACTCAGAGGTATGGAAATAAAATAATTTTCAAAATAAAAAAATATCAATTATTACATTGAGAACTCAAAGTAATCGTTTTAGAAAGCAGTTTAGATTTAATTTTTTTGCATGGGAGGCTTTATTATCTATTTTTTGACACCATTGACATCGGCCTCTCTTGGTTGTTTTTTTCTCTGTATTTTTTTCAGACTGGGATGAGGTTTATGATTGTAGACCGCTTTGTGACGAATTTCGTATACTTTTTGCAATTTCAAGTGAAAAAAATGGGGGAGGCCATGTTTTCCGTTTTTTCACATAGGGAGTACATATACGTACGTACACATAGCTGCATACCCAGATTTTCTAAAAAGTAATGGCGCTTAGCAAGGTTGCCTCCTTTCCAGGCATGACTAGCAAATTGATATGAATAAGACAAAAACATTATAAGCTGAAAATCAACCATATTACTGAACACCACTTGAGGCCATCGCTTAGTCTTTCTTCTATAAGTATAATATAACAAGATACAGATTTATACAATTTATCCACAACAACTTTACATTTGTTATAGTCTAGTATCATTGTCTAGTATTGTTACTGGTTTCTTATCAGTGCGATTACTAACTTCTGATACATGATGCAATGTGCTTAGAAGATTTACAGATTTTTTTATGAATATAAAACACGAAAGTATTATCCTTGGTAAAAGCAAAGTTGATGAAAAAATGGGTCTACCTTTTATGTTCACATTGACAATTCTATTTCGGTGATTCTCAATAAAGTCGCGTCAATCCTGGCATCATATTGATAATATATTCCCTCGATGGTCTGCCGTGACTGCTCCCAAACTGCTAAATACATCTAGCAGTAGTTCTAGTGAAAGTGAAAATACATTTGTTCCTTCTGAAAGAATGTTGTCAAAGAATGGTCAAATAACTTACGGTAAAAAACTGTTTGGGAGCAGTCACGGAAGAGCGTCGAGGGAAAATATTATCAATATGGTACCAGGGTATCAGCATTCTCCACATGATCTTCCAATTCAGAATACGATTCTTCGTCATCAAAAACTTTTGAACGAGGTGTCGTTCAAAAGTTTGCAATTTCACTGTCCTTCATATTCAAATACGTAATAATTACTCGATTGTGAAACACAGACTGATGTCCTATTCATTCAATATTTATTTGTTAAATTAAAGTGGGGTGTGAGTAAAACAATACAAGCATTATACAATTATAGTAGGTGGGTATAGTGGGTAACTAGATTACAAAAGTAAACACCCTGCAATCGTTCTATAATTAATGGTCAAATGTGACCCGAAGGCCATTAGAGTAAAATAATTTTTAAATTGAAAAATATAATGTATTATTATAAAACAGTAACGTATTTAAATTGAGCTAAAAACTTTAAATAAAGTCATGCAATATCAACTGTCAAAACAAAATACTTAAAAAGTAAACTTTGTTTCAATCCCGAAATGGGTCAAAAATGACCCGAAGACCGTATGAAGGTTAAGCTTAGTAATGTTAATGGAAATTAAATTAAAAGTATAACCAAAACCAACAACGTTTACTCTACAAAATGATATAAGAAACATTCGAAATTAAACATTGAACATAAACATTAAACATGAAACATTCGTAAGGTTGATCGACTTTTTACTACAAATCTAGTACGTATAATCAGTATACCTAGGTCGCAAAAAATACAAAATAATATTAAAACTAGTTGTGTCACAATATTAAATCAAGTTTTCCGAGCTTGAAACATTGATGAAATTCAGTTCGTACAGTGCAGTATTAGCGTTGTCACTGATACTGTCATAACTATTTGAGTAGTATCAGGGGATGATTCTGATAACACAAGCGTAAAAATGGCGAATAGCATGCATTGGTTTAAGCTTGGGTTTGCTTTTAAATTATGGTTTGATTGTTATGTGGACATTATTTTAAAATATTATAAAAAAATACTGCAATCAAAAAGTAGTTCGAGCATTTTCGAAAAGTTATTGTCCTGCCAGGATTACGGAGAACGCGGGTTCGATTCCCCCACAATAGGACAATAATGTGTCGAAATATTTCTGCCTTTATTTTCTATGGAACTTACTGTTTATTTACATGCAATGTTTCGAGCAATAAAAGATCGACGAAATTAAGTTCTTCGTCATTGTAATAATAATGTTTCGAACATTCAATTATAATGTTCAAACAAAGAACAAACAATAATCGTGGTTCAATGATATTGTTTTTTGGCACATACCTAATATTGAAACATACAATTTATTAACTATTCGATATTAATTTCAACATTATATAAATGTTAGAAAATTTAGTACAAAGATTCCGGCATCAAGACCATAAGTTTTCGAAATTGATTTGCTAACCACCAAAATCTTTAAACAATTTATTGCATACTTAAAACTTATAAATGAGCTAGCAAATATTGTTAGGTATGTTCGAAAATTTAAGGATTTGTTATTTTCTGTTTTCAGGAATACTGAGATACGATTTGACAGTCGATATGGTCGAATAGTCAGAGATCGCTGGCAAGCTTCCGGGTTTTAAGATTGGTAGAAGCAAATGTGTGTTATGAAAAAGTCAACGCATCTATATTGCTTATATACCAAACTTTACCTACCAAACTTTTACCTTCAAGCCCAATTTACAGTATACGAATTTGTGACTTGAGGGGCTGGAATTAATGCTTAAATACTACTCCCCCCTTAATTACGCTTTGCTGCTGAAACACACGTTGAGCAAAACACAAACATCTAATTCGGCTTTAATTCAAAGGCTGTATCGACGCAGTCCTTTTGCTTGCCACGAAAATTGCATACAGGAACACTTCTAATTAAACGCCTGCACCTTTAATTAAAATTTAGTTGCTCACAACAATTTCTCTATTTTGTTTCTCTTATTGTTGTCGTGTTGTCGGCTGTATCATAAAATATTCACCGAATTAGCCAATTGGGTGAATATTTTATGATATTACTTGAAGAGCTCGATAGCGCGTGGCATATTGTGCTCGGCCTGTCATTACATAAACTACGCAATATTCACTAAGGTCGGTCATTGGATGGGTGACCAAAAATGTATTATCTCGAGTTCCTCCGTGCTTCGGTTGGTAAAAACTATGCCGATATCAAAAATTAAAAAGCGTAATTTTTTAATTATCCATATATTTTGCTTTACTGACCGAACAATTTGTATGGGGGATGAAATAAAAACTTAACAGTTTTGATTTTTTAAATAACTATAGTATCTACCTATTTGTGTGACTAACCCCCTAATACCGAAACCCTACTCAAATTTTCGACACTGTTTATATGTATAGTCAAGTGGACAACACCTGTCAGAATTTGTATGGAAAAACGTCAATTTTGTCAATACTCAAATATTAAGCAGGACTCAAACTTTGAGTAGCGTTTCTGTATTCGGAGGTATGTTAACAAGGGTAGTGTTCAGGGTGTTCGATATGTCTGTTACAATTATCAAGCAACTAATTACTCTCTACTGAAAAATACAGCCTCCCAAGAAGTATGCTAAAATAAAAAATGAAAGCAAAAAATTTGCATGCCGCATTCTGGACGACTTCCAGCATTGTCTCTTGGTCGGGGCTCCTTTCAGACCTTCTATTGTAAGGGAAGCTTAGAAGCGGAGTAATCGGTGCGTGATCCGTGCAACGCAGTCAATGTTTGCTGCAGAAGGTTTGTTCGGAAGTCACTTACACGCAAAATAGTCTCATCCTCTTTACTCTGTTAGTACCTACAAAAAAAAGTATAAACAAAACACGCCTATATGGGGATAGGAAGGGGTAGGCAGAGGTGAATTAACACCCACTTTTCACCAATCAAGCTAGTTCCCATGTAATAGAAGGCGAGGCATGTAATTATTGCCATTTATCGGGCAAGAAAGTCGCAGTACATTGCTAGGTAGATTATGAGGAATGCTGCTGTCCATTCCTCATCATTGTTTCAAACCTTAGTTGCCTTGTACGACACCCGCGAGACAGATTTGGGGTGGTGACAATTCTATTCTGCTCTGTCATCACCCAACGGCACGACAAGCAATATAATCTCACCTAAAGCTATCGGGATACGTAAAGTGACTTTCTCTTTACTCTGTTTGTACAAAGAAAATAAAAATATTTCGAAATATTATTGTCATGCTGCGGAATCGAACTGTGGTAAAATAAGATGGTATAAGAGCTGGAGTCAGTAAAATATGAATAAAAGTTAAAAAGTACGTGTAAACAGAAAGCTATATTATATTGAAGTACGTCAAAAACTTTCCACACCAAAATATTAACAACCTGCCAAAGTCAACATTAAGTGTAGAACTTAGAATGTACTGGCCAGTAATACAACAGAACCCGCGTCCACAAAATTGTCGAGACATGGGTCACTAACCTCTGCTTACCTCTTTGGGATCATAATTGTAGATCTGTTAAATTATGTAAAATAATAATATTTCTTCACCGTCAATGATCTTCGCAATAATTAGGTACTATGTAAGGAAATACCTAGAAGAAGAAATTAATTACGTTAAAACATAAATATCGGTTGGACCTTCTGGTTTGTCTATTAGCTGTATTCACGATACGGGGTGGTATGTTGGGTCATAATTCTAGCCTTTCCCGACGCGACCAAAAAAGCGAACATGTTGTAAATGCTTAAAATGGCCGCTAAAAATGGCCACAGAAACGACGTGGAAAGTTTTATTCCTTTTCAGTTGAGTAAATGGAAATTCTCACAATTTCCAAAGTAATAGGAACTATAGGTTTTTATTGTCTATTAATGTTATGAGAATCGCTTTAAGATGTGTTCGATTCTGAGGAAATTTGAAAAGACTGCTCCCTTTAGCATATTATTATATGAGAAAATATAGCATAAAAGCTGTAGGGGAAGAGGTTACAAATTAGGCATACTGCCTAAAGCGGGCACTAGAGGCCCGCTGTAGCACCATATCCAAATGGACGGTTAAGTTATTTAAATTTCGACACATCACCCACAGCAGACACTCAAGCTGATTGCAAATTATCATATTTTTAAATTAATACGGAGGTACCCGTTTTAGGCCTACTGACATTTCCCTGTCATACTGACCGCTTTGGGCCCCTTCCCGTACGTCAGTTACTTTGGCCTGAGTTATGGGTAATGTGCGTTATATAAAAATATAATGTGGCTATCTAAAGCGACAATGGACATTGCAAGTAGTTCGCACATGAAGCAAGTTGAAGATAGATAAGATAAGATAATGTCAGACATTTTGATATAAAACAGCCACTAACACGAAACGATCGCGTGGACAGAGACAAAGAAGGGGCAATTTATTTAGTATTATCTTAAAAGCAAGTCCGGAAGGTTTTTAAGTGTCAGCGAGTGGTGAGAGAGGAGAGACGAATGTCCACCTGAAACTACGTAGGAAGCTGGAAAGTATTATCATTAATATCTGCTGTTATTTGTGTGTACATAATTTATTAAATATGTATTATATTTCACAATAATTTTAAGTTAATACTAATGTAATTGATCTTTTTTTAAGTTTTCTACTAATGATAAATAACATTAATGCATTGCTTCTTTTAATAACAGAGCACATGTAGCAACTATTATAACCCGTGTACCGCAATAAAGATTCAATGAAAAATCAAATCGAATATTTTGATTACATTGGATTAAATAAAAAATAAATAATATCTTTGGTATGTACGTAATTTTTTTCATAAACGACTCACATGTGAAACAAACAATTTATTCACAAGTCTTTTTAGTCATATCCATTCAATTAGCCTCCGTATACGACAGCAAATTGTCTTATAAATCCGACTAAGTCAACGCCCAATCTGCTTATTAGCAATAATATTCCTAGAAACTAATAATATAAAGGAACAATGTTGTCCCGTATATATAAATATCTTTTGGCAGGACCGTTTGTCACTTAATAAATAAATTAGGCCATTATTAACCGAGCTATTTACTGACGATTTATCTGAGACGGCCACATAAATAAATTGTCGGCGCTAATACGCTCCCCGCTGATAAAAGCATGGCGCTTGTGTTTCAATACGGTTTCTGGAACGATAGCGGTTGTTTTATATATTACAGTGCCCGATTTTTATTAACGTGCCCGATCGATGGCCCCCTATTGCATGGGACCTAACCTTATTGGCGAAACTGGGTGTTAACTCATGTCTCCTGTATTATACGTATGTATGATTTATGTATATTATAGTATATAGGTCATAAAAAGTAGTCAGGCTTGGGTACTTGTTAATGTTATGTCTTAACATTTATTTAGTTTGGTATGTGATTCGAATCAATCGATTGTTATAATATTTCGCATCATAATATATTATATTAAACAAAACTTTATGTTTAGATTGTATATGTTTAGATTTGGTTTCGATCAATATTATTATATAGTTATATTATATTTTCACCCGTGAGTATACCAGCTAAGAAAGTAAGTATCAGCCTAGAGCAGTATGAAAAGTAAGCACCGACCCATAATGTTATGTCACCAGGAGGAAGAGGCAGGCTAATTAAATAATTAATTAAATATATTATAATTTTAGGTACTTAATTACAAAAGTATCTCCCAGGCGATCATGTACTCGCTTCGGTCTCGTCGTCTTTTCAATCAGGCGAGATTGTGGTCAAACGAATATTACTGATCTAAAATCAATAATTGATTGGAAATAGTTTCCACATATAAATTGGTTTAGACAATTTACTATTGCTCACGAAGCTTTACAAGCAAAGATAGTGAAATCAATTAGCAAAGTTTTACAATATCAAAGCCCTTGGTAGTCAATTGAAATACATTTCACTTCTAACTGGATACCAAAACTTGAAGCAACTTTAGTTCGAGTCAAATCAAATTAAGAGCTAACCTAACAGCTGCACAACACAGCTACAAACAGGCATTAGATTATCATCTAAAAATAAATATATAAAGCCGTGTGGTGACGAGTGAGCTCGATAGGCGCAGTAGATTAACGCGCTCGGCTTGCGATAGCTGAAACTAAGCAATGTTCTCTAAGGCCAGTCGTTGGATGGGTGACCAAAAATCCGAGTTCCTCCGTGCTTCAGAAGGGAAGCTAAGCCGTTGGTACCGGTTTCATCCGCAGTCGTTAATACCCACCAATCCGCACCGGTATAATATTAACGACTACAGATGCAGCAATCCAGCGTGGTGTGTTATGGCCCGTTCTCCCCTATATTCGTCCATCCATAGGGAAGGAATCTGTGTTTAGTAATAGGGACGTTAAGGGCTGGTGATGGTGATGATGTGGTGAGGGCAGAGTAAAATACTATTGTCGACCAACTCTCCCGTCTCTTACTTAGGGTAAAGACAGCTAATAGTAAATGTCTTATATCCCCTAGCAATAGACTGCGATTTACGTGCCCGATAGATGGAAATAGGCTCGCCACTTATTACATGGGGCCTTACATGATTGACGAAACGAAAGTGTTGATCGACTTCTGCCTAGGTGTAGGCGTGATTTATATAATACCTACTTCACCTTTTAATAGATTGCGAACGTTTTATGTTTTGCCATTTAATATGTGGTTGCCTCAGCATAACCAGGGTATCAGCTAATCTTGGAGCTTTTAATAATTAATCGCTTTAATAGCGGAACGCAATCAGTCACACTTATAAAGGCTGTTGCTTCGTGAAAGCGTTTTAATTATGAACAGCGCTTTGAACAAATTGGTCTTTAGTGGCGGGCACTGGGAAACAATATTTTTCATTTATTACCGAATAATTTATGCCAACCGTGGTGACAGCAGAGGAGAATTCAATTGTCACCTCATCGCTCCCATGGGTGTAATGGACAGCAGCGTTCCTCTTATGCCACCTAGCAATGTACTGCGACACTTTTGTGCCCGATATATGGCAACAGGCTCGCCACCTGAATCGTGCTAGTTCACCTCTGCCTACCACTTCGAGGATATAGGCGTGATTTATGTATGTATGTATGTAAATGGCAATATGCTCACCGCATATTACATGTGACCTGACATAATTGGCGAAACGTGGGCGCTACTTCACCTCTGCCTACCTCTTTGGGGATAAAGGCGTGATTTATGTATGTTTGTAGATAACAGTTAGTCTAATATGATCGCAATCGCCTCGCAGAACAACCCCTCTCCTCACGCATACCACTCCAGTCTAAGCAGTACTGTAAAACAACCCCCCACTTATCAAGTCATCTTCCCAACTTGTTCACAGAACTCCGAGGAAGCTAATTAACTCTGGTGTTTTGAGGGCTCTCCAATCTCGAGTTGATTCGGCTTCCTCGAGTTTCCAACTTGCCGATTAGGTGAATCCGTACAGGATGGTGTTATGCAATTAGTCAATGCAACTGGTAACTAGCACGGTGTGTATGAAATCGGTTTTATTAAGCAGTAAAATAGGGCACATGGCTGTTCTTATGGATGTCGTGTTGATGAAAAAATCATTTAATATTTGTCGTGTGGCAAATCAGAATATAATACAATAGCCATAGCCACCACCCCCAATCTCTCCCGCGAGTGTCAAAGAGTATTGAGCAGCTGTGTTCATACTATACCACCTAGCTAAAGACGATTTACGTGCCCGATAGACTGATGGCATTTTCTTTCTAGAGATTAAACAATCAACCATGAGTGTTATTAAATGATCAGCGCTATGATGTCAGTAGACTTAATGGGACATGTAATTTCATAAACGATCAAATGACTTCTCACATGCACCCGGAATACGTAACATTGACTTTGAAATGGTTTTTCACCGAAATAAAACTTTGGCTCTGAAGAACCATTACCCAAATAGCAGTAAAAGCATTAGAGTAACAATTGGATACACACCAAACATTACCTACCTGCCTCTAACCCAGGCTTACGCTGCTCATAAAACCCGGTCATCATCATCACCAGCCTTTTAATGTCCCCACTGCTGGGGCACATGCCTTCCCTATGGATGAAAGATTATAGGGATAATGGGCCATAACCCACCATGCTGGCCCAGTGCGGATTGGTGGGTATTAACAACTGCCAATGCACCCGGGACCAACGGCTTTACGTACCTTCCGAAGCACTCTAGATAATAAATTTTTGGTCACCCATCCAATGACCGGCCTTAACGAACATTGCTTAGTTTACGTAATCGCAGGCCTCGACTGCGCTGTCAAGCTCCTCTTTACACCACACATTACCTACCCGCCTCTATACCACGCGTTTTCACGTGTACCTAAAATTGACTGATATGGTTTGCTTTGGCTTTGAAGCACATACATACATAAATCACGCCTATATCCCCGAAGGGGTAGGCAGAGGTGAACCAGCACCCACGCCTCGTCAATTATGCTAGGACCCATGTAATAGGTGGCAAGCCTATTGCCATATATCGGGCACAAAAGTCGCAGTAAATTGCTAGGTGGTTTAAGAGGAACGCTGCTGCCCATTCCTCATCGCTGATTTATCCTTAGTCGCCTGGTACGACACCCACGGGTGAGATTTGGGGTGGTGACAATTGTATTCTACTCTGCCGTCACCACGCAGCACACTAGTCTAGGCTTTGAAGCACCATTACCCAAATAGCAAAAAAAATTAGGGTAACAATTGGACACAGACCAGACATTACCTGCCTCTAAGCTAGGCCCGAGGCCATAAAGCCTGACAGTTGACCCGAAAACACAGTGACGTCACATTTTTCAGCTACAGGAAACGCTTGCTGCATAATAGATTGCCTCTGAATGGAACCTGATATAAGTTTCGAGATAGCTCCAGCGGGACTGCATTGTGTGTGCAGGGGTGCTCAAACGGTCGACCGCGAGCGCTTTTTTAGTTGATTTCGAGAAAGAAATCCGCTATAGAACTATTTACACATATGATTTTGTTTAGCTCCCTCATAACTTTCTTTCGTTGGCGTTATACAGCAGATTTTGGCAGATCCAACATTTGAAGCTGCTGTAATGGTCTGCAAAATTGTAAATAAACTATGTTGTCGATGACTGCCGCTCTGTGTGTATGTCATCTCAATCATGTACGAGTATTACTGCCGCACTCAGAGACGTCAAATAACGGTAATGAGTACTTAACGTCAAAAAATTACAATTCAAAACTAGTCGCTATTCTTGCCGGGTCTATGGTCTAGGTTTGAATGAAATTTTTTGATATTAAATAAAAATAGGAAATTGACGTCTCTGAGTGCGGCAGTTAAACTGTAAAAGATTAGGCTATTATGGAACTGACATATGTCGTCACGATAAAAGTTCCTAATCAAAGTTATAAAATTGAAAAAGAATAACTTTCTTTTATCATTGCGTTCCTTTGATAAAGGCGCTTTAAGCTGGCAGCAAAGGTCTAACCTTAGGTCTAACCTACCTTTATATCTTTACCACGCATGCCCCCTGCCTAGACGACAATCATTTTACCCGCCTCCGGTCTAGTGGTTCGCCCACCAGAATTATGATCCAGAGGCCCCGGGTTCGATCCCCAGAGGGGTACAAATTTGTACTCGGTTTGGTTGGTGGTAGGACTTTTTTCAAGTCCGCCTGGCTACCTGCCACCATCTTATCAAAATCTGTCGCCATAATAATAATGTTAACAGCATTTTTGTGTTCCGATAATTGTGATAAGATAGCCAGCCCACCAGCCAGTCTGCGGTTAAGAGTTCCAGGTGAAGCTCGATTCCATCTTCGGCCCTTATTGTCACTTACCATCAGGTGAGATGAAGGGCAAGAGCTTCCCTGTCTAGCTTAAAAAAACAATCCTGCATCACACATATTTGCGGCCTCTCAGAGTCGAACAATATTGAGGTTCATGTTTGAGCACTCCTGTGCTAGTGGCTTTTGGCAGCTCTGGGACTCAGCGGAGTTTTTTGTGCTACGCGAATTTCGACTTTCCGTCCCCTATTTGTGCTGTGGTCGTTCGACTATTGTTCCTTGAAAATTTACCAGAATACACTTTGGCGATTGTCTTGCCGGATTAGAAGTTTTGAGTTGAATGGGAATAAACCCAGATGCGTCCAAATTCAGTGAACAGCATAGCAATAGGTACATAAATCACTCCTGTATTTTAACCCCGAAGAGGAAGGCAGGGGTCAATGAAAGATTCGCTAATTATGTTAGTTCCCTTGTAATAAGTGGCGAGCCTATTGCCATCTCGGGGAAGTAAATGGCAGGATTGCTAGGTAGATAAGAGGAACGCTGCTGCTCATTACTCATCGCTGTCTAAACCCTTAGTCGCCTTGTACGACACCCACGGGAGAGATGGGGGTGGTGACAATTGTATTATGCTCTGCCGTCACCACACGGCTGTTCAGTATGCACACACTGGACAGCTTTATGTGCTTGTTAGATGGCTTCGGCACGACTATGGGACCAAGCATAATTGGCTGATCGAGGGTATTAATACACCTCTGCCTGCCCCTTCGGGGATAAATAGGAGTGATATTATATTTATGTATGGATGTGTACTCGACAACCCGCCAGCCAATCTTCCCACGTGATTCGCAGATTTGCGAACAGATCGCCCCTTCCAGCAATAAACTGATAACGAATGGACTCGTAAAAGGGACGCCGCCTAAAATGAGTTTTACATACGATGCTACAATAATAACGTTTTTGGTCAAGATGATATTGGGGCGACCCCGGAGAGGCTTAGGTTGGTTACGCACGCCAAGACTGTTCTAAGTGTTGCAACTTAAATAAAAGTTCCATTTATATTAGGAAAATATTTATAATTATTTTTAATATTAAAAATAGTTATTGGATCACCGGTTCCTTTTTTTTTTACCATAATACAATAAATATTATTTGAAGATATTTTGCCGTGTGGTGACGGCAGAGTAGAATACAATTGTCACCACCCCAAATCTCTCCCGTGGGTGTCGTACAAGGCGACTAAGGGTAAATCAGTGATGAGGAATGGGCAGCAGCGTTCCATATGCAGCGGCCATAACGTAAACACTGAAAATGAAAATGAAAATGAAAATGAAAATGAAAATATGGTTTATTCATATAAGGTATGATTACATACACCCATGAATCGTCAAAGAATTAACGTTAAACACTGGAAGCGAAAAGAAAACAGTTTCCAATATTTAACGTTATAAGCTACACTATCCGTTCGTAAACTACCATAAGGCCTTTTCTGAGAAGAACCGGCAAGAAACTAACTGGCCTAGTACCCAATGTTGGGTAATAAAGGCTGTATCTGATATAATAACGGCCAACGATTTTACGTGCCTCCTGGAGCACGAAGGAAATCGATATAATTTATTATTGGTCACCAATCTATTGACAGGGCTTCGTTTACGCAATCGCAGGCCAAATAGTAGCGTCAAATAGCTATAATGCGACCTTTTAACAAAAGTCTCATGAGCCAACAGACCGGACCGTGAGTGGACCGCCTTAGGCGATAACATCGCGCAGAAAATATGAGCTGGAGATATGTTGATACGCAAACACAATAACATTTTTATCGTACGCTATGGACGACTATTGGCTCGCTTACCCTACAACAAAAGATTTGGTCTGGGGTGACCATGCGCTTAGCGCATTTATAAAGTAATTTTATTTCATAACATCAATTCCAAAGATTGGTGGGTGAATTTGGCTCAAAGCCTAAAGGTCCATCCGTATATCCAATTATATTAAAATGTATCTGTAGTAACCGTAATACTCCAGTAAAGCTTACGTAATTTTGATTTTAAGTCAATCTACTTAAAACGCTTGTATAATAAGCCAAGTATCTACGAATACTTTCAATGCTATTAAGTTTTTAATAAACTTCGAGATTGCGAAACCTATAATTTATACTTTATTCCGAGATTGACGATCATTGTTTACGCATTCGCAGACCAATCTTTAAGCTCATTATATTTATGAAATTTTAGTCACTTTTTTTAAGGACCCAAGCTGTCGGTCCAGACCCCTTACAGCCGGGTTTTTTGAGGAAGGCAAAGAGCTTGTCAGTTGCAATCAAGCACCGGAAAGGATTTCTCCACAGCACTTATCTCCAGGGGAGTCCGCAGTTCCACAGGGTGCTACGAGTCGGAGATTGGAGCGGCAGGCCTAAGGATGCCCCCAGAGGTGCGGAACTTGGCTCGGGCGTGCCGTATAAATAGTCACCATTAACAACAGATTGTATTCTCTTCTGCCGTCATTACTCAGCATTGTTTTCTCTCCGACTCTGTTTTAATGTCAGGTGAGATAACGGCGAAACTCTTTCGAGAACTCTCATAAAAAACGCGTTACAAATGTTTTGTAGCATTAGACGTTGAAAGTTTTAACAACCGTTGAAAGTCGGCCGGCTGATAATTGGCCAAACTGCGTCATAATGGGGCTGAGAGTATAAACACGGGATTTCTTCAAAGGCTCCCATGAAGGATGTCCGCTGTTAAAGGCCACTGGCTGGGAATGACGGCTGTATCGGCACAGTATACCCAGAACAGTAATACGTTTTCATATAAACTGGCCGCTGCCCATTAGAATATGTGCTTTCGTACTCGGCGCCGTGTAGGCACGCACCGTGACGCACACATTGTCATAAAATACGGGGAAATATGGGGACGGTAGTCTGGGCCGTGCGTTCGGTGTAATCGCGCGTGTACAGAGTGATCAGCTGTGTGCTGACGGCAGAGTAGAATACAATTGTCACCACCCCAAATCTCTTCCGTGGGTGTCGTACAAGGCGACTAAGGATAAATCAGCGATGAGGAATGGGCAGCAGCGTTCCTCTTATATCACCTAGCAATAGTACTGCGACTTTTGTGCCCGATAAATGGCAATAGGCTCGCAACCTATTACATGGGACCTAACATAACTGGCGAAACGTGGGTGATAGTTCACCTCTGCCTACCCCTTCTGGGATATAGGCGTGATTTATGTATGTATGTATGTACAAAGTGATTGAAAATTCGCTCGCTGCTCGTTCCCGCCCGGCAAATTCGCGCTCGCAACCGCCGCTTTAGTGACAACCAACGCAAGAGTAGGCTGAAACTCGCCGACAGGCCGCAGATAAACTACTGTTCTGGGTATACTGTGGTATCGGCGTCCGGATCGGTGAGGGCTAAATACGGCTTTGTGTCTCGAGCACAGGATGTGCTTAAGGGCCCCTAATAAAAACAAAGTAATGCTTAAGTACACTGCAGTACTTAAGCATTACTTTGATTACAGCGTTTTCGTTTGGTAAACCCCACACGTAATCAGACAGACAATATGCAAACTCATACTGATGAAGATTAAGATGACATTTATTTTATTAACATTCATATCGGTAAATGACGACCCAAATTCATAGGAACTTATCCTATGAATTTAGGTCTTCCTTGCTCGCCTAGTAGCGAAAAAATTATCTGTGTCAAAATGTGCTAGCCCTGGGGACCTAACCAAGTGGCTTTTCTATTCGAACGCATATAATACAAAAGTATTAAACTGACTTTTTGTTTTCTCTGTAATACGTCAGTTTTATACATTTGTTTTCTATGCGTTTGAATTGATTGGCCCCTTGGCTAGGGCCATGACCAGTCACAGACTCATGACGTTAGATAGCTAATAACCCGCTTATGAACATATAATTTTATGAAAAATTTCTCACTCTATTATCTCTCGAAATTATTACTGATAACTACGAAGAATTCCAGAAACCTTTTTTGCGACAAATAGTTCGCCTTACAGTCTATTACGATCTGCAACGTAAAGCGGAGCATTTTACTATCTCGTTTCCCTTCAAATTTATGTCAATGAAAGATCGGATCGGCCAAGCAATAAATCGTGCAGATATCCTTTTCGATTTAAATAATAATGACGTGTGTTATCTTGAAATATTTCGCCATGGGCCTTTGTTAAGGCCCCTTTGTTAAACCAGGCCGTGTTTGGAACTTTTTGAAGTCCGGAGATTGGCTTATTTACTCTGTGGACCTTCACATGAATTAATTTCAGCGGCACCCGCTGAGCTGTCATTGTTGGGAATATACGTTTTGTTTACAGCCGTACGAATGGCTTTATGTTATTAGATGTAAGGTTGTCTGTTTTCAATATCGCCATTGGGTTTGGCAACGCTACTCTGTGCTATTTTAATCCTTGTATTGCTTTTAAATAATTATAAATATTTCTTACACTCACACTTATCATCTAGCCCAAAGTAAGGAGTATAAACACTTGTGCTATGGATGACGGACAAATTATGATATACTTAATAATTATACATAGAAACATTTATAATATACTACATCTAAATATATAAAAAGGAACACTGACTGACTGACTGACGTATCAACGCACAACCAAAACTAAATATACAGGTATGTACCCGTATGTGGTACCTGTATGTGGCTGTAATAATGTAATCATTAGTCGTTAAGGCACTCTTATTAAATAAATATATATATATAATACATGTGATAAATACTCTAATGAAACATAGTAATTCTTCTTCTTCTTCTTAATGAAAATAAAATAAAAATATAATTATAAATGATTAAAATTGAATAAAATAGATATAAATAATTGTGTAATATAATAATAATAATAATAAAGAAGATAAAGGTAAAGAAAACAAATATCTTGATTTAGCTCACGAGATTGTTGACATGTGGGACATCGATTCAGCAATTATTGTTCCGATAGTTCTATCTGCCCATGGCTTGATAGCCAAGAGCCTCGATAAACATCTTAAGAGGCTCGCGCTAGGTGGTTGGGTCAAGAGTCAGATGCAGAAGGCGGTACTTCTGGACACGGCGCGTATAGTGAGGAGGTTCCTGTCTCTGGATCCTTAACCACCGGTAGCCGGGACCCTGATCTTGCTACCGATGGGGAACTGCATTTTTGTATTTTTAAATGTTATATTTTTTAATGTTTTATATTGTAAAAATGTAATGTTTAGAAATATGATTTTGTATGTATTTGAAATGTAATAAAAATAATAATAATAATAATTTAATATAAAAGTCAATGATAATTGTAAACTATAAATTCATAATAATAAACTATATAATGCATGTGAATTATTAAATTTGAATAGAAGTTTGAAATTTAATATGTAGGAATTAGATTTTTTAAGTAGAAGCAATTGTTGCCCTCATGTTTGCTGTGCCCCCTAGCAGGGCGTCACCTGTACTGGATCAATTATTTTTTGTAACACCTTTTTAACTTAACATAAATAAATAAAAATAAATACCTCTACATTAATTTTCGCACCCAAAGGCCCTCGTGTAAACAATCTCTAACAACAAATGTAATGCAATATTTTACGTCAAGATAGACAAGGCTCCTTCCTCTTAAGCTTCCTTCGCATGTATCCCAAGATGCCCCATATATTGTGGACACAGCATGCCGGCCGATGGTCAACCACAAGCCGTGTACCCTAATCTCGGAGATTTATCTGCGCAAAACCTTAGTATTGACGCGCAGAATGCACGGCTGATTTATTTGAGGGCCCTTCGGATGAAAGTTGGAAAAATATCTGATCAGCTGGATATAAAATGTGCCTATGGGGGCTGTTTACATTCTACTGTATAGGTACTAACAGGAGCTCGATAGTGCTCGGCCTGCGATTGCTGAAACTAAGCAATGTTTGCTAAGGCCATTCGATGGGTGACCAAAAATCTATTACCCCGAGTTTCTCCGAACTTTAGAAGGTATGTTAAACAGTTGGTCAATACCACCCACAAACTAAACAAAATAATAATTGTTTTACTGATCCTCTTGAAAATAATTGTTGTGCTGACTGAATTGTTGCATTGTTTATTTGATCAATCTATTGTTCAAATAAAAAAATGTTACGTTCAGAAGTTGAGGTGAATATTTAGCTTAAGTTTATTGTTATGTCCAATCACTTTTCAGTACAGTCACTTTTCAACCCTAACGTCTTGGCGCAAAGTTCAATTTTGTGACAACGTGATGTGGCATTGGAAAGTCGTGTCTCCTGGACCGAAGCCATTTAGTATTAATTGGGTCTAACATCTTTTCAAGGCTGTTTTAATTAATAACTCAACTCTTAACTCGTCAAACTAAGTAAAATATCAATGATAAAAATGAATTCTAATGACGTCCATTTGTAAAATAATATAGTGCTGGCAGCAGCGTTCCTCTTATGCCACCTAACGATATACTACGATTCCCGTGCCCGATAAATGGCAATAGGCTCGCCACTTATTACATAGGACCTAACCTTTATGTATGTATTATTTTAAGAACATCTTTATCAACGGTGCACTTTACCGAATGGGCAAGTCGTGTTTCGCTAAAATCCCATTTAGGCTTTGTCTTAAGGGCACATTCATGTGGTTGAGTGGCTCTATTCGCCGACGTTGCCAGTTGAATGTCCACATTCAGTCTAAGTCTTGTTTATGGCTGTGGTTGATTCCTGACTAGCCACAGTGTAAGAGCGCTCAGTTAAACAATTCTCTGAAAATCTGATAAGCATAAACATGTTAATTGATTTGCGGATATTAAATTAAATTTGTCGAAATAAAAAAGGAAATTTTAAACCTAATAATAAACAAAACAAATAAAACCTTATAAATACTAGGGATTAATCGTAATACACATTTTATTAGTTGCTCTTCTAATAATCAAATCCAATATGTGACGCTGATGTGACAGCATATATCAAAGAAAACATGAACTGTTAGCTATGTAAAAAGTATATATCAGTCCCCCGCCGTCAATTTCATGAGCGGTGGTGCGTGTTGACGACTCCAGCAGCTGAGAGCATCTGATCGATATGCCGGCGCCACATCTGACCATCATCCGTGCGTACATCGTAATGCAGCAGTCCGTATTTTTGTACGACGGTACCAAACGCCCATCTCCTCCCCCTAGGCATGTAGGAACGTATTTGCGTTCTAATTTCGCTATCACGTATTCCACGTAAAAATTGAAGCGATAAAAAATTTTCTGCGATGGATTTGTTACAGCTGAGACAGTTAAATTCGCAGTTATTAGTTAATTTTTTTAGTTCTGTCGCGTAATTTGCAGTAGTTTCGGTTTCCTTTTGCATTCTATTTATAAATTTGTGTTGTAATGTCCAAATGCTTGGTGTTGGTTCTATATATTCAGAAATAATTTGACTAAGTTCTTCAAAGCTCAACTCTTTTGGGTCAGCGGGTGAGCATAAATTATACGTTTGTTCATGAAGTTCCGGGTTTAGTGCCGAAAGAAGAGTGTAAGTTTTCAACTTCGGGTCCTTCACATTATTTAAAAGTAAGTGTAATTCCAATCTGCTGACGAAATTTTTAAATGTTTCATTATCGGTTAGTGGTTGAAATGGTATTTTAGGGTTAAAAACCTTTGGGCTGGTGACGTTATGTTGGGCTAAGCTCGTGCTAGGGTTGTTTAACTGTGTAAATTGATTCTCTTGTTGATATAACGTGTTCAGGTTAAGCAGTTTCACTTTTATAGATATCGCGAGTTCTTCGTATGCATGTCTGTATTTTGCTTCATCTTCTAAGTCTTCATCGTCTACGTATTTCTCTATAGATTCTTGGAATTTGTGCAGTTTTTCTAGATTTTCTTGTAGTGTTTGTAATCGAATTGTAATTTCTTCTTCTGGTAGTGTAGATTTCGTACTTACATAGTTGTAAAATCGTGTTAATGTGCCGTGAACGGCTCCGCGATTACGCTTTAATTGTTTTAATTCTTCCTCCATCGTCGCCAATAATAAATACTAGGGATTAATCGTAATACACATTTTATTAGTTGCTTTTCTAATAATCAAATCCAATATGTGACGCTGATGTGACAGCATATATCAAAGAAAACATGAACTGTTAGCTATGTAAAAAGTATATATCAAAACCAGTACACAAAACGTGACTAAATATAAAAGAATACTTCTTCTTCTTCTTCCTAGCCTTGACTAGCACCTTTACGGTGTGACGGATGATATGAATCAAAAGGTAGCGGGTGGCTTGATGACGTCTGACCGATATGCATGGAAGAGGAAACATACTGCGCCGACCCCAGATAGACTGGAAACAGGAAAAGAAGAAGAAAAAGATTTTCTATAATACAATATAAAACTTTGTGTGGATGACGTGTGATGGGGTAATAAGAGTAAGAGAGATAGAGAAAGAGAGAAGTACAAAGATAAAGCGATAATGGTAATATTTATCCTACGATTAAGATAAATAATAGAGTTTTGCTGACATTAAACCTACTTCTATGAATAAAAAATTGCTGCCAACAACAGAAGGACGGACTTTTACGTAATTTAAAGTTGGTACACTGTGTCACTATTCACTGTCCCTTCTAAAATGTTCCACATTAGGAATTTCCGCTGCAAGCAATCGAGTTAAAGCCAATTTCCAAATCCACAGTATATTGTAAGCGACGTCGGGACTTTTCGCTATTTTTGCAACTTGTTCAATAAACATCTTTAATGCGTTCATGTTTTAGTTTATTTTGGAATTAAAATCCACTTGTTAGTGTTACTACTGCTATAAAATTAAAATTTAATTAAAAGTATATTCACCTTGGGGCACCCGAATGGTGGAGGGCAAACCACCAACAACAGCATACCCAAAGAGGGTTAGTGTCAGGCAGGCAGCCGGCTGTAAAACCTAAGCCAAAACTTTGAGCAGTATGGATTGGAATGTTGTCATTCCAATCACTAGCTCCGTTCATCGGTCTCTCGACATGATATTATAAATTCATTCATCACTAGCACCTTTACGGTGTGATGGATGATATAAATCAAAAGGGAGTGGATGGCTTGATGACGTCTGACTGATATGAATGGAAGACGAAACATACTGCGCCGACCCCAGATAGACTGGGAACAGGGCAGGGAAAAGAAGAATCATAAAGACAATCAAAAAGAGATGAGGGTGATTGGAATGACAACATTCCAATCTATACTGCTTAAGGTTTTGGCACAGCCAGGGCATGCTGTTGTTGGTGACACCTCTGGGATAAGTCGGAGCTGATACATACTACGTAATTTTTTTGCTCCAAGGCCAGCATAGAAGCCACGTCAGTTTCATACATTTGTATTCTATTCGTTCAAATAGATTGCACATTTATCTAGAGTATCTAGAGAAGTATAATAATACCCTCAAGGCTGAGCACTCAGCGATACACGTGCTGTTTACGCTTCTTGTTCGATTTCAACACAACGCAGTAGCCCCTATATTCTTTCGTCTTATAATTTTCAGTGCACACCAACTTTCTTTCTTTATATCGTGAACAAACTGTGCGGAGCAATATCCCACGGCCCGGCACGTGCTAGCCAATATCCGGAACCGCTAATGGCGCCCAGGCAGGGACTACACAATAAATCTTTTACTTTTAACCCGTAACGATATCTGCAGAATCAATAAATACCCACTGAGTTGTCGAAGGATTGTGCTCACAAAGCTTTTATTAATGTCGATATAGTTGATCGTGTTTTCAATGGACAAGCAACCTTACACATAATAAAATTAATTGTGATTTGAATTTTATTACTGAACATTATGAATGTTCAAAAAAACATTAATTACAAAGAAACTAAAGTTAGAAAATTTTAGAAAAATTATTGTCATGATGCGGGAAACGAACCCGCGTCCTCCGAATGAAGGACGCGGAAGGAAAAATATAGGGGAAACTTTATAGTAATAACAAATAGAAAGTGAAATTTTGTAAGACTCCAAAATACTACGTAGGTAAGTAGCCGCATATAGATGATTAACTTTCTCATGTTGATTCCTAGAAAGTGCCCGTCTCGTTTTTTCTCTGTAGGGGTGACAGTGACGGGCGTTAAATTGAAAAAGTATTCCCAGCAATCAGCAGTCACGTACCAGCCAATATCCGGGCGGAGCTAATGGATAAGAGCTCACGAGGCCAATCTTTATTTATTAAAGATGCCTAGACTGCCTTTTAGGTTTCGGATTCTAAAAGTAGGTACATACATACATAAATAAAATAGATACATACATACATAAATCACGCCTATATCTCCGAAGGGGTAGATGAGAGTTGAACTAGCACTCACGTTTCGCCAATTATGTAAGGTCTCATGTAATAGGTGGCGAACCTATTGCCATTTATCGGGCACAAAAGTCGCAGTACATTGCTAGGTAGTATAAGAGGAACGCTGCTGCCTATTCCTCATCACTGTCGCCTTGTACGACACCCACGGGAGAGATTTGAGGTGGTGACAATTGTATTCTACTCTGCCGTAACGTCGCCACACGGCCAAAGTAGATTCTGCTTAATAAAAACCTTCCTTCATTATGTACGGGGGCAACGCAATCATCATCATCATCATCATCACCAGCCCAAGCAACTCACCAAGGAAGGAAGGACCACAAAAATCTTAAAAAAACAGCTGTTTCATATGTATATATTCACATCATTCAAAATGAATCTAACTGGAAAGCGTGAAATAGCACATTTTTCTTTTGTAAAATTGACCAAGTATAAACCGCGAAAGGCCACCATTACGAATGGCAAACGGAAAATGCAGCCTTGTTATTGGAGGCGTTTCGAAGGTTGTTTTGGGCATATTTAATGGCATGGCAGGCTTTGAAGGAGACGTTGCCGAACTGGCATCTGGAGTGAAATAGCTCGGCAAAGTGATATTAAGTGAACCGTCAAGGGATATAAAATATAACCCCTATCTATAATGATATAATTGGGGGCATAGACATAGTGGCAATTCCAAACGCATAGAATACAAATTTCAATTTTCGACAGCGGTTTATATTGGACAGAACGGTTAGTTTAGTTTTAAATTCTCCCTATATTTTAGGGAAGGCAAAAGGTCTAGCCCATACAGCCAAGTCTTTAGTGTATATATTATCTGTAGGCTTATGAAATAATGAGTGGGTGAAATGTATGAATGAAAAGAATTTTACGTTAAAATATGGGTGTGACACATTTTAACGCATCTAGGGAGTGCTTGGAGCGAATTTAATGGTAACAGAGTTCATGATGGTGCTTGATGAAATGGATAAAACCACTTTTTATAGTGATCTTCACCACAACATTAAACACATCATGAGACTTACTTTCGATGATTCTGCATAATTGCACATCAACACGGATGCTTGTGCATCAAAATAACACCACTTTCACTGCACAAAATCCACTCTGTAACAATTTTTGAATTAGCGAAAACAAATCTGACTGACACCACGAAACGCGCCAAACACCCTCTCTTGGACAGAACGGTTGCCATTTTGTTTTCTTTGTAGCTTATCTGCCACTTGTCGTGGTATTTACAATGAGGTTCGGATCACTTTGCAATAGCTAAAACGCGTTCACTTCCTCAAGTTCCAACACGCATCTAAATATGTATGATTATTCATACATACATAAATCACGCCTATGTCCCCTAAGGGGTAGGCAGAGGTGAATAAACACCCACATATCCCCAATTTAGCTAATAGGTGGCGAACCTATTGCCATCTATCGGGCACATCAATCGCAGTATATTGCTGTTGTTTCATAACCTCAATATTTCAGCTTCTATTCTGATATTAAAATCAGCGTTCACTGCTATGTCCATTTTTGCCTCCCCTCCTCTAGTCACCGTGTCCCTAAGAGGCTTAGCCATTCTAATGTGACCTCTACACGTTTGTTCTTCTATTATCTGGTCAACAGCATTAAACACTATGAATATTTAACAGTTTCACTCGAAACTTGGCCGTACGTAGGAAAACATTTATAGATTACACACACGAGAACCTGAGCCGTTATTAAATGTAAACATGGCGTCCCGTACCCGTGTCAGAACAAACTTTGAAATCGTGTCTTCTGTGGGGCCCCGAAATGTTGTTATAATAGATTCGACTTCAACTGAAAGAGGCTCCGTAATGTCTTGGAAGCGCGAGTGGAATGTTCTGGAAACTTGAATCGCACACGCTTTGGAGCCCTTGAGGCGAAGGTAATAAGTATCACTTTACTAACAGTGAATAGCGTGAGAAAATTAAGTTCAAATAGTTTCAGACACATCCTCTCAGATCTCGTAGGTATATCTTAAGAGGGAGACTTTTTGAAGTTTTTTTTATTCTTCCTCTGAATGTCATGGCGTCTATGATGTTTTGCTTAGTGGCGACTAAACCATTTACAGCTTAAATTGATAATATTAAAAAAATATATAATATGAAAATTACAAAACCATTTGAGATTTAGTCATTTTGAATACTGTATTTGTTATCTAACACACTATCTAAAACCTGTCTTCCAAAATAGAAGATTTATATTTTTTATTTGTTTTCGACGATTGAGTAGTAGTCACAATAAAAAAATAAAGACTTCTAAGTTACGACTAAATTACTGACTGTTTTCATTTTAGTCCCAAAATTAAACCAAGGTTTTAGTATTGTATGACACGAGCGCCGTCATCTGTCCAACGACCTCCACACTTTAATTGCTAGCGTATTATTTAAGCATGCACTTCTCAAGTCTCCAAGCTTTCAACCTCCGTATTCCCGCAGGTGATCCCCCATATACTATGTCACACGAAATCCATACAGACATCTAAAGGGAAGTGCTATTTGTTCAGGAATAAGTTCCTCCGGGACCTTAGCGTCGCGTTTTGTCCTTGTAGAAATAAAAGAATATCAAACGTATGCCCGATTTCTCTTGGTCATGACGCTGTAATGGTGGAAACACACTATTTTACAGACAATGCGATGCAGTGAATATAACTACGTGAGAGTAAGCCTGTATTATGATATGTTAGTTTCTTCTGAGTTCAAAGGCAAAGACTTTTCATTTCTTATAGCTATGGTAAGAAAGGTAAGAAAGTTTCTAGTTTTCGTTCTATCATATGCCTCATTGTGGTGCCATGTGTTGCGAAGCATAATAATGTATCATCCCCAATCTGTCCCGCGGTGTGTCATACAGCGGTGTGAAGGTTAAACAGTGGTGAGTAAAGGGCCAGAGTTTCTCTTAGGCTGGCCTCACACAGCCGGAATGTCAGTATAATCCACACACATTCTGATTTTTTAGATTATGAATTTCTCAGCTGAGCAATAACATGAGACGCTGTCATTAACTTCTAAGTGGCAACCCTGGACATAATACTGACATACCAATTTACAATCTATCAAAGGCCACTTAATTCCACTTAGCTTCGGGCAAGTTCTAGGGCACCTTTGAGACTAGCTCGAGAGCTACCTTTATGCAAAGTTAGGGCCGTCCTGTGCGCATTAATATTGAATTTGATTTTAGGAGACACATTCCCGACACGTCGTGAATTTTAACACTCAATTTGAATAGTATAGAGGTTTCGTTTCGTGTGCACTTTAAAAAACTTTTGGATTAGAGTTTTTCTGACTACAACTATTCTATGCCGTGTGGTGACGGTAGAGAAGAATACCATGGTCACCACCTCGAATCTCGCTATCGGGCACATAAATCGTAGTATACCAAGAGACTTTTTGGTCACTGTAAAAATGTTTGGAATTCGTTCAGACCATCAAACTGAACAAATTTCACTATGGGAGCAACTCCAAATTTACGAAAAAAATAACAACTGTTGCATACATTTGGTTCAACTAGGTATTGACTGGTGAATTGCCGCGAGGCAGATCGCAGACTTTCCCCTCTTACAGGGCTAGGAGGAACACCAGAGTGGTTTAGTGGGTAGTGCTGGTCGCTTCGTGCCTTGGCGAGTCCCACACACGCCAGTCGCCTAGCTAGCGGCTGGTATGGTGCTTCAAAGCATTCCACTCCGAGAAAAAAAAATGGTTCAACTAGGTATTATAATTTTTTATGAAACAACTGATATTTTTTCGTGAATTTGGAGTTGCTCCCACGGTGAAATTTGTTCAGTTTAATGGTCTGAACGAATTCAAAAAAAATTTGCTGTGACCTAAAAGTGTCCTGGTATTGTAGGTGGTATAGTAGATGGTAAGAGAGGAATGCTGCTGCCCATTACTCATGACTGCCTTTTCCCTTAGTCGCCTTGTATGACTGGAGAGATACGGGTGGTGACAATTGTATTCTGTTCTGGCATCACCACATGGTCGAAAGTTAACGCTTCCACAAAAGCACATCCCGTCTCGATAGCGGCACGATTTAGCAGATAAATTAACACATCTAGCGAGCATTGTGCTTGTTGCACAATAACCTGTATCTCAAAACATTATGTTTAAACTATTATTCACTGTTCTCACCGGGCAACGAAACATTTGTAAGCGTTATCTCCCCCTTTTGTGCATTGTGCAACTTGTATTAAAACGTTATTACGTTGTTTTGAAGTGAAACATTTTTCTACGCGGCGGAAAATGTAGCTTGGCTGATTAAAAAGTGGTAATAGATGGTCTAGCTCTTGTGGCGTCGGTACAGAAGACAGTTGATGTGGTTTTATGCAAACTACTTGACGAGTGTAGTGAATATTGTAATGTTTTGAGCTCGTAATTTGTGGATCTTTCCTAAATGAAGCTGGATAAATATGTCAATTATTATTGATCTTATTAACATTGTTTGCATCATAATATTTTTCTGTGGCGCCATTTTTAGTTAGATTAATGGCGCCCAGTATGGGATTAGATTTTTTTTAGAAACCGTAATCCAGTTATCTGTTTAGTAAAAGATTTGTACATTTAAACAAGGTTTTTGTGTTGTTAATGCAACTATTCCATTCATATAAATGAATAAATATGGTAAACATCACGTTATCTTAAATATTTAAAAAAATGCCAATTAATGTTTGCGTAAAGGTTGATAGTCAATGTGAAAACCTTTATTGTGTTTCATACAAATACCTAGAGTGAAGTTACTCATATCTTAATCCACACAATGAACTTTTCAAAGAACCCATATTCGTACTATAAAGATGTCAACATATTGCTCAATATCGCCGCTCCTAAAGGTCACACAGCCAAAGCCCACAATTTCCCGGCGACAAATCAAAAAGACAGTCGGTAAAAAGGCGAGCATTACTACAACCGGAACAGGAAGTCTTTACGTTAGTCGCATTCGGATACAACAGGAAATGAATTTGGAGTCGATCGCAATAAAAGTTACATCAAAGTTATCTCTTGCGCACGCTCCGCGGCCGTTTTTGGCCGTATTTTTACCGGTCCTTATGAAAATGCATAACCTTTTAGCTTTTTCGTATTTGAGACGCGTTTCTTTGGTGTTACACCGTTCAAACGGACCTGGCGCATACTACACTCGTATAAATGCTAGTTCTTATTAAAATGACAACCGTGACCCAAAAAATTATGTATTATGTTCGCGCAACCGACGCTCACAAAACGTTCTTTGAGACATTATTTTGGGTAGCAATAAGCGACCTCTGATTTGTTACAAGTTTTCGTTGTTTTAAATTGAGAGTTCTGAAAGTAAGCAATCTGTGTCAATTTCTATGAGCCAAAAAGTCTTGAATTGCCTGAAAATTTCACGACTTTTAAAAAACGTTTTTTAAATTTTTATTTTGATACTGGTGCTATACCGAGGGTCCAGAATAAAACCTTCCCCGCCATGAAACTTCAAAGATAGCTTGCGTCCTGCCTGCCACAGAAGCGGTAAAGATCATTACAAAAACAAAACTTCCCACACATTGTATGCGGACGATGTTATTAATTTTCAGTCTTAAGGCGGATGCAGAAAACCGTTCATAAGCTCCCTCGCTTAGGTGACAGTAAATATGCGACCAGTACCTCTAATCGTGATAATCACAGGCGTTTTAACGCTTCACCCACTTTTCAACACTCCTCCAATAGATAGTGTATAATGTTTCTCCTGACTACGGCAGAAAGAAAAGAACATTTTACCAAGTACCCATACTTGGTAAGATTTGAAAGAAGACGTAGTTTGGTCGTGTAGTACGAATGAGTGAAAGGAAAGTGACAAATAAGATTATTTTATCATAATTTGTTTCTTTAAATTTGAAAGTTAATAAAAGAGCAAGTATTGTGTATGTGACAAGAAATCATGTTAAGAACCCTTCCGTTTTACTTTTATCGCTCCAAAGTGGACGTTCTGCATAGCCTATTCCCCGTGCAGTTGTTGACCTCTTTTGTAACGACAACACACAACCAGACATCAAGCAACTCTAGCCTCTACTCCAGTATGTAATAGCGGGCAAAATGCCCCGCGGAATCCCGACAATTCGGCTGAAGCCGTCACCGGCAGCCATTCGCGACGTAGTGGGTAATTTGCAAGCCCTCTTAATTTGAACTGTCTCTTTTGTTGGGCGGAATTTATATCGTATGCATTACACTGTTTCACTTTTAACGCAAAATGCACAAGAGGGGGGCACAGATTTATTGTCCTCGATGAGTTTTCATTTTGCTGAGGCTCATGCAGCTTTTCTATTGCGAAATTTATTTCCGACTTATTTAGCTCGTTGAGAGAATAGTGAAAGAGGACATACTGCGCCGATCTTAAATAGCTTGGGATAAGGACAGGAAGCTGATGATTTAGCTCTGTTATAATTTCTTGATAATTTAATAAGATGTCTGTTATTTTATCAATAACAGACATCTTATTAAATTTTCTGAGAATGACACCAAAATATAAGATTCGATTTCGAGGTGTTATGTGGCATAAAAAGTTTTCACTCAATTTCAAATTGGATTTTGTTAATGAGATTCTTGTCTTATGGATGAAACACAGTTTTTAATATACTCAATATTAGTAAAACGTACCTATAACTGTAGCTTACGGACTTGGGGTATATCAAATAAATTTAATTAAATATAAAGTAACAGTTATGAACAATTCTCCCTATTATTCTTCCATCCAAAGGGAAGGGCTGAGCCCCAGCAGTGGGGATGTTATTGGGCTGGTGATGATGATAAAGATATTATGAAGAATAAGTAGAATGGAATTAAGTCATGCCGTATTATGAACTCGATTTTATACTGCAGTCAGTTATGATTTTAATGGAATATTATATAAATGGTAGAAATAATATTACAAAAAAAAAATCAGGAAAAATTTCAAAAGATTTTTTTTTGTCTAATTAACTAACATTTTTGTTTGCCGAGTGGTACTGGCATCTGCCCGGATTGCAGAGGACGCGGAATAGTTTCCCGCATCAGGACAAAAGTAATAAAATTTTTCGAAATTTTTCTGACTATATTCTTTGTAATATTATTTCAAATCATAACCGTGTGGTGACGGCAGAGTAGAATACAATTGTCACCACCCCAAATCTCTCCCGTGGGTGTCGTACAAGGTGACTAAGGAAAAATCAACGATGAAGAATGGGCAGCAGCGTTCCTCTTATACCACCTAGCAATAGCAATGTACTGCGACTATTGTGCCCGATAAATGGCAATAGGCTCACCACCTATTACATGGGACCTAACATAATTGGCGAAACGTGGGTGGTAGTTCACCTCTGCCTACCCCTTGAGGGATATAGGCGTAATTTATGTATGTATGTATGTAATTGTTACTGATAGCAGTGTAAAATCGAGCTCAAACGCGCCATGAGTTTGCTGAGTTCAATTCTCTGCAGCCAGTTAGTTATTATTGAACAATTTGTCTGTCCATCGTCCTGCTGATTGCACACTCCAGATCGGGCATTTCAACGGAAATGTGCAGCTGAAATCGTATTGAATTAATTGAGTGAGCGATGGACCTGACGTGGAAGCCGTCTCTCTTATTCCGAGCTTGGCATAACGTTAGTGCCAGACTTGTGCTGTAAATATTTGAAACAGCCATTTCAGTTAAATCGTAAATACATACATACATATCACGCCTATTTATCCCCGAAGGGGAAGGCAGAGGTGAATCACCAACTAATAGGTGTTGGAAACGTAAATCGCATTATGTTGCTAGGTGATATAAAGAGGAACGCTGCTGCCCATTACTCATCGCTGCTTAACCCTAAGTCGCCCTGTACGACACCCACGGAAGAGATTTTAATCGTAAATCGTAGACTTTAATGTTATTTTGCTAAAGCGTTTTTAATATAGCTGGGAACTGTATGTTGAGATGGTTGAGTTTGTTGCCTGAGAATGAATAAACTTAACAGATTATTTCAAAGACGAAAGTGGATTAGTCTTATTGCAATGCTATGGAATGGATGATAAAGATGGAAAAGAGAACTGTGGATGGATACATTACATAAGAAGAAATTATTTAAAAATTAGATGGACGGCTATTTATCTTATTTTCTATGGAATGTAATAACAAACGTAGATGCACGGCTTGGGCTTCCTTCCACTATTATATAGACAAAAAAAAACATTATATGTTTTTTAACGAATTCAAACGTTTTTGAACATCTTTGAATCTTTGTTTAATTTTGTCTGGAATATGTACAAATACATGGATAATTGCTAACATAAAATTAAATGTTGTACTTACAGGTCTGTACGTTGGTGTACACATCAGAGAGATAATTTTTGTTTTGTTTGATATATGTATTTATATGTAAGCTCATGTGTCTATGAATAAATAAATAAATAAAAACTCTCACACTCAATGTCACGGTTAAAGCTACGGCGCAACCTTTCGACACCGTTGCTTTAACGGCAGCCTATTGAGTATTTCTTCTCTGACCTTCAAAGCCCTTGCGACCTCTGATTTACTAAATCTGCGAACGGAAGCCTGAAAGGGGCGTTTACACCATTCCGATTTTTATGCTGTTTTCATTTTTTTTATTCAAGTCAGGGATCGTCGCTTGACATTCATCTCAACTAATGGTAAATGGCGACAAGGGCCGGAAATAGAATCGAGCATCATCTGGAATCATCAACCACAGAGAGGCAGAGGGGCTGACTATCTTACCATTAATTCTCGAAACACAATAATGCTGTTAACATTAATTATTCGCCGTGTGGTGACGGCAGAGTAGAATACAATTGTCACCACCCCAAATCTCTCCCGTGGGTGTCGTACAAGGCGACTAAGGATAAATCAGTGATGAGGAATGGGCAGCAGCGTTCTTCTTATACCACTTAGCGACTGTGCGCGATAAATGGCAATAGGCTCGCCACCTATTACATGGGACCGAACATAATTGGCGAAACGTGGGTGCTAGCTCATCTCTGCCTGCCCCTTCGGAGATATGGGCGTGATTTATGTATGTATGTATGTGTATTAATTATTATTGTGGCGACAGATTTTGATAAGATGGCGGCTAGCCAGGTGGACTTGAAAACAGTCCTAACACATAACACATAATATTTTCGAACACACAAATATAATTATTATTTTATTTTATAGAAGTAACCAATAAATCATAGGCAAATAGTTTTCATTCAAATAAAAAAAACGCCATCAAGCTCTATCAACTGTCCATCACTCTGGCCGAAGTCTAATAATAGTATACAGTTAACATTTATGCCGTCTGCACAATAATACGGATGTCCAACAAACAATCCAAATCACTTCAGTCTCATCTTTTATTTAATAACGGTCGTGTCTTATGAACGTCAAAGGGGACAGAAATATGGCGATGTGACAAGCCTACGTCGCCCTTGCAATTTGTTTGATGAATAAGTAAAAGATTACTTTGTTAATAGCCAGCCGGACGGAAGAGACTCGGCTCGGATTTACTACAGCTGGATTGCGCAACAATATATGTGTAAAAAGTTACTTAAATAAACTTGGAAGCAAAGAAATTTGTTAGTAGAAAAAGTTCGAAAAATTATAGCCGTGATGCGGGAATGGAACATGCGCTCTGTGATAAATTTCCTAACACTTATAATTATATTATTGAAATAAAATCAAAATGATAAACTTGGAGGCTTCAAGAAGATGTTTTGGAATTGGAAACTTGGAAAAATGGGACCTGAAATAACTGGCGAAACGCTGACTATTCTCAGTCCACATCTGAGGACAGAATTATGTATGTATTTTAAGATGATTTTTATTTGAACATCAATAAAAATGTTAGAAAAAAATATTATGATGAAGATAAAGTCCAAAGGTTTTGGTGGTTAGAAAAAGAATTTCGAAAAATTATGGTCTTGATGCGGGAATCGAACCCGCGTCCGCTGCTATCCGGGCAGGTGCCTGGTGGTTGGCCGAGCGGTCAGCAAACCCAAGCTTTGCCGAACGCACGGTATTTGTAAAAATATCTGCTTTGGAATGTTTGAAATTTATTTCTACATTGCGAGAGTACCCGTTGGCTTACAACGTGAAGTGTAAAGGTTAGAAGAATTTCGGCAAGTTAATTAGTGTCTAGGTTGGCCGAGCGGTCAGGCACCTGCCCGGATAGCAGCGGACGCGGGTTCGATTCCCACATCAAGACTATAATTTTTTGAAATTCTTTTTCTAACCACCAAAATCTTTGTACTAATTTTCCTAACATTTATTTAATGTTGCAATTCAAAGCCGTGGGTGCTAGATCGCCTCTGCCTACCCGTTCGGGGATATAGGGGTGATTTATGTATGTGTATGTACCTAGGTATGAAATTATAATCGAATAGAAGATAAAGTCAGAAAATTATTGAAAATTAATGTCCCGATTCGGGAATGTAATCCACGTCCTCCGCAATCCCGCAACCCAGATATACGCCTATACCATCCAGTCAGACGTCCGGGTTCGATTCCCAGTTATGTAATATTTTATTGAAAATTTCAATTTTTTTTTGTAATTATGTAAGTATGTCAAATAGTTTACTCTCTTTTTTCCCTTAAACATTTGCCGTCCATAAGCCAACTACACACGCGAACACGCAGGCGTATTAGATTGAATATTGTATCCCAGCGATTAGTTCCGGCCTCAGACATCTCTATATACAGCGCTTGGCGGAGCACAAATTCAATACGACCAGTTACAACGTAATTAACGCCCGCTCTATCAGACGCGTTATGCGTGGACTCATCTCTGATTGGTCGTCGCAAAACGTCACTTTCGCAAAATGTCACTGTGAAAAATTAGGTCACTTTTGCCAAACGATATTTTTGCAGGATGTCACTTTTGCAAAGCGTCATTTTCAAGTGATGCTACTTTCGTATAACGGCTTTTTCTCAGTCCATTCATTTATTTTCTTAGGAAGAGTAACTAACACTGCACAATCGGGTAAGTAATTAGGTACTTGATTAAAAATATTAATAATCAGCTTAAAAAATATAATACCCAATTACGTTTTGTGAAAAAGACGTCCTTTGAAAAGATCGGTTTGTAAAAGTGACGTTGTCCAAAAATATCGATTTGCGAAAGTGATAAAATTTTTCACGATGGCGACTAAGGCTTAAGAATAAGCAGCATAGCATTCTATTCGATTTTAATTTTAACATTATATAAATGTTAGAAAAATTAGTACAAAGATTAAGCTTAACCGAACACACGGTATTTGTAAAAATATCTGCTTTGGAATGTTTGAAATTTATTTCTACATTGCGAGGGTACCCGTTGGCTTACAACGTGAAGTGTAAAGGTTAGAAGAATTTCGGCAAGTTAATTAGTGTCTTGGGTGGCCGAGCGGTCAGGCACCTGCCCGGATAGTAGCGGACGCGGGTTCGATTCCCGCCTCAAGATCATAATTTGTCGAAATTCTTTTTCTAACCACCAAAATCTTAGCATAGCATTCCTCTCATACCACCTAGCAATATACTACGATTTACGCGTCCAATAGATGGCAATAGGCTCGCCCTCTATTACACCCGTCCATCCCTTCGGAGATAAATTGGCGAGATTTATGTAAGTATGTAAACTATTTTTGATTTTAATTTCAACATTGTGTAAATGTTAGAAAAGTCAAAATCAAGACCAAACTTTTTCGAACTTCTTCTAACCAAATCATATACGAGTATAACATACATCCAATTTTTTATGACAACACAGCCCGAGGCATCCGCATACAACGTTTACGTCAAGAGTTACAGCATATATAAATCAGGCTGGTTCGACGTGCGCCCGTTACATGTAAACAATGCGGAGTGCAGATAAAAGCCAATTCGCCGGACATATTTACTACTCATATTTGTTTGAGATAGTCAAATGCAAACGAATCGTTTTATTTACTGCATTAAATATAGGCAGCCTTGATGATCGCTTTTTTGGAATGATCGAATGATGCCCTGTTTGCCGACTAACGGCGGGTTTCAATGATCAAGTTAAAAGTAAGCTTACTACAGTTTAGTCACTTGGCATTTTTTTTATATTACGATAAATAACAGAAGTTGCTAGCTTAGCAACCTGTTAATAGAATATTGAAACGGGCCTTCTAAGGTCCCGGGCTTGAAGCCTGGTATAGGGGCAGACGAAATCTCTTACCATTCCATTCCATGGATTCACTGTGCTGGTGCCGGTTAAAGACATGGAGGTTAAGCCAGAAGCAGCGCTTTGGGCTTGTGACCCAAGTGTAGGTTTACGGGATCCCTTTGCAACATGTCAACACTCACCTTCGTTCGCCACCTCGACTGCTATCTCTGCCCAGCCATATTTAATTTTAGTAAAAACCCGCGAGAGCCGCCTTAGACACGTTGTAGTGTAGAACTATCGAAATTTCTAGACAAGCCAAGGTCTTATAAATAATGTATATAGGGATTTAAACCTTGAGCAGTATGGATTGGAATGTTGTCGTTCCAATCAGTCTTTCCGTTCATCGGTCTCTCGATAAGGTCCGTTTCGTCTCTTTTCTGTGCATTCATTCATCACTAGCACCTTTCCGGTGTGACGGATGATATGTATCAAAAGGGAGTGGATAGCTTGATGACGTCTGACCGATATGAACGGAAGTGGAAACATACTGCGCTGACCCGAGATAGACTGTGAACGGAGATCTACTATAATTCTCCGAACGAAACTTGTCAATCGAACGAAAATAAAACGAAACTTTGGAAGTGACTCTACTCTAATACAATGTTCGGATGCTCAAACGAATAATTTTAAGAGTACTAGTTTATGCTACGATTATACGCGTTACTTTAGTCAATGTAAATTATCCGTATTGTACCAATGTTGGTTGGCAACTCACTCAAACGATCCTATACAAACTTTTTAGTTGGTTATAAGAGGTTAAGATTAAAAGAGGATAGTACTAAGAAGGGTTTACGTAAAGAGGGCAGTATACTACGGGTTTCTAGTATTGCAATAAATTATTATAAATGTTTCTACAATTGCTTTTCGCACACTGCGCTAACACAGTGCTCATTCTACAAGCATTTCTAAGTAGCAATTTGAATTTGGGCGCTTACAAGTAACATTTGACTTAATTATTTCTGAGTAAATTATTCCTATTTTCATGAAAAATCTTTTGATCGCCGCTTTAATGTAGAAGATATATTAATGCTGATGAATAAATTAATGTTCATTTATATTATGTACTAATTACTAATATACGTATACTCCAGCCACGCTCTAAACGTGCTTCACGCATTGCAGCCTCGATTTTACTCCATGCAATTTTATAAGGATTTACACGTAAAAAAATCAAAAGGTAACAATTTCGGTTTCGTCAAATTTTGGTTGAAAATCCGAACGAATATCTGTCAAATTTGAATTTTGTAATCAATATCAAACAATTTTTGTTCGAACGAAGTTTCGGTCCGATAAAGAATTATAGTAGGAAACGAACGAAATATCGGCCGCAGTTTCCATTTTCGTTGAATTATAGTAGGCCCCCAGGTCAGGGTGATGAAGAATATAGGGATTGAACTGGTGTGCCTACTCCTCGCTCCCACATATAGTAGCACGATTCTGTGGGAGCCACCGTAGACACGCGTTCTAGTGTAGAACTAACGAAAGCTCTAGACAAGCCAAGGTCTTTAAGTGATAGGGATTTAGCTGGTATACCCCTCCCCTCAATACAGCCACCACATACATATAAACCAAAAATGTTTGCAATAATTACTTGAACGACTCAAACCACATATACGTACTCCACAAAATCAAGTATGGCTGAAAGCTGTCACGGTTCCGTACATGGCTAGGAACATTTCAGCTTTCTGCAGTACACAAATCATTATTATTCCTGCTTGGTTCCAGCGCCGAAATTTATGGCACTATTACCGTAAAAATACACAGAAACATCCGAAAGACTGCAACATTTCGTATGCGCATGAATTACATTGTTATTTCAATACCGGTGATAATGATAGCGTAGAACTTTTTTAGCAAGCAACGCAAGTTAGGGGGAGGCCTCACTGCATGCGCTATTACATACATAGTCGACAGGACAAAGATACACTACATTTTTTATGCAACACCTGACCATAAAGTGGCCTTTCCTTTCGTGGAAAATCCCACTTCCTTGTCAGGCGGTGACATAAAATTGTTAACTTTCTTCGGGCGTGTAAAAAAGGAGCGTGTAAATTTTAAACGCCCTCCTTCCTTCAGCTCGGGCGTCATATACTTGCGATCTGAGGCAAATTTCGTCTTGCCGCCCTTGGTATAATCTTTAATTAATATTATAAAGCTGAAGAGTTTGTTTGTTTGGTTGGTTGAACGCGCTAATCTCAGGAACTAATGATTTAAATTGAAAAATTATTTTTGTGTTGGATAGTCCATTTATTGAGGAAGGCTATATGCTATATTATTATATATTAATAACTAGTCTACTATAATTGGCAATATGTTTTATCAGCGCCTTAACGTCCGAGTCCGGCGACCTCCACTCAACACCCGGATGGACTGGGGTCGTTAGCATAGGTTGAATTAAAAAAAAACGCCCGGTCCTCCGAACCCAGATGATTGCCCGTATAACTACCCAGCCCGGCATGAGCACCTTCCTTAATACGAAACAAAATCACCCGGCATTAAAAGCGAACTGGCCAAAATGGCTTCTATTTTTTCCATCTGTACCGCATTATCCTTTATCTGTCCGTTTATGGCCCCGGCTGTCCAACGACCAGATAAATATTCACGGCCGATGGTGGGTTATCAGACCACCGCACCACCCATTAAGTCAGCAGTTAGCATAATGACACTGCTTGTTGCATATGGAATGGTGCTTGCTGTGTATGCTTAGCTTTACACCGCCGTATCCCTTGATAACAACGTTATGACGGGACGAATTGGTATCTGGGCCGTTAGTTGTTCGGGCAGACGTCATTACACGGTTCACATTGTGCTTGGTGATGATTTTTGAATTTCAGAGGAATGCTACATTGCGACCAACTCGCAACTGCAACGTTGATTCTGTTATTCTGATAGACTTCGACAATGCCTCATTTTCAAATCAAATTTCAAGTTTCAAATTTTTTTCCGTATTTTTTTTTCTATTTCAATATATTTTGTTTTTGTTTGGGATCGGGAGCTGTGGCGTGCATTGAGAAAGCCCTATGATGAACAATGGATTAAAGAGGCTGATGATGATAATGAAATTATTGAATCAAGGGAATTTCTCGCAGTGGAACGGAATTCCTTGCCCGTTGACTGAACTACTAACATCAGGTTCCGTCATAAGAGAGTGCATGTCATAAAGGCGACCGGTAATAAGTCTAAATTCAGAATTGTATGACAGCACACCAAATAACTTGGGAGTAGGGTAGGAAGAAACAGTCTGAAGAAGCACCTACACTTCAGTTAAGATCTTAGCCAAATAAATAACTTTACTTATGTAAATATAGCTCATCTGGAAATCATTAATTATCTTTGGGGCAAGTGAACCTGGGAGCTGTCAACACATATTACATTCATAATTACGCTGCTTCACATAGCTTCCTCTTTATAAGATTGAGGTTAGGAATTATTTCACCAAGGGTAGTGTAAACGTCCATTTTTAAGAGAGATGGGGGTGGTGACAATTGTATTCTGCTCTGCCGCCACTAGACACCTAAAACGTGATTCGCCATCCGAAAAGTCCTTAATTGCTTATATCAGGTGCAATTATTTTTAATCACGATTATCTCTGTTCCGTGTGAACAAAGCCCCCAGCTGTGGGTTCCTCACCTGAACGCACTTGAGCGAATTATCAACGTTTGTAACGTTATTGCGTACGGAACCACCGATAGGGGCTTAGGCCTAATGCAGGCGGAGTAGGGCTGTCGAGTTACAAAATAAGAAAAGTATTTTTTTAACGTGACGAATCAATGGGGAGCGAACAAATAACGTAGAATAGGCAATAACAACAGCTAAACCCAAAGAGGGTTGGTATCAGGCAGGCGGCCCGCTGTAAAACCTAAGCCAAAACCTTGAGCAGTATGGATTCCAATCCATACTGCTCAAGGTTTTGGCTTAGGTCTTGGCTTAGGTTTTGGCTTAGCATTCCATGCTGTCATTCCAATCACTCTCTCCATTCATCGGTCTTTCGACATGGTTCGTTCTGTCTGTTTTCTTTTTTCTTACATTTATTCATTACTAGCTAATCTTTCCGGTGTGATGGATGATATGAATCAGAAGGGAGTGGATGGCTTGATGACGTCTGACCGATATGAATGGAAAAGGAAACGTACTGCGCCCACCCCAGATAGATTGGGAACAGGGTAGGGAGAAAAAGAAAAAGTGAAAGAATGATTCCTATTAGAAAGAGAAGTAGAAGAAATAACAACGACAGACGACAAAGCAAGAGTATAAGAGATACTCGATACCATATTACTTATTAGAACTCTTTGGGTGTTCTGTTCCATCCACTTTACTGGATCTACTACATCTATTGCAAAATAATATAAGAATAAATAAATATAAAAATAAATATTTCTGACACTCACACCTATCATCTAGCCCAAAGTAAGTAGCATAAGCACTTGTGTTACCTATGTATATTAGATAACGGACAATTATACAAACATCCATGACTCGGGAACAAGAGTCTGTGTTCAACCAAATTTGCCCCTACCAGCATTTGAACCCGGGACCTCTTGGCCAATAGCCAGCGATCTGACCATCCGACCAAGCCGGCCGTCCTGTATGTAGTATAACTAAAATGGTATTTTAATGGTGGAACATTCCTTTTCCCATACGATTGAACCGCGTCGCTGCCCTGTGACCTTATTCTCCCACAATATACACTAATTACCCCTCATTAAAAAGCCGTCACATAAATCTGCATTCTTCCCCCATTCGTTTACGTACACGCTTTCAGGCGATGTAACTTAATATAGGTAAAAAACAACGGACTAAATGGTTTGCATTGGATTAGCAAATTAAGCTAGAAAAATATTACAACTCTTTCTGCCGCACTCAGAGAGGTCAATAAACTTTAATGAGTACTTAACGACAAAAAATGACAATTCTTGCCAGGTCTATAGTCTATATTTGAAAGAAAAATTTTTGACGTTAAATACTCATTAAAGTTAATTGACGTCTCTGAGTGCGGCAGTTAAATGCTTTGCTTTAGTACGTCAATCCTATTATGAAAGAAGCTTTAGATACATTCAATTTAATTTTAAAAAACGAAGAAATCTGTCTACTCATCTTATTGTCGTCATTCATATATAATTCTTAACATACATAAATCCCCTATTTATCCCATTGGAGGAGACGGCAGGAGGTAGCGGCCGTGTCGGGGCGATTGTCCGGCGACCGGGGGGTGGGACCACGTCGGGGCTTTTGTCCGGTGGAGTCTAAGAGGGCCGCGTCGGGGCACTGTCCGGTGGCGTTAGGTGTAACTGCGTCGGGGCGCTTGTCCGGCAGTGCAGGCAGGCTGAGGGAGGCTGGGGCTGGAGGAGCGGTTCCGGTCGTATGGGGGCCTGTCTTGGAAAGATTCCTCTGCGGATGAAACTTGGTCAGGACTGGCGGGTCCTTTGTCCGGCGCAGTACGCTGTTGTTGGACATTGGACTAGGGTGAACGGTGCACAGAATGAGCACGATAGGGCGGGCGCAGGTGACGGTCCGGTGACATATCCTAACGGATGACCCCGGATGGCTGCCATAGTGTGTTTTGGCTGGATGCCTGGAGAGGATGTTTAGTGATGTATTGGGGGAACGCCTCTACCCCGAGTCCCACATACTTCTGTAGTTGCACCGTACTGCAGGAAGGATGCGTAAAGATAGCAATTTACCTCTCCGCAAAAAAAAAGGGTAGGCATAACATGGGTGCACGTTTCGACAATTATATTAGTAGGTCCCATGTGATATGAGGCGAACCTATTGCCATCTATTGCGCCCGTAAATCGTAGCATATAGCAAGGTAGCATAAGAGGAATGCTGCTGCCCATTACTAATCGCTTTCCTTAGTCGCCTTGTACAACGTCGGGTGCAATTCGGGGTGGTGAAAATTGCATTCTACTCTGCTTAAATCTAAATAATTATACGAATATACATAATGCTAAATAAATAAATAAAAATAAATAAATAAGCAGTATTTACATCCACGCCAATGTTAAAAAATTTAGTTTATTAATATTCCGTTTTTTCATGTTCTAATTTAGAAATACACATACATACATAAATCACGCCTATATCCCCGAAGGGGTAGGCAGAGGTGAACTAGCACCCACGTTTCGCCAGTTATGTTAGGTCTCATGTAATAGGTGGCGAGCCTATTGCCATTTATCGGGCACAAAAAGTCGCAGTAGGTAGGTACATTGCTAGGTGGTATAAGAGGAACGCTGCTGCCCATTCCTCATCACTGATTTATCCTTAGTCGCCTTGTACGACACCCACAGAAGAGATTTGGGGTGGTGACAATTGTATTCTACTCTGCCGTCACCACACGGCACAATTAATTATTATTATAATTTAGAAATAATAAAATTAAATAAGGTGGTGGCAACAGTGTAGCGCCCGTAAGGCTTCAAAGCAAAGTTTTGCCATATTTCGCTCGCCACGAGACAGGAACGATCCCTCTTGCACCGCATAAAATAACTATAACTTTATTAACAAACACGTAACCCATTAAAACTCTTGTGATGAAATCCACGCTCGTGCCAGCCCTACCCTGGCTATAATTATCGCAAATAGAGCAGTACGGAGCCAGTCGTTTAATTTTAATCACGACGAAAGCGTATTGTCCTATTGTCGTTAGAACATCGCCAGTTAGCTTTATCGAGTCAAATGTTCTCCCTCTGTCTGTTGGCAGAGTTGGGTACACTGCTAGCGATGACACAAAAGTATTCCAAAGCTATACCTTGCTATTTTTTTAACTCTTTGTCAGGGGGTTCCAATCAACACACCATATGGTTTATGACGAGACTAATATTAACCATGTGGATCTCATAGCAGAATACAATAAATTGTCATGGTAAGTGCATGCATATGTTAAAAAGTTACATGGCGGAATGTGGCGTAGCCAGCAACTTTACGCCTATGCTTCCGCTTCGGGGATTAACATCCGTTATGGGTAATGCCTAAAGCGGGGACTATCGTATATAAAATTACTTTCAAAAGTGATTATTCTCATCAGCCTTATTACCCTGAATGGACATGTCGAAATTCACACCGGTCTCCTTGTGTGGACGTAAATAATTTGCCTCCCATAACTACCTGCTTTAGGCAGCACACCCAGTTAGGGCTACCTTTCCCTTTACTCAAATGTTGTGGCTGCATTTCTATGTTATCTTTAACTTTACCCAGCAGTGGGATTCTACAGGCTAATAAAAAATCTAAGCTTTTAGTGTGCAACGAGTTTAGAGTAATGCTTTTCAGAAATGACCGAACGCGCTTGTACCCCCGTAATAGTAGTAACATCGGAGTTGGATGTTTGACTTGTACCCGGCCAGAGCAAAGTTTGGATGTAACTTACTGGCCGTATACTTTTGCTCGCTTCGTGGCTAGCGAAGATAATTATTTTATTATCTGAGTTCACCAAAGTGGAGTTTTTTGTTTTTGCAGAAAGAATTGCGTGTACCCTAATATCTGGTTTGAGTAGCTTTGTCTGTAGTTTCGTTTGAAGAAAATTCCATTTGGATTTTATTTTATTTTGGATAAGTACATACATACATAAATCACGCCTACATCTCCGAAGGGGACATTAGCTAGATAAGGGAATATTGGTTAGGTCTGAGAAAAGGCTATTTTTATATCTACGGCCAAAATAATAAAATTTAAGTATAGACTAGTTACTCGGTGTTTTGTCTCTTTTCCTCGCATTCAATATCATGTTTGTGAGACGAAGACAAAACGCAGAAAAGCTATACTATATTTACTACCTGCAGTTTATTAATAAGACGGCTAAGTGATAAGGGCAAACCAACGTTTGCCGGATCTGCTCCTTAACTATTAATAAAGCAAGGAACCCTAAGTCCGGATGTTGTAAAAAAATTCGACCCTTGATCAAATATTCTAACTACACTAATATGCAAATGGCAAATTTATGACGCATGGTCCTCCGTCACAGAGGCAATAAATTTTCCCAATAAAATGTGTTATTTGCGACGACATTTTCAGGGGAAGAGTCGGGGCCCAGCCAACTATAGCATTTTAAGTTGTATTCATAAATTTATCATAAAAAAGGAGTTTTGGCATTTCGTAATAAAAAAATATCATACATACATAAACCACGACTTCCAGAAGGTAGTAGGGGTAGGTAGAGGTTAATTATCACCCACTTTTAGCAAATTAGCTTAGGTCCCATAATATATCCCATAATATGGGACCTAATAGATAGCAAATAAACGAACGACAAATAGAGAACATACATACATACATAAATCACGCCTACATCCCCGAAGGGGTAGGCAGAGGTGAACTAGCACCCACGTTTCGCCCGTTACGTTAGGTCCCATGTAATAGATGGCGAGCCTATTACCATTTATCGGGCACAAAAGTCGCAGTAGGTACATAGCTAGATGGTATTAGAGGAACGCTGCTGCCCATTCCTCATCACTGATTTATCCTTAGTCGCCTTGTACGACACCCACGGGAGTGATTTGGGATGGTGACAATTGTATTCTACTCTGCCGTCACCACACGGCACGACAAATAGAGAAGTCTTACTATATATCGGCAACGGAATTCTCAGTACCTACATTGCTTACTGCCGCACTGAATCAAAATAACGTTAATGAGTACTTAACGTCAAAAAATGACAATTCAAAACTAGTCGCTATTCTTGCCGGGTGTATGGTCTAGATTTGAATGAAAATTTTTGACATTGATTAAAGTTAATTGACGTCTCTGAGTGCGGCAGTTAGTGGTATAACAGGAACGCTGCTGTTCATTGCTGTCTTTAGCTTAGTCCTCTAGCAATATACTGCGCATTACGTGCCTGCCTATTTCTGGTGATAAGGGCAAGCCAACGTTTGTCGAGTAAGCTAGTATATACCTAATATAACAGTAAAGGTTGAATACTCAAAACCCAATATTCTGCGGATTTTACACTGTCGGGTAGAGATTAAAGGATATTTGATAAATTTTATGTAGAATATTTAGTGCGAAAATATCTTTACATCGATGTTATCTTCTGAAAATTTAATATGCATCGACTAGTAATAAGCATTATTATAGTGCTGTTAATCGAAAATATAACCCCAAAATAATTATGTCTTGCCGAACACCAAGCACAATGGCCTAATAAGTTTCATCTACTTAAAACTCCCACGATAAAACTGTCCAAAAAATAATGGACTCCTGAGTGTATTGTAAACATTTTACAATTTTTTCTGGAACTTTCGGCTAACTTTTACATTATGGAACTTTGTGACTTTTAACAAATAAAAAAGGTGGACTCAGGGACGGAAACTTCGCTAAAGTTTCGGGAGGCAGTGTTTCAAAAATTCTGACGGCGACAGGGCCCAATCTGGCAGCGTATAACCACAGTTTACCCAGAACAGTAGTTTATCTGCGGCCTGTCGGCGAGTTATTAGCCTACTTGCCCTTAACCTGAACCCTTATGCCCCCGTATTTTGTGTCAATGTGTGCGTTACAGAGCGTGCCTACACGGCGCCGTGTACGAAAGCACACATTGTAATGGGCAGCGGCCAGTTTGCATGACGACGTACTACTGTTCTCGGTATACTGTGGTATAACCGCCCGGAAACGATCGTAAATCAAATATAGAGGTAAAATCGGCTAGCACAGGTTGATGAGAACTAAGTAGGTACTACTCCACTTATTGGTAAGTTTTTCTTTCCACTATACCCGCACAAGAGGAAAGGGGAGTTTTCCTATAAAGTTTTTAATATTTATAGGTTTACTTCAGCCAAATAATACTACCGTATTTAATGGATACCCAAAAATGTTACATTTTGCCTTAATTTATAAGAAAATCTTGACAGTATTACTGCCGCACTCAGGGACGTCAATTAACTTTAATGAGTATTTAATGTCAAAAAAATTAATTTGAATTTACACCACAGACCCGGCAAGAATAACGACTAGTTTTGAATTGTCATTTTTTGACATTAAGTACTCATTATCGTGAATTGACGTCTCTGAGTGCTGAGTTAGAGGCCATACTAGTTCGGCAATGAAAATAATCAGCTGAGTGATTAGTTAGATATCTCATTTGTTACCGATGATAATAATCATTAAAAGTTACTGGGAATCGGAAGTGTCATTCATAAATTTAATAATACAAAAAGTTTCACATCTTATTCGAATGTGTTGGTGTGCTCATCCATACGAGTACTTGTATGTTCATATTACTGTAAAACACGCAAAACTGACAATCTTTAATTCGAAATAAATGTATTTTACCACCCGCTTGTCATATTAAATATTAATTTACCATAGTATGTCCCGTTATCACAAAAACATCATAATGAATAATAAGACGTAAACCCGTAAACAGTGAAACTGGAGAATGCAATAATAAAGTCCGGTATCGAATAAAAACCTTATCAATACAGGGAAACAATCTAGCGTGTGTGGCTACCATAAGCTTAGATTCCAATAATGTGGCTTTGTCAGAGAATGTGTGGAAAACCATTTATTTATGGTCTTGACTTTGTGTATTAAAAATGTAGCACTTTAGGTAAAAGAATAAGCGAAACAAAATCATATGTAGGTTCTTTAATGTTTAAGCTTTTTATTCGAACCTTTGAAATCACAGAAATAATTGTACTCGCGTCTGGCACAATCCTCCCTAAATCCACCGAATTGTATTCAAATCCCAGGTTTCTGCATTTGTAATAGAATTCATAATTGTGTTATGTGTTCTAGGTGTTCTGACGGTTAAAGCTCCATGATGCCTGATTTCTTAGTTGAGTGACCCTCCTATAGGGCAGAAAACATCTTACTTTTTTCCGAATAAGTTTGTCCTTTACAAATAGCTATGCATCTAAGTGATTCCTGCTTTTCCTAAGTGGGTCTGCCATACTGGCCTGAGGCGACCAATGATTGTGAGTGAGTGATAAAAAGTGACTGAAAGACACCCCTTTACTATACATAACATAACTTTTCTTTTTTTTAAAACCTTTTCCTTTGCTCAGATTGCTGGGTATTGGCCAGGAGGTCCCGAGTTCGAATCCTGGTAGGCGCAAACTTTGTGATGACTACAAATGTTTGTTTCCGAGTCATGGTTGTGTATATGTTTATGTAGTATATTTTCAACATTTGTATACATAATTATATTAAAAATATGTCCGTCTTCTAGTATCCATAACACAAGCGCTTAGGCTACTTACTTTGGGCTAGATGATAAGTGTGAGTGTAAAAATATTTATTATTTATTATGATAAAAGCTCTTCTTTTCGGTGTTATAAATAACATAAATTATAACAAAGGGCATGACTCGATGACTTGTGATCGTTATGAATGGAAAAGGAAACATATTGCGCTGACCACAGATAACCACAGCACAGGGTTTCTGTGATTATCTTTGGTCAGCGCAGTAGGGCGGGAAGATTATGATGTTCCCTCATTGGAATCTGTCGTCATTTTTCACTGGACCGTTCATTCAATTGTATTTCCACTTTTCTTTAATTGGTGTCAATTTAGAGCCGTTTATATACTAGAAGCAGATTACTCAGTGGCATCTTCAGGTTCAGCCGCGTGGTGACGGCAGAGTAGAATACAATTGTCACCACCCCAAATCTTTCCCGTGGGTGTCGTACTAGGCGACTAGGGATAAATCTGAATGTGATTAGGAATGGGCAGCAGCGTTCCTCTTATACCACCTAGGCTAGCAATGTACTGCGACTTTTGTGCCCGATAAATGGCAATAGGCTTGCCACCTATTACATGGGACTTGACATATTTGGCGAATCGTGGGTGCTAGTTCACCTCTGCCTTCCCCGTCGGGGATATAGGCGTGATTTATGTATGTATGTATCTCCAGGTTCTTTTGATCTACTTCTGTCAAGCAATAGACAAGCTTAAGCGTTCCAATAAACCTTAAAAGCCGCCATTTCTTTAATGTTAACCAAACTAAAACATGCTTATGATTTAAAAATAAGCTTTAGTTATGATTGGACAGTGTGACGTTACGATCGTAGATTTAGCACCTCAACTTTGATCTTTATCACCTAAAGCATTAAGTTTAAAAAGTATTTAGTACACACCCCGGGAAACCTTGTAACAAGATCGATGCTTTTAAAGGACTTTGAGGAGCTTAGTGTCAACCCAGTCCAGAAGTTGTGACGTCACAAACAGGTTCTCGGAGACTGGAAGCATTCCGCTTCAAGTATCTGGCCCGGGGCTCGGCTCCATGTTAGCTAAATAGGATTACAGTTTAGTGTTCTGAATTAAGAACATCGGTTAACTGACTGGTGGCGTGAAGCGTTGACTGTGGTCTATTTTGGTTTTGGTCTCGGCGGATAAAAAAATGGCTCATAATATAGAAATATTATCTAGAATGTTCGCATCATTAACTGGTATTAAATATAAATATGAATAAAATTGCTGTGCGTTTGTCGCGCTAAAACTCGATAACGGCTGGGCCGATTTAGCTGATTTTGTTTTGAAGTAATTGTCTTCGGCCAGGCAAGGCACGAAAGGTGAGAAAATATCGAAAAATTGCGAGAAAAATTATAAAAAACAACAATTTCACTTCCCCATATAAACTGCTTTCCTGTCAAACATTTTACGTATCCATGGCAACCAAATCACGGGACAAGTTACGGGATAATTATTTATTATGGCATAAAAACGTATGCCGGGTTAGCTAGTAATGAATATACATATTTTTAAGCTGGACAGGGAAGCTCTAGGCGTTCATCTCACCTGATGGTAAGTGACCATAAGGGCCGAAGATAAAATCGAGCTTCACCTGGAATCCTCAACCACAGAAGGGTTGGTATCATAATTATCACAAATTGTCGGAACACTATAAGACTGTTAACATTATTATTATGGCAACATAATTTTGATAAGACGGAGTTAGCTAGCCAGGTGGACCTGAAGAAAGTCCTACCACCAACCAAACGGAGTACGCATTTGTATCCCCTGGGGATCTAACCTCGGATATTAATTTCGGTAGGCGAACCACTGGGCCACGGTTAGACTTTAGCCTATTTATTTAACTTAAGTCGCAATATCCATCACCTTCATACTTTATTGACGGCAGGACGCAAGACAGCGATTATACGAAACCAGCCCCGCCATTGTGAAACGAAATCCGCTTCACTGCGCCATTAATTTTATTTCTGACGTTATTTCGTTTAATTCCAGACAAGTAAATAGGACTAATTGAAGCGGATAATGTTGTGAAATTGCACTGGCATTCCGATTTAACCAATGCGCAATATTTAAATGCTGAATGCGCTTGTTTTGGCATGATTACTAAGTATGGATAAGGCTTAAAACCTAGTAGGTATCTGCGCATTCGAATTTCGCTGTGATAGTATAGTCACACATAAAAAAAGTTCAATTAAAGAGTTATTTGTAATAAACATTTATTACATACAAACATAAATCACGCCTATATTCCCAAAAGTGTAGGCAGTGGTGAATCAACACGCGCGTTTTGCTCATTATTTTGGGTTCCATGTAATAGGGGACTATTGCCATCTAAAGCAGTATATTGCTGGGTGGTATCTAAGGAACGCTGCTGCCTATTACTAATCGCTGTCGTAACCCTTAGTCGACTTGTACGACACGGTGGTTGCAATAATATTCTTCTCTGTCATCACCACTGCCATGTGTGGTGACGGCATATATAGCAGAATACATTGCCACCACCCCCTCAATCCCGCGGGTTGTACAAGTTAACTTCGCAGCGTAAGTTTGTGGTGAGAAAATAAATATAGTATCTACAATCTTTCCGATGTAATTGGCTATATAGTAAGACTGTAGCAAGCAATGTAAAGACATCACAAAAATGAAAAACACATTCGCCTTGTCTTATGATACTATCTTTAGATTCGTTGCAGTGTGTTTTCCTTAAAACAAGGCACCTTCCTTGAATATGGTAATAATACGGTTAAACAGAGAAATTGCGTGTTCTCGGTGGTCCGGGGGCGGATCTGGAAAGGAGATAGAATGTATTTAATGATCTCTGTGCGTGGTTCTTTTTATTGATATCATAATTTGGCGACCGTGACAGGACAATAATAGAATCGAAGAAAATTATCAAGCAAAAATTCATCAACATTGTTGAAGCTCAACATCGATTTACACATTTGGAGATACATGGTTTGTCGAAAAAATACCATCTGGAAGTGAATTGAGCTGTTGGGGATCGCCGTAATTTAAATTTGGATTTTTGATGGAAATATATGCCGGAGCTTACTACATAATTCCGTTGAGCAGTGACGCAACAAAAGTTTCACCTCAGGACATCAAATAGCAGATAAGTGCCCTGGATATTACCATCATATATTCCTCATAGTGCTATTTCCTATAAATTTCCTAAGCTATCGTTTTGATTTGTGTGTTACGAATAATTATACATCGAAGTATACAATTTCAAACCGAACATTTTAGAAATACCTACCTAATTACTTACAATTAAATACAGTTAGATAATTTTATATTATTCAAAGTTGTAAAGTGTTAAATTCTTATTAGCAAACACTGCGGCAGATATTTTATAGACGACTCATAGTTGTATGCCGATAATTTCAGCTTGGTGTTCGTCCGCCCGGGTTGACCTTTGCCCCCACGAGCGCTGCGTCATTGTCGCGCGGTTCGAGGCAGTGCGGGTTTGACTCCCGCTTCTGGTCATCTGCTTCTCATCAGCCACGTTTTGAGGGAAGTGAAAATAAATTATTAATTTGAAAATAAATAAGAATTGATTTGTTTGGTAACCTTTAAAACTTTATACAAAATTTTGCATTGATTATTATATATATATATATTTTTTTTTATAAATTATTGTTTTCTTTTAATAATCAGCTTTCGGTCGTTTTACTTACAAAATTAAAATAAAATGCCTGAATTATTAAAGGATTTAATTGTGAAACGAAGCTCAATAAAGGGGCAAATTACTAAATTCAAAAATTACTTAGAAAAGGTTACAAAACAATCTCAATTGACCGCCGTCGAGGTCGCTGAACTCGCCTTAAAGATTAGCAAGCTCGAGGGTTTGTCATTTAAATATGATGAGTTGCAGACTCAGATAGAATTGTTGAACTCTGAATATTTGGAATCGGAAATTGATGAGCGAGAACGCATCGAGCAGGATATAATTTTAAGCACTGCACAAGCAAAAAGTATTCTTGATGAACAAACTGAATTAAAAACGATTGAACAAGATAAGAGAAGACGCGAATCTTTGTTTGTTGAAGCTCGATGCGATGTTGTTCACAATGATTTTACCGTTAAATTACCACAAATACAAATCGCTAAATTTGACGGGTCATATTTCCGCTGGCTGGAGTTTCGTGACACGTTTAAAAATTTAATTCATGACAATAATAGCATTCCAGCAGTTCAAAAATTTCATTATTTAGTTTCTTATCTAACTGGCGATGCCGCTCGAGTCATATCAAATATCGAGATATCTTCTTCTAATTATAATGATGCTTGGCAATTACTTTATAACCGATACAATAATGCACGTTTACTTATAAACCATCATTTAAAGGCATTGTTTGGCATACAGCATGTCAACAAGGAAACCGCCAGCTCCCTAAGATATGTGGTTGACCATATAACAAAAAATTTACGAGCATTAAATAATCTTGGCCAACCCACTGCTCATTGGGATACTATAATTATTTTTTTGATAACCTCTAAGCTCGATAATAATACCTTAATAAAATGGGAAGAACAAAGAAATTTCTTAGGCGATTTACCAACTCTAGAGGATTTTAAGACTTTTTTGATTGACAGAGCACATGTTCTAGATAGTACCACACAGAGTAGCAGTAATTCAATACAAAAAAAAACAGTTTACTCGCAAAATAATAATTTTCATAAACCTTCATTTTCTAACAACAATAATACAGGTTCCTTTAACAAGTACAATCTGAATACAAAATCTTTTACAGCAACGAATCAAAATACATTTATTTGCATAATTTGCGGTGGAGATCATCGAATTTACGATTGTCCCACGTTTAAGTCGAAATCTTTACATGACAGGTTAGTCGATGTAACCAAATATAAATTATGTTCTAATTGTTTAAGACAAGGACACCCTACCGAGCAGTGTCGTATGGGGTCTTGCAAAAATTGTCACAAACGCCATAATACATTGCTGCATCCAGTTGACACAACTAAAGCCAACAATGCGCAACTTGCAGAGTCTATATCTGAAGTACATTTTTGTAGTGAAGGCGGGCAGGTTGTTTTATCAACTGCTCTAATAAAAGTCTCCAATCCAATTACAAAAGGGTCTACTCTTGTGAGAGCCCTTTTGGATTCAGGTAGTCAATCATCCTTTATTACTACACGTTTACAACAACAATTACAACTAAAATCAAAGTCTATCTCTATAAACGTTATAGGTATTGGAAATTGTGCAACTAAACAAATCAATGAACAATGTTTAATTCAAATAGAATCTTTAAATAGCGACTTCAATTGTAATCTAAATTGTCTTCTCCTTGATTGTCTTACTGGTTCTCTACCGAAATTCCCAATTCAGCAATCGCTTTTAAATCTGCCTCCAAATATCAAGTTGGCTGATCCCACATATCACAAACCAAGTAACGTTGATATGTTGATAGGGGCAGACCTTTTTTGGGATGCTATTAAGTCCCAGCAGAAATCATTGGGGACAAACATGCCTAAATTACAACAATCCGTTTTTGGTTGGCTCATAGGCCTATAGACTCAATTCAGAATGATGATGTCAGTTGCAAGAGAGTCATGGTGTCAATGAGCTCTTCTGAAACACATATTGATCACATGCTTACTAAATTTTGGGAATTAGAGGAAGTCCCTACAACAAAGGCTTTAAGTCAAAGCGATAAGGCTTGTGAATCACATTTCAATACGCATACTACTCGTCTAGACACAGGCCGTTTTTGTGTCAAACTTCCACTTCGAGACTCTTCCGAGTGTTTAGGCGATTCATACTCTCTAGCTAGAAGGCGGTTCATAAATTTGGAGAGACGTTTTAAGAAAAATCCCGAGTTAAAGCGCCAGTACGTGGAATTTATTAGAGAGTATGAGACGCTTGGACATCTTTCGGAGTCTGCTGTCAAGATTCCGAATCCTTCGTATTTTTTTATGTCACCACGCTGTATTCAAGGCTCAAAGTGAATCTACAAAAATAAGAGTAGTGTTTGATGGCTCTGCCCCATCGTCCTCTGGTTTCTCCGCCAATGATCTACAAATGGTGGGACCGAACATACAAGATTCACTATTTTCAATTTTAGTCCGAGCTCGTCAATATAAATTTTTAATAACCGGTGACATAGAAAAAATGTACAGACAAGTGGAAGTGCACGAGGAGGATAGAAATCTACAGTTGATTTTATGGAGGGAGAATGAAGCGGTACCTCTGAAGACATTGCAACTTAAAACTGTTACATATGGAACAGCAAGTGCAAGTTTTCTAAGTACTCGTTGTTTGTGGCAAATAGGCGAGGAGTGTAAAGATCCTACAATAAAAACTATTATACAAAGGGATTTCTATGTGGATGATCTCATAAGTGGTGCTAACACTGAAGCCGAATTACGCTACATTAAATATAGTGTTGAATTTGAATTAAAAAAGGGGTGTTTCAATTTACGAAAATACAAAACAAATTCATCATCTATTTTCAAAAACACAAAGGATTTGTAAGATAGCTTAACTGTCAGTGAATCCTCAAACACTTTAGGTTTAGGATGGAATCCTAACAATGATTCTCTACATTTTCCCATAGCCATTCCCCCTCTTGATGAATTGGTGACTAAGAGATCCGTTATGTCAATGGCATTCAAAATATTCGATCCTTTGGGATTGTTGAGTCCTTGTATCATGCTCCCAAAATTAATACTTCAAAAATTATGGCAACTTAAGTTGGATTGGGACCAACCTATTCCAGAGGATGTAAAGTCGAATTGGGATGATTTTTCAAAAAATCTTGTTTTTCTGTCACAGCTAGAAATACCAAGATCAGTCATTTGCGGTTCTACTTTAAGAACAGAAATCCATTGCTTCAGTGACGCTTCCCAAGTAGGCTATGGTGCGTGCATATATGTTAGATCTATAAATTCAGACGGTGAAATAAAGGTGAAACTTCTTTGTTCTAAATCAAAGGTAGCACCTCTAAAACCACTAACAATTCCTAGGCTAGAGTTGTGCGCAGCCTTGCTTGGGGCTCGATTGTGCCAGATAGTAATCGAATCAATTCGATATACACCTGATGAAATCTTTTATTGGTCAGATTCTAGTATAGTTTTGAGCTGGTTAAAGGGTGGTCCATCAAAATTGAAGGTTTTTGCATCCAATCGAATTTCTGAAATACAAGAAATTACAAAATTTGCTACATGGCGGTACGTACCTACTGCTGATAACCCGGCAGATCTTATATCACGGGGCGTCAGTCCAGAACAGTTAACACTTTCAAATTTGTGGTGGCATGGACCCAGTTTTTTATTGAATTCAGAGCCCGAATGGCCTGTCCTAAACAAATATAACTCTTTTGAAGACTTACCTGAAATTAAGGTTGTTGCTGCTACAATAATTAACGACCCTATAGTTCAATTTGAGCGATTTTCTCATTTCAATCGTCTAAAAAGAACAATAGCTTACGTCAGGCGTTTCATCAGTAATTTAAAAAATAATAAAAATAAGTTAACTGGTAATTTAACTGTCAATGAACTTGACGAATCTTTTAAATTATTATGCATATTAGCACAGCAGCAATCATTTCCAAATGAATATAATATACTATTAAACAAAAAATCATTAAAATCTACATCACCGATCTTATCATTATCTCCATTTATCGATAATTTCAATATAGTACGAGTGGGTGGCCGTATAGAAGCATCCAGTCTAAGTTACGAAGGCAAGCACCCTATTCTTTTGGATGCAAGTCACATCCTGTGTAAATTAATTTTTAAATACGAACATTTAAAAAATATGCATGCAAGCCCTCAATTACTTCTAGCAACTGTTAGACAGTTCATTTGGCCTATAAGGGGAAGACAATTAGCGAGAAGTACAGTCCGAGGATGCGTTCGTTGCACGCGTGTTAAAGGCAAGACTTTGTCGCCTAAAATGGGTGATTTACCACCACAGCGTGTTTTAATTGATTCTCCTTTTACCTCCGTAGGAATCGACATGGCGGGTCCTTTTTACATAATTACTCGTAAAGGCCGTGGTGCAAAATTGCAGAAATGTTATTTATGTCTGTTTGTGTGTCTCCGATTTAAATGCCTTCATCTGGAAGCTGTGTCCGATTTAACTACAGATGCTTTTGTCATGACTTTGCGCAGGTTTTGTGCGCGTCGCGGCAGGCCAGCGGAAATACTTTGTGATAACGGGCGTAACTTTGTAGGAGCAGCAAGAGAACTCGGTATCTTTTTGAAGGAAAATAATAATTCTTTGTCGGAGTTTGCAACTCAGGAAAGTTTCAAGTTTATTTTCACTCCTTCTTATTCCCCTCATTTCGGAGGCTTATGGGAGGCGGGTGTAAAATCGGCAAAATATCACATTAGGCGCGTAATGGGCAATTCTCACTTAACGTTTGAAGAACTGACGACTCTTTTCGCACAAATCGAAGCGGTATTGAACAGTCGCCCTTTGTGTCCGTTATCATCCTCTCCTGACGATTACCATTTCCTAACACCAGGGCACTTCCTCATAGGAAAAGCTCTGAATGCACTACCTGTTCCTGCTCTGGAGAACGTGAAATCTAACAATCTACATCGTTATGCTCGGCTCGAACAATTAAGACAGCATTTTTGGCAAAGATGGCAACGAGAGTATCTCGCTGAATTACAATTGCGCACAAAATGGAAGCAAGACAAGACCAAATTACAAGTTGGAGACTTGGTACTACTGGCAGAAGACTCTCTTCCTCCACTATGTTGGCGAGTGGGACGTGTAACGAGGCTGATTCCAGGCCCGGATGGTATTTGTCGCGTCGCCGATGTCACTACAACTACCGGATGCTATCGCCGACCACTGGTCCGTCTCTGCCCCTTGCTCGCTGATCAAGAACAATAGTACAAGAGCTATGTCTTGCACGGGGGGAGACTATGTTGAAGCCAACTTCAAATATTCGCGCCACATCATATACTCCGTAACGGCGGGTACACCGAGATAATGGTGACGACTATAATTATTCAATATTGAATCACATCTACCTTTTTTCTTCTTACATTTTACTTACTGATCTAAAGTGCACGCAAAATTGTTTAAAATTGTTAAAGTTCCATTAAATCGCTAATTCAATTACGTTTCGAGTTTAATTACAACTCCATTATGTTCCCTATGAAACATAATTTGGCGGATATCTTCTACAAAGTTTTGTGTGGTAGTTACGTTCATTTTTCTTAAGCCAAGACTAATAAAATAATTTCGTAGGTGTCCTAATTTCGTTGTCAAAGTGAACAAATAAAAAAAAGGTCTCTAAAATTACGAAAAATTTTAAATCAGGAAGTCGGTACCGCGTCTTCTGTGATAGTACTAATATTATTATTTGTCGGACAGATTTTTCCGACATTTATTAGTGGTTAAAAAAGCCAAAATAGTGTATTCACACATATATTCATACATAAATCACGGCGACATCCCCGAAGGGGTATAGGCAGAGAATTAAACGCCCAATTTTCGCCAGTTTCGTTAGGTTCCGGTGGCGAGCCTATTGCCATCTATCGGGCACATGAAATCGCAGTATATTGCTAGGTGGTATAAGAGGAACGCTGCTGCCCATTTCTCATCGCTGTCTACACAGAATGCAATTGTCACCACCCCCATCTCTTCCGTGGGTGGTGAACAAGGCGACTAAGGGTTAAGGCAACGATAGCGTATTCAGCCTGATTATAATGTCTGGGTTGAACCTTATCATTTATGTGACGATAAAGCAGAATACAATTGTCACAACCCCTTGTCTATCCCGCGGGTGTCGTACAAGGAGACTAAGTCACAAGGGAACAAAACAGAATAACGTTCCTCTTATACCACCCAGCAATATACAGCGATTTACGTGCCCCATAGATAGCAATAAGCTCGCCACCTATTACTTTAGTCCTAACCTGAATGGCGAAACGTAGGTGATTTTCACCTCTGCCTGAAGGAGTCTTCAGGGATATATAGGGGTGATTTATGTATTTTTATGTGTTTTTCCCTCAATACATTGTGCAAAACCTGATGTCTGATAGAACGTACTCTTCAACACGCAGCGCCAAAATGGAACAAAAGTTCTGAATTCGGCTTGCGAGGATCAACAGAACTTTCACTTCCATTGCCAGCCTGCGATCGCCAATACCGCGCCAATCCAAACCCAGCCGGCGACGAACAGCGCATTCTTCAAAAACGCCTAGAAGTATAGTTCCGCCCCTCCAGTGGGCCTAGCACGAGACGTGGACAAAATCTATCTCCACCACTTGACAGTGTTTCGTCTCGGGATTTGGTGGGAGTTAGAGCGAGGGGAAAATAATGTTTTCTTTCCCTGGAGGACATTTTCTCCACGTCCCGTGCTACAGGCAGGTGAAGAGTCTTGTTAAATTATTCATGGGGACTTGTATCCCGGTTAGCGCATCATTTTTCTCCCAGGGCCCCCGGCACGTGCGTATCCCGAGATAACGTATGAACATTTAGGCACATGTTTCACGCGCACAGTGTAATATTTAAAAGGATTTAGTTTGTACAGTGCGCGAGTGTTATTTAAGAACGCGTAGCGCCGCCGTTCCTTAGAATGAGGGACTGTAGCAGTTTATTTATTAAGGTCTCTTATTTATTGGGCCTGCAAGAAAACCTTGAGAGTGCTCGAGTTCTTTACTTGATTACATTTTTCCTACATAAGAGGATTTGTTGAGCGTCCATGAAGGAATAGGTTATTCTGGCTGCGGGTAACGTCTCCCGCTTAAGGGCGTAAGTGGCCTTTAATTTTGTTTGCTGACAATTGTGGCTTTTTTATTTTCAGTTTCTGTCGAGAATAATGAGCGAGCTAGGCGGAGGAGGAGGAGGAGGTGGGAGTGACGGTTCTTTTACTTGTCCTTCAAGTTCCTGGTACAGACATTGTGTGTAAGCGAGTCTTGACAAAAACTTGACTTGTCCTACGAGTTCGAGGCACAGCTTTATTACATGAAGAGAACAGATCTTCTTTGAGAGACGTATGTTCGAAGATGAGCATCGCTTTTTGGTGGAATGTGCTTGAAATCAAACGGAGCGACAAGTATTGATGACGTATTTAAACCTAACAACATATTTTGTGACGTTGGAGTTATCTGCTGTATGACAGAACCAAAATCTTAAGCTGCTTTCATGGTCTGCAAAATTATAAGTAAACTAGGCACTCCATGACTGCCGCTCTGTATGGCAAAATGTAAAGGTTTAGGCTATGATAGATCTGTAGAAACTATTTTTATTTTGCTATTATTCTCAATGAGTGAAGGAGACGGGTAGACCAAAGCAACTGGAATCGGCTTACGTAATACGGAGGCCGGCTGAAACGTCAGGCACTAAAAAGGTAACTAATCACGTTAATTCTCGTTTTAACTTAAAGGGACATTATAAGTCAGCCCGATTGCTACTTATAGCATTGCCATTAGAAGCATCAATTTTGTGGACATGCACGTGTAAAGTAGGCATCAATCAATCGGCCAAGAACAGCCGTTGGATTATTGAGCCGAGTCGTTATTCAATTTGGCTGATCGATCGCTGTCTCGCAGTTATCAAGCATTTGATTGATGGAGCCCGATGACAACTCGCTTATGGAATATTGAATGGGCAGTTGCTATTGATAGTTGGGATGTGTAGCGATGGCGCCGAACGTTTTCAGTAGCTGTCCATCTATTTAAGTCACCAGCATGTCAAGATATTGCAAGGTCATGTGACAACATTTTAATAAACAACTAAGGGTAAATATAGCAATAAGTAATGGGCAACAGCCTCGTATACCACCTAGCAATATACTGCGATTTACATGCCCGAAATATGGCAATAGGCTTGCCACCTATCACATGGGACCTAATATTTGGCGAAACGTGGGTGTTGTTTCGCCTCTGCCTGACCCTTCGGGGATATAGACGTGATTTGGGTATTTATGTATTAAGGATCACAGCAAGTGGAAGGAAGTGATCTCTGACTATCCCTGTGTGAGATGGGGGTGGTGACACTTGTATTATGCTCGACCGTCATCACACGGCACTTCTATACAAACATACATTTCTATACAATTTCACACAAAACGTGGTAAGCCTTCAATAGCGAAGGAAACACGAAAACATCAACTGGAATGTTAATAAGAGCTTCTTAGAGAACGCTTTTTTTCGAAGAAGAAAGTCGTTTGGTGCATCTGTCCGAGTATTAAACGCTGGAAATGTATTCTTAAATGAAACTTAATATTCCCGCTCAGTTTGGCGGTCGGACATTTTTTGTGTAGCAGAAGTTCTGAGGGTTTCTTAAGGTGGATTAAATGATATGAGTTTTTTGGGTCCTCTGAGGAATTTAAGATTTTCGAAGTACTTCTTAACGTTGATTCCTAAGTTGATTTCGTGTTTGGCTTCTGAATAAGAATGTACAGCATGTCAGGCTGTCAAAATGTACAATTTTCTCAATCGACCTTATGCTTTACTAGAAACAAGTCAAGGTTAACGATCGATTGATTGAAGAAACTTAAAGACGACAACGTTTATGACGCGTTTAAGATGCGATTGTCTCGTTAGCTGTATAGAAAATATTATACTATAGGTACACCAGAGTACCTGCTCTAGGCAGCATGTCCGTTTTAGGGCCCCTTCCCCTAAGCAATGTAGTCACAAATCCAATATGCCATCTTACTCTTCGTCGTCTTAAGTCTTGTAATAATATTTCGTAGGATTTTATTTCAAGAAAACGCCATTATTAACACTTCGTATGCCATTACGGTTTTACGACTAAACATGAATCGCTTCTATCTGGTGTAATATTATACTCATACTTATAAATATTATACTTAAAAGACATTGCAAAAGCGATATAGTAATATCGCTTACTAAAGCTCCCCTCTGATTGGTTTCTTATTGGCTTTTAACAGTTGATTGGCCAATCGGGTCGATGTGAGTAGATGGGACCTGCGAACCATTTGCAGAATATGGACTCTTTCATTTTGTGTTGTCAAATGGTCAAGACAAAGTACTCCAATGTATTCGGGGTGTTTCATTCTCGATATATTGTGATCCGTTGGTAATTTTGCAAGGTTTTTTTACATACATACATTAATTAGTCACGCCTATATCCCCGAAGGTGTAGGCAGAGGTGAATTCACACCCACGTTTGGCCAAATAGGTTAGGTTAGGTTCCATGTAAAAGGTGGGGAGCTTATTTATTAAGACGGCCGCCTTGGTCGAATGCTCAGATTGCTGGGTATTGGCCAAGACGTCCCGGGTTCGAATCCTGGTAGGGGAAAACTTTGTGATGACCACAAATGTTTGTTTCCGAGTCATGTCATGTTTATATGTTTATGTAGTATATTTTCAATATTTAAATACATAATTAAATTAAAAATATGTCCGTCATCTAGTGTCCATAACACAAGTACTTAGGCTACTTACTTTGGGCTAGATGATAGGTGTGAGTGTAAAAAAATATTTATTATTTATTATTTTTATTTATTATTTGATTGGAGAGCCTTTTATCAGGCACGGTAATCGCATTACATTGATGAATAGCATAAGAGGAACGGCTAGTATCCATTGCTCATTACTGTCTTAACCGAAGAAGAAAGGGGAATACCTCTGCTCTGCCGTCACCACACGGCAAAATTTTTGATTGTAGATTTGTCATACGCAGTGTTTCTTTCCTATTCAACCCGCACACGTTACTTCTATTATAATAAAAAACAAAATAATAATACAATTATTTCAAAAATTGGATCATGAAAACGCTTTGATGGATAAAGTCATTATATTATAATTTGGGGCATTTGCTTGTTTTTCATTCCATTGGTGCAAGGTGCAATATCATTTGCTTATAATTATTTAAAACGTATTTACAAATACTGACAATAAAATCTCGTCCAGAGAAACTAAAACCAATGCTATTGAATTAAAGGGATTAGATGAAGTGAATTTAGAATAGTAGCAAGTAGAAAGAAGCTACCTTGGTCTACCCACTCTAATTACTATTTTATTTATTCTATGAAGCTATTTTTTTTTTAATAATGCAGTATTTAAATTGAGAACGGCTTAAAGCCCGCTTAGCAGTACCGTTAAGCGCCATCTATTGAACGAGCTTCGAAAACATTTCGGCACACCAATAAAACGCTTCACTGGACCGTTGCGATTATCTTGAATCTCGCGTTATTTACGTTGTCGATTACCTCTGAAGACATTATGAAAGAAGTGGCCATGAAAGTTTCTTAATATTCGTGGGAATAATAATAAAAAGGCGGACTAAAGTTGTCAACCCAACAGATTGGGTAGTTTGGAACATTTAGATTTTCCCCATTATGTTATCTCGCCATATATATCTCGCGCGATAACTGACTCAGAACACAGCAAATATAGCAGCCTGAAGAGTTATAGGGCTGTTTTATTAGCAGCAATATTTTGTGATTTCTTTCATAATTGTATCTTGGATATACATACATACGGACATACATGTATATTGGAGGAAACTCGTTAAGAAAATGAATAATAATTTAAAAATTATGTTTATGTATGCTGTTTTACTCTTATCGCCTAGGGGTATAAAATTAGCTTAGGACTTATTCTTAGACCAACCAAATATACAGATTTTTTTTATATTTTTACACGAGATTTTTATATATTAGACATAACATTTTTATCTTGGTCGTTCCTCTTAGATCACCCAGAAACATAGTACTATTTATGTGTTACCCGTTAGATGGCAATAGGCTCGTAAATTCACCTCTACCTACCCCTTCAGGGATAAACAGGCGTGATTTATGTATGTATGTTTGTATGTTTGTATGTATCACAGTCTCTAACTCAGTATTCATAATATATGAGTCATTATCATAAAACGCGTGACTCCCTGTTCAGAGATTCCGCCGATATCAGAATTGAAGTGAATGTGTTTTTAATATCAAGTTCGAGCGAACATGTCGCAAGGAAAAGACACTTTCATTTTGTATTTCCGACGGTATAATTTAGAAAAACAAGGCTTACATTTCCCACGATATGCTGGGTGAAATCGGCATTTGATGTCAATATTATTTTGCGATTGTCCTAAGTAAGTGTTTCAAGAGTTTTAATAGCAATTGGGAGCCTCCTTTTTTATAAAGATGCATTGGATGTTACTTTATTACTGTATTATTATTCACATTGCCAGTAGTTTACAGCGCGAGTTGAAACGATAGAGAAATTTAGGCAAGTCAACTAACGCCTTGGCAGAGTGGTATAAGTAGCCGCCCAAATTGCGGAGGATGCGGGTCCGATTACCGCATTAGGTAGGTCAATAATTTCTTTGACATCAATAAACCAATTTCTTATTTTAACATGTTCTTATTTTGATTTTTAGGTGTTTGAACATTAATAAATTCAAACATGGGTGCTAGTTCACCTCTGCTTACCCCTTCGGGGATATAGGCGTGAATTATGTATGAACATTATTTAAATGTCAGAAAAAATAATACAAAAAATTTGTGGTTATGAAAAAAAATTGGTTACCTTGCATAGGACGAGGGTTCGATTCCCACTATAAATAATACTATATTTTTCGATTTTTTTTAACAACATTTTTTTTAATTCTAAAGTAAAGTAAACGGGTTGGGTGGTTTACTTTCTAAGACAAACACGCAAAAAAAATTAAATACAACCTCTAAATCCTCTTGACGGCAATAATAATTACAGTATATTAAAAGTAGTACATCAAATGCCTTATTTATACTTAAAAATGTGACATCAAATTAATTTACCGCAAATTAGACAAAGCGCGGTCGCCGCCAGAAGCAAACAATGGGACCCGAACTAAATTATTCAATTAATTAATGAACAATAAATACTTTGAATAGACAATTAGACATAAACGAAATGAACTCGCCCCATAATTCATTGACATTGTCACGACAACACCAGATATTTGCTCTGCTCGTATTTACATAATATAATTGAGCATGGTTTTGGGGAGAATGCACCAGCACTATTCTGAACCATATGACGTCTAGCTAACAACTTAAATCGTGTGAATACGTATGAAGACAGTTTGTTTTTTATTACAGGCAGAGTAACGGCAAACTTTACGTGTGATGACAATTTTTTTTTGTTTGTTATTGGAACAAACACTATAACTAAGCTAAAATTGATCAACATACCAATAAAATTAACTCCTCGATTAGTTTTGTTTAAATTAATTTGATTTAGTTTTTATTTCAGAAGAGATTGAGATTATTTGTTAGCCCTTTTCATTTTAGCCCAGCGTAACAAATCTTGCAAATAATTAGTTCGTAGCACTAATCACAATCTCAAGTCATACATAGTGTAAATCACCGCGATGAAGTGAAATTCCTAGTCATTGCGAATGCAATATCCTCTCTGCATAACGAAATGGATGACTATTACACGCCTGAGTGGGTCGGTAGTATAGGATCCCGCTAAGAACGACCCTCACCGAGATGTTTATTTGATGAAACTTATTTTATAATTAATTTAATATGTCAATAAATATATCGCATATTATGAGTTGCCTAACAAATTTTAGTCCAGAGTATGATTAATTAATAATTAAATAAAAAATATGAATATTACACCGAAAGTGTGAAGCCCATAGAATATGAAAACGTTAGGTTGCCTATTCTTTTCCGGTCACAACTTCGGGTTGTCAGGTATAAACAGGTAAATAGCATTTTGCACCGGTCTGATTATTGAATTAAAATTAAATGAAATTAAAGATTATTTCATTATGAACATGGTGATACAGGGTTGCCTGCGAAAAATCAGTCCCGAATATGAGGTTTGTGTAAGTTGGTGTTATGTTAGACAGGTGATAATATTATATTGCAATTACTTCTTTACCATCATCACTCTATTATTTACCTTACCTGGTATTTCTTATTAATGGACGAAAGTAGCTAGAATTAAGGACAATTTATTTTATACACATACATACATAACTGTGGAAACTTGGCTGATTTATGTATCTTTTTTTATTGTAACGTAACAATCGTTGTGTAAAGACGGATATGATAGCGAGAGGTGTGGATGAAATTGGTGAAGGATAGAGAGGAATGGAAGTAGAAAACGTTGTTGTGCCGACACCGCCGAGAGCGGGATAAGGGCAGGAAGAAGAAGGGTATTATCTTTTTAGTGGAAATAGCAGCGGACGCGGGTTCCTTTCCCGCATCAAGACCATAATTTTTCGAAATTATTTTTCTAACCACCAAAATCTTTGTAATATTGATAATTTTAAATAGCGTTCGTATCGGTGTGACTGATGCCCAGAAGCCGAGTATGATATACACATCAGGCACGAGATTAGGCAATATACTCCAGCAGCCCGACTGAGTCAAACAAATCACACTGCAATGTACATTACGCCCCTTATCCTAAGGGAGTTGAGGCTATTTTGCTTGCAATGTAGCGTGTTCTATCAACGTTTCAAATATAGGGTTTCACAGTAACGCGTTTTACTGCCGCACTCAGAGACGTCAATTAACTTTGATGAGTACTTATTATATAAAAAAAAACATTAAAATCTAGAACTTATGAGATCTGATAAGAATATCGACTAGTTTTAAATTGTCATTTTTTAACATTAAGTCCTCATTAACTTTAATTTGACGTCTCTGAGTGCAGTAGTTAGTCGTAAAGATTATTTTTGACATGTTAGTACGTAGCTAGCTCGTAAGAATATTTTGTTTAATCTTAAATTTTTATTGACATAGCGGGTTTTGCTTACAATTTTCAGCATTGTTTAAAAACATTCGTGTTTTAATAGACGGATAAATTATTTGCGTCACAACTACACACACAAATTCAAACTGACAAAACTTAAAATTTACTTTCGAATTAATGAAATTAAATAATTACTATACATTATTATACCTACTTAAAAAAAAATATCCCCTATTATACGACAGTTGTTTAAATAACTAAAATAAAACTACCATGCCATACGAAACAAAATGGTACAATACCGTGTGACAGGGGGCCGGCGTGAGTTACTACCTACTGGTTGTATCTGGTAGATTAGTCTTTGTAAAGTGACGCTACTGACTGTTGGTTGCTGTCTTTGATCAACTGTGGGATTGGCAGCTTAATTACACAATCAATCAACAGTAGAAACCTGATTGAAAGGTTATTGGGTGTTTATTTGGGGAATGTAAATAGTCATTTCGGCGTAACTAACAAATGGTAACTAGCTCTTACTCAATGAGGTCCATTTCGGAAAGTATTTATTTGTGATGTAACTATTTGTCATGTATAGATTAGCATAGAATGAGAATTTAAAAAAAAATCCAAATATTTATTGCCCTGATGCCGGAACATTAATTTATCTAAATTTTTCTCACTTCTTTATTCTTTGTTATAATATTTCCAACATACAAATAACAATCATTTACATAATTTACAAAATGACAATAATTTACATAATTTTTCAAACAACAAAGCCGATTTCGTATCCAGATCCATAACAGTGCAACAGCTATAACATAATTCGAGACTCGTGCGTCGGTTTTTTTTTATTAAAAGTGAATTTAAAATGTTCGTTGCGTTGTAAACGCGGCCGATGGCCGTGTAAGACGGTAGCTCAGTCAGATTAGCCAGTGTACTGCGACACTACCCGACAACTAAATCACGCTGGATTATCTGGTGACCGTTCCACTGTATATTCATGCCAGTACCGTGTGCGAGTAACACTTAACGGTGTGAAGAGCGCTGGGTGAATAATATTGGAAACTTCTGTAGCTAATCTAGTAACAATGATAGTAATAATGACTCTTTATTGCAATTAAAAATACACCAAATGCATTAACGTCAAGGCAAATGATTGGAATTTTACTCAAAATTACTAAATCACCCAAGGCGAAACAAAGTTACCTTTTTATGTTTTTGAATGTCTAGTGGTGTTTGGTGATTTGTTGGGCCAATACAGCAGCTTTTTGTAACCTATTTTTGATTTAATTTTCAATACAAAATTATTTGTTCCGTAACGCTCGATTGCGACTACAAAAGAAATGTTTGTTCTGTCAACAACCGAGCAAAAATCACGTGTGGCAAGTCAGATAATTCAAAAACCTAGCCCGTTTAACAAATTACCAAGGAGACAGGAGACACAATCTCCTCGGAGCCCTTTCCCTGAAAATCACCGACAGCACGAAATAAAATCACTTGTCCCCGACACCGCCCTGGATAAAGGTCCGTTTATATCTATTCAGATATTAAGCGTACCAGACATGTGTCGTGGCAGGCACCCACAGACACCGTTTATTAACTTCAACAGACATTTAGCGTTGCAGACACCCACAGAGACCGTTTATTTACACAACAGACATTGAGCGTGCCAGACATGTGCCGTGGTGGACACCCCTAGGCACCGTCGTCGGCGTTGGATGCGACCATTATCACTAGTACCGAACTGAACGACGTCTATCCGGCTCAGATGATCTATTCACATTTCCCGGTAGGTAGCCACAGACACATACAGACACGAACCGCGCAGACAAAATATTCTTTCCGCTAATACTGGCCGGGCACGTGTTTGTCGTCGTCTGCGCGGGCCGCGTTACGATAGATGTAAATACGTTATTAGATATATGTAGAGAAGAAAATTATTTTGTCTGCCACAGCATGTGTCTGCTCGGCTAGCATGACCACCGAAACACTATAATTATGATAAAGCCACTTATCGCTTTGAACTGTAAATATCATTAGATTTTTGAGAATTCAAAGCGATAAATCTTTAGGCTTTATGATATAGCCATTTATCGCCTTGTACTGTCAACAATTCAATGATTTTTGACGTTCAAAGCTAATTCAAATGATAGTTGAAAGCGATAAATGGCTTTATCATATCGTGTTTCGATGGTCATGCTAGCTCGGCTGGCACGTTCAATGTCGGTAGATATAAGCGGACCTTAGGGGTCGCAAAACTGAATAACACCCATCCCGGTGATGTATCGCTCCCGGGATTGGTCCCGTCTAGGGTTGGGACTTGTCAATCCGTCCGCTGCCGGGAATCTTATCTCGGAGGAGCTGGTCAGACAAATTGGCGCACTCCAATTCTGTTTTCCATTGTCGGCGAAAGTGTCCTTTTGGGCTGCCATTTTTTAGGCGGGAATTTTTTTCGCACTAAGGCTTAGAACTCACGGAGTACTTTTTGTAGCGATGCTGTCGCGCGTTTCGGTAACACGCGATTGCATCGCTACTAACGCGCGTTTGTCGCATTTGCAACGCGCTACAGCATCGCGATTGTATCGATGCAAACGCGCGACCGTGTCAGACGACATCGGGGTGAAAGCGGGGGGAGGGTGCCGTGTGAGTGAGAACCGAGCACGATGCAAGCGCGACTTAATCATGGTTACAGGCGAGGGCACAAGTCGACGGTATCGATGCAAAGCGCGCGACAGCATCGCTACAAAAAGTCGACGGTATCGATGCGAACGCGCGACAGCATCGCTACAAAATGTCGCCGGTATCGATGCGAACGCGCGACAGCATCGCTACAAAAAGTCGACGGTATCGATGCGAACGCGCGACAGCATCGCTACAAAATGTCGACGGTATCGATGCGAACGCGCGACAGCATCGCTACAAAAAGTCGACGGTATCGATGCGAACGCGCGACAGCATCGCTACAAAATGTCGACGGTATCGATGCGAACGCGCGACAGCATCGCTACAAAAAGTCGCCGTGGGCGAGCGCTCTAAAATCACGAGACCGCAGTTCTGTGTTCTGTACATATACGATTGCATTCTATATGTTTATAAATACTTAAATACATTTGGTAAAATTAGTGATATTTATAAACACAATACTAGAAATAAAAATAAACTTGCCTTTACTAGATTCAGATTGCACAAGGTTGCTAATTCTTGTATGGGGAAATGTATACTTTTCTATAATAAGATACCAGGATCTTTGACTGAACTGCCTCAACACAAATTTAAGCCTTATGTAAAAAAAGTACTAATGGCAAAAGGATACTATAAAATTCAGGACTATCTAGATGACAAGGATGTTTGGAATAAATAACTTTTATTTTTATTTATATAATCGATGATTAATATGCTGTTCTGTCTGTAATGAAGGATGTTGATAGCTTCAGAAATTGTGACTCTAGTTATTATTACTTGACGTTAAAGTTCATTAAATTTTCATTAAATTATTATTGAATTTAGATTATATTCTATGTAACTAAGGGAGGAAAATACCCGACTGAGTTTCTTGCCCGTTCTTCTCAGAACAGGGCCTCCCGGTAGCTTACGAACGGATGGCGTAGATTTTTCGCTAGATATTGAAAACTTGTGTGTCCGTATAGGCAGGTTTGGGGGTTGGGGGTTGATTGGTAGTGCGCGGCATGTTTCGGTTTATGTGATCAGCGAGTTGTGGGATTGTATTTGGTGCATAATTTACAATGTACCTACAATGTCATAACTCGTTGACAATGGTGGGTTTCTCTACAGCCTACTTGCGTGCCGTTCTGCTAGCGGAGCGTTGGGCTCTGGTGCGTTTAGTATCATCTTGGTATTGAACGCGTCAGGGTCGGCGCTTCGTTGCGGATCGGGGCGTGGGAGGGTTTGGGAGACCTATTATTACAGACTGAGGCATGCTGCGCACTCCCCTATTTTTTTTCTTGGACACACGGGTTTTCGGTATCTAGCGTCTTGACGATTCATAAGTGTTTTGTAATCATACCAGATATGAATAAATGAATTTTCACTTTGACTTTGACTTTGTGCGTTTGCGATTATCGCCCACAAGGTTAGCGGGAATATCGCAAGACGAGCGGTGCGGAGCAGATGACGTCTGACTGATATTAATGGAAGAGGAAACATACCGCTTCGAGGGCAGGGTGAAGAATAACTTATGATGGCGACCGTGGCAACATCTGCCATTCTTAGATCCCCCGTGGACATGACGAGAAAATTTTTTTTGCAATGCATATGGTATATTTTAGCTAGCAAGCTACAAATTTAGGGAGGCACGTATGTTAGGATTAAAAACTCGGAAACGTCATAAAATCAGCAAATCCGACACGAAATCGAATTGTCGCCGTGCATTTGACTGGTGCCATGGGTGCGATTCAATGTCCGTGACTGGAGATTGGTTTTTGGCTCTGTAATGTTGATTGAGTTCACAATACACCTTCTGACCTCGTCAGGCTTTAGTATTACTGCAGAATGAAATAATGTGCACACGTTTTCGTTTCATAATAAAATGAACGTGAATAATTTAAGCCTGTTATCTAGTCCAAAATACTAACAATAACGAGAGATGGTTCTAGAACAAAATGTAAAAGAGGTGAGACTAAATTCAGCAACAGCATACCCAAAGAGGGTTAGTCTCAGGCAGTAAAACGTAAGCCAAAACCTTGAACAGTATGGTTTGGAATGTTGAATCCCAATCACTCTCTCCGTTCATTGGTCTCTCGACATGGTCCATTCCGACTTTTTTCTATACTAACACCGTTCCGATGTGATAGATGATATGAATCAAAAGGGAGTGGATGGCTTGATGACGTCTGACCGATATGAATGGAAGAGGAAACATACTGCGCCGACCCCACATAGACTGGGAACAGGGCAGGGAGAAGAAAAGGCATAAAAAAGTGATAGACAGGACCACGTCGACCGTACACAGCATTGAACATTTTGAGGAATTCTCATCTAGAAAACGCACGTTCCAGTATAAACAATAATGATCTACACGCTCATGTCTACAAAGACTAATTTCGCAGGATGACAATGGCATTCCAGGGCCGCATCCCACCGCCAGATTAGATCAGTCTCGGAAGCGAGCTCCTCTGAATTTATTATGCGTTGCATGCCTTGATGTCATTCAGCCGTTGATTGCCTGAGTCCGGCCCCGGATGCGGAATCTTTGTTATAATGCCTGTGTAGTCTCGAGATTCACCCTCCATCTGTTTAGATGCTTCGGGTTTCGGCGTAGTCTCGAAAGATAAACGTTAAGTAAGATTAACACCATAGGCCCTTAATGAGATCCTTCTTCAATCAGCCCTAAACGAAATTGGTTTAATGGAGGTAGGTATGTAATTTTGAAAAGTAACGAAATCTGGCAGTAGCTTTTCGTTGTGGCCTATTGAACATGGAAATGTTACCAGCGGTGGAAATGTTAAATATGTCTGGTGTCGGTGGTGTTTTCGATGCAGTGTGATTTGTATTACATTGTAAAGGCGTATGCCTTTCTCTTCTTTCCACTTGCGACGATCCTTACATACTTCTTTTGCTTTATCAAAATCTTATACTACTTCCTACTCTTGACCTGACACTTTTTTAATAAACTTTCAATCCAATTATGAAACAGCCACCTAGGTCTGCCTCTTCCGATATCTCCTTTCACTTCCGACAATGTAAATCCTTTCTGTCTCCTTTCACTCATTTTTTCTTCGTGACCAAACCACGCTAACATCCCTTTCTCGTTTATTGTTATTGTTACATTGAATTTGTAAAAACATAATAATTGTGATGTTGGTTAGTTACTAATAGCATAAGTGGACATCAAAATATAATTATATTTTATTAAAAGAGGTAGCAAGCACAGATTCACCGCGCACGAACCAACTCCAACTCTATTAAATTATTCTTCCGTCCTCGACAAAGGTACACTCGAAATCTCACCGGAACAGAACAGAAATATCTTAGATTAAATTAATCGCGGGCCGCCCTCTGATAAATTAGTTTTTGGTTAATAAACATTGCAGCACGATTCCGAATTTGCCAAGTCCACAAATTGGATTAGCGAGTTAGCTTCATTATGCCCCGAGGGCTGTCGTTGTACAAGTACACGCTGGATGCGCGGTCATCTGAGAATCGGCTCGATGAAGTCCTGAGACAGCTTTTGGATGAAACTATTTTAGTGGATTTGCCGTGTGGTGACGGCAGAGTAGGCAGAGTAAAATTGTCACCACCCCAAATCTCTCCCGTGGGTGACGTACAAGGCGACTAAGGAAGGCTAAATCAGTGATGAAGAATGGGCATCAGTGTTCCTCTTATACCACCCAGCACTGCACTGCGACTTTTGTATCTAACATAATTGGCGAAACATGGGTGCTAATTCACCTCTGCCTACCCGTTCGGGGATACAGGCGTGATTTATGTATGTATGTATCCTCATCTCCCCCGTGGGTGTCTTACAAGGCGATGAGTAATGGGCAGCAGCAGTGCCCGATAGATGTCAAAAAGTGGCACGGGACCTAACATAATTGGCAAAAAGTGTGTATAATTCACTTCTGATTCACCCTTCAGGGATATAGGCGTGATTTATGTATGTATTTGAATGTCTAAATGAATTTATATCTTATAATTTCAAATCAGTTCAAACAAATTCTCCAATAATGTTTCTGTACTCTCCCATAAATTGTTCCTAATTTCAAAAGGACAAACATTTTTCCTTTTCCCTTTGATATTCCACACATATTAGCTGTGTCAAACAAAAATATGCCACATCTGCCATAGGGACCATTATTTACGTCAACTTCTATATTAAGCCGGTGATAAATCAAAATGGAGCAAAAAACAACCATGACGTCAGCTCCAGGCCTTTGAATCCGGAGCGCACCTTGACAAAGAAAATATTTAATGGACAAAAAAGAAATGGATAAATTAATACTAAGTGAATTTGGTGAAGTAATAATATTTTTCATGCTTGTTAGATTCTGTGTAGTAGAGCTGTATTACAAGTTAGGAGCTACGACTAGTGATCTAGTAATATATACCTACATTTACAATCAAGTCTAATTTTATCCCCAAAGGGTTAGGTGGTTAATCACCCACGTTTTGCAAATTATGTTAGGTCCAATGTAAAACGTGGCGAGCCTATTGCCATCTATCAGGCACCTAAATCGTACTATGTCACAAGGTGATATAATTACTTATCACTGTTTAGCCCTTTGGCGTGTAATAGTTTTAACAATATACGTTATTGTATTTTATTCGCTAACTAAAAATGTACCTAATGTTACACTAATAACAGTAATTACCCAAAAAGCGTTAGGAATTAGTAGCGCTTATCCATCTACAAAGAAATGTTGTCATACTAATGATTCTCTCCGTTCATCGGTCTCTTGACATAGTCTTATCTCTATACAATTATTCACTGTTAGCACCTTTCCAGGGGGCCTACCGCCTAACTCGATTGCTGAAGCAAAAGCTATAGTTTATGACGTCATGCTGTCATTTCGCACCAAATTTACCTAAACTATGAACAATAGCTTTGAACGAATGATTACCAAATTATTTTGTATGAATTTGGAATAAAATCCGTACCGCCTAAAAATTCAAGATGGTTGCTAGCTAAAATTATAGCCATAAGAAATCCATTGCTTTAAAGCTATCATCAGCAATCGAGTTAGGCGGTAGGCCCCCAGTTTCCGGACTATGCCGGTTGCACGGCACTATTGTTTTATCTGCAAACTCGAAAAAGTTATTACAACGTGTATTTTCAATGCTTTGAGCACGTGCTACGGATTTTTGTCTCTGTTTCAATAATTGTGACAATACTTGGAAAACTGACGGAATCGCTTACAGCTCAGTGAAAATATCAAGATTTACAAGCCAATCATCGTCTTAAGTAGTTGTCTAGTCCTCGTTTATCGCAAAAACTAATCTAGTAGCCCACTAAACGCCGCTGATCCTTTGCAAAGATTACGCTGTACTCAGGAGAATCGCTAAACACCTCTACTCACTCGTCAATATAGAACAGAACTAATGAAAAGATAAAAATAACACACATTACTTACCCATTGTTAGACGACAACAAAGACGGCGTTTGATGCGAACGCGAGGGAAATGGAGGAATTATTTCCGACGAATAAAAGTTCGGGACCATTCGTTTGGTCGTTCGAGGCTATTCCTGTAAAGGTTGACGCTATTGTAGTACTGTGCATAGACCTTACTCAAAGTTTCAATGTCTGAAACTGTTCACTAAATTATTGAAGACGAATAAAAGTTAGCACTTCATAACTTCTGAATTCCTGGTAACGTTTGGTGGTTTATTGGTCCAAGATCTCAGCTTTTAAGTCAAAGAATATTCCGGTTAGAAAAAGTTTGAAATATTATAGTCTCGATGCCGGAATAATACAATAATATAGGTACTACTAATATAGGTACTATAATTTTTAGAACCACAATATTCTTTGTGCTAATTTTTCTAACATTTATATAATGTTCAAATTAAAATCAAAACAGTAGCCTGTAGGTCATTATAATGTTACAACTAGAAAACTGAAGGACAACATGAACAAAATTTTGCTAGTGGTCTGTATGTTTAAGTTTTTGTGATTGGCGAGTTGTGGGATTGTATCAGATGCATAATTTACAATGAACCTGCAATGTCATAACTCGCCGACAATAATGGGTTTCTCTACAGTCTACATGTCGTATTGCTAAGGTAGAGCTCTGACGTGTTTTGTATTAACTTTGGCATTGAAAGCGTTGTGGTAAGCGCTTCGATGGCTGATCGGATCGTGGGTGGGTTTTGGAGACCCTTCATTATGGACTTAAGCATACTAAACAAGCAAGCATATTTTCCATTGGTCTCATGGGTTTTCGATGACTAGCGTCTTGACGATTAATAAGTGTAGTGTAATGATAGTGGGTGGGTTTTAGAGACCCATCATTATAGACTGGGGCGTACTGTGCACTCCCCTAGTTGCCCTTGTTCATACGGGTTTATTATGTCAAGCGTCTTGACGATTCAAAAGTGTAGTGTAATCATAGCAGATACGAATTAACTAATTTTGATTGTGATAAGTATACTGTGGCAAAATTAAAGTAAAAACTTCAAACGTACAGGCTGTATTCAAAGATGCCCAAAGAAAACGTGCAAAAGAAGCAGACATTCCTTTTGTTTTCCCTTCGGCGAATCATCGGACGCGATCTAAAAAACTGAAGTCAACCGTCCGGCCCTGATTCTAATATCTCCAATCCTCCAAATATTCCCGTCGCCGAAATTCCTTGCCGCTGTACTGGAAACGATAAAGAAATACCTACGTCTCTTCCTAATGGCCGGGTCAGAAATTATTGGGTATTGAATCTCTTTCGAGTTATTCCTTTGTCTCTGTTTGTTAAATTATTCCTTATTGGTAGGTATGTTTGATGGAATGATCTGGATTCATCTAGACCATAGCATTAAACATATATCTTAGTCAAATTCCGATACACGTTTAAATCTGTTTAACATTTAAGGGAGTAGTCTTAACACGTTGTTGGTATGCTGTAGTTTCGCCGCATACTCAGCGAATAAGGGAAGATCTTCCTTCGAGCCAGGTGTGCGCTCAGGGACCACGGCCTGGCTGTACTTTGAAGGATCTTGTATATATTCTGAATTTCTGAGTTCTTTCAGAAATTTTGTAATCGAGATTCAGACCTGAATCTTGATGTTCTGTCTTATTACAACTTGTTGTTGATCAACCATTTCTCGGTTACTCGACACTTTGTTTGTGTAGCGCGTGAACGTCTATAATTTTTCTTCCTAATATTCCTTCCTCTACATTATCAAAAGGGGTCATTTTGCCCAATTCATTATCAATTGTCCCCATATTTATTCTCTAATTTTAATTAAATGGACTCCACATCAATAATGGGCAAATATAATTATTATGTGTCGTACAGTTAACAAACACGTTATGCTGCCACAAAATGTAAAAATTTCTCAAACGACTTTGTTTTTTACTTCAAACAAATTAAGGTTGATAATATATTGAATAAATTTAACAGTTTTGTGTAGTCTAAAGTGCTGTTGACAATACTGTAAATAATACTTTTTTAAATTATAAATTTTCAAGAATATTTAATATTATAAATAAAACTATTTAAAAATATTTGCAAGTTTTTTATTTAACCACATTCAGACATTTCATTTATCATTATGTACAATAAACATTATAATATTTAATTTCGTTATTTTTATACAGCAACACAACATACCCTCTAGACGGAAAAAATATCTGGGAATCAATCACTTTTCTTGTCTGTGACACACAGTGTCTTGTGTTGAAATATTTCTTAGAGACAAAATGACTGGAAATCGTAATATTTAATAATTTTATACATTAATAATTCTCTCTTTTCTGCGCAAAACGCATTATTAATAATGAAGAAATCGAATGATTAATAGCGCACGTGATGAGAGGTAAAATTGAAGTATTCTTTTCGTCAAAAATGTTATTGTGACATATTTATTTCTAGAAATTTTATTATACTAATTTTTATCATTCTACTTTATTTGTAATTATACTTTATGATTTTCTAACATAAAATTGGATCGCATCTGATTTAACTTTCTTTTTAACTAAGTTGGTATATAGATAAAGATCCTTATGATTATTATTTTAATGCTATCATGGAGATATTCTTTGAAGTAAGTTTTCCAATTTTCTTCAATAAATCATTAGGAATCGAGTTCTCAAAACATTTATTGTGATTTGTAAAAAGCTAGATGTTACTCTGCCCTAGTTCGAAGGAGGCACCCATACTTCCCTGTTAGAAAGTTAGCAGAAAAAAGTAAGGAAGGTTTCACACCAAATTCACGCCGAAACAAAATAAGCCGATTGTTATAACTTGGAAGTTTTATTGGGACTCTAACTCGTAAAACGGTCTTTTTCTCGGGTCCAAAATCTGTTTCCGTTATATTGCGAAAACGTAATGGTTTCGACAACTTTCCTCGCGATTTGGAGTTTTATGTGTTCGGAGTTTTATGTGCCTGATCATAGTTAGTTTTTTAAAGGTACAGAGATCATCACGTCATTATAAACAGTGGAGCTTGCAGAATCGATTCAGATGATCTTTATTTTTGAAAGACTAATAACGAAAACTATTTACACATCTCTAGAATACAAACAGTTATACTGTAGAAGCAATTCCAAATTAAATTACACGTTGTTATTTTAATATAAGTAATGAAACATGGAAAGTGGTAAATACAAACAAGTTGAAACTACTAAGTCTGACAAACAAAACACATTCTCATACTGACAGATAATTACTCACATTCGTTTATTCTCTTTCTCTCTCTCATACACGATATAGACACACGCGACAATATTCGATGTAGGCTTAGCACTATTTTCGACTTGTTTGTTCAAACAACATACGATTTACGGTCATCTTTATTATTAATTTTAATCAGTGCTTTTTCAATGGGAATCTGCATTATTAAAAAAATCCTACAGTTCCTTTGAGTATTTTAGAATACCTTGTTGTTTTTGCTGATCTATCTAGAGAGTATGTTCACTTTGCTTATACTTAAAATTGACACCATGTCAAACGTAATAGCTTACAATACTTATTAAGATTTTTAGTTACACGTTCAAATTAAAGAACTTTGATGGAAATTTAATTTTGTTGATGGAGAGATGATAGAACACAGCAGAGGAGGTTGGTAATTTGGACCAAAAAAAGATCAAATTTAAATTACTCAAATTTAAAAAATAATTGAAAGGTGTATTCGGGGCATAATGTTATAATATTGTTACTAATTATCCACAATTCGATAACGTTTACCGGACCAATAACAATAAAGTGGACAGTGGTTTTTAAAACACTAGTAATTTTGAGTAATTTACCTCGTAATTGTTGTGTTCTGTAAAAAAGTAATTTTGTGTTCAGCGAGACAAAGAAAACATTATTCGACATCATAAAAAAGTGTGTTTGCCCCAATTCAGTTGAAAAAACAAAATGTGCCTATTTTTATAGAATTTTCCAACGGGTTTTAGGTAAAACTTTATTCTTTATATATTTTATTTATCCCAATAACGTTTCATTGTACAATTATTTACACTATTAAACATCGAAAGTGTACCAATGGAGATGAGTTCCCGTAATAGGAATATTTGGAAAATCACAAACTGGTAATTTGTTGTTTTTTACACATTTGAATTGAACAAGTTATCTTTTTAATTGCGTAGTCGGATTTATATGACAAAATGTACTTTCCGTTAATATTATATCTTTATTTCTGTCCATTCTGATTTTGATTTTGGTGTATCTTTCTTAATGTTTGGTATTCTACTACACCTCTTCTGTGAAAAGAAATAAAATTTACCGGAAACTATTTGTCATAAAAATCCGACAGACGGTTAAGAGGATAAAATTGTTGAAAAGCGACTTCCAAATCAGTCTTCTACTTCATCATTCAAAGCGTGCATTAGTGTAAAAATTAAATATTTACTATACAATATTAACACTTTACAAAATTGTATTCATAAATGGACACAATATTTTTAAATATAAACATAATTTCCGTGTGTTTATTTAAGGTTATTTTTAGTAGAAAATATTATACAATATTTTAATTTATAATTAATAATTACAATATAAAAATGGCATTTAAAGTATCTGTTCTGGTTTATCTTTTATTCTAGAAATTAGCCTCAAGGGCTTAAGGGGAGACTGGGGATGGTTGTTTATTGGCAGACGAACTATTCATTCGGTCAAGATTTGTACAAAGGTTGCGCAATTCAATGACTTGTGTACCTACATTTAACGCAAAACGCAAATTGACGCACTATTAATAAGGCTACTTCCACAATCAACCATCCCCGGTCTCCTGTATCATAATTGGTGATATTTGACTGATTAAATATAGTGAAGGGAGGAGTGAATTACAAATCGGAGAAGAAGAAAAATGTAACTGTCAGAAAAATTTAATTGTTGTTAGGCAGTCACAAAAAAATGTATTTAATCAAATTTATTTTCGGCTAAGCGAGATCTGGTCGCGGTATTATAGGCAACGTTTCACAATGCCGCTCATAATGAGGAGAATTCCGTGAAACACACTAATTAAATTTCCAAGAACGCACTGTCCTCGGAAATTTCATCATCAAAAAATTAGTTTGACGCAATGGAACCAGCTAGTTCAGACACGAAAAGTATCTAGAGGTCACTTTTTACAGGCAATTAAACTATTTTGGTTACACTTTCTTTATTGCGGTCGAATAAAGTAGGTAACATTAAATTTGAGGAGCAATTATGCTGTAATTAAAATACAATTGCTTGCTAGTCTTGAATGAAAGTGCCTATTTGGGTTTGGTATGGGTACAGTGAACAATAAACCTACGACTTAAAAAAATATGAGGTACTTTAATTGGCAAAGATATGCAAATGAATCCGCGTAAACAATTTTATCTAGAATGCCATTTAGTTTTTAGGCTCATAATTTATTATAAGCCAAATAATTCTTTCATAGCCTTCAACCATCTTAGAATGATTATAATATTTCTGCACTATTATTTGGACTCAAAAAAATATTTAACTTCAACAGCATGATAGGTTACCATACTAAAATACGTCAAAATATTCTCAATCGATTTTTGCGCTTTACGACATACAAGTTAGGTGGATAATCGATTGAAAATATTAGACAGTTTTGTATAATCTGGTGTGCTGATTGTACAGCCAATTCTTTAAAAGAAAGTTTAGTCAATTTTACTATCGCAATAAATATAAATAAATAAATAAATAACTTAAAATGTTACAACAAATTTCCTTACACAAATAACGAGACATTTCGATTTATTTTGCTTAATTACAAAATTATTCATTGGCACATCAATATATGTATTTACAAATACGAAATATAACAACATAATTATCTTATTTATCACACTGCGTCGTATAATATCTTATATAATATATATTAACTTAATAATTAACACAATACAGCTAATAAAAATCGTTGTTTTACAATCGATTTGTTTAAGATAAATCTCTTTAATTGTTGTTTCTAAAAGGCGTGAAAGGTTGTCATATAAAATTTCACGAAAATGTTTTAAAAAATTACTTGAGGATATTTACTAAAACGATATAAAGGTGAAATTATTATTTTATTACAAAGATTTTGGTGGTTAGAAAAAGAATTTCGAAAAATTATGATCTTGAGGCGGGAATCGAACCCGCGTCCGCTGCTATCCGGGCAGGTGCCTGACCGCTCGGCCACCCAAGACACTAATTAACTTGCCGAAATTCTTCTAACCTTTACACTTCACGTTGTAAGCCAACGGGTACCCTCGCAATGTAGAAATAAATGTCAAACATTCCAAAGCAGATATTTTTACAAATACCGTGCGTTCGGCTAAGCTTAGTAAGTAAATGATATAAATTATTTCTAGGTGGGTCAAGTCATTAAATTAAAATTGAATCCTATGTAAGACCAGGCGAATAAGTCAAAACCCATAAAACCAATTTCCATACTGCAGATACAAATATAGGATCAGCCAACGATCGTAATAATTTATACGTGAAATCGAGCTGTTTTTTGACACACCTATCTAAAATAATGGGCTTTTTCCCAATTTGTCCGCGCATTGAATTTCAAACGTCATTAATCAACGGCCTTATTTTGATGGAATCGGTGCTCGACAAAAATTTTAAATATTCCTTTGTAATTGAAATGTTCCAATAATGACCTCGCCGTGCGAATATTCATTACAGACGTTCTGAATAGGGACGCCAATCGAAATCTAATGACGGTGCTTAGTTGAATGTTTATAGCACTATTTTCCTATGTGTGATGTTTTCACACTTTGGTCGAAATCTGAAGAATGTTTGGGGGTAGGGAGGGATAAGTGGATAATAATACCTGACAATGGTTGTAAAAAAGTAATTTGATTCCAAACAAACTTAAAAAAAGAGGAAGAACTTAATTCGCAAACTTTTCTCGGAAGCGTAAGACTTTCGAATATAATATTTCGAAATTATGATTTTTATCTAACTAAATTTGGAATTATGATTTGATTTTCATTTGAATATTGTAACAATTTTAAAAAATATTACAAAAAAATTAAGTCGGAAAAATGTTGATGAATTTACCAGTCGATTAGTAACAATGCAAATAGTGACATTATATTTCAAACCTTCTTACAATGCCTCAGCATAAATAATAGCTTGAGTTGAACTGAATGAAAAACAAAACATTACCTTGTTCACGCCTTAAACCTATGTGCATTTGAGAACCGAATTACAGACACGTACTTAACTATCACTTAATTAATTAAAAACCACTCTCACAGCTCAACGTTGTGCTTTTTAAAATATTTTTTCTTTTTAATTCACTTTTTACAATCACACACTTTTTGGTTTGTCGTTTCAATTTTCTGTCGAAGGCACTTGTCTTCTCACGAGAGCTACTAACGTCCATACAGTCAGTTCTAGTTGGAGCCTGTGAGAACTACTGCTGGCGACTGCATCTGCAACAAACAGGACTCGGTTAGAAGATAAAGAATACCATCATCATCACCACCAGCCTTTTTAACGTCCCCACTGCTGGGACACAGGCCTTCCCTATGGATTGGAGAATATAGGGAGAATGGGCCATAACCCACCACGCTGGCCCAGTGCGGATTGGTGGGTATTAAAGACTGCAGATACAGCTGGGAGCAGCTTAACGTGCCTTCCGAAGCACGTAGGAGTTCGCATAAAGATTCTATTGCTAAACAATAGAGATACGACTCAAAATTGTATTTCTGCAACAGTAAGTATTAAAGTCATAACTTTAAAATACACGATGTTTCTAAGTATTGTTACATGCGTGTCTTCTTCTTCTTGATGGTAAGTGACGTTAAGGGCGGAAGGTGGATCGAGCTTCACCTGGAACCCTCAACCAAAGATATTCTTCTTTATGGTAAGTGACGTTAAGGGCGGAAGATGGATCGAGCTTCACCTGGAACCCTCAACCAAAGATATTCTTCTTTATGGTAAGTGACGTTAAGGGCGGAAGATGGATCGAGCTTCACCTGGAACCCTCAACCAAAGATATTGTTATTTATGGTAAGTGACGTTAAGGGCGGAAGATGGATCGAGCTTCACCTGGAACCCTCAACCAAAGATATTCTTCTTTATAGTAAGTGACGTTTAGGGCGGAAGATGGATCGAGCTTCACCTGGAACCCTCAACCACAGAGGTGCTAGCTATCTTATCACAAATCGACAGAATACAATAAACCTGTTAACCACCAACCAAAAAACTTTCAGTTAAGTGGTGCTTACATTTAAATTTTCTATTGTACCTGCTACGTGTGAATTTGGAATATAACATTGTCTCATCCGCGAGTTGTTAGTTTTATTTAATACACAAAAGGCACTTGAAAATAAAACTAGGACAAGCATGAGCGGAATAGTGCGTGGATTGAAGTAAAACATTTTTCCCGTGAACTACTAAGGGGAGGGTTTTATTGGGAAAAAGTTGGCATAATTTTTTTTATTGGGAACGCGACGGATTCGCAACTAAAACGTGACACAGCACCGGCCTCTCTGTGCGGCGGAACAGCGAAACTTTTTTGGACAGTCTGTTCATTTGTAAACAGTGTTTTGGATGTTTTTTTTCAATTACTGATTTTTTTATTTTTCTAAATGCGTTTACGTGTTAGTTGATTCGGATCGTACAATTCGGGCACTACTTTTTGTTTCTATTTAGCAATTTAATAAAGTGACCTAAGGGTTAATCCTGAAATGATATAAGCGTTATACATCCGGATATATACATCCTGCAGTCTAATATTCTAATTTTAGTAAGTAAGGCAAAATAACTAAGTAATGAATGATTCTCGCCAACCAGAAAATATTCCCAAAGGATTCTCAAAACTGATTCTTGAAACTAACAGAAATATCACGTAGCATGACTCTAAAAAGAATGTTGAATCTGTACTTCTCAAAACTGCATCTTGCAACTTAACAGAAATATCAAGTCGCATGACTCTGAAAAATTGTTTAAAGTGATACGCTACCATGATCGGCCTTGCTTCTACCTACTGATTTAAAATGTTTTAAGAGGTCGGTGTTATTCCCAGAACTTCAAATTACGAGGAACACTTATTATCAATACTCACACTAGGAACAACACAAAAGACATTCCTACGAAAAATAAAACGGAAACGTTCCCCTGGTAAAAGGTACGTTACGTTTTTTAATGGGATTTTCAGCATTTTACAGCAATAGCCGTTAAATGATAGAGAGACAAACAACTGACAAATCAGTATCGGAAATCAATAAAAATCCTAATGCTGAACGAGCGCAAACATCGCGAAGGAAATCCTTCTCTACATATCAACTAATAAAGTGGGACGACAATCCGAATCGACTATGTGTCAGAGCGAGACAGCCGATCAGATCTAAGCTTAGTGGGAAAGAGGAGACGAAACGCTGAATTTATTACGCAAATGACTTTTAAATGACGCGAATTCACAAGTTTCTTTTGTTGGGGTATTTTGTGTGCGGCGGGTGTTTGCGCTAACGTATATAAATGAGATGAATGGGGAAAATTTCGGCAGAATTCTTAACTTCCATCATCATCACCAGCTTTTTTAACGTCCCCACTGCTGGGGCACAGGCCTTCCCTATGGATGGAAGAATATAGGGAAAATGGGCCATAACCCACCACGCTGGCCCAGTGCGGGTTGGTGGGTATTAACGACTGCAGATGCAGCCGGGACTAACAGCTTAACGGGCCTTTTGAAGCGCGGAGCAACTCGAGATAATAAATTTTTCTATCCAATGCGCAATTAGGCCTTAGCAAATATTGCTTAGTTTACGTAATCGCATGCGTAGCGCGCTATGACACTGCACTAGCGACCTCTTCTTAACTGAACTTCAACTTTCATGGCTCCTCGCCATGAAATCTCACATTTTAGAAACTTGATAGATAGAATTATCAGGGCTTAGCCAAATGGCTTATCTATTCGATCGCAAAGAATACCTACAAAAGTATGAAACTGACGTATTGTTTTCAGTGTACTGTGATACGCCAGTTTCATACATTTGTTTTCTAAGCGTTCGAATAATTTGGCCACTTGGCTAGGGCCACAAATCTGGTTTGGAGATCTTCGGCCTATGACCAACAGTGCGCGTCTCTCGGCTGTGTCTGGCACAGTGCAGAAATACGACTTACCCTAAAACAACTGGAGGTCTTATTACAAATTGCGCGTTGTCGGATTAATTAACAAGTTGGCGTGCCACTTCGCGAACAGTCAAACAAGCGATAGCAACTCAGTGATTTATCGTTATTGCATTGGCTCGTACTCGTATATTGGCTCCCGATTCATTACCAGCCTGCTATAAACATTCAGCTGTAATAACGTTAATTAAAAATTATTAATTGTGGCAGTTTAACGGTACACTTGATTAAAAGGCCGGCCGAATAAATAATGTTATTGGAGCTGTGTCGATTGGTCCGGTATTTGTCGAGTTGTTAGCCAGTAAAACAGTGTGCTTAAACTTGGGACGAGTTAGTTTTTATTTTGTCCTCATTACCTCTGCCACCTTCTTCTTCCATGCTGGGCCTGGGAGCATAAAAATAACGTAGAATGTGCTAGCCCCGTCTTATCCGGGAAGTATCGTAAAAGTACACTAAGGGAGATTACCCGGTGCAGACTGGTGTAGGGCAAACCACCAACAACAGCATAGGTACCCAAAGAGGGTCAGTGTCAGGCAGTAGGCCGACAGTAAAAGCTAAACCATAACCTTGAGCAGTATGTAAGAGATGTTCATCCCAATCGCTCTCTCCGTTCATCGATCTCTGGACATGGTCTGTTCCGTCTCTTTTTCATACACTCATTTATCACTAGCATCTTTCCGGTACGAATCAAAAGGGAATGCATGGCTTGATGACGTCTGACCGATATGAATGGAAGAGGAAACATACTGCGCCGAACCCAGATAGACTGGGAACAGGGCAGGGAGAAAATTTTACTGTAGAAAAGACTGGTGTATAGTTTATATAGCGAATCCAAGATATAAGGCCCATTCCGCCAACATTCAGTTCCTTTGGGTACTTTTTTGGACGCGATACAAACATAATCGCGCCAATAATCCATCACAGATCTCTCCGGAGGCTCGAAGTTGATCATTCACTTTTATTAAACGTAAAACATTGCAGAGTTCGACTTGGGCAGGAAAGCTTGGGATAAAAGGGATAACGGACTTTTTTGTCCCGAAGGGGTGATTTGGGTGTATTATTGGAGCGATTACTTTGTTTAAAAAATTACTTGTCTACAGATTTTTTGCGCGATTTCATCCGTTTGGGCTGTTGTAATACTTGGATTTCTTCCTGCTCATGTATGCCTATATAATAATAATTTATAATTTCCCCCTTCTACCTAATGGTGACAATAAAATAAAAACAACCAGTTGGACAGCAAATTTATAATTTAAATTTAACACAATTTATAATTTAAATTTTACATAAGCAGTAATTAAATAAAACCAAGACCAAGGGGTTCGGTTGGAGTCGTTCTGGTCGATAACGAGTGGATAACGAGTGGTATACGAATCTAAATGAAATGAATCTATCTATATCTTTGGAAGTCTATCTATATCTCCGAGCCCTCAGCCGCCTGGTGGTTAGTAAGGTACCTGACTGTAGAGAAGTGTAGTAGGGAGTAGCAATTCCTCACAGGATTACCCGCTAGGTCCAGTCCACAATCAAGACAGCTTTGGACCTCTCAGAGATTGATAACTGGAGTCTCTTTACTCGTACCAAAGGACCCTGAAGTTGTGCAATATAAAACGTCTCAATATATGCGAAAAACACCCTACTCAAAAGCCTAAAATTGACATGAACACCAACTAATATACACAGGTTTCGCTGAATTACCACCGACGAACGCTATCGCACACGTTCGAGCCGGCAGCAAGTACCTATGAGGTTAAAAAGAAACGATATTAATAATCAATTTAGATCAAATAATATCGAAAATCGCCAAAAACTCTACTTTGAAATTTTGTCCATACAACTTAAGGTATCCAGAGAATTGTCTGAGCAACGGTTTTTCAACCGACTTTGCCGATCCAAATATATGCAAAATGATGACGAAACACAACAATTACGGCATTGAATTATGTACTTAATTTACTTTCGAATTTAGAACAGAGAAAAAATGACAAGACGAGACTTCCTTTTATGACATTTCAGTATATTTACCTTTCGGGTCAGTGACACAGTATGTATTCCTTTTAATAACAGCTGTTAATCGGAGAATCACTTGCTTGCTCCGATATAATATTTATAAAATTCTTCTGAAATTTGGAAAATTCCAGCAAGACAAGAAGACCATCAAAATCTTACATCGTCTAGCTATGAATTTTAAAATGGAATGAAATCCACTTCTGAATTTCAAAATAAACGCTCGTCATTGGCCGTATAGTTTGACAATCGAATCTTGACATTTTTTAAGGGTACTAGGCCGGACTAGGGTAACGATTCTGTATCATACAGCCATGATAACATAGACAAATTGACAATTTCTTCGATCTCTAAAAAATCGATTCTAAGGGTAAAAATTAAAGTAATATTTTTTATAACACTTGGGGGTTATATAACCACCCAAACCAAGCAACTCTTGTCTGAACTTTTTCCTTTTTTTTTTTATAAGTCCCCAATTATGCCGCTTTCTCTTTGCAAATCCAAAATTATTATGATAACTAATGTCTTTGTCACTGTTAGTCAGTTTGTCAATTTTGACTTTGACGACTTTGACAAGTGACAAAATGACAACGTTACACTGTAGATACTCAGTAATGTAACTGGGATGAAAATGGCACTATGTTTAGTAATAATATTTAGCTGTATACATATATTATGCTGTAATACAGTATAATATAAATACACTTCAAAGCACACTAAACATTAAATTTTATTTTTACATACATTCATACATAACGCCTTTCTCCTACAGGGGTTGGCAGAGATCACTTATTTCGACTTGTTACGATCCATACATACTTCTTTCGTCCTTTTCTCATTAATGTCTTCATGCATCGCGTGTATTGAAATAATTATATCCAAATCTAAAGTGGAAGGCCTAGACAGTAAATTAAATTGAAATTTTATCAAATAAAAGAGCCAAGGGTTAAGGGTACCCGAAACAGACAGGCATGCATGAGGACAATTTATTTTTCATCCCACCAACTCAGAAAAAGCGTTTTTGCTCTTCGATATCTGAGTGCAAAAGCCGTTTTTATCCTCTAGAGGTTAAAATAAATTTGAATTTAGAACATCGTGTGCAATAAGTTTTTGAATTCAAAACATCATTATACCTATTTATTTCTACCTCCATGGTGCCGAAATTATCATGCAACCTATTTTAATTTGTTAAAAACTCAGACTCGGAACCTTTTTGGTGTACTTTTTTTGTAATTTACTTTGTGCGCGCCATTTTCTTTTCAATCAAATTTGTTAAAACCTTGGAGTTCCGTGACGGTCAATCAGCTTGGCGTCAATCTTGCTTTAAACATTTTGATCGTCTACAATGCTTGCTTGATGCTTGAGTCAAGCATTTAAAAGCTTTTTAGGTTTATTTGATTTGTTTACCCTAGCAACGGAACAAAAACATACAAAAATCAACGTGCTTGACTCAAGCTGATTGACCGTCTCGGAACTCCATTAGGGACGGTAATTTTTATTAGGTACTTACAGGTGTGTCTGGATAAATTTTGCGGGTGTGGCTGGGTGGATGGGTGGGTGTTGGAGGTGTGTCTGGGTGAATGGGTGTTTTGTGGGTGTGTCTAGGTGAATGGGTGTTTTATGGGTGTTTCTGGGTGAATGGGTGTTTTGTGGGTGTTTCTAGGTGAGTAGGTGTTTTGTGGGTGTTTCTGGGTGAATGGGTGTTTTGTGGGTGTTTCTGGGTAAATGGATGTTTTGTGTGTGTTTCTGGGTGAATGGGTGTTTTTTGGGTGTTTCTGGGTAAATGGGTGTTTTGTGGGTGTTTCTGGGTGAAAGGGTGTTTTGTGGATGTTTCTGGCTGAATGAGTGTTTTGTGTGTGTTTCTGTGTGAATGGGTGTTTTTTTGGGTGTTTCTGGGTAAATGGGTGTTTTGTGGGTGTTTCTAGGTGAGTAGGTGTTTTATGGGTGTTTCTGGGTGAATGGGTGTTTTGTGGGTGTTTCTAGGTGAGTAGGTGTTTTATGGGTGTTTCTGGGTGAATGGGTGTTTTTTGGGTGTGTCTGAGTGGATGGGTGTGAATGTTGTGGGTGTTTCTGGGTGGGCGTTGAGAGTGTGTTTGGGTTAATGGGAGGGTGTTGTGGAAGTTTCTGGGTGAAAACAGAAACTGTTGTGATTGTATTTTTTTTTTTTGTATTTTGCAATTTCCTCGTTGGGGGGGATGAAAAGTTACGTGTTGCACTCGAGTGCAAAGATTTTTCACCTTGTGCTCTTTTGATTCCCTCGCTATCGCTCAGGATTCTAATTTTTGAATCACTCGCTACGCTCGTGATTCAATTTTAGAATCCTTCGCTAGCTCGGTCATCAAAATTGAGCACGCGGTTAAAAAACAACTTTGCACTCACGTACAACAAATAACTATTTTACAATTACGAATGTGGGTATAAAATGAAACCTCTGTTTTAGTTACTTTCTCATGAGCATCATACTATCGTGGTGAAATAAAGGTCGCAGAAATGTCAACAGATGACATAACTCTACTCTTTAATCACCTCGTAAAGTTTGAGTACTCATTAGCTAATGTCTATTTACCTAAAGTTTGGTGTTAGGTCTAAGTAGGGTTTAACTAATAATTCCAACATTTTCCCACGGCGTGGTCACCCGGGACCAACGTAGATGTAACTAGGACAAACAACTTGACGTGCCTTCTGGATCATGAAAGAGTTTAGGAAGAAATATTCTTCGTTGGTGAAAAAAGATGTATGTATTTATTATGGAATATTTAGATTGTAAAGATTAGGTAGATATTTATAGTATAGAAGTCGTATAGTATATTAGTTTTAATTTTCCTTTGTTTTGGAATGTAAAATTTTTGTTAAATCCTAAAAAATAATAATTTTTGCATGTCTGCGAGCAGGCTAAAAACAAATTAAAAACTACAATTATTTATAAGACCTTTTTATAATTGTGTTTTATGCAAATAAACTTTTTGATTTGATTTGTTGATTTAGTTATGTATGACTTTCCCATGTAAGCATTATTATATTCTTCATCCAAGCACTAATTTTTTTAACAACGAGTCTTATGTGTTGGTTTCGCTTTTGTCTTTTGATATATTTTTTTAATTAGTTATTAAAAAACATAAGTAATAAGACTACATTACACTACACGTCTGGAGATATGAATTAAGCATACTACAATTAGAACACTCAAAATATCTAGGAATATTAATAAGTTAGTTTCACAGATGAAACAAACAATTCAGAAAAGATTACGTAGAACTTGGAGGAATAAAAATAATTGTACATTGCGTAGGCATTAAAAGACTATAATTTGATTAATTATGAACGAGGCGGACTAAAAGAGAATATCAAAATATTTGGACGTATAAAATCACTTAAAAATATTCACAGCTAGAGCGTCCTAAAAAAATAAAGAGTCTTAAATTAAAGTCTTCAATGCTTCGAAAATATTTTATATTATTTAACTTGTACACTTCCACTGTACCTACTAGCCATGTATGTGTATTGGGGTTTATCAAAATCAGGGCTTAAAATAAATTAGAATTTTAACACTTTTAACACAACGTATGAATGGAAGTGTGGATAGGCCCTACCTCACTATGCAGGCCTAGTGCGGATAAGTGGATACACGACTGCGGGTGCAACCGGCACCCACAGCTAAATTGCCCTCCGAAGTAAGTAGGAACTAGAGATTATATATTTTTGGTCACCTATACAGTGACCAGCCTTAACGAACAATGCTTAGCTTGCGCAATCGCAGGCCGAGCTCGCAGATCGAGCTTTCTTGAAACATTCGAATTCGATTAATACTGAAAGATACTTAGTTCTACTTTCTGCCCTGTTTGCAGTTTATCTGGGGTCGGCGCAATAAGTTTCCTCTTCCATTATTACCGGTCAGACGTCATCAAGCCATCCATTCTCATTTAATTCACATCATCCATCACACCGAAAAGGTACTAGTGATGAATGAACGTATAGAAAAGAAACGTGGCGTCCAGACTCCTTTTTGTACATAGACAGACATGACGTGACATGACATGACACATGTGACATGGCTTGACATGACGTCACGTGATATGGCGTGATATGACGTGACGTGTCATGATGTGATGTGACACGACGTTACATGATGCGACGTGGTGACGCGATGTGATGTGACTTGTCGTGATATTTCGTGGCACGACGTGACGTGTCATAATGCGACGTGTCATGATGTGACGTGTCATGATGTGACGCGTCTTGATGTGACGTGTCATAATGCGACACTACGTGACGTGACACGACTTAGCTAAGCTAGTTTGACAATAACGAAAGATACTCACTGTTTTTACTAAACATATAGGAAGATATGTGCGGCCGGCTGGCGACATACAGCCGCACGGACATGCTGCGCACGTGCGCGGGCCTCGTCGCCAGGGTCGCGCGACACCGCAGCGACAAGAAGCCCCGGTGCGTCTCGTAGTCATCCGGGTAGACGTGGAGCGTCCTCCAGGAGGCCTGTAGGCCTTCGCCGTCGGCGCGCGACACGTGTGTTGTGCCCGTTATCACTGGATCCTGTAGGGGAAAGGTTTGAAAATAAGGCATGATGTTGATTATAAGGTATTTAAAACTTTTTAGCTGCATTGTGTCGGCAGAGCAGAATACAATTATCACCACCCCCATTCTTTTCCATGGGTTTCGTACAAGGCGACTAACAGAGATGTCATTTAACTTTAATGAGTTCTTAATATCAAAAAAAATCATTTAAATCTAAACCACAGACCCGGCAAGAATAGCGACAAGGTTTGAATTGTATTTTTTTTGTAATAAGTATTGAAATCTCTGAGTGCGGTAGTAAGTGTTAAAACAATGACTAGTAATGGGCAGCAGCGTTCCTTCTATACCTACCACCAAGCAATATACTGCGATTTACGTGCCCTTTGCAATCTACAACAGGCTCGCCACCTATTTATTTATATTTTATTACATGGGACCTAATCTGATTGGCGAAACATGGGTGCTCATTCATCTTTGCCTACCGAGATTTCGGGGATATAGGTGTGATCGTGATATGTTTAAAATCAATACTGAAGTTGTAATGGACCAGTAGAATCTATCATATTCATATATTTATGTGGGTGTTGATACACCCCTGCCTACCCCTTAGAGCAGTAAGGCGTGATTTATGTATTTATGTCTGTGAGTGTAAGAATAAGTAATATATTTATTTAATATCCAGAATTCTAACCAGGCCACCAATGCTTTACCAGATTACCCCAACATAAGAATAGATGTGTTTCATGCTTGAAACTCGAGAAGCTCCTGAGGGAAGGCTATCATTCCTTATTATTATAATGCGAACCCGCTACCAGCGGAATAAAGATAAATTATGCCGTTGGCTTGTTTTAGGCCGTTATAGTTGAGATGTTCTCCAAGAAATACTTAAAATATTCTTCGTGCTAAAAATGCCTGGAAAATCTGAGATAGGAAGCGAATCTAGGCGATATTTTTTTATTCGTTGTTTTATGGTGCTAAATAATAAATTAAAATATACAACAGTAGGTAAATAAAAACCATTGAAATAAATTAAATTAATCGTTAATCCAACAATCGTTAATCCAAAAAATCGTGTATAAAATTACTAAACACGAAATTACCATTAAAATCTTTTAGTGCGATAGGCCAGTTTTTTTTCCAACAAAGTTCTTTTTCATGACGCCTTAATATAATTGCTAAAAACTATCAATTTCCTAAAACATTTGGTATTTTAAGCCCATTTAAATTGTGATTTTTTTAATAAATTAACTTGAACATTGAAAATTATAGTCCGAAAAATTGCGGAATGCGGGAGTTCCCGCATCAAGACTTTAATATAACTTTTTCTAACCACAATTTTTTTTAGTTACAGAGAGGAAATCTCGTAGCGAACAAAGGTACGCCTAAGTAGTCACCAAATCTACCCTACTTAGTTCTCTATTCCGTTAATGAAAGACCTTTGCTTGCTTATTCTTTAATCAAGCCTTCTAATAAGAACAATTTCAACGTGAACTGGGCCCGGCGGGGTTTGATTGGATTTCCACATTACTGAGCAGTGCCACAATCAATGCGAAACACCCTATACATTATGAATGACGCAATACGATCGCATTGTTGTCTAAATCACTAAACGCACAATGGGTACGACGCTGCCTATGGTGAGTCGATATTCGCGATCACCGATGGTATATACGGGGAGAATTTTGATATAATGTTTTGTTTGTTATTTAAACATTATATAAATGTGTATAATATTATGCCATGGCCCTGTAGTGACGGCAGAGAAGAATACAATTGTCACCACCCCAAATCTCTCCCGTGGGTGTCGTACCAGGCGACTGAGGATAGATCAGTGATAAGGAATGGGCAGCAGCGTTTCCCTTATACCAACTAGCAATAGTACTGCGACTTTTGTACCCGATAAATGGCAAAAGGCTCGCCACCCATTACATGGGACCTAACATAATTGGCGAAACGTGGGTGTTAGTTCACCTCTGCCTACCCCTTCGGGGACATAGGCGTGAATTATGTATGTATGTATGTATTAATGTATATTTATGTATGTCATGTGGTAACGGCAGAGCAGAAAATAATTCTCATTCATGGCGTCGTACAAAGCGACTAAGGGTAAAGACAGCGTTCAGTAATGGGGATCATTAAATTTCGATAAGCGAAGGCAGAACAGAAAATAATCGTCACCGCCCGAAAACAATTCACAGTGATATTTAAAAGCACAAACACAAAATATTTTCTTAATTATTAATTGGGGAGTTCTATTTTGTTTAATATATCAAAATATTGAATGTAAGTAAACTTAAACATAAACGGGCATACCAGATACAAAAAAATGCCAACAACATTCTTAAGGTCATTACTCAAACAACTGTTCTTCATTAACTATGATTTATTAAAAAATTAAATCGGAAACATAGTGCAAGTTAGTTTCAGTATGCTAACTGCAAATGCTCTGTCAATTTAAAAAATGGCAAACCTCTGCGTTGTGACGATGATGTTTCATCCCGAGGGTGTCGTAATAGGCAATTTCTCTCCCATATTGGCAAGGTAACTGTAGCGGCTACCTAATAGCGCTATACAAACAGAGTATTGGGTAACCTATAAATAATTGATCAGCGAACAGTGCGACAGATGACGATAACAATGGAATCAAATCAACAATAGACCTAATGAATATTGTAATAAGGTGGTGACAAATATATTCTGCTCTGCCGTCACACCGGCAAATTATATTTTATTATATTCTATCATACTGATACTGTAAAAAATTAATTAAGACTGTGAAAATAAATAAATAGAAAGATTTTGGTGGTTAGAAAAAGATTTTCGAAAAATTATGGTCTTGAGGCAGGAAACCATAATTTTTCGAAATTCTTTTTCTAACCACCAAAATCTTTCTACTAATTTTTCTAACATTTATAAAATGTTAAAATTAAAATCGAATAGTAAATAAATAAATGTTACTTTACCACCGACATCTACACTATGTCGGTCGGTCCCCAGGTTTAATTTCCGTCATCAGCCCTTTCCTCGGCTTGCTTTCAAATTAATAAGGTTTTTCGATGATTGGCCGTTTCTAAACACGTTCTCTTTCGTTCCACATATTGCTGACTGGGATATTAATGTTTTGTATTGTAGGTCACATTGGAAGGAGAATTTCCACTTGGGTCGATATGAATATAGTTAAAAAAGAATGAACATAATAAATGACATTGAATCAAGACGCGATCTATTTATTGTAATAATATTTAATTTTCACTGAAGCTCCATCGTTGAAGCATTATTAAGATATCTAGATTCTACGTGGTTGTCAATTCTCCTTAGCCTACCCCTCTAGGGATTTAGGCGTGATTTATGTATGTATGTAGTTTCCTTTACTTAACTGCTAACATTTTCAGATATACAGGATATTTTTAGATGTAAAGATAGGTTCAGATAATTATTTGTGAGGCAATAATCCAATATTCATACAGAAGTTATAAGCATGTTCAAATTCAAGGCATTTTCAATTTCGATTAAAACGTTTTTATGAGTTTTTTATTTGTTGCTTTAGTATTAATGACGTCACCACACGCGAGAAAACGTAGCGTGACGTTCACAAGTTTACTGCTCATAAACTGTAACAACAAAATGTAAGGTGAAATAAAATAAATTCACTTTTACTACTACAGTTTCACACAAAAAAGGTTATTATCAATGTAACGGTTTTTTTTGTTACTGGTTCTCTCAAACCTCATAATGCTAGAAACACATTTTGAAACACGACGCGACCCGATGTAACGCGACGCGTGTTGAGTCGAATCAATGTATTTGTTTTCTATGACCAGAAACTCACTGTGAACATCATACATGTGGAGTCGATACCAAGGTATCGAACAAAATCTTTTTAATTTTTTTTAATTTAAACTCTGTGTAAAGAAATGTGCAAAGAAGAATTTTATTAAATTTGATATTAGTACAATGGGTATGGAATTGAGGAAATGACTTTGAAAAAGCATCGTGTTCAGGGAAATAAAATAAAATAACATCGTAGCATTAGCTCCAAGCTGCAACTACGAGTATGAACGCCTATTCAAATTTATATAGCACTGCTACGGACAACTTAAAGCTTTCTACACAGCATTGGAGCATCCATGCTACGTGCTACATTCTGATGTAGCACAGTAATTATAGCCGCGCTAGCGATACCACTCGTAACTCCAAAATTTGGAAAAATTTAATGACAATGACATGACATAATAATTGGAGAATTTCATAGCTCTCTGAGATATTTTTGTGCAATCAGATCTAACAGTCATTTTAATATCTTACAGAAAATAGGTATGTGTCGATATTTGAAAAAAAAACCTTTGATAATTTCCAAAAGCAGAGTATTTTTATGTTTACATTTTTAAAAAATAAGAACAATTTTTTTTATATAAGTACTTAAATCGTGCTCAATCCTCATACATCACATTTATATTTTTATGTTGAATAAATTTAATGATTAATGAAAAGTGGGTTCTTAATCCACCTCTGCCTAACCCTTCGGGGACATAGGCGTGATTCCCCAAATCCCCAAATCTCTCCCGTGGGTCTCGTACAAGGCGACTAAGTCAAGTCATAATTCATTTATTAATATCTGGTATGATTACAATACACTTATGATTCGTGCAGACGCTAGATACCGAAAACCCGTGTGTCCAAGAAAAAAATAGGGGAGTGCGCAGCATGCCTCAGTCTGTAATGATAGGTCTCCCGAACCCGCTCACGCCCCGATCCGCAACGAAGCGCCGACCCTGACGCGTTCCATACCAAGATGATACTAAACGCATCAGGGCCCAACGCTCCGCTAGCAGAACGGCCCGCAAGTAGGCTGTAGAGAAACCCACCATTGTCAACGAGTTATGACATTTGTGCCCGATAAATGGCAATAGGCTCGCCACCTGTTACATGGGACCTAACATAATTGGCGAAGCGTGGGTGCTAGTTCACCTCTGCCTGCCCCTTCGGGGATATAGGTGTGATTTATGTATGTATGTTAAAGCCAGTCTATTATATTTGAATCTCGCCTGGCCGTAGTTACTTCTTGCGCCATATAATCTCACACAAGACACTGGCTGGTCCCCTTATCTGGTGTATATTGCGCAGTTGCCAACGAAGCTCCAAGAGCAATATCCAAGGCGTGATTAGAGCTAGCATTGTCCGCATTTGCTCGAAGCACGGTCTTTCTAATGTTAATTTACATGCCCATTGTATGAGATAAGCGCTGCACAAACCGTGTGTAACGTTCGGGGAATTTACATTTTATTCCATTCATGCACATAAAGTGGAGAAGCTCGCTAGCGCAGTGGCACAGCGCGCTTGGCCTGCGGTTGCGTAAACAAAGTAATGTTCGCTAGGCCGGTCATTGGATGGGTGACCAAAAATGTATTATCTCGAGTTCCTCCGTGCTTCGGAAGCCACGTCAAGCTGGTGGTCCCGGCTGCATCTGCAGTCGTTAATATTCACCAACCCGCACTGGGCCATCGTGGTGGGTTATGGCCCAATCTCCCTATATTCTTCCATCCATAGGGAAGGCCCGTGCCCCAGCAGTGGGGACATTAAAGGGCTGGTGATGACGATGATGCACATAAAGTAAGCTAAATTTTGATCAGTCTAACTATAAGTCTTGGCTGCTGTTGGCTTTGGACCGAGAGATTGGTTCAAGAACGATTAGAATACTTTCTCTGATATTAATTTCTTTTGAATGATAATAGGTCAGAAACAGATTTCGTCGAATTTCCTGAAATCACTGAATTTCACATTGTGAGTTGTAATTTTATTAAATTAATGACGAATTTCTAAGATCGATCCTTGAAAAAATCTTTTATCAACAGCCAAAGAAGATAAAAAGAAGGTGTTTTTACTTCTTATATACTCCGTACTTTCCGTATTTTTTAATAATTTTAACTACGCAAGTGTCAGCAATATTGCCTATTACATTTGTACACAACTCTGAAACTAAGCACGCAAGCCAGCACTATAAACAAAAAACTAACGTGACCCGATGGTAATAAAATAAACTTGCTATGTAAAGTAGGGATTTTAGGCTAGGCTATGAAACAGAAACCTGCTCACAAACAGAGCACACAAAACAAACAACGTCGAGAGCTCCAACAACTTGTCCGTTGTGTAATAAACATTTTACTCCAACATTGTAACGCCCGAATCTGCTACTGACTCAAAATCAACGTCTCAACTTGGACAATGACATCTGGAGCGCGCTCCCACAATGGCCCCGACAAAGGAGGAACATGACTTATCTGAAAATCACCAAATTGCTCAGAAACTGAACGGAAAGTGCTGCGTTGTTTTGCGTCGGCGATTCGGTGTGGAAACGGCGAAAATCGTTATTTGGGTGACGTGTAAAAATTAAAGCGACCCAGCTGCTAACAAAGGACCGCGCAGGGCCGCCTCCAGGGACGAGCAGCGGCTTCGGTGTCGGTAAACGGAATGGGATTGGAAATTGGACGATTTATTTGTTGGTCGCGTCATCGTTCGATATTATCTAATCAAATGTTTATTTGCTTACTACCGGGGGGTCCCAATATTCTATCTACAGTTAAAAGTAAGTTCACTAAAGTTTAGCTGCCTGGCATTTTCGTTAAAACAGAAGTTGCTAAGCAACTAAGCAGTATTACGTTTATCTTCATATTCATATCATCATTTCATATTCTTCAACTGTTGATAGAATATTGGGCCCCGCCGTTAGTGTACAATAATAGTAGATTATTGATAAATAGATGATCTATAACTACAAAGGGCGAAAGAATGGCCCAGACCGTAAGTATTGGACGCCCAAGCCAAAGGGAAAGGCGATAAATATGCGATCCTAGGCTTTCTTTTTTCCCTCGAGGTATGTTGATAATTATTATGTCACACCTGCGGGCCTACCGCCTAACACTATTGCTAAAGCAAAAGCTATAATTTATGACGTCATGCTGTCACAATCAGCTTTTGAACTTGTCACTATCAGCAATAGCTTTTGAATTTGTATGGATTTGGCAGAAAATCCGTACCGCCTAAAAATTCAAGATGACTGCTATCTAAATTGATAGCTGTCAATACTGCAGCCCCCGTAGCACGGGACGTGGACACATCTCTTTCGGGGGAATGAAAATATTTTCCTCTCGTTCTAACTCCCATTAAATCCAGAGAGAAAACACTGTCATTTTTTCCACGTCCCGTGCTAGGCCTACTGCTGGGTGCGTCCGTCAACTGTCAATACTGTGCCTCGCACATTCCTTTGTACCGCTAGCAGCTACGTATTATAATAATATTTCGCTGTTTTAATTTGGTATTAGTGTAATTTTTAATCTCATTGAAAGTATATGGGCAATGATTGTGACCATGCAGTAAAAGAAGAAAAAGCATTTGATGGTCGCGACGCCGCTGTTGATGGTTTTGCGGAGCGCTACATTATCGCACAGGCTCTGATGTGTCATCAGATGAGAGTGAAGATGAAGATAGTGAAGATTCAATGACAGATGTAGAAGAGTGAGAATATTTTTTTAAGTAAGTTATGGACATAAATAGTGTTTTACCAGACTGCGGAAAAGCCGGAGGATGGTTAAGTGTTCGATTTGTTTGTATGTCCGTTCCTATATACATTCGTAACTACTCAATAAATTGCTTTTTAACAAAAAAATATTATTTTCTTTTAAAATATTTAATTATATTATTTTTTCACTAACCCTACTTTTGCGATCACTCACACAAATGCAAAGCTCACTTATGCCAAAAGAACCGTATCGTTTGTTCATGTTAGCAATTTTTGTTATACTCTGTGTTTATTGCTGATACAATTTTAGGCATTCGCTCGGATAAACAGTGCATTGCTATAGAGCTATCATCAGCAATCGAGTTAGGCGGTAGGCCCACTGACCTTAAAGGCCACTTTAAGGTCAGGTGTGACATAAAAATGGTTACATATTTTGTTATTAGTACTTAAGACTTTACCTTTACTTTACCTATATCAGTCCACATATACGTGAAGTGCTTATCATGAGAAATAACTTTGCCGTGACGACATTCGTATCATCATTTTCGATACTAATTATTTAATACATACTTTTCTTGACAGCATACTTGAACTTAAACATAGGCATGCCTTTTATCGGGCTAGTAGATAACAAGAGAACATTTAATTATTTGATTTTCATGTTGCTCTCTGACCCCTTAGTGAGGCCCTGGCAACGACCTTTCCACAAAATCGCTCTGCAGGTGAACAACGCGCCGAATCCCCGGAACATAATGAGACGGCGGTAGATGTTATAAAAATGAATTTGGCAAATGATCCAAAAGCATTGCACGATCACGACACTAGTCTTATTGCAACATTAGCCATCCCTACATAAATCACGACTGTATGTTATTAACTATTCGATTTTAATTTTAACATTATATAAATGTTAAATGTATGCCGTGTGGTGATGGCAGAGTAGAATACAATTGTCACCACCCCAAATCTCTCCCGCGGGTGTCGTACAAGGCGACTAAGGATAAATCAATGATGAGGAATGGGCAGCAGCGTTCCTCTTATACCACCTAGCAATAGCAATGTACTGCGACTTTTGTGCTCGATAAATGGCAATATGCTCGCCACGGGACACGGGACCTAACACAATTGGCGAAATGTGGGTGCTAGTTCACCTCGGCCTACCCCTTCGGGGATATAGGCGTGATTTATGTATGTATGTATAAATTTTAGAAAAATTTTAACAAAGATATTGGTGGTTAGAAATAATCTAGCTTGACAATGCGCATCAAGCACATACATAATTTTTCTCGAACTTTTTCTAACCACCAAAATCTTTGTATGTTATTATACCACATACATACTAACTTCACAAAAATCACGCCTACATCGCAGGCAGAGGTGAATTAACACCCACGTTTCGCCTATTAAGTTAGGTCCCATGTAATACGTGGCGAGCCTATTGCCATTTACCGGGCACAGAAATCGCAGTACATTGCTAGGTGGAATAAGAGGAACGCTGCTGCCCTTTACTCAATGCTGTCTTAACCCTTAGTGACGGCAGAGCAGAATGCAATGAATTTGTCACCACCCCCATCTCTCCCGCTGGTGACGGCGACAAGGCGACTAAGGGTAAAGACAGGGATGAGTAACGGCCAGCAGCGTTCCTCTTATACCACCTAGAAATATACTGCGATTTAAATGGCCAACAGATGGCAATACGCTCGCCGTCTATTGCATGAGACATGACGTAACTGGCGAAACAAAAACAAACAAACAAACACAAATCACGCCTATATCCCCGAAGGGGGTAGGCAGAGGTGAACTAGCACCCACGTGTCGCCAATAATATTAGGTCCCATGTAATAGGCGTAGGTGTTAATTCATCTTTGCTGACGTATAAATATACGTGGTTGCTATTGCGACACCCACACACGCATCGGTTGGTCGGATAAGTTAACAACCATCCGATCTCAATCTAAGGTAATCGAAACACTTAACTTGCTCTCTTTACACAGGAATAACTGCAAATTGACTATTCCGTATGCTATCTCAAAATATCTCGCAGTGCCAACTGCTTGTCTGAATCAATTGCGAACACAGCTTAAACTTGTATCGCAACCTGAAACGGCTAGCTAACTCCTTGAGTTGAAACTGAATAAATTCCGATAGTCTCTCGTGGAGAATTCGGTTTATTCGCGGCGGGACTGACGGCGCAATGACTTAGTTACCTAGAAAGCGAGCCTATTGGCATCTATCGCGCACGTAAATCGCTTTATAAGAAGAACGCTGCTGCAGATACATCACGTCATACATAGTCGCCTATAACTCCGAAGTAGCAAAATCCCAAAAACTGATGGTTATATAATAATCGCCATTTTTAAGTGTTGGTCAACTCCAGCCTAAGTTTGGTTCTGTATATATGGGGCGAGCCTTTTGCCATCTATCGAGCACCTACTACATCATTACTAGTTGGTATTTATTTGACATATTGATTGATAATAATGATAAAATGACAGAATGATCTATAAGTATATTAATGTATTGACTATTGATATATTTAATTTTTTTTATTATTAACATAATTTATTCATGATAGACATAATAATGTATTTAAGAACAGGAAGGAACTTTGACACTAACTGCCGCACTCAGAGACGTCAAATAACGTTAATGAGTACTTAACGTCAGAAATTGACAATTCAAAACTAGACGCTATTCTTGCCGGGTCTATGGTCTAGATTTGAATGACAATTTTCGACATTAAATACTCATTAAAGTTAATTGACGTGTCTGAGTGCGGCAGTTAAACATTGAAAATATTAAATAATATTCACTTATTACAACTATGGAAACTTGATTACCTGGGACTAGAAAAAACGCTGGGCTCGTGAGGATAATGTAAAAAGGTTAGTGAAAAATTACGCTAATTAAATTAAATACTCTTTTCACAAAGAAACGACAAGCCCTCCAGAGGGCCAAAGCAGTCTAGTTGGGCGACTTGTTAGCTCTTAGATCATTTATAAACATTCTTAATTAAATCGCTCACGTCTCAGTTGGAGTCACGCTCGGGTGGGCCAAATTAATTTTGTACAAGTGCAAAATGGGCGTTTTTCCACTCACCGGACCGGCACTGGCCTGGCGCCGGCGAAGCAAATATGTATGAAATATATGGCCATGTTTTTTCACTCATCGGCGCCGGCAACGGCCCGGCGCTGACTCCCACCGGTGCCGTCGCCGGCCGGTAAAACTTGTAGCCGTGTGCGTGTGTCCCAAATAACAAGCGAAAACTGGCTGCGACACCGGCCGTTGCCGGAGCAGTGGAAAAAAGAAGCTCCGGCGCCGGTGCCGGCCCGGTGAGTGGAAAAACGCTAAATTTCTAAATTAAGACCCGGTCTCTAAGGCGAGGTAGGGTTCGTAATTAGACCAGTCGAAGTTGATAAGCGGGAGTTGCTCGAACGTCTAGCGTTTCTTTCGCGGATCGGATGGTTGGACAGTTGTAAAGGCCCATAGCTCATTAGACCCGCAACGCCTCGCCTCGCGGCTCGCGGGTGTCGTACAAGGCGACTAAGGATAAATAAATCAATTAAGAGGAATGGGCAGCAGCGTTCCTCTTATACCTCCTAGCAATAGCAATGTGCTGCGAGTTTTGTGCCCGATAAATGGCAATAGGCTCGCCACCTATAACATGGGACCTAACATAATTGGCGAAACGTGGGTGCTAGTTCACCTCTGCCTACCCCTTCGGGGATATAGGAGTGATTTATGTATGTATGTATGTATTTATTCAAATGTGTAATACATACTACAGTCATGGCTATATGGGCTAGATTATTTTGCCTTCCTTTGACTTTTGCCTGAGAATGAGAGAATGAGAGAACTTAAAAAAGTGTGCTCAAGTCCCGCATCAGCCCCCGTAGCACGGGACGTGGAGAAAATCTCCTCGGGGAAAGAAAATATTTTCCTCTCGCTCTAATAACTCTTACTGAATCCTGTGACAGAACACTGTCAAGTGCTGGAGATACTTTGACCACGTCGCGTGCTAGGCCTACTGAACAAGACTTTTGTAACGTAGGCTTAAATCTTATGGTAGTAACATTTATGAAACACGACCCGACTCGCGACCCGATGCAACGCGACGCGTGTTGAGTAGAACCAAATGTATTTATATATGGTTTTCTATTCTATGTTGTTCGGCATCTACACGTGGAGTCGCATCGCGTTTCAAAAATGTGCCAGGGTCATTATCTTCGTAATTAAAGGATATCTGTTATGTATGTATATGTGCCGTGTGGTGACGGCAGAGTAGAATACAATTGTCACCGCCCCAAATCTCTCCCGTGGGTGTCGTACAAGGCGACTAAGGATAAATCAGCGATGAGGAATGGGCAGCAGCGTTCCTTTTATACCACCTAGCAATAGTACTGCGACATTTGTGCCCGAAAAATGACAATAGGCTCGCGACCTATTACATGGGACCTGACGTATTTGGCGAAACGTGGGTGCTAGGTCACCTCTGCCTACCCCTTCGGCGATATAATCGTGATTTATGGTTTGTATGTTATGTTGTATAATAATAACTATGTTTGTAATTTGCTATGTACGTATAGCAGTCGGTGCGACTCGCCCCAATTTGTGATCGGATGGAGTTTTTCTCGTGGATTCGCAAATTATGCTAATTCTTGTAAGATGGTTTGTTAACTTTGTTCCGTGGCCGAGTCCCGGGCAAGTGCTCGTTCAAAAACGTTTTTAAAATTACTGACTTTTCAACTTCTCTCCGAGTTGAAACCGGCACGCTTTTCGATTCTTTCGTTTTAATTTTAATATTCTTCTATCTTTGTAAATAATATATGAAGGCGCTCGCTATCACCATCGCCATTATTTTCTTCCTGTTTCCAAGTTAGTCAATATTTTATTCCATTTTATTATGTACAGTTAGATTTAAGGTTATTAAGCAATTATGGACCCTGTCGGGTACAGCACAAGGTTGTGTGAAAGCGTTGTTATTTTGATGCACAAGCCTCCGTTGATGTTCAACTATGCTGAATCGATAAAAATAAGTGATTATATCACCTCATTACTCACCACCATGAAGTTTGTTACCATTCGATTCGCGGCGAGCACTCTTATTTATCTATATTGTAAAGAAAATTAAAAAAAAATACTACTAAGGACTAGCCTGTACAGGCCAGACCCCTTTGCTTTGCCTAAAAATAAAAAAAAGACAAAATTGAATTAACAGCGTCACGGTCCGGTGACGGAACACCATAGACGTCAAAGTATCCCGGTAACTATGATAATAGGATCCCAGAGAGTCCCTTAACGGTTGCCGTCCCTGCTTACGATTCAATTTAGCCACAGGTCGAGCTCCCACAAAGGCCTGAAGTGGAGCAATTATAGGAGTGGAGACGAATGTAGGTAATAAGACGTGGACAATATCTCTCTCCGTCATCAGTTGACAGTGTTTTGTCTCGGGATTTAGTGGGAGTTGGAGCGAGAGGAATTTTTTTTCTTTTTCACGAGGAGATTTTGTCCACGTCGCGTGCTAAGGGGGCTGTAGTGTAGGTACTATACTACCAGTACTACCTTAATTTGAGTGCAATTTGGGATCGAAATGGAATTTAATGCATAGGTAGATGGAACGGGTCCTATTTGCACTAATTGTCATTTAGCTGTTAACCTACAATTTTAGCTTGTTCAATAATATGATAGGTAGGTAATCTTATAATACTTATACCGCCGTCTCTATGCCTAAGTGTGTTATTCATCTCCCACATTGTGTTACAAGGATAGCATTGCATAAAAAAGTTGTTTCGTAGGAATTTTCTAATATAATAAATCCTGGTCTTTGCGGGAATATGTGTAGGGTGACTGCCTATTAGGGGTGCGCGGGACAGGTAATGAGGTGAAAATATGAAACACAGGCTTGTGTAAGTGCTAACGGAATGTCGCCGGGAGATGATTGCGTTATTTTTGAGCTGCCTTGCCAAATTTTATGGCAAGAGTTACTACTAGGATTACATAATTTGGGCAAGATATAAAAAAGTACGCGGAGCGGCGTCGAGATGGAATTTTAAAACAGTGGCCGGGTATTAGGTTTTTTCGTCATGTCACAATAATGGTGGTTTAAGTTCTCACTCTTCAAGTTCTTATGCTCTTTCATCCATAGGGAAGGCCTGTGATCCAGCAGTGGGGACATTAAAAAGGAGATGGTGATGATGATGTATTTAGAAACTTATTTTGTTAATTATATACTCTTTATTGCAATTGAAAAAAAAAACATAAAAAACTTAAAAATAATACATAGTTTGCAAGGGCGGACTTATCCCTAAAAGAGATCTCTTCCAGTCAACCCATGAATGTTCGTCATAATTAAATCATAGTGTAGGTGACTAACAAAATGCAAATAAAAGTAAAAATATACTAAAGTTTCATGAATACATATAATATACCTACATACATGCTTCATACATACATAAATTATTACACATATTACTTACTTATAGTATATACGAATACATAAAATTACTAATGTATATACATATACCTACGTAAACATAACTATACTTATATATAAAGGTTTAAGGGTCAGTCTGTCCATCCGTCGGGTGTGTCTATTGTGTACAAAAGGGTCAGTCTGTACATGCGCTGGGTGTGTCTGTGATATAATCTACAGTAAGTAGAACTGAAGTGCGATTTCGGTGTAGCGTAGCGTAGCCCAGATCACTACAGACAGACGGCACTAAATCTCTCTTTTGTGCAAATTGGAAAAAATCGGACAAGTCGAGCCCCGCCAGACGTATTTGCCTACACAAACAGACGAGACAGTTTAATTTGGCGAGACAAAGAAAGAACAAACGGAAATTGTTTACTACACGGCGCGAAGATTTATTGAGCCCGCGCTATTTAACTATTTCGTGTTTTCTGTGGGTGCGATACAGGATCGCGGTCCGCATCTATGAGACTACCTTAGCCTGATGGATGACGTCCGTGGCTATTTAAACATACTACCTTACACATATTATTGAAAATACATACCTACCGCGTGGTGACGGCGGAGTAGAATACAATTGTCACCACCCCAAATCTCTCCCGTGGGTGTCGTACAAGGCGACTAAGGATTAATCAGTGATGAGGAATGGGCAGCAGCGTTCCTCTTGTACCATCTACCAATAGCAATGTACTGCGACTTTTGAGTCCGATAATGGCAATAGGCTCGCCACCTATTACATGGGATCTAACATAATTGGCGAAACGTAGGTGCTAGTTCACCTCTGCCTACCCCTTCGGGGATATAGGCGTGATTAATGAATGTATGTATGTATATCCTCAAAGAGGTAGGCAGAGGTTAATAAACACCTACGTTTCGCCAACTTTGATAGGTCCCATGTATTAGGGGGCGAGCTATTGAAAATACTACCTGAAAATGCGTGATGATATTAATCAGTGAGATGAATGATATTAATCAAAAGGCAGTGGATGCCTTGGCGACGCCTGACCTATATAAATTGAATAGCTGTTGCTAGCTGCACAGATATGTTATCTGTGCTGTTAACATTACTACGCCGATAATTGTTAGTGCAACTCTGCCTTCCCCTTCGGGGATATAGGCGTGGTTTATGTATGTATGTACTACGCCGTAAGTACAGGATGATTTTGCTGATTTTTGTATGTATTTAAATACTAAATACCAAATATGTATATACCGTTTTGGCTACGTATCCTCCTCTTAAGAAACCCCCAGGGCAACCCGTTGTTTAACTTTCATAATAGAATTGTAAAGGGCTCCTTAAATTATTATATCGTCGAATATATTGCGCCGTGCGGTGACGGCAGAGCGGAATACAATGGTCACCACCCCTATTTCTCCCGTGGGTGTCGTACAAGGCGACTAAGAGCAACATTCCTCTTATACCAACTAGTCATATACTACGATGTATGTGCCCGATAGATGGCAATAGGCTCGCCACCTATTACATGGGACCTAACTTAACTGGCGAAAAGTGGGTTTTTCATTCACATCTGCCTACCCAGTATAATAAAATGTATATTTTATTTTAGTGTCAGTATCACCTCCTGAGGCTCGGAGTCCACGAACCAATCAATGGTGGCCGCTGGCAAGGAGTAATCTGATGTGCAGTTCACCATCGCCTGTTCGCCCACCTGCACCATCGTCGGTAGCCCGGTGATCAGGGGGTCGTACTCTGGTAGCACTGGAACCAAGAAAATATATCTTTGAAATAAAACGTAGTGCTCGTAACATATAAGAGAACATTATGAAATATATCTTATTCGATTTTAATTTCAACATTATACAAATGTTAGAAAAAATAGTACAAAGATTTTGGTGGTTAGAAAAAGTTCGAAAAATTATCAACCGCTCGGCGAATCAAGACACTGGCCGAGTGGTCAGGCACCTGCCCGGATTGCAGTGAACGCGGGTTCGATTCCCGCATCAAGACCATAAAATATATCTTATTATCATCATATTGTGGCCGCGTGGTGACGGCAGAGTAGAATACAATTGTCACCACCCCAAACCTCTCCCGTGGGTGTCGTAGAAGGCGACTAAGGATAAATCAGTGATGAGGAATGGGCAGCAGCGTTCCTCTTATACCTACCACCTAGCAAAGTACTGCGACTTTTGTGCCCAATAAATGGCAATAGGCTCGCCACCTATTACATGGGACTTAGCCTAATTGGCGAAGCGTGGGTGCTAGTTCACCTCTGCCTACCCCTTCGGGGATATTGGCGTGAATTATGTATGTATGTGTATTATCATCATCATCGCCCTGCCCTTATGTCATCCTACTTAGGGGCGGCGCAGTATGTCCTCTTTTTCCATTCTCTTCTGCTTATAAGAGGGAATATTAAAAGAAAACATTGGTACAAAGAAAATTATGGTTAGAAAAAGTTCGAAAAATTCATACGGGAACTGTAAGTATTCCAAAGTTTTCGAATTACAATTTTCTTTGCACAAATTTAAAATAATATTCAAATCAAAATAAAGATAATGGATATACTTTGGTATTTAGTCGGCGTCAAAAGTACATGCATACATAAATCACTAATACGACCTATACACGAACTGTACGGTAAATGTCTAGAATGTGCCACCCAGTCAGATCAGCGGGCCTAGCACGGGGACGTGGACAAGTCTCTCTCCACCACTTGACAGTGTTTTGTCTCGGCAATTAGTGGGAGTTAGAGCGAGAGGAAAAGATTTTATGTCCCCTGAAAGAGATGTGTCCACGTCCCGTGCTACGGGGGCTGAGGACCTAGCCAAGTAGGTTTTCTATTCAAACGCATAGAGTACAAAAGTATGACACTGACATTTTGTTTTCTCTGTAATACGTAAGTTTCATACATTTGTTGTCTGTGCGTTCAAATAAATTGACCTCTTGGCTAGGGCCACTGATCAGATGAATATTCCATATGTATTAAAACATTCAAATGACGCAACCTGGTTCATCCTATATAGGTCAGGCCTTCTAGATTTCAGTCTCAATTCACGAACTAACATTTTCAGTTAAAATGAATTTGATTTTATTGCCTTTCCAATTAAGATTTTAATCAATTGAACTGAAACATCAACTGAATTTCATTTTTTATTAGTTATTCATTATTTATGTATCCGTTTCTATCTACGCGCCATTTGCTTTTAAAGGAATATTATATTATTTTAGTGATAAGTAATTCAATACCTACGCTTACGGCGATACTTCGTTGTTTGTGCATAGACAGAGAGAGAGAGATAAAATTTATTACCATAATAATTATCATGCCTAAAAATTACATCTTTACTTATATTATAAAGCTGGAGAGTTTGTTTGTTTGGTTGGTTAAACGCGCTAATCTTAGAAACTACTGACTCAAATTGAAAAAATCTTTTTGTGTTTGATAGTACATCTATTGAGGAAGGCTGTATTAGGCTATATAACAACCGATATCACCGCGAGCGAAGCCGCGGGCAACCACTAGTGTTGTATATGCGTGTCAGAGAGAAGAAGCAAATATTGCAAAGAACGTGGAACCAGTCGATGAAATGTTTCTGCGATGCCGAAACTCATTAGCATGTAAATTGGAGCCCACTGTGTAATTATCCGCGTCGAATTGTCTCGAGTAATATTAGATAATTGTTGTCTTACTTTCTTGGCAACTTGTGAATGTATCTAATGACTTATGTATTAGGACCGCAGATGTTGTGCGAAAATACGTTGTGTTTTATTTAAAGATGAATATAAATTATAATTTTTAAATTATCCGTGTGGTGACGGCAGAGCAGAATACAATTGTTACCACCACCCCCACCACCCCCATCCCTCGTGCGGGCGTCGTACAAGGTGATAAAGGGTAAAGACAGCTATGAGTAATGGGCGGCAGCGTTCCTCTTATACCTGCCTTACCTAGATTTCCATTTATTGGGCACATAAATGACAATATATTATTAGGTGTTATAAGAAGCAGAAATAGCAATTGTACTGCAGCTTTTGTGCCCGATTAATGGGAATAGGCTCACCTCCTATTGCATGGGATCTAACATAATTGGCGAAACGTGGGTGCTAGTTCACCTCTGCCTACCTCTTCGGGGATATAGGCGTGATTTATGTATGTATGTTATAAGAGGAAACGCTGCAACCCGTTGCTCACCTATGCCTCAATCCTTAGTCGCTGTTAAGGTTCGGTAAAGTGGTAGATTGGATGGCTTGATGGTGTCTGACCGTTATAAATCTCAAATAACTTCGCGTCAAAATTCAAAACTTAAAAACAAATACTTTGGCATTAGATTTGGCGTGTTACGCATTTATTCTTTTGATTGCTGACCGTCGGAGGAGACGGTTGTCTCCAAATTAAATAATAATGTCAATTACGAGAAATAGGACGTCATCTTAATAAATATTTATCAGTGCAACATTTTATATAAGTGCTGTATCAGTTGTTAAGTGTTCAGTTTTATATTATTATTGTATCTTTTCAGAGTGCCTTATTTTTACACATACATAGATACATAAACACGCCTATAGCCCCGAAGGGGTAGGCAGAGGTGAACTAGCACCCACGTTTCGCCCACTATATCAAGTCCCATGTAATAGGTGGCGAGCCTGTTGCCATTTATCGGGCACGAAAGTCGCAGTAGGTACATTGACATTGATGGCCTAGGTGGTATAAGAGGAATGCTGCTGCCCATTACTACAGCTGATTTATCCTTAGTCGCCTTGTATGTCACCCACGGGAGAGATTTGGGGAGGTTATTTTTATTATGGCCTTATTTTTGGATTTAAAATATATTGTATAGTGACGGAATTTTGGTGCTTTATTTCTTGGACCGCCTGATAACACACCGTTCCGTTACAAAATCACTGACAAAGAATATTTAAACATTGATCTGCCCGGCTAGCATGACCACCGAAACACAATATGATATGGCCAGTCGCTTTCAACTATCAAAAAATACTTGGATTTTGGACAGGCGATAAATGGCTCTATTTAAATGTTATATCCATTTATCGCTTTGAACTGTCAAATATGCAATGATTTTAAACAGTTCATAGCGATAAATGGCTATATCATATCGTGTTTTGGTGGTCATGCTAGCGGGCAGGACACTGTTATACCGACCTGCCAGAGTCATGTTCGCGGACCTCCGGTCGACGGCGAACCGGGGCCCCTCGCTGGACACCTCGCACGTGTACTTGGCGCTGCCGCCCTCCGGCCGCACGCTGATGAGGCACGCCTTGCTGTCGCAGGAGCTGTTCGTCACGAACACGCCGCTGCTGTTGAACGAGCGGCTCTCGTACTGTGGGGGAAAAGGGGGTTTACTGGTCATACATAATCAGAGCCGCGTGGTGACGGCGGAGCAGAATACAATTGTCCCCACCCAGTGATGAGGAATGGGCAGCAGCGTTTCTCTTATACCACCTAGCAATGTATAGCGATTTACTGTTGAATTTTATTTAATGATTTGCAAAAATGCCTGATATTCTATAAGGTTATATCTATGGCTTTGTGTCTGTGGTTGAAGCTCCATCTTTGCTTGCACGAGCATTTCGTCACGAACACACCGCTGCTGTTAAACGAGCGGCTCTCGTACTGTGGGGGGAAACGGGGTTTAATGCATATGTTACAGTCAGAACTCTTAGCCGGTCGAAACCAGTTTTGACTGATTTTCTAAGCCAGTCAAAACCACTTTTGACTGATAAAAATTACTATTTACTACTAACTATGCTAAGGCACAAATCACTGCACAACATCACGGCACAAATCACAAATCACACACACATGATTTGTGCTCATATAGACTCTAAATTATATTAATTATCATCATAATAATGATGTTTTAATTTTGCTTGAAATCAGTCAAAACTGGTTTTGACCGGTTAAGAGTTTTGACTATAGCACATACTTCAGCCAGCCGAGAGACGCCCACTGTTGGGCCTGGTCTTTTTTACCAGGGGTGAAATGCCGTTACGCATCCCCTCGCAGCGGCGGCAACTCCGCCACGAGGGGTATGTGGGTGTTGGCCATAGGCCTAACCCAACGAGGAATCGAGTTGGTTTGGTCACAGATTTGTCTCTTCCTCTAGATGGGACTTAACATAACGTGCGAAGCGCGGCTGTTAATTATGTATGGATGTTACGGAACTCCGTAACCGTAAGTTTCGGATATCCGAATTAAAACTGGCTAACCGAAACCTATATACAAAACTTTCGGATGATTTCGGATTGGCGAAAGGCAACTTAACGTGCTTTCCGAAGCATGGAGGAACTCGGGTTGATAAATTTTTGGTCACTCGTTCAATGATTGAGCTTAGTAAATAATGTTTAGTTATAGCAATCGTTGGCTGAGCGCGTTGATCCGCTATCAAGCTCTAAAGATCTAATAAATCAATAAATAATACTCAGATTTATTTGTACAAATTCAACATCAACATTTATTTTGACAAAATAATATTTTCGGAAAAGGTATTTGAAATAATCAAAAACTACTTGAAAGAATCCTAAGATACACTTCAAAAGAAATTACTGAGATAAGATAATTAGATTATGCAATCAGCATTAAACATAGGGACGGAACCTGCTGAAAAGGTTTTTCGTTTATAATTATGAAAAGCTAACTTACGTGAGAACTTTGTAAAATTAATGATTAAGAATCACGCCCTGGTAATTATAATTAGCATGTCCCAAGGATTTCTCGTTGCTGAAGTCATAATGTGGAAAAACCAAAATATGTAAATTAGGGTCCCACAAGTACCTACTCAAATAAATTAATCAAATTAACTATTTCTTGATCGAATTCTAACACTGTAATGTAATAAGTTATGGGTTAGAAAATGGACTTCCAAACGCTAGCCCTACATTACGTTACTCTGACAAATTAGATGTTATTTTTGTCTTTAAAAGGCAATTTGTAAACTACCTACTGAATTTTCTTCAGTTTCATCAATACACAATGGGTGGGTGAATGAAGGTAGATGTTTTAGCCTAAGTAAGTAATTATCATTTGAAACGTCACCGATCGATCTTACCGTCTTTTTTTGTGGTTGAGATTTTATTTATAACTAAGTAGTCGGTATTATTATTTGGTGGTACCTACTTATCTGGGGAGATGATAACTCTTAGCATTCCATGGATTGTGTAGGCGTTAAAATTTTATATGGATCCAGATAAAATGTCGATATGGGTCACGAAGTAAAAGTGGTTTATTGAGAATGAGTATAAGGACTTTCACACCATAAAGTATTTAAAATAATTAACAAAACTTAATAAATGAAACCCTAACCAGTAACGTTTTGGAAGTGAAAGTTGGGTATGGGAGAAGAAGCATGAAAGTAGAATAAATGCAGTAGAAATGAGAGCGTTGAGGAGCATGGCTGGGGTAAGGCTGAGCGACCGGTTGTATAACAGTGTGATAAGAGAAAGGTGTGGTTTGAAAGAAGATGTAATGACAAAGATTGAGAAAGGCATGCTCGCATGGTTTGGTCACGTCGGAAGAATGGATGAAAGGAGAATAACAAAAAGGATTTACATGGCGAAAATGAATGGAGAAATGGGAAGGGGAAGGCCTAGGTGGATCTTTCATAATCAAATTGAAAGTCTATTAAAAAAGGGCCAGGTCAAGAGTACCCGAAACCGACGGGCATGCATGAAGAGATTGATGAGATTGGATGAAGCGAAAGAAGTATGTAAGGATCGTAGCAAGTGGTAAGAAATGATCTCTGCCTACCCCTGTGGGAGAAAGGCGTGACATATGTATGTATGTAACAAAACATAACACTGTGTAGTTAAAATCACATTGTATAGTTAACTTACTATCACTACCCAAATGCACTCAGAAAAAACTGCAGTCCGACACTCTCCACTCCAAAATTACGCTACGTAATTAATAAAAAATATGTTACTTTGTTTCTTAATCAGCAATGTATATAATGGATGCCGTGATCTTAGGTAAGTCTTGATTTATTTAAAATTTCGGTTCAAATATGCTTTTTGTTTTCAGTACAGACGATCGCAATAGAACTCACTATCGCAATTCCGTTTTGAAACAGTGTACCTGCTCATTTTTGCAAACAGATAAATTACCCCTTCATAATAATAGAGTATAATTGTTTCCTTACACCGCTGAAATATGGAAATGCTGGCGTAAGTCTTGTTAATATAAATCACCATACAGTGTAGAATTTAGTGCGAAAATAGTGCTTCCAGCTACGCTTAGTAGGGCCGCAATTTTCATGTCGCACAATAGAAGTTATAACCGTTAGGCCATTAAGTGGGTATTTATACAGAATTCCAAATACATAGGACATCTAATATTTAGAAATCCAAATAGATTTAGGACTCTTATTATTATGAAATTCAAATCTTCTTCTTCACCCTGCCCTGTTCCCAGTCTATGTGGGGTCGGCGCTGTATGTTTCCTCTTCCATTCATATCGGTCACACGTCATCAAGCCATCCACTCCCTTTTGATTCATATCATCCATCACACCGTAAATGTGCTAGTGATGAATGAATGTATAGAAAAGAGACTGAACGGACCATGTCGAGAGACCGATGCACGGAGGGAGTGATAGGAATGACAACATTCCAATCCATACTGCTAAAAGTTTCGGCTTAGGTTTTACAGCCGGCCGCCTGCCTGACACTAACCCTATTTGGGTATGCTCTTGTTGGTTGTTGGTGGTTTCCCTCCACCATTCGGGTGTCCCAAGTTGCTTATTGGTCTACACCGGGCACCTTAGTCGACTTTTACGACACACATGGGATGAGTCGGGGCTGGCCTATTCTACGTTATTTGTTCGCGTTATGAAATCCAAATAGGACACCTAATAATAGCAATCACATTTATCGCAAATAGCTCGGACTCTTAATAAACCCATCGCTTAGGTAATGAAATTCTTTGATACCCTCATTAGGCGTGGGGTCATATCCACCCATGTGGTACTATGAAAGTTGTACTAGATATCGTGAATAATGATTATGAACTATTCGATTTTAATTTTAACATTATATAAATGTTAGAAAAATTAGTACAAAGATTTTGGGGTTAGAAAAAGAATTTCGAAAAATTATGATCTTGAGGCGGGAATCGAACCCGCGTCCGCTGCTATCCGGGCAGGTGCCTGACCGCTCGGCCACCCAAGACACTAGGGTCGGTAGGGGTAGTGTCTTGAGTGGCCGAGCGGTCAGGCACCTGCCCGGATAGCAGCGGACGCGGGTTCGATTCCCGCCTCAAGATCATAATTTTTCGAAATTCTTTTTCTAACCCCAAAATCTTAATGATTATGATTCAAAATCTAACAATAACTACCTAAGAACCTGCTAGCTTCAAAAGGATTAATGAAATCCTTTTACTCGAAAATTATGATCAATCAAGCACGTGTGCTCCAGGTCATCAAAAAATATTGTAGCGCTGAAGTCTTAAAATTGATCGCTATTAGTGTTATATGAGTCTACTTAACTAGCTTATGTACAACTTTACGTAGTCTGTAAAATTTTAACATTATTAGACCAGTTATTGTAATATGCTCTAGCATTGGTTAGTGTTTTATTTATTATGGTGATTATAATAAAGTATGGGTATGAAAGTTATAATAATTACACAGTATTAGACCGCTTGTTTCGTGGCCCACCCATTAGCATTATAATATGTAAACTAGATTAGCATGAAATGTAACGTTTTTGCTCGCTTCCTTTCTACGAGACCGCTCGCGCGAATTACGCTTCCCACGACAAGAAACGCATTTAATTTTATCCTCTGAAAGACATTAAAGATGGAAATGCCAAGGATTATGCTGAGAACAGTTCAATCCTTATAATTTCATTACAAGTTTAACTCATTGCTCATTTGACGGAGACTGTTTCGGCTGAGTGGTTCCGGGGTTCGAATACTGGTGGGGGCAAATTTTGTGATGAACAAGATACACAGCATATTTTATTTATTCCCTAGTCATGGTTTGTTTTGTTTTTTAAAATATGTTTGTGTAGTAGGTATATTTTCGATATTTATATAATTATTATATATAATTTTTATGTGTACCTATTTAAAATTGTACGTCATGTAGTATCCATAACACATGTGCTTATGCGACTTACTTTGGACTAGATGATAGGTATGAGTGTCCGAATTATTTATTTATTCTTGTGTGCCGTCGTAATACAGGATTTAAAATACGTAAATTAAAAATACACACATAAATCACACCTGTACCCCGAAGGGGTAGGTAGTGAGCCTATTGCCATCTATCTGGGACACAAATTACAGTATAGAGCCAGGCGGTATAAGAGAAATGCTGTCTTCACCCTTAGTCGCCTTGTCGACACCCACGGGAGAGATGGGAGTTGGTGACAATTGTAATTGACAATTGTTCTGCTCTGCCGTCACCAAAAGGTATCTTCATAAATTATAAATGAGCAATTCATTAGTCCTTGACCACTCTCGCCTGCATACAATATACTAATAACCCGAACAACGAACACAGAATCAAAGTTCCGAACCCTAGTAGTGAGGTCAAACTATTTGTTTGCAGTTAATTTGCACGTAACCTGTGTCAAAAGGCATTCCCGCGGGGTAATTAGCTAACCAGGTCAGGCGCTCCTTTGTCGCGGCGCGGGAATTATAGATGTCTCCGTTGCAATGGACTACTGGCTCAATTATATTTCGAACAAAGCATGTGCAACAAAATCGAGTCAATATTTAGCAATAGGAAATACCTGTTGGCCTAGCACGGGACGCGGACGGAATCTCTCTCCACCACTTGACAGTAATTTGTCTCGGTATTTAGTGTGAGTTAGAGCGAGAGGAAAATGTTTTTTTTTCCCGTAGAGACTTTGTCCACGTCCCGTGCTACGGGCATTTATTATGGATACAATAATATATATAATTAGTAAAAATGGGCCGTAACCCACCACGCTGGCTCAGTGGATTTGTGGGTATTATCATCCTCAGATGCCAACGGGACCAACGGCTTAATGTGCCTTCCGAAGCACGGAGGAACCAGAGATAATACATTTTAAGCGAGAGCGCTGTCGAGCAATATCTAATAATTGCATGTAAACCGCAGCAATGCTTGACGCTACATAAAAATAACTTATTACCTTGATTCAAACAATGCAAGGTAACATAGTTGGCGAAACGTTGGTGCTAGTTCACCTCTTCCTACCCCTTCGGGGATATAAACGTGATTTATGTATGTATGTAATCAATGCAAGGCGCATTGTTAGGTATGGTAAAAGTTATACTGTTCTTTTGTTGATTCAAAGATTTCGAATTATTTTTAATAAAACAGCTGATGTATCTACTTTCAAAGAATTACCATTCCTATTGCTAAATCTGTACAATCGTCATTTACTTCTACTGTTGACAGTACTTGCCACAAATGAAGAGAGATAACAAACGCGCTCTCTGCATAATAATTGGGCGAGAATAATTCATTGAATGCCGTCGTACAGTCGTCGAGAACGGTGTTTGCTTAAGAAATGAGCAAATCTTAGAGACGACGAAAGACAGGAAATCAAGTGAAAAACCTCTCCTCTGAAAGTTTTACCTAGAGAATGTCTTACATTTGTTTCAAATAAAAACGTTGTTACGGATGCACGTAGCGTAATAAACTTAAAAGATATTCAAAGTAGTAACCTTTCTAACGGTTTAAAGTTATGTAATAAAACCTCTGAATGGTTTTATTCCGTAAGTTAAAGCCGTTCAGATCAATTTAACTTTATGGTATTCATAATTCAGTGTATTTTGTAATTTTATGTCCACTTAGCCACTTAAGGTGGTCCCGGAGCGTAAAAAAAAGATGAAAAAATTGATTTAAAGGGTGTGTTGTAAAAGTCCACTGAGAGATATTACCCGGTATAGACCAAACCGCCTCTTACCCCTTCCCTCGTTTTTTTATCACTTTTATATACATTCATACATCACTGATAAGAACCAACGAAATCTGTCATCAAAATGAATGGAAGAGTATGTTTCATACTTGCTACGATCCTTTCATACATCTTTCGCTAAATCCAGACTCATTACTGTCCTCGTGCATGCCTGTCAGTTACGTGTACTCTCGACCTGGTCCTCTTTTAAAATACTTTCAATTTAGAAACATCTGGCTAGGCCTTGCCCTACCATTTTCTTCTACAGATAGATGCTCTCAATTCGTATCAAAAACTGTAGACTTTTTCTAGACAATGACAACCCGTTCATGCAACTGCTCTGCTCTCTTTCCCATCTGCGTTACACGCCCTGAATTTCTCAACTTTGCAACATTAAAATTGACGCTTTAAGTTAAATACGGTGCAGTAAAAGCGGAAACATGAAACTTCCTTGTGACTTGTCGCATTGTTAAGGCCATTTAGAATATTATTTTAATAAGAGGCGAAACACCGCTCTGACTCGCAAAATACTATTTCAAACACTTAAATTTCACGAGAGCGCCATTGTTTTAGTTGAATTAATACGTAAGGTACAGGAATTAATGCGCAACGCATTTACTGAAGGTTTACAGTACTGTAAATTTCAAAACGTGCTTACACTTTGTAAGAGGATTTTTGTATAAAACGGTTAAATAGTTTGTTTTTATATTCAGCTTAATACGGGGCAACTTTTAGAAAAATGGCTAAATTGAACACAATGGCTCAATTCGAATGATTTCGGCATCATACATATTCTACCCTAATTACTGTTTCCACCTACTTCCATTTTTTATGCTCGTCTTTTCTTACAATATTCAAAGATCTCGTTATTTACCTCTTATTACGGTTAACATCCTTTACACAATCTATCGTTTCTATCATGTTCGTCCCATTCTAGGACCGTTAAAACATCCTACTTTATTATCTTCATATTTTATTATTCAAACACTCAAATTCAAAGTACAACAAATGTTTCTCAGATATTTTTATCTTTCCCAAACAACTCATTCAATGGAGTGAATGAGTTGTTAATCATATACCGATATGTTCTGTACCCTGTTCTGCCATAGATTTATTCTTCGTTTATGGAATATAGAATTATGCAAATTATATTTCAGATGATTAATAATCTGAACCTCGAAAGACACGTTTTTGTTGACTGATACAAAAATATGTATATCTCAAGGTAGCTTTCATGGAATGTCATTTATTACATCCCTTTTTCATATTCTTTCTTAGCTCAGAAACAAATCATTATTGGTAAAAAGGAGCAATCGATCATGTGTTATTGATCATTAGCCTTGTGGTAATTTGTGTCGAATAGAATTTCAATATTCGTAATACATCAAGCACATAAGTATAACGCGCTACTTACTTAAGTATAATTTGTAAATTCTGTCATAAAATTAGCACATTTATGCTAAGTAGCAAAATAAATACAGCACAACAGCTTACGTATACATTTTTAACTTTAACAAGTTGAATTTCAAATACAAATTCGATTGGATTGTCGAGCATCAATCATAATAAACCGTATTGAATGTTATTAACATTTATTTCTGAGACATCAAAAGATTAGACGGGTTTATCTAAAGACCTTCAAAATGCCAGAAACACGAAATTTGTTATAGAAGGTGTATTAGGACGCAAAGACTTGCTAATAAGGGGTTTTGAGATTCAATCCCTTTGGGAATAAAAAGGGATAAGTATATTCGTATAAATTTGTGTCTATTGTCTAAGGAAAGAGAGGAGCGGAATAGAATATTCTATGTAAATACATATTTGATTCTTGGTAATTTGATCGAAAGGATCTTCGGTCACATTTGTTACGTCGTGCGTATTATAATCAAATAATATATTTTGGTCAATCGTATTGCCACATAATCTGAAAATAAGCAATAATTTTTTTTTTTTTTTTTAGTTGGTTGGTTAAGTGAATCAGATTTATTTGCGTGAAAAATAAGACTAAAAGCTAGATAATTACAGAAATCTTATCTTACTGATAATTATGAAAAGGATCAAACAATTAACTTGAGCATAGTATACTTCCTAGTCATAGGCCTTCCCCATTCAACCTAACCCAAAACTTTAGCGGCAGTAAGACTCAAGAAGGAAGCTTAAAAAAATCTAACGAGTAAATCTAGCACTTTGTCGCTCAACGCTCTTATCCTTAATGAGAATGAGATTTATTTTCTAAGCTGCAAGGCTTAAAATCTAATTCCTGAGACTATCGCAGGATTTGAGATTTAGGACGAAGTTTAATTGATTTCCTCGGACTTAGCCATCCGGATTCTCATTTAATCGGAATTTAATGATGTTTTAATAGATGATAAGATACTAACGGAACTTGTAGGTCTATTCCACAATTTCTACACTACATTTAACTCTGTATAAATCTCATGTAATCTTATTTTTGAAATAAAACAACTTTTACGGATAAGACTCGCGTATAATTTGGTGTTTGGCATATTAATTATTTAACCCGACGTTTCGATCACTTTACAGTGGCCGTGGTCACGGGGGACTAATCTTATTTTGCTACGGCGATTTATGTTATAGTAGATGTAAGATTAAAGGGCTGGTAATGATGATGATGAACATCATCATTACCAGCCCTTTAATCTTCCCACTGCTGGGGCACAGACTATTGAATGTTTTGTCTTCTCAGAAGTTATCAGAATTACGGGAAGAACTGGTAATCTCTTGGGGCTAGATAGAGATCGGATGGCACGGTATATTATTATGCCATTGTCATCGATAGTCACCTCCACCTACCCCCTCGGGGATAAATAGGGATGATTTATGTATGTTAACGGGTGAAGAAATACCAAGAAGCATCTAGACGTCGAAGATAAACATGTACGCTGTATGTTTGGAGAAGCATAATCACTATCGGGAGCAGTCGTGACAGAACAAAACCAGAACCCCTATAGCCTCAGCAAGCCCTAGAAAGGCTTCCCTTGGCAAAGCAAACAAAGACATGTCTTCCGAGGAACTTTTAATTACTAGATCAAACAAACATGTCCGCGTGTTTCGGCTTTGTTCGCCAGACACCCTTCCCTAAGCTTATGACCAAATCTCATAATGCTATCTGTAATAAGATTCCAACTTAAATGGATTTTGAGCCTCGCTGGTCTGGGGACAAGGCTCCCGAGTATTTGCAAAGTAATTAATTTGAATGCTATCCAATGCTCTAGAATGTTCTTCTCGGTTTAAGCAATAAACCCAAAAATCTTTGCAATAAAGACATTCTTTGGGGCAATTATTCGATAAAAAAAAATATTTAAAATATGTGCTGCAAAGTTGAATTACTGCTAGCTATTGCTGTACCTCGTCATTGCTTTAGCTAAAAATAATAACTTGAAGGAATTTAAAATCAGAAAGCTCTCTACCAAATGTGGATTTTCCAACAAAGAAATTTGTTTTTAAAGAATTTAAAGCGATTAGTTAGGTATCATGAAAACCAGCCCTCTTTCTACTTTTGTTGAAAACCCGACGGTTTTAAAAAATAGGAGCTGTAGGTGCTTTTGCTAAGTATGATTAATTACTATTTTCATTTTAATTTGCATACATACATACATAAATCACACCTATATCCTCGGGGATATAGGTGTGAGTTTGTGAATAATTAGTACAAAGAATATTGCGGTTAGAAATGGTTCGAAAAAGTATAGTCTATAAAGCCGGATCGTGCGGCTTTTGTATTAACGTAAAAAAAACGCAAACAGAAAACTGTGGCCGTACCATGAAGTATTAGTGCGATCCAAATGCGGGTGACAAAACGGGACGCCACCCTACTCGGCTTATAGTGTTGTCTCATTTTGACAGTGGGAATTGAGTCGCGTTTAGAGTTGGTGGTAAGGCCCCTGATCTTCATCCGCTCTTCACCCATTTGCATAACCAAATAGTACATGCAGCAGCATCACAGTTACCACGAAGATTTCATTTTGAAACAATCAATTTCGCCGTGTCAGAAATTTCGTCTGGCCGTGTTTTATTCTGGAAGGATTTCGCGTTTCGGCGTTTGGCCCTAACGAGGTCCATTTCCCCTCAGACAGGGCCGTCATTAAGGCTTTTGTGGCCCTCAGACGGCAAGCTTCTGACCTTTTTAGTTACATTCAGCGCTGAATGTCGTTCGTTGGAAGGGTGCCTTTGTTGGGTCTATCAGCGGCACTGTTTTTGTGTGAACTGAACACAACGAGTGCCATTTTGAAACTGATTCCGGTGAGAGCAATGGAAATAAAACAATGCGCATTTACTTCAAATGAAAGAGCCGATACTAAAAAAACGTGACACTTAACTGCCGCACTCAGAGACGTCAAATAAGTTCAATGAGTAATTAATGTCTAAAAATGATAATTCAAAAGGAGTAGCTAAAAGTCTTGTTCGGTCTATGGTCTAGATTTAAATTAATTTATTTAGTATTAAGTAATGTACTCAGGGACATGACTATAGATTTAGGGGATACTTAGCGTGCTTTTCGTCAATTCATAACTAGTCGCTATTCTTACCAGGTGTTGGTCTAGATTTAAAAGAAAATGTGTAATTTAATACTCATTAAAGTTAATTGACGTCTCTGAGTACGGACGTTAGTCTTCTTTAGTATGTTGACTCTTTTTTTATGGAAGCACAACTGCTACTTTCACGACAACAAGCCTAATGCTCATACAAGTTACCTTTTGTCTAAAGTTACCTTAGTTTTCAACGATTTTTCGACAGTTAAGTAAGGTCCCATGTAATAGGTGGCGAGCCTATTGCCCTATTGGGCACATAAATCGCAGTTTATTGCTATATGTGGTATAAGAGGAATGCTGCTGCATATTACTCATCGCTATCCCTTAGTCACCTTGTACGGCACCCACGGAAGAGATGGGGGCGGTGACAACGGTATTCTGCTCTGCCGTCACCACACGGCTTTGAAGACATTATTTTAGCTCCAATACAAGTAAAAAACACCACCTTCTTATTATTAAGTGCTCAGGATTAGTCTCGAGCACTTCAGACGAAATTACTTTCCGGACATCTCGCGCTGCCAAAGGTCGTTTCTCATCATGGAAATGATGCCGGCTGGTTCTGACTTGGTCCGCGAACAATATTGGACGGAGCCGAATGTTAAATTATTATTATTAAAATCCCTAATTATCGAATGCCACGCCGAATTGTTGGCGAAACTTGGGCAAGTCGTGTTGGTAAAGAGCACGGATGGAACGGATAATTAGGGCGATCTTGCCACTTCGGTTTTGCATACCAATTAGTTATTACAGTCAACTAGCGCCATCTATTCGATTAACTCTGCACTCGAAGTTACTGAGACAGCTTGTTACATACATACTCTTCTTCTCCCTGCCCTGTTTCTAGTCTATCTGGGATCGGCGCAGTATGTTTCCTCTTCCATTCATATATCAGACGTCATCAAGCCATCCACTCCCTTTCGATTCATATCATCCATCACACCGGAAAGGTGCTAGTAACGAATGAATGTATAGAATAGAGACCGAACGGTGGTCCGTTCGGTCTCTTTTCTATACACTATACTATACCATGTCGAGAGACCGATGAACGAAGAGAGCGATTGGAATGACAATATTCCAATGCATACTACTCAAAATTTTTTGGCAAAGGTTTTACAGTCTGATTCTAATCTATATTATTATTGTATTATCTTTATTACTTGGTTGAATCAAAGGTTTATTGTTACAGGTAATGCTACGGAACCGTTCGCGCGCTATCCGACTCGCGCTTGGCCAGTTTTTTATACATGTTACTCGTGCAGTAACGTTCGTACCTCCATGTAATATTTAAACGGATCAAATAAATAATGATCCACACAAGCGTTCAGAAGGTTAACTCCTTGCATATTTGAGCTCCGCGGGATAGAATAATGGCTCCACCAATGACAGCGCCCTTCGTCCCCCCATTTGCCGTTTCGCTCGAAACTCAGGGAGCGTGAACCCTGAACCCATTCCTCACCGCACCCGACAGCCAACTGACAGCCCTGAGCCCCAACTAAGATACAGCCGGGTAATTTCGATGGCTGATAGATAGATGTGTAGAACTCGATTTAAACTTTGCGGTGCAGAGATTAAGATCCTTTTTGCCTTTTCAGGATATAATTTTCACTTCAAATGAGCTCCAGTTATTTTCGTTTAGATGATAGGTGTGGGTGTAAAAACATTTATTTAATTATGTCACACCTGGTTATAAAGTAGATTTTTCAACCCACTACGGAAAATCCCACTTCCTTATCAGGGTGTGACATAAAACTATGTTTTTATAAAAGAAAGCCCCAGATTGCATATTTATTGCCCTCGCCTTCTACTCAATTCTTGCGATCTGAGACATATAAAGCAAAGATGCTTTATCGCCCTTGGTTTATAATCTACTATTAAACTGTAAGCATAGAAATAAATCTCCGTACATTCGGTGTTTTACCAGGATTGTGCCCCAAATGATAACGGAAAGCGATGAGGAAACTTCCTCATCTTTAACAAACACTCAGCTTTACTCACATTAACTATGCTTCCCAGACAAGTACCTAAAATTATTAAGAATTTATTCGTGTCGGAGTCCCTCCGCGTAAAAACTGAACAGAGCTTCATTTTACTGCTGACTCCTCAGGGGATTACAAGCGGCATTTTAAAACGTATTCTTCTTTCCCTTCTAATCTCAAAGTGAAGTAAATTCGGTTGTATTTTTGTCGAAAATATTCCAAGGGAATGCTGATGTCTTTATCGCGATTGTCATAATATCATTAGGGGACCTAACGCGAGTGTCGTGTCAACAGTGAATTGGTGAAATTGGCGAAATTGCTGTTACATATTTTTATTTTTAGGTAAGAGAACAAATAAGGAAATAACATTTAAGGTGATAAAATCTGTTAGGTATTGGTCGAATGCTCAGATTGCTGGGTATTGGCCAAGAGGTCCCGGGTTCGAAGCCTGGTAGGGGCAAACTTTGTGATGACCACAAATGTTTGTTTCCGAGTCATATATGTTTATGTAGTATATTTTCAACATTTATATACATAATTATATTAAAAATATGTCCGTCATCTAGTGTCCATAACACAAGTGCTTAGGCTACTTACTTTGGGCGAGATGATAGGTGTGAGTGTAAAAATATTTATTATTATTCCATTTTTATTACATTTAAAATACATACAAAATCATATTTCTAAACATTACATTTTTACAATATAAAACATTAAAAATTATTATTATTATATATAATATTGATTATATATCGCCTATGCGGATATGTCGCCTATGCGGTGACGGCAGAGCAGAACACTATTGTCACCACTCCCATTACCATTTCACCACCCACTAGAGGGTGTCGTACAAGGGAAACATCGGCAAGTTAATTCAAATCGGCCGAATGGTAGAAACTTACGGTTTGAGCCCCGTATTAGGACAGAATTTTTTAAAATTTAAAAAAAAAACGCCTGACCGATATGAATGAAAGAGGAAACATACTGCGCCGACCCCAAATAAACTAGGAACAGGGCAGGAGAAGATATTTGTACGAAAGCCATGAGAAACATTTTTTTGTCACCTTTACTCACAAATTCACCATACCAGCCGCTAGCTAGGAGACTGGCGTGTGTGGAACTCACCCGGTAGGGTGATAATATTCTACGCTACTTTCCACATTTACAACACTTAATTCAAAAAGAACGTGTGAGTTGTTTCTTTTTAATTATTCAGTGCTCTTGTAATAAATTAAAGCAACGAGCTAACCGTCCCCTTCGTACTCCTCACAATAGGCCTCCAGATAAACGGAGCCCTAAAAGACGTGGCGGAACCGCAAACACCTTGCGGAGACGCCCCATTACCTCTTTCCGCTCATGCGATATTTATCTCGCTAAGTCCCTTTGATGTACATGGGGGAAACTAAATAGATAGCTTGGCAGCTAGTCAATGTTTAACTTCAGAATAAAAGTCTATTTAAGCATATTTATGGGAGAGGCTCGCGTAGTCGTTCATAATAATTTTAAATAAATAGTGAAATTATACGCAAAAAGGGTTGGTGTCAGGCAGGCGGCTGGCTGTAATACCAAAGCCCAAACCTTGAGCACTATGGATTGGAATGTTTGTCATCCCATCAATCTCTCCGATCATCGGCCTCTCGACGTGGTCCGTTCTGTCTCTTTTCTTTACATTCATTCATCACTAGCACCTTTACGGTGTGATGGATGATATGAATCAAAAGGGAGTGGATGGCTTGATGACGTCTGACCGATATGAGTGGAAGAGGAAAAATACTGCGCCGCTCCCAGGTAGACTGGGAGAAGAAGAGTATGTAGAGAAAGAAAGAGTAAGAGACTGCGCCGGCCTTAATAGCAGTAATTTGCTAGATGCAGCAGTGTTTCGCAACACTGCTGCCTACCCCTCATTAAATCATTACTCTTTGTCGCCTTGTACGACACCCATGAGAGAGAGGGATGGTGAAAGCTGTATTCTTCTTTGACGAAACACGAAATATTTTTGAAAATGACTTTTCCTTACTTAATATTTTACGTCAGTAATGTAAAACAATGGAGTTGTTTTGTTTCAATTTCCATTTCCGACCCCAAGGTCAAATATCAAGTTGGCATGTAAACGGCCGGCGGAACGCAGCCTAGGTCAGTTAACTTTGATCTATCGGTAATAAAGTTTAACCCACGTCTAGTTAACCCTGGTCACGTCACGGTGAACAACAAAAGAATTCCCCTTTGACTGATAAGAGCATTCCAATTAATTTGGTTTCATTGCCGCCGCGTATGCAAGAAATACAACTTTTCTTCTAGTGCTGGTCGCTTTGTGAAAAGTTTCCTTTGAGTTCGTCACTAGAACCTGCCCACTTGAAGCCACAAACCTTCCGACATTTAATAGGGGTTAAAGTATGAAATTGCCGATGTTCCCTCATTATTTAGTAGTAGTGTATAATTCCTTCAAAACAATAGTTATGTCCATTATTATTTTTTATTTTAAACTTCATTTCAAGGACTTATATTTATGTATAAAAAATTTATCTTATTTTTATTTCTTTCACTACCAATAAATCTTCAAAAACAGCTCGTCCTAAGTACCACTTAGATCCACGGACACGGACACCAGTCCGTCTCCGTTATAAAAAAAATTCTCTAGGTATCCTAGGTATAGCTTAATGTTGTCTAAATATACCCACAAAATTATATAAAATTAAAATTTAGATTTGTGATTCCTTAAAAAATCGCAAATGTGTTTGTTTGGAAAAATGAATTTTCGCTAAATTCTCCATACAAAACGGCAATTTCATACTTAAACCCGTAATATTATAAGAAGTAGGACGAATAAGTGCGTCACCAGAATACCTACCTACATATTTATATAAAAATATAACGGAACGGCTTACAAAAGTATTTTAACGTAATGGCTTTAAGAGAAAGAGAAGAAGGTTTTGCGATATTGATACGACACACGAGGTAAGGGCAATAAACGCAAGACCTATCGAATCCCCTGTCCACCGATGGACTTACCTATTAGACGGTTGTTTGTCTGTCAGTCCAAGCATAATAGCAGACATTTATCTCCCACAAGAAACTTTCCGGGAAAAAACTCAGCGGTATCCCGAAAGAAATACAACCGTTGAACAACATACGACAGAAGACATAAATATATAAAGTTGCGAACTGAGGCGCTGGTAAAACAAGCATTGAATTAAATTACTCGGTACGCGGACTTGGCCCGTATCTCTGCAGGAACGAGATTTTTATTCCGAATATGAGGCGAATTGTGTTATGCCTCAGCGTGGAGCCACATTGGTAGATGAACCGAACAGAGTAAAAGCTTCCCAAGAACGCGCACTAACCCTGAGATTATGCAACTGGCCTTCCTTCGCCTTTAACCGTCTTCGTGGTCTAGTGGTTCGCCCACCGGAATGAAGATGCAGAGGTCCCGGGTTCGATCCCCAGGGTGGTACAAATTTGTGCTCGGCTTGGTTGGTGTAGGACTTCTTTGAAGTCCGCCTGTCTAGCTACCACCATGCTATCAAAATCTGTCGCCATAATAATAATGTTAACAGCATTATTGTGTTCCGACAATGTGTGATAAGGTAGCCAGCCCCTCTGTGGTTGAGGGTTCCAGGTGAAGCTCGATTCCATCTTAAGCTCTTATCGTCACTTACCATCAGGTGAGATGAAGGGCCAGAGCTTCCTTGTCTAACATAAAAAAAACTGGCTTTGCGTCAAAAACGGTTTTTTTCCAGCCTCGCCGCTTGCATGACAGCGGCCAGTGGTAACGCACACATGCCTCACGTGCTTGTAGCAGTGCAACCGATTCGCACAGTTGTAAGAAGGTTATTCTCTGTTCCGTTTATTTACTCATGTGGTGGAACGTTAAACTTCACCGTGGAAGCTAAAGTTGTAATATATTACCGGCCATTAGATTTGAGCTGCAGTGGATCCCGCGATATTCCAACGAAATTTATATATCATAGCTCTACTCGTAACTTGCATTATATTAAGATTAAATTATATAATCGATGTACAGACAGACAACAGCACGCCAGACTACCAGAAAATGTTAAATTTTCTCGCTCGACTTTTGGCTCTACTGCCAACAAAATAAGGTTGACAATCGATTGAAGAAATTTGACAGTTTTGGGTAGTCTGAAGAGCCGTTGACTGTAGGTACGTAATAATGTCTGTAAAAGCACTCTGGCTTCATGGTTGAGAACTATGTCCTACGATGCACCGGAGAAGTTACTTCAGCCATTAGGTCAGACTTTATAGGTGTAGCCCACGTAATGAGCGTAATATGAATAAATGCAAAACCACAAAATATCATAAAAATTAAATCAATAATAATTTAAAATCAAATAAAAATAATCAATAATAATTATACCAGGAGACTTTTTGGTCACTGCAAAAATTTTTTAAATTCGTTCAGACCATCAAACTGAACAAATTTCACTATGGGAGCAACTCCAAATTCACGAAAAAAATAACAGCTGTTTCATATATTTGGGTCAAGTAGGTATTATCATTTTATATATAACAGCTGATATTTTTTTCGTGAATTTGGAGTTGCTCCCATAGTGAAATTTGTTCAGTTTGATGGTCTGAACGAATTAAAAAAAAAATGAATGAAATGGTAAGATAAAATAACTTGATACGCGTACGTTCACTCACTCATATATACACATCCACGCACTCACACACACACACACACGCACGCACACGCACACACATTTTAAACTTTAAACATTTCACAGACTTTTCTCTTTAAGGATTATTGTGCTAAACTTAAATACCTACCTATATACTTCTGAATTTTCTTGTCACAAATGGGTATATAGAATCTCTTGTTAGTAATAAGTATACAAACGGCTATGGAAGAGTGAGGTCTTTTGTCACAGGTATATCCATACTAAAAAGAAGACCTCCATAACAATGTATTGTTAAAACCTGATTTTACCGCAATGAAGACTTTTATTCATTTATTATTTGACAGTTAATGCTATGAATCTTCGATATTTAAATATTATGAAATTCTTCGGAGAACTTTCAAATAGTAAAATAGTTCTGACTCAAAGGTAAAGTAATCAAGTACATGGCTGTATTGAAAATGATGAAAATTGTAACAGAATTGTGGTTCGATGGCTGTTTTTGTTTCATCTAAAACAGTGTTTTATTTTTTCGTTTCAGCTTAATACCATTCATAGCTGCCAGCTGAATTGATAGGGCTATTGCTATTCAGACAGACATGGCTCAATCGAAACAAATTTAGCGCAAATGTACAGCTTTGAATGCAGACTCGTGCTTTTGGCGACAAGCAATTAATAGAATCAGCCAGCGAAATTTTAGCTTTATGTTTTGTAAATAAATGCAAAAAGGTTTGATGTTAAAACACCTTATGATTTGATTTTTATTTGAACTACTATTTAGATTTTAATTTAAACATTATATAAATTTTAGAAACAATATTACAATTAAGATAAAGTCAGAATAATTTAAGTAATTTTTATGAGATTAGTACTAGATAGAATTAGGGTTAGAACATTTTTGAAAAACTATAGCCTTGATGCGGGAATCGAACCCACATGAGGACTATAATTTATCGAACTTTTTCTAACCACAATATTCAGCGTTGTAATATTCAAATAAAAACAAATCCTAATTATAAAGCAAACTTGAATACATGAATAACATTTTTCTGACTTTATGTTCTTTGTTTAAAATATCTTCAATAATCAATTATAAGTTTGGAAACATATTAAAATATTTGAGAAAATCCATTTGCCTCTCATTGAATAAATAAATCGACCTTTGGCTTAAAGCCAAAAGCATTGCTCCCTAATAGTTCGGATGGTTGGGTGTCGACCCAACCTTGTAGAATACCTACGACGGTATCCAAACCACTCTAAGAATAAATTGAATATTTGGTGTCGATAATAGGTATTTGCATTCCTCGGCCTATATTCTAACAAGCAAATATTTTGTAAGATAATATATAAATATTCAATAAAATACTTTATTGAAATTTAATAATGGATGGGGATATTGTTGTTTATAATACAAGCTCAAAATACAGTTTATCAGGCCAACCAAGACGTTCAAGACTATATCATTTTTCGAATTTTTGTGACATATAATGTTTGAATTAAAATCAAATCAGTAATTTTCTATACAAATTCTCTAAGCATAGGTCATTTGATATCCATCAAGTCCGTCAGGACCTGAAGCCGTCTACAAAGAAACCTCTGAATCCCGACACCGAACCAGTTCTCACATTACAAATAGCTTGACTGATTCCTTCATGAATTATTAATCCCCGAAGTCGTTAGCCGTCGTCACAGCGTTAACTGTAGCCTCATGAAGTATTAGTGCGATCCAAACGCGGGTGACAGAACGAGACGCCGCTATACTCGACTCATAGCGTTGTCTCACTTTGAGAATGGGAATTGAGTCGCGTTTAGAGTTGGTGGTAAGGCCGCTGAACTGATCCAGCTCCCTTTTATGTGGAGGGGAAGCTTGCTGAATTAAAATCACTGCTGCTTTGCTTTTCAAATTCTATTAACTCCCAGATTACGGTAGCGTTCCTTGGGGCTTAGAGAAGTAATGAAATGAAATGTTATTTTTTTCGATTTGGACTAATCAGTAAGTAACTTTTAGCGAAAATTCAAATGCCACTTGTAATACCTACGCAATGTTTGCCGTGTGGTGACGGCGGATCTGAATACAATTGGCACCAGCCCCAATCTCTTCCGCGAGTGTCGTACAAGTCGTTTACAAGGGGTTTTGGTAGCTGCATCTGTTTTATGGGTTGCGTAGAATTTTAGAATTTTGATTTTTTATCAAATTCATGATTATCTTGTTTGTAGGACAATCCAATATCGCGCGCTCGGCCTGCGATGGCATATCCTAAGCCATGATCGCTAAGACCGACCATTGGATGGGTGACCAAACAGCTGTCTGGAGTTCCTCCGTACTTCGGAAGACACGTTAAGCCGTTTGTCCCGGCTGCATCTGCAGTCGTTATTACCAACCAATCGGCACTGGGCTGGCGTAGTGGGCTATGAATATAGGGAGATTGGCCCAATCTCCTTATATTTTTTCATACATAGCATATACCGATACCTTAGTGCTTAGATTAAAGAGCTGAAGAGATGATGCTATATGCTGCCAGTAAGATAATATTATCTTTAGAGAGAGCTAAGGCTTAGCTTAAATTAGCTTAGATTGTATAACAGTGTGATAAGAGAAAGGTGTTGTTAGAAAAAAGATGTAACGACAAGAATTGAGAAAGGGATACTCGCATGTTTTGGTCACGTCGAAAGAATGAAAAAGAGGAGAATTACAAAAAGGCAGAATGACAATATGGCAGAAGTGAATGGAGAAATGGGAAGGGCAAGGCCTAGACTGATCTTTCATAATCAAATTGAAAGTCTTTTACAAAAGGGTCAGGTCATGAGTACCCGAAACCGATTTAGAGCATGCATAAAGAGAGACAAGTGGAAAGAAGTGATCTTTGCCCACCCCTGTGGCAGAAAGGCGTGACATATGTATGTATGTATTTTTTACAGACACACTGCCGCGAAAGAGATGACACTACGTGCTCAGCCTCGCCCAATAAAGCCTGTGCAATAAAAAGGTTGACCGACAGTTAAATTGGGGAGCGTAATGGAAACTTAAGTGTGCCATAAAAGAGTGACGTGATGATGTGCCCGCGCACATAAATCGGGGTGATGTGAGTGGAGCTTTATGGGAGCAGTCTACGGCTTAAATTGCTTTTCTCATCACCATCTCACCATGAGAAGCTGAGTAGCTTATTAGCTTCTCTCTTTTTCTAACCACAATATTATTTGTATTAATTTTTCTAGCATTACATACATACATACATAAATCACGCCTATATCCCCTAAGGGGTAGGCAGAGGTTAACTAGCACCCACGTTTTGCCAGTTATGTTAGGTCCCATGTAATAGGTGGCGAGCCTATTGCCATTTATCGGGCACAAAAGTCGCAGTAGGTACATAGCTAGATGGTATAAGAGGAACGCTGCTGCCCATTCCACATCACTGATTTATCCTTAGTCGCCTTGTACGACACCCACGGGAGAGATTTGGGGTGGTGACAATTGTATTCTACTCTGCCGTCACTACACGGCTCTTTTCTAACATTAAATTTATAAAATGTTCAAATAAACAAGAACATAATTTATTCTACTTGCCCTTGAAGGTTTTATTTTTATTTTTTTTTATGCTAGAATCTCTTGTCCTTCATCTCACCTGATGGTAAGTGACGAAAAAGGCCGAAGATGGAATCGAGCTTCACCTGGAACCCTCAACCACAAAGGAGCTGTTAAGATAACCCTGGCTATCATAATAGATGTATTATTTTGGCTAATTATAATATAAGCTGGCAATATAGGCAGTAGCTTGGATTATGCCAGTAATAGAATTATTTTGTTGCCATTTAATTTTCACTCTTAATTAAAGCAACTCAAATCATATTACCGCTTGCCTTTGAATATTACTTACGCTTCATCAAATAAAGTAATCAAGAAACTTCCTTCCTTGATTAATTTGTAAGAATTTCACGACTTCCAAGATTAGGTAGGTACGATTTTAATGTTTTACGGATATCAATTATAGTAATTAATGCTATTGTAATTGATATAATGCAGTATGATGATGTTCTTGTTAAGAAACAAATACATTAGATCCGAAATTGTTTGTAATTTTTCCAGACATGTGAAGCAGCTGTTTGGTAATCTTTTAAACCACTTTTTCATACATACACAAATCAAACCTATACATCCCCGAACGGATAGTCAGAGGTATAATAACAGCCACATTTCGCCAATTATTTTCAGTTTGATGTAGGAGGATAGGAGGCGAGCCTATTGCCATAAATCGGGCAGTTAAACGCCGTATATTGCTAGGTGGTAAAATTTAAGCGCTCCTGCCATCATTTTATTTTAACCCTTAGTCACATTGTACGACACCTCCGGGAGAAATTTGGGGTGGTGACATTTGTATTCTGCTCTGCCGTCACCACACGGCAATCTAGGTGATGTACCACAGGAAAATAGTTCAAGTCAATGTATACGATTGCACAAAATCTTCCACTTTATAGGTACCATTTAATAAAATAGGGATAGGTCCTCTCAAGAAACTCATTATGTTCAATTAATAGTTGAAGAAGAATGAGACGAAATCTCTTATAAGCATGCAAGCTATTCGAAAACAACCGTCCATTTAAAAACAGGAAAAGGATTAGTGAGCGCAAAATAACTTTTTCCATAAATTGTCTGGTGTAGACAGGGCACCAAGCCCCAGGCGAATGTTTGAAGATTGTAGGTACCTAAGATAAAAAAAAACCTCATGCCCGCATTGAAACGCGGAAGCTAATTTCCTCAAGAAAACAAACCGAAAGAAAAATCGTAAAAGCTAACCTTTTTACCTCGTCAGATTATGTAAATACCAAGAGAATATTAACATTATGGTGGAAACACATTCTTGAAACGCGACTCGACGTGAATAGTCGACAACTTCGTGCGCGACCGTCCTGCGGTATGAGGGGCGGTGCCGGGGACGGGGCGCTATGGATGTTGGCGGGGGTGGGTGATGCGGGGAGGCGGGAAAACTCGCTCCTCCCCGCATCGCTCGCCCCCGCTAGCATCTAGAGTACCCCGTCCGCGCCACCGTCTCGTGCCGCAGAAGCGTCACGCACGAACTTGTCGCACTACAGTCACCGAACATATGGCGTCCCGTCGGATGTTCATAGTGTGATTCTGGTCATAGAAAACAACACATTTGATTCGACTCAACACGCGGCGCGTTACATCGGGTCGCGTTGTGTTTTAGTAATGTGTCGGGGTCATTATTTATGAGGTGTGTCGCTGTTTGGTGACGGCGGGGCAGAATACAATTGTCGCCATCTCCTACTTCTCCCGCGGGTGTCTAAGGTGACTCGGGGTAAAGACAGGGGTGAGTAATGGGCAGCAGCGTTCCTCTTAAGCCACCTAGCAATGCACTGGGATTTGCGTGCCCGGTAGATTGAAATAGGCTCGCCACGTATTACATGGCATCAAACCTAATTTGCGAAACGTGGGTGCTAATTCACCTCTGCGTACCCCTTCGAGGATATAGGCGTGATTTATGTATGTATTTATGAGGGATTATTTCCACGTGCATTCAGGTAGCCTCTCAAGTGAACAAGATATGGAATGCGTATGCAAATGGCTATTGAAATTAATTAATTCTTGCGAATACAATGGAAAAAATTTATATTTTAAGCCCTTAAAATTATGTGTCTCCTATTTCGGGACGAGCTCGTTAGATATTGAAGAGCTATAACCAAATTTGTAATAACAAGGTTACTAGAAAAGGCCTCTCACAAAATATAGGCAGGTAGCTTTTAGATATACTCTTTATGACTAAGCGAGATAATTCATTTGAAAAATACAACATGAAATGTTATTTGCTGCTAGTACATTACATCATTATATCCGACAAGGCAATGAGAATGATATAAGTCGTATTACGACATTTAACGTCACTCCACCCATGCGTATTCTGAATAAACATTTACCTTAACGCAGGGCTGCCACTTACGAAATAATCTCTTAATATGCTTGAGAAAGGTAAACAAATTATTTGATAGGCAATTAGACTTTTTGACACTATTATGGTAACTTACGTTTTATTTGATTTTAGTAGATGGTTATTGGGAATTCTGCCCCACCTCCGTTCTTCGGGCTCACGCCCTCACTCACTTCGGTTGACCAGAATTCCCAATAACCATTATGTATGCTAGAATCCTCAGGAAGATCATGCAACAAATACTTCTAAACTGTTCGGTTGGAAGCACCGTAGTTAACTTCCTGCGAGCCCGTGGTAAGATCACGCACTGAACAGACTCCTAAACTGTTCAGCTGGAAGCACCATGTTAGAGTAACTCCCTGCGAGCCCGTGGTAAGATCACGCACTGAACAGACTCCTAACAGGTGTTGGCTGAGAGAACCGTGGTAAGTATCCCTCTGCGAGCCCATGGTAAGATCACGCACCAACACCTTCTAAACTGTTCGGCTGGAAGCACCGTAGTTAACTCCCTGCGAGCCCGTGGTAAGATCACGCACCGAACAGACTCCTAAACTGTTCAGCTGGAAGCACCGCAGTAACTTCCTGCGAGCCCGTGGTAAGATCACGCACTGAACAGACTCCTAAACTGTTCAGCTGGAAGCACCGTGTTAGAGTAACTCCCTGCGAGCCCGTGGTAAGATCACGCACTGAACAGACTCCTAACAGGTGTTGGCTGAGAGAACCGTGGTAAGTATCCCTCTGCGAGCCCATGGTAAGATCACGCACCAACACCTTCTAAACTGTTCGGCTGGAAGCACCGTAGTTAACTCCCTGCGAGCCCGTGGTAAGATCACGCACCGAACAGACTCCTAAACTGTTCAGCTGGAAGCACCGCAGTAACTTCCTGCGAGCCCGTGGTAAGATCACGCACTGAACAGACTCCTAACAGGTGTTGGCTGAGAGAACCGTGGTAAGTATCCCTCTGCGAGCCCATGGTAAGATCACGCACCAACACCTTCTAAACTGTTCGGCTGGAAGCACCGTAGTTAACTCCCTGCGAGCCCGTGGTAAGATCACGCACCGAACAGACTCCTAAACTGTTCAGCTGGAAGCACCGCAGTAACTTCCTGCGAGCCCGTGGTAAGATCACGCACTGAACAGACTCCTAAACTGTTCAGCTGGAAGCACCGTGTTAGAGTAACTCCCTGCGAGCCCGTGGTAAGATCACGCACTGAACAGACTCCTAACAGGTGTTGGCTGAGAGAACCGTGGTAAGTATCCCTCTGCGAGCCCATGGTAAGATCACGCACCAACACCTTCTAAACTGTTCGGCTGGAAGCACCGTAGTTAACTCCCTGCGAGCCCGTGGTAAGATCACGCACCGAACAGACTCCTAAACTGTTCAGCTGGAAGCACCGCAGTAACTTCCTGCGAGCCCGTGGTAAGATCACGCACTGAACAGACTCCTAAACTGTTCAGCTGGAAGCACCGTGTTAGAGTAACTCCCTGCGAGCCCGTGGTAAGATCACGCACTGAACAGACTCCTAACAGGTGTTGGCTGAGAGAACCGTGGTAAGTATCCCTCTGCGAGCCCATGGTAAGATCACGCACCAACACCTTCTAAACTGTTCGGCTGGAAGCACCGTAGTTAACTCCCTGCGAGCCCGTGGTAAGATCACGCACCGAACAGACTCCTAAACTGTTCAGCTGGAAGCACCGCAGTAACTTCCTGCGAGCCCGTGGTAAGATCACGCACTGAACAGACTCCTAAACTGTTCAGCTGGAAGCACCGTGTTAGAGTAACTCCCTGCGAGCCCGTGGTAAGATCACGCACTGAACAGACTCCTAACAGGGGTTGGCTGAGAGAACCGTGGTAAGTATCCCTCTGCGAGCCCATGGTAAGATCACGCACCAACACCTTCTAAACTGTTCGGTTGGAAGCACCGTAGTTAACTCCCTGCGAGCCCGTGGTAAGATCACGCACCGAACAGACTCCTAAACTGTTCAGCTGGAAGCACCGCAGTAACTTCCTGCGAGCCCGTGGTAAGATCACGCACTGAACAGACTCCTAAACTGTTCAGCTGGAAGCACCGTGTTAGAGTAACTCCCTGCGAGCCCGTGGTAAGATCACGCACTGAACAGACTCCTAACTACCTAATATATCAAAACTGTACTAGCTTTCTAAATATCTCTCTTTCTCTCTCTCGCTCTAGAGACTTCATATACTTACTACTTATACTTACTTTGTTACCTTTTTAGCAAAACCAACCATTAAAACCTTTAGCTATCACATACTAGGCAAACTTGTATGTGATCGCTTATTACCTTTTATTACCTTTTACTACCAAAACTTCGAGTACCTTAAGCTATCACATACAATAAGTGAACTGTATGTGATCGCTTATTACCTTTTATTACCTTTTAATACCTTTTACTACCAAAACTTCGAGTACCTTAAGCTATCACATACAATAAGTAAACTGTATGTGATTGCTTATTACCAAATAATCATACTATCTCTAAGGGAATGGGGAATATGGGGTAGCATTTTTTAATAAAATTTTACATTGTTATCGTGCATACTAAAATTCTACGTTTGCTGAACATCCCTGTTGTCTTGCAATGAGCAGGAACTCACTCTCTGACCTGAAATCAACAACAATAAAAAATATTACATTAATTGAAAACTTTTCCTCATAATGCCCTTTGTTGCAGTGGGATACTTACAAGTTACATAAAGCAAACACCTTGTCGTTGTAATCACCAACACCCAACTCCATTATCGAGCAAGTATCCTAAAATTAAAAACATGTATTAACTTTTATTACTAGCTAAAAATAAATAGATAATAATATGTCAATTTCATAATCATAATAATTATGCACTTTAATATATTCATTAGGAATAAAGAGGTTAGTGTGTCGCCTTTTTGGGGAAAACTTGGAGTAAGCGTTTGGGGCTCTATGAGAATTCAATAAAACTAACAAATAATTTTTTCTGCTTAAATCGTTAGGTAAAGTTGTAATAATTTTTGGGTCTTTAAATTTTTAAGATTTTTTTTCCAATTGCTAATTTTAACAAGTTAGTATCATCGACCCAATAAATGCATTTTATTAACCTTTGACTCATAATTTTCAAGAATATTTAAAAAATAACAAAATATATAAATCTTTGAAATAAATTACCTTGGTAAATATGCATTTTATGAAAATAGTTTATATGATGTATATTGGTCTAATAGATGTCCTGAATCGATTGAGACCGAAAAAGAGGTTGTCTGTTCGTCGATTATTTTGTCGAAATTTGTTCCTTACCTTTATATTTAAAGTAATATGACAAAACTATTTAATCGTTATAGATTATATTACTACCACGTGTTGCATTTACAAAAATTATTAGCAATAAATAGTACATTAATACATTTTGATCAGTTTCAAAAATATACTATTCTGGATTTTGAAGTATGTAATTAGTTAATTTAAAGTAATATGATAAAACTATTTAATCGTTATAAATTATATAACTACCACGTGTTGCATTTACCAAATTTATTAGCAATAAATCGTACATTATTTTGATCAGTTTCAAAAATATACTATTCTGGATTTTGAAGTATGTAATTAGTTAATTTAAAGTAATATGATAAAACTATTTAATCGTTATAAATTATATAACTACCACGTGTTGCATTTACCAAATTTATTAGCAATAAATCGTACATTATTTTGATCAGTTTCAAAAATATACTATTCTGGATTTTGAAGTATGTAATTAGTTAATTTAAAGTAATGTGATAAAACTATTTAATCGTTATAAATTATATAACTACCACGTGTTGCATTTACCAAATTTATTAGCAATAAATCGTACATTATTTTGATCAGTTTCAAAAATATACTATTCTGGATTTTGAAGTATGTAATTAGTTAATTTAAAGTAATATGATAAAACTATTTAATCGTTATAAATTATATAACTACCACGTGTTGCATTTACCAAATTTATTAGCAATAAATCGTACATTATTTTAATCAGTTTAAAATATATACTCTTCTGGCTTTAAATTAATAAAAGATAGGTTTGATAGGAAAAAATTAAAATAAAGAATAATTCTTGAAATATTTTTTTTTATAACCAGAAATACCTAATTGGACAAAAAAAGTAAGCAGAAATAATTGTGAGCACTTACCTGATGTTATTTATAATATTTCACAATTTTCTTCGTTTATTGTAATTAACATTGAATAGAAAATGTTAATTATTAATACACTGAACACGCACGTGGTCGATAGCTAGTTGCCGAAGTCGTCGCCGTTCCCATTGCAATGGACGAGAACGTGGGAACAGAAACTCGAGCTTCGCTTGCACTCCCCCCGCATTAAAGTCTGAGAGCTTAGCACTATTTTATCAACACATTAAAACATACCAATAAGTCAAATTATAATAAAATATGATACGTTAGTTTTCATAAACTAAATGCTCTTAAATAATAATGAAATATTTTTAAAATAAATATGAAAACAAAAAAAAATACAATTCTAATTATACCATTGTTTTCAGTCATAAATCTTTATTTTTCTGTCACAAACAAGAGCATATAATATTTTTTTTAGTTTTTTAATTGTTTCATGTTGTTATAATGGATTTTAATATGAAGGTCCTAATTATTTGAAAGAATATTGCTACTTACACAATTACCTTTAAAGCTAGCTCTCGAACTATAATAGTGATGTTAAAAATTTAATATGTGTTCGATGGTGTTTTATATTTACTCGATATTCCAATACATAAGGGTTAAAGTTTATGCAATGTTTTCTTTTACTTACAACTAAATAAATATTGGGTAAAACATTGTTCCTGCGGTATTTTGTTACAAATTATTAGCTTTCAACTACTGGTACTAGTTTTATAACTAAACTATTTTAGTATTAGATATATTGTTAAACGATAGAGAGGAGCCCTCTCAACACAGATTGTTAAAGAGAGGACACCTTCAACAATCTGTAAAATTGTGATACCAAAAATACATTCATTACTTAAGTTAAAACAAAAATACCCCGGGATCATTTAACATTCACAAAATTGAAATAACATGTCTTGAAAGTTTTATATGTAAGTAAGTACATTGTATTGAAAAACGAATGAAAAAATCAATGTTTTTAATGGGCTTGATAATTTACGATATGAATCGATTTATAAATTAACTCGATGTTTATTTCTATTGGAACGTCCCTAAGCAATAAAACGCAATCATAGCGTTTTCGCAACCAGCCACTGCAGCTTAAATTACAATGTAGTAGAATTAATAAAATGTTACTTGTAATATGATGTATTATAAAATGTCTTATGTGCAGCTGTCAGTTTCAAACAAATAATTGTTCTATTTAAGTTTCAGCAAAGTTTGGATTCAGAATTAATGAGTCGTTCTATGCTATAATAGTAATGATTAAACACTGTTAAAATCTTAGCGACCTTATTCTATTTACAATAAGAGTCATAAAAATGATCAGATTTTCATAAAAAGTATTACTTTATGCTCTACTGATTTTGACTGATTTTATTTAATGATGACATCTACCTTTTTCAACATAAAAACATAACAATTGAGGAAATTTCGTTATTTCCACAATTCACTTCGGTGGTTCAACATAATCGTGACTCCATCATAGTACCCATCAGTACCCGCCAGTGCTCAACAGTCACCATCAGTTTCCATCAGTGTTTGATTCCATCAAAGATAATATAATTAAAATGTGCGTAAGTACTTTTAGTTTTTTTTCAATAATTTACTTATTTTCCACAGATGGATAGCAAGCATATCGTACACATGTGTTGTTGAGGATAGCACATAATGTCTATGTTATAGATTGTTATGAAAATTATTAATTATTTGTGTGTCAGTGTTTCAACTGTAAATGATACATGTATAAATATTTATTTTAACAGGTCTGACTCAGAGTTTGAATCCACCGTGTTCGAGGCGCCCGAAAAGAAAACCACTACGAAAAGGAAATCGGTTGCTGTCAAGAGTGCCAAGCCACGCATTCGCCGGACGTCGACCGAATCCACGTCATACGAGTCTGTCTCTGCTCAGAGGTACATAATCATATACTATACCATAGTTACATACATACTATCTCATTACATAGTTATTATAAACTGAAGTCCCTCACCCCGTTTTTTCTTAATAAAAACACTATTACAACTATGCTAATCTTAGAAAATAGTTCAATAAGAAATGTAATTTTTTATTAATATTATTAATCCATCAGGCAGCACCACCGGCTTGCCTGCGAGCCAATCCGTATACTTGTTTCTTACATTATTATCCTAAAATAATAGTATCTTTAAATAACAGTATTTACGCTAACATAATAAAATGAACTTAAACTATAAATATCTTTTTTTTACAGAGTAAACAAGAAACCACGCACTGACTTGTTCAACATATTACGGTCAGAGGAGGTCGCCAGCAACCAACCTAAGCAGGGTGGAGTGTTGACGTCAAGCTTCTCTAGCCGGGTCTCAACTGGTACCTCTCGTCGGACTGCCGTGACAACTGGGGACTATGTTATAGACCTTAAGGTCTATAATAAACGTGACTATCTAACTAAGCCGATCGATGTTAGATACAAGGCTGCGTTAGTGTCCGTCCGACTACAGAGCGACGACCAATCACCATCGTGGGAAGCAGTTCAAGGCTTCCTGAGCCAAGCCTGGAAGGAGTTCGAGCTTTCTGAGCCCACGCACTACTCGGATAAAGTTAATTTTAAATAATTAAGTTCATTTTAATTAAATTTTTTATATATGCTTATTATTATTATTATTTTCCATATTGGTAGGTAGGTATTTTCAAACCACGTAATACTTATATTTTACTTAGGTAACTGATAATAATAGAATATTAAAGTATTTTGTGGTATTCAATAACATGCCTTTCTGTACGACGTGTAACATATCTGTACAGAATAAATCATGGGTGGGTCATTTGAGAAGTAAATTGCACAAGCAAAACAACCACTCAATAAAACATAGCGATGGTGTGGAAATTATAACATCCGCTTTTCGCAATCGTATAATAACTTATAAAATAGTAGCAATCAATGATTACCAACTAACGTCTGTTGATAGATTTTTTGATGAAATACATATCAAAATAAAGTCACTCCTAGATGAATTCCTTATTAAGCACATATGTGTGAAAGTCAATTTTGAACTATTTGCAACATTTCTGCAATTTAAAAATAATTCACAATCAATAAAATCCTTTGGGTCGAAAAATAAACTTTTGTACTTTAATTATAACTTCGAAAATTTTTATCTCGAAGTGGTTAATTATCTAAAAAAACGTATCGAAGAATTTGAGCACCGTGACAGCGGGTGGGCTTTTTTAAACAATTCACATGTTGAGATCAATCTAAATAAATACCAGCCACTCGGAGGTTCTAGTTTTATTGAATTGCCTAAATCAATTCAACTAAAAAAGGCATGTCTAAATATCAATAATAAAGATCAATACTGTTTTTATGGTGTGTGTCGGCAGCTCTCTATCCAGCCAAAAAACACCCAGAAAGAGTTACATCTTATCCAAATACTTTTAAAATGTTTGATATTTCTGGAATGCGTTTTCCTGTCACTTTTCGCGACATACAGACTTTCGAAGGTAATAATTCGAATATTAAGTTTATAATATATGGCTTAAAAAATAATAAAACTATAATAGGTCCGCTGTATAAATCAGACTTTAATAAAGATGACAACAACAAAATTATACATTTGTTGTATCTCGATAATGGTAATACTGCACATTATTGTTTAATTAAAGATTGTTCCAGACTTTTTCGAAGCCAGGTTACTTCACATCACAGCAGGTTATATTTCTGTGATTTATGTCTTATATTTTTTAATACGCCACAAGAAGTTGATTATCATATATGTAGCGGTGTAGTGACGGTGCTACCTGAAAAAGGTTCAGTAATTCAATTTAAAAACTTCCATCGTAAACAAAACATACCTTTTTGTATCTACGCTGATTTCGAATCGATGCTACAAAGATCTGATGTTGACTGTACCGCCACTGGCAGCAACACGTCTACGTTACATCAACATATACCCATCGCGTTCGCGTATCATATTGTTTGTTGCGAAGATCCGAGCTATAATCGATACGTGTCATATCGAGGGCCTGATTGCGACCAGCGGTTTGTGCGCTGTATATTTGAGGATGTGAAAAAAATCTATGAAATAGTGAGTTCAATCTCTCCCATGATATTTAGTGAGATGGACAAAGTAAATTTTGAGAAATCAACACGTTGTCACATTTGCCAACATTTAGTATTTTCAGACAAAGTCCGCGATCACTGTCACTTGACGGGACGATACCGTGGGGCCGCACATCCCTATTGCAATTTGCAATATAAGTGCCCTTCATTTGTTCCCATATTTTTCCATAATTTAAGTGGATACGATTGCCACTTATTTATTAAAGCATTAGGTGAAGCCGATGGAGATATAAAAATTATCCCAAAAACGAAAGAAAATTACATTTCTTTTACTAAATTTGTACCAGTTTCCAATAATAAGTTTTTTCAGCTCCGTTTTGTCGATTCATTCAAATTTTTGGGTACCAGTTTAAGTCAATTAGCTGAAACTTTAAAGCCAGAAGACTTTAAATATTTAAAAAGTCACTTTCCCAATGATAAAAAATTTCAGTTGCTTACTCGCAAGGGCATCTATCCTTACGAATATATGGACTCATGGGAAAGGTATCAAGAAAGATCCCTTCCTCAGAAGGAATGCTTTTTTAGTGCGCTCAATGGTCACGGAATTTCTGACGATGATTATCAACATGCTCGTTTGATATGGTCAACATTTAATATTTGTGATTTAGGAAGTTATACGGATTTATATCTGAAAACTGATGTGCTTTTATTAACCGATATTTTTGAACATTTTAGAAAAACTTGCAGACAACATTATCAATTAGATCCGGCTTTCTACCTAACCGCACCTAGTTTGTCTTTTGACGCGATGTTGTTAAAGACGGGAGTACAGCTTGAACTTATTGATGACTTAGCTATGTTACGAATGTTACAAAGCGGTATCAGAGGCGGTGTGTGCTTGTGTTCTCACAGATACGCTAAAGCAAATAACGTATTTTTATCAGATTATGATCGTTCTAAACCTAGTTCTTATATTGCTTACATTGACTGCAATAATTTATATGGACATAGCATGTGTCAATTTTTACCGTTATCGAATTTCAGATTTTTAGAACAACACGAAATTGATAATTTGATAGTATCTGATATTTCAATAGATGCAGAGTATGGTTTTATTCTTGAAGTAGATTTAGAATATCCCAAACATCTGCATCACTTGCATAACGACCTACCGTTCTGTCCCGAAAAATGTATCCCACCGGGTGGAAAGAATCATAAACTCGTTCCTAATTTATATGACAAATTCAATTATGTTATACATTATATACATTTGAAAACCTGTCTTAAACATGGGTTGATATTAAGGAAAATTCATCGAGTAATCAGTTTTAAGCAAAGTCCATACTTAAAACAGTACATTGATTTAAATACAGAACTAAGACAGAAAAGTACCTCAAAATTTGAACAAGATTTTTTTAAGCTTTTAAATAACAGTGTGTTTGGAAAAACTTTGGAAAATACTGAGAAACGTGTTAACGTTTATATGGTTAATCAGTGGTCAGATCACAAAAATGTTACCAAAAAAAGGAAGAGCGCACGACAACTTATTGTTAAACCTAATTTTCATAGTGCGTCAGTATTTACAGAAAATTTAGTTGCAGTACAATTAAAGCCAGAGCAAGTCATTTTAAACAAACCAATTTATATAGGTTTTACGGTCTTAGAATTATCAAAAAGTCATATGTATGATTTCCACTACTCTATAATTCAACCTTATTACAGCACGAACGTACAGATGTGTTACACGGATACTGATAGTTTTATATACCACATATATACACATAATTTTTATAAAGATTTAAAAGAAAATTTCCTACGATATATTGATACAAGTAATTACCGAGAGACTAATAAATATAACTTGCCCATACAAAATAAAAAAATTCCAGGCTTGTTTAAAGACGAAATGGGGGGTAAAATTGTTTCTGAATTTGTTGGACTTCGTTCTAAGCTATATTGTATAAAAACTGTAGACAACACAATAAAAAAAGCAAAGGGAATAAAAAAAAATATTGTAGCAAAATTGGATGTAGCGGACTATGAAAAAACACTGTTTGAGGGTGACATTGTCCGCAAAACCAACGTTTTATTTAAATCCATTAAACACGACATTTTCACATGTGCAGTGAACAAAATAGCTTTATCCGGTGATGATGACAAGAGGTTGATACTAAAAGATAAAGTTTCTACAAGAGCATGGGGACATACTAACATACTTAATTTTTAAACCTCTTTTTAACATGTGTGTTAAGTATATTAAGTTATAAGTTTAAGTTGGTTGTAAATTTAGTTAATACTATTAGTGTCTAAAAACTTTTGAATTTTATTATAAATGTACTTATATAAATATCAAATTTATCATAATAATATGTAATATGAAACTGTGTATACCTACCTACATTTATATGAAACAAAAATTACTTAATAAAACTATATGAATTATTATTTTTGTTTTTTTTTTTTCAATTAATACTCAATATTTGCTTTAGATTACGGTAGAGCCTTGTTATAATAACCCAAGTGAATAAATCACACTTAAAAATCATGTTCTAACATGTTCATAGAATAATGCAATCCGATCCACAACGTTCCGCCATGTTGCGTTGTCAGCGTTAGGTTTTTACGAACACACACACACACCACACCACAACACTCGTGTAATGAAATACCTATATATATGAAATATTTTTATGAAATAAATTCACTTTTGTTTGCATACAAAACGGATTTGACGTTATTATGGTAAGTTCATTTGCGAAATTTAAGATTTTGATAATAATAAATCGATTTTGTCTGTAGCCATCTAACAAAATATACATTTCAGGATACTCCACCGCCGTCCCCAGTTTTGGCTCTACCAGATGAAGAACTCCAATATCTGAGACCAGCATTTTATCAACAAGATGCTCAAGACCTGAATCTATACCTTGAAGAAACGAATCACTTTGAACCACAGAATACACGCACGAAGCCTTATGTTAGGAAGTTAAAAAAACATCGCAAGAAAAGATGTTATCTAAAACATTTCCACAACCAACAACATTCGTTTGTTTTAAAAAGTGCTCCAAAAAAAGGTCGATATTTAATTAAAATTAAAATTGTGGACTTAGAAGCACCAGTGCCTTGTGATTCCGATGAAGATAACACGATGCTGCGTGCACAATACGTGGTTGAAGACAACGTTGATGGTATTATGGACCAGACTGAATGTCTCATTAGTAATATCTCCAAAAAGTTGTGTGGATATAGTTATAATAGTTTTTAATTGAATATCTGCAATTAACTTAAATATTAAAGGTCTCAAGAAGGTTCAGTTTATGTGTGATTTATCATAATTCATACAATAACACCTACCGAGATACATTTCAATAACCAATCTTAAGGTTATAGTTTCACTGTGTGAAAAATTCTGTATTATGTATAAATTAAATGAACTTAATTAATAAATATTTTATTATTTCATTTTCAAAATACCTAGTTTTTTTTCTAACATAATCTGCTTTTATAAGAGAAAAACAATAAAATAAATGTTATCAATATTTATTAAAGAAAGAAAATCATTACAGACATGTAAAAGTTACACTACAATAGTTACTTAATATATAAAAAAAAAATTAAATAGTAATGTTATTATCTACACACCACTTTCTTATACATATAACATTTTTTAAAGCACAGTACTTTAAATGGTTAAAACAATTATATGCAAATATATCTTTACAGTAGAGTTCAGTTAAAGTATTTAAATTAGGAATGCCCGTGTTACATATATCCAAAACATTTTTATGTCCACATAGCTCTTGCACCCACATAACTTTTTCTTCGCCTTTTACAATGATTTTTCTTTGTTTCAAGTAGGGTATAATAAGCCTTCTAAATTCTCTGTAATCAATATAACCCTCACTCCATCGATATCCTCTATTTCTTTCTATCCACCAAACATGTTTTCTTTCTTCAAGCGTTAATGTAGAGAATGGATAGGGTGGTTTTATTAAGAATACTTGAGTATGCTGTTCAGTGGCTATAACTAATTCTTTAACAATAAACTCATTTTTTTCATTTTTAAATCCCTGCACGTCCACTATGATTGTATCCTTATTCATGATATTTTTTTTACAATATTACTTAATGGTTTATATTCGAATATGCAATCATTAAAAATGAGACAATATGCAGCGGTCTGATCCGGTATTTCTTGATCAGTTTCTATTTCAATTCTCACGTCTATAGAACCTTTTAACATTTCTTGTTGACGGGAACAATCAATAACGAACAAAGGTGCAATGTCTTTGAATTCTTTTGGGCTCAATAATGGTTCTGGTCTACGTCCATAATAAGACTGTTGAAATCTAACATATTCTTCATATAATAAGCTAAATTTGTCTTCCGAAAAGCTAATATTTAAGCTTTCATAAGGAAAATATCTAGAATTTAAATATACTTTTACGTCGCGTACATTGCAATGATCAAATTCAGCCATTGATAATTCAGCTTGATTTTTTCTATTAGTTTGAAGTGCAAGAACAACAAACCTTGGTTTTTCTGTTTGTGATGAAGTCTTAATAGACCATGTATGCTTGCGTGTTTTTGGTAACAAAGGATATTCATAAAGATCCCAATTTCTAAATGCTAGAGTTATTGGACGATCTTTTTCTAAATGCTTCAGTAAATGAATCCTCTCCCGGTCAGATACTTTTACATGGGGTACACGCCATACCACTTTGTTGATTATAATATCATCCACTATTTCACCCTCATTTAATTTCAAAGCATTGAGGTCTGTGTTACTTCTTAGTAATACCAACTCGTGTTTGCAGTTCATTATAATTTTATCATAATCTTCTGCGAATCCTAAGATTTTATTCAAAGGTATAGAAGCTGAGAACATACCATCCTTTATATTGTTTATACCAGTAGTAGACCAACCCCAAACTTTCGCAGACTTAGATTCATTTTCATTTAACGACAGATAAGATTTAATAGTAGCAGAAACACCAACATTCTTAATTTTGTCTATTTCAATTCCATTTAATTCATACCGAATATCTTGAAATAAAAATAGCACTGGATTATTTACAAAATGTACATTTGGTACTTTTGTTTTAGTAGTGCTATCATACACGATAACCTTGCCCTCAATATACAAAGTGCTGAGCGAGGGTAATACGTATAAGTCTTGTTGGTTGATAGGTATTCGTATTTCATCATTCTTGTTGAAACTTGTCACGTATGGTTTATACGAATGATATTCGAAACTTTCTATGCTGTTATCGCATGAAGTTGATTGAGATATGTTTAAAATGTTCATTTTAATAACCCTACTAGTTTAAGAAATTCCTTGTTGGCTTTTGTCAGTTTCTTCTTTATTTGTAGAGGTCTTTCTTTTTTAACTGTTCTCTTAGAACTGATTTCATTACAAGATGTAGTATAGTTTTTATTGAAATTTAACATTTTTTCTTAAAATGTAAATACAACTGTACCTCTTCGCCTCGTAAATTAATTAACTTGTTTTCAGAGTCTAATAATCTTATATTGACTGCACTTATTGAGGTTTGATTAACAGGAAAATAGATTAAGTTCTTGGGTATTTCAATGATTCGATATCCTGGTGGTACGTTAGGCACAAATTCATAAATAATGTGACTTGCTCTTCCATTCACGAACGATCCACTTACAATATCACATTCTATGCGCACGATGGTTGTTGATAAAATGTTTACAGGGTACTGGGACTCGCTACTTATATTAGCCTTTACTGTTTCTATACCAAAACCCAAAATTTTACCTATTGAATCATTTTTGTTAAAGAAAATATCTTTCGAACAGAACATATTTGTCTTCAAAGTATTATTATTACAAGTTAATTTCAATGTGGCATTTTTTATATTATTTCTCAAGTAATCACAAATATCTTGAAGTTCATATGATCCTTCAGGAATCTCAATGACTTCATTGTCACCATAGTAGAACTTGTTATTTCTCTTATCTATATTCGGAATGGAATTAAATGTCGAAAAATATAAAAGTCCACATTCATATTCTCCATCTAATTCTAAGGTTGGTGAATAATATGTTGTTAAGGAGGCTTCTTTTCCAGTTATCGACACAGTGAAAGACATTTTTGTACTGATAAACATTTTAATTGAATTCTTCATTTAAATGCAGTTTCCAGAAAGTTTTTAAAAATTTCAAACAAAGATGTCCACAGTTTACTGATCCAAATTTCTGATGTTGTATATAATTGTAGGTTATAGGAGTCCCTTTTAAGTATTTTAATAGTTCTAATGGCGGTTTTAAGTTACCGAAACTATCAAAATATTCAGCGTAATTAAATTTCTTAACGTAGGCTACCCAATGTGTTCCAGAGTTCTCAGAGCTGTCCAAATTTACTATCGCACACTCTATTTTTCTTGGTTTTGATGGTAAAGTATCTCTCATAAAAACACCACGGAAATATGGAATAGTGCTTGCATGCTCTAATATATCCAAATTAGTTAACGCTCTTCTGGGCAGCCGACGTATTAGTTTTTTGAAGGATTCAAGTATAAACCTGCTCCTTTTTTATAAGGTTTGATATATACGCCTTTTCCAAGAGCAACCGCTTCCATCATTCTATTATGTCGCTCAGATTCCTGAAGATTTTTTTGAGAGGCCTTATAATCGTTTACAGCTTTTGCTATTCCTGCTGCGCCACCCGCTAATGAACCCAAAGCTGACAGTCCAGCAAAGATTGGAATCAAAGGTAATATTCCACCACTTTTTGGGAGGGGTATACAACGTGGCAAACGAACTCCTTTTTTATTAGTAAATAATTTTTTAGCAGCTGCATATGCACATTTAATTGCGACATGATTGTTTTTCGATTTTAGTTTTTTTATTTTAGATTGTATTTTTTTCACAGTTGACATAAATGAGCGTACACCACCACCAGCTCTGAGTTTTGCTTTCATTGCATTTTTTACAATCCACGAAGCAATCTTTTCTCCTTTTTTAGCGTCTTTAGATTTTAGTCTTCTCTTAGCCATGTTCAAAAGTTCCAAGTCAGCTTTACGTCGAACGTTTAAATCGTTATCGTTGTAAGCAATATCGTGATTCATACATGCGTTGTCTAATTGGTTTATTCCTCGATCACCCTTCAGTAAACGTTTTTTAAGCTTTGTCCCAGGTCCACAATATTGATACCCAGGTAAGTGTAATTCAAAAGGTATTTTATTTATTAAACTGTTAATGATACCACTTCCTTCCTTCATTGGTACAGGCAAAGTGATTTTATGGATAAATAGTATCTCATTTATATTAGAACACCAATGCTTTTTTTTCAACCCAGCTATTTTCATTATCTTTAAGCCCTAACCATTTCACAAAAAGTTTGTTTCCCTTTCTTTTTATAATTTTCTCAATGAGGTAAAGGTCAGGAAATTTCGTTTTCTGCAATTCATACTCATAAAATGATCCTAAGATTATTTGTTTATTCTTATCTTCTATTTCATAACTTGGTGGATTGGTATGTTTTACTTTTACCACGGAAAATATTTCCGTTGACCAATTAGGTGTATAACCTTTGTAAAAATCTCCTTTATATTTACTAATACGAACATGATCACCAACATTAAATTTAGATATCCTAATTTTCTTTTGTTTTTGCGTTCTAATAATGTTAGACCTAACTAACATCTCATTAAATTTATTTACTTCTTTTGGTTTAAATTTTGTTATACGATGAATTGTGTTGTTATAACTTTGTACAGAGGTTTCCAAATTTTTCCCCAACCATCGATACTCACCACATAGGCTGAATAGTTTATAAAGTCGACATTTTAATGTTCTTATCACTCGTTCTACAATAGAGGCTTTTTTTATAGAATATGTAGAATAATGATTTATTTTATACTTAGTCGTTAATTGCTTAAATTTTTCATTATAAAACTCCTTCCCCCCATCCGTTTGCAGATTTTTTGGTTTTCTACATGAGTCATCTAATATACATTCCATTGCATTCGTAACATCATCTTTGGCTTTAGATTTCAGAGGATGGACCCATACATATTTCGACAAAGCATCAATAACTACTAATATGTATTTATATCCTTTATTGAATTTTGAAAACTTTTGAAAATCTATTAGGTCAGCTTGCCATAAATCATCCATCGTTTTTATAATTGTACATCGACGTGGGAAATTTTTTCGCACAGCTCTATGCAGTTCATCAACAATATTTTGCTTACTCATTTTTGGCTCGCTTTATCTTGTATTAATTGATCTATTTCAGTTTTTGTATAATAATCGGTATTCAAACGATCTGAAACACTTTTTCCTAAAACGGTATTGAAACGATCTAAAACAATTTTTTCTAAATTATTTAGATAATGTTTAACATCACTCGAAACTTTTTTCAATTCTTTTTCCATGTGCTGGATTGATTTATCCAGATATCCTTTATTCACAGCTTCGTCGTCGTTATCTGGAGGCAGTAATCCTTTCAATCTTGTTGATTTTAAATCGTAGTCTCCTGTTTCTGATTTTAGTAAACAACTGTTGTTGGTATCAAATAATTCAGATAATCGTAAACGCTTATGAACGTGATGACCAAATTTGTCTATATTCATTGCAATGCCAATGTTTCTCAGCTGCTTACTGTAAGTATACTGCTTAATTATTCTTATGTAGTTTGTTTATATTTTTTGTTAATGATGCCTGCTTCATATAGTTCTTCAATTATTGCAATAATTTCATTATCTAAACTAGTATTACCTGCGTCTCGCGATGCAAATAATAATTTTAGTCTATCTACTAGCTCGTTTGGGTCATCCCAATAAATTAAGTCAGTATTTTTTTTTACTTCCTTCAAGAGTTCTAATCCTTTCCCCAGTGAAAGATTCTCAGTACTTGTTGTACTTATACTTCTTGAGTACTTGAATAATGGTTTGATAATGTGTGTATATTTGTACAATTTATTGCTGTTTATGGTTTTAGTAGAGTCAAAATTACGCCTATGAGCATTCGTGTCAATCAACAATATTTTATAATTTTGTAAATCTTCTTCCGTTATCACATCCATATTCGGTGTTTTTTTAAATAATAATTCTTTTAAACCGAGGGTTTTCATAACAATACGATTTCCAATTCGCCAGGTGCAATTTCGGTCGAAGACACGTGTTTTACCCAGAAAAAGTTTTCCACGCTCAAGTTTAACTCCGTATGGTATGTTTTTCTCAATTTCAGATGATCCAGACCAGATAGACTGATCTTTTATGCTTGGTGATGATTGAAAGGACTTAAACGACTCTCCGCTCACGTTATGATCCACAAAAGGCGAGACCGTAAGAGTTTTGTTAGATTGGTTAGTACCAGCACCATCCAAGTTATCATCATCACTAAGAGGTCTTTCAGAGTCTTCGTTGGAAGAATACGACTCTTCACTCTCACTATCCTTATTTTTCTTTAGTACAGGTTTATACTCAAATTCTTCTTCTTCAAATTTTTCATCGTTTTTATTTACCAATTGATTAAGGGGGTTAACTATTGGTTGAAAAATTGTTTCCAGAGCCATGTTGTTAGCATTTTTTACATCTTTTATCATTTTCACCTTCCTTTTTACTGCTTCCGCAGATTTTACAATTTGTTCTTTAAGATTTCTTTCCATGTTTAGAATTCTACTCCTTTCGAAATCACAAATGAAAGTGATAGTAAACAATGTTACAATCACTTATGAACGTTAATCTAACACTATAAAGGTATCAAATTTCATTCTGTAGCATCCTTTGTTTCGTTCACAGTCCTTATTTATTACAAGATAACTGTAAGGTTTGGTCCAAACAGTAGAACACATTTCACGAAATTGGAGCCATGACATGTCAGGACCTACATGTTCATCATAAACGTGTTTTAAATTTATATCATCTTGTTTAAATAAAATTATTAGGTTAGAGTTGTCCCTCACAAGTTGTTTTGGAATTTTAGAATATGTCTGATTAATATAAAAACAATCAATATTCTTGTGACGTCCCATAGCAAAATAATCTCGAATGTTGTTTTGGTTTTCACAAGCAACGTCATCAAAAATAATAATTGAGTCGACCAAAGCTTCATGAGGACTCAAAATCTCACTGTTGTTGTTGTATTTGTAAAATGAAGTACCAGGTACTAATTGTAGAACGTCTTCTAGAAATCTATACTTAGGTTGGTACAAAGATTTTGAATACACATACAAATTACGGAAGCGAGGACCGTTTTTATGCAACAACAAACTAATAACTAAGTTAGTTTTTCCGCAATTTGACGGACCACAAACAAGACAACGAATAGTGTTAGGTAATAAGTTACCATGACGCTTAGCTTCATTAGATGATGTTGGACTAATGCATTCTAATTTTAAAGTATCTTTTTGTTTTATAAACTTCATAATTAATTATTAGCTTATTTGCAGTGTATCAAAGGCACACACACAATGACTTCAAATTATTATGTTGTTATATTTAAACATCCTTCACACCTTCCTCAGAGCTCATGATAAGGTTAACCACCGAAACTGCTCGACTGGAAAAACTATGGTACAGGACGTAAGGAACAATAGCATACATTTGGTTATTGGGAATTCTGTACAACCGAAGTGAGTGAGGGCGTGAGCCCGAAGAACGGAGGTGGGGCAGAATTCCCAATAACCATCTACTGATTTTAATTTTAACATTATATAAATGTTAGAAAAATTAGTACAAAGATTTTAGTGGTTAGAAAAAGAATTTCGAAAAATTATGATTTATAATATAAATTATTTTGGCTTACAACGTGAAGTGTAAAGGTTAGATGAATTTCGGCAAGTTAATAAGTATCTTGGGTGGCCGAGCGGTCAGGCACCTGCCCGGATAGCAGCGGACGCGGGTTCGATTCCCGCCTCAAGATCATAATTTTTCGAAACTCTTTTTCTAACCACTAAGAACTTACGTTTTAATAGAATCAATAAAAAATTTAATTTCTTAGTATAATATGGCTTACTACAATGTGCCTTTGGAAGCACAGACGAACTTATACTAACATAAATAAATCATCCAATCCGCCCTGGTCCAACGTATAACATAACATGCAGCCACAATTTTCTCAATCTCTTCTTTCAAATCAAACCTAAGGCATATGAGTAAATAAATCGAACAGAGTAAAAGCTTCCTAAGAACGCCGTTGCACTAACCCTGACATTATGCAACTGGCTGTGCGTCATAAACTGGTTTTTTCCAGTCTCGCCGCGTGCAACAACCGATTCGAGCGGTTGTATGAAGGTTATTCTCTGTTCCGTTTATTTACTCAAGTGCCTCAGGTGTCAAATAATTCATCACTTTCATCCCCTTAAAGTATGCTTGATGGTGATGGTGGTTTGCCCACAACCATTCGGGTGGCACAAGGTGTAATATCCCTTGGGCAGCGTGATATTTTTTCTACCCCAGGCCAACATGCAAAAGTGTGTGAAATAATTAAAGTGAATGTTGGCAACCCTAACTTAACACCTCCGGGAGCGAAGGCGTTTTCATTTTAGATTTAATATTACGGGATACGGCGTTTGACGAGCAGTTCTGTTTGCTTAGATTATTACTTATTATGGTGTCTGCCATTATTTGTTTACAGTTAAATAATTTGTTTGCGAATTTGATGGAGATATGGCGCTGTTGGTTTGTTCTTCATCATGGTGCTGTTGACTCTGGTGATCTGTATCAGGTTTAATTTTTCTCAATCTGAATCTTGAATGTCAAATTATGTTTCTATATTGGGAGTTAACATTTTTACAGTCGATTGTAGCTTCTTGTTTTTAATAATTGTAATTAAACTTTTAAACGTTGCTTTAACTGTACCCTTCCATAGTAATTTATAATTACAATAAACACATTCATGTTGTGTGTTTAGCGTTTTGTTGTTGAGCATAGTTATTTACTATTTACCCCCGTTTATTATTATTTATATCATCATATCTCATTATAACAATCCCTGGATTCTTTCCACATATTTAGTTCGCTACAGTAATGCTGTCAACCCTATACAGTTTCACCGTTCAAAATATACCGCTAAATATATATTTGGAGTGAGGACTTTTACGGGAATAATTTCGTTAATTAAAATTTGGACACAAGGCATAATTAGAAATAAAGAGAAACAATCTTTCTTGAGAGATCTTATTTTACCATCCAGTCTTTGAAGGTGGAGTCCGTCTGTTTTAAGGTAATTTTATTTGCTTAGACTTAAGCATATCTTGTTGGGAGCACTCAAACTGATTCCTCTTACTTCAGAATTTCCTTTTATCATCCTGAATGCGAGATTATTAGCAAAGATGAATGGACCTTCCAGATTAAATAGAAATTATGCTTCTATTTCTGCAAGGTCCGTTTTAAAAAGGCGTCTTGTTTTATAATATTTTAGTTGTAAAGCGTTGTAAAGCTACATTGACGTCGGTAGCAAGTCGCAATCATACCTAAATTTAGATTGGAAATTTTATTGACTTGTTTTCAAAAACACACATAGGTATATTTATTATTAGTTAAGTTTACAAAAAAGGAATAGGTTGTAAAAAGTTTTAAACTTCTTGGTTGGCTGTATGGTAGTTAAATGTTAAATGGTAAGTGTGGACGCGAGTTAGACTATCACATATCGCATTTTTCGAAGTTTTTCTAACCACAATCTTCTATGTACTAATTTTTCCAACATTTATTTTAATGTTCATATTAAAATCAAAATAGTAAAAAAGCTTTATTATTTTTTCAAATCAAATTAAACTGCAATATTGTCCACATGTGTAAAATAAATGGGCAACAATCCAGTGATTACACGAACATCTCCACGTGTGGGCGGGTCCTCGAAACGTAGCAGAGGAACCACTTGAACTGGTCTGGTAAACGATGTGCGAAAGAGAGAAACTGGGACGAGTGTCATTGAACAACGCGTAAAGACTGGTGGAACAATTCTGATCATTGAGTACTCCGTGCCATTACTCATGTACAGCAATAATGTTCACAAGGTGTACTTCAACGACAACGCAGTTTTTTTGAAGGCTGAAGTCAAGAACTCGTACAAACAAGAATTCTATTTTAATCTCAACTTAAGTAAGGTAAGTCTAGTGTTTCCTATTCCATTCATCTCAATCAGATGGCTTTGAGCCGTCCACTCCCCTTTAATTTTAATATAAAAAGCCACACGGATCATCATCATCATCACCAGCCTTTTTAACGTCCCCACTGCTGGGGCACGCCTTCCCTGTGGATGGAAGAATAATGGGGAGGATGGGCCATATGAAAAGTAATTGTCTCGAGTTCCTTCGTCCTTCGGAAGGCACGTTAAGCGGTTGGTCCCGGCTGCATCATCATCACCAGCCCTTTAATGTTCCCACTGCTGGGTCACGGGGCTTCCCTATGGATGGAAGAATATAGGGAGATTGGGCTATTACCCACCAAGCTGGCTCAGTGCGGGTTGGTGGGTTTTAACGACTGCAGATACAGCCGGGACTAACGGCTTATCGTGCCTTCCGTAACACGGAGACTCGATATAATAAATTATTGGTCACCCATCCAATGACCGCCTTAGCGACATTGCCTAGTTTACGGAATAGCAGGACAAGCGCGCTATGCCCTTGATGCTCCTCATAACGTATCAAACGTCACCAGACGGTACTAAGCCTGCGTGGTGGGTTATGACCCATTCTCCCTATATTCTTCTATCCATAGGGAAAGCTACCAATAAATATTGTTTGTTCTATGGGGTCCATGTATTCCGAAAATGTTCCGGAAACAAATGTATGTGGGTCAGTTGACGTTGAACTTTTCCCGACGAAATAAGGCAAAAGGAGTCATGTCCGCTGTCCCGGCAGCTGCGAAACGAAAATTCGATTCTCGCTAATTCGCAGTTTCCAAGAAAGTTTGTCTCGCCACAAAATGAAGTTAATGACCGTCACTGAGTTGGTGACTGTTATTACAATAATTTTGCCCGCGAGTTCACATCCAAACTGTGTTTATTCTGTGGCGTAGGTACTTGTGCTTTTGGTTCACAATAGGGGATCGGGCAAATTTTCAGAAAGTATTTTACTTAAATTAATCTTCATGGATACACTAAAAAAAATATATTTTATTTATTCATAGCCTTTTAGGTACTCAACATTATGTTTTATTATTGTTTGGGTAAAAATGTCAATACGTCAATTTCATACTTTTGTTTTCTATGCGTTAGAATCACTGACCTCTATTAAACAGAGGTCAGTGGTTATAATAAATGAGCCACTTGGCTAAGCCCTCGGCATGAAAGACCGCAGAAGTGATTAAGTAAGTAAGCGATGATGATGTAAGTAAGAGTAGTTGTCAAAAATTTACATTCGTTCAATGGAAACGTATCGTTTGTTACTTGTGGCTTTTCTAATCGAACGCATAGAATACGGAAGTATGAAACTGACGTTTTGTTTTCTTTGTCATACGTCATTTTCATACGTTTGTTTGTCGCTTGGATAGGGTCACAGGGCAGAAAGATGGCGACGAATCCCAGCCTGTTTCTAAAGCTGAGTGCTCTAACTAAGATCTAAGTAACCCCAGTGATTCTTAAACTCAGCGCCTCTTCCAGTACATTAAGTGCTAACTCCAAAAGTATAACTTGAACTGAAAACTCCTTTGTCTGCATCGTTTAAACTTCCAAAACAGTAATTGTTACGGCCGAAATGTCGCCGTGTTTTGAACACTATGTAGGTAAGTACATACATAAAATCACGCATATATATATATATCTCCGAAGGGGTAGGTAGTTATTTACACTCAGTTTTTGCCTATTAAATTAGATCCCTTTAATAGGTAGTGAGCATTATGCCATTTATCGGGCACTTAAATCGCAGTAAATCGCTAGGTGGTATGTGAGGAATGTTGCTGCCCATTACTCATCGCATTTTTTACCTTTAGTCGCCTTGTACGACACCCACGTGAGAGATAGGGGTGGTGACAATTGTGTTCTGCTCTGCCGTCACCACACGGCTGTTTTAAGTACTACATACATTAACTGCCGCACTCAGAGACGTCAATTATCTTTAAAGAGTATTTAATGTCAAAAATTTTCATTCAAATCTAGACCATAGACCTGGCAAGAATAGGGACTAGTTTTGAATTGTCATTTTTTGACGTTAAGTACTCATTAACGTTATTTGACGTCTCTGAGTGCGGCAGTAAACTACCTAAAGTTCTCATTAAAGTTAATGACTGAGTGATGTTTTTACTATTTTCCTCACAATTTTTCCATATTTTCTGACCTTTCCTGCCTTGCCTGGCCCAAGACAATCATTTCAAAACCAAAATCAGCTAAATCGACCCAGCCGTTTTCGAGTTTTAGCGAGACAAACGCACAGCAATTCATTTTTATGAAGATTAGGTAGATGCCGTGTGGTGACGGTAAAGTAGAATACAATTGTCACCACCCCAAATCTCTCCCGTGGGTTTCGTATATGGCGACTAAGGATACATTTGTGATGAGGAATGGGCAGCGTTCCTCTTATACCATCTAGCAATGTACTTCGACTTTTGTGCCCGATACATGGCAATGGGCTCGCCACCTATTACATGGGACATACTTAGCTATTACTTGAACTTGATATATAGATATAGGCGTGATTTATGTAAGATTAGACGGCCGCCTTGGTCGAATGCTCAGATTGCTGGGTATTGGCCAAGAGGTCCCGGGTTCGAATCCTGATAGGGGCAAACTTTGTGATGACCACAAATGTTTGTTTCCGAGTCATGATTGTGTATATGTTTATGTAGTATATTTTCAACATTTATATACATAATTATATTAAAAATATGTCCGTCATCAGTATCCATAACACAAGTGCTTAGGCTACTTACTTTGGGCTAGATGATAGGTGTGAGTGTAAAAAAAATAAAAAAAAATTAGGCTGACAGCAAAAGGAACTGACCTCCCCGGGCGTGTACCGGAAGATCTCGTGGGTGTCCCGGTACCACTTGACGGAGTGCAGCGAGGGGTCGTGCGGCTGGCGCTCGAACCGGCAGCCGAGCTCGGCCTCGCGCCGAGGGTCAGCGAACCGAGGCACGTCCAGGAACGTGATCACGTAGCACGCGCTGCGAGCTGCAACAACAATGGATAATCATCATCACCAGCCCTTTAACGCCCCCACTGCTGGGGCACGGGCCTTCCCTGTGGATGGCAGAATAATAAGGGCCATAACCCACCGCGCTGGCCCAGCACTGGTTGGTGGGTATCAACGACGGCCGATGCAGCCGGGACCAACGGCTCGACGTGCCTTCCGAAGCACGGAGGAATACCCGGCTAGCATGACCACCGAACCACGATATGATATGGCCATTTATCGCTTTTTACTATCGAAAATCATTGGATTTTTGACAGTTCAAAGTGATAAATGGCACGTTGTGCCGACTCTACTTAGAGTAGGATAAGGGTAGGGAGAAGAAGAAGAAAGCGATGAATGGCTATATCGGCGTGTGTTACCAGGCTAGCATGACCACTGAAGCTAGCCGGGCTGAAAGCGTAGAATCTGCCAGCCCTGTAAGCAGCCCTGACTATAAGGAGCTCGCTAGCGCAGTGGCGTAGGGCGCTTGGCCAGCGATTGCGTAAACGAAGAAATGTTCGCTAAGGCCGGCTATTGGATGGGTGACCAAAATTTTACTAACTCAAGCTCCTCCATGCTTCGGAAAGCGCGTTCAGCTGCAATAATCGTTAGTACGTCTCTTTTTATTTTTCTGAAATTTTGATCATACTAAACAAATATTTGTGTTTCCTTGAAGATTATCCTAAGCGAATCGAATGCGCAAAAGGCATGCCAAAATGCGAACTGTTTTAATAAGTTACAATCAGACAGTTTCCGAGTGAAGTGCTTCCTTATCAATGGCAAGAGCTGATCCAATTTAAACTTTTGCGCTTCAAGAATTCTGTTTAACATATTGAATATTTGTGCTGTGAGATACGAAATGCATTTAAGATAAAGTTATATTTGCTGCTTGATTACATTAAAATCATTAATAATCAGTAGCAGTATCTCTACTGCTTTGGAAGAAGGGCGTGGAGAAGGGGTGGCCGTTTTAATTGTAGATAAGTATCAAAAGTAAAGAATATAAAACAAAAACGTTAAAACGACTACAGGTATGATAAAATTTGTTATGGTGTCGGTCCTAATTATTATTTCAAATCATCTTTATGCATAAATGAAAAGTAATCTTAAAAAAAAATTTAATGCTCCAAGAACAACAGAATGATTTCTTTCATACTTAAACATTTATAAAAAAAAATAGGCAATCATGTGTTAAAAAATCTATATAAAAAACGACACTTCTTCCTTGCCTTATCCAGCTCAGGCGGGGTCGGCACAAGTTTTCTTCTCCCACTCCTCTATCCTTCACCAATTCCTCATTCACACCTCTCGCTAACATAACTATCAAAACGACACTTCCAAGTTTGCAATATTGCGTTAAGGAACGGATAATCAAATTTCCCTGTCGCCAATCGGGCCCGTCACAAATGCCAAGTGTTCGCTTGCAAAAAGCGATCGTACTGAACCCTTTCTGCAAAAAACTCTTTTATCCCCAAAGAATAATCCCACGGGGACTGTTCCCTAATTTAAGGGTCCAACGTGACGTCATCTTGATTCTTAAGCCTTTTTCTAGTCGCACGTAATGACAGTTCTGAGAGTCTTGGCGGGAGCGAAAATTGCAACTCGAATTTTTTCTAGCAGAAATACCATTATAATGGTAACGACATATGGTAAAAGGGTAAGTACGGCCTTTGCAGGATCAAATTAATATCATACACACATACACCAATCATGCCTATGTCCTCGAAGGGTAGGCAGATGTGAATTAAACACCCACTTTTCGCCATTTAATGAGTGTGCCTATTACCATCTATCGGGCACATTAATCGCAGTATATTGCTACAACTACAGCCCGTCTGTGACTCATAGCAGTCTTTAGTTAGCATTAGTCGCCTTGTGCGACGCCCACGGGAGAAATGGGGGTGTAATATCGGTTTTCCGAATTCCTAAGTATCTGTATTATAAGTGAGTTAATGTCACCGATAAAATGAATTATGATGATGAGACACCCCTACATTACATGGGTGCAACAGTGTAGGGGAAGATGATCCAAAACGGGTATACTTACATACTCGTTTATTTTGAAAATGGATGTATTCTAGCCAGTATCGTTGTGTGCTCCCTTAAGGACGTCAGGAGCTAAAGTTCCGACTTCCCGTTTTGCTGATTGGCAAATATTTTATACATGAGAACTTTGGGTCACTCAAATGGCTTTTTTAATGATCTCAATGGCCTTCAAAACATTTCAGATAGCTAAAGTATTCCAACAAAATCAACCCCTCCAGTGACCTGGAAAGGGCATGAAGCAATCAAAAATATACATATATCTATATACACTTAGGCGAAAGTCGCGCAAAGCGAACGTGAATAAATCCAAAACCAACAATCGCCCGAAATACACAACTTTCCGAACTAAGTTGTCATAACACCCTTTCAAACATTGAAAGTTTATCGACGAGTTCGATAAAAACCGAAGAGAAATATTTTCCAACGGAAAGTATGCTGGTGAAAATTTCAGGGGGCGTTATGCAACTTCGATCTGTATGTCTACGTTCAGTGAAAGGCAGAGGGGTCTTTTTCGCGTGGCAATGTCGCTCTGGCCCGTTTTCCACTGTATCATGTTTAAGTGTGAAGACTCATTGGACTTTTTAAGAACTTTCTCTCTCCGTTAAGGGTGATAATGGAGCTTATGTTAGGGGCAAAAAGTTCAGGTATTTTTGTGTGGCGTTAAATCGAAACGGACTTTCTTTCTGCGTTTGATACTATGTATATGCACAAACATCTCCTTAGAGAAACTAGCTACGGAATCGCCCTATCAAATAATTTATTACTTAAAAATAGATAAAGACGTTTTAAGGGCCAGTTCTTCAAATGTCAAATAAGATAACTAATATGATAAGATCGAATATAATAGGATATGTTATAGGCCTTCTATGCTGGCCTGGGAGTGAACAAATAACGTAGAATAGGCCAGCCCCAGCTCATCCCATGGATGTCGTAAAAGTCGTCTAAGGGAGATTGCCCGGTGCAGACCAATGAGCACCTTGGGGCACCCGAATGGTGGAGGGCAAACCACCAACAACAGCGTACCCAAAGAGGGTTGGTGTCAGGTAGGCGGCCGGTTGTAAAACCTAAGCCAAAACCTTGAGCAGTATGGATTGGAATGTTGTCATTCTAATCACTCTCTCCATTCATAGGTCTCTCGACATGGTCCGTTCCGTCTCTTTTCTAGAGATTCATTCATCAATGGCACCTTTACGGTGGGATGGATGATATGAATCAAAAGGGAGTGGGTGGCTTGATGACGTCTGACATATGAATGGAAGAGGAAACATACTGCGCCGAGCCCAGATAGACTGGGAACAGGGCAAGAAGAAGAAGAAGAAGATGTAATATAATTATTAAAATATTTTATGACATCTTTCATTAACTCAACTTCATGTAAAGGGAGGAACAAACTTGCTGAGTTTCTTGCCCGTTCTTCTCATAACAAGGCCTCCTGGTAGTTTACGAACGGATGGTGTAGCTTATAACGTTAAATATTGGAAACTGTTTTTCTTTTCGTTTCCAGTGTTTAACGTTATTTCTTTGAAGATTCATGAGTGTATGTAATCATACCTTATATGAATAAACCATATTTACATTTTTATTTTCAGATTGTAATCTAAATACTAAAGCAACTCAAAAGCCGAACTAGATTTTACCATAATTAGTTTTGAAAAAAAAAATGATTTGATTTGATTAGATTTTTATTTCAACATTATATAAATAATAGTAAAAATACTACTGGTTGGCTTGATTGGCCGAGCGGTCAGGCACCTGCCCGGATAGCAGCGGACGTGGGTTCGATTCCCGCCTCAAGATCATAATTTTTCGAAATTCTTTTTCTAACCACCAAAATCTTTGTAGTAATTTTTTTAACATTTATATAATGTTAAAATTAAAATCGAATAGTTCCAGCATATAGACAAAAAAATTGAAATTTTGCTGACTTTATTTTCTTTGCTAGACTAGGTATAATATAATATTTTAGAACTGACATTGTCAAAATAATTTCGTGTAGACTTGCCTTAGAAGAAAATAAATACCGTTGAAATCGCTAGTAACTATTTCTGAAGACGGTGCAGGAGGTCGCTCCTCCCAATTTCATTGTTGGTGCCGTAGCAAAATTTGTTCAGTTGATATTTTCAAATTGGGACTTGAAGAGCACCGTAAATAATAGTCAATTTACTACCTGCTCTAGACTGCACAGGAATTCGATAACAAACCTACTACTCTATTGGCAAAGAGAAACAGATCGCGAGACGTATGACCAATCGAATTGATATTGACAACAAAGCAACTACTTACATAGATCAATATGTGCAGCCTATTGACATAAAACAGCATCCAATGGGCATCTTCTGTAGGCCTGTAGGTTCTGTAAATCTATCTCCTCCAGTTGACAATGGTTTTGTCTCGGGACTTAGTGGGAGTTAGAGCGAGAGGAAAATATGTTCTTTTCCCCGAGGAGGTTTTTTCCACGCCCCGAGCAACGGAGGCTGAAAGTGAAGCCGCTTGCTGGCCTGGTAGCGAGAACATATTGTAGGATGTGCCAGCCGTACCTCACCCCAGCCCGGCTAGCATGACCACCCAAACACTTTATGATATAGCCATTTATCGCGTTGAACTTACAAAAATCGTTGGATTTTCGACAGTTCAAAGCGATAAACGGCTATATCATAAAGCCTAAAGGCTACAGTATAAAGATATAGCCATTTATCGCTTTGAACTATCGAAAATCCAATTATTTTTGTAAGTTCAACCGGATAAATGGCTTTAACATATCGTGTTTCGGTGGTCATGCTAGCCGGGCAGGGGTGTAGTAAAAGTCGACCAACAAAGATTGCCTGGTGTAGACTAAATCACCATGGGGCACCCGAATGGTGCATGAATATGATTTGGAATGTTGTCATCTCAATTCCTCTCTGTTTGTAGATCTATCGATATTATGGAAATTTCTATAGTGTGGTCTTATTCGATTACATCTTATGAAGCCGTTGCCGTGTGGTGACGGCAGAGTAGAATACAATTGTCACCACCCCAAATCTCTCCCGTGGGCGTCGTACAAGGCGACTAAGGATAAACAGTGATGAGAAATGGGTAGCAGTATTCCTCTTTACCACCTAGCAATGTACTGCGACTTTTGTGGCCGATAAATGGCAATAGGCTCACCACCTATTATATGGGACCTAACATAATTGGCGAAACGTGGGTGCTAGTTCACCTCTGCCAGTTCATGCTAGTTCACCATCTGACCTTCATAAGATACATACATACATAAATCACGCCTATATACCCGAAGGGGTAGGCCCTTCGGGTATATAGGCGTGATTTATGTATGTATGGATGTATCTTATGAAGGTCAGATTATAATTACGTACATTTTGATGTCAAGCTTTAAAAATTACTTAATATCCTAATGCCACTACAGAAAGAAGGACCGGCGACCCTTAAGTAATTTAAAAACTCAGAAGGGCCTCTAAAGCAGTCCCTTCGCCTTCAAAGGCATTACATTTTCATTTCTTTGCCTCGTAAAGCAGCTATAATATCATTCATTACTCTCGTCTCCATATAATATTTGCTTGGAATATTGTAGGTATGTAATAAAATTACGCAGTGTTATTAAACAGATGCCGATGAAATTTAACTCGGGAAGCTTTGTAATTTTTTTTGTTAGATACATATAATACATGAATCACGCCTTTTTTTCCTAAGATTTTTTACAAGGATCCAGACCCACGTTTTTCCAGCTTCTCTCAGACCTCATGTAATAGGGGGCAAGCCTGTTGCCGTTCACCGGGAACTTTATGCGCAGGAATTTGCAAAATGATGCACCAGGAACGATGCTGCCCATTCCTACCCCTCTGTCTCCCTCTCATGCGTATCACCTTATACGATACTTATGAGAGAGAGAGAGAGGGCGTGGTGACAATTGTATTCTTCTTTACCGTTCCACCACCCGGCGATTTTTTATAGTGGTAGCTTAAAATGGATTAAGTCTGAGTGTCCATAGTTTGTATGCTAATAAGAAAACATCTCTTACTGCCGCACTCAGAGACGTCAAATAACGTTAATGAGTACTTAACGTCAAAAAATGACAATTCAAAACTAGTCGCTATTCTTGCCGGGTCTATTATCTAGATTTGAATAAAAATTTTTGACATTAAATACTCATTAAACTAAATTGACGTCTCTGAGTGCGGCAGTTAGATTCTGAAATGAATTTTGATGCGTTTAATAAGTCAGCATCATTATCAGCCCTTTAATATCCTCACTTTTGGAACAAAGGGCTTCTCTTTTGATGGAACAATATAAAGAGAATGGGCCATAAGCCACCACGCTGGCCTAGTGTGGATTGGCGGGTATCAACGACTGCTGACGCAGCCGGGACCAGCGGTTTAAACTAGCTTTTTATAAAGCCACTTTAAACCGCTGGTCTCTCTTAGTTTCTCAGTAATCTGAGAAACTCGAGATAATAAAAATGTTGGTCACCATCCAATGACCGGCCTTAGCGAACATTGCTTACTTCATGCAATCACAGGCCGAGCGCGCTATGCCACTGCACTAGAAAGCTCCTCCTACCAAAATATACGTGAATCTAATCCTTAAAAGTTCCATTTCAAATTCAAATCTGGGGGGCAATTCTCGCCATATGCGAGATTATTTAGAATTCGAGTTTAAATTTCGAACACTTATTTCGAAATTAAATTTCGACCGCTGCCGACTACTCGAAGTAATTCGAACGGTTTTCCGTTTTAGTTTGTTCTCGATTTGTCCCAGGTCGTGAAAATATAAGAAAACATTATTTCAGTTGTTAAATAAAAGTCACATATTACATTTTAGAAGCCACTGGACGTGGCATTTCAACACATGAAGCGATCGCGTGACCACAAATTATATTTGTTCCGGGTGAAGTAATCATAGTAATAACGCCACATTTCATTTTGAGTAATCATAGAGAAAACCGAAAGTATTGTTATCAAAGCATAAACAAATAAAACAATACACCTACTGTTTATATTAGGAGCTCGATAGGACAATGGCTTAGCCTGCGATTGCGTAAGCTAAGCAAGCATTCACTAAGGCCGGTCATTAGGATGGTGACCAAAAATGTATTATCTCGTGTTTCTCCGTGCTTCGGAAGGCACCTTTAGGCATCAGCCCCGGCTGCCTCTGATTCTGCAGTCGTTATAACATCCACTAATCCGCAATGAGCCAGCGGCGTGGTAGTTTATGACCCATTCTCCCATCCATGGGGAAGGCCCGTGCGCCAGCAGTGGGATAATTTATTTATTTATCTTTACGGAGAAACGCAATTTCGTAATTATTTCAAATAAACCTTTTACCTAAATAAAAACTTCACTATCAAGAGCTGGTGATTCTAATACATACATAAATCACGCCTATATCCCCCAAGGGGTAGGCAGAGGTGAACTAGCACCCACGCTTCGCCAATTATGCTAGGTCCCATGTAATAGATGGCGAGCCTTTTGCTATTTATCAGGCAAAAAAGTCGCAGTACTTTGCTAGGTGGTAGGTATAAGAGGAACGCTGCTGCCCATTCCTCATCACTGATTTATCCTTAGTCGCCTTGTACGACACCCACGGGAGAGACTTGGGGTGGTGACAATTGTATTCTACTCTGCCGTCACCACACGGCCGTGGTGATTCTAATGACTTAAAATTGCTGTATTTTGGCTGATTGTGATTGCAATGGAAATATTGCTTATGCTGAGCTTTTAGTAGATTCTGTTGAAGCCAGACTTTATAATGCTCATCAGCATCGTAATCCTATGGGACCCAAGAATAGATTTAATTCTCGAATGCCATCTTATAGAGCGATTTTAATTTAAGTGCCATTGCCCGTAATAGCTAGATTAAAATATTAATTATTTTGCTATACCCCAGGGGCATAAAACAGTTGCCAACAGTCTGTATTTTACTTTATAAAGGTGCATTCACACGGGGTACATTCTGTGTAACCAACATTGAATAGCATTTAATTTTGTTAACTTTGGCTTTTACATTGACTCATGAATCATTTATGTCGAAGGCTACTTCAACTTGTAAATCAATATACCTACCGTTTCAATAAAATAGATGTAAAATATGCCATTGTCAAATTAACTTTTAGAATTTTTAAGTAACATAAGAAAGCAATATTGTATTGGATAAATTTAATCTTAAAAAAGTTGCCTTGGTTAATGATTTTAAGTAATATTTTAAATTTAAGATATGCGGAGGTAACAAACTTAATATTTTGAACCTTAACGCGATTGTCTAAAGCTTATGTTAGAGCAAGTTTGGAAAGAAAATATTAACTTTCGGTAAATTTATGCGAAATAAACTAATTCTGGAATAATATTATCTAATCTGGGGATGTTGCTTACTAACATGTAATTACATAATACATTTCAATTTTTTTCAAAAACATCTCAGTGTAAATACGAATGCGTGGAATAAATCTTACCAAACATCTATTAAATAATATATCACAGGCTATTTATATGGTTCAAAAGCGCTCTCTTTGAAATGAAACACTTAATTGAAAGGTGAGATTTATTTTTTTTACTTTTGTATTAAATTTTATTTAACGTACCTATACAGTGACTGGTTGGCAGTTTTCCAAATAGACATTTAACCAAATGCTAACATTGTAACTTATCACGGTACAAGTATTTTTCATTCCGCAATTGTCCATGTCTCGAAATAAGGACATCTTCACAAAGAAAACTAACAAGATTTTCTAACATTTAAACAATGTCCAATATTACTTAAAACATAGTAAAATGTCCCAAAAAGTCAACAGTTTTCTTTGGTACTAGGACGATCCTAGGACTAACCTACATTGTCACAATCAAATTACTTTCCTCACCCTAGGCGCTTGAAGTTTCTTCAATAGATTTAATTTTCGTGTAACGCTTACTGCTGGTAGTTGCTCTGTGTACTCCAGGCTTCTTTTTGTGTATTCTGACTTTGTCATAACATTTTTGCGTTATTTTTATTAAGGCCTATTGGTATTCAGCAGCGTTCAGGCAGGTTAGAAAGCAACTATTCTTTTGAGAGGAAAGTTATTGATGTCAAAAAATGTTGTCAAGGAATGTTCGCTTAGTTAGGTCATTGGATGGGTGACTGGAAATAAAATTTATCTTGACTTCCTCTGTGCTTCGGAAGGCACGTCCGAATACCCAACAATCCCCAATGCGGAGCGTGAATCATGACCCGTTCTCCTTACAGTCTTCCATCCACAGGGAAGGCCTGTGACTCAGCAGTGGGGGTTATTATAAGGCTTACCGACATAAATGACGATGATTATGTCGCTGGTATGCATGTTAAATCATCGTCAATCGTCTTAGTCTACCAGTCACTCTCACTCATTAGGTGTGACAGGCAACGTTTGAGAGAGATGGCAACACAAAACCGATTCCAATTAATTTAAAGAGTAGCCCCTCAGTTCTTTAAGTTCATAACTCACTAGTGGTCGCCCGCGGCTTCGCTCGCGTTAATGTCGATTATTATATTATTATAGCCTATGGCCTTCTTCGATAAATGAATAGACTATCCAACACAATTTTTTTTTTCAATTTGAGTCTGTAGTTCCTGAGATTAGCGCGTTCAACCAACCAATCAATCAAACTCTTCAGCTTTTTTTTTTTTTTTTTTTAATATTTTTGGCTTGGCATCTAGGCCTTTGAGCCATATCTTCTTTCTTTTCCATATCTTCTTTCTCTTTCATATCTTCTTTATTTTTGTTCAAACATATTTATAAACTATCAATAGTTATTTGTTGTACGTGAGTGCAAAGTTGTTTTTTAACCGCGTGCTCAATTTTGATGACCGAGCTAGCGAAGGATTCTAAAATTGAATCACGAGCGGAGCGAGTGATTCAAAAATTAGAATCCTGAGCGATAGCGAGGGAATCAAAAGAGCACAAGGTGAAAAATCTTTGCACTCGAGTGCAACACGTAACTTTTCATCCCCCCCAACGAGGAAATTGCAAAATACAAAAAAAAATACAATCACAACAGTTTCTGTTTTCACCCAGAAACTTCCACAACACCCTCCCATTAACCCAAACACACTCTCAACACCCACCCAGAAACACCCACAACATTCACACCCGCAATACACACCCATCCACTCAGACACACCCAAAAAACACCCATTCACCCAGAAACACCCATTCACCCAGAAAAACCCACAAAACACCAATTCACCCAGAAACACCCACAAAACATCAATTTATCCAGAAACACCCAAAAAACACCCATTCACCGAGAAACACACACAAAACACTCATTCACCCAGAAACACCCACAAAACACCCATTCACCCAGAAACACCCTCAAAAACACCCATTCACCCAGAAACACCCACAAAACACCCATTCACCTAGAAACACCCACAAAACACCGATTAACCCAGAAACACCCACAAAGCACCCAGTCACCCAGAAACACCTACAAAACACCCAATCACACCCAAAAAACACTCAATCACCCAGAAACACCCACAAACCACCTAATCACACCCAATCACCCAGAAACACCCACAATACTCACCCATCCATTCCGACACACCCACAAAAACCCATTCACCCAGACACACCTACAAAACACCCATTTACCTAGACACACCCTCAAAACACCCATTCACCCAGACACACCTCCAACAGCCACCCATCCACCCACCCACACCCGCAACATTCATCCAGACACACCTGTAAGTACCTAATAAAAATTACCGTCCCTAATGGAGTTCCGAGACGGTCAATCAGCTTGAGTCAAGCACGTTGACTTTCAGTATGTTTTTGTTCCGTTGCTAGCGTAAACAAATCAAACAGACATAAAAAGCTTTTAAATGCTTGACTCAAGCATCCAGCAAGCGTGGTAGACGATCAAAATGTTTAAAGCTAGATTGACGCCAAGCTGATTGACCGTCACGGAACTCCAAGGTTTTAACAAATTTATGACGTGAAAAGAAAATGGCGCGCGCAAAGCAAATTACAAAAAAAGTACACCAAGAAGGTTCCGAGTCTGAGTTTTTAACAAATTAAAATAGGTTGCATGATAATTTCGGCACCATGGAGGTAGAAATAAATATGTATAATGATGTTTTGAATTCACAAACTCATTGCACACGATGTTCTAAATTCAAATTTACTTTAACCTCTAGAGGATAAAAACGGCTTTTGCACTCAGATATCGAATAGCAAAAACGCTTTTTCCGAGATGGTGGGATGAAAAAGTCATTTTAATAAATTTATATAGTGGGCGATATGTTTCTTGTACTTTTAATAGGTCGGACAGGCGGCGGGAGGAACTGTTTTCACTGAATGCACTGATGTCACTAATTTCACTCGCTAAAATTAATCGATCAACGGCGTAAATCGGACAGTCAAAAATCAAATGGCTGATGTCGCAGTATTCAGAGTCACAATTTATACATTGGGCATTTTCGTTTATTTTTAGTCTAGCCAAATGAGCTGGTGTTTTCGAGTGGCCAAATCTCAGTCTGTTAATAACAGATTAATAACAATCCTGTATATTTCCATACCACTTTCCTTTTATGTCTTGATCCTTCTTCCAAAAATCCAACCAAAGGTTCTGAACATCTTTATCAATATCTGAGTAACAATCTGTGAATTGTATGCCAGTTATTTCTTTCACATCTAACCGATTAATCCCCTCAAATGCAGTCTTGTCAGCTATTTCATTTCCAATTATTCCTTTGTGTGAAGGAATCCACATAAAATAAATATCAGTTCCTTTTTGTGAATAATAAAATAGCATTTCTTTAATGTAATGTACAAGATAATTAGTTTTAAAATGTACCTTATTACCCTCTATACTTTTAATTAGACTTAATGAATCAGTTAAAATTAAGAAATTTGTATATCCATTTATAGTACTAATTCGTTTAATTGCCTCAAAGACTGCATATGCCTCAGCAGAAAAAATGCTACAAGAGCTGTGTAGAACAAAACTTTGAGAAAACTTTAATTGAGGATCATATACGGCACTTCTAACATAGGTATCTCCTTTACTCCCATCAGTGTAGAATTTATAAAAGTTTTTATAACTATCCAAAAATTCCATTAGATCTGCATTATTACATACATTATAATTTAGAATGTTTGCATTAAATAGTAAACTATTATAAGACTTCTCGTATATTGGCCAGTTATTATTTTGATGAATGTTTGCATATTTATTTTGCATTTCCAGAAAAACAAAAGGAAGCGAAGGAGATTTATTGTGAAGCAAATCATCAGCAGTTGTAAATGGAGATTTAGCTATCATAGGGTAAGGAGTTATTTTTTTAATTATATGTTGATTATTAGATGCAAGTAATTTAACACAAAATCTTTGTGCGAGTATTAGCCTTCTAAGAATAAGTGGCATAATAACTGTCTCTACCTCCATAGCTCTTATAGGAGTAGAGCAAAATGCCCCAGAAATTATTCTCAAAGCTTTATTCTGTATTAAATCTAACTTATGTACATGTTTACTATCTAAATATGCTATTGAGCTATAATCAAAGTGGCTCCTAACTATGGCTTTATATAAAATTGATAGAATAACAGGATCGGCACCCCATGAGATTCCAGCTAGACATTTAATAATATTCAACCCTTTTGCAGAATTTCTAATTAAATATTTAATGTGTTCCTCAAATGTCAATTTATTGTCAATGACAATGCCTAGAAACTTATGTTGATATACAATAGGTATTAATTCATTATTATATTTAATATGAGATGACGGAATATCTTTTGAAAGAATTAAAACATTGCTTTTCGTAGGGTTAACTTTTAACTTTAATTCATTGTTATAATATTTTTTCAAAGCTATCAAAGATAAATTGACATTTTGAAATGCACAATCTAAATTATAATTAATATTATACAGTACTATGTCATCTGCAAATTGAAGTATATTTACATCATTCGTATTTACATATTTACAAATTTCACAGGTATATATATTATATAACAATGGAGATAGAATGGATCCTTGCATTGTGCCTTTTGATACAATTCTAGGACCGTGCAGTATGTTATTAAATTTTACATATAAAATCCTATTTGTTAGAAAATTATAGATCCATTTACAAAGTAAACCTGGAATACCTAACCTAGTTAAAACTTGTATTAATATATGAGGTTGCACATTATCAAATGCCCCTTGAATATCTAGAAAAACACATACAGAACTTTGACCATTGCATTTTGCATTTTTCAGATCCTGTATAAGCGACGAAAAGCTATCAGCACAACTCCGACCTCTCCTGAAGCCATACTGGATATTTGGAATAATATTGTTTGATTCCACATAATAATCAAGACGAAGTTTAACCATATTTTCAAAAATTTTTCCAAGACAAGATGCTAATGAGATAGGTCTATATGAATCTGCACTATTAGGTTGCTTATTAGGTTTGAGAATAGGGATTACACACTGTGTTTTCCATGATGTAGGGATTACTTGCTTCAACCAGAGATTATTAAGTATAGTTAAAAGTATTTTTTTTGCATTTGTATTTAATTTTTTGATCAAAATGTATGGAAAGTCATCTAAACCGGGTGAAGTATCTTTACGGGATTGAATACTTAACAAGAACTCTGTCCAAGTAAATGGTTCCAATAAAAATTTTGTTTTATTATTATTATTATTGAGGTCAAAGTAGCTACTTAATTCTAAGGTACTATGATGCTCATTAGTTGTTAATTTGTCCAGGAATGGTTGAATAAACTCATCTGAATATGATTTAATATTGTTTTTAATTGCTTTGAATTTTTTAATATTGTTCCAAATAACCGAAATTGGAGTTGTTCTATTAAAACTGTCACACATTTTTTTCCAACCATTTCTCTTTTCTGTAATTATCGTTTTTTTCTTGATAGCATCTAGTCTTTTATATGCTATAAAGTTTTCAATAGTAGGATCACGACGGTACAATTTTAATGCTTCATATGATTTCATTACACAATCACGACATTTATCATTCCACCACGGCGCAGGTGGCCTAGTTTTATAATCCGAAGATTTAATAAATTTAGGGATACATTCTAATTTCAGAGAATCAAGAATTTCGCAAAAGGTGTCGTATGATTCTATAATGTTAAAAGGATTAAGATTTATGTTATTAAAACATGTTTCCGATAGTTCATTATACCTATTCCAGTCTGCTCTATTGTATAAAAATGTTTCTACTGCAGTATTAATTTGATAACGACATACTGTAAGTGTAATGTCCGTAATTGTAGGGAAATGATAACTACCCATATTATCATCGTGAACGGTCCAAGTACAGAAAGGAGCAATAGTTGGACTAACAAAACTGACATCAATAGCAGAAGCTCGGCGATTTGGATAGTTCAAAGTAGTGAAGGTGCCGTCATTCAAAATACATAAATCTAATTCGTCTAAGACATCATATATCAGATGTCCTCGACTTTTGGATGATAAGCACCCAAACGCTATATGATGCGCATTAAAATCACCAGAAATGAAAACAGGTTTTGGAATATTACTAATTAAATTACGCAACTTATTAATTCTAAAACGCTCGCCAGAGGGCGGGCAATACACACACAAAATAGTTATGTCTCCCAATGATGTAGATATACTTAAACCTATTGATTGAATATCTTCATAAAAAGTTAACGAAATAATTTTATGTATTAAATGTGGCCTAATTAGGATAGCAACACCTCCATGTTCATTTTTTGCGTTTTGGCAGTAAAAGTTATAATTAGGGATATAAAATGGTTTACTATCTTTTAGCCAAGTTTCGTTGAGCAAACAGATATCAATATTGTTATTTTGCAGAAATTGAATGAGTAATGGTTTTTTGTTATAGACACTTTGAATGTTGAATTGAGCAATTCTCAAGTTTTCCATATTATTAGTAGCAGTATTATCCATTATTAGATAGATTTTTAAAAAGTAATTCTTGTATTGTCGATGTAGTAATTGGCGTTTCATTACCCTTATTATTAGCTAAATTTATAAGTGTGCGAATAATAGCTGCTGTTAAATTATTATCAGTAGCCAATATTGTCTTAAGATCTACAGTGGAGAGAGATTTTTGTGTGACAGTTTTATTTACAAATGGCGAGGAAGAATTTTTATTTACATTACTAATAGAATTTTTATTTACAAGTGCTGGGAAGTCAGCTGAATAATTTTGTTTTATTTTGGAATTTGCAACAGAAGCGTAAGTGACTCTTTCTTTCTTTTCATTAATTTTATTTATTTTGAAAGGACAAGTTTTGGATATTGCCAAGTGAGGGCCACTACAATTCGCACAGCAGAGCTCATTTGGCTTATCACATTCCTTAAAGCTATGGTCACCTGCGCAAAGGCTGCATCTCTGTTTCCCATTACACACCTTAGCTGAATGATTAAATTTTAAACATCTATAACATTGCTGCAGAGGAGGGATGTAGTCAAATACTCTGTATGAGAAAAGATCGTATTGTACACTGTCTGGCAAAACATTTGACAAAAAAGTGATGCTAACTGTTTGAAGTGGGACAATTTCATTAGAAACTTTCTTCATAAATCTTCTTATTGAAATAATTTCATATTGTGACGAAAGTTTTGAATACAGGTCTTTGTTGGAGATATTTGTCGGAACGTAACGTATTACACCCGTTTTCTCAATGTGAGCAGCCGGTATGTATGCTTTCATATTATTCTTCTCTAAAAAAGCAGTGTTGGTTATAAAATTATTAGCCGTGTTATATTGTCTAAAAGCCACAGCAATTTTATTCGCATTTACGCGGTTAATTGCCACTACACCCTTTATAGCCGAGGAAAAAATATGGTTTAAATAAATAGGGCTCTTGTTGCCCAGTCTCTCCCTTCCAACGCTTTCTACAAACACTTTGAAAATCTCATTGATTGAATTTTCTGGATAGAGTCTTTTATAGTTCGGTTTAAAATATGGAAGATATAAACTTTCCTCACCGCCGCCGTCTCCATCCTGGCAATGTACATCTTCTGAAGGCCTGGGTCGCTTGCCCGAACCAGCACCTTTAAAAGTGGCCGAGGGTGTTACACCCCCGGCCTCTTCCGAAAACATTTTGTTTTTCGATTGTTACTTTCAAATTATTATTTTCAATCAAAGAAATAATTGTTTAGCTTAAAAATTTAAAATTTTCAAAAGAGCGAAAAAATTTCCGTCTTCCTATTTCAAATTCCCGCCAAAGAATCAACTCTTCAGCTTTTTATAATATAAGTATAGATTAAAACACCGATTAGGAATTGACTGTAGCTTTGCAAATCGCATACTCCGTACTCTGAAACTGTTTTCACCTCATAAATGTGCAGATCAACCATTCCATATTAAAGGGGCGTAAGTGGGGCGCGCACGCTTAATGCTGTACATTTCTATGCAAATACTAAGGTCGCCACTATTCGACTAAAATGTTTTTGTCACGTTGCAGCTTTATTAAAATTTTCTAGGTCGCCACTTGAATATTTGAGTTCAATTGCTTTGGTCATTACAACAAGATGCCTGTTGAATAGTGTTGAGTGAAACAGCACAGAAATGTAGACCTCAACCCTCTTAATATAAATCATTGACTAAATTTAGTGTCGGTTTAAAGTTGATGCTAACTCTGTCTTTCATTCTGCAAATAAAATAGACAGCATCAGTTTTAAACTATGACTAAGTTTAGTCCATGTTTTATAATAAGGAGGCAAGCGTTTTAATCCTACATTTTTGCAGTTGAAGGACTGTGACCATGTAGCCTTCTTCATCTTCCTCGTCTTCTTCTTCCTGCGCTGTCCTCAGTTTATCTGGAGCCGGTTCAGTATTGTACCACCTAGCAATACACTGCGATTTACGTGTCCAATAGATGTCAATAGGCTCGCTTCGTTACATTGGGAACTAACATAATTATCGAAACGTAGATGTTAATTCACATCTGTCTACTAGGGGGTACAAATTTGTACTGGGTTTGGTTGGTGATAGGACTTCTTTCAAGTCCGCTTCGCTAGCTATCACCATCATGTTAAAATCTGTCGCCATAGCAAAAATGTTAACATCATTATTGAGTTCCGACAGTTCTGATGAGATGACAGCCTCTGTGGTTGAGGGTTCCGAGTGAAGCTCGATTCAATCTTCGGCCCTTATCATCACTTATCATAAGGTGAGATGAAGGGCAAAAGCTTCCTTGTCTAGCATGAAAAAAACTCTAGTATTAGCCGTTCTGCTTCCATCAAGTACATACATAAATTACGCCTATACCCCTGAAGGGGTAGGCAAAGGTGAATTAACACCGACTTATCGCCGGTTTAGTTAGATCCCATGTAGTAGGTGGCGAGCCTATAGCCATTTATTGGGCACGAAAGTCGCAATACATTGCTAGGTGGTATAAGAGGAACACTGGGGCCCATTCCTCATCACCGTTTTAACCCTTAGTCGCCTTGTACGACCCGCGGGAGAAATTAAGGGGTGTTGACAATTGTATTCTACTCTGCCGTCACCACACGCCATCAAGTACGTTACCGCTTTAATATCCGTTTGCCTAAGAATCGCCGAGGTGCACTGTTCAGATTCCTAGCAAAATTGATTGAACACACAGTCCTGTTGACCGCACCAGCAGACCGCAAAGATCAATTCGTCCAATATACACCTCAGGTTCGCTGAATCGGCGAACACTTGACCGATTTTTGCCCGCGTCCTACGCAAACACAGACCGAAGCGAGGGCCATCCATCATTTCCAACAGACTCCGCGCTATCTCGCGTTTGAACCCTTCACTGTACCCGATTTAGAGCTGTAAACAAAGGCTGGGTATTAAATAGCCCATTTCCACTGGGCCTCGTTTGGACAGGACCCATAAATACGTTGCTCTCAACACATTACTCTTGCAAATCGCCTGAGAAAATGTTTATCGATTGTAGTCTGTCCGATTGGCATTCGAAATAAAATTATGTACAGGCCCTATGGTGACGGCAGAGCAGAATACAATTGAAAATAAAAATGAAAACCACAGCCATCTCTAACGCGGGTGTCGTAATGGGCAGCAGCGTTCCTCTTATAACAATGTACTGCGATTACCGTGCTCGATAAACGGCAATAGGCTCCCCTTAAATTACATGGGACCTAAACTAATTCGCGAAACGTAGATGTTACCTTTGCCTAAATTCAAAAGCTCCTATTCAAACTTACATTAAACTTCGTTGAAAAAATTCGCCAACATTTCTTTTTGATACTGCCTTTCTAAATAATAAGCTTGGAAAGTTTCAATGTTATTTCTAAAAGTTAATAGGCCATCAAATGCTTATTACCACCAAACTTAAGTTACAGACAAGAAAGATAATGATAATGTTTCGCCGCAAAACAGCAATATTAAAAGACAGACGCGCCATTGCGTAGTGCGAAACGTAATTTCTATTATTACGCATTTCATTAAAATAAAATAAATCCGCAAAAGGTGCGCATAATTTGTACGCGGTCGCCTAAGACGAAGTTCCGAAATACTTTTCACGGTTCCTTAAGAAGAAAGCGTTAACAGAATGTAATTGAGGATAATTATTTGACTGAGCAATTAAAAGGATGAATTACGACAGTTTAAGGATAACACGGTTCCTTGGTCTACTTCGCGGAAAATAAAGCGATTCTTTGTGAAGGCATATTTTTGTGTGTTTTGTTTGAGAACAAGACTTGGAAAAAATATTTATATTCATCGTCATCAGGCCTTATTCTTCTTCCTACCTGTCTTCATCTTCCTGCCCTGTCCCCAGTTTATCTGGAATGGGCGAAGTATGTTTCCTGTTCCATTCATATCGATCATCAGACGTCATCGGACCGTTCACTCCAATTTCATCGTCCAACACACCAAAAAGGATGGAACTATGAATGAATGTACAGAAAAGTGATAGAAAGAACCAAGTCAAGAGACCGATGTACGAAGAGAGAGAGAGGGTATGACAACATTCTCATTATATTGCTCAAGATTTTGGGTTAGGTTTTACAGCATTACCACAAGCCTCGTTGGGTATGCTTATGTTAGTGGTTTGCCGTTCACTATCCGGGTGCCTCAAGACGCTTAGTGTTCCATACCGGGCTAAGTCGGGCTAAGTCGGGGCTAACACATTCTACGTTGGTTTATTCGCTCACAAAAACCAGCATGGAAGCTACTACTTCTAATTCTACATACATACATACATAAATCACGCCTATATCCCCGAAGGGGTAGGCAGAGGTGAACTAGCACCCTAGCATACCTACTGCGACTTATCGTGCACAAAAGTCGCAGTAGGTACATTGCTAGGTGGTATAAGAGGAACGCTGCTGCCCATTCCTCATCAATGATCTATCCTTAGTCGCCTTGTATGACACCCATGCGAGAGACTTGGGGTGGTGACAATTGTATTCTACTCTGCCGTCACCTCACGGTCTAACATACTTTCTAACATAAAAGTAGGGATTATATGCAACCCATGCGGGTTCTGATCTGACCCCTCATCTTCACCTCTATTTTTTTTAATAATATTTCTGCGAAATATAATATTGAAATAAAAATTAGACCAGGAAGAATTATAGCCAATTGTTCTCGGCCACCCATCCAACGAGTGGCCTGTCAAACGCTGCTAGATCTCCCCACCACGGCCCACCGTCACCACTGAACAGGAGGCAAAGTTTGAGCGATCCAAAATGGTCTGTAATCAATCTAACGTCCGCTATCGGCGATTCAATTGGTTAATTGCCCGATTATACAGGAATTAAGTTTGCTGCCCCGAATAAATGGTTTGGAACGGAGTTTTAAAGCAATTTTATTCCGGCGTGGGCGAATGCGTCTGGAACGAGTTCCCGGCGACCCGCCTCAAGTTTCCCACTAAACTTCTTTCCCAATTATCCACGGTCCGGTCACACGACGAAAAGTTTTTTTTTTTTTTTGTTATTTACTTTCCGCGCTCCAGTCCGGCGCTTCTTCTGTTTCGGGTCGCGGGTACATGTTTTGTTGGGCGCGCTTTGTGTTTTGTAGCGGGCGGGAAATTGTCTGTAATAATTGTTTTGATTTTTATTTCAATATAATTTTTGGCAGAAATATTGTTTCAAAAAAATAGAGGTGATGATGAGGGAAAAGAACCATATTATTTTATGATATTATTTTAATTACACCCAAAGAGGCTTGGTGTAAGGAAGGCGGTCGGCTCTAAAACTTAAGCCAAAACCGTTAAACCAATCTCCGTTTGTCGGTCTCTTGACATGGTCCTTTCCGTCACTTTTCTATACTTGCTAAAGATTGCTAAAAACTCAACTTAAACAACTAAACCTTAACTCAACATTAACATTACTTATCTCTATTATTTTGATTTTCATTTGAACATTATAATAATAATAAATGTTAGACAATTTGATAGAAAGAATATTTTTCTTTCTATCAAATTTTCTATCAGGTCAGGGAAAGTTACAGTTCCCGTATTAAGACTATAATTATTCAAACTTTGTCTGGCCTATTTTTCTTGGTATTACATTTATCTCCACCATTAAAAGTACATAATCGAGTATACTTTTTCACGCACCAACCTACTCAATAAAACGTAGGTACGGTCTTGAGTCAAATATTATAAGCACCTTTGAGGTGGTTCTGCCAAATATTTACTGAAGGCACAGAATAGGTTGTATGTAGTGACGCGCAGTTCGGTGTAAAAGTCTCATAAAATGTTGAAGGAGGAAGGGGAAAATCCAACTGATTCGCGATATTGCGACACCAGGAACCTGTATTAGATGTATAGTGCTATTGCTCACCAGACTATAAAAAAACTATCAAATATCTCCAATTGATTGCCAACCTCAATCTGTTTGCCGTAAAACAGAAAATCTGTTGAGAAAATTTTGATATAATATTGTGGTAACCTGACCACTATGTTCCACAATCCCTTCTGCTTCCCTTTACTACGAAAGGACGCGAGGCTTGGCACCACCTATATACTGTGACTAATCGAAATTGAGTTAAAAGTATTAACTCATTTTTCTCTGTCCCTGTCTTCTCACTTTTTAACATATTCTCATTGTTCACGACCAACTTGCCTACCTTTTGATAAACCATGTTCCTTTTTATCCTATTACCTATATACAACCTTTTTACTGTCCATAAACAACTATTCTGTTATTTAACATTAAGAAATATTGTAAATAAAAAGTCAGTGTGTGAAAACAAGTGCTCGTTTGATTAACATATTGGTGTCAGAAGAAAAGTTGGAAAATAAATTAAATAAAATGCCCTTAACAAGAGCTCAGAGACAGGCCGCTTCAGCGGCAGCGCAATCTCCACGTCGAAAAGGGATGGAAAACGCCACGGTTTTGCCGGAGAACGGTGCCCTCAACAATATTGCCGACACGACGGCGGGCCCGTTCCCTACAACTTCCCGGGAATCCTCACCTGCGTTAAGTATACCATCCATACCTACATATAGCATACCTAAAAGTGCACATTCTTCTCTCTCTAATGGCAGTACCGTAAAGGCTCAGGTCCTGGCTGCGAAGGCAGAGCATGCCCGTCGGCTCGCAGAGATAGAGACAGGGCGTGAACGCGCGCAAGCAGAACGTGAACGCACGCAAGCCGAACGTGAACGCACGCAAGCCGAACGTGAGCGTGTCGTTGCCGAATTACAGCTACAGGCTGAGCTTGCTGCCATTGAAGCTGCATCATCTAGGTCTAGTAGGTCACGAGTGTCAAGCTCTAAACGCGTGGACGATTGGCTAGCACATTCTCCGAAAAATACAAATAATACGGCACTGTTTAATACCGGTGATAAAGTAGATTGGTTGGTTGACAGGGAAAGAGAGGGACCACAGTTCCCTTATAATAGACCGCAGGAGATTACACGGTCGGCACCACTCGCTGCGGCGGACATGGGTGCCCCTACTACTCTTCCGATCCCTGTCTGCTCTCGTCGCACGCAAGTTGCGCCAGCTGAGCCAACCACAGAACACACATCAGATTTAGGCACACTCAATAACAAAAATAATTGTGTTTGCTACATGAATAAAAAAGTCGATCCAATGGTAGGTACACAATTCGATCAGCTGGCCAACGCAATAGCGAATCTGGCGGGGAAGAAGACAACAAAGGTCTGTGACATTTTTAAATTTGATGGTCGCGTCGTGGATTGGTTTCTTTTTAAAAACTCATATGAGCAGTCCAAGGCACACTTCTCCCCTAGTGAAAACGTGGCAAGACTAAGCGCAGCGTTGAACGGCGTCGCTAGAGAGGCTGTTGCCGTCCGTTTGGTCGCGGCCGATGACCCAGAGCAGATTTTGAAAGCCTTGGAGGTAAGATTTGCGCAGCCAGAGGTCATCATACTCAATCAGCTTTCTCTGGTGAGAGCCCTTCCTAAGCTAAGCCTATACGAAAATTCACGGGAGCTAAGTTCATTTACATGTCGCATTCGAAATTGTATAGATATCATTCGCCTTCTAAACCAGCCTGAATATCTCGCTTCTCCAGAACTATTTAACTCCATCATTACTAAATTAACTCCGCTTCTTAGGTCTAGATGGGTAGACTTTGCGGCATCTCAAGTCTGTTCTGGCAAATACAAATTAGAAAATTTGGCTGATTTCTTAGAGAATGAAGCATATTTACAAATTAAGTTCGGTCTTGTCTTGTGTAAGTTCGTTGTTGAGCGAGCCGTTGCGTATTCACTGCATCGGGGGGCTCACCAAGGTTTCCGACGTTAGTTACATAAATATTAAAATTAAAGGCCAACATAGCTCCGACAGTTACGATATACGTGCTCGCTCTATTCCCAACCTCAGCCTCTCCGCGCAGTTAGCGACATTCAGCGGTACAGTCACTTGTCCGATCTGGCTAACGTCCTCACGTATGAGAGCGCTCGACCGACGTGTCTAATAGGAACCGATAATTGGCATATTCTTTTACCGCAAAGCATACGTCACGGGACAAAATCCGAACCGGCTGCCGCCCTTACACCTCTAGGTTGGGTTCTCTTCGGCTTTATTGGTAGTAATTTTAGTTCCGTACACTTTGTCAATCATGTCACAATAGACGGTTCCGACAAAAATCTAGACGCGGTAGTCAGACACTATTATAAATTAGACTCTATCGGTATCGAGAAAAAGCTTCACTGCAGTCCAAACGATAAAAGAGCGTTAGAAATCCTTGATAAGACCACGGTTCGCTTGCCCTCTGGCCGATTCCAGACTGGTCTTTTGTGGCGAAACGAAGTCAAAAATATACCCAACAGTAAGCGCCTTGCATCAGTTAGATTCTCCAGTCTCGAGTCAAAAATGGCTAAAGATAAGATTTACGCGGCCTCATACAAGCAAAATATACAAAGCATGATTGACAAGGGTTACGCAGAACTGTGTACCGGCCCACCATTAGGCAATTTCGTGTGGTATCTCCCACATTTCGGGGTAGTCCATCCGCATAAGAAAAAGCTTCGCGTGGTACATGATGCAGCGGCAAAATGCAACGGAGTCAGTCTTAACTCCATGCTTTTAACGGGCCCGGATTTGCTTCAGCCCTTACTTGCTATTGTGATGAGGTTCAGAGAGGGCCGTGTTGCCTTGACAGCGGATATTAGAGAAATGTTCCCGCAGGTGAAAATCCGGCCTGAGGACCGCGACGTTCAGCGATTTCTCTGGCGGGACAATTCGCAGCAGCCTGTTCAAGAATATCGAATGTCATCAATGATATTCGGGGCAACTTCTAGTCCTTGTACGGCTCTTTACATAAAAAACAAAAATGCTCTCGAGTTTCAACACGTTTATCCAGAAGCGGTTAAATCTATTATAGAAAACCATTATATGGATGACTTTCTTGGAAGCGTGGATGAAAAAGAGGACGGAGCCCGTCTTGCATTAGAAATTGTCACGATTCATAAGGCAGCCGGCTTTGAAATGCGTTCGTGGGTGTCAAACTATGGCGAAGCTCTTTCTAAAATTCCACCTGACCTTCGCGCCACCGATGTTGCCGAGGTAGGGCTGGGTCCATCTTCACCATCATACATTCGTGTTCTAGGGTTGACTTGGCTAGTCGGTTCGGATTCCTTATGTTTTCTTAAGTCCACACCGAAATTTCCCGCGACACTTACGAAACGTTCTGCTCTATCGTTACTCATGTCCATTTACGATCCGTTAGGGTTGATAATTCCTCTGATAATAAAAGGTCGAATCCTCTTTCAAAAGACCTGGAAATTACACTTAGATTGGGATCAAAACCTACCCGAGGGTTTAACACTAAAGTGGAAGTCCTGGTTTCACGAGCTAGAATGTTTATCAGGGGGTGCTATACCTAGGTGTTACTCGGAAGGAAACCGGATCGTTCAGACCCAGCTTCACGTCTTTTCTGACGCGAGTGAGCTAGCCTACGCCTGTGTCGCCTATTGGCGTTTCGTACTATCCGATGGTTCCGTGAAGCTAGCGCTAATAGGAGGAAAGGCTAGGCTAGCACCTTTGAGACCAGTGACTATTCCACGAATGGAGCTTCAGGCAGCGTTGATTGCTGCGCGTTTCACGACATACATCCTAGAAGCTCATAGTAGAAAGCCTCATAAGACCATAATTTGGTCCGATTCATTTACAGTGCTTAAGTGGCTACGTAGCGATGCTTGCATGTTTAAGCCCTTTGTGTCATTTCGTGTTGCCGAAATCTCTGATATTACTGACATACAAAGCTGGAGGTACGTCCCAACTAGCTTAAACGTGGCGGACGACGCTACGCGTGACGCTGAAGCACTGACCATTCATTCTCGCTGGTTCACTGGGCCTACCTTTTTACTTTTACCAGAAATCGAATGGCCCAGAGAACCGACATCTAGTGACCCCACAACCACGGACGAAAATAAAACAGTTCTGGAAGCGGTTGAAATAAAGGTGCTAACAACCCCGGGGTCATTTGTGGGTTCGCCTATAGTGGCAGATTATAGGCGGTTCAGCTCCTGGGTTCGGCTACTCAGAGCAACAGCTCGAGCTCACCAGTCGGCTAAGGTGTTTCGAAATCTCTTGCCCCAAAATTCCAAATTACCCGTATCGTCACTTCGTTGTCTACCGCCTTTATCCGTTGAGCAATTAAACTCCGCGGAACGCCATTTATTTATGGCTATACAGTTGGACTCATTTATTGATGAGCTTAACCGTGTCCGCGCAGGACAGCCCATTTCTAATCTCAGTAGGCTTAGGAATCTATCCTTACTTTGCGGAGAAGACGATTTACTTCGTTTGTCCGGTCGTACTACCGCTTCGGATGTATCAGAGTCCCGCCCAATCGTACTTGACGGAAAGCATCAGATGATGAAACTACTGATACACAGTTACCACGTCCGATACGCACACGCTAACAACGAACTCATTGTAAATGAACTGCGGCAGAAGTTCTACATTGTTGGATTAAGACCGGCCGTGAAGCAGGTAACCTCGAGGTGTCAACATTGCAGAATCCTGAAGGCCAAGCCCACAACACCTCCCGTCGGTGACTTGCCTTACACGCGGATGGCCCACAACGAGCGCCCTTATACATACGTCGGCCTTGATTATTTTGGACCACTGAGCGTGACAATTGGTCGAAGACACGCCAAAAGATGGGTAGCCCTCTTCACTTGTCTAACAATAAGAGCTGTTCATCTGGAGGTTGTGGAAAATCTTTCATCAGACTCCGCTATTATGGCCTTACGTCGGTTCATTGCTCGCCGTGGTTATCCCTCTTGCATCTACTCCGATAACGGGACAGCTTTCGTCGGCGCCGCCAAGATATTAGAAGATCTCTACGAATTTGCATCTACTAAACGCGTCCGATGGAAGTTCATCCCGCCTTCGGCTCCGTTCATGGGTGGATGTTGGGAGAGGCTAGTGAGGAACATCAAGACTACCCTATTCGCTACCCTGAAAGAAAGGTCACCACGGGAAGAAACCTTTCAAACATTGCTGTTCGAAGCAGAGGCCATAGTAAATTCTCGTCCGTTAACGCACGTCTCAGTGGACCACAAGGCTGAAGAAGCCCTAACACCTTTTTCGTTTTTGATTGGCTCTACTTCAAACGACCTTCAGACTCGTCCCTTTGATGACTGCGACCTGTCTAGTAGGGCTCAGTGGAGAAAGGCGCAACACCTGGCCGATCAATTCTGGCAGCGTTTTGTACGTGAGTACCTGCCTACTTTAGTGCCTCGCCGTTCTTCGCCTGCTGAATATAAGTCGCTGAAAATAGGAGACTTGGTGTGCATTGTGGACGGGACTCTGCCTAGACGCTGTTGGCCGCGTGGTCGTATCGTCGCTACATATCCGGGAAAAGATAATATTGTTCGGGTAGTAGACGTGATGACGAAAGGGGGTGTCCTGCGCAGACCTAGTAGGAAACTAGCATTGTTGGCCGTGACCTAACCGATAGGTGTCTCCACCGCCGGGGGCCATGTTCACGACCAACTTGCCTACCTTTTGATAAACCATGTTCCTTTTTATCCTATTACCTATATACAACCTTTTTACTGTCCATAAACAACTATTCTGTTATTTAACATTAAGAAATATTGTAAATAAAAAGTCAGTGTGTGAAAACAAGTGCTCGTTTGATTAACACTCATAACAATATGTCAATAGGATAACATCAGTCCTTCAAGAATAGTGTGAAGAAGCACTTTGCACCACGTAAGATGGACTCATAAAATCACCAGACAATGGAAATTGCTCAATTGAAATTTAAAATTAAAACATTGGGGCAATTTGATCCGATCGTAACGTATTCTGATCAAATAATATGGTGGTTAGAAAAAGTTCGAATAATTACAGTCTTTATATTTGATACAGGGATCAATGCCTGTACCACTGTTTAGGCATCTGCCCGGATCGCAGAGGACACGGGGTCGATTCCCGCATTAACACTATAATTTTTCGAACTTGTTCTAGCCACAATGTTGTTTGTACTTATATTTCTATAATAAATATACTATAACCTCTCGTCTGTGGGGTTCCCGGTAGCCGGGAAAATCGAGAAGTGCGCATCTGTGGGATTCCCGGGTACCGGGATTCATGAGTCATCGATGAGTCACAAGGTGGACGGTGTCGAATTTCGTTGCCGTACGAAAAATCTATGGTGCATGTTTGTATAGACTCTGTGTAGTTTGGTTGCCGATAAAATAAAAAAAACGTTCTCTCTCATCATTCATAGACTCCCAAAACAAAATTAAAAAGATAAACGTCACGTAAAAGTCAATAGATGACGTAAAAAAAGTAGGTATGGTTTGGGACCAACTTCTACAGTTGAAAAAGCTTGTTATTTACGGATTTTAATTGCTATAATTAGTGAATATCGAAAGGAAAAATGGTGCAGTAAGTACTAATTAACTTTAATTACACATCTAACGTAAGATTTACGAAATTTGCCAAACGAGAGGATAATAATATTCAGATTAGAATCAAAACAATGTCTAAATATAATTTGGCAGATATTTTATGTACCTACCCGAGGAGAAAATGACGTGATTTATGTAGGTCCGTAAGTAATTTTGTTTCATAAAGAGTTATTAGAGAGATTATTACTCATCATTTGAAGTAAAGTTTCAATGTTTCTTCAATGAGAATGAGGACGAAAATAATATAACCTCTAAAATGCTTGGGGGTGAGACAGAGAACTACTTTGGCTTACTACGTCTAGAATAGAGATAATATAAAATTTTCGAAGGTCAAATTACTGAATACGACAGTTTGATCCAAATAAGGCGTCAAGACGAGACTCAACCGTTTATTTATTTACTTATTTAGCTAACCAACAATTGCAGCCCTTTATCAAAATATTATAAAAACACTACTATAACATGAAATGTTAAAACAACATGTGCCATTAAAAACAAATAACAAAAAATTATGTTTAGACCGACAAAATGATGTACGCCTTAATTCAATTTAAAATTAAATTAACTTTGATTGATGTAGCATAGCTGAGTGGAAACTGACCTGCGACATACGCCACTCCGACAAATTTGATGTTATTTTTGTTTGAATTAGCAAAATAAGTTTTAACGTTCATCGTTTTAATGTATGTTCTTGATTGTCAATGTTATAACTTACATACATACATAAATCACGCCTATATCCCCGAAGGGGTAGGCAGGGGCGAATTAACACCCACGTTTCGCCAATTATGTTAGGTCCCATGTATTAGAAGGCAAGCCTATTGCCATTTATGAGGCACGAAAATCGCAGTACACTGCTAGGTGGTTTAAGAGCAACGCTGCTGCCCATTCCTCATCACTGTTTTAACCCTTAGTCGCATTGTACGACACCCGCGGAAGAGATTTGGGGTGGTGACAATTTGTATTCTGCTCTGCTGTCATCACGCGCGGTTATAACTTAATCTAACCAACATCATCATAAAAATGTTATCAATATTTTCGGAGTAGCGTATGTCGGGAATCAGATTTTGTTTGTACGTTTCGTATACAATTTCACTGTTTTTATTATTTTATAAATCACACAAAAGCCTGTCAACTACAGATCTCAATAAAATTAACCAAAAGCGACTGCCGAATAAAAACTGACACATTTCAAAATGGATCCGTCAACAGGAGGCACACATAATAGTGGCTATTTGCGTTTTGGGAAAATAGTTTTGTCTGTCAAAGCGTCCCGTGATGACGGCAGAGCAGTACATTTTTCTCGACTGGAAAATTTGTATTCTGGACCTGTGTATAATAATCGCACCCTGGTTTACTTAGGACGTGGTGAGAAATGGTAAAAATTAAAAAAAAAAAAGATTTTAACAATATTTGAGGTTCAGCATCAGTCCTCTTATGTCCCCACTGCTGGGACACGGGTATTCCCTATGGATGGAACACTACAGGGAGATTGGGCCATAACCCGACATTAGTTTACGTAATGGCAGGTCAAGCGTACTATACCACAGCGCGAGTGACCTTCTCATTATGTTTGAGGTTGATTTCTCATTTTTAGTGAAAAACCCTGCGCCAATCTCCTCTCGCTAGATGGTGCTTTGGCTGGGATTTTGATAGTTTTTGTATTTTGTATTTTTATATTTTTATAGATTTTGGCACTTTGATAGTAGAAGTTTTGTACGGACTGTATCCAAATAATTCAAAAACAGAATCAGAAACAAAAGAAGTTGTTGCAGAATCTGTGCAGATTCTTGCAAAATTCCGAGAATAAATCTCCCCTTCACCACTTGATAAATCCCGAAACTTTGATCCCATTCAAAAACGGCGCAGCGGCGTTACATTATACGGAATATTCCACAGCAGAATGGTTATATTTCATTCGTATTCCGGCTCTCGGTTATAACGGGCAACACAACCACACCACGGAATTCATTCGGGGAGAATGTTACAATTTACTATTATGACCGTTCCCAATACCACGGGTTACGCACTGAATAAAAACGTGAAAAGCATTCCCGAATATAGACCGTACTGGGACGGCATACAGCGCACGACGCTTCAGTATGACCTTTCTTCATGTGTCAGATTTGTGACGAAGAGAGATTCTATGGATTCACCGTGCGGGTGCCGGGCTCATAGTGTGACAGAGAGGGGAGTCAGTGGCAGCGCTTGGGACTTGTAACCCAAGTGTAGGTTTACGTGGCCCCTTCAGAACTAGTCAACATCCGCCTTCGCCACCCCGACTGCTCTCTCTGCCCAGCCATATTTGGTAAGCAAAGATAATAGTTTAGAACCATTTTTATATGCCACACATTCTTCCACGGCCTAGAAGCTATAAAATAACACAGTACGTGCCAGCCCTGACACACCCCAGAGGTGTCGTAAAAGTCGAGGATTGCCCCGTGTACACTAATAACCACCTTGGGGCACCTGAATCGTGGAGAAAACCACCAACAACAGCATATCCAAAGAAGGCTGGGGTCAGGCAGCGGTCGGCTGTAAAGCCTATGCCAAAACCTTGAGCAGTATAAATTGGAATGTTGTCATCCCTAGCAGTCTCTCCATGTTCATTCATTTTTCTATACTTCAATTCATCACTAGCAACTTTTCGGTGTGATGGATAATATGAATCAAAAGAGAGTTGATGGTTTGATGAAGTCTGACTTAAGTGAATGGAAGAGAAAATACTGCGCCGACCCCAGGTAACGGGAACAGGGCAGAAAGAAGATTTTATGCAACATTAAACTCAGGGTTTTGTGCTATGTAGTAGTAGCTGCTATTGTAACCAGTTTATACTGATCTACCTTAAGCCGTTGGTGGAATCTTAACTTCTTATTACGGCAACTTTATAGCAAGTTAAGAGGTTTGAGTCATTTATGTTCACGAAAGTTATTTAGAGGCTGTCATTTTGGTAGCTGAGTCTTACCAAGAAGCAAGAATATAAATCTCAGTAAGTCAGCAAGTATTCAGCTTTCATTCTTTAGCCGTATTTTAGGTTAGGTAAAATGCAAAGTTTTTGTCAGTGACATCCACAAAACTATTGCAGACTCGCTTTGAGACAAAATGTGGATTCTGAAGATATTCTAACTTATATATAATAAATGCGAAAGTAGTTTTATTGTTATGCTAAACCACTAAATCGATTGTGAAAATTGTCTTATCAATAGTTATATTTATAACACTTAGGCTGTTCACAAACACGTAAAACAAGTACCTAATTTAAAGATAACCGTCAGTTTTTAACAGTTCTCCCATACGCTATTATGTCAAAAACAGACGGTCCATAATAATCGCTTGTTTTGCGTGTTCACCAACACGTTTCGCTCGGACCTTAATTAAAAGCTAGTCATAAATGAATTGCGTCCTGTTGAATGTTTTGTGAAACTATTAAAAAAATTAAAATCTCCGAACTTGCTCTACTGAGCCAAATGAACTGTGCGAACAGTGCGAAACCCTTTGCCTCATCGATACGATCTGTGAGTCGTAAAAATGGCCGCCAAACAAATTGATATCCGCCCTCGGTGGCGGGAGATTTATAATTTTATCAGACGACAGCTGATGCTGTTAGAGCGCGCCCGACATTTCTCAGTGTACGACAAGCTTTTCTGTCGGACAAATGGCGTGTTTTGCATGATGGATCCCTTCGCTGCTAATCCATTAATTCAGATAATGGATAAGTTGCTTGAGCTTATTTCGACTATATTGATCACTGAGCATGTTGTATTTATAAATATGGGACGTGTCATACTTTTTGGTCACTGCAAAAATTTTTGGAATTCTTTCAGACCATCCAACTGAACAAATTTCACGAAAAACATAACAGCTGTTTCATATATTTGGGTCAAATAAGTATTATCATTTTGTATGAAACAGCTGATATATTTTTTTTAAAATTTTGAGTTGCTCCCATAGTGAAATTTGTTCAGTTTAATGGTCTGAACGAATTCCAAAAATGTTTGCAGTGATCAAAAATTCTCCTGGTATAAGCAATATGAAAAATATTTTAGACACTATTATAAACAATATTAGGCCCGTGGTGACGGCAGAGCAAATACAATTGTCACCACCTCTAATCTCACCCGCGGGTAACGTACAAGTTAAAGACAGCGATGAGTAATGGGCAGCAGCGTTCCACGTACCCGATAGATGGTAATAAACATGGGACCTAAAATAATTGACGAAGCGTGTGTGTTAATACACCTCTGCATACCCCTTCGGGGATAGGTAGGCGTGATTTATATGCATATCAATCGCAGTGACACGAATTTTTTATATCTAGTCTTCTTAAATAATTAAAGAACTCGTGTCACGGTGTTTCTTGTCGAACTCCTCCGAAACGGCTTGACCGATATTTATGAAAATTTTTGTGTATATTTGTCGTAGGTTATTTTTACACTCCTATGTGATATGGGCAAAGCAACGTTTGTCAGGTCTTCAAGTATAAGATAACAATTAAAATATGTACAATAAATACTATATCTTAATCCATTCCAGCTCAAAAGGGCTCAGACGCAATTGATATTAAATGACGCTGTTGGTGACAGTGGACCAAAGATTGTAGTATTTGCATTTGCCAATAGTTTTTGCTAGCTTGTCTGCCATCTGACGGAATTATTGATCTTGGCATGGCCTAACTATATAAAGGGATTTCTGTACAGCTCCCCTAGATAAATGGGCAATCTATTCGAACGAATAAAATACATATAATATGTACGAAACTGACGTATTACAGAGACAATAATATGGCGACCGTCCGCGACATGTCAAATGTAAGTGTAGCTGTGAAATATTGACATTAGTATTCCATTGTCAATTGTTTAAAATGTGATGCGAAATACGCAGATAAACATGTTTCAAACGATAAAGACCGAACAAAGGATACAAATGAGAATACAAATTACAATACCAATATGGCTGCAATAGAAAAAAGCCTTATTAAATTGAATACTGGCAAGGGCGGTTAAATATCACATAACACGAAAGCGAGACGGAGAAGTAATATTCGCCGGGAACCGCTAAAAAGTATCCATTCAGCGAATAAAATTTCGCATCTACGTACAAAGCGGAGCGCGTTAGGAAAATCGTTCCGTCATTACCCAGGGATCTCTTTTAGGGGCCTTTGGATACCGTTTGGCTGTGAACGCTTAGAAAATATTCAATCTAATCCAATGCAGCGCAAGCCAATATCTCATCTTCCCGCCCTGTTCCCAGGTTATCCGGAGTAGCAGTATGTTTCCTATCACGATCATATCGGTCAGACGTGAATGAGTGATGAATGAATGTCTAGAAAAGTTATACAATATCGGGAAAACGATGAACAGAGCAAGTGAAGGATTGAAAATATTCCAATACACACTACTGAAGATTTGCAGCCCTCTTTACGTTATCCACTACAATTATCAGCGACAATTTAAGAAGTCTCTTTATAGTTAGGCTTTTAAGAATAATTATGTAAACTTACAGTATCATTCAAAGAAATCTATATTTGTGTATATATTTTTTTAATACTCAATGAAAGATGTCCATAAACATTCAAATGAAATCTATTTTATAAATATGATAACTATTGTAATAGTGCCGTGTGGTGACGGCAGAGTAGAATACAATTGTCACCACCCCAAATCTCTCCCGTGGGTGTCGTACAAGGCGACTAAGGATAAATCAGTGATAAGGAATGGGCAGCAGCGTTCCTCTTATACCACCTACCAATAGCAATGCACTGCGACTTTTGTGCCCGATAAATGGCAATAGGCTCGCCACCTATTACATGGGACCTAACATAATTGGCGAAACGTGGGTGCTAGTTCACCTCTGCCTACCCCTTCGGGGATATAGGCGTGATTTATGTATGTATTTGTATTGTAATATATTAAAATATTTTATGACATCTTTCATTACTGATAACTTCATGTAAAGGGGGGAACAAGTTTGCTGAGTTTCTTGCCCGTTTTTCTCAGAACAAGGCCTCCTGGTACTTTTCGAACGGATTGTGTAGCTTATAACGTTAAATATTGGAAACCGTTTTTCTTTTCGTTTCCAGTGTTTAACTTTATTTCTTTGACGATTCATGGGTATATGTAATGTAATGTAATGATACCTTATATGAATAAACCATATTTTCATTTTAAAACGAGACGTTCAATTCATGGTAAATATTTATTAATGACATCACTATGTACAAACAAGCACTGGAATCCACTTAGGGGCAGAGAGCGGAGCCTGAATTTACAATTCAAGACTTCATCGCCGCCTTACGTCTTACTTTGTAATTAAGTACTCTGCAGCGAAACCCGTCTCGGCATTAAATACAATATCCAACTATTACTTTTTGCATAAACCTTTGCGGAGACAATAAAGTATACTGCAGAATAAACAGCAGTCGCTTCCTCCGCCACACATTGTAGTTTTATTGCCGAATACATTATGTGCGCTAATTTCAGTAATGAAACAAAGCAATTCGACTAGCGTTCCTCGGATATCATGAATTTGTTACTGTGCTACTAAAGCGGGTACAACGTTTTAGCTTTCATAAATACTGGCCGGTCTGTTAATTCGATATTACATGACGTTAAGAGCTTTTTAAACGGTACAGCTTTTAAAGCGGCTGTAAATATTGCAATATTCATTATCTTTAGTCATTGAGTGCTTAAAATCTTAAAAGCGGTAATCGCTTCTGATAGAAATGCTAAAGGCACTTCTTTTAGAAAAATTTTAAGGGCATTTTCTCATTAATCTAGATAAACTACAATATTCCCTTAACTTGGTTTATTTGGGAGAACACCGTTATTCAATATAGAAATTTAATATTTATAACTTTTGATGTCCCTGGCCGACTTCGGGTTCTCTCTCGATACTTACGCAAAGCTACATTGATTCCCAATATTTGACTGTTCATTACAAATTGATGGGTTATTTAGGTTCCCACATTAATCGTCTTAACGGCGTCATAGAAATTTCTGGGATGGTGGAACCCTTAAAAGGTGTAGGGCATAACGGTCGGCTTCCCGTTTGATTTAATGTTTTCTGGCGGGTTATTAATTGAAATGGCACGGATTAAAATCTGGAAGCTCATTCGGGTTACATTTTCGATTTCACTAAATTGTAATGCATACACGCAACATTACAAAATGACAAGACGAGACGTCCACAAAAATTTTGACGTGACGTTTTGTCTTACGCAGTGTCATCTGTGAGTGACTCAGAGCGATGCGATGCGAATTCAATGCGGTGTGGGGAGTGTTTGGCGCGTTTCGTGGTGTCAGTCAGATTTATTTACACTAATTCAAAAATTGTTACACAGTGGATTTTGTGCAGTGAAAGTGGTATTATTTTGATGCACAAGCATCCGTGTTGATGTGCAATTATGCAGAATCATCGAAAATAAGTCTCATGATGTGTTTGATGTTGTGGTGAAGATCACTATAAAAAGTGATTTTATCCATTTCATCAAGCACCATCATTAACTCTGTTACCATTCAATTCGCGCCAAGCACTCCCTAGATGCGTTAAAATATGTGGCACCCATATTTTAATGTAAAATTCATTTCATTCATACATTTCACCCACTCATTATTTCATAAGACTACAGATAAAATATACACTAAAGACTTGGCTGTATGGGCTAGACCCTTTGCCTTCCCTAAAATATAGGGAGAATTAAAAAAAAAACAAAACAAAACAATCAATGCGGTGTGACGCGGTGACTCTGTCCTACGTGAGAGCGAATCATCCTACACCAGTCAGCGGCGTCGAGTTCAGTTCGCGCGTAAATATCAAGTCATCGCGTTCGATTCACGTAGGCTTTACTTTGGTATCGACTGTTTATTGTTTCCGCGCCGCACCGCTTCGAACCACACCCCCCTTTTGTGCCCAAATGTGCTGGAGCAGAGACCTTCCCCATGGATTAAGGAGTCCAGAAAGATGGGGAGTGTACTATTGACTTATTTTATTATTTACCTCCTACGAACCTAATTAAGTAGGTAACGGAATAGGAAGTTAAGTATATTAATCCAAGTTTTGTTAATTGGTATTAATTCCGTTCGAATATCCATGCCAAGCATATCTCAGACCAACTTTTCGATGAATTTTTTCCACTTTCAGACTCAATTAAAGCATCACCACGATAGTAAATTTGGCTTGTTTCCAGTTAAAACTAAATAAATGTTCAACATTTCACCTGTCAACTTATCCATTAAAATAGGGCTTCTACGTTATTTACTGGCTACACAGTGTTAGTGCGATTGAAAAAAGGTGTGAAGTCGATTTCCCCACGGCTGCAAAGAAAGAAATTGGGCCAATGAAATGTATAGAACTTGGACGATTTAGTGGGGATAAGACAAAGCTTCTTCTTCCTGACTTTCATACAGATACTACGCCTACTATAACACGAGCTTTTTCCACAGGTCTCTTCATGACCATAAACATCTCGCCATGTGGTGACGGCTGAGCAGAATACAATTGTCATGCATACATACATAAATCACGCCTATATTCCCGAAGGGGTAGACAGAGGTGAACTAGCACCCACGTTTCGCCAATTATGTTAGGTCCCATGTATTAGGTGGCGAGCCTATTGCCATTTATCGGGCACAAAAGTCGCATTACATTAGATTAGATCCCATATAATAAGTAGCGAGCTTCTTGTATTCTGCTCTGCCGTCACCACACGGCTAAGCACACGATACTGATCTATACTAATATTATAAAGCTGAAGAGTTTGTTTGTTTGGTTGGTTGGTAAAACGCGCTAATCTCAGAAACTACTGGTTCAAATTGAAAAATTGTTTTGTGTTGGATAGTCTATTTATTGAGGAAGTCTATATAACAACCTAGATTAAGCCCCGGGCGACCACCATAAAATATACAATTATACAGGTCCAGAAAACTCCGTGTCGCCTTTCACACATACACACCCAAGTATTCTGCTCGTCTGCACTACGTGGCAGACAAAGAGGCCTTAATTATTTTGACAGTATAATGATATTTGCCAAGGCATTGTCAGGGACAGGTAGCTGTTTACGCCACGACACTTAAGTGTGGATAAGTGTCGTTATTGCATAAACAGACCTGGCGTTTATGGCTTAAAGTAGGGCTAAGTATCTACTCGCCTTTGCAATATATAGAGACCAAATTATGAAACATTGGGTAAATACCTTACCTTGTACATTTTCATGAAACTATTAGAGAAGTAATACCTTGTTTCGTTGCTTTCAATCTGGTAAATTGAATATTTAAATGTAAATGAATAATTAATGAGATGATGAATGAACAATTATACAAGGATCGTCACAAAAATATGTCTGACATTGGAAATCCACGTGTCACTGACTAACAGCCAAAAGCTAGGCAGAGAGAGAGAGAAGTCGGAGCGGAAAAAGTGAGTGTGGACTAGTTGTGAAGGGGCCCCGTAAACCTACACTTGGGTCACAACACATGTGGGCCTCATACACGGGCAGTTTTGCCTTCAGTTCTACCTGACCCCATGCAAATCCGTCTCGTCACGCACGATCCATTCAGTACTTCCAGTCACGCCGATGTGAACGAATTGCGTCAGTCCATCCGGCAGACTGACGCGAGCTTTCCAACAGGCCAGATTACACACACACGATACGGATTTGCACGCGGTCAGATAGAACTGAAGGCAAAACTGTCCGTATATGAGGCTTAAGAGTTATTGTTTCAATGTACAGCAGCACCAAAACGCCAACTTTTCTCAGCAATGGACTTCAGAATCAACTCAAGTACGCCAGCTACCGCTACCACGTAATATACTGAGGAGAATTAGCTTACGTATGCGTCTAACATCAATAATAATCTCCGCGTCGGGAAACTTTGATTATACTTCGAGAACATTTTGAACAGGGGCGGAGTTTGCTGGCGCTTCGGAGGAAGTTCCCTTCTAATTTTTATTTATTGGCAAGTTAATCATGATCAAAAAACAAGCCGAGAAACGCAGTGAAACTGACGAGGGTAAATGATGTAACTAAATAATTATATTACCAGAGACCAAGTCGCTAATTCTACTCGAATTAGGAACCAGGGAATTACATAAGATCGCGTGTAACAAGAGTGGTGGCGAGAATATGTCGAATAGGATGTTCTATAGTATGTCCTATAGTGACTATAGGGTAGTATGGCCTATAGAATGTCCTATGGTTGCTTTAGGATTCGCCTACCTACGCCAAATGTAATTAAGAATCGCAGCGATCAATTCTTTCAAATAATAGATACCAATTTTACAAGTATAGAAACGTCCTTACCCCCTTTTACGACACCCGCGGGATGTCCAAGAGAGTAAGAAACGCGAATCCAGCTCTGCCGTCACCGTGTGAAGGTAAGAGGGCAAATAACAGGGACAGTAATTAATAAACAGCAAGAGAAGTATCAATAATTAATGAGAAATGAAGTGAAGTGTATTTCGTATTGTCAAACCAGTGTAAAACTCTGAGTCTCGATGCCCTATGACAGATAGTTTTGATACAGCTAACTGAAATAAATGTAAATGAAAAATCTATTGCTTTGTTCACATTATTGAATCCGAAGAATATACAAAAGCAATAAATAGAGCGGAAACTGTTTGACATAAACCTTTATTGGGCATTTCTCCCGAGTAACGGTGGGGTCTGAATGAAAATAGCTGGCTGTGATCGTTTCTCACCACTAAGTACAAGTCTGGGTGAAACGGGAGCCCAGTCTTAGGGGAACGGATATGAGTTTCCAAGAGATCAGCCTAGACTGTCGCTACTTGATCCGTCAAAGAAACTTTGTATCCGCGTTGCCAACGAAATTATATTTACTCCGACTCCGTTGTTTCAACGTTCTGTTGCCAATGTTGGTGCAAAAATATACATACATAAATCACGCCTATATCCCTGAAGGGGTAAGATGAGGAGAACTAGCACCCATTATGTTAGGTCCCATGTAATAGGCGGCGAGCCTATTGCCATTTATCGGGCACAAAAGTCGCAGTACTTTGCTAGCCTAGGTGGTATAAGAGGAACGCTGCTGCCCATTCCTAATCATATTCAGATTTATCCTTAGTCGCCTTGTACGACACCCACGGGAGAGATTTGGGGTGGTGACAATTGTATTCTACTCTGCCGTCACCACACGGCTATTATTAAATATTATTAAAACTTACTTAGATATTAGTTTCGAAGAGATCAGCCCAGACAGTCGCAACTTGATCCGTTAACGAAACTTAGTGTTCGTTGCCAAAATTATATTCAATTATTTACTTGTCCTCCAACTCCATTGTTTCAACGTTTTCTTGATCTAAGACGACAGTCAATCTCGATCACGATCAATGATCACGATCCAGATTGATTGTGTACGAAGTAGACTATATACTAGTACGCCCCTACACAGTCAATTCAAAGATCAATGATCACGTTCAAATTGTACGGACCGCCTAATCAATATTGTTGTTCGTTTGCGCAAAAACATGTGTTTATCTGGCACAGCGTATACATGGTGGCTGTAAGTATTCCGTTACATTAGGTTCGCTCATTAGTCGGGCGGATTATAAATGTATGTACAGTCAACAGCGCATTTAGCTTGCCATAATTATGATGTGATGACGTAAAGTGGGAAAGAAAATGCGAGGTGTCAAAGTAAATCACGCCTATGTCCTTGAAGATGTAGGCGGGAGGGGTAAATTAGCACCTACATTTCGTCAGGTCCCATGTAATATTATGCGAGCCTATTGCCATCTATAGGGCACGTGATTCCCAGTATATTGCTAGGTGGTTTATGGGGAACGCTGCTTTCAATTACTCATCGCTGTCTTTACGCTTAGTCGCCTTGTAGGACACCCACGAGAGAGATGGGGGTCGTCGGCATAATAATGTTAGCAGCATTATTGTATTCCGACAATTGTGATAAGATAGCCAGCCCCTCTGTGGTTGAGGGTTCCAGGTGAAGCTCGATTCCATCTTCGGCCCTTATCATCACTCACCATCAGGTGAGATGAAGGGCAATAGCTTCCCTGTCTAGCATGAAAAAAACGTAAGATTTTTAGATCTGCGTTTGATTTACATACAATTTAATCAGAGTTAGCAGCCTGGAAAGGCTTTAACGCGATCCAGCCATTGTCCCAGCAATTAAAGCTAGGTCTAAAGCGCCGAACGAAATGCAAATTGAAAATATTCGGCGTAATCTCACATGTCGGGCGTGTACAGCCCAAATCCCGCGACGATCGTAAACGAAGCTGTAATTAAAACTTCGGCATTATTCCAAGGTGCTTGGAGCCCTATAAATTTTAATGTTCCGTGTCATTAAAGGTGGGTGCTCATTGGTGCTTTAGGGCGCGCTTTGTGATTTATATGCTTTTGTTCTGATTTGCGAACCTTTGTTTAATAATAGTATATTACATACCAAATAAACAAAGAATGTCCCAGATCGCAAGAATGTCCATAATTATGTGATCTGAGGCTTTCTTTCTTATCGCGCGAGGTAAGTAGGATATAGTTTTATGAAACCCTCAGTGGTGACATAAAACTATACGTGTACGGAAAAGTCCGCTTTATGGTGAGGTGTAGCATGAAGCTAATTATGCCACGACGTTTAATAACAGCTGTATGTAACATAATAACAGCTGTGGTGACGGTAGAGCTATCATAATCATCACCCCCAATCTCTCCCGCGGGAGTCGAAGAATCTTCTTCATCCTGCCCTGTTCCCAGAGTAGTATGTTTCCTCTTCCATTAATATCGATTAGACGTCATTAAACTACCCACTCCCTTTTGATTCATATCATCCATCACACCGTAAAGGTGCTTGTGATGAACGAATGTATAAAATAGAGACGGAACGGACCATCCATTTGGGTGCCCCAAGGTGCTTATTGGTGGGCAATCTCCCGTAGTCAATTTCTGCATGGAAAACGTATGATCAACATGAATTTTGAATATATGTCTCTTCCGTAACTGAAAAATACGTTTATTATTTCAACTGGCTACCTTAACAATGTTTCTTTAATTTCAATTGAGGGTTAACCTGGCGGTAAGTTTGGCAGTGTTTAATAAAAAGTAAAGAAACAGATTTCCATTATAACACTTCTCAGCAATGAAATCCGTTCCAGCAACACGTAACACAATTTTTATCGAGAAATCAATTTTCAATCTACGAATTCTCGAAGGGAAATAGTAGGCATTTCGTAGCATTTTAGAGGCTTCGTTTAAGCCCATAATTGTGATATTTATTTGTTGTTGCGATTCAAATATTTTTTTTCCCGCAATGAGTTTTTGCTTTGTGGTGACGACAGAGAAAAATACAAACTGTTACTACCGCCCACCGCTCCCGCGGGTATCGACTAAGGGTAAAGACAGCAATGAGTAATGGGCAGCAGCGTTCCTCTTTTACCACCTAGCAATATACTGAAAATTACGTAACCGATAGACGGCATTAGGCTCGATCCCTATTAGGTACAGCTCTAAAATAATTGACGAATCGTGGGTGTTAATTTCACCTCTGCCTACCCTTCGGGGATAAATGGGACTGATTTTTGTTTGTATAAAAAAGCCAGGTAAAGAGTACAACAAACCTCGACACCGACGGATATGCATAGACATTATTCGGATTGGATGAAGCGAAAGAAGTGTGTAAGGATCGTAGCAAGTGGAAAGAAACAAAATAAAAATCAACAGGATTAACTAAACCACTGCCGTTCCGATGCTGGTGTTGCATGTCTCGTTAATTGTCCTACACAGTATATCCAATAAGCATGTTCTATAGTATATTCCATAGAATATTGTTAAGTATATCCCATAGAATATTCTATAGTATGTCCCATAGAATATTCTAAAGCATGTACCATAGGAGGCCGCTCTCATGGGGGTGTCTCGAAAAAAACCCAACTTTTATCATGACCGCTGTAAAGGACGGAATTCTTAAAATTCCGCCTCCATTCTTCGCAATGAAAATTTTATTAGACGTCATTATTTGCAGCTCCCCTGGTTTGCGCGGCGACTGACTTTGCCTACGCCAAAATGGACTTGACTCTCGTAAAACAATGTTAGATGATGTAACAAAGAGTGGTTAACTGCTCTCGAAACGGCTATGATCTGATTACTTTACTACTAGACACTTAAATGGCAGTTTAATTACTCCATGGCTCATTAAAGTCGCGGGCGTTTCTAACAGGCGAGCGAGGTACTAATGGTATTACTATCAACATTTACTCAGCTGGTTACCTCAAAAGGTAAAAAACATACATACATATTATACACATACATATTACATATCACTGTTTTATCCTTTGTCGCCTTGTTTGGCACCCACGGGAAAGATTTGGGGTGGTGACAATTGTATTCTACTCTAACGTCACCACACGGCTGTAAAAAGCTCTGCTAAGTAAATAAGGTTTTTATCATCTGCTGTAATAATAACTACATCATCATCACCAGCCCTTTAATGTCCCCACTGCTATCGCACGGGTCTCCCTATGGATGGAAGAATATAAGGAGATTAAGTCATGACCCACCATGCTAACCCTGTGCGGGTTGGTGGGTATTAAGATTGGAATGTTGTCATCCTAATCACTTTCTCCATGGTCCTTTCCGTCTCTTTTATACTTATACATTAATTCATCACCTTTCCGGTGTTATGGATGATATGAATAAAAAGGGAGCAGATGGCTTGACGACTTCTGACTAATATTAATGGAAAAAGAAACATACTGCGCCTACCCCAGGTAAACTGGGAACAGGGCAGGAAGAATGAGAAACAGGGTCAAATCCACATTGGGCTATTTTAAAGATCGCCACGTCACGCTGCTCAAATAAAAAGCTTGATTCAATTCGGCGGTCCACGTACGTATCATGTTTTCTGAAACGAATGGTGAGCAAGCAGTTTCTGTGCAAACACGTCTATATTTGGGCCTGTCGATCGGTATTTGGGCCGTATTTGAACTACCGCAGCGAATTCGGAGTGAGGACTTTATGACTTATTTCAATATTATCCGTTTGCATTGCGGCTGACCGGCAGATTGGTTGGCTAGTTTCATTTGAAATGTCCACAAGGAGCACTTCAATATGCCGGGAGTATTTTCATCAATGTACAAAATACGGAATGATTAAGAGGGAGTCTGAAAGTGGCGCCAGTAACAGAGAAGATGAAAGGGATCCGTTTAGCTTAATGGACATGTTATGAGACATGATGCCATGAATTGAGTAAGAAAGTTATAGACATGAATGTTGATGGATGTCGAAGTAGAGGAAGACCACTGAAAAGATGGGTGGATAGTGTGAGGTGGGATATGGAGGTGATGACCAGTGACAGAAGAGAATGGAAAAAGAGGACGTATATATGATGATTATTTTCATCAATGAGATCATTTTCAATCAAATTAAATTTATTTGTTGGCACTAGTTCTTATTGAAAAATGTGACTATCTCGGTGAGGGCCATACTGATTTTTTTTCTCTCACTGAATTTGTCTTAGTAAGATTTTGTCTTCGTCTTTAAAAGCACGAACAAACAGGACAATTTATTTCTAAATTTTTCTTACTTTATTTTCTTTGTAATATTTTCTTTCTGACATTCATAAGTAGTGATTTTTATTTTTGGTTACTATTTGAACATTCTTAAGTTTTTATGTAATGTAGTATAATTATTATTATAATGTTCAAATAAAAATCAAAGAGGTAATAATATCGTCATTATAAGGAGTGTTGGCACATTTCTTATAAAAAAAAATGTAAAAAAAAATAAACCCATATATTGCATCCCTTCAAACAGACAGAGAAGACAAAAACTCAAGCAATTAAGAATTAAGACTATTCTATCACCGAAGAAAAGGAAATCCAATTAATGATCAATTTGGGAGTAGTCCATCAAGTTGCTAAGATGCTCAGCCTGTAATTACTCTGCCTGTCTCTCATCCTTCATTCCGAAGACAGCGATACGCACACGCCATTTACAACGCGCTAGCCTGCGATTGCGTAAACTAAGCAATGTTCGCTAAGACTGGTCTCGGATGGGTGAGCAAAAATTTATCGCTGAAGAGGTAGGCAGAGTTTGCCAATTACGTTAAGTCCCATGTAAGCCAATTGCCGTCTATCTGGCACGCGAATCGCTATATTTTGCTAGGTGGTACAGTACACTTTTGTGGCATTTTTGGGGCTGTATGTTTGATGTTTTACCTATAGTTATCTGGATCCACGCTATCATTGTCATATAAATACTATGGTGTTATTAAAATATCGAATTTGAAAACATTTTTTTTCTTCCTCCATCCAAATCGTACTGTCATTTAAGTAAAATATAGGTATGTAAAATGTAAATAAAATTTTAAGCTTGATTTTTCAATTGTAATTTAACTATGATTATGATTAATGACTAAGTTGGCATAGGCAGTGTTCAGGGTGTGCGTTATTTCTGCTACATTAATTGTATAACTATATTTCTACCAGTTCCAAGCTAAAATGTCCGATCATTGATGAAACTACTTAAGTGTCGGCTCGAGGCAGCTTTACACGGGCAAATTGATTTTCGTTGTCATCGCTCGGAAATTAGAATTTCATAAAGTGGTGTTCCTGAGATTGAAAACCGAGTCGCAAAAAGACCTATCCGAGGTAAGAATCTCAAATTGTCCAATGGCTTCGAGCATTGTTGTAAACAATGAAACCGTATTTTATTATGTGAAAAATACGTTTCTGACAATACGCAAATACGTATCTTGACAGTTAAATAAATGTTTACATTTTTTATATGTATATTCTAAACTGGGAAGCTCTTGACCTTCATCTCACCTGGTGATAAGTGACTATTGGGGCCGAAGATGGAATCGAGCTTCACCTGGAACCCTCAACCACAGAGGGCTGGCTATCTTATCACACATTTCCGGAACACAACAATGCTGTTAACATAATTATTAAGGCGACGATTTTGATAAGGTTCTGGTAGCTAGCCAGGCGGACTTGAAAAAAGTCCTACCACCAACCAAACGGATTAGAAATTTGTACTCCCCTAGGGATGGAACCCGGGACCTCGGAATCTTAATTGCGGTGGGCGAGCCTAGCTAGACCATGGAGACGGTTTACATCCGCTCCGAACACAAATAATATAAGCTTACATTCCACCAGTCTTCAACATTCCAACGCGAAGAAGTAATTAACAAAAGATTTAAAATATCCCTCTCCGCCCCGTTACATTTGACCCCTAATCTTTCAATCTGTCGCTCGAAGCAAAAGGGAATCCAATATAACATCTCTTCGATATCTTATTTGGGCGATGACCGAGACGAAAATTGAATTACTTTGAAGGCAAACGCTTAACCTATTAAGCTATTGAATTGAATATTGAAAATCGTGATAGTGATACATTATGCTCAGCTGTAAAAGTAATACAAAAAGTTAAGTAGCTTAGTTTGTGCAATCGCAGAACGAGAACGCTGCCCCTACGTGGGGCTTAGTAGGTAGCCGAAATGTGGGTGTTGATACAGCTCTGCCTATCCTTTCTGCGATACATAGGAGCTCGCTAGCGCAGTAGCATAGCGCGCTTGGCCAACGATTGCGTAAACTAAGCAATTTTCGCTAAGGCCGGTCATTGGATGGGTGACCAAAAATTTACTATCTCGTGCTTCGAAAGGCACGGTAAGCCGTTAGCCCCGGCTGCATCTGCAATCGTTAAGTTTTGGCTTAGGTTTTACAGCCGGCCGCCTGCCTGACACCAACCATTTTGGAGTATGATGTTGTTGGTGGTTTGCCCTCCAACATTCGGTTGCCCCGAGGCGGTCATTGGTCTACACCCGGCAATCTCCCTCAGTCGACTTTTACGATACCCCTGGGGTGAGTCAGTACTGCCACATTATACGTTAATTTTTTCGCTCCCAAACCAGCTTTGGAAGATTTGAGTCTAGCTTGTTTATATTGCATTATCCCGTGAAAGATGTCGGCTTCTAAGAATGTGTTGGAACTATAGACCCTTGTTCTCAAGTTTCGTGAAACAAGAGCTGATCCCACACACTTAAGTTGTAACATGCCTTGTCGTTAACAAGAGAGCACTAATGATCTGAATTAAAAGGGTGTACTTGAAAGGTTTTATTATTCAGGAAGTTACATTACTCACTTTTCGCCATCTTTGTTTTTACTTGTTTATTTTCTTGAGGATTTGGTTCGAGACTCCTCACTGTTAAGAATGCAAGAGAGAAATTGAGCTGATGCCAGATAATCTGGGAACAGGCTAGAAAGATACAAACATACACAAATCAGGCCTAATTTTATCCTCGAAGGGGTAGGCAGAGGTAAATTATTAACCCTCACATCACGCCAATTATGTTAGGTTGGGTTATAGAGGGCGAGCCTGTTAAACCTAAGCCAAAACCTTGAGCAGTATGGATTGGAATGTTGTCATTCTAATCACTCTCTCCGTTCATGGGTCTCTCGACATGGTCCGTTCCGTCTCTTTTCTATACATTCATTCATCACTAGCACCTTACGGTGGGATGGATGATATGAATCAAAAGGGAGTGGATGTCTTGATGACTTCTGTCATAAGAATGGAAGAGAAAACATACTGCGCCGACCCCAGATAGACTGGGAACAGGGCAGGAAGAAGAAGGTTATAGAAGGTGAGCCTATTGCAATCTGTCGGGTACATAAATCACAGTATATTGCTAGGTAGTATAAGAGGAACCCGTTGCTCATCGCTATCTTAACCCTTGGTCGCTTTGTACGACACACGCGAGAGAGAATGGGGATGGTGAAAATGGTATTCTGCTCTGCCGTCACCACTCGGTTCGCTATTTTCCACAACACAAGCTCTTAAGATGCTTACTAGTGCTAAAATACAGGAGAAAGTGTCAGAAAATACAAAAGGGTTCAACACTAATGATGTGAATGCCCTCCAAGACTGAAATGTCGAAAGTTATCAGGTACGGGGCGCGGTTCCGATCGCAGAAACAAAAACAATTTTCTTCTTCATTGAACCATAAATGGGCGACTAACCTTCCATATCTAGCCCTTCATGGCCCACAGGCCGGTTAAGGCATTGTTTTCGGTTATTAGAGCATCGGTTTCGGTTCACCAACCACAGTATGGTCATTTCTAGTTATCTGTTGGTAAACATTTAACAAAGGATAATGGCCTCCGTGGTCTAGGGGAATTAGGATCCAGAGGTTCGATCCCCAAATTTGAGCTCGGTTTTGTTGGAGGTAGGACTTTCAAGTCCACCTGACTAGCTACCACCATCTTATCAAAATCTGTCACTATAATAATTATGTTAACAGCATTATTTTCTTCCGACAATGTGTGATAAGATAAGATAGCCAGTCCCTCTGTGGTTGAGGGTTCCAGGTGAAGCTCGATTCCATCTTCGGCCCTTATCGTCACTTACCATCAGGTGAGAACAGGGCAAGAGCTTCCCTGTCTAATGTAAAAAAACTGGCAATATGTGTATGTTAATACTTCTCTGCCTACCCTTTGGGGGTGAATAACGGGTGTGCTTTTAGTATTATGTATGTGGAAAAACGATTGTCGAAACTCGAAATTTTTATCGGAATCTCGCACACGACGCTCGTTCAATTCCCGCAACAGGACAAATAAGTTTTTGAAATATTTCCTGACTTTATTTTCTTTGTAATTTTTATTCCAACATTTATAATCATGGTCTAATCAGATTCAAATCCAAATCCTAGTCTATAAAACAACAAGCAATGCTCCCTTGTTATGTACTTTTGTTCTTTAAATTAATCTTGCGCGTTATCTCCTTAAGATATCCTATCAAAGAACAAAGCTCATCAATAAGCCATGATTCAGCGTTTCGATTTGGATTTGTAAAAGCTGCATGTACTAAATAAATAAATAAAAATATGGTTTATAGTATTAATGATTAATGCCGCGTGGTGACGGCAGAGTAGAATACAATTGTCACCACCCCAAATCTCTCCCGTGGGTGTCGTACAAGGCGACTAAGGATAAATCAGTGATGAGGAATGGGCAGCAGCGTTCCTCTTATATCACCTAACAATGTACTGCGACTTTTGTGCCCGATAAATGGCAAAAGGTTTGCCACCTATTACATGCGACCTAACATAATTGGCGAAACGTGAGTGCTAGTTCAGCTCTGCCTACCCCTTCGGGGATATAGGCGTGATTTATGTATGTATGTGTGTGTATGTTTATAGTTAGGAAGGCATACACTCATGAATCAAACAAACATTAGAAACATATTTTTGTCAAAGTTATTACTTAACGTCATGATTAAATTGCGCTATTTTTCTGTATAAAGTAGAGTCAAATTTTAAGGGTTATTTTTTTAACTAATGGCAGAATATTGGAAAAAATTGCGGCTCTATCTGTAACAAGTTAATGCTCTCTGCCAAACTGATTTTTTATTCAATCTCCCTCAGCAATGGCACTCTCTATAAATTATATTAGTAGTGCTTCTGTATCATTCGAATCAAATATCATACGGATCCATTAGCTTCGCTTAAAAGAGTGCCAGCGAAGGGGTTTTAGCTTAATGGATTAATTTATTTAATTAACTTGCCGTCGACTTCCTGTTGGTAGTATTTTGTTCGTTGATTTATTATTTTCGAGTGAATCAAAATTATAGGAATAAAAGATTCAGACATACAAACAGATTAGCAGTTAACTTTTTAGCGGAAGAAGCCTTTTTTTAGTTTACTCGTTAATTTCAATGACAATAAACGAAGAACTACCGATTTTATCACCCAAATATGAGACTTCGTTTACGTAAGGCATTAGTGCCAAAGTGACAGCTTTGAAGAAGGTTAATACGAGACACTGCCAAAGATATAAAGTTAGACTGAAAGATTTTAGTATGCTGATAAAATTGGCCGGGTTCTTCCAGTGGAAATATCATTCAATTCAAGCTCGTATACTTTTAATATGGATCTAAATCCGAGCATACGTTCTACTTTCCAACGTTCATGGCCTGAATGATGTTGAATCCAGAAGAATATGAAGATCAATAGCTAAGAATGATCTATTCTTAGCTAACAACAACCAACACTTATAATACATTAATACTTATTATTTATTTTAAGCATTGCCATGACGTCCTAATGTAAAATGAATTTACATGTAGAAAAGAAAGAAAAGAAACAAAGCGGTATTAAGTATTATATAATTCTAAAACTAAAGTACTCATGCTATCATAAGATAGCATGAGTTAGTACTTCAGTTTTAGAATTATACATAAGTATGAAGAAGCTAGGTGTAAATATTAAGAACATAATATCAGTGAATAAATAAGAAATAGTAATGATATTATCTACAAATCACTAATTGAATTTTATATTAGACATGATTGCTTTACCGAACCTGTTGAGCGAGTAATTTATAGTAAGTACTTTGGAATTTTAGTTTTTTTTAAGTCAGGGAAGACTCAGGGAGATTACCTGGTTAATACAAATAAGTACCTTGAAGCACCTGAATGGTAGAACTAACTAATTAACAACAACATGCAAGGGATGACATCCGTTTATCGATGGTCGACATTAATGTTTTATTTCCAATGTTATGCATTAAAAAAGAGTGGATGAATGGGTTAGAAAACATCCTATGTTAATAACGGATACTTTGTTAACAAGGCAGAAACGTGAAAAAACTTTGGACCTGTGAATATTCCGAAGATTAACCACGATTCAAATACGGCGAGTAGACAATTTATTCAAGTACAAGAATCACTTCAAAAGAAACGCTGTTCGACTTCCTTAATTTTATTTGCTTCTTCGCAGATACATAATCCCCCAGAGAGAAGGCGTCCTTTTGTTTCGACTCCCTTAGTTTTCCGCGGATTTACACCGACGCACAATGTCTGTAGTTGGCGTTGGGATAATTGTCCTGTCACCCTTTAAGGAGTAATCCTGCTCAACCTGGAGGCCATTTATTTCAGGATTCTTTCGCAACATGCTTGACGCGTTCAAGCAGATTTTAGACTGCTGGCTTAGTCGCGGGTTCAGACAATTTGACTAGCTAGGAGGTTCAAACTCGAATCCTGGTAAAAGCAAATATTTACTTTATAAAAACGCTTCAATGTATACCCAGACTTAGCCCGGAGGCAACATTACAAATGGTAATGTTGGAGATGTAAAAAATACAACTTACCTGAATGCGTAAGTGTGCGTTGAAGCTGCCTTTAAATGTCAATTCTCTTATTAAATTACATAGGTTTTGTCTCTTAGAATACAGAAAAGTATATTTTAAGAAAGATACGGAGTAGTCGTTTCAATTATTCTCATTGAGCATTGTCTTGTATAAAACAATTGTATTAGATCAGTGAAAGTTTTGTCGTCATCTTGCTCTATCGACCGAACCATGCCTAGTTATAAAATTTTAAGATAAAATAGTCCTTCGTCAGACCACATAAAGGCCCAGCTCCAAGTAATAAAACGCGAAATTTTTATCACAACAATTAAGAGTTTTACCGTGGTTTTATTCAGATGTCTGTTTGTTGGATATTTTTATGGATTAATAAATCCGGGGTTCAGTCCTGGGTCGCGTCCTGTGGGACGTACTTTAGATAGCTAAACTGTTATGGGATGACAATCATAAAATCTTGCCGGAAATATCGCACATGATGGGAACAAAGTACCGGGAGGAAAAACTTGGTAACATTTTAAGGAAAATTACGAACAAAAAATGTAGGTATAAAAATAATAAACAGAGTTCATAAAGAAAATTTCAATTTATGGAAAATGTTCATTTTCCTGTTTTTCGGGCAGTTTATAATTTTTTATCTACACACATTAAGATTTTATAAGTATTTATAATTCAATTTTATTGATAAAAAGTAATTTATAATTCAATTTTATTGATAAAAAAATAACTGCTTCAGTTTGTCAGAAAAAAAGTTTAATTATTATAAAAAAATTAAGCACTATGTAGAGACATACAGACCTACAAACATATTCACGATTTATCCCACAGAGATACAAAGATATGACTTGATACTTTCCACTTGACACAGTCCTTGTCAGTCCGTCATACTTTCCGCTACACTGAATGTCATCATCACCAGGGGGCCTAGACAAAGTAACATACCGACAAAGATAACGAAGTTCGATAAAGCAAAATGTATGGGATTTGACATAAGTCGTCGTGAAATCACGTGACCAAAATAGTCTTCGTAAGTTCCTAGTTATGTTGCTAGCGCAAGCTAAGACGCTGTAGATACCAAATTAATATAGCGGATCGTGACGAACTTCGACACGTTATCGTTATGAAACGATTGCCACTTGGCTACGGGCCCAGTTCTTCCCACTGCTTACGCACAGGCCTTCGTGTCCTACGTTTGCCTCGGTATCACCTGGTCTTAATTGAACAAGTCTTATGTTACCTTACCGGTTCACCTTACATTACCCGTTCTTCCATAGTCATAAATACATACATACATAATTCACGCCTACATCCCCGAAGCGGTAGGCAGAGCTGACCTAGCACCTACGCTTCGCCAATTATGCTAGGTCCCATGTAATAGGTGGCGAGCCTATTGCCATTTATCGGGCACAAAAGTCGCAGTACTTTGCTAGGTAGTAGGTATAAGAGGAACGCTGCTGCCCATTCCTCATCACTGATTTATCCTTAGTCGCCTTGTACGACACCCACGGGAGAGATTTGGGGTGATGACAATTGTATTCTACTCTGCCGTCACCACACGGCCAATCGTTAATCAATAGACGTTAATACCAGGTGATAATCATGGCCTTCTCAATAAGAACGCAATTTAATTACAATTATTATTCAGGCATAAACTATGCATAGCGACAACTATAACATGTCTCAAATAAATATTTAATCATATAATGCTGAAAGTGGCCAACTTATTGAGAAAACTTAGTAATCGAAGGTATTGTGGTGTAGGCTACTCTCCTACATTTATTTAGTTTATTTATAATAATTACATATATTATTAAACTATTTATCATTGTATCTATATATTACACATAAAATAAATAATCACCTATACAACCTATTTATGTAACTGACGTGCACCCCGCGCCGCATCGCGTTGCCTAGCAACGAATCAACAAAGTCTCGAAATTACACCACGACGCGAAGTGCACCTTGCTTTCTTTTAAATATTAATTGTAAATTCTTTTTTAATGTAAATTGTGTATTTGTGTGTGTATATGTTATTCCTCTACTGAAGAACCAAAAATATAAGCTTTGGACTGTTATACTGTGAGTTGAATTATTCATTTACTTTTCACACACCAAAATACCAAAGTGTACTCTTAAAAGTTTATTGCGAACTTATACATTTATAAAACCATCTGCTTTAACATAAAAGTAAGACGTTAAACGGCCTTCAGATTCCACATCGGGAGGTTCTTTGTCTTTGATTTCGTCGTCAGACATTCTGTTTCTTATCGCAACATTTCTCGTTCATTACTCATAAATTTCCAGAAAGATGTTCTAAGAACGGAACATTTGGATGGATACAAACACAAAAGAATGCTTTTGCAGCCCCTTCGTTTTATCACGCTCAAATGTTCTGATCATAACTTTCTTCAGAGCAAGTTGAATCCATAAGATGTAACATTTCAATTACAAAAATTTTAACAATTGAAAATTCACTGCTCCTTTTTATGAGTTGTAATTTCTAACTTATTCCAAAAGAATCGTCATATCTCGTTAGCAAGGAGTATTGTCTTTCATAATATCGAACGAGAAGGCATCAGGGACGCGTGGTTTTAGAATTATGTTCCCAAGTTTGCGAAAATTATCCCCGAGGTCTATTCATAATTTAGTTTGTGCTCCCCTAAACAGAGTAATGAGAATACCGAGACAAAGCCGGGTGTAGGTATTATCTTGAAGATGTCGAAATCTGGGCAAATTCCGCACAGACAGTCGTCGTGCCATAAATTATTTACTTGTGTTTTCATGACACCAAAATGAAAGTTATACCCCTCCTGAGACGTGGAATGCTCCAGGACCTTCGTATAAAATCTGATATTCAATGCGGTATGAGCAATGGGACTCAGTAAATTTTATTTTACGAGTGTCTACAGGCTTGTTGCGGTATAATGACACGACGAAACTGAAAGTAGTTGCGGAACATTAATAATTGTTATAATAATGGTTAGCAACGAAGAAGCACTTCCATCTTAATGTGGAAGAAGAACGACTAAAATTCTGAACTCCACCCGACATATCATTAGGTCATTTGAGCATCTTAACTGCAAGCAAGAAATTTAATAAATTGTATCACTTAATTATTATTAATTTGATTTTTATTTCAACATTATTAATTTTATAAAATTGTTACAAAATATTTTACTACGAAAAAGAGGTCAGAAAATTAATAATGGTGAACTCATCCAAGAATTGACGGCGGCGGTCAATACCAGACTTTCCCCCGAATACAGAAACGCTACTCAAATTTGGGGCACTGCACAAAAATTAAGTGGACATTACCTGTCAGAATTTGTATGGAAAAACGTCAATTTTGACAATATTTAAATGTTAAGCATTCTGTATTCGGGAGTTTGCCTATCTAATTAAAGCACTATGTCTCAAACTTTTCAGATTTGCCGTTGGCATACCCCGGGACGCAGGCGTCTAGTGTCAAATTTCGCCTACATTATTAAACTTTCCCTTCTAATCTAACACCGCTCTTGTAACAAAATTGCTAGCCCACGTTTAAAGTGTTATAATAATAAAGTTCCCCCATCGAAGGCACTTCAACAACTAATAAACTCCCAAAGTTAATAAAGCAAAAGCTGAGAAAATTCTCGTATAATATTCATCGGACTAGCCGTAATATGGTCTTGTTTGATGTCGAGAATTTGATGCTCGGGATCTCATATTAGCTGTTCTGAGGGTTCCAGGAGTGCGCAAAAGGTATTAATTAAATGATTTACATCTTTCCCGGGGAAGGTACTTATCTCTTCTGTTTCGGAAATATTAGGGGAAGGAGAAATTCATTAATTATTTATTATTCCGCCCAGGTTTGACAGTGATGGTTATTTTTAAGACGCGCTCCGTGTTTCACCGAACTAGGTTATTTTTATGTTGCGTCATAATCTTTCAATAAACCCATTTGTCGCTACAGCAACTTTTTTCTGTTTTTTTTATAGACTATGGTCTGTAATCTCGAAATTAAGAGATTTCTAGTAACAGAATACCAATGTTGTAGTGGCACCAACATTCTAACCATTTTTACTTCCTTGTCATTGTAACTGTTATAATAATTTGTTCCAATTTTTCGTTGTTTTCTCAATTATTTTTTCATCACTTTTGCATGATTTATTAGTTTGACTTACTTTGTCTTTTTTTACTGTAATGCCTATGCTTCCTTTCGCATACGAATGTCATAATTATAATAGCATAGTACATCCCATTTGATTATTCATACCACAAATGATTACCGAGATATTAATGCGGCAATTTAACGTTAAGACACAAAATAGGTCCTATTGTTCATAAAGGCGTGGTGTTGACATTCTATTCATTAGAAGGATTAGTCTTGTGCCTCTGACAACCAGCTCGTAAACAAAGTATCTATTATGGTGGGTGCAGGCGGAAGATCCCCCTTCCGACTTTGGAATGATCAGCAGGATGAATACGGGACACTGTTGCTAACAATTCTCGATTGAAATTGTTGCTTCTGCAATTATGAAATTACATTTTGACTGTTAGCAACTGAAACTGTAATATCGTAAATACATAATTGCAAAAGCAACAATTTCATAAATTTTCCATAAATAATTGTTAGGAACAGAGTTACAAAATCAGTCTTCTAGCTCCTCTTTAAAAGAGGGAATTCTTTTTTTCATGATAACGGTGTACTGTCCATAGTACTGAAGGGGGTAGGCAGAGGTGAAATAATATTACACTTCGTATGTTTGATATAGGAGCGAGCCTTTGCCATCTATCGGGCAGGAAAATCGCAGAATATGGCTAGGTTCCTATTTCACCACCTAGCAGAATACTGTGAATTTGGATATTTTTAAAACGCAAATACACCTCTGCACCTCTCCGGCGTGATTTACGTACTAATACTAAATCATTCCGATATACTCATTCTTAGTCGACCCGAAAACTCAATGTTCGCGTTCGTTGTCACCTAATACTATGTCATTGTTAGTGTTCCACTCGAACTTGTTGCCGACGTCAACAAACCAACGGTAAACAAGTTTTTATTAGTTTCCGAATATGGTTCGGTTCCCGGGGGAGTGGTAACTTCTATTTAAGCGTCTGGGGAAAGTGGAGACCCTTAACAGGAAAAATGGGAACTTTGGTAATTGCCCGCCGCTGGATCTTGGGATATCTAGCCGAAGTACTTTTATCGGATAGACAAGGTTAATACCAAAACCATGATAATAGGGACAATATAGATAATAATAGCCAACATTAGGTAGTCTCAGTAGTAATTGACTTAGGGGAAGCAATAGGGCAGTAATATAATTATTGTTCGTAATTTCAACGATAATTACGTCAACTCCTTCTGGCGCTAACTATGAAAAATATCTATGTAAAAGTTGAAATTTGGTATAGCGGAAGAGGACCCAAAACGGGCATGGTTTCCTTCCTAATAAAGCGGGAAATGTGGTGTTTAAAATATTTTGAATACAGCCATAGAGACGGATGAGGATTTACATACATACATAAATCACGCCTATATCCCCGAAGGGGTAGGCAGAGGTGAACTAGCACCCACGTTTCGCCAATTGTCAGGTTCCATGTAATAAGTGGCGAGCCTATTGCCATTTATCGGGCACAAAAAGTCGCAGTATATTGCTAGGTGGTATAAGAGGAACGCTGCTGCCCATTCCTTATCACTGATTTATCCTTAGTCGCCTTGTACGACACCCACGGGAGAGATTTGGGGTGGTGACAATTGTATTCTACTCTGCCGTCACCACATGGCACACGGATGAGGATTTAAATTTTCTAATTTCATCTCAATAAGGCTGACGGGAATGTATTCGTTTTGAAAATGATTTTTATACACGAGAGCACCCGCTTTATAAAATGCCATGACGTTTCATTGTTGTTACTTAAACATAAAAACGACAATAGACTAAGGGCCTGTTTCACAATCGAAAAGTAAAGTTCGAAGTAAGCTACTTCGAACTTATCTGCTCAGTAAACAATTTTTTGCGTTTCACAATCTCTGAGTAGGGTTAATTACAACGTAATCTGCAGTTTAAATTAATCATCAGATGCACTACCAAGTAGCCGTATACTTGTGAGAAGTAAATCTATTTATGACAAGATAACCTCAAATACGACATTTCTAGATTCATCAACAATGTTTATTATTGTCATTTAAAATGGAAATTTTTGATCTTATTGAAGATGAATTTGACGATTTTTTCGGTCGCATGACGGGACCGCCGCGTAGGGAACCAATATTTCGGTATCGTGTAAACAACATGGAAAAATATGATGATACTGACTTCAAGATAGGATTCCGACTTTCTAAAGAGGGTGTTAATTATATGTTTTCTCTAGTAGAGCATTCAATAACTGCTTCTATGTCAAGGTAAGTTGTTATGTATTCCTACATCTATAGCGACAGTACGTAAAATTTACACTTTTCATTATTTTATGCATCCTAGTCCTACTACTTACCTAGTTTTATTAATATATTATGTCCTTGTTCTAGGAATTATGCAGTTAAACCTTTGGATCGTCTATCATTAACACAAAGATATTATGCTACAGGAAGTTTCCTTAGCGTAGTTGTGACTTCACTGGTGTAAACAAGGCATCTGCTAGTCGAATTGTTAAATTAATTTCACATGCGATTGCACAGCTACTGATCAAGAAACATCCAAACATCAATAGGGATAATGGTTGGGACATACCACCTCCATTCCAACACCGTCCTCATACTGCCAAAAACAATGATACCTACTGTAGCTCTGTTTGTGTAAATCGGAACACCTACAAATGTGTAGTGCTCGTGCAAATAACATTTGCACGAGCACTACACAATGTAATGTTTTATTTATTATAAGAAAACATTATATAGTTAGTTAAGAAATTTATTTAAAATAAAATGTTCACAAATTTCTATCAATTTTATTTTGCAACTAGTCTTCTTCTTCAAACAACCACTGTTTCCGTTTATGCTCTCATTCCTCTTCTATAATTTGTTTCTGCGATTTCTAGTTTGCTTTCTGCCACCTTTTCAAAAGGTCTCATTGGTTTTTATTTACCTAAAACAAGTAGGAAATTATTTATTTAAAGAAATTTTCATTTGGCTAAAGTATATGAAAATATATCCTCGTGAGGCCCAGACAGAGACAGACGAATCACCGGAGTCAGATATTTAAACGCATCTACTGCTTGGCGTGAATTTAATGGTAAAAGAGTTCATGATGACTGATGAGGTGGTGAAAACCACTATAGAATTCTCAACATAAAACACATCACAAGACTTATTTTCAATGATTCTGCATAATTGCACATCAACACGGATGTTTGTGCAGCAAAATAACACCAATTTCACTGCACAAAATCCACTCTGAAACAATTTTTGAAATAATGAAAACAATCTGACTGACACAATTGAAACCTATCTCACTGACAGACGTTTGACATGGATCTTTTGTTGACAACTCGTTACGTTCCATTCTTACAGAAACATTGATTTTAGAAAAGGTGAAATCACTCAAAAACCTCACAATGTACTATGTTTTTCATGTGAATACATCTTTATTTTATGTGAAAATCATAACGAAAAATATTTGTAATTTAGTTGCTGCATTTACTGTACTTATTACAAACACAGAAATTATTCTTACCTTGAAACGAAACGTTAAACTCTAAAGTTGCCAGCATACTCCTAAGTAAGTATTTATTAGTTAATCTTCACTTTAATTTACTAGTTGGATGATTGTGAAACGCAAAGAAAGTTAACGGAAGGGTTTAACCTCTATGTAATTTACTGGCTAAGTAAATACTTATAACTTTACTTTTCGATTGTGAAACAGACCCTAATAATCGTAAACCCGCGTAATATTGAAAGAAAAGCCAAAGACAGAATAAAAAATATAGTCAATAGTTCCAACTAAGAATATACTCAATAGTTTTTCTCTGATATAAAAAGTTGATCGATAGTATGCTTAACATAAAAATAGCAACAGGGGTTAACGATACATTTAATATGCATGTAATTTTAATCAACCTTCGCTTTATTCGAGCTTGATCACACACCTGTACCTGAAAAGAATAGTCCTAACAATACGTGGGGAGCATCAAGGCATTGTTACGCGTTCATTACTCCGGTCGATACGAATTCCGCATGTACATAATAAACAAATCTTTGAATGGACGTGGCGCCAAGGATTTTCTTCGCGACCCTTACCATGGCGTTTGTGAACGAAACCCTGACTTACCGCTCTCCCAATAGGGTTCGGATTACACTGCGCACGCTGTAAGCTAGCTTGAGAATTCTAAAGATGTCTTAGGGAAAGCAGAAACGAAATATTCGTTCAATGCGAACCTTTGCTCCAGTTTGTCGGTTTATTGTGGTGAGACCAGTTTCTATTCCATTCTATTAAGGCTTCCTTGTTGAGGTGCACCGATAATGGTTCATTTAAAGTCGATAATTGTTGCTTAGCAAGATGTAAACAATGACAGGGCAAATACTAATATTTTCTTTAACAAGATCCGTGAATTGAATTTTAGGCACATTTTCTGAAAAGCGAAGGTTGAGTGGTTTGGGCAGAGCATAATATAGTTTTGACTACTTCCTTTTCGGTCAAAAACTCCAAAAATACGTTATGCAGTAAAACAACACCTTCTGTTTTGATTTCAATTCGCTCTGTAAGTTCCAAACTTTCGTGATCTTACCTTTGTCCATAATCAAGTTACAAATCCCAGTGCATTAATATAAAAACGCTCAGATTGAAACTGTGCTTAGTGTCATACCGCCAGTTGTTTCTCGCTTGGTCGCAAAAAAACCAGCCCACGAAAAGGTTCCCAAGAATGGTCGATTTCAGACAGGCGGGCAGCCAGAAATATCTAGCCAAATCCTCAATCAGTATAGCAAAAAACCCTACTGAGCCGAACACAAATAATTTGGAAGCAGCCTAGGAAACATGGGTTGAAGAAACCAAAATCAGAATTTGAGAAAACTGGAAAAGAAGTTTGAAATAAAACAAATTTTACGGATTAGACTCGCGTATATTTAGATGTTTGGCATTATTATTTATCCCGACGTTTCGATCACTTTACAGCGGCCGTGGTCACGGGTGACTAAAGATGACAGGTGTCTTCATCGTAAGTTATAATTAACTACCGTCAAATTATTTAATATTTATGTGGTCCGATTTAAGCAGACGGAGCTCACTGTGTCTATGGATTTGGCAGTATGAGGACGGTGTTGGGATTTAATTATCCTGATGATCGGGTCCCAAGCAGGTGGTATATTCCAGCCATTGTCTCTATTGAAATTGGGGTATTTCTTTATTTCAATAGCTTCTCTTATCATTCTAGGTATGTAACGTTTCTCTTTTGCTAGAATTTGTGGCTTGTCAAATCTTATGTAATGGCTGGGTCCGTCAAAGGCATGTTCACATACTGCAGACTTTGTTTCGCGCTTGTGTTTGACATCAGCTATATGTTCTTTCACCCGGGTGCCTACACTACGTTTTGTTTGGCCTATGTATGAGAGACCACAGTCACAATCTAACTTGTAAATTCCTGCATCTTGAAGTGGGATGTGACACTTTACAGGTCTTAGGAATTGGTTGATCTTCTTCAGCGGCTTGAAGTAGGTTTTGATTGAAGCACGCTTCAAGATGTTTCCAATTTTGTCAGTGACACCTTTCAAGTATGGCAGTATTGCAGGCTGACGTTCGACTGTGACGGGCTTCACTCGACTTCTGCGACGGGGCCGTGGTACTTGCAATTTGTTTTTCCGCAGTACTTGCTTGACATGATTAAGTTCGCATGCCAGATGTTTATTGTCGCAGATGCCGTGTGCTCTCTGAAACAAAGATTTGCCTACGGTAGATAGCTGACATGGGTGGTGGTGAGAGTCACCATTGAGGTACCTATCAGTATGGGTGGCTTTACGATACACAGTGTGGCTCAAGCTTTGATCAGGATTTCTAATTATTAAGATGTCTAGAAAAGCTAGTTTATTATTAGCCTCCAACTCCATAGTAAAAAGAATTTTAGGATGGATGGAATTTAGATGATGTAAAAAGGCAGATATTTGGTTAGTTGGTAGTATTGTGAAAGTATCATCTACATATCGTTTGTAGAACCTAGGTGTTACAGGTGATGTGCTCAGGGCCCTCTCCTCAAAGTCCTCCATAAAAATGTCTGCGACTAAAGGTGATACAGGGGAACCCATTGCTACACCATCTATTTGTATATAAAATTCTCCATCCCACAATAAATAACCAGATGTTAAACAATGTTCCAGTAGATCTGCATATTCAATAGGCATGTTATTTTGTGCTAGTTTTCTTTTAGTGATATCAATACAGTCTTGGACTGGTAGGCAAGTAAATAAGGACTGTATATCAAAACTGACCATGGTTTCATTGTCAGTAACATGTAGGTTTTTATGTCACTAACAAAATGGTAAGAATCCTTCACATGAGCTCTAGTGTTACCTCTAAGTGGTGAAAGTATCCTAGCTACGTGCTGGGCCAATCGATAAGTTGTGAGTCGATTTGGCTCACTATAGGACGCAGCGGAGCGTGATCTTTGTGTATTTTCGGCAACCCATACAGTTTTGGGGGTTTCGCGCATGTAGGAATAAGATAATTAGCGTCAAGATTCAATGCTTCGGTGTGAGTTTTGACAAGATCACTGGTCTTTTTTATTATTTTATTAATATGCGTTTCAAAACGCTCAAACGTCAACCACAGACTCTAGCGCACCGTGCCGGTCAATTGTCAATTTAAGTAAACAAACGTTGGACGATTCCACTATTGATGTGCTAAAAAAGGGACTAAATTTCGCTGTAACACCTCGTAGAATACCGTACGAAGATATTATTTGTAACGTAGAGGATTGTTTAGTTAAAAACAACATGAGAAAGGAAGATTTAGAAGACTTACGGCAAGATATATCGTCCACCTTACGTCATTCCAAAGTACCAAAACTGAATCTTCCTTACAACGAATACATTGCTTTAAAAAACTTACGTTCCAAGCCCGACATAACTATTCTCCGCGCAGATAAAGGTAACGCAACGGTTATTATGGACACGTCGGATTACAATGCTAAAATAAACCACCTATTATCGGATGACAAGACCTATAAACATGTCAAATCTGACCCAACTAATAAAATAATAAAAAAGACCAGTGATCTTGTCAAAACTCACAC